>JABBOT010000002.1:10290771-11691973 GCA_016165875.1 Acanthopleura granulata
CAAGAACTGGTTATTCTAATGTAGATAATAAACTGCTGTACAAGTTCGCACGTTAATCACATCATAACGGCGGTCTTTGTTTTTTTTTTCTTTCCTGATTTTGCCATGTCTTTTAATTGCATTGACTGGATTGCAAGAGGAATATAATGCATCGATCTATATTGATTACGTATTTACATTGATAACACACGGATGTATCATTTCCGGCAAGGCAAATTCCGTTTAAAGCAAGGACAATAAGCCAATTGGTGCTTACCCGGGCTATTTCCATACATAAAGATGTAAAGATTATGTACTGATCCTTTTTTGATAAATCTATTTCTCGTTTTTTCAAGCCTTTGTCTTCTAAAAAAAAGTGAGTCTCAAAAACACAGCGGAATATACAGAGACTGAGCCGAGTTCCAAATGGCCATCCTCCAGCTAGTGTTGATACGAACTGTGGATTCCTCGACAAAGAGCACGTCCAACTCTCTAGCCTATAGCCATTGATATATATTGCCGACGATAAATTGGGTTTATTGCGGACCTTGGGCCCATAACACTGGCGATGAGGCTCATATAAGCTTTACCAAACGTATTACAGAGGCTCTTAGCCCGATTTAAACTTCAATTTTGGCCAAAGATCAACACTGAGGATTGGCAAGATAGCTATACAGAGAAAACGTGGGCAGTAAGAAGTTCCGCAAGCTTCCGGCTTTACGAAAGATACTTTGTGTACACAGCCGGGAAGGTTCCTGTTGAATAAGTCCCGGGGCTGCTCAACGGTTTACTTGCCTAAGATCACAAGGGTTCAGCAGTCTGCATGAGAGCAATGTGTGGAGAAGGAGGGGGAGGATTTGATTATGTCCAGCCTTTGCCAAATAACATCATCTAGTACTGATGACTTTTACGAAATTTGTTTTCAATCGTAAAGAAAAGATCTTCCATATCCCTTAAGGACTGAAAACAAAGGAGCGATTGCTAGACTGTGGATTTGAACTGAATGGCACATTGGCGTTAAGGTGCGGCAAATGATAAGGCAATCGTAAGAATCAGCACAATCAATAATAATAATAATAATAATAATAATGATAACAGCAATACTAATATTAATAAAAATAATATCATTCACAGCTTCAATAAAAGTGATGATAAATAATATGCAATTGATTATATCACAAGGCGTTTAAGACGATCCTTGTTTCTAGATCTAAATCAACACACAGCCTTCTGTGGAATGTTTTGTAATTGCAGACAGGGGTCAACTGAAATGTGTTTCACACGTTACCATGACAATTCATCATAGATGGACACCTTAAGGCATTGTCATATAGCAGACAGTTAACTCTGAATTCGCCAACACTGTAGAGTATAATTACGAAATATAGCTGACTGTACAAATTTACCGAGGAAACTGGGAGTAAATGACTGTACAGTGGTGCCAAGGGGAAGCATGTCGATAACATACGATCGACCTAATGGTCATTGCCGGTAGACTGGGGAGTCAGAACTCAGAGGGCGTCCACGTGCAGTCAACACTTTGGTATCGACCAGCACCGGCTAACACGGCTGTTTGGCCGTTCTTGCAAATCGGATGAGAAACTTAACGTGTTTTTCGAGGGACTTCTACATTGGCCTGATGAGACTTTCTGACTTCAGTGCACTTTTGTTATACACACATACTGATGACGCCTGACTGTATATCGCCGTTATCACATGCAATGATAGAGTTTTCAGGTCGAACTCTATTGTCGGTAAAGATACAAAAAGTAGCCCTACTGGGTCTGGGGATACTTCTGTCAAAATTGGTAGTCAACTTTCAACCAGTCATCTCTCTCGCTGTGCTCCACAGGGACAAATGACCCCTCTTTCCTTCAGGAACGGTGTTAATTTCACCCTCTGCCTGCTTTTTAATCCGTTGTCTACTCTAAACATCTTTTTGTGTAATCTAGGCGTCGAAACCGACATTTGTACGCCAGCCGCCAACAAAAATGGACATTCCTAGTCAAAAATCGCAAACTTAGTTTACAGAAACGACAAATAACACAAACCACCACAGAACTAAAAAAGTTTATAAAATATCAAAAATTAGGAGGGATTCATGCAAAGAGAAGCAGTCAATAGTTTTCAATGATGTCGAAAAGACGCAATGATTGTTATAGGGCGATGAATAATGCTAGAGCAATTGTATTCAAATATAATTGCCTAGCATTTATGACAGGTCACATGGAACTCTCCTCTCAGCTTGTTATCAATAAACTAAGGACACGTTAAGTAACACGTTAGAAATCGTCATATGCAAAACTGAGACACTTTGCAACTTTTATTCAGCGATTAAACAGGTTACACTGATGAATGCATACCCTGTTTAATATTCTGTTAATAGCCTTGACTATTGTCCATTTGTAAATGTGGTTCAGAATCAGAAATTAATCGCATACATGCAGTTCTCGTTGATCCGATATCAGTTTAAAGCCGGAGTGTTTTTCATCATCCTAGATAACAGCGTTTGTTTTGTGCGGAGCTCTCCGTGGTTTTCTCCACGTACATACCTGATTCTCGACTTCTGAGTCAAAATTATTTAGTAAGGTGTAAAACCTCCATCAAATCATTAAATAAGAGAGTAAAATACACTCAAACTGCTTCTCAATCGGTTGTCTACTCTTAAACATCTTTTTGTGCAACCTTTTCAGAACGTAGGCGTCGAAACCGACATTTGTATTTGAACATAAATCATCATTCAACATAGAATTTTGCAGACAAAGAATTTATGATGACTGAATCAACAACATCAACAAACTAGAGCGCAGAATCAATAAAATGGAGTTAAAGTAATGTCCATTGTTAAACCTCCGGGGATCTGTGAAATTCGGGAACTAAGTGAATGTCGGAAATTGAGGCTGAGGAAGTGCACGTGGTTTTGTAGACATTTTGAAGAAGATATTCTGGTAAGGTATTATATGATATTTGAAAATAACAACATAGCAGCTGAGGAGTCGAAATTGCGTGAACAAAACACTTAACAAGACAAAAATGATGTAGGAAACTTTGAGTCACAGGTAATAATGTCGATTTTTGCAGAATCGCAGAGATTTATAACAAGATTTATGCACACTGGCTAGAGATATGTTCTCGGAGCAGGAAAGGTTTCTGTTGAGTTTAATCAAGAGAAATTACAGTTGAATTGTAGCTAATGCGAAGTGGCGTTGGAGACGAAGATTCGGAGGGAGCCATCGGGTTGTGTGTAAATGCTAGTATTCTGTGACCTGGCAATAAATAGTGTTAGCTGTTCCAGTGGGATACTAAGTGGATGAGTAATCAATAGTACCCTTAACAGCTCACTATGTTGAAAAAGATTTTTGCTGTGGTCGACGGCATCTGGGGCAAGCGCGATCCACTAGACCTGAAGTATGGGTACGTGTAATTCAGAGTCAGAAGTAAAGCGACAGCTCCCGTGAGGCATGATGGCGAAGGCCTTTCGTGTACGAAAGCCGCGTGGGACTAGAATATACAGGGCTGACCCGTTCCTGACAAAATTAACTCGTACTGGTCTAGACTGACACGTCTCTGTGCCTGGTCGTACCATTCTGCAATTAAGCATAAGACGTAGCCACCTTTTCTTCTACCTCTGTAGTTTTCTTACGGAGAACCAAACGTAATGGAATGTGTCTGCTCTAAGCTAATCTTATTTTCTCCAGAGTCCAGACAGTCCAGTTTGTTCCGGATGAAATGGTACTCGGAAATAAACGCTTAAATTAAATAATATCTTATTATAGTCATTTTCTCTTGAAAACAGAATTCACACGTGTGTCTTCTTTATGAGCAACTTATCCTATTCGTCTAATACAATGATCTCTGTTTCCATATCAGTTTGTGCTATTTGAATGCCGAAGATGAGTTCTCTGAGAGGATAGGCCCAGGACATAACCTTGACTATAACCGTCAGCAGTTCGTGGCATAAGTAGTTCCTGTTCCTAATAAACTTTATTGCCCTTACGTTAATGATCGTTATTGTCAGTGCTAAACATTTTAGGCTGTGAATCGATATTTTCCACCGCCTCCGCTGTTCGTCGAGTCTTCGTCAACAGTTCTTGTGAGGATATGTGGTAGTCATGTATGAAGCTTGAAGCTTCCACTAGCAAAAAATAATATGCGGATGAAACTTTTTTGTGGACAAGTTTGACAGTTACTTACGAGCCGTTTTCTCACAGCCACTCCGGTTTCCTCCATATATGACTCATATTTTTGCTTAATTAATTTCTTAATTACAGCATTAGGTTGCAAAAAAAGAAAAATATAAATATCCTTTAAGGAATCCTGCCCACTTGTGAACATGTAGAACATTTTACCACTTGGTGGAAGGACAATGATATTGTTATCCTGCTCTCGCTGTTCCTGGGGCCTTAGCGGCAATAAGCGGACCACAAATTGTGGCCAAACTTGCCAAGGGTCAGTGGTTTACGCCCGTCACTCCAGTTTCCCCCGTCTATGAAACGGACTACCATCGTGCGGGTGGCGGTAAACAACATTCAAATAAATACAATAAATGCACTAACATAGTCGCGAAGTGTGAAGACTCTATTTCATCTGTCAGCGACAGGTAGGTAATATGTTATGGGAAGACCCATTTTACAAGAACAGTATTGCGAATGACTACATAGATGACATAACATGTCGATCAGTGTAAGGCAGGATTTTCGACCAAGGTACAGTAAACACTGTTTGTGTTTCCTTTCCCTTAAGCATGAATTCATAGAAACAGAAACTGTATCAGCATGACCGCATAAATTGCAGATGGCACACAATGATAAACACTCTATGTTTGGTGAACACATAATATATTTATTTATAGCTTAAATAGCGAAATTAAAACTTTGTGAAATTGTTTACAACTGATAAAAATTTTCAGGTTGCTAAGGGCCAAGTAAAGCATAGTTTGGTCAGGTTCCCAACAAGCATGACAATGGCTTCAAGTAGATGATGCACAATTTTATCATTCATCATGCATTCTATGCCCCGTAATTGGTAGTTGCCTTTTCCCATCGTTAGTGTCATCAGCTTGATATGTCGGAAACAAAAACTGACTTTAATGTCCGTTAATGCTGGAATTGCCTCTTGTTCAGATGTATGATGACAGACTGAAAACGTTATGCTAAATAAAATGCCGAGCTAAATTTAGATTTACCACAACTGGCATTTTTGTTCATGGATTTCTCAGCAAAACCTATTTTTTCTGATCCACACGTCAGCGTTACATCCTATCTGGAATGACTAGTTGTTATTATTCTTTGTTGCCAGTCATGCCAGTTATGTGCCGACAAAAACATTGGGAGTATTTTTGTTCTTTCTACGTTGTGTAGCTAAAAAGTGGTAACCGTTTTAATGATTGAACATTTAGTGTAATTGTAAAACTTTTGTAGCTGCCTTGGACATTACCGACTTGGAATGTCTTATTTGGTTGTTGGCACTTTCTGGACGAATGAGTATTACAACATCTAGGTTTAAAAAACGCTTATGTCTTGCACTCTGAAGGTCGCTGTAGTTCAGTGAAAATATTGAACAAGTTCGGATTTACGCTGTTAGACAAGAGAGATAGATTCCATGTAGAAGAAAATATGCTATGCGCAAAAAGTACGTTTATCCATCTGGCTGCCAACGCTTAAACACTATTTGCTTAGTGACGAAAACATAATGCTGTGCTTAATGGCGATGGAATCGTAAATGCTGAGTGCGCATCGGGGAAAATGAGCCATGTCTTGGAACGTATGGGAAATAAATTATGTACTTCCCTATGTGAAGTAAAAGCGTAGATGCTTGAGAGTATCAGTAAATATACCGTGGCGATCAAAGTGTCTGCCATCTAGCAAGAGTCGGTTCTTATCGTGTGGGTAAAGGGTTTTAACACCTGACTAGGAAACGTCAGGACAACGGGTGTGTTGGGTGATATTTATCGCGGTCGCTGGGTCGGAATGTATGGAGAAGACAAAGGAGCACACACTGCGTATTGTCTGGCGCCTTAGCATACATGTTTTGTGACCCAATGTGAGGACAATGTTTTATTCTTTATAATTGTACACAACGCTAACCATGAAGAACAAACATGGGTTATAGGCACTCTCTCCACTTTCATCGTTACCACAGATATCCTCGTTCAAGCTAGCGTGTCTTATTTTGAAGGCGGCTCTATTCTAGCAAATGATGCACGTCACGCGTCGAAGTAAATTCGCTTAAAGCAAGAGAAAAAATGATAACGACCATGCTTATTCAATGGATAACTCGAATGCAGAACAGACCAAAAATGACATAAATATACGGCTCTACACGGGTCACAACTTTGTTTCCATGGGTCCATACAGCTAAATTATTAAGTCAAGTTAACACTCGTCCATATTTAATACACTTAAATATAAGATTAGGAGCGAGATATAGCTGTTCACCAGGAGCTGTATTCTGTGAATAGATTAATGTGTTCTCACGGTTTTAAACAGTTGGTAGATTCTGAACAGAACCACCGGCGAGTGCAGTGCCCATTCCCCTACCCCTCAATCGACGTCTGTTATCTCTTACCATTGTAGGAAACTGAGAAGCAATCATTGGTTTATACAGGTTACCACTGGGAATCTGACAGTCGTCTGGCTTTTGTTCATGTAGTTGTCTTTATTTCAAGCCGGTTGCTTTTGTTAGGCTGCTCTCAATGACCACTTGCTACAACGTATTACCTGTCAAGGAAAAATGGTTTATCTAGGTTGTATGGGTCAAACTATGCACACTGTTCGTGAACAGGTCATTATCTTCCTTCAGGGCCTCCGTGGCTCAGTTGGTCAGCGCGCTAGCGCAGCGTATAAAGAAGTGTCCACTCACAATGCGTGAAAACAGCCCGTTATCATGAAAATAATCCTGTATACATATGTACTTAGTCTGATAATAATAATAATAATACTTCCTTTTTATAGTACTTTCCTGGATACTAGTGTAGATATTTAACCTTAACAAACTCACAGGTGTTAGAGCTAGATGGGCTTGTACAGCATTATAGGCTTAACGTCTAAGTCTAAGTAAGCATCATGAGACACTATTTCTTTGTTGGACTGTCCAACAGTTGTCATCGGCCAACAGTTGTCACCCATGACTGTTGAATGATGTAAATCAGCATCTCTTCAAACGGTATTCAGGGAAACCAACAGAGATATCCATCCTTTTAGCAATGTTCAACCATTATGTGTTTTTGATATATTTTTGAAATTATACTCTGCAGCAAGGCTTATGCTTTGTGTCAGGAGCACAGCTAACTTCCATCTCAATTAAGCCTAATGCCCTCAAAGCTGAGCCTTGCATCACGGCCCATGATTCTTGTCTGAGCTGCTTTGTGTTGGGTGTCAAAAAGTGTGTCACAATGCAAGGGTTTTACTAGTTTCTGTATACAGCGTAAATTGAAAGTTATTTACTGTTTTCATTTCAATGGGAGAAGTTAACCAAAGCACACACTGACTATTAAAGCACAGCCAGATCAATGGTCCGTGTGTTTGATAAGCAAATGTATCTCACATCTAAACACATATTGTTTGCGGTTGACTCTCACAAAGCTTTGCCCTTTCCATTGTGTTCTTCTTGATAGAAAGTCGCACAGAAGACAGGTTATAAAAAGACGTTGGAATGAATTAACCAACCGCTGGAAATATAACGATGTCTTCCATTAATGCAGGTCGCTCTATGGGTCATTCTGCTTGTATTTCAACTCACAATAATTTCAACCCCGAGTGTATTTGTATCTCAACACAAGTCAGCGTCTGAGATGGTAAATACTACAGTTTTGCCAGGCGGTGTTGAAGTTTATTTGAGGTTCCTCATTAAGTTTGAACTTCGTCTTAAGGATGCAATCAGAACTATTGTTCGGTCCAAAGGGTGTTGACAGTCTGGGAATAGAAGCACTCTTGCTGCGACCATTTTCTTCAGGCGAATCGAATAATACTGCTGTCTAGAGCACCTCCCGTATTGCGGCTTGCCGAGGGCAATTGACTTCGTGTCTTCGGGGTGAATTTAACGGTGTGAAGTTTGCCACAGAACATGGGCTTTGATTAAAGTCACTCTACGCCGAATCCACACGTACTTCAGGATATTGGCAACCTCTGAGTGAATGACCCGGCTTGGCGTGGTTAAGCGGTCTCCCCAAACGGGTCACGAAGGTAAGGTGTCCACCCAGTCTTCAGACACGGGTAGATATGTCGGTCAGCCAGCGAGTGAGTCACTTCGCGGCGCAAAATTATCTACACATTCCTTCATTGCGATTTAGTGTAATGCCCTTTGTTGGTCATCGCTTTTAATTAAGCATTGACCCATAGCCAGGGGAAGTAGGTTGATGCCGTAAGGTCACATTGTTGATCAATTCGAGCAATCTTTCAAGATAATAAAGCCAGCGACGACGCCCTGTTTGTAAGGTATCAGGCATGACTCTGTGACCAATTGAGTTACAAAATGGGCATGATATCTATTCGAAACGTGGCATTGGATGGTGTGATGATCTGTAGTTGTGCGTTCAGAACCACTAGCATTTAACATATCCCATAATTCAAGCAGGATGAATTAGCAGCTCTTTAAATATTCATAGTGAAGTAAATACGCAATAAATAACAACCACTAACCTGATCAGTGCAAAATTACAATGGTTGTAAAATGAGCTATTGCACACAAAGGTTCTTCACATCAGAGTATTTATTGCTGCAGATATACAACACAGGTGGGGGGGGGGGGAATATTCCGTTGTTAAAAGCAAAATCTTCTCAATGTCCGAAATAATACAACAGTTCGTAAAAATAAAGTTATAAATCTACCTTGGCGGGAATGTGTAAAGTCCAGCTTCAGAGCAGCAGGGCCAATCACTAGAATGGTATGCTTTGTTGGCTAAAATGCGTAACTGAAGCTCGGTCGATGACTTATAACTGACAAAGGAATACGACGTTTTATACGACCTGCCTGCTTTCATCTGTATAGGCGATTTGAACAGCTTTGATCCAGTGTGTGTATGGAAGAACAGAGCCATCCAGTGTCTAAAGAAGCAAGCCTGTACTGTAGGCTGATTAGACAGAAACCCTAAAACACTCAGTGTTATGGAAACAGAAAATGTCTCAAGGAAAGCGATACGACTTCAAACAGTTTATGGATATTAGGGCTTCTGTCATGCTTAAAAGTCAAAACTTCCCTGCGGCTGCTGCCAGTATAGCACAATAATTTAATTTTTAGACTTCAACTGCAAATGCAGATTTTTATCCAGTGGACGGTTTGTATGTTCCCGGGACATTTTTTTGACAGAATCAATATTTTCCCTTTTTGCACTACTTCCCCTGTTGGCTTTTAATCATATTTTTCGTTTCTAAATAATAACATATCTGTGGTAAATAGCTACCATTAGATCGAGAGAAGTGATCGCTGATTTGGTTTAAATTTACTATTACCAGCTGGCTAGAACCCACCTGTTTTCAGCGCCCAATATGTAAAATGACTACAGTCCTCCGATCTCATTCATCGCACTGGCCTGATGAAACAAAGCGGTAGACTGACCTCATGTGGCACCTTGCTCATTCTTCCATCTTTATGAAATACAAGGTTCAAGATGGAAATTCCTTCATTCATTTGAATGTGGTTAAAATTCTATGCTTTACCTTCGAACACACCCGTTTCCACCACACATAACCTTACCACCTTAGTATGATGAAAGATTCTTTGGGGTGGAATTAATTAAAACGAAGTAAATAAACGTCAACATTTAACCATCGTGACAGTTAATATATTAATTAAAGCTGTTATCCAACAGTGTTGCCGGGGTCCACAATGTTACCTATCTATCACATCTCGTAGTCCCCTGATGGCTTCATGAGAAAAAAATGAAAAGTCTGAGAATGTATGAACTGGATTTGAACCCATGACCCCCATATAGAATGAATCTTCTACCGAAACCCAGCGCGGTAGCAGTTCAGCTTTGATGCTTTGCCCAGAGCCCATAACAAAAAACATAAAGAATACAGTGCAGCAAGGATAATCTCCATTCTCATAGTAAACTGCACTCGGCAATGTCCACCTTTACAGTTATAACGGTTTCCTATCACGTGACCTGTAAATGTGGTGAAATTTTATACACCGCAGGCAAACAGAAATACCAGATTCGTGATCAGAGTGTCAAACTACTATAAATATATATATAATATTTAAATTCAAAAATTTTGGTTGCGTCACAACTTCGGTAATGAGTGCATTTCTACAGTTTTCGATATATAAAAATGATCTTTGCATACGGAATTTGACCCGACGTATTGTGTCTGTGTTTTAAATTTCATTTCGATCGGATAAACCCTTCTGGGGAAAATGACATGTCAACGCATTATATTCATTGCAATATGCCGTCCGAAGTAGGTCAGGTCGAAAAATGATAATTGTGGGGAAAAAAAATTCCATGTAAAATGATAAGTAATGGACTGGAATTGAACCTCAAAGTGCTAGCCCTAGTCTGCAGTGCCTAATAATTTCATGATACTTGAAAAAAAAAAGAGAAAAAAGACAAGCAGGATTTATCTGGATTTGAACCTGAGACAAGCACAGTGTTCATTGGGTCTATGGTAAAAGCCAGTGAAAAGAAAATGAATTGTTCTGTCAGATACAAAGGCTCTGCAACATGCAGGGAGATACTGTGCTTTTGATGTACTGCTCCCGGCTGCACACAGAATCAGAAACCCTGCTCATGCCAGCCAAACCACAGGTAGGGAGAGACTGTGCCTTTGATCTACTGCTCCAATGTTATATAAATGGGAGAATTTTGAGAAATCTTTGTCGGTCTCTTAGCAAAAACTTAAAAACTATACAATGTACGAAACTAATTCTTGCAGAATTGTAATCCTGACAACATAGAGCACCAGATACTATGTTTGGTTAACCATTTTAGGCAATATTTACAGATGGTGTAAGTTTTACGTAACTTCGGATGTTAAATTCTGCCTAATTTGCGGATCAGATTTAACGTGCAAGGCTAGTAGGGTTATCCACTCAGAAACAGCAAGTGGAATTTCCTCTCAACAGCTTCACCCGTTTTTGAGAAGAACATTTTTTTAAGGTTAACAAGAAAATTCAAAATGACCGCTAAAACACGTGACTCAAGACTGCAAATCTCAAGACTGCAAAGTATGGAATCGCTGCCTTCGGCAGTTTGGGAGATATTGCAATTTTACGAGTGGACTAATAATAATAAAAATAATCCGAACAATTTCAAGAGGTGTCCCACAGGGAACCTGTGTGCAACCCTAATAACGTATGGATTGGGAGTGAGTCATTTCCAAGAGGTTAACAGGCTTGTTTTTGTTTTAATAACGATATCACATAAACTAGCATAGTTCACTGAATTTATTCATCCGACTAAATATTCCTTTCGTTTCTTGCGTTGAAAAATGTTGACAACTTGTCTTTGCGTAGATCCGTCTTAGTTTTCCTACTCCTTTCTTAGCTTTTTGGTCATTTGTGTTTAACACCGTTGTGGAAACTCGCCACGACATGGCTGAGATACTGCCAACGTGGCGTTAAGCCATAATCATTCATTTATTAGTTGTGGAAACCAGTCTTGTCGGAGCACCCATTTTGGCTAACGGTTGGTATAGGAATGTCGGTATCGATTCCTATATTTCCCTGCGATACATGAGGAATATATGAGGTGTGGGTTCATGCCCGGCTTTAGACAGAGAATTTTTTAGATTTACACATGTTCAATGTTCCTCTGGCGCCACCAGGATGGGTATGCGTATTTGTGAGTCACAAGAGAGTATATTGGTTTGAGTAATTCGCCAAAAGTGGTTTATCCCTGGCACGCCGGTTTTATCCACCCATAAAGGTGATCGCTATGGTATGGGTAAAAATGCTTGAGACTGGACCTAAACAATAATCAAAGCGTAAATATATTGTTCGAATCGAGATCCTGTCGTAGTTTAAACAGAATGCTGCATATTTCTTATACGGTCTGCGTTATACGTCTTCACAATAAGAAGGCAAGGAACAGTTAATCTAAGGGAAGCATTAATTTTCATTATGTAATTGTTGGAACTACAGATTTGTTTACAAAAGAGCTTTCAATCACAATGTTGAGCTCAATTTGATGAATACAAAACTGCATCTCTATCTGCGTGTGCAAGCATTTCATATTTCCAAGTAATTCTCTTTAAAATCTCTATTTGTGTGGGAAATATGGTAAATCAATGTTACTGAGAAATGCTGAAACTATGAACCGTTAACCGGCTGTCTGTAAGTGGAATACATTGAATACATGAACTGCCATAAATATATATTTATATACATGTACGTAGGCCTACTTAAAAGTTTTGCAATTAGAATTCTTGCCATGACTTCGCAATAGCATATAAATCAACATCGCCTTCACGCTTATGTCTGTGAAAAGGTTCTATCAATTGACCGTATTTCATCATTCGGAGAAATCTCTTTTTGGCGTGTATTATTTATTATATTTTGTTCTGCCGCTGAACTCAGTGGATCATTGTCAATGGTATTTGCTACAAATATACACTCTGTGTTACAGGATTTTAAATGGCGCTGACACAGTGGGCATAAAAGTTGTTACCCCAACCAAAAAAAAAAAAAAAAAAAAAAAAAAAAAGGAAAAAGAATAGAAATAAAGACGAGAGTAAAAAAGAACAAATGACTATTTAGTCTTAATTATTCTGGTGATAGTGAGTGCATGGTGTTATTTTCATAGGACCTACGTAAGAAATTAAACCCATTGTCGGTAACTGACTGGTCAAAAAGTAACGTCAATGTGAGACGCTGACGGGTTACACAAAAGGGTCCAAATCGCCGTGAAAACGCGTTGTTTTCTGCTGTGACGCTGCAGCGCTTGTGTACTACCTCAGTGTTTTGTGAGCACACATAACCTTACAAGTGTGACGTACTACGGTAAAGAAAAAAGAGCACTCAGCTAGGGATCCGTTTGTTAAAGGCGGCAGGAGATTTTACAAGCTATCAATTATATGGAATAAATGGCGTGCGGAGCTGTGTGAAAGATGATCCTGAATCATATCCGTAATATACGTTATAAACAAATAAAAGCATGTTTACTTAATAAACAAAAGAATTACATATTTACCAGGTAAACAAGTAAATACATATTTTACTGCCAGGTTGTTATGATTTCTCTTCTGCTGTTTTAGACACAAGCCGGAATACGACGAAAGGTTACCATAAACTCGGCCAAATGGAGAATGACCAGGGAGGAAATTCTGACAGCGACGTCGACAGCGACTCCGAGACGGAAGATTCCGTACAGCAGGAGTCAGAGTCAGATTTCGGTGCGTACCACGAACATGAACAAAACCAACACTTTCATGCAATACTGGAGAACTGTCAACACGTACATGTTTTGTCTTTGTCAACGTATGGAGAATTCCACAGTTGTGCATACAACTTCATCTTCATCTTTGGCTGCGGTTTTACGTGCGTGGGTTTGTTAGGCACCTGGTAAAGTACGGTAGTTTACTCCGACTCTAGTTTCCTTCACCCATTCATCTGACAGCTCTTATAAGTGAAGAATTCATTAGTTCAACCTTATAAACAACATTCAAATAGATAAATAAATAAATAAATAAATATACACCCATCAATCAGTCAGTCATTCAATCATGTAAATGATGCAGATGTTAACATTGCGTTAGGAATATTGGCACGGAAGCGGGACGGTTTGTATTATTTGAAATTTCATTCCGCCAATGGCGGAGTGAGTGTATAAGTACTATGAAGTGTATGACATTCTGTGAAAAATCAAAGCCCAAGAAAAATATTAGTCCACTAGTCTGTTTTCGACCTTAAGATAGAGCAAAATTAGTCCTACATTATACTGAATAGCACAGTTCTCTTGCGGTAACATAAAGCGTTACTCATGGGAGCATTAAGATCGTGGACCGTGTTGCGCAAAGCAATCGTAGGCTGAGTTGATTGTGACTACAATGGCTACCTGTCTCTTTAACATGGGTTGCCATGCTAGTTACAATCAGCTTGGTCTACGACTGGTTTGTGGAACAAGGGCCAGGTGTGGTGTCTTTGTATAAAGCGTAACAACCGACAATGCATCTCGCCGAAAACTGTTGAAACAGAGTGGCGCAACATCGGAATATAGCTGAACTTTAACGAATAGAATCTTGACTGTCTCGAGAAGGAAGGAGAAATGCTGTATTGTGTCAATGTAGAGAATTTAAATGATTTAACCGACTTACGTCTAGTAAACCAGTGATGGGATAGTCGTAATCACCAGTTTACATTCAAATGTAAATGTGTTCGATAAATTCAACAGATGTCTAATCTTGTTTTTATCCGGTACAGATTGGACTGACGAAGACGACCGGGGCAACGGGCATGGTTCATCAGACGAAGGGCCCTCAGACGAGGAGAAGGAAAGCCTCTTGTGAACAAAATGAGCGGATCTTGTTACAGCGGAATAACATCCTCTGTGCCACACAACTGGTGTTATTAGGATTGCCACTTCTGGTGGATTACGCGGAACAGTAAGAAACACCGACCGGTCTGGGACTTGAAACAACTTTCAGTGAGGGAAGAGAAATCGAGCATTTTTTCAAACAACCATAACATGCCTATGTTTGCTTAAAAGCAAAACTTGCCAAACATTTTTGACACAACACTGTGCAAGTCGTCCAGCCGTGTGTCGTCCAGTACAATTGTGCGTCAACCGGTTAGAAGGTGTTTTGGAAAGTGGCATTTTTTAATACACGTTTATTTCATATACGTTCAAAACTTGGCCGAGAGTAATATCCGTAGCCAATTTTCCTGCATCCCTAGGGTCCATAAAGCGTGAATTTTTGGCAACCGGTGTGTGATCCTAAAGTCTCGATTATTGCTCTCTGTCACTGAAAATTACCATGTGCAATTTACAGCAAAGATGCCATAAATTACCAAGTGGTAAAGTCTAGAATCAATGACACGGGTACAGTAGTTGTTAGTTCTAGCGTTTTGGTTCCTAGGACGTTGTAATTTAATATTTAAATTAGATGGCTTTCATCATCAATGAGACATCATCACCTCCTGAGTTCGACACCACTTAAGATTTGTCATTATTGCCGACTTGGTTTGGAATCATTGGCAGACCTATTTAAAATGAGGAAGCAGAAAACCTGCCTTCTTTTATGAAAAAAATTTCCAGAGTATTCATATGTAGTTTAAATGTGCGGAGACATGTTAGGTTAATCTTGTAGGCCACATCACCTGTCCGCTACTGTTGGTCTGTTTACTGGAACTGTGGGTTGAGAAAACGTAATTGTTACACATTCAAAAGAAAAAGAAAAGCCGTTATCAAGGAGTAGTTTGCGAATTACGTGCCATAATTAACTGGACGAAGGCCATTTTTACTTTAGCTTTGTGTTGTTCATTGATGGGAAACCGCTATGTTTAGTTTTATCTTTTTAGGCCTAATAGGTATTTGTAAATATTTCAGTTGGCAGAGATTGCTTCAGATTCATATTTGACAAACGAAATATTTGACGTCAGTAGATTTTAGGGAAAGACGAATCATGGAACCTGACAGAGATTGTATATGCATGAGGTGGCACTCGAGTGAAATATTCTCCTATCTGACGTTACTATTTATAGGAGATATGTCTTTCAGATTTCTTGTTCAAACTGCATGATGTACAACATTTTGTCCTGGACAAAGACGCGAATTTCGAAATGGACGTCACCTAACTGTTGTAGCATTAGTGGTGAAAGCACTGAGCACATTTATCCACGTTAGCTGAGGTTATGTTTCAAAACAACTAATCATGATGTTGACAAGTTTCATGAAACAGTAGGAGGGAAAATTTCCGGCATGTTAGCAAGTCTTTCATTTATTCAACGAAAATCGAATGAAAGATTCAAGGTTTTACATTTTAAGTGGTTCAGGATACCACAAACCAATAATAAAACTTGTCTGTGGAGGACTAA
The DNA here is from genome assembly GCA_016165875.1 of Acanthopleura granulata. NCBI lineage: Eukaryota > Metazoa > Mollusca > Polyplacophora > Chitonida > Chitonidae > Acanthopleura > Acanthopleura granulata. The sequence continues at coordinate 10,306,723 of JABBOT010000002.1, forward strand.
TGGATGGGTTGTACAAATTCCAATGAAGCATACAACCGTTGTAGAGCAACCATTTTACATCATTCGTTCCTTCAATATCATTATCGAAGGATGGGTGTATAAAATCATACTGTGTCATATATCACAACAGCTTCTTCATGTAGTTTCCATTATCCCATTGGCATAACTAAATTTTGTCTGCTAAAACGTTAACAGAAATCGCTTGGCCTGCGATGACTTCGAATGTATAACCTGAACCAAAGACTGTATATAATGTCTTCCATCTATAAGTGGGTATTGCTAAGACATTTTATGTTAACAGTTTTTGCCGAATAGGTAGATATTTCTTTGGTTTACATTACATTGGTATTTTAGTAGGTGAACATTGCTAAGTTTGTTTTGTGAGGACAGTGCCAGCTTCGTTTTTAGCAATGTTTTGGTTTGTGATCAGCATAAATTCAAATCGTCCTTGAATTAATTTTTTGATGTTATACCCTTTTACTGACAGAAATCTGAACACATACCCTTTTTATCGAAAGACATTTGAATGTTACATACAGTCCTTCCTCCAAATTGAGCCATATTCTTCCGATTATATGTCTGATGTTAGGTCTCCTGTATACGTACAGGCTATATTTTTTAATTTGCAACCTTATAGAACCCTTTAATTAGAAAATTTTGGTTTCGATTGTAAAATTTATGATGTGATATCATGTTATTGTAAGATGGTAAGATTTATGATATGATATCATGCAATTGATTTACATGTTCATTTGTCAGAAAAATATAATTAGATTGCTCCTCTCGATAGTTATTCATATTGTTACTTAGTAATGCGATGTACATGTGGTTTATATTTCAAAAGATCATTAAACTATAACATCGAAGCAAAGTGATTGCTTATCGGTGAGTCTGTGGTACAACATTGGTTTATGTTTTTAGTAACGGAATGCAGTGCCTACATAGCAAGGTGGCAATGCTTTCAAAATTCAAGGCCATCCTAAAATAACAAGTGTAGCGAGGAAACTGCACGCGTGTACCCGCCGGGTTATCTGGATGATATCCTTCTAATGAAAGTGAAAATCATTTTATCCTCCATCCTACAGGCAGATATTCCGTGGTATAATCTCAGGGACATTAAATAGTTTATGACCTTTATCTACTCGTCGGCCACTACTAAGAACTGCGGTATATTTAGGTATTGGCGGATATATACTGTAGAATTAAAGCAAAATGTCATGAACTTTAACTTCACCCAAATTGTCAAGGAAGGAGAAACTATCCCTGGACACATTCAATAAAATCATTGTCAACACAAGGACGATGAATAAGCTTAGGACCAAAATAGCAAGGTGTTCTCCTGGCATGGTATTATAGAGTACCAGAGCTGTGGAAGATATCCATGTGTGATGTGTGTTAAAAGGGCTCACAGCTGGAAGGGAGTATACTGGTTGTCTACCTAACATATTGTCTAAGGCTTCAAGACAATTTTTCGACAATTACGACAGAGTATCCAGCTGACGCCCAGCCTGCTCTGCTAGCTAATGCGAAGATATTTCTTAAAACTGGAATTAAGTTTTCGTTCAATAAACGCTGATTAAATAGCTGGAGTCATCTTTTTTACACCGTACTCAAGAATATTTCACTCTACATAAGCCAAGGTGTTAGTAAACCGTTAATACGCCACACCTGGTTAACACCATTGTCTGTGGGTGGACAAATATGTAATACATGGGCCTATGCATTGGCTTCTTCACTCTGAGATGACACCGAGTAAGACATGCATGTAAGTAAAATTATCAAAGATAATAGAGCTTGACAAATACATTTAATGTACCCCGTAAATATCGAACATTTGGAAAGCTGGCGCAGAAAAAGAAAACTTTTCATGGCAGGATTGCAAAGTCTCAGACAATATCCAGGGTTGATATTTTTCCATGACGACCCCTTGGTCTGTTTAGTTTAAATACAGAATCAAATTACATCATGTTTTAAATATTATTATTTAAGCGTCATAATGAAATGTTTATAAATCAGCTGTTTTGTTGACGGTTTAGAACATCTTAATGTGTCCTCAAACCATGTCCCCTTGCGATCTCGACTTTTTCCTGGCACCTGGTTAATTCGTTGAAACAGATTTCGCACAGTTTTGGCCTATTCTTTACATCTATCTATATGGTTGTTCGAGAATGCACGTTAAAATCTGAAAATACCCTGCAGAAAAAAAAAAGATCACATCATCACAAATTTTACGTGAACTTTCACTGCGGACTTCTATTATGTAGTTAGTTAGCTGATGTTTAACGCTGTATTTCGGAATATGTCACCATATTAAGATTGCTGTGGCCGGGTAAAACCGGCGACAATCCGCAAGTTGCTGCTAGACTCTCCCGTGTGTTTGAGAGGAGAGGAAACAAGCATGGGTTGAACTGGGCTTCAACTCACTTGGTCGTCAGTCATTTCATTCGCCCTGCAAAGACGTGCCACTGTTTGGGTTTTTAAATAGTCTCTGTAAGAGATTTTTTTATTTATAAAATTAATTGAATATGTAGACTTTTTACACAGCTAAGACCTCGAGGATACTTTGATTAAAACCAGTTTTTCCGTCCACAAGGGAAAACTTCCAAAACGAGCTGCATGATTTGTCTTCTAAAAAACTTTTCTTGAACTAAATCTAAGGCTAAAATGTCATTAATTTCTTCTGGACGGTGGAAGTTATTATCGCTTGCTGTGCCGTTCATCCGGGGACCTGAAGATACAGCCAATCTGGGAAAGGAATTTTGACAAAATATCACACAATTCAATTGGGAGGCTTACTAAATCAGAAAAATAGATTTACTCTATTCCTTTAAAATTTGTGGACAGCTGGTCTGCCCTTTTTCGATAAGGTACGTGTAATTGTAACAAGAATAAAAAGTTTCTTTCTTTCTCTCTTGGTTATTCAATCTTATGATCAACATATTCATATCTTGACTTTCACAGAAAAACTGAGAGAAAAATGAAATATTTTGCTTTCGGCAGTGCTAATATCTGTCCAAATAATTAGAAGAATTAAGGTAGCTTTAATACGAATGTGAGGGTATTATTATTATAGAAAGCTTTATATAGTCAAGATAGAGTATCGTGAATTATTAATGTGTCTTGCCTGATTTATGTGTGACTTGTGTGACGGTCTCCCACTCCTCTCGAGCAAAACTATACTGCGGTTGAAATCATATAGGTCTCTGGCAACTCTCTACAAAGCGTTGACTGAATGTCGCACCGTTTTGGGGGATATTATCTCAAGAGTAAGACGTGGTAAACAGGCTTATTATAAAGCAGCTGTGTTGACGCATGCCTTAGGTCATAGAATGTGTGCTGAAACCATATTCCCAGAAAGATACACAAAAGATGCATCTGTTTATTAGCTGAAACATGCTTCCAACATATTAGATACTGTATTTCTTATATCCATGCGTTCGTTGCGCACAGTAACGCCTGTTTGAGCGTACACGTCAAATCTGAAAATACAGAATCGCAAATTTTATGTCAAGCTATACTCTCAAGCTATATTTACTTACTCATTTGATTGGTGTTTAACTCCCGTAGACAAGATTATTTCACTTATATCAAGGCCAAGCCAGTATTATGTTGGAGGAAACGAACATCCGCAGGTTACTAGCAGACCTTCCCACGTGATGAGAGAAGAACACCGTAGTATGAGCTAGACTTAAACGCGCAGCGACCGCACTGATAATAGCTTCCTTAGCGAATGTGATGTTTAAGCTAGCACGTTAAGCACTCTCTCTTCTTTATCCAGAACCACGCCAGTGAAATCGCCTTATTGTAAGATAGTCAGCCATCTCATTCGCCATGAGAAGACGGTTTACTGGTTGGGCTTTTAAGCGGCCCCTTGAAGAGTTTTTTTTTTATTTTAAAATTAATTGAATATATAGACTTTTTACACAGCTAAAATCTCACAGACACTTTGATTAAAACCAGTTTTTCTGTCCTAAAAATTTTCTTCGAACTAAATCTAAGGCTAAAATGTTATTAAATTCTTCCTGACGGTGTAAGTCATCATCGCTCGCCTTGCCATTCACATTGGGACATGAAGATACACTCAGTTTTAAAAAGAAATAATGGCAACGATGTATCACATTATTCAATAGGACGCTTAACAAAATGGGAAAAAATTTACATATAACTGTGATGCGAATCTGAAGGTATTATTATACTAAGTGTCATGTAATCGAGCTCAAATACCATGAATTATGGGTTTTCTTTGACTGATGTTATGTTATTTCCAGGCGAACATTACATTTGCGTGAAAAACTCCCCCTCCTCTCGAGTAAACACTCTGCCAGTTGGAATCCAAAATATCTCAGCTGGACTGGTTTCTCTCTATCCTATAATTCTAAGGTATTATTTCAAAGTCATACCGTTTGTGGAATACTAAGTCAAGGGTAAGAAGTGATAAACAGGTTTATTTCAACATACCGTACTGTCCAAAAATTACAGTGCACTTTGACCTACGTACACTGGAATTTGACGTCAGCCAAGATATCGCAGAGCCTGATGTACAGGCGGACGGAGAGAGAGGAACAAATTGATGGTATTTGCACGAAATACGAAATAGAAGGTGAATGATTTTCACATCTAATGGAAGATTAATGCAATGGTTTAAATAACATTCCTCAAGAGCGATGGCAGTTGATAGATGTTATCCTCTGCGGAGCTAGAATAGAAGTGTACATTCACATGAATAAAACTTTGAAGAATACTTCATGCAATTTGCAAACCTATCCGTGCGCAATTTGATCTTCGTCTTAATTCCAACAATTTCACAGTATGTGAAGTAGTGACATAGTAGAGTTACATCAGTGATATAATTAGTTGTATTAACAGACAGGTTCGACACAAACACTGGCTTGCCCAACCTTTGCTCCGGCTTTGGTCTATATTTAAAAATAAATTCGTGGATATTTTGGAAATAATACAATTTTTCACCTGCTGCAAGTATGAGGTGTTCGCTGTTTATCTTGCTAAAGCGTCTATTCATCAGTTCAATCTCTTCTTGAAAACCTTTTGTGCACCGCTACCTTTTGTGTTCCTGTACGTTCGTTAGTAAGGTGCCAAAGGTCAGTGGTTTGCCTGGGGCACTTTGGTTCCCTACAACCATCCTGGTGAGGGGAGGGGGTTTGGCAAAGTAGTCCTCTACGAAGACCAAACAAGATTTGACGACCGCTTATTCACCAATGTCCCCGTCAGAGCGGGAATATAGGAATTCTCTGAGAACGTGAGATTCCGTGCGAGCGGGGGATACAGGAATTCCCTGAGAGTGGGGTGTACAGGATTTCCATGTCATGGGTTGGGACGGATTAAGCAGCTATAACCTCTAGACCACGGCGCTCTTCCCGCCATCGGCGTTAGGCAACAATCAAATAATGTCTGAAAACACCACAACACCAAGAGGGTATCAATATAACACTACTGGGTGGTTCACAGCGCAATAGTTTTGATTTCAAAACCGCTCAGCTCGTTTGAAAACACTTTGTAACAACACAATATTGACAGATCCGTATTCACATGTGAAAAACTTACTTAAAACAAGTAGCATTATTATCAAAACACGTTTAACAATAATACCGGACCACATGTCTGAAAAAGTTACCCGGCATGCTGCACTTCTTAAAATGTCAGTGTACAAAACTTGGGATAAAGGAACATAAAGTGATAAGGTGCCCTACACACCTAATTCAGTTATTTGCAGGCTGAAAACTTGTTGATTAATAACCATCCATTCAAAAAGCTTCAGATTTCTGCGTCTGTAAGGATTTAGGCTTCTGGGCTTCGAGTATGTTTAGGGATACGAAATTACGATGGTTTCGACAGAATAAAAGCGGCAAAGCTGCCAAAGGGCTATAATGGGTATCGCAAGCTAATACCCTATTATACCGGTATCTTCTGGAGAAAACTGTTTTTCTTAGTCCGAGGTAAATGATACCCAAGTTTATAACAGAGCAGTTTATGGCAAGTCAGGATATCCTCCCACAAAAAAGGACAACTCTCAAAGAAAAGGCTACATTAAAGTGGAAATCTATCGGTCTTCAAAATGAGGGGTTATTTAAAAAATTGAAAGGTGATCGACAACGCCTCAACGCATCGACACTTATTACAAACTGTTGGAGGCAACTGCACTTGATTCCTCTCCTCCAATGTTATGATTTCGCCTGGAGCTTATTTCGGAATATTAATTACCATTGCGTGTAATATTTTCCATAAAAATACCCCGCTTCATCACAGGAATCGTCCTGATTGTTGCCAGCGGCCGTATTCCTTGTTCTAGCTGGTCAGTTTGAAAGATACACTTTTCCAGAGCGATTGCTGTTATCTTCAACCCTTCATATCCTGGCGCCGCCAAAAATACATTCTGGCCTCTGTGGGTGTTGCTTCAGATGTGGCCTCTTTGGTTCTTGCTTCACACGCGCCACCAAAAACTGCTAAACCTTTACAAACGTACAGAACTGTACAGATATTAAAGCTGAGCCACGCTTACCAGTGAGCATGGTCAATTAACAGCGGATATAATTCCTTAGTTACCTCTTAGCATAATGCCATGACTATGATGTCAACAAAATCACGCTGTCTCTCAGCTACAGAAGCTCAAAAAGATCATTTCAAAATGTTTTTATGTAACAAAAAGGAAGGGGCAAATATGATAATTATATGCTGATGATGATCAGTTTTATGGCAAGAATTAAGATAAAGTATAAAATAGTTAAGTCATCAAAGACAAGATATTTTTGGTGACTGTCCCCAGTGTTCAGTCCATGCATTTACAGGTCAACAATCCTTTATGCTCTACGAATTTCGGTGAATAGAAAACGTCCCAGAAAACTCTTTTAAGAACATGGTATTATTCCATGATTAGGTAACTTGAATTGGGCAAACATTAACTTGTTTTAATTCATTTTATTGTTAAGAATATAACATCCCCAAGACTTTTTTAACTTGACCTTTGCACTGTTGTAAAATTTTCCGGAGTTAGTGTGGTAAAATTACGGACTTTGTTAACAGTGTGGATTAACTGTTAACAGTTAACAGTGCCTTTAATTGAAACCCGGATGAATTCATAAACATATCGCTCCTAACCGCTGAGGCATTGACGTTTGTTTACGTTGCAGCAGACTGTTTCTTTTGTTGTAAAGAGGTGCTTAGCTAATCAGGGTATGCGTTGAATGTGATTTCAAGAGGTGCCAAGCAAGCTGCTTTGCACGACAGTAAATCAATGGAAATGCTCAGATATCTGTAAGTCATAATCAGTTTATTTCGTCGTTTTAAATAAACACTTAGCAGTCAAGTGGTTTATTGCTATAACGTGTACATGTGTTTACCGTCGTGCCTAAAACTTTTTCACCTGAACGCAAGCTGTTGGGCTTCTGTCTTGAAGGTGAGAAGTTGACATAATATCTATCTCTGACGCTCTGTCACACCCTCGCCAAAGAGGACCGGGTTCAAACACACGGCGTGGTTATTGATAGTAGAATACTGATACCAAGTTGAACCTGCAACTGGAACACTGCACTTGCAATTTGAATGACGAATATTTCAGTGGTCGGCATTTTAGGTGGAGGAAGTTGGAGAATGGCGAGAAAAACAGATGCCTTTCGCTAGCTACTCAAAGCCGGATGTCGTATCAAAGACGACAGTTTGGATAGTAAAAACCAGGGTAGCAACGACAGTAGGCTAGTTGGCAAATTGTCACACGGTGAAATTCGGCCTTTTGTAACTGTTGATGTAAATGCTTCAATAGTATCATCTTAGACCACCCTAGCTCGATGGTGAGGAGAATTTTTACTTTTATTGACCACAATGACAGTAGACAACATTCCTGTCATATTGAAAACCTCCATATCCAAAATTTTACCACACTGGCCCCCTACTGGTCTGAAATTGACTCCCACATTTACAATTACACCATGGCACTCTTTGATCATTCGGCCCCAAAATGCGAACTGTTTGGAACTCCGTCTCAATTCAGTACATTAATTTAGTGTATAAGGAAAATCAGGTTACAAAAATAACACTTTATTTTCGTATTCTCAAAAACATTCTTCAAGCAATATATATTTCAAATAGCTAACCTGCCGGTCAGAAAAAATAAAACCATTACGCACAATTGCATTTCATAAATTTCAGGTAGTAGTTGAAAAAAAATTTCCTTAAATTCCTCAAATTACACTGCGTTACTGTTCAGAGTAATCTACATATCATTGAAAGTGTCCTGAGGGAACTATCAGTTTTTTCATAAGCGCACTTTTTCTTGCGACCAAAAACATCAAAAGAACTCGCGTGTATAAGAAGTGGAGTGACGTGAAGTAGCCCTCGTTGGAGATCAACATGTTTTAAAAAATAGCAAATAGATTTTTCTTTTTAACCTTCAACAGCAAACTTTTCAAAGGAAACCTAACCGTTTGAAGAACTGTTTGGTAGTGTCCTTCAAAGACAAATAATTGTGCTTTAGAGGTAGAGAAACATGAAAAAAATCTCCCCTCCTCTCCATTCTGTTAAAGTTCGAGTCGAATTCTTCTAACACTTAAACCCTGCGAGACGCTCATGCAGACAAACAAATGAAATAGAGATATTAACCAACATCTCAGATTCTAAAGATTTACAGTTATTAATTTTAAACAGCATCGCGATAAAGCCTGATATTTTATACTTCAAAAGGTTTTCGGTGTAGAGCTGCTGCGTGGGGGATTCCACAATCCATCCTCTAAGACTTCGTCTTTCTGAGAGACTCACAGATGATGGATGATACACCGCTGTTCTCTGAGCCCTCAATAACCCGACCTGACCGATGTGATTGATCATATCGTTGATTGATTAGCGAGGATTGCCGAACTAAACAAGATGTCTCTATGGCATCAGAATGGTTACGTCTGTGCAGAAGACAGGAAAATTTTCATGATGAACACTATGAAACTTTTCACACAAAAAATTTCTGGGAGTAACACGTGGATTTCCTCATGGTAATGGAAGCTTGAGTGTTTGTAAATCTGGCAATTCAATGGATCTGTGTTGGTATACAAAACATCACCGGTTCTGGCCGGGCTACACAACTTGTTGTAAGAACCATTTTTTGGAAATAAATCGTGTTTTGAAATTAAAGCCACTTTGACCAATTTTGAAGTAAGTTTCACTCTAATAATAAAAATTGAAAATGAAAATTTACAAACTTTGCTATAAAAATTTATTTTTATCAGAATTGGGAAAATGAAGATATTTCAAATATGGTCAATTGCTATTTCGAACTTATTCATTGTGTCAAATATGGTAATCATTTATTTCACTAATAGCTTATACGTGTGATTCTTCCATCATTAGAGCTGGTCAATGTTATCCAACGTGCAAGAGGCAGTAAAACAGTCTTTTGGTCCATAGTGCAATTTTGCTCGTAATTACATGATCCTGTCAGAAGTCCATAACGGCGCCTTTTTAAACTCAATTCTGCTTATGGCTAATATGGAGAATAAAACCAAACCAGTGTGACAATTGACGGATACTCGTATGTAACCGGTATAATACGGTGTCTTGTCAAGTTGCATCACCTTGGAGTTTAAGCCGTTTGCGTAAATGTTTAACTTACAACATAGACAACGACTTCCTTATGGCACAGTTGTTACTATTTAAGCATTTAGAGATGGACGAAGCACGGGAACTCGCATCGCCTGAAGATCAAATAATGGCCACATTAAACCATGATGTAAAAAAGTAAATATGCTTCAGGATGTGATTTTATCTGATTTACCTTTCTTGTCAGTCTTTGTTGATTTTGTACCAAAAATGTATCTATGAAAAACCAAACCACAGTCTACACGAAAATAGGAAAGACAAATACAGTAGGTTTGAAAATAAATATCCTTTCGATAGGAGTCATCGTCTCTTTGTTTGTACTGAAGACTATTAGTGGTGACGCACAGTGTTGAGTTCTCTATTTCCCGACTGGTTTCCATGCATTTATTGATTACATTTGCGAATTACACAAGCCAGCTGCCTAATCGACTTGATTTCCGCTCACCTCCTACTCTTCCGAGCACACGCCTACCTTGAGCCAGGACACCGCCGTCTTGGATAAATCAGTTTACCGTGTCAGATCGACGCATGATTACATTCGGCGCTGTACCAGAGGGGAACATTTGCATAGTCTGTGGAGGCAAGCAGAGACATTGTATTGAAGGTTGAGCTGGAGAATTCAACGAAGGAGACCTGGGATTGGGCAAAACAGAGACCACTAATTTGTGTAAGTGAAAAAGCGATTATTGAGTGAGTGGGATGTGCTTTTTTTTGTCATTTACCAGATTTGAGATGTCCCCATGATCAGATTGTGTAGAATGTGCAAATATTTACTTGACTCCGCAGTATAAATAGGTTGGTCGTTCACACTAAGTCTTCCATCGACACGCAATGTCAAACAGGTAACATAAAAAGCGTCACTCCTTGCAGATCCGGATATTCAGAACAGCTTAACTTAGAAATCGGCATATCGCGTGACACCTGATATTCCACTGGCGTCTCCAAAACACAAATACAAACCACAAAAGACATTAGCTTGTCAGCCAAACACTTAAACGTCTCAAGTAAACACCTCCTTGTCTTAAGTTTGGCATTTATGGTAAACTATGTATCAGAGTTAGAGCGGCGAGAAGTCTGAAATCCCCTGTTATATGTCACGCGATCCTATATGCAACCCAACGTCGCTTCAGCATATTTTGTCTTGAGAAGAAAATACATTGTGTAGGAACTCGGCATGACACCTGTATTCCACAGAGTTGCAATCGTCACATGTTTATAATACCACAGATATGCTGTAAAACTTCGCATGCATCTGTCACTGAAGAAGAAACTGCATTTATAGGACGATTATTATTTCCAAAATCTAATTTTTGATTTACTTCATCTTGGTGTTTTCCCTACATTTGGTCTCTGTGAAAACAATTTTAAGAAACGTACCTGCGACTTTACGATCACCGGCCATACAAAGTGCGGCATTCCAAACACAAATTATGAATAATTGAATAATGCAAATAATTTATGAATAATGGTTTCTCAGGGACTTTTCTAAGGGATATTCGCTTTCATGTAAGGTAAGGGCTTTCATATTTATGAGAAGATTTCTGGAATGACGTGCAAATCCATGTTCCGTAAAACCCATCATTGCGATCAACGTCCTGTGTCTGTGGATTATCGATTAGCTGTTATGAGTCTACTGTCTCTCTTACAACGTCGGACCGAATGATGTTCACAAACTGACTTGGGTTAAGCTTGGTGTATTGTTATAACTGCTACATATATATATATATATATATATATATATATATATATATATATATATATATATATATATGGGTTAACGCACCATAGCAGTAACAGGGAGTGGAATGACATTGAAAACTTGCCTATTACCGTCAAGCTGCCCGTTATTCAATATATATATATATATATATTGAAGGGTTTATTCAATATATATATATATATATATATATATATATATATATTGAATAACGGGCAGCTTGACGGTAATAGGCAAGTTTTCAATGTCATTCCACTCCCTGTTACTGCTATGGTGCGTTAACCCAACCCAGATATATTTTGTTAGAAATTGTTCTTATTAAAACTTTCATTTTGTAGAGAACCATTTTGTATAATAGAGCACTGTCCGGTGGCAGAGTGTCAGTCTCATAAGCCGTAGACCCGCGTTTAAACCCGAGTCAATGAATCCCAAGAATAAAATGAACATGTGTTGTGCCCTGTCGTGTGTCACATGAGGAAGTCAGTCATGAAGATGTTGTGATCTTAATTCACAGGACTGTCTGTCACATGCCTGAAGTCGCTGGCTTACCCACCCCGTACCACGTTTCTTTTACTCACATAGCTTAGAGCCATCTAAAAAAAATTAAATATCAACATCCTTGAGTCGCATCCACATAAAATACAAATGCGGCTGTGTTTCAGTTGTGCATGATTTACATGGAACAAATCCATTTCTTCCAACAAAATACGAAAGTGGGTAACTCAAAAAATCTTGAAAAATATTAGCATAAATTCATCGATTGATTGATAAGTGACTCATAAAGTTGATAGAATACTGATGTGACTGGAAAGGGACACAACTCTAGGGATTTGTTTATCGATTTAATGTTAAAATGATTCCCATGTTTTGTGTGACCGGGTTTCATCAACAATAAAGTTCGATCCGTGAGAAGCTTGGATACAGAGTAATCAGACGGTTATGAAGCAGCGAGTCATATATGGTAAACCCTTTTAATCAATAATTCAATACAGAGGTATTATTATATATTATTTGCCTACCACTCTGTCTCTGGGTTTGAAGAATGAATATTGTGAAGGCACATTTTCTTTCCCTCCGGGATACCTCAAATATGGCAAGGTCCCCGACAAAACGTTTCACTATTTACGACGGCAGCACATTGTGTACGGTATGACAGGCCTCTTCACTTTAGGTTGAAAGTACATCACAAAGGACGTAAAAATGATACTGTGATCTTGTTCTAAAGCTACACACTTGCAGTCTGTTATTTAAAATAATACATGAAAAAGTAGAAGTTTCCTATAATTCTCCAGGTTAAATATTAATATCCCGATGTCTGTATTAAATAACCTGCATCACCTGATCGACAAGGTATATCTGCTTAGTTTAAGCATCACTTTCTACTGAGTTTGCGAGCTTTACATTGATTCCTAATATAAATGACATAGGAGGGGTTTGTGCCTCTCAAATAGTTTTCTATCTCACAAACCACACTTGCCGTTTTTAGATTGGAGTTAGTTGCAGCTCTGTTTTTCCCGCGAGATTAATTTAGGAGTTCAGCTTATCTGTTTACCTGTCGCCTCCGTTCAGTAAATTTATTAAGCTATAATTATAGGTGACAAAAAAGCTTGAAAAACTCACATACACACCTTCTAACGTGTTTTCTTTCGAATCGTATTATTGTAATTTTATCAGATTTTAGCGTATAAAACTTGTTTTCATCTAGCCCTATCCCTTAAAAGTAGATGTCAGCTACTTCCGTTGTACATGTCAAGTCCTGAAGAAAAATGCATTTAATCAGTTATCCAAGGTGCCTAAAACACTTGCGATGACTTTACTGCCTAATGTAATCTGGTAGGCTTTTCTCTTGTGCGTTGCAAAAGTTCATCAAGGGTATCCTCAAAATACAAAAACATTTCTTGCAAATTTGCAGGACGATTTCTTTTACTCGATAGATGAGTGAAGAATGTAGAAATACGTATAATTTTCTCTGTTCAACCATACGCGATTAAATGCTGGATGAAGTCTTGCTTTCTTTGTTCTGCAGTTCACCCATACCTGTATCGTATGCTTCTTTCGATATGAACATCCAGTGTGTCAAAACGACTAAAAACTCTTTCCATTTCAGCCCATTCACCGGTACAAATCCTAAGATAATAAACGTGCGCTAAGAACAAGTCCTAGTTTGCTGTCATTCGTCAACCAGGGGAAAGCTGAGCCAGATTAAAGGCATAAATCACGTCTAAGTGAAACGTTGTTGAAAATCTAAACCAGAATACCAAACCAGCTACGACAGCAGATGGTTCAGGATGAAGCTCGGTTATGTGACATATGCCATCAATGGTGGACTTCGATGCCGTTAGTTAATTCTCTGAACTTTTAATAGTGTGCTATAGTTAATATTAATACGTGTACTCTAGACGTATATACTCTATTTTCCACAAGACACGAACACATGTTTATAGCATCTGGGTGTACATTGGTACACCACTCTCTAACCAGGATGCAGTGTTCCAGTTCGATTGTCACCAGGCCAATGCGCAAAACTACCTAAGATACCTAAGTTCACAAAGGAATATTCCAGAAATAATTACACAAATATAAAGTAAACTTGTAGTGTGCAAGAGAGAATAACTCATCAGCTTCCAACGATGCAAAAATGACCGTTGATATTACAGGTATGACATCCAATTCAACTATCAAGCGTGTAGTCCGTGAAACATTTCCACGTCGAATACAAATATATGCATTCTGGTCCCGCTTTGACTGTAACTGTGCATAAAAGTGCCGTGTCGATAGAATAACCATAAATGTTTATCATGTCCCATTGCCCTTTGTCCTGTACCTGACCCGCAATCATCAGGCCAGTTGCTAACTCAAAAATTAAACAAGACAATGTACAAAAGAGCAATAATGGATTACAAGAGCACACCACATCTCATTCATGTTGTTACCGCAAAGATATACCCCTTCAATTTAGGAATATACTTTTTACTTCTGCAATGACTTATCTTCTAAATATGAAGACACAATATTACTCTTTTCAAATGGTATACAAAATATATGCCTTCGGTATTAATAAATGTTACCCACATATACCCCAGCAGCTGTTCCAGCTCCGTTGGGAAAAGCACAAAACCATAATATCTGGACAATAAATCGCAGCGTATATAAAATGCATGCAAGCTAAAATAAGAACACGTTTTTGTAGTTAATGTTTGATCCTTACTTTTCATTTTATAACTACCGGAAAGTGGTGTGTCGATCAAACAGAAATATTTCCAAAAATAAATTCGGTCAGGTTTATGATTGAATAAGCTAAAGAATCGTCCCATGAAAATGTGAGAAATCCTCTGACGTAATTCAACCATGTCAATGAAAACTGTGACTGGAACACCGGAACTGATCAAAGTCGTGGACGCAATATGCGAGAAAAGACATGTAAATTCAATGTGCCAGCACGGGCACTGGCCTCGCCTAAACAATGAGCACGTTATTCAATTATCTTAAGAAATCAGATATGCTTTAGAGTTTCATGACATCTGATTTATATCTCTAGTCTGCCTTTGTTGATTCATACATAAATGTATTGGAAAACCAAACCACTGTCTATGAGGAACAACCTAGACCAAAACACTAAACACTAATACAATATGATACTGACAATAAATATTGAAGACAAAGTGCCACATGAATATATTCCGACATGCCCTTGTCTACACTGAAGACTATTTGTAGAGAAGCACAGCGTTGAGTACTCTACTTCCCGTCTGCGATCCCGCCATTTATTGATTACATTTGCAAATTACGTAAGCCACCTGCCTAATCGACTTGATATCCGCTCAACTCTTACTACGCAGAACACACGCCTGCCTTTTTTTTCATCACACCGCCGTCATGGCTAAATCAGTTTACCGCGCCAATTGACACATGATTACATTCGGCGCTATATCAGAGGAGAGCATTTCTATAGTCTATGAAGGCAATGCACAGAAGGTTGTGTTTGTAAGTTCAGCGAAGGGGACACTCGATTGGGGAAAACATATATCATTGATTTGTGTAAGTGGAAAAGGGATTATTGAATGTGTCCTTTTTTCGCCAGTTGCTAGACGTGAGATATTCGCATGCAAGGATTATATAGACTTGGCAAATATCTATCTTGACGAAGCAGAATAAGCAGGGATGTAGGTCATCCACAGCAAGGCTGTAATCACACGCAATTTCTCACAGGTAATAGGAAAAAAAGCATCACTGCTTGCAGATCCGTACTTTCTGAGGAGCTTAACTCAGCAATCGTTGTGACACCTGATATTCCACTGACATCTGCCAGTCTGAACAACCTACAAAAAGGCATTTATTTGACATAGAAACGTTGCTATTTTCTTACTTTCACTATTTCTTTAAAATCTCAATGAACTTATACGTCTGTTTCACGTAAGTTTGACATCGGCGGTTAACTTTGCATCAGGATTGCAGCTCCGTGAAGTCTACACCTCAGGAACGACACCTTTATTCTGCAAATTTTGCAATAGGCACGTGTTAATAATGCAACGGATACATTTTAGATCTATCTATCACTGTTGAAGAAATGGCATGGAAAGAAAGATTACAAAAAGGCATTTATTTGACATAGAAACGTTGCTATTTTCTTACTTTCACTATTTCTTTAAAATCTCAATGAACTTATACGTCTGTTTCACGTAAGTTTGACATCCGCGGTAAACTTTGCATCAGGATTGCAGCTCAGTGAAGTCTACACTTCAGGAACAACACCTTTATTCTGCAAATTTTGCAATAGGCACGTGTTAATAATGCAACGGATACATTTTAGATCTATCTATCACTGTTGAAGAAATGGCATGGAAAGAAAGATTATTTAATGTATTTCACACATTTGTTTTTGTTGATTTTCGTCATTTTGGTTTTATTCCTTTCTTTTGGTCCGTGTGAAAATGATTTTAAGAAACGGATCTGCGGCTTTAAGATCACCAACCATGCAAAGGGAAGTATTCCACGTTACTAATTATGTATATTGAAGAAAGACTTCTTGAATGATTTTGTACAAATCCACAGATATTCCAATAAAATCGTCACTGTGGTTAAGGGCTTATGTCTTCAAATTATATTTTCTATATTATAAAAACTGTTATTGTTCTACAGTCTCTCTTAGAGCGCTACACTGAATAATGTCCTTAGCAGTTATCAGTCTACAGTCTCTCTTAGAGCGCCAGACTGAATGATGTCGTTAACAGTTATCAGTGTACTGTTCCTCTCAGAGGCCAGACTGAATGATGTCCTTAGCAGTTATCAGTCTACAGTCCTCTCCGAGCTTCAACCTGAATGATAAACAGTTGTCTGTCTACAGTCTGTCTTAGAGTGACAGACTGAATGTCCGTAACAGTTACCAGTGTACGATGTCTCTTAGAACGCCAAACTGAATGATGTCCTTAACAGTTATCAGTCTGCTGTCTCTCTCAGAGCGCCAGAATCAATGATGTTATTCACAAATCATTGCTATACATAATATATCAATAACTGCTGCATGGCTGCTGCAAAAAACTTTACACATATTCAAATACAGACACAATGACGGTAATACGGTATACGTTTCCAATGTTGTTCCACTCCTCCGTACGCTTAAAAACAGCCCCTGTGTAACAAAGACAAGAAACCCTGTCCTAGATAAATGCTGTGAGAAATACGTCTTATTAAAACCGACATTTTGGAGGGGGAGTACAAATTTAAATGATGTAGCAGAGTGAGCTGGGCGCTCACCTTCTTCGTAAGTGGTAGATCCAGGTTCCTGTCATATGAGTCCCGGGCATAAAAAAATGGTGGAATTTTACAGGCTCGATGTAAATGCGCCGTGGTTTATCTGACGTCATATCCAGTGGAATCCAGTGGAGATTACTAACCGGGAACGCCTATTTTGGTTGACAGATGGTACACGACGTTTCAATTGTGCACAGCGTCCTAAAAGATCGCACGATTCTGCAATGGCCAAAGTAGGCCTAATTTTGAAAACTTCGCAACTCACTCGGGCAAAGAATTTATGGGTTTCTCCGCTGTCATTGTTCCCGGAGTCGTCGTGACACTGGCCTGTCTCTTGATGTCACTAGTGCAGTGTTAATTTTCCCTAAGATCACTCGTCCTCTATTATCTGACCTAGTCAGGTGGGGACGTTAGTAATCAGCGTTCCTCAGGACGGTCACAAACTGACCTATTCATATTGTTATTGAATCAGTACATCACGCGAGGAAACGTTTATTTGTAACTTGCCAAAGGGAGGTGTTTAATTCCCAAAATGGTTGTAATTCTATATAGGACATTAAAGCTGTGTTACCCTCTATGTCAAGTGTTACGAACCCCGTTTTCAAACTATTGTATTTTTCTTTATTTATTTATTTTTTTGTTTTCACCCTAACGATGTCTGTGTCTGACCTACATTTTTTCTGTGTACGTGATAGCCTGCACTGCAATTCAGTCTCGTGTTCTAGAGGCTTCTGTGTTTCATGTCATTGTGCATAGAGCGTACATTGTGGAAAGATGTACCCATATTGTAAACATGTTTACGGACAAACCATCCAGAATTTTCTTTACGTTAGCATATAAATATGAGCGATGAAGTTGTTAAGCTTGCAGTCATTTTCGTGTGTCCACTTGTGAGCAGTCATTTACATACCTCCATTTTGACAGCAGTCAAAATTTTTCCAAAGTAACAACTCGAACAGTTTTGAATGCAATTGGAAACAAGAAAGGGAATTCTTAAAGTTGAGGATGGTGTAGGGGTTTCGCTTTCCAAGTTCTGTATGGCATCAGTATTTTCCCACAGTCATGTGCTTGTACTGTGTTTTCATTGGTTAACAAATGGAATTTGGGATTCCACCTAAAAATATGGAAAATAACCTGTGTTTAGTTCAGTAACAGATGTCTGTTGCATCACATTTGTCACGCGCCGATCACAGAGGTACTGCACGTGTTACTTTGATGTTTCTCGAGACAATCGCTGGTTTTGAATACACTTCAGTGTTGGATGCCCCATTTGGTTTGTTGGGTCAAAAGTTGTTCTTCGACGTGGTTAAGATGGATGAATTTAATAAGGATTCAGTGTGCATGTGCGTATGTCACATGTTTTTGTCACGTGGACCACATTTGATAATACTCCATGCTACAGTCAGCGTTCAACAAGAATCATTCAGCATATATGAACTAACGTCACATGCCATGTGGAAAACGACACGCCCACCATCTTCACTATAACCCAAAAAAGTTTTTCATTCGAAATGATACCAAAAAAAGTTATTTTACACCGTCCAACAGCTTTTTACAGGTTCATACAAGGCATATTAATGTGTATGTCTTGTCCATGGCTCTAAACAACAGGGAATATAATTTGGTACACTGCCTTCCTTACCATTCAGTCCCCACAATCCAGATTCTTCTATCTCTATCACTCATTCATCCCGTCACATACCGTCACGCATAAATTAGGTTCGGGAAAATAATACAGCAATCTTCGGCCGTACTTGGGAAGGCCTGCCGGCATGGTCGTGGGTTTCCACCAGGCTCAGCTCGGTTTCCTCCCACCATCCTCCACCGCCGTACATGTATAACTGAAATATTCTTGAGTACGGTGCAAAACATCAATCAAATAAATAAATATATTAAATATTACCTATTTTGAAAATAGTATTTTATTTAAGCATTTCTTTAAATGCCATCAGTTACATTGCACGACACGGTAGCATCACATCTAGTTCAGTGCGTACTTGTGGTGATAATAGGAAACAAATCTTGCTTTAAATTTCAATAATTACATTTCATTAATGTTTACAACCAGCCTATCAAAGCATCACCAATGCACAAAATGCTTCTGTTTGGGCTAACACTCTTTCTCTTCTGTGCAGACACCTATTACAAGTATCAAACGAACGAAAAAGTGGACATTTTCCTCAGTAAAGGAGCACGTTGTACGGGATCACTATGTTTGAAAACAACACAAAGAAAGGGTTTTGCTATAAAACTTCAGCAACAATTTATTATAAGAAAACCACCATTATGAAGGACTGTTCAGGAGCATTCTTCAGAGGCAACTAATAGTGAGTTAAACATCATGAAATCGTACAAAGTTCCTCCGTGCTCCACAATCATCCAAAGTTTGAGTCGAAATTTATCACCATTCCACGTCAAGTGGTGTTCACACCAACAAACAGGTGAACTTGAGACAACAATTACGAAAAGATATTACAAGAAAACCAGCTGTTTGAAGAATTGTGTGGCAGTATTCGTCAAAGACTAATTGTGCGTTAAACATAAAGAAATCGAAGAAATTCCTCCGTCTGCCCCATTTATCTACAGCTTGAGTCGAAATTTCCTAATGTCTCAACGCCACGAGATATTCAGACCGATAAGACTGTAAACTAAGGACATTAGCTCAGATGTAACATTTTGGAGAGTTGCTGTATCAATATTATTATTAAGCAGAACGGCGATAAAAGCTCGATATTTTATACTTCAAACGATTTGGGGTGTAGGAATGCTGTGCGGGTGATTCCATAATCAATCCTCTAAGACTTAGTCTGTCCGCCAGACTCACTGATGATGGATGATATACCGCTGTTCTCTGAACCCTCAACCCTTCCTAGCCGATTTCAATGATAGCACCATTGATAGATTAGTGATGTTTTTCGAACTAAGCAAGATGTCTGCTAGTCATCGGGAGCGAGTTATGTTCATCAAGAACACGAGGAACTTGTGATGATAACTCTCAGTGAACCCTCCAAAGCAAGTCAACAACACATGGAGACAGATTCAACTTGCATCGTTCGTTCCCTCCCCGGGAGATTGCTATGTTCAACATGTTAGTGTAATTGTTCTAGCAGAACTGACACGAAGTTCCATCATTACTCGCTGTAACCACTAAAGCATCCTTCCTGGATGTTTCACATCTGCTATGCTTTGTCACCTCAACTGAAGAAACAGCCTGACTGGCTTCAAATAGCATAACAAATACATGTACCTTAGGTGTGAAGCCCTGTGCTGGTTGATGTCCTTTATCAATATATTAATGCCCCCACAATAAGTTTCACTAGTGTTGGACCTTTCAAAGAGGATAAAAAACCATAAATCTGTTACGGACAAAATCCAAGTTAAATAAAAGCCAAACTAGCTCAACAAGAGGCGCCCACTTCTTATTCGGTATACCTGACCACTGGCTCTGTTCTGTTTGTTTGAAGGACTAGTGTATTGTTCAAGAGAAATAATCCACACTGAAAGTATGGCCAGGTTTATGAATAAATAAACTGGAGCAAAGTTCGATGTAAGTGTTAGAAACCTACATCAACCGTGAGTGAAACCGGGACTGGAAAGCCTTGAGTGATCAATCACATGGGCGTGATGTTTGAAAACAGACATCTACGTTCAAAGGAGCAGCACAGGCACTCGCCTCACTCGAAGATCAAGCAATAGACCATAACTTTTAACGTCAAAAACTCTTTACAATTTAATCACATGTGATTTCTGTCTGAAGTTAATATTTGCTGATTTCATACACAAACAGAGGAAAAATGTATCAATGAATCATTTCAACGTAGCATAAACTGTCTAGAGCAAAATACGAATTACCATAGGAATAGGAATACGGTTTCATATACAAATATTCGAACACAAAGTAACATTTGGGATAAATTTCGACATGCCCTTGTCTGCAGTGAAGACTATTTGCAATGGAACACAGCGATGAGCACTCTATTTCTACAGTGACACCAGTGCCATCCATGATTATATCTGCAAATTACGCAAGTGATGTGCCTAATCCACTAGATTTCCGCTTAACTCTTACTCCGCGGAACACAAGCACGCCCTTTCTTCATCACATAGCCGTCTTGGATAAATCAGTTTACCTTGTCAAATGCCCGCTTGTTACATAAGGTATTCGTGTGCAAGGGTGATGTAAAATTTGCAGACATTTACTTGACGCAGCTTTTACGTGAAAGGCCAACTTCCCTACTCATACTGTCATCCGTGCCAAATTCCTCACAAGTGATATAAAAAAACCTTGCAGATCCGGATATACAGAGGAATTTAACTTTGAAATCGGTTCATCGCGTGACACCTGATATTCAATTGGCGTCTGGCAGTCTTGGCGCAAAGCAGATATCCGAAAAAGCTATTAGTTTCGTATAGAAATGCAGCTTTGTTCTTACTTTCATCATTTATGCTTAAATTGAAAGTCTACACAGAAATGGGGCTATGGTGAATGGCAAGAGCATAGTAACTGTTCTGAAGATACCTTCAACGGTTTTTGAACGAAATTAACTGTCAAATATTCTGATTATGCGATGGACTTTATGCGCCATATTGAACAGGCTGAAGCACAGCAACGTCGCACATTCTTTTGTAGCTACTAAACAGCCCCTGATTTCACTCTGATTTTAATTTTGTGAAAAAACAGAAAACAAAAAACAAAACAAAACAATTCAGTGAGAATATTTTCAGATACTGTTTTAATGGCCTTCTTACCATAACGTCATTCCTGTATGATCTTTCTCTTTAGGCACGTCAGTTAACGAAAAGGACTGTTTCCCGGAAACAATGTTTAGGAGCAACTTTTGTATCAGGAATAAAAAGATGGGAAGGTTAAGTTTTCTGCTATATATGATAATGACTTCCTCGGATGAAGTACTCTGGCTTTAATGGTTTCTTTTTTTTAGAACAAAACTCTTGTCATGTAAGAACTGCATAAAACATTCTCAAAGTCTTCCAACTTCTACGTGCTGCTAATACAACAGATCTTTGGGTGCACTTGATCACATATGTATGTGACTATCCACTTAATATAACACTTTCTAAAAGGCACATTAACTACGTCTGTGTATTTTTATTCTGTTCATTTTAGTGTCATTTTTGTGTCAGATTTTGTGAAACACTTCATTGCATCAAACAGTCTGGATTATGGATTAACAGTCTACAGCCTCTCTTACCATGCCAGAACGATGCCATTCACACAGCGTTGCTAAGAACATGCTTTTCGTAAATTATAACTACTACAGAATTATTGCAGAAATATTAGATATATTCATTGGCAGACCAGTCATGAGGACGTTTCCACTATGTCACTCCAAAGCACGTTTAAAAACAGTTTGTGTAGAAGAAATACAAGGCGTCTAGCAGCAGGGAGAGTGATTGGACATTTTATTGGGATCCCATTTAAAGACGTTGCTACATGTGATATACCCATCCAGCCGCAACATGACTATTCTGGATGACTTGACTGACGAGATTCTTGCAGAGTACAATCCTGGGCATATTCTCGATGAACCTATTCCTGAATACGCCGAAAACCGCCTCCATCGGCCGTTGAGGCTAAAACGGCCATTCATCGACATAGATGATCAGGTCCCTCCTCCAGTAAAGCCCCCGGCTGAAGACTGGGTTGAGACTCTGAACGATGCCAAAGACGAGTTTGAAGTCGATGGTGCCACTGCGGTCTTCTCCACGTGGCGGGTGGAAGCGGACCCACTCGACATGGGCGACATTGAATTGGTATACATGCTAGAGCCGGCCGTCTGGCCCTGGACGCTCGCATGTTGGAAGAGAGGGCGACCCAGCTTTTCACCGCGCTTCCTGGAGAGGTGGGGTGTGTGTGTGTGGCGAGTTCTTACTCCGAATCAAGTTCCTGCGTGAGCGTAACGAAGGCTACTGAGTTGCTGAAGACAAGTTTGACCCAACCTGGGCTGAGAGGAAAAAGGGTGTCAGCGAGATCACAAGGGATACCAAACCAGGCACTGTGACTGAAATCGCCAGCGTATTCTATCAGAAGGGCTATCCTATCACCACGGTTGTAACCTGTCAGAGACCCAGGCCCTGCCAGCTTCCCTCCGCTAAGAGATGGCCACCTCAACTGTGTGGCCCAAGTCGTGGACTACTTCGAGGGCGCCTTGAGGGGTCAGGGGATGACGGGTAGATAGACGGGTCAAAATCCAAGAGTGGGAGGAGAGGGTGCATGAAACAGGCGCTACGGTCGCTGATGTGGCTGAACTGGAAAGGGTCCTGAATAGGGCAATCATCCTGCGGGACACTGCCGGTGAGAACATCTACAACAGTGGGAAGTACAAGGGCTGGCAAAGACCAGTAGAGCTCATCTGCCACAATGGCCATGCTTGGTCCAAAGATCTCCACTCCCCCCCCCCAAAGCAGAAAGGTCCACATCAATGAGGGCGACGTCTCGCACGCCATCCGGCAAGCTACCCAGCTGTCTGGCTGTTGGGTGGGCAACATAGTCAACTCGGTGTCCATCAGTTCGTGCTACAGGACGGCCGCACCTACAGGACACAGGGGGCTCACGAGAGGCTCCAAGCTATCTGCACAAAGCTAGTTAACCCTCAACTGGGCCAGAGAGCCTACGGCGAGAATCACGCGGTCAGCATCATGGCCAAAGAAAAGAATAGCTGGAAGCCAACCCCAGCCAATCTGCTCGACGACATCCAGAAGGCCTCCGTCTAGCATGGCCATGGCGGACTCTGGAACATGATGGAATTGGAAGAAACATGCTGGCCACTCCTGAGTACAATTGTAGTGGAACTTGCCCTACCCGCACAAAGGAAGCACTACTGTCAAAGAAAGAGGTCGGCCTCAGGTCGCGCGCAAGCCCAGTCCGCTTCTCGGGTAGGATTGGAAGAAACATGCTGGACACTCCTGAGTACAATTGTAGTGCAACTTGCCCTACCGTTTTTGTCACCCCCGATTCGTGGCAAGACTAGGTGTGGACCTAGTCTTGCCACGAATCGGGGGTCGAGCTTTTCGACCCAGCCCTCGTCAGTTTGTTCCGGCGTCCATGCCTTCCCAGGATACTGTTTGGCCTGGCCCCCCGCTACCAACGCAGAGAGCTTTTCACGGCTCAGTGGCCCGGGATTGGCAGAACACGCGTCTGCCTGTTCCTCCAATGGTTCCTTCTCTTTCTTTTGTCCATGTGAGGATGCAGCCTAAGTGTCTTCGTCGATCAGTTCGTCGATTAGTTCGTCCAGGTCCTCCATATTTGCATACCGAATAGTTTGCGTCAGCCTGCAACAGCATGCAACGCGCGATATGTACCACTATCCTCCTAGCTCTAATATATTCGAACGCAGCCCATGCGATCACACCAAAGGTGATTATTTGCAGGGAAAATAGCAACAGCTTTTCGCACATTATGGCACGTGGTATGAAGCCGGCTGATAAGTCTTCAACAGAAGCTTGGCATGTTTTCTTTGGGCCAGCTGCTTCCGTACTCTGGCCCGCTCTTCCGAGGGAATCACATCATTTCCTCGGAGGAATTCTGCTAACGAGTCTCTATCTTTGCACCGGAAGATGGCGACCCAGCGCGTCTGTTCGCGTAGATCCTTCAGGAACGGGTTATATTTCTGGGTGAGCAGCCAGACGCTTTGCTGTGCGTGTCGTATGGAGAAGGCCAGCTCAGAGAACATGTCCTTCCTTTTGGTCAGCGCCTTTGTGGCCGAGGAATCGTCAATGATATATAGGGTTCGCTCACCTTGAAACAGCTGGTACATGGCACGGATGTAGGCAAGGAACCTTTCACCTGGGTCTACAACATAGACCTCTAGGTAGCTCCACACTCAGGGACACTCTTGCTACACGCGATTGTACAGTACAGTAGGACACAGGACAACAATGTGTTGAAACCAACCGCGATAGGGGCCCGGCTGATAGTGAAAAAGGTTTTCCCACACCCCGTCTTTACGCCCCTGGGCCAGAGGCCTGTAGCGTTAGTATAGCGCTGTGACGAATCGGCCATCCTCGATGCTGAGCTGGGCGTCCATGACCACGTAAAGGGAGATTTTCAAAGCGCTCGCCACACCTGAAAATTTAGTAATCTGAATGGTCGCCCCCTGACTGGCGTTCTCGATGCGCTATGTCCGTGGAGCGGAGGTCAAGCCACAGGGCGTACCTAGTGGTTAAGAAGGCTCCAAGGGACACGTCCGCCAGCGCTATGTCTTTTATGGCCACCTTGGGTTGGGGCTTGCCTCATCTCACTGCTGGTAGGCGCCCAGGCCTTGGCCTTTATTGCCACCTCCACCTTAGGTATTTTGAGGTTGTAGAAAGCCTCGGTGTTCCCTCAGGAATACCGCTCTTGGGTCCTCGAACAGCATCAAGATGCTTTTCATACTGCGGGCGGGTACGTTGAGGTTGGTGTTCCACAGGGTATCGCTCTTATCGCGACTGATTTCGTGGTGCCTGGTGTACTGGTTACGGATCATCCGGCCGAGACCGGATTGGGTGATCATGTCATGCTCGAAGCTGATGTTCTCGATGGTGTAGCTGGCATCGGCGTCCCCTTTGGCCGGGATGACGCGGCTGTAGTTGAAGGTTACCTCGTACTCGAGCCAGCCCCACAGGGCTCTCTGGTAGAATGGTATATGGCTCTCCAGCAACTTGAAGTGGACTGGGATGTAGTATCGGTTGCCATAGGCCTATGCAATGGCTGGGTTTTTAGCTACATCCTCGTCTTTATTCTCAGCCCCCACCAAGATTCGGGCGACATACTTGTCGTGGCTCTGGTAATGGGCATTCTCTCTCTCCTGGACCGTCATACACAGGTCCATATAAGTGTAATAAACATCGCTATCATCGATCGACATCACCTTATTACCGCTGATCTTGGCAGTGGTCTTCTTTATCACAACACGGCCGAGGTTCTGGACCACTGTTCGGTTGACGTTGGTCGAGGCCAGGGAGATTGTGAAAGCAAGTCTCGCGGTCCCTGGGACAATGATGTCATGGGCGCCGAGGTTATTTGTCATACTCGGGTTATTTGTGATGGTGATGATAACACGCTGAACCCCCATGAGCTGCGGGGCTCGATAAGGCAATACAGACCATCAGAAGGGAACTCAGAAACAATCTTCATAAACTGGCTGCACTGGACGAGCACATTGCCTTGGAGAAAAGAAAAGCTGATGAGGCTACCGATGAGTTCTCCAGGCACCGCATTGCAGAACGATTAGAAGACCTTCGAGATGAGAGGACGGCGCGCGTCGAGGCCCCCTCTGCGACCCGTGCAGCTCTGCGCTCAGATCTCAGTCAGATCAGGGAAACGATCTGCCGCTGTCTTCACGAGGACACAACTTTTGCAGAACGCCTCCGGGCTTTGTTCCACGAACCGGGGGTTACCATAGCTAGCATCCTAATTGCGTTGGGTTTTATCGCCTCGACCCTGGTGCTTGCGCTAACCGGGGGCTCTGCGGCGCAAGACCCACACCCTCTGAGCCAACCGACAAGGGCGGTCTGAAGGAGTGGGTAAAAAACACCTGCGGGCCTTGGGCAGGTTTCTAGTTTAGGTCTCCGGTAAAGCCGCTACGGCTATTATAGGGGGCATCGTCTTTTGGCTCCTCGGCGCTGTAGGCAAGGCCGTGAACTGGGTTGTTGAGAATACTTGGGCCCTGCTTGTCGCTACAGGCGTAATCATTTAAGCGGCCGTTCGGGCACATCTGGCGTGACCAGATTAATGCAAGCCGGAGGGCGACGCTAAATCTTACTCACGCCACCTGTTCTTCAACGTGCTCTCTCGGTGACCTCTGTGAAACTGGTGTAGGCGCTGCTGGCACGGTCTCGGTACTACTGGAGTCGGCATGGCTACTGCCGCTGACCGCCGCTTAATGATGCTTGTCTCCCTAGTCTTGACAGATGCCTGCGCATGAACTGCAAAAGGCAAGTTCACGTCTCCGTTTCTGGTGTGAAATGGCGATGACGATCTCGTTGTTATAGCCACTGATATTTCCGATTCCCAAACTCACGCCAAACGTATGATTCACCTCGGAGGGGGCGTACCTCAGGACGTTCTCACACCGCTCTATGGCCGAGGGAAGGTCAACAGGTCTTGCTATGGTGTGTTCGACATTAGCTACAAACTGTTTCTGTGCGTCAAATCCCGTGCCTTCCGTGCCTAAGATATTACTGCGGGTTTGTGCCTGTGCGCCGAGGATTTCCCAGACTTAAATCGGAATGGTGTCGTTCGCGCGTTCGCGCCTGCTTGGGTAAACCCTTCAGATTTGTCGAGGATGAAGTTGTCCCATCCTTGATTTGCATTTCCTCCTTCGATGTGAAACGTGTCCGGTGTTCGATGGAGTGATATATGTAGTTGTAATGCGATATTACGGATCCTGTCCGAGTGACAAAATAGTAAGCCACGCCTAACCCACTTCTTTTTTGTGCCAGTCTGTGTCTGGGGAGTCCCGAAACACTCTACCAAAATTCTGTCGTATGCGCTTCTGTCATAGGGATTCTCAATCGGACTCCATGCATCGTCCTGTGGGAGTGGTGCCTTAATCTCTTCTAGCACACGGCGCACTTGATAGTACACGTGGAAGTGGAATACAGAGTTGCTTAGTGTAGTGTCGGCTATTAGGTGATTTTCGTTTGACACCCCACAACCGGTTGTGGAGTACCATACAAAAGAGTACAAAAGACTGTTGGCTGGCCTCGTGTCGCATCTTGCTGTAAAGCTGCTAAACAATCATGATCAACCTGTAGATACGACGTGCTTAAGCGTAATTTTACACATCCGCCGACGTGATGGTCCCAGTGGGCCCTAGTTGCACTGACATAGCCTTTTCGGATCTGGCAGATGTCGATGGATTTGAGGGGCAACGGGTTGATGTACAGATTTACGCCTTCCAATTCCGGCAAGATGTTTATTTACTAAAGAAGGTGGCGTTGGCGGGATCCGGAGAACCACCGAAGCTCAGTGAGGTCGCCGATGTGGATGTTGAAGTTCCGAATGCGCTCAAAAAACTCAGTCTGGTTCTATCTCCTCAGGGGAGATGGGGTCTCGTTAAATCGCATGATCCCTAATGGGGCAGTCATCTGGCTGTGACCCAGTTCCTGGTGGAATCAACAACGGGCGGTGTTTTTCGAAAAATTTTTAATGGTGGTATGGCTTTCCTCACGCACACGGCCTTGGGAGATCCAGTTCATGTGTTGAAATCGCCGGAAGGAGGCCATGGCATCGGAAGAGGTGCAGAGACAGCATCCTACCTGGATATCAACACACATTCCATTGACAGGTTACCCCTACATTCTATAACCATTCTGGATATTGTATTGGGTCCTAATCCAGTTCCTACATCCTTCCTTCCTTGAGGATCTAGTGGCCGGATGAGCATGTCGGTAAAAGCGTAATTATTGTTGTAAAAATGCTTTCGAGATCTAATAAAGGCGAGGCAATGTTAGACGATGTCCAGGCCGCTGCGGCACAAGTGGTGGAGGTGAACCGAATAAATCTGAAGCATGGTATTCAGTTGAAACGGTTAAGAATAAAGGTTGAACTCCTGACAAATGTAGATTTTCGGCGTCCACATAAAAATGGCGCAACTTTATCCAGCATTAGATCCATCTACGTTCCCCCCCACCCGCGACTGAAGATAGGCACGAGTATAGATTACAACGTATTAGCACTCTGAGAAAGGAGTTAGAAGGCGAGAGAGATGCCAGAGCTGCTCTATACAAAAAATACCACAGGGCAGTCAACGCAGTATTGATAACGCGCTACTAACGGCAAGTATGGGTCTGGGAGTTACAGCTGTCGGAGTGTTGTCTACGATAATTGCGGCGCTTATAGCTATAGACATTAAAGGCGCGGCCTTAGCCTGCGGCTTTCTCAGTGGGGTGGGTAAGTTTGTAAGCCGGCGCTTGTCCGTCAAAGGTAAGAAACACAATGAAATTCGCTTACTGCCTGAGAGTAAGCTTAATTACATCACCAAGCACGCCTCTACAGCCCTGATTCACGGTAAGCTTTCGGATACCGTGTTTCGATTTATACTCGATGAAGCCAAAAAATTCCGAGAAATGAAACAACAGATTCGAATGGGTATAGCACATAACTCGTTTTCATTACCTAAGAAAACGACACTAGAGTTAATGCAGCAGGGGCGGAAAGAATTCCGCGTAGCGGCTATAAGATGTGTCCATCATGCTTATCCAATATACTCACTCTGACCGCAACTGCGATCAAGTGGGCTTTAGCTGTATATATTATACATAAGCTTTACCACCCTGTACAAGACCAGACATGCGAAATGTCCATACTCAGAGATAAATTAGACCATTTTATTTGCTCTGGGTTCCCAGGCCTCAGTGGTTACATAGATGAGGATTAATTGAGTCCACTATAATAACTGATTTGTTGAGGTAAAAAAAGGAAAACCCTTGTCACGTCTTGCCGGAGTCCCGTAGGATTTTAATTTCTTTTCATTTATGCGCTTTGGGACTTCTGAGGCCGTTTACCATACCGAAGTGGTTCCCATAGGCCTGAGGGAACTGGTCCCCCATGTTAGGCATGAAAGCCTTCTGCAACACCACACCCGTCCTCGGGTTAAACCAGCCTAGGGGTTTGAACCTGCACATGTGAGAGAGACGTGACTGGTGTGTACCGTATCGGTATCCCACTGCTCCACGGCCACATATTGGCCGCAAAAAGTAGCTATCTTATGTAGAAGGTCGTGCTGATAAAGAATATCATGTTAGTTTTTGTCCAGAGAGATTATTTTTGCTGAATTTCGCAGATAAAAATATGCTAGTCATTCATCCCACAATGCCATGCGGTAGACATGGCATCAAAAACTGAGATTTCAATTCACATGGAAAATCGTTAACTTATAGCCTCCACCTACTTCTGTATTTACACCGGCTAGCTGTAGACTATTTTATCAACCGTTAGAACTAATGGTATATATAATGGAGGGGATAATATATTGCCAGTGTTTTAGACCTCTATAGGTCACAAGACTGTACTCTACCTCGAAAACTGGTATACAAAACAGGATATAATACACTATGTAAACTAACGTTATTTATCTAGTTAGATAAATATAAGGCGGCTGGTCTCGCCAGCTATGTAGGTCAAGTGGCTCTCAATCGAGCTATTTATATTGCATAAGCAGGTCCGCTAGTGTATATCTCCAGTATATCATGTATTGCATACCAGCTTTCGGCTTACTGTAAGCGTTGTCGGACTGGTAGTCCGAGTTCAAACTGGCCTGTCTGGAGCTGTTGTGGTAAGTCTTAATCTCTTATTTGTGTTTTTTCTAAATGTGAACGTGTGTGTGCCTACATAAATAATTGGCAAAAGTTTATGTACGCGAACGCCATATGGCTTGATGAGCAGCAGAAATTAACCGGAGTGGAGGCTGGAGGCTCCCAGTTGGTAGGAGGGGCACCCAGTAAAACTTCCAATCATCCTCCCTGCTGCTCTTCTAAGAAACGGGTCTGATTAATGTCTGATTGCATATAGACCAAACCCTCTAACTGTGATTTATCACTGTGTAGTGGTCGGCAGGTTTGAGACCCAGTTCAAGAGTGGAAAGTCTGGAAATGCTTGCATTGTACCGCGACATTATGTCTGTCACCCTAACAAGTGGCGTGTTATGTCGCTATTAAGACGGATCTCCATAAAAAGACACATCATCGTTATATGACTAAAATTATAAAAGAGTGCCAAGTGTAAATCCATCAATTATACAACGGCGTCGCGCACAGAGCACGGGGGGAAACCCAACCCATCCGCATTTTGCTGGTGGACCTTGTCGATATACAGCCGGAGAGGAATCCAATAGAGCTGGACTGGACAGCGATTGCATAGTCTTAGCGCTGCGTTAATGTACTAACTTCCTACGCCATGGAGGTCCCCGGTGGTATACTGATGTATGTTGATTCACACGGAGTGAGAATAATAGGTACGTACCAAGCAACTGATGAAAATAAAAATGAAAGCGTGCACGACATCAGCAGGAATCCATCGACCGATCAGGTGCCAAGTAGGTAAAGCCGCACTGTTTACAAATCTCCGGTTCTCAATAGCGTTTGGTGTAACATACATCTCCTAGGATTTGTCCCTGCAGACAGTGGTGTTAAAACGAATGAATTAAGGAGTAAATGAATGAATGAATGATCATGGTTTAACACCATGTCGTCAATGTTTCGGCCATATCGTTACGAGGTGCTAAAATGGTTCACTCATAGAGTATGATTTAGTTTCGTGAACAGTGCTGCTTCCATATGACTGTTGGATTCAGCGCCTATATCCGTTGGTTATAGGACAGTGGGTTATACATAATGAATCTTTCATCAACAATGCTCCACTACAGTGAGAATCATTATGTAATCGTCAGCCATTTTGAGCAGAGTCTGTTCTGCAGGCATGCTTTTGCCTCATCGAACCTGTCAACTACGCCAGTCCTTTTTCAACTCATTCTTCCTTCCGTATTGCTGATTTAGAAGATCAGATTAGCCTATCGCCACTGCTTAGTAAATGCACTTAAACACTTAAAAGTGGCCCAAAGATTAGAGAATTCCAATACACAACTTTCCACTTGGATGTTTTTGAGACTTTGTCTTGATTGGGTCTTGTGAGAATACAACTGGCAAAGTAAAAGAAAAATGTTTCAATTTATTCATTCCCATCTATAAATATTGTTCGCATCCACAAAAAAATTAATAAAAAATTAAACAGATGTCACTGCTGTTTCATTAGACCCAGCCTTTGAACGTCAGCTTTTTCCACTGTACATGTCAAATGCTGAAGACATAAGTATTTAATCAATCAAGGTGCAGAAAGACGTTTGCAATAAACATGTTGCGTAACGCAGCCAGCTGGACTTTTCCCTTAGGGCTTCCAAAAATTCCCCGTGCCCATCCCCAGAATACCGAAACAATTCTCGAAAATTCGTTTAACTCATTTGTATCATTTTTTCTTGACTGCAAGAAAGAAAAAAGAAAAAGAAAAAGAAAAAAAGAAAAATCTTTAAATTTCCTTACTCTTCAACAATTACATAGCATCGCTGTTCTCATCCAACCTCCCAAAAGAAACTACAAAGCGGGTTTATCTTGACCAGCACTTTTCTTTTTGAGATGTCAAAAGAACTCGACTGCGGAAGAAATGCATCCTTTTCGCATTGAAAGAGGACAAGGTGCGAGGTCACTAATTTTGAAAAGGTTTTGGAGATTTTGAGGTGTTGGCTATATACTTCAATATGACGTTATCAGTAGTTCTTTGAACAACTGTCTGGCAGTATCCGTCAAAGACAACTAATTGTGAGCTAGAGATAAAGAAATCTAAAAAATCTCCTCCTCCCTCCGCATTTATCTAAGATTTCAATGCCAACTTTTCTGACCACGAGACGTTGATGTCGAAAAACAGATGAACTGGAGACCTTCGTTAAGATATGTTGGAGAGTTGTTGTACATTTATTAATTCTAAGGAGCATCGCGATAAAGCTCGATATTTTATACTTCAATAGTTTTTCGGTGTCGAGCTGTTGTGCGAGGCATTCAATAATCCAATCCTCTAAGACTTCGTCTTTCTGCCAGACTCACTGATGATGGATGATACACCGCTGTTCTCTGAACCCTAAATAACCCGACCTGGCCGATGTGATTGATCGTATTATTGATTGATTAGCGTAGATTGCCGAACTAGACAAGATGTCTGCTGGACCTCAGGAGACTTGTTATGTCATCCAAGAAGACGGGAACACTCTAGTGACAGCCCACGGTCAATCTTTCAGAAACAGAGGGGTTCCCCAGTATCAGACGAAGTCTAGTTTCTTGAGGGGGTAACATTGGAATTCTTTTAGATCCGTCTTGGTATGGACAGCCTAACTGGTTCGGGATTACAGGAGGAACACGTACCACTTGCATCGGATGTTCCAGCGCTGCAGGACATATTTTTATTCGGATAGATCTCCGCGTGTCCTTGTCCGCACTGAAGACTATTTGTAGTGAAGCACAGCGTTGAGTACTCTATTTCCCGATTGGATTCCATGCATTCATTGATTACATTTTCGAATTACGCTAGCCAGCTGCCTAATCGACGTGATTTCCGCTCGCCTCTTACTCCGTGGCGCACTCCCCTGTCTTTTTTCATCACACCGCCGTCTTAAATCAGTTTATTGACGCATGATTACATTCGTCGCTGTTCCAGAGGAGAGCATTTGCATAGTTTGAGGGGGGAACGACAAACACTGCACCGGAAGTTGGTTTTGGGAGTTCAGCGAATAGGACACGCGATTGGGGAAAACACAGATCATTGATTTGTGTAAGTGGAAGAACGATTGGGATGTGTGGAATATTTTTTTCTTGCCAGTTACCAGACTTGATGTATTCCTGAGACCAGATTATGTTTAATTTGCCAATATTTACTTGACGTCACAGTCAAGTAAATACACCCACACTCCCAGCACCATAGCGTATGTAGAGTTAAGGAGGTGGGGGAGTGCAATGATAATTACTGCAGTTTATTTGAAGTCACTTGTCTAGAATTACAAAAAACGCTGTGTTGTCATCACATTTAATAAGTACTCACATAAGAACAATGTAAAGGGGATGGTTGGTTCTCTAGCACAATTACCGTTTTATGCAGGAATACAATGTAAAAGATCACAGCATAAAAGTTAAACCAGACGAGCCACCACAATGTGATAGTTTTCAAAAGATCACACGTAACTGATGAAATCCAACCTGTTGCCAGTTACTTCAGCTGGGGTTTTTATTCTGTAGATGTAAAAGCGCAATAAGAAGTTATTTTTTATACATGCCTTGGGACTATGGTTTAACGAGAAAGAAATAAAAACAAATTCAGTGACGCTACCCTAATATCCATTTATTGGGTAATTTTACCCGCAAAGGTAAGAACAAAAATTCCCAAGTCTGATCAAAATAAAATGAGTCAATCAGTCGATTGTCAAATATTTAAAGCCGTGATTGTGATCAACAAAGTCACAAATCGATTCCGTCGGAAAATGTACGAGATTGAGGAACTCATAAAGCTGATAAAATATCACAGAGTATATAACGAATCTGTCCTGGGATAGAGAGCCATCAAGCAAGTGATGATCCAAGCGTATCTAAATTGTGAATGCTTCAAGACACAACTTTGAGCACTTGTGTATCCGTGTTTATAATTTTAAAAATTATTTCTGTGTATTGTGTGGCAAGGTTCTGAGAACAATTTGTACTAGAATGCTTGCAATAAGCCTGATCAGATAGCTATGAAACAGTGAACAATATATGTGATCCTGTTGGGACATTGAAGCCGTGCTCTACTATGTTAATTAAATCTCATTTCTTTGCTACATTGTCTCCTGGCTAGGGGACTGCATACGATGAGGTGTGGCTTTTTATCCGTTGGGCATAATGTAGTTGTGGCGTATTACTCGGCATAATTCTCCTTTTTTCCATGAGAGCATGCTGTTATTGCGTATACTAGATGCAAATTGGGTTTAGCGTTTAACGTACGTTAGAAGCGATCTTGTACTGAAGATGACAATGTGATTTGATTCTCCTACAATCTAGAATGCAGTTCCACAAAAGGAAATGAAGAAACAATGTCACCTCCAAAACGACATAAAAATAAGAAAATCAACATAGAAGGGTGTGTTTGATGTTTCAGCACACGGGGCTAAATATTGACATTTGATCGTTTTTGTAAATTCACTGATGAAAACGGTATAGCTGCTTCAGTTACACTTATAGAAGTCCTGGTAGCCGACACGACAGTGGTTTATGTCGAATATTTTAGCATGTATTATCATGACACAGAGCTTCCAAGCGTTGTCTGTTCTACACTTTGTTCAATTCTATAGTTCCACGTTCTCATGTCAAGTGCCTCCAAGAAGCCATAATCCACACCAGACATCCGTTTTTTCCATCAGGTTGAATTCAAATATCAGATTAATAGATTAGCCTATCGCCTGCATTCAGTAAATACACTTAGCAATTAAATGTGACAAAAAGATCAAAGAAATCGGACACACAACTTCCCTCTTGTACGTTATTCAGATATTGTTTTATTGGGATTTTGTCAGAATTCAACTGTCAAAGGAAGACAAGTGTGTTCGTCCGTTCAGATGTATAAATGTTTGTCTTGTCCACAAAATATTAAAAAAACTAAACAGAAAGAACTGCTCTTTCATTTTAAGGTAGACGTCAGTAGCTTCCGATGTACATGTCATGTCCTGAAGGAAAAAGCATTTAATCAGTCAAAATGGGCCTTTCTCTTGGGATTTACAAAAATTCCCCCAAATCCCCAAACAATTCTTGTAAATTTGTTTGACTGATTTTCATCATGATTTTTCTTGGCTGAGAAAAGATGAAACATGTCTCTAGGGATGCCTCTGCTGATGATGTTCTCTATGCAAACAGCATAGCCATGAAAGATTAAATATTGAAAGAATACTTGCGCTTTATTTCGCAATTCAGCTATGCGTGTGTCGTATGCTCCATATGCACGCCAGATAGATCATGTATTGTGTCACATGAGCCAATCCTCTCTATACCGATCGATGTTCACTCTTGTTTTCAAACTCGCAGCATTCCACGAAGAAGACGAGTCTGTTAGCAACATAACCTTCTTAAAACCGGCTTAAATGCATAAATAACCTTTAGCTATGTTGTGGAAAGATGTGTCAGGTTCACATGTTATTTCGCACAATGATATTACGGCCACTATGGCCCTTATTTTACAGTGAATACACCTGACAACTTGTTGTCACGCCCTAACCATAATTTTACAAAAGTTTTCAAACGGTGTAACTTTTAGAAGCATGAAGATTTGGGTTTGACTCGGATCTGTTTTTTCCACTTCCAAAGGGCTGAGTAGTAATGCTTTTGGACAGTCGGAGAAAAAAAGAGTGAGCTGTGACATCCACTGATGTGTAATCCATGACAAAATACCAATATACATTACATAACAATAAGCTTTCCGATTCCACCGAGGATAAATCTCTCGTCGAGAGAGCTACCTTATACCACAACACGCCTGGTGCGTTTTGAATAACTACACTAAAACGCCAATCAACAGAGAAAACTGGCCAGACAAAGAGAAGCGACTAAGATTACTTTAAATAATTCAAGCAACACAATAGCTGTCGTCTCGTATGTAATTTCCCGCGTCGGGATTTCCATATAAATTGTGTTTCAGGATGGCTCTGATCTCTGTTCCTTAATAACAAAGGTATTCCGGCAGGTCCGGGATTGTTGCTCGTCTCATTTGTTAGTTCTCCATTGGGTTAATGCCAGACGGTGGGTTTAAGCCAGGGATAAAGACTCTTACGCCGACACTGCCCTAACCTTCCTCCGTGGCACTCGGTGAAGGCTTAACAAGCGACGGCCAATTAACGCTGGACACTAATTCAACCAACCGTCTCTCAGTCGTCAAGAGCTACCGTGAAAATAGACTTTACAGCGTCCACCAAAATGCCAGGCGCAC
This sequence comes from Acanthopleura granulata, assembly GCA_016165875.1. Classification (NCBI taxonomy): domain Eukaryota; kingdom Metazoa; phylum Mollusca; class Polyplacophora; order Chitonida; family Chitonidae; genus Acanthopleura; species Acanthopleura granulata. The sequence goes on from JABBOT010000002.1 coordinate 10,343,274, forward strand.
TTCAGGTATAATCTGGCATCAAAGTACAAAAACATCACATTTTTTCCTCGGACTCTAAATGTCAATCCTGACCCCTAAATTAACGAAAAATTCTGACTGGTGTCAGGCGGGAGGAAATTGATGTCAAGCACTTTCTTGTGAGAAAGTGAAGACAGATTGCGAACGTGGAAGACCGAGTTCGGTCACGCTGAAAAAACGGAGTCCGATACGAGCTATTCTCAGCACAGGGTTATGTCCCCTTTGCTATATATGTGGGGAATGATTGGATGAATGAGTAATTATGGCTCAGCGCCACAGTGGCAATGCTTCAGCCACATCATGGGCAGAATATGTTTCAACTACGAAGCAACGAATGGCTTTTGATAGAATGATAAAAAGCGACCAATATTTTTAAAATCAGTTAAAAGGACTAAGCATCAGTTGTAAATCGAAAACCATAATATTTAATATATATTATATAATCAGGAAAATTGTGTATACATATATATATATATATAATGCTATCGATAAAAACTATATCTTGTAATATGGCCAAACGGCCTTCAAAAAATGAATGACAGCTTCGCCAAGGAAGTTGTCGAACAAATCGAATTCAGAGTCGACCGAGTAGAAGTTTTCCTGGACATGGGAAAAATTTACACACCTTGTCAAAACGACTTGATCTTTACGAGACATACATTGACTATAAGAATTAGAACCATTCACCCTGCTTATATGTGGAGAATAGCCATCTGTGTGTATCAGCGCAATAAATAATGGTACACTAACTGAAAGACCCTCCTAAACAATCAGTGACTTCTAAGTAATTTACACTAAGCGAATAAGCACAAAAATGTGTGAAAGTTGTAAAAATTCAAAACGTGAAAGATCAAAACAGACCAAACTTTCTCGCAGATGACTGAAGCTTGGCAGATTTGGCTAAATAATACAATAAAATGGATACAAGTCGAATTCCTACAAGCACGCTCTAAGTCCGCGTTGCTAAACTAATTCTAGTGTTTTACCACTACAGTCGCTTAAGTTGTAAAATATCCGAGAGGATTCACATATTATTTCACGCGATGATATCATGGCCATTATTACTGTTATTTTACACCTGGCAGGTTGTTGGCAATCCTTTTACCCGTAAATTTGCGAAAATTCTATACCAGTGTATGTTTTGATGAGACCTGGGGGGAAGGACTTTACACCGCTGGCTCAGAAAAAAACACACACACGAAAGTTGTATTTGTTGTGTTTATAGTCTGTGTGTCTACCGTTATACTGCAGATACAAGGAGCATGGTGGCATATAAGAGAATTCATCTACGCTGACCTCTATTTCAGTTCAGCTTGCAGCACGCGCCATTCAGCTTTATATGGAAAGCAGTAAATTGCGAAACATGGTGGTACACAAAAGCAAGGTAACGTGACTGATGGCGATTTTGTTTCGGTCTCACTATTGGCTTTTCTTAATGCGCCATCACGCGTGTTAATACCAGTGTACAGCCATATAAGAATAATGAAATTCTTTAAATGCATAGTCTGCGCTATCCATTTTCATTCCCGTCAAATATTCATGCAGAGTTTGGATTTCGAGTGGATGTGTCGTTTAGTAATATACATATTGCATTAATGACGCTGTGTGTGTGTGTGTGTGTGTGTGTGTGTGTGTGTGTGTATGTGCACTTACAAACTCTCGTGAAATTACAGTTAAAAGGTCTAAGGCTGGCAGGTGTTTTCGAGGTAACATAACCGCTCTTAATGGTCGCACTATGATGTTCTTGCAAGAACACTAGCCACTTTGAAAGGATCTGTTGTAGAATTATGAAGATATTATGATGTTATTAGATCCACAGAGAAAGTAAACGTGTTCCCTGATATCAAAGCGTTTGATAAAAAATTGAATAAAAAGCCCATATGTAAGTTATGGTAGGGCTCTATATCACGAGCAATATCGACCGTCTGTCATACGTTCTGTTTTTTTCCTTCAATACACTTACGATATTCTCGCATGATAAATGAATTATATAAATCATCCTCGAAATTGCTTCTGCCAGTTATACTGCCTCACATTTAGTTGAGTTTTCCCCAGATGCCCAAAACAACTCACCGCCAGAAAATAACACAGTTAGCAGAGTTGATAGACTGGAATTCACAGACCACTTGGTATTTGACATATTGTAACAAATGTAACCATATAGAAACAAACGGGAGAGAGTTGCCATGCTAACGGAGCGGTATAAAGCAAATGAAATTTATTGATCAGAGAGCGGCAATTAACAGTCGCATCCAGCTTAAATGCACAGTCAGTACTATAAACCTCGTGCCACAGCAACTGCCATGTCATAGCATGCTGTGAAACCCATCCTTCACAACAGAAGCATTATAGTGTAATTATCAGGTTGCATCAGTTTTGCCGCTAGATGTGTGTGTTGTTTGTTTTTCATTTCAGGAAACAGCAGGATGCAGACCCCATATGACGATTTTGCATTTATGTGACGTTAGCAGTGGAGAAACACACGCATGCTTTCTTGGAAATACAACTGGAAACAACGCTAAAATGATGAATGGTCCATTTCCAGTTAACATCACTGGATTGTTTTTGTTTTTTTTTTTGTTTTGTTTTTTTTTTGCCTATTGTGCTCAGGCCATGGTGCTGTAGGTCGATAGGCGTGTGTCGTTACTTTTGAACACCTACATCAGCAGTAGTAGTAGTGGAACAGACTTTGGTAAATTGACAAGAGTCTGGATTTCAGTGGTTGCGTGTAACAGACTTTGGTAAATTGACAAGAGTCTGGATTTCAGTGGTTGCGTGTAACCATTTACCAACCATCACACTCGTCGCTGTTCTGGTTTTTCTCTCTATGATGTAGTTTTTATATTTTACTGATCTGTTACTTTCCTCTGATACGCACAGACACATACGTGATTTCGTGCAAACCTCATGTCCTATATCAATTCGCCATTTACCCACGTATCTGAATACTCTGATTTTCTCTGGCCGCAAAACCGACCACCATTAAACAGGGGAACATTCAAAACAAATACATAAATGCACTTGAAAAATGTTTAAGTTAGGTGTACGGCACAAATAAAATTATTTTATTTCTCTATTTTGAAAAAAAAAGGAATTAAAGAATTATATACATAAAGAAAATATAGAACGTCTAAATGATTATGACTTTAAACCATGTCAATAAGGGTTCAGCAATAACCATCGTAAAAGGATGTAACTATTTATTTGCTTAATATTCGACTGCTATCTATGAACGCCACAGTTTACTGATTTTCAAATGCAAAAGTGGGGGTCAGTTTTATGGGTGGTAAACCAGCCATTTTGGCAAGTTAATGACGAAATTTTTCACGAGGAACCTGCAAACTAGTTTCCGATATAGGTGACCGAATATTGGTGTTCATTATATGTAATACAGCTTAGGCAACCCCAAGAAACATTATTAATTTTATGTATTTTTTATTTTTTTAATTCCTTTCCAAAGTCACAAAAATCAAGCTTTTACTTGGAGTGTGGGATCGGGTGATCCTAATGTAACGATGGCAGGGGACACAGGTTTTGAACTATGGAGAATATTATGCTTAAGTGTATTGGGAACGATACTTTTAAATTTTAGTTGTCATGACCTTGTCTGAATAGTACGTTCCGACTGAAACCGACCGCAGTTACATGTACGACTGTAACCTATTCACAGTTTGAAGGCTCCAACTTAGGTCATTACAGGTACAAGTCTTGGCAAGATGCCAACATGCATAAAATCACATGTATATACAAAGCTGGGTTTCTAAGGATATGCGATTGCGCGTATATTGTTTCATACGAATGCTCGCAGTTATTTAACATCTGCATTTACTTGCAACATTGTATCCTATCTGTCTACCTTAGTAATACATCTTCATCTGATGCTCAAGTGAGGACATTCGCTGTCCGTTAACGCAAGTGGTAAACAATTGTGCGGAGTTCTTGGAAGCACTCCAGCGTGTTGATGTAACCCCATTCCCGTAGGAATAATCGACCGAGTAAATGCAGTCGCATGTATGTCCGAAGAAACACGGTTTTATTTTCCCAGTCTGTCTTATGTGAGTTAAAGGTTCAAGGTGTGTCAAGATACCGATCATATCAAACAATAACTTCATGTCGAGAACTCATTAAGGCATTACAGCACTAAAATAGGTTCGTACAAGAGATATGAAAGAATTTCTATGAGTTTTCACGGTCAAATTGCAATTTTCAAGGGAAGAATTTATGTTGTTTTAACTTTTAAGAATACTTAATTTTATAATACTGGTTTACATCCTTGTTTTACAACTACCAAGTACCCTCCTACCAATGTGGTCACTTTAGGTTCAAATAACATTGGCTCACTCTCTAGATGTACATTACACCCATGTGGCTATTTCACTCCTATACTGGGTTGGCCACAGATGCAACCAATAGTAGAGCTTGCGCGTTTTTGCGTCAACTTAGATAAGTCCTTTTGAACGATGTTTAAAGTCCAAAACAGGTGCCAACTGTGGCTCTTACCTCTCAACTTGGCCGCATACACAACAGCCCGCATTCACGAAACAGCAAAGTGTTTTGCAAATATCCGGCCATGATGTGATTCTTTTCGGATTTACTGCGCATGTGCAATCACACGAACCAGAACTCTTCAACACCCATAGCTGTGGTCAACGCAAAATGGCCGCCACTTCAGCGATTTCGTGAATACGGGGCAGGCGTATCACTACCGAATAGAATTTACGTGGGCTGTCGTGTTTGCGGCCGAGCTGAGAGTTGACACCTGTTTTTGACATCAAACATCGTTCAGAAATGTCTTTACTGACTTGGTGTAGTTATCCCCCTTTTAAGCCATTCAAACAGTAATTTGTCAACAGATTTCTTGTCTTGCCTTTTTCGGTTATATAAACTCTGCTTTCAGATTCTGTTCTTGATGAAATTTCTTACGACTCTGCAGATCAGCCACCTTTGCGATGCTGTTAAAATGGCTCCGCACACTGACGAAGCATGAGGACGGAGGGGACAACAACAACGCTATCTATGATAACACTTTGGCATAAATTAAATTTTATACCATGTTTTGCTTTTTAACTGAGTGAGTAAAACAATTTCAAAGATGATGAATTGAAGGTAAGACACCATTCCTGTTTGATATATAGTGGCCGTCTGTAGGCCTGTGTAACCAACTGAACCCGCGATCTACCGTGTACGAGACAGAAACACTGTTTACAAAGCCATGCGCAGAAGGTGAAGAACAACACAGCATAGCAAAGGCCCTCTAGACGATACAAAATCACCCGTGCCATAAGGACACGTTAGAGGGCTGCGATGAATATGATAATTTATAAAGAACACCCTGATTCCATCTAGATGAACTAACATTAATGTAATATTACAAAAGGATTAGACTCACTGACATTGTCCCCTGTCCACGTAGTCTGTGACAACATATTTCTTTGGTCTTGGTTTCTGGCTAAACGCGCGAGACGCATATAAGTGATATTAGGGGGTGTAGTGCATTAGAATGTATGCCCATAAACTGTCCTAATTCCTACACAAACGTCAGTACCGGTAAGGCTGTTCCGTATCATAGTATCATAACTTTATACATGAGGACTGACCATTTTCATAGGAGGGAAGTCACGATGGTGGCTCAGAAGATTAAAGCCCTGTTTCCATGTAACCGTCACACCTTTGGCCAATGAGGTCGTGTGTTCGAATCCTGCTCACTAGAGACACAAGTAACTTATGACTAGCGCACTCAGTGAAGTATAGCTAATACATTGGAGATAAAACATACTTAAATAAATGTGTCTATTCTGCATGAGTATGAAACTTAAACCGAGACATTAACCAAACCTAAATCATTTTTACCTAGCGCAGCTAGCTGGTCGCTTACGTACGTTACTGTAGCGCCCAGCACCGGTCCCATAGAAATCCACGATGACAAGTTCACCACAAATAACTTCTCGTACCCTACCTTACGTTTGGTATGAGCATATTCCTTGAATCAACCAGTTTGTAAAAATAGCAAACCAACACAGATAAACCATTTTTCAACAGTAATCCTGCCGGTTGAACTTTTAAAACCGAACTTTGCGAGCCAACGTCGCCATGTCTTGAATTCAAACATCTGGCAGACGATGGACCGTGACAACTTTGTGCCACCCTACACCTACTCTTTCTAGTGCATGAGTATGTGTACGGTGGGATAAAATTTTCGCGGCCCATCGCCTGTCGGAAGTAGGAATTCAAGACATGGCGACGTTGGCTCCAAAAGTTCGGTTGAAAAGTTTAAACGGCTGGATTACTGTTGAAAAATAATTTACCGGTCTCAGCTGTGTCATGTTTACGGTCCCGTTGACTCAAGGAATCGGCTCATAGCAAATATAAGGTAGGGTTCGGGCTGTTATTTGTAGTGAAATTTTCACCGTGAACTATGGCACCGGTGCTGGGGTGCCACGGTAACGAACGTAAGCGACCAGCCAGCTGTGCTACATTTTACCCATCTTTTTTTTTTGCATCATTAACCAACAATTCACTTGTAGATTTACCTGATATTGAATTGGGTTTCAGAGTTTGACGCCAAAACTATTATCTGTGTTAATAGATTTCCTTAAATCTGGTACATGCTACATTGTGGAATTTTGTCGCGAAAATCCTGGAATAGGACAAGAAATCCATTTCCCAATGCTCCATCATTTCTGTGGGTTGATTGAGTCAAACAGCAGTCATCAACTACTATTTCCTGGGTGCATAAATTGCAGTTAAATCTCCTGGCGCAGGACGATTAACGATTATAGACCTGTCTAAATCAGGGAAGCAATTTCTATGCAAATGAAATGGTCGAAACGTAGGGTGATTCTTATACAGATGTGCTCGGTGGATCATACAATTTGCATTTTGATTTTCTGTGGACCCAAATCAGATTATTTTCTAATTAAATAATACCTCTCGGAAATGAAAAATTTTGCCTCACGTGCAGAGTTGCGGTAATTCGGGTATTCCCCATTCCTATGGTGGTAAATACTAGCTCACTAAGGAATATGCCTAGAGATCAAGATCTGGACGCCGTAAAGTCCTAGCTGCATGGTGATGGTCATTACTGGGAGGAAGCTTGAGGTGAATTGTGGCCGATCCACGTTTGTTTTATATGCTTGTTTATTCGCATAAAAGAAATAGAAAGTCATCTATACAATTTCAATACAGTGACAACGCCAATAATATAGATGATTAACTAATAATAAATAATATTGACAGGGAAAATGCTCATTATAAGTTTGAGTTGTCTTAGTGTAATCTTAGATACAATAAAGATACAACGAGAATTCCATTGTTCATACATTCCTGTTTCTTTCGGCCTGTGTATGAACAACATTTTTGACATCTACATATGCATAAGACTACCCTTAGCTGAGAGCAGTTGCAACTATGCACAGAGGAAAGGAAGTGCGGTCGTAAATATGGTATATCATCCAAATGAGGCCTCAACACCCAAGACAGAACATCTCATAACAGCGAAATTATATCAGAGTTGGGTGAGTGCGGGTTAAAATTTTCATGACACATTTCCCGGACTGAAAAACCATGGCGGCGTGCCGCCATTGTGAGCTTTTAGTGAAAGTATCCGCTAGCAAGCAACGTCCGCCTTGATTCCTTGTAAGTAAGAATTGTTAGCTGAAGGCCAGGCGATCTCCGAAGAAGGATTTGTATTTATTGCCAAAAAAAAAAAACAACAAATCAATGGGTTTATCTGCATCATGTTTATTACGAATGGATATATGGCTTTGATAAAAACATTGTCAAAAAAGAAAAAATGAAACCCACAGGCATCATACTACAGTTTTTTCGGTACAAAGCCTTTCCTCTAGGCTAGCTCATTCCAGTGTGACATTGTGAGGCTCGTTTGTGACTTCCGCAAGCTAGTCGCTTTTCCGCCCTTATAAATTATTCATTGGTCTGTGGAGTTAAGATTTCACCAACACCAATGCCTGGGTTGTAGTCTAGAGCAACGGGGTTTGTAGATGGACGCCTTCAGGCTGATTCGGATGACCTTTGGGGCAATGAAGAAAAAAAAAAGAAGAATTCTACCCGAGTTGAAAATCAATAGAGGTTCGTTTGTTTCCTTCACCCTAATGAGTTTCGTTGAAAAGTCGAACAATGGCGGTCTGGGCAGGAAAAATATTCCGAATCTGTTGGTAAAAAAACTGGCCTATGTTAGGAAGGCCAATTGAATTATCCTTGATACGTTTTGACTGAGTAGATATATGAGAAGAAAAAAATAACACGGCAGCCGCTAACAGACTTATCTTCACACGTCTTCCTCTTCATAAAATTGATTAATTCCTTCATAACCTCTCAGGGTCGAGGAGAGTTTTTATCATGGTTTACAATGTAAAGCCCTATTGTGGGGCCATACATGTAATATCTGACACTGTTTAGTTTCTTGTGGAGCACGCAAATAGAATCGGAAATGTTGCTGATAACAATTTTCAGGATATCCGGTGCTCTGTCCAAAAGCATTTTTCTGTTCGTTTGCATTTATTTTTATCATGACCTTTGCAGTAGCCTTCCAAGATAATAGGCCAAGTCTTATAAGCATCCATACATTGGTATTGATATCAGCAGATATGCGTTTGAAGAGAGCTTCCCCATGATAACCTTATCTGTAGATGTATGTTCTTTCCTGCGATTATTCAAGCTGTTATTAATTGTATTATCAAATGACCGTCTTTATTAAATGACAAAAAATTACAACACATGGGACAGAATAAATCGACAAGGCCATATTTGTGGAATTAGTTTGGCCATGGTTTATTCCGAAAATATAGAATGGCGTTATGTGTCAAGCAATACGCGGCCGGCCGTGGCAAATATTGGCGATTCAAGTGGTAAACTTTGGCAGACCCTCCAAAACTTACCCTAAATAGTTTATCGGAGGTAGACATAATTAGTGTCTTAAGACTTAATAGTGTCATAGCTTTTTAAAAACGATGAAAATGGACGCACATACACCGAAAACTGAGCTGAACTAGAGGGAAAGACAATGGAGTCCATAGCTTTGGGCCACTTTGAATACTGATGAAAAACCTCGAAGGATATTTTTGTATCAGGTTAAGCTTACTTTGCTGTACACACTTGCGTGGGTGGAAAATTTGTTGTTCCAGAACTAAATTAACCGGTCCAGAAAAAACTTAACTATTTGTGTCAGTGTTTGTTAAACAGATAGATTCCAATGGTATACTCGGAATGCTCATGAGGGTCAGTCTTTTCCGCATATGTATGTTCTCGTTGTATGCTTCTGGGTATCAAAATACTTCTTTGTCCACATACATGAGACTGCAAAGAAAAAGCTGTAGACAAAGGCTGAAGTAACTAAGACTGGTGCATTTATTAATGGGTGGCTCTGCAACATTACTAATAAACAAAACTTTTCTGATGTATTCGTCTGTGTTGAATCAGTTGTAAACGACTGGCTGATCATCAGTAGCCAGTCACAGAACACTGACTAATTGGGGGAAATTTGGAGGCAGTCGGCAACGAGCTAATGAATTGGTCTGAGCGTCTGAGAAACTAATGTTATAAGATTGCTGTCCAACTAGCCCATTCACCAAGCGCGCAGTCAGGAGCCATCTACTTTCTGGCGGAGCCATGAAAATAATCACAATGATTTTTCATTGATCAGTAATTACAGAATTTCTACTGCTGAAGCAATTTGATTGATTTGGCTGTGCTTATCATATTCGAAATGCAATTTTATGGACAGTAAAGACACAAATTATGGTAAATGGAGGAATGTTTCCTGTATGATTAAATGACCAACTAGTCGCCCACAGCTACATACCAGTGATTTGAACAGCTTCAGACAGAAAATAAAATTTATTTATTTGTTTGGTGTTTAACACCTTACTCAAGAATATTTCACTTATGCGCCGGCGGTCAGCATTATGGTGGGGGAAGCCCACGACCATCCGAAGGTTGCAGACGATCCGTCCCACGCATGAGCTTGGCTTGAACTCAAAGCGATCGCATTGGTAAGAGGTACTTGGGTCATTCCACTGCAATAGTGCGCTAACCCCTATCGGCCACGGAGCACCCAGACAGAAACAAGTACACATCTGTAACAGCTACGACATCTCATCGAGAAGGTGATTTGCAATCATGTCTTTCGTTAAAGGGAATGGCTTCGCTTAAAAGATGGGATTTAAGAAGTTTGACGGACTGATGATATGCAGAACTGAAGGACCTTTCTATTAAGAGGAAACCAAAACATCTGGATTTTGTACTGATATTTGTGAAATAAACTAAGCTTCTCTCATCTGCTCCTGGCAACTGCCAGGACTATTGTATAAAGGCAAGCGAGATTAACCTTCTACTATGGCAGCCAATAAGAACTTTTCGTTAAGACAATTTTTAACTGTAAATTTTCACCAATATTTTCTGTTCCTTGAGGCATTTGCGACAGTAAGTAGGCCGTTGAAATTCCATTGAAATTGTACAAAATACATGGAATACATTTGGAGGTCGTTCAGTGGGAGAGGCTCTGAATCGCCAGAAGTTGACAACGTGGGCTGTTTAAACCGGACAACGACTGACCCAGTATACGGTGTATTGTTTGCATCCGGCTTTACAAGTCTGGATATTTTTCACACACCTTCCCCTGCATTTCAGTCCAAAGAATACCTGTCGGTCAATCGATCATGCCAGCCCAAACCATCCGTCGAATCTTCTGGAAATATGAGCTTGGTTTATAAACAATCAATTCACACTACTTGTTGAATAATGCATGCAACTAATCCCGAAAACGGTTGACAGTCCCTAAATCGTCTGGATTCCACACATAAATCAAACCTGTTCAGCTGTTTTCTTGCATTACTTTTGGAATGAACTTACAAACACTCCTGCCCCCGACCCCCCAAAAAATCAATAAAAGTTAGTTTATTTCCACCACTCTAATGACTTCCGCTACACCCCCAATGGACGCAAGCGTGTCAAAGACCACAAAAAAACTCACAAGACCTCCTTCGCTGCCTGTGCCAAATGACGAAGAGAAATCACAAACATTTTACTTTCACTAGAATACAGAGAACCCGTGATTGATTATTTCATTAAGAGCCACTCGGTTGAAACTCGTTGTCATCAATAACAATACACAGTTGACAGCATGGGCATGTATTACATGTGAGTATTCTACATATCTTACATTTTCCATCTGTCTTCCTGTCCGTAAGTCAGTGTGCCCATTGTTTACCATACTGTCTTTTAATATGGGTAGCTCATTTAGTTAGAGTTCTGCGAGCAAGAGGACATCAACTTCTCATGAGATGTAGCCACCAATGCGAAACTGAGCTTGTTATGTTCTGAAGATAAAAAGACGGAAGAATTACAAAATGTGTTCTCCATCAGATTTCATTCGGTTTCAGGTGAACACTCCGAGGTCCTTGTATAAATAATCAATGATTTTAAAACCACAGAAATTAGCTTTGATCTGAATAATCTGTTTTCATTAGTGAACAAATGGATCACAGCTCCCTGTATTCGAGCGGGTTTCGACTAGCGATCTTGTGAGAGTCAAAGCGTGTGTTTTGCGAACAAATTCTTGATTGGCGACCATTTGCGATCCAGTTGTTCGTCCACTATGCAACCACAATTCCGATCGCTTGCGAGTGGTCTTATTTTTCACCACTGACTCTTGCTACATCTGGAAACAAGTGCTCGCTCGCAAGGGCTCGCAAGCGTGTATGTTCTTGCATGTGGCGAAAGCTGTCAAGGGCTCTCATCCACCTTGCGAGCCGTTACGACGTGGGAATCCTTGGCAACCGTATCTGATACCTTGCGAACATTCTTGCGACCGTTAGAGAGTACCACATGTACAAGCGATCGCAGATTATTTCGTCTGCACCAAATCACTGCGACCGCAGGACACTGGAAACGATCGACTGAGAACAACTGTGAGCGTTGTTCTCACAATGCATTAGTATGTACGTTGCAAAACACTCGCTGTGATTCACTATAGCCGAAACTGGCTTCGTGCGAAACCCGCTTCAATCCTGCGTGTTGCGATCTTGAACATCAATCTTCAAGTAAACCCTGACGAGTAGGTTTCGAAATAGCTGTGGCTATCGACTGAGAGAAGTGACTGTATGTCTCGTTCATTCCATATGATAAAAAGACAAAGGCTGCTTAGCTCTGTCTCTAATCCGCTGCTGTGGAAAGGAGGGATAAGTCGATAAATAAATGGTTCATGTACATGTACGTGCAACGCGACTCATGTACAGTAGACAGTATCACTCCACTACGTAGCCAATCTTTAATTTTACTTTATATCAGTAGAATTAGTCTTGACGGGAAATCCCGATGGATGAAGGGTTAAATGAGTTCTATTTTGAAGACGATTATTCTTTAACCGAGATCTACTGTTCTAACACAGCTCACACAGATTCGACCCCGTCATGTGCACGACCTTGTGTTATGGTTTCTTCCAGGTTTCCTCCAAATGTAAAACTGATCGCCATTATGGAAGTGAAATATCCCTCAGCGTAGTGTACAGCACAGATCAAATAAATAAATGATTAAGAAAACAAAAGACGTTCAGCTAACGTGAGCCCCAAATACCCACTTAATTATTTGAGTACCCACCACTTTTGTGCTATTAGATGCGGTAACTCAGTTTAATTATTCATTAACTGATGTAACCTGATGAATGTTTTTCAACAGTCCACGCTACCGGATCTGGATATTGGTTATCGCAACAACAGGGAGAAAAAACAGAAGAAATCTTTTGCCATGAAATGGAGCATTCAGTCAATAGCAATCTTATTAGGAGTCTTTAATTACATTTTGATGAAGAACTTTTTACGTCATGAAGTACAATGCTCAATAAAAAGTTGTGAATATCGAACGAAGTTCTTGCAACACTTTGGACGAATAGGCCAGAAGATAATTACCTTCTGAAGATTTTACTGGATGATAAATTTAAAACACCTGGTTAAAGGCAATAAAAATGTACATGGCACAAAATACGTTACCTAATATCACCTAAATTACCACCGTTGTTTCTTAGTTTACATAACAAGGTTAGAATCGAATCCATTGTCAGTGTACTGCATATCTATCTTAAAGAAATGTAAATGGGTGGTCATATTGTTTGCACCTCACCAGCAGTATCACGGTTTATCAGCGATATCAGGGTTGAGACATGGGTCAAACTTGTTAATACCAAAGCTGATTTGACATGGTGAGTGAAATTCAGTCCTCTACTACGATGGAATGATTCTTGTCTGATAACATATTTCCGGTAAAACTCGACCACATGGTATAGTATTGAAAACGAGTTTACTTAAAATCCCTCCATGCAAACAGAAACCCGATATTTTGCTATCAGAAGACATGTTTACTCAGCTTTCGACTTATCCAAGCAAATAACTACAACGGCGCATTGAAACGACTTAAAGAGGCGGAAGCAATAGGCAAAGCCCGAGAAAACAGATAAGAGTTAAAGACATTTGAGCTGGCAGATTTCCATTCAATTAACTGGGATTTTTGATGTTGTTTGACGCGTGCTCAATACACAACAACGGACAGGGCTACAGATAATTAGCTGTGTGTCTAGATAATTTCATTGTACATGTATCTCATTTCACTTGTGTGATTTCATCGAAGTAACTTTGCTTTCACTCCACTATCAAGGTCATCGAATATAATAATGATGATGATAATGATGATGGTGAAATAACAACGATGGCATTATGTTTGGTAGAGGTTTAACTTCGCTTTTAAACTTATTTTGGTCATGCCACGGCAGTATCTAGATTTACTAGACCCGACTCAATATAAAAGACTACAGCATAAAGAATAAAATCAAAGCCACGTTGTGATAGTTTACAAATGGTGACACGTAACCGGTGAAGTTCTGCCACTTACCTATTAACCTTCCCTTTATTCTGTTTATTCAAACCCTTAAATAGTAGCAGCTTACAATACCTCTTCCCCCCACCAAGCATCATGGCTAAAGTAAAATGATGCATAAGGATGTAGAATTAGCTGTAGAAATGCAGTGGTATTAACGGTAATTTAACAAATGTTACTGGTCTATAATTTTTATATCACGAATGCTGCCGAAGACACCAGACAAAACACATTTTACTAACACCTGGCCTATCAGTACTTAATCAACTCCTCTTGTGCTGAACGCAAAGCGAGGTAGTGTCAAGACTGGATTGGGCTCCATTCTAGATTTCTAGATGTGCAATGTAAGAGGCAGATCTTATATCCACCAAGTAACCTAGCTCAGCTGGGATATCCTTTGCGACTTGATGTTAAGTGGGGCCACCTTTTAACCATTGGATTTATCTAGCCTCTTTTCACACCAGTAGGCTTTAGCCTCGGTTCACACCAGTAGTCTTTAGTCAGTGAGGTTGCCTGTTCGAATCCAGTTTGGGTGAGGCCTATAGTCAGTGTGGTTTTTGAAGTACTTACTGAGGTGCTGTGGTCTTCCATGCACGGGCCGGTTTCCTCAACCGAATCCCTAAGATAGTCACATTGTAAATGATATATTCTGGAGTAGAACGATCAACGGCCAAGATAAAAAGACGCACCAAATAAATAAATGCAAAAACCCAAGTTGTTATCTGTGTACATGTTGCTTGTCCAGCATAGGTTTGTCCAACAGCGTGGGTTAAAATGGCTTCTATTCCAAAAAGACACTTTATCCAAGCCATGTGTCTCACATGAGTGAGTTGGTACTAGTTTATATCTCAAACACTTCGAGCAAAATAATATCTCTAAGTAAATTGGGTCAAATGAGGTCACTCTATTGCCAGGACTGCAGCGAGTCTAATTCGTACCGGTTCATATATCTCGGTCTCAGGCAAATAACTATCAGCATAAAATTTACCCCGCGACGCCTATTTCCAATTTCTTTGGAGCGGCCTACCTGACCCGAACCGTCATCAATTTTCACGTTATTAACAGACGTCGACATGCTGGATGCAATTCAGTTATTTCTCATCCCGAGAAAACTCAAATTAGCAAGGCGATATCCTCCGCAGCTTCTAATGACGAGAACTAGCCATTGCTCATATTGCTCACTTGCTTGGATCGATACAAGGTGCCGACGTGATGGGATGGGTCCACATATTATCCACACAAACAAATACATACGTGCACTGTTCCTTGTCACGCGTCGACATTCAGCTTTTCACTTTAGCAAAACGGCTGTTATCAATCATCACAATTTTACATCAGTTTTCAAAATTCAAATTGAGACTCAAGACTTATGTCATCAGTGGGACGATTTCATAAGTTGTAATCAACTGCCACACACTTCACGATTCATAAACTGTAAAATGGACGTGCTCATGGTCCAATGCGGCTCTAAACCAAATATTACATTTAGGCATGGCTTCGGTTTTTTCTTGTCATCTGTCTTCTCCTTAGTAAAGCTGTGATGAAGATTGGTGCCATGTAAGGTTAATGCTTCGTGATGTTGATCAGATAAGGTCATCATCTTATCTTCTTAGACAAACAGATCAGCACGATTCGATTTTAGATAAACAAGTCAATATGATATAATATAGGGATAAATAAGGCCAACGTTCTATGGTGCTGGATAAGAAAGGCAGAGGTTGTGCACAGTTGTGGTGTACGAAAAGGCTGGTCTGCCCAGGCACTACTGTACAAAAGCAATTGTGGCGTGCACAATGCTGTGCACAAAAGGAAAAGCAATGTATGCCCAATCTGGTGTACGAAAGGTATTAAGTTCGCTGTCGGGCATCTCGCTGTCATTTTATTAAATAAAGCCAGGACCTTATCTTGTTGTATTAGAGTGAAGATGTCATTTCTACAGTAGGAAAAGGAGCGCATAACACGTTATTGTAAAACGTCAGACGACAAAAGTTATATTGTTCACCTTTAGTCAGATGATCAATCTGCTTTCAGAGGAAAATCCTAACTAGCGTAAATTGGCAAGAGGCCGGATTTCGTCGCTGTTCTTCTTCTACTCTCTAAGTGAGCTATTAATATTCAGTTATTCACATTGTCAGGTACAAGTACAGGCACGAAAATATCGCCCTGAATCATTGAAATACACGTAAGCAGAAGTTTGTGCTTCTTACCATAAGAACTATTTCGATGGATTATGGCGCTATTGAGATAAGTCTTGCGAGCATTGTGTACAGATTTGTTTTTGAGCTAGTGTCAATAAGTTTTCCACATGCATATTTCCGAGCTGTCAATCAAGAACACGCGTTTGACCAATAATGATCAATACTGTTGCAAGTTGATCAACCGGATGTCCCACAATTGATTACAAATGAGCACTATTGCTTTCATCGGAAATGGAATAAAACGTAAATTATACACAACTCATTTCACACATGTTTTGAATCAATTATTTTATCCAGAAATAAAAGGTAAACCCGGGAAAGTCCACTTTTTTTATACGACAGTATATGCTGAGCTGGTAAGGGAATAAATCAAACAAATCCAACGTTACAGACACAAACGTATGATTGGGTTACGTTAACAAGTCTAAACATGTAACTGTTTTTTGCCAACTACAGAACTGACCCTATGAAAATTAGAATTTTTCACAGAACGCGCAAGGAATCATCTGTTCCGTTCTTGCAACAATCGCAACACACAAATTACTCAAATTAAATAAACTTAAAATTAACTTCATCATTTGTATTTTTTTTAACCAAATCGAAGGTTGGGGGCTTTTAGCTTTTGTCTTTCGTTATATATCCTATTCTTTATTTTCTAATTACGGTCGTTGAATATCGGTACCAAAGATTAAAATTCCTCAAACCAAGCAGCCTGCATTTAGGCTTACTGACTGCAAAAACAAATTTAACCAAATTGTCCTCCTAATAACCATGGTATTCAAGTTCTGATGCTACAAAATACATTTTCTTTTAAGAATTCCAACTACGGGAATAAAATCAACTTTTATTTACACAGATGAATACGATCGACATGGCAGAACATGTTTTCTGTTTGGAATAGTTTGTGTATCAAGGGAGACTACTTTTGATATATTCTGCCCATCGATTTTCATTCCATCGATTTCAGGCTTAGAGCTGATCCAGGTAAGAAAAGTGTCGAGTGCCAACTGCGCAGTGTCGAGTGTGCAAATATAGGCACTGATGAGGTCATACATATCTCGCTTTTCCTTGCATTCTTTCACTATATCTAGGTATTTATTACTAAATGAAGTGGAAACATGCCATTAACACCCTATGGCAAATATCAGTATGTTTAAAAGTGCACTGCAATCGTTGGTGCCTGTACACTTCCGCGGTTAGATGTTTGACCACTCTGCCAACAAGTCCATCAAAATAACGTTTAGCGCTTCAGGTCACTTGTAAATGTACCGTGAACAGTAACTAGTGATATATTCATACGGCTGTCCAGTCCCTGAAAAAAGTCAGCATTTTGAGTTATTTTAGTTCAGTGCCGTGTGATATGTTACCCAGGATTTGAGTGACAGGAAGTGCAAATCTCCTTTGCCCACCCCTTACGCCAATCACCTTGCGCCCCCTTCCGAAACTACAACCATGTCTACCTGCTAAATTTCCTTAAGAAAATAATAAAAAAACCTATGTGTCCAATTATGAAATATAATTTACTGAACAACATTTAAATAATAACCATTCAATAACTTTAAAAACATTTAATGTCGCAAATTGTCCCACACTTCAGTTGGTTAAACAAAATTGTCTGCAGCTAATACTAAAACATGTAACAGCATTTATATGTCTCTTGTAAGCTGTACATACATTAAAATACATAGGTTAAATAGACATCTCTTGACATTGTAGTTGCAACCACATATGCATATTTGTAAAGTAACAAGGCGCTTAAGAAACTATGTTCAGTTCCAGCTGTATGGTTAAGATATTATAATATACACCTGCACATTAAACAAATGGTTAATTGTCAAATGGAATGTTCATATATGCCAATCGAAGAAGTGGAACCGATAACGAGATTCGGGCTCTCCATCGCAGTCTGATTTTGACTCGATTTTTGACGATATAAAAAATCTTTCATCCCCAGTGTTAGATGTCCCAACTAAAGAAAGCTAATGAAATATTAGCAGTATACAAAAGCTGTGGTGAACAACTACATTTTAAAAGGCGGTGCAAGACATACCTTATTGAAAATAGGCGTTTTATCGAACAGTGAGCCTTTTCACTCATCCGCCTAGAACATTCATTGTGTCTATTCGTCATTACTGAAAACTGAGGACTGCCTCTCTTTGCATGAATGCGTCATATTTTAAAAAATATTTTATATACTTTCTTTGGTCTTTGGTGGTTTATGGTATTTGTCGCTTTTGGATATTGGTCTTGCTGTTATTGACAGGAACGCCCATTTTGGTTGACGGCTGGTATGCGAATGTCGGTATTGAGCCTAAGTTTACTTTCTTTCTGTATTGTTTAACCAAACATTCGTTTGGAAACAGTAAAGTTAGCCGCCCAGTTTCGCTCAGTCCATCAGCAAATAAAAAGGGAGCTACAGTAAACAGTATCCTCATGATATAAATAATTAAGGTTGTACGACTCTTTATTTCTACTACCTTTACAATAGTAAGAATCTTGGTGGTCAAAATACATCGCTGTCACTGTGGAAGGGAGGCCACTCTGTGAGGAAATCTTCAATAACAGAGTTAAGTTGCACCGAGGCGAGTACGTACCATGCGTAATAAGTAGTGATGTTGTAAATATTTGACCATTTGCTGAGAGAGCACAATTGCCCCTGAAGGACATGGGCATCTCTTCTCAGTGTACTAATCTATACGTTTCGATGTGCATGCTTTACGGAAACGCAGTTTGTATTTTGTCAAGCCTAGAAGCTATAAAAAAAATTATGGCTCTTCTGCTGACTTACTGGAATCAACACATAGGCAATAATAGAACAGACGCTGTAAGGCATGGTGATGGGAAATATGAAGTTTGTCCCTCCTGTATCTCCATTAATACTACACTTACACCCTTCTACCTTAGTATACTAATCAGTTATTCAGACTTTTACTTGCAGAGGCACACCC
This sequence comes from Acanthopleura granulata, assembly GCA_016165875.1. Lineage (NCBI taxonomy): Eukaryota > Metazoa > Mollusca > Polyplacophora > Chitonida > Chitonidae > Acanthopleura > Acanthopleura granulata. Next base: position 10,362,322 of record JABBOT010000002.1, read on the forward strand.
TGGTGTTGGAATTGCGAACTACGGGTATCACGCATGAAGCTTAAATAGTATACGAAATTGGAAGCCTGTGAGTGTAGTATTGATGGCGATACAGAGTAGACAGTTATTCGCAAAGGCGCCCCTGATGTTGGAACAATGCGCATCACGTGATAGCCCGTATGAAGTTCAATTAATGTACTAAACTGTAAGCCTGTAGGTGTAGTTTTAATGGAGATACCACCTTTTACCTAAATAATGATTGGTCGCCGTTGAATAGCTAACCGATAACTGCTAACTGCAGTCTAAAGTATTATACGTTAAATAGGTATGAATTGGTGGAAAATAATGAAGATGGTCTTGGACAGTCTTTCAGAGGGTTTCAAGGAGCTGGAGCACTGGGGATCAAGAACACAGACAACGAAGCAAGCAACTGACGTCAATATCCTGACAAAGGTATAGTTTAGATACGAGAATAAATTATCAAGAAGCAAATACTAGTACCGTGCATTTAGCGAGTCAAGCTTAGGGCACCGGGACTGGCGGTACTGGGTTTCACTCTACAGGAGCTTTTGTGGACTCGGACTGGCAGCACTAGGTTCCGCGCAGCAGATGTTTTAGTGCAGCTGGACTGACCGGACTATATACAGGAAGTATACTCTTTACCAGGAGCAGAGAATTTTTAGGGAATTCTTGGAGCTGATGATGATTGTTTTAATCTAATAAACTGCTATTTTATTTGCTGAACTTGAACAACACATAGATTAGCGAACCTGTTGGTAGCGGTGTCTTCAAAAAAAAAGGCGTAGTTCAAGAACATCAAATTCCGAGAAACCGCCACTAGCAAGGAAACCGGGTGTACACTATACTTGTATGAAGAGGACAGCTTTTTTTATTTTACAAGTTAACAGTGATATTTTTCATACATGGAAGGCAATCTAATACCTCTTCAGCGTGTTACAACCACGCGGCGAGGGTAGTGGAACAGCTATTAATTTATTTTTGATTCATCGTGATTATGTAATAATAACAATAATACACGAGCAATGTACTGTAACAGAGATAATAAATGAAATAGAGGTGTGCTGCCACCAAACAGCTACTGAACATCAGCATGCATTCAAATGGGTTTGTACAAGTGTCAGACTTGAGATGACGATGACCACATGATAGCGATAGGAAACCGGAAAGCCCAAAACTAGTTAGACGTAACTAGAGTACGGCGTAGAGCGCTCATAAGAACATGCATAAACAGATTAAATATCCTGTACAAGCTGAGCCACCGACGTGACATAGAGCATATTTGCGTGTCTGACTTTACGTACATGTATATAACAGTCATGTCTCAGTTTCTTCGTATATTTTTTTATTTGAATCTGACCATATATTTCATGGTGTCACAAGCTATATTGAGACCTAGGCCAACACGATGTCACTCGCTCTCCAAGTCTCATTTCCTGACCGAGATAAACCCGTTACAAGATCCTTTTTTAAAGTAAAAAAAATATACATATACAGTCGGTTTGATATAATTTTTTACCCGACAATGTTTATCCGCTATTTTAAACACAACGTCACTGGCACTTTAATGGGTTATTTACGTGTGGGATGGCTTGAATGGAACAGATGCATAAGGTGGTGTACTTTGATAAAAACAAACAATTTAACACATGTCATGTATTATAAAGAACTAGAGTTTTTTTTTCTTTATTTCTCATATCGTATTTTTTTAAACTTTTCAAAGCCCTGTTAAAAAGTATATGTGAATAAAAGTAAACTGCACAAAATCCTTTGTGAGAATACCGACATGTGAAATCTAGATATGATTTACACCGACAAGCAGGCTCCATAGCGCATGCTAAAACTGATATATGCGGATTTGTTATTCCTTGTTTATTTCATAGCAAACTTTTGTCAAGTTCAGAACCGATTCCCGAATAGATCGTTTGTCTCGAAACATTGTTGAAGATCAAGTGAAGGTATGATTGAAGTCATGTAATGAAGACATTGGAAATTTCTTTGGTTTAAATTTAGTCGATAGCATTAGTGATGACTTAGCTTTTTAAAAACCTTTTACGACCTATACAAATTCATCATCTCATTGTTTAATGGCTTATTTCTTCATACTTTGGATTCTGTCATATACATTCTCGTTATTAGAGTAAATTACACTACAATGCTTTTATGATTTTTATAATATGCAGCTGTTCACCTTTTAGTATTATTGTTTTGTGGTAGGTTGTTCCTCGCGTCATGAGTTTCGCAGCGTCACGATGCACTCCCTGGAGAGGCGAGTAACAGTTTTATGAATTCTACAAAGAAGTACCTTACTAACATTTCCTTAAATGTATTCTCGTTAAGCGCTTGTCAACTGAAGATGAACAAGTGTGATAACTATGAAAAAAAATATTTGCCTTTGGCATCGTATTTGTCGTCGGCTTTATTTATGACATGTATTGTGAAATTAGTCTAAGCTACATATCCGTTATACTTCACTTCGATTCTTTTTCCAGTTTGGGCAACTTTTGTGGCTGGTTGCTTGGTGATCTTAGCTTTAGCCTGTGGAGGAATAGCTTTTCTTTTCAACATTGAACTTAAGACCTTATTCCATTTGTCGCAGACACAAGGTAAGCTATAGCACTAAAATTTGATCCCTAAAATTTACAGTTTACACTGTTTACCTTCATTACCATACGGACGCTCCTCTAAGTGTTTTCTTCATGCCCAGGAAGGAATGTAGAAATCCATAGAATGGCATAATTAGTACGTGGACGAAGTACCGAGTGCAACAATTCAGATCTAGTACTGAAAAATAAGTTTTATGCGGTGAAACAAATTAACACCAATCAAAAAGTGGTCAGAGACGAGCTGTGTTTGCTAAGACAAAGGAAGTCGGTTCTGAGATTAGGATTATTTTATTTTAAAATGACAAATGTTCGTTATGACAAAGAAGAAGTAAAAATTGGAGACATGGGATATCTTTCAAAAGAACAGATTAAGGGTAAACATCACACCGTCAGTATTTCAGCCATAAGGGGGAGATTACAAAAAGAACGGATTACCCTTGTCCCAAAATATACATAGAAAAATAAATCTTAATTGCGCAAAGGTCGAGTTAAAAAAGGGGTGTAAGGGTAACAAATCCAATTTAAAAAAGGGAGAGGAGGGAGGAATCGAAAATTATAAGCAAGTAGTCTTGATCTTGTCTGCTGGCTGTGTTCTGGCGAGCAAAGAAGAGCAATGGAAAGAAGACCGACTCATCCATGGTACCGCACGGCAACACACTTAAACGTCACCACTGTGTCGTCACTGAGACGTCACTGGTCCGCATCACTGAATACGTCACATATTTATTTACAAATATGTAAATAGATACGTGTATAAGGCCCTGACTTGATTTACTCTGTTCAATGCCACAAATACCGATAAAAGAAAAAAAATTAAGTGTGTGTAAAATAATAGGAGAACATGGTTTGTTTTCACCCACACAAACCTCATTACAACATATACATACTATAATCTTGCTTTTATTGATAATAATTACTTTCCGTCAGCTCTACAAGTTGCCTTACAAGTAGGGTGCCTGAATATATACGTATACTTCAAATGGCTCAGAGTGATGCAGTAAATGTGTCTTTCCACCAAGCCCCCAATCTGCCCTTCGTCTCTGTCTCCCTCTATCTCTCCCGCTCGAGGTGTCAAAATTTTAGTTTCTAATAACCAGGTGCTCCATTTTAAGGAAAAGCAGGACGAGCATTCATTTGTGCAGAACTGGTTTTCAAAGAAACGGATTTTACATTCCCTTCTCCACAAATCACTATTTCCCAGATACCAATAGCACCATTCTGGCTGGGCACCCAGACACAGCCTGCTAATTTTTACCTCTAATTTCTCATGTTGCATGTGATATTTTGGTTTTAGTGCCAGGATCATATGAAGATATTATTTACACAAAAGTGAGAAACTTTACTCCCCTTATAGGTTACACATGTGCAATTCAACCAATCGGGTTCAAGATTTAGCTCCGAACAGATGAGTGATCGATTGGATAATATTGCCAGGCAAAGTTTTTGTCAAGGTAACTACCCCCCCCCCCCCAGGTACCAAGGTGACAAAATGCTTTACGTCACTTCCAGGAGCTCAAAAAGATGGTCCCGCTATGTTGATTTTTTGGTATGTTGTAGAGAAAAGTCGAAGCTGTGTGTGGTGGTATGGCATACGCGAATGTTTGGGTGTATATATTTTGGGGGCTGAAGTTGACAAATTTACCACATAAACAGTGCGGAAAATCAATGCGTTCGTGTTACCTATAGCTAAGCTATTTGTGGATAGTTAAATAGGTTACCAGAGGGACGAAGGCTGCACTTTGCAATTACCCTTTCACAAAAGCTTAAGTTTAGACTGTAGCACCCTGCTTTGGTTAGGCTAGTACAGCTGACGGCCAACCAATTAGAAACATTTTACAACTCGTGCTGACCAGTAATGGATTTTTGGCAAATGATACAGCGTTTAACTTAACGGCACGAAAGTGGAAAATCCAAAACAGTAAAGTAATTAACTCGTGCAACAGTTGTAAGAAAAACTGTGGGAAAGCCTGCATGGCCTGTCTTTAGTGACAATCATTGAAATTCTGATGCTGTGCTTGAAGCGTCTCTAGTCAGCAAATCTAGAGCGTGGCGATGTGGGTACACAGTTACATGGGTAAGCTTGACAATGCTGATGACTTCGGTGAAATTCAAATGGCGATCTCTTTAAAAAATTTGTGTGCCTTCCGTGGTACAAACTTGTTTCGGCAATGATAGCAAACCAATTTTCAACATTTCAAGTTTGCCTGCTGCATCTGGTTTCCAGATCTCGTCTCATGGTCAGCTATCTCACCTTTCTCCTCCAGACGCTAATTTTGATTCCAGCTTAATGGCCCATTTTTCCAAAACCAGGGTCAGTTTTTATGTGTTTTAAATGTTTAAATTGATGGCACTGATAACTATTACATCATAAGATTTTTCCAGAATACATCATACATAATGAACACTTATAATGCAAACACACACAAATCATACACTGTATGACTGTATTCACGTAGCTCTTCGGGAGCTAATACGTGTAACTGCATTGGGCTCCTCGGGATAAAGGTTTACCTCTTTTTGCAGTGAGGTTCCAAGATTATAAATGACACCATTAATTATCAGCTGTGCCTGTAAAACTGTGGAAAGGATAATAATATATCTGTTTGGTTCTCAGAAACCAACAAACATTTATCAAATATACCGTGAGGCGTTCGCCCAGGTTTACCGACATCAGAACACCTTGTTCGATGTAAGCCCTCTGTCTGTCGTGCAGGTATTTGTGGACCTTCAGAAGGCGTAGAATACAACATGGGAAGGTGACTTTTTAAAACCTATGCGTCGAAACTGATATTCGTATACCAACCGTAGACCACAATAGGCATGCCGGTCAATAATTGCAAAAAAACAGTTTACAAACCACCAATAACACAAACTGCTAAAGAACTAAGCATATAAAATCAATATAAATTATAAATATAATATTTATCTAGTAATAATATATTCCTGCCAAGAGAAGCAGTCTACAGTTTTCAGTGATGACCAAGAGACGCAATGAATGGTCTAGGCGGTTGGATAGAAAATCAATATCCAGATAGTGTACCATTTAAGCACATTTCGTGTCATCAAATATGTATCTCAGTAGCGCTGTGATTCCAACTGGTCATATATCCATCGTGGCGATCATTCAGCACGATAAACATAGCCCCCGGAGTAAAAGAAAAGCAGTGATTTGTTAGGATCATCGACCAATAGCACATTTGTCTTGAAGATGCCCAATTTCAATGGATCATTTTTATATCCAACGAATCATACAAAATTGCAATTCAGATTTTCAGATCTTGTTAATCTTTTCTAAGAAAAAGCCTACTTCCTATCGACTGGTCATACCGTAGGTTTTAAAAATTGTATCTTCTAATCCATTCCTAAGCATGCAGCATAAAAAGCATATAATTTTGCAGGATGGAGAGCAGTGTTCCATGTCTCGGACATAATGCTGAGCTCCATAGAGCCAACTCAGCATTATAAGAAGCTTTTGGAGGAACCCGTCCTATTGCGGTCATATCGGTATGACTGATACATTCTTGCGTTCAGCGTCAAACGCCTAGCCAGCAAAGAAAGAAACAGATCTGAAAACAACAATTTCAGAGGTGTTTTATTAGCAACAACATGGCTAAGTAACAGTCACTTTCCAACGCTAGATCATTTGATCACAGAACCAGGAGATTGATAACAGAGAACTGCTACACCATCTCAGGTGTGTAACTTACTTAACTCATGAATATTCTTGTTTTTTCCTCCACTGCTGCAAGGCAGCATCAAAATCATATTCCTTCTGGTTTTATTTCAAGAAGGTGTTCCTAGGTTTGTGGCCTGAGACGATTTCTTAAGGAAGTTAATATTGTGTTTTGGGCTCTGAACCCCCGTTCACACCCAGCTGTGTGGATTGGACATACTAATGCCAAATGCGCCAACTTTAAAAAAATAGGAAATTAATCTCTGTGATATTTATGTAACAATGACCACAGCGTTTGAACATTTTGGTGGGGTACATCTGAGCAATAACGCACTGTTTTTTTTTTGTGCCCATTCCTCAGCTGTCTGTATTGTGTGAATAAGAACTGGAGGAGATTTCATCTGATCTTCGTTTGTCATCTTTTCATGTATATGTCTTCCCATTGCCAAAGTGTTGTACCAGTTTCCCGATTTGTTCTCTCCCCCCCCCCAGGTCTTTATGTCCTCAGCAGAGAGCACTTGAAGAGGCCTCATACTGAAGACACCGAAAACTACAAGAACGTTTGTTTCAGAAAATTTGAAAAAAATTTAACAAAAAGAATATGAATGGTAAACAGTAAAGAAAGAACCAAAAATTTAAATAATTACATGTAACGAAGATATCACAAAAATCTCACTGAAAACTGTGACACATAGATTTTAGAATTAAGTAAATTGTTAGCCACAACCTAATGAATTTATTTATTTACTTGATTGGTGTTTTGCTCAAGAATATTTCATTTATACGACAGTGGCTAACATTATATTGGCATAAAATCGGGCAACCCGTTGGGAAACCCGCGATCCTCGCTGGCGGACCTTCCTTTGTATATCCGGAGAGGAAGCCAGCATAAGCTGGACATGAACTCAAAGTGACCGCATTGGTGAGAGGCACCTGTATCATAATGCGGCCACGCAGACTCCGACCTAATAAATATTTATTTTATATTTGCATGTATTTTTTATACAGATTGACTGTCTTTAAAGAGATGCCCTCAAATAACTTACCTGTGAGTCAAATTTAATATGATATTGTCTTAAAACCTCTGTTCGACTGACTGTAAGTTTCCCACCGGACAAAGGCAGGGTTTATGCTGATCAGTAAAGCTGGTTTTCCGGATATAAGACCCGAGACAGTTTAAGTGCATGTGTACCAGGTGCAGTCTTAAGTGATTCCAGTTGTTGAATGGTGTGGTCCAGCATAACCTGTGGCAAAATATAGCAAAATGTTGTGCGTTTGTTTTTGATTTACTTGATGTTCAACAGCCTGTCACTTTACAACAATGGCTAGCATTATTTGAGAGGAAGATGGGCAAGGCCCAGACGGAATCCACAACTGTTAACAGGTGGCTGGTGGGTATTCTCACCTATAAATGCTTGAGATTAAGTCAGCAATAGCCACCAACTACCAGAATTGAAACTTACAGTTTCATTTGTGAGTAAATACAACAAAGATCGCTCCCTCTCCCCTCGACCCACCTTACAAACCTGGGCCATTCCCGGTTTCCAAATCGCCTACAAAACGACCACGTGATCTTGAGGATGCACACATGTTTATATTTCGGAAGATTGTTTCTCATCATATCATGACAACTACATTGGCTATCAAACCGCGTTGATGTCTACTGTCAGAGAAAACTGAACTCAGCCCGGAAGGAAGATCGAATTGGTGTACCAAGGGCTCTCGGGTTACTTTTGCCACTTGACCAGGAATGGAGTGTTCGTCACATATAGGCAAACATTACATTGACAGACCAAACAATCAGCCATCTTGTATGATAAGCAAGTACCGCAAATAGTTATACAGCGTGATCATCTTTTTGGCATACTCAGGAATCCGGATACCAAAATAAAGATTCCGAAATTAAGTCAGTCCAAAGGCCAGCAAGGCTTTTGCCTTTTGAAGATGTTGGCTCTCATTGTGTGATGTGTGAGTGCACCCTGCTGGTACAGTTGTTCTGCAAAATTCACAAACTGCTACACTGTCCTCCTCCGTTGATCTATGGCATATCGGCTGTATCTCTCGAAAAGATACAGAATGCTGTGGTGATATCTCCATGTATTCTAAGACTCACATGCAGTTCTCTTGCCTCTTTCCCAAAACACACAAAACATGCATTTCGCTCCAAATTGCCAATAAGCTATGTCGAAGTTACGACTGAAACATGCGGATTTTGACGAACAGAGTTGGCATTTGTATTGTTTTACCGTGTAGTATAAGAAGATTGCCTCCGCTTTCATGGAACAAATGTCCTCTATGCGTCTGGATATGTTTTCTATATCAATGGTGACAACCTCCAAGCCAGCCATCCAGCGTCGAAATACATGTATAATCTATCGTCACAAAGAATGAGTTATGATTTAGAGCCACAGTTCGGCCAATATGGTTTCCATAGGAAATCGATGAGAACATTTGCTTTGAATTTCTCAATTCCGAAAGCTAAAGTGCAACAATAACAGCAACATTGTGGTTTTTTATTATATTCAGGGGGTACCATTACAGATGAACTCCTAGCACAATTATGCCAACTGATAACCCGTAATGACAAGCAATTTGAATATGACGGACATTTTTCAAACTGGCGGACATTTTTCAACATGACGGCCAAACTCATATGAACATTTTGGCCTTGATGTCTTAGTTTCCATTAACTATGTAATTCGCATGTACTACGCCAAAGCCAGATGAAGTTTATTAATCACAGTGGCATGCAAACAATATATAAAATGTCCATACTTACTTTTGGCAGCCATCTTAGAAAATGGCTGCCATTACTGTTACAGACAAAAACTGAAATGGTCCTATGTTCAAAAGTGTTCTTCGTGCCATAATCTACCAGTGTGCCATATGTAAAGGCATCAACGGCACAATTCTCCCATATATCTTACCTATCTGCGGTATTATATGTCATAAGATGTAGTTTTCTACATCAGTTATACATTTCTGACTTTTCAGATTACATATTTTAAAAATATTACGGTTTTAACTGATGATTCGTTGTTTAAACTGGTTTTAAAAATGTTCAGCTCTTTCATTCGGAATGTTTTGATCACATCAAAAACAATTTATAGCTTCCAGGCTTGAACATACTGTCACCACGAAATGGCTGGCATATTGCCGACGTGCCGTAAAAACGTATTCATTCACTCTGTTTGCAGTGGGAATTCTGGCAGGTCTATATGTAATGGCTGTATACTTCGTCTTGCCTCACGCTGTTCTCCATAAAAGATACGGGTTTTACGTGTCTTTCCTGGTTGCATCACTGATGGCGTGTGCTGGATTCCTGATGATGGCAGCTGCTGCCTTGATTCCAGAAACCGTTAAGAAACTGCCTTTCCTGTTGTATATTTCCCAATACATGTTCAGTAAGTATTTGCAATGTAAAAATTATATAACTCACTAGACAGTAATCAGACCAGTGTTAAAATTACACCTCTTCCCTGGCAAAAACAATGGTCTAATGATAACGACACTGAAACCGCAGGTCAGTGCCTTTATCTATTTACTTACTTTATTTGATTCATGGGCCTCCATGGTCAAAGGGATTATCCCGCCAGCACGACGTTATGTCCCGGTGCCCTTCACCAATGCGGTGGCTGTGAGTTCAAGTCCAACCCTTGCTGGCGTCCTCTCCGGCCTCACGTGGGAAGGTCAGCCAACAACCTTTCCAATTGTGGTGGGTTTCCCTCGGATTCTGTCTTGTTTCCTCCCACCATAATGCTGGTCGCAGTTGTATAAGTGAAATATTCTTGAGTACGGCGTAAAACACCGGTCAAATAAATAAATATTTGATTAACGATTTACGCGGTACTCAAGGGTACTCAAGAATGTTTGCCTTATATGACGGCGGTCAGCTTTATAGTGGGATGAGCCCGGGGGGAATAAAGCCTGTACTGGGTATAAGCGTGTAAGGGGTACAACACTAACTGCGTTGCCTTGAAGCTGCGCTTTGTTGACTTAAGTGATTCAGTTAACTTAAATCTCTGTATATACAAAATAGAAGAGTCTGTTGACTTCAGTGTCTATGGGGTGACCGGCCTTTACTAACGATACAGAAAAGTCATTGTTGGTAGCACATATTTGGGTCTTACTGGCTCTTATTGTAATGTACATTAAAGAGTGGATTGTTTCATTGGTGTTTAATGCCATATCAAGATGAAGGAAACCGGGCAGCCAGAAGTTAATCACCGACCTCGGACAATTTATATTTAGTGGCAAATTTTTATGTATGGCACATGTCAAATTAACAGAACGAAAGTGGCCTCCGTCGAAGCTAAGGCCTACACTTGAGAGCATCTTGGATCACTTATTGCTACATGTGCCAAGTAAATTAAAGGTAAACAAGGAAACAGGGGTGTCTTGGAAACACAGCGTGACTCAGCGTGACATAAAAAGCCAAGTGAATGTACTTATGGAAATTTATCCGCGTAGAGAACATAATTTTTTTATTTGACCACTTTTACACTGACTGTCTTGCGCGCGCATTAAATGTAGTTGGTGCTGTCCCTTAATTGTTAGCTATATTTTGTTTTGATTTTTCAGCCAATGGTCGTTGTGGAATATACTTTCTAGTGACATTGACAGCCATGACGACGATACCCAAGGCTAAAAAAGGCAAAGCTGTTGGCTGTATCGGTGCTGTGGTTTTCTTAGGGGAATTGATCGCCTCGCCCATCTACAAGGCACACTTTGCTGACACATCGATGACGGCTACATATTTCCTTATCTGTGCTGGACTTGCAGCCGTCATGCTGCTGTTGTATATACTTGTGTACGTGACAACGTGTGGAGCCGAACCGAGCACAGATGAAATCCCTTTGATAGACCAAACTGAGAGAGTGTGCAACGGTTCAAGCAAATCGCCACAAGTAAAGAACATCAATAACGACTTGCCTGACAAAATAAATGCTGACAACAACCCCGAGTGCAAAGAAGACGTCGTCAATTTGAAGGACATGTTTTCTTCGGTAATCTTTCATCTGTACATCTGGTCAGGGGGCATCGTTTTAGCATGCACAGTACTTTATTTCACCAATGTTTGTCTCCTCTTGCAGTCTGTAAACATGCGACAATACCAGGACAGTGTTGTAACCACTATGGTGTTGACGGCTTCTTGTTTTCATTTAGCCAGTGGTGTCCTCTATGACGCCTTTCAGAGAACAAGTACAAAAGTAACCTTGATTATAGCTATGGCAACAACTAATGCGTTATCTTTCGGTGTAATATTGGTTTGTATGAACAGCGTCTTCTCAGTGTTCGTATCTGTTGTGTTTTTGGGCTGCACGCTGGGAGGAGGGCTCTCGATTTATTTTAATTTTAGTGCAAATATTTTTGGTACTAAAAATGTGGGAATGGTTCAAGGATTACTTTTAACTTGCTATGAAATATTTGGCTTGATTTTAAGCGTTTTGTCCGGTATTATTTATGACCATTTTGCGCTTCAGAAGAGCACGGTTGAAGTTTATGTTTGTTACGGTACCGAATGTTTTTGGTGGACATGGTTGATGGCTTTTTTGAGTTCATTGCTTGTAATACCTTTACCTGTTATACTGTGGTACAAATTTAGGAACAAAGAGAGAAATTGTTCTGTCTAATGGTTTTTTGTTTTATATAGAAAATTTAATACAAGTGGCAGTCTGTATTAATTGAGATGTTTTGTATTCGTTTCAATATTATTCATAATCCACAAATATCAGTTCACTGTCGTCAATGTGGGGATTGTTCAACATGCATTTTAAGTAATGATAACACTACAGCCTGAAATGTGGCGCTAGCCTCATGGGGTGATTGTGTTTTAACGTTGAGCGACGGCTTTATAATCCAATTCTTCCCATCGTAAATCTAAAAATTGCAAAGTAGTTCAAATGAAGTATGCAAATGGCGTCTTAACACCCTAATTATGAAAGTCTAAACTGAGCATAACTCTAGAGTTCATACAAATGAATGACTGGCTATGACCTCGGCATTTTTGTCAGTCATATTCAATATATATTCAAACCAATGATCAGTATATGGCTTTCCATACGATTAGGAGTATAAACCCAGGCGGACGTAAAACTAGACGAACGTGTACAAAACCGGTTAAATGAACCAGACCTCCGTTCAAAGTCGAAAATCACAGGAATTTTCAAAATTCATATATGTATATATAATTTAGAACAATATATGGATGTAAAAAGAATGATATCTTCTGGTATAAAATAAAATATATTTAAATAAAAAATAAAATATTTAAAAAACAAAAATGATGATATTCATTTAAACCACAGAGGACACATTCTAATCCTTAACAAAGAAACTGGTTTGGCACCTATACTGAAAATACACATCTTTCAGCATTTGCACTTTTTCATCGCTTGGCAGATGATTACAGTGAAATGAAAACAATCGACGAAGGTTGTACTGTGGCGGGATTTGAGATTACTTGTCAGTTTACTGATGGTTTTAGGGATTTCTCTGGAAGTTTCAAAAGTTTTGTAAAGTTTGTAAATACGTTCCAGTATTATGTGTATTGAATCTTGCTGCTAGTTTTGACCTATTGTTTGTTTGTGTCATGCACGAACGCAGTTGTTGTTGTTTTCGTTATTCTAGTATAGAATAAGTGAATTTAAAAGACTGCAAGGAAAGTCATCATTTTGGAGTTCTTGGCTACAACCCCGATGAAATTAAATTCTGTTTGAATCGTTTAAATGAAGGGATCAATTACATGCTGTAAGCTGGGTATTAGGGTTCCGTCTTCAAAATATTGTACTGCTGATGTGGAATACCCGGTATTGAACTTGAGTGCATTGAATTGGAAGGACATCCTGTCAACCGACCCCAGCTCTTTAAACTTACATTTCTCACTTTCCACGTCTTATTTGGGCCCTGAGACTGACAAGATAATAATTTCTGTGCATTTCCTCTTACTGTCCAAGTAAGAAGTTCCGTCGTGATCAGTCGCAGGTTGAAATTCAAATGATATTGCTTCGGTGAGCGTTAGAAAACAGTATGATTGTCAGGTGCCCAAGCCGGACTGTTTCCCATAGGTTTCCTCTTCATTGGTGAAGTTCAGCCAAAATGAACTTCCAACAGATGGAATAAAAACCCAACAATAACAATTACACCTTAGTAAGTGCTCGTGTTCCGGTTGTTTGCGGGCGCTAGTGAATGTATATAAAGTAGGCAAAAAATAAATACAGAAACAACTGCTTGTGTTTTGTTATTATATTTAGGCTTTACGATACTAATTCACCCGAAGTCCCCGCCACATACTTTCCCGAAACAATTAATATATCCAAAGCGTTCCTTCGAATATCGGTGTATTCCAATGTAGTCAACAACTACAAGTTGGGTGTTCACGAGTATCTGTACATAGGTCTCCATTCATAAGGTACATTCGGCCTTGTAGTACCAGCTTATTAAAACTGCCTCCATTATTTTTTATAGAGAAGGAGTTTAGGGCATAACAAAATTCACAGAATTAGTCCTCGTGCGTTATAGTATACGTGCCAATCACGTGGGAAATGTAAGCTAAAACTTCCCAATCTCATGAGCTGAAATAACTATAATTCCAATAAATGTGTTAGTAGTCTTGTGCAGTTTGTATAAAAATTGTCAAGTCAAATTTCATGTATTTATTTCGTTGGTGTCTTACGCCGTGCTCAGTAATATTTCACTTATACAACGGCGGCCAGAATTATGGCAGGGGGAAACCAGACAGAACCCACGGGAAACCCATGACCATTTGCATTATGCTGGTGGACCTTCCCAAGTACGACCGCAGAGGGAGCCAGCTTGAGCTGGACTTGAACTCACAGCGACCGCATTGGTGAGAGGCACGAGGTCATACCGCCGGACAGGCGCACTAAACCCCTCGCCCTCAATGTCAATGATGTTGTCTTGGTTATGGTGCCATACCGTGATGCCATTAAGGAAGGAAAAAATGATTTACAAAGTTTTGTAAAGGAGGCCCTGGTGAAAGATAATTTTGTCATTTAATAAAATATATGGTGAACCAATCTATGGCTACAGCAGGTATTAGTCAAGATGTCATATCCAGTCAGTGGGGGTTCTCGTCATCAACTACCTGTTGATAAATTCATAGCTTATCAATACCCAAGTATGCTGTTATCGGCCCTACCGTATTAGAAATAGCTGCATTTGCAATACAACCAAAATTACTGTTGCGGTTATTTACAGTCACTCGTTTGGTCGTGACTGATGCATGAGCTGATGTTCGATCGAATTTCTGATTAAACACAACAGGCACATGTTTTGGGATATACGCTCCGTACACCGGACGCGTTAAGGGTTTAATGCCGGCAAACCGGAAATGGTGTGTACTGACTAAACTACCTTCATCCATGAATCTGTGTAGACATTAAATATACACACACAACACGAGTGAAGGCGACAAAGCTTGATTTGTTCATGAGTTTGCAGTAAGTGGTTTAATTATTATTGGTAAACAACGTGAACATTATTGTGAAATAAAAATAATATTCTAACATAATATACATGTAATGCTGCCAAAATTAACACCGTCTGTGTAATGGCGTTACTTATCTTTCTGCTACATGTAAACATCGTATAAAGGCCGACATTTTTCCGAATGAGCAGTGATTGATACCCTAGGGGAAGCCTGTATATGACTATTCTATATCACGCCATGATCACATCAGTATGGGCGTTCATCGCCCCTTTTATTTAATTTTGTTCACGTTGAATCACGATATAGTTCACGTAGGCAGTACATGTATTCTGTTTTTTGCTACGACCATTGAATAAACGAACTGGGGGATATTGGTCAAAGTGAAGGGGAAACAACTCGTCCGTTTCCGGGCATTACCTTAACACCATGCAGGTTTATTATAGGCTAATCACTGCAATTTACTCTACCTAAATCTGCTAAAGCCATGGTGGTAGTCGGAGTGGTCTAAGTTGTTACTCCTCAAACATTTACATGAAAAATTAGAATAAAACAATAACTGACATAAATTGCCAAGAGGCCGCAATTTACGAGTAACGTGTGGCCATTTTTCAACTATCACACAGCCGTCGCTTCTCTGGTTTTACTCTATGCTGTATAAACCGGGGTGCTACTGGCTGGCCAAAGCATCCGATGCCAGGTGCCTTTGCATTGTTTCCCGTTATTGTGTACATCTATTGAATATGACCACAACACAGAGTGTTGAGTAATTCTAGACCAGTGGCGTTTAGTATATTGCATTTCAACCTAACTGCAATATTTTTACCTAATTCTGTTAAGCCATGGTGCCTGTGGGAGTGTAGGATTTTACTTCTCAAACAATTACATCAACACTTACAATAAAACCTTAACTCAGGTAAATTGACAGGAAACCAGATTTCACCGGTAGCGTTTAATCATTTGCTAACTATCACTCCATCGCCTCTGCTCTGGTTTTACTCTTTATGGTATAGACTTTTATATTTGAATGATATATCGGTACCAAAAACAGCAGTATCAGTGTCAACACCAATAAATGCACGTGGCTCAACCAAAAATAGTATTTATAGAAGTTAAAATCAATCCGTTTTAATGCTCGTCCGTGAAACCGTGTTGAGAGCAATTTGCTTTTCTAAATTTGATGAATGTTCTCTCTATACTCGTTCACATGCAACTGTGCGCTACAAGGAGGAGACGTTGATCGTAACGGAAAATAGAGCCATTTTTATACCGTAATACAGGCGCATTAAAAAGACAAATTAAAATCAGTACTTCACGCTGTCAGATTAAAATGGCTGTCGCAAAATATTTGTTCGCCTTATCCAATGCAAGTGTCACAGGAAAGTACAGGTATGTTCATGTTAAAGGGGAAGAAAACACGAGAATGATGCCAAAGTCAAATGAAACAGCGTCAAAACTTACTTGCAAATATTAATATTTCTTTCAGGAGAAAGGGGTATTTGAAAAATATGTAAGTATTGGGAGTACTTGGGATCAACTTCTTGTATTTATCGTCGTTCCATAATAATGTTCTAATTTAAGGATGTGATGCGTGTCTGCATTTGAATAATATTTATATTTTTAATATAAATTTATTTCAATGTAAATTTGTTGTTTATATCCAAACATATCCATTTAAGCTGAATTATGATAATATTTATGAACATATTATAAATGTAAATATGATTCAAATCAAATGTACACATTTGTTAACTGAAAAGAACAAATTCTTGCGCAAAACTATTGATTTATTATCCTCATTTATACCATTATTACACAAAATCTATATATACCAAAAGGTGGTTCGGAAAACCTACCATACAAAATTTTTTTTCCAGTGTCTTTCCTCTTTCTAAATTGAAAAATATAATGAAGACTACATGTACAATTAACTTTTCGCACTCTTTTATCTGTATTTAATATAATGTTTATATTTTCTCCACTTCTGATATCCATTTATTTCATAAGACATGGGGTAATTTCTTTTGGCATTCAAGGTGGCTCTCGTGATATTAGCTTTCAAGCTCTTGAAATATTTATTTACGTTCAGAATAATTTGTTTCCAGGAATTACTAACGATGAAGCAATTAGCATACATAGATATTATGGAATCACAAACAACGGTAATCTTAAAGAGCTTAAAATTGTTGGATGGGACAAATTATTCGGGACTTGTCAAATGCCCGCCGACCAGACCTTGACGTCATTTTATGATGTCAAATGCTCTTTTCAAGGCTCATCATAATGACATCACATTGAAGACAACGCGACGTGATAATGGAAACCGATACACTGTAACTTTGTAGACTACAATCCGTTTTGGACGTACCGATAGCTAAAGGGTCCTGCTTCACACTACTGTCACCTCACGGGAAGGAAAGAACCTAGAAAACACCTTGTTGAAAAATGGGATTCACATCTCGAGTGATCCAGCGACTGAAAGACCAGCATCTTGGCTACTGATTGGAGTTGTACTGTGGTAAAAAACTGTTTCAATTATCCGATATGTTTTATTGCTATACATTGGTCGGAGAAAACCACCTACTTTTGGGAATTAATTAACAAGGTTTTCTGCACATAACACGCATTTTTTCCCATAAAGCAAGCTTAAATTGAATGCCAACTTAGTTTACGATACGTTCTAATACACTTTATGCAAGACCACAGAAAAGGAACGAAGATCCCGGTCGACAGTTAAAAACTTTCGCGATCCCCCGGTAAGAACGGAAGAATTCCCTTTCCTGGGACTCCCGAATTCCTTTGCTGGGACAGGAAAGATCGTTTCTTCGAGCGATGGAGAGACGGTGTTTTACCACCAGGCCACGACACGCACAAGAGTGAGATCGCTACCAACATTTTAACCATCCTAACATGGGTGTCACAGATTGCTTTCTTTTCAAGCCAAGCCTATACTTCGTGAGCCATGTTAAAAATAGTTATGGATTTATTTGCCTCCTCCCTCCACAAGAAATGCACATGGCTTTTGATCAATGATTTTACGAATACGAGCCCGGATATATCTTCCTGGGTTTCTCTCTTTTTGAGGCAAAGTAAATCAGTGGATTGCCCAGAATCCACTTCCTGCATGAAGGCATTGCGCAAAATCGGAAATGAACAACACACATACATATGCTGTTCAAGTGAAGAATTGTCATTCGGAATATCGGATAATATCGACACAACAGACAACAGGAATTCATGTTTCGATTACATGACTGAGTTCGGATTTAATGAAGGCGTAATCCCCGATTCACCACTTAAAATGTCATTAGATACACTCCAATAAATAAGTCTATCCTCGTCCAAACCATGTCCAGTCGATAATCCGTATTCCATGTTATGGTAACCCTAGGGCCTTCAGTCATCACCGTGTGTACGGTGTCCAGCCAGGGGCGGTCACCCCATTCCCGTCCATGTATGCCTTGGGATCGTGAATCAACTCAAACATGTTGAATGACGTACATTGTGGATGGCGTTTGCAGAGAGCCATACACTGGACAGCACTCACTCCGCGCGTGGATTCCAGTCGATTATTAAGTGACTTCATATCCGCCCTATTGTTGAGGCTGTAATATCTCACTGAAAGAAATATTATTTGGAAACCACGCCGAAAAGTACGGTAATATCTAAAGCATTTGCAAGAAATAAGGTAATTTATAACCATGATAAATGATTCGTCTGGTGAAGAAGTCATAATGTTAGAAAGCACATTGTCAGGGTAAAACCCGTTGAGACGTACAGATTTTCACTGCAAAAACTGAAAGTGTATAAAGAACATTGTGTAAAAACATTCTGTAAGACATTGCGTAATAACAAAAATAAACTGCAATAAAGCAATAGACAACAGCATCAGCTTCTTACAGTTTTCAAATTTCCCTTTTCTCGTTTTTTATCACAAAAGCCGCCAGCAACGTCGATGTTCTCTAGGATCGCCTTATAATAGCGTCATAAGCATTTATACAAACACACAAGTAAAGTATATGTGAGGTTGGCACAAATATGTCTTAACCTAAAATAATCAGATAGTCAACAGTCGGTGTAAAAGCACCGGATATAAGAAAAAGTCGTCTATAATTTTGCCTCAGCGTATACTCTATTATATCTGGCGTATATGTCAAAAGGAACGTGTCGCGTATACTTGTTATCAGCATTGCCTTTCGTCAGCGACACGTAACACCTCCACATTTTTCTAAAGAAACGTTTTTCACATTCGTAATAGTAAACACCATGAGGTTTCTTTCCGCGAGCAAGGCTCCATTGCCTTTGGAGACGTCAAAATTATAAAAAAAAAAAAAAAAATTAACAGAATTTCTGTTTCCTAAAATCAAACTCTTGAAACCTGACTGTCATGACTCTTGGGGTAAAGAAGTAAATCAAAGCTTATAGTTTAAGGTTATATTACACTAAAACTTTAAAAAACAGTTTCCAACTCAGTATTGTTAGAAAGAGGATTTAAGATGAGGTGTATCACAGTTTAGGCAACCAGTGTTGCCCTCCGTCGATTATCCAGAATGCCATTAGTTTTTCAATAGCTATGACGTCAAGTGTTCGTACAGAAATTCAAGCTCATGAAGTTACATTTAATGAATGAGATGTATTCGAACTGCCTTTACTTGCAACAATATTTATGTCCCGCATACATTTGTGTAGCTCTTATGGTGTTTTATGTGTCTTCACATTTGCGATTTGCGGCTTCCGTGCCGAAGTGGCTAACTTGCTGACGCAGCACATTGACCGTGACACCTCTTTCCAATGAGGTCGCTGTAAGTTCAAGCCCAGCCAATGCTGGCTGCCTCTCCGATCATATTTTGGAAGGTCTAGTAGCACTTGGCGGACGGTCGTGGATTTTCCCTGGACTTAACCCGACATCCTCGTACCATCATTCTTGCCGACGTCGTACAAGTTAAATATTTTTGAGTACTGTGTAAAGCACCAATCAAACACACAAACAAAACATATGCTATTTGGGTATTAAACACAACTGATTTTGCACAAATGTATAGGCGACAAATTAAAAGAAACAGGCTGTCTCTAGCTTAGATTTGACACTATGTGCACAATGAAACAGCTGAAAACAGATCTGGCTTTTTTCAGGACCCCGGTTTAGTAATTAGTAAGTTCATACATCTCATGTAAATTTTATTATTTTATCCTTCTTGTATCTAGGGCAATAACCAAAGTACATGTGTCGTTGCAGGAAATATGTCCGACAAATATAGGAAGGTGGTTGGAGTAAAGATGTAAGCCAAATAATATCAACATTCAATTAAACCAAGAAGGCAGACTGACATATTCTACCTGTGGTGAGTCCAAATATATCCACTTCGCATAAGATTAATTTATGTCCTGTCCCTTCGATTTTGAAGCCCCATTCGATTATTCTCAGATATCTGCCCATCAGCGGTATGGTACAAACTAAACGCATCGGTTGCTTCATTAGAATGTTGCCTTCGTCTAAATAATACAGTTTAAGGTGTACCATCTTGTCGTCAGCAGTATTCCACAAGGCTGACACTTCCACCGTAAAATTGTTCACTGTCGGGACAATGAGTTGCCTATTGTACTCAAGCAACATAATTGTGTTACATATTGATTGCGTCTAAAATATGTTTGGGTACTTTCGGGGCAAGCAGCGCTTGTTACAACAGATTTCTACTAAATACACGATTTGTGACAATTTTCTCTTCAGGAGGTTTGAATTATGTAAAGATTTCTTTTGTATAATTTATAATTAAACATTCAGTACAATAGCATTCAAGTTTATATTTCAATCATTTTATTTATATGGAACTATGTTGTCCAATTTATTTGGCCTGGAGGCAAACCACGAACAGCCATTGTAGATCATTACTGTCAACCATTGCAATGATGAAGGACAGTGCACTGTGGTAGTATATATATATATATGGATGAACACAGACAGGCTTGTTTCACATGAAGCAGCGCAACTGTACCAGTTAAATGCATTTTTCACTTTGACACATTCGCAGATAGTGGAACGGAAGAAAATCGTCAATAGGGAACGTAAATCCCGTGCAAGACCTCAGGTGGTTTCACGAGATTTGCTACTTCCGGTGACAGGTCCCATATTTTGCATGATGGTGTCAATTTGTTATTGGCCAAACTACGTATCGGGAAAAGCAAAATTAATGCGCAAATCAGAAAATACGTGAACAGCGGTCATGTTTTAAAGTTCACTTTTGATAAGGATGCATTTCACACCTAAGGAGGGATGAAGGTGTCGATGAAAGACAAGTCCTACTGGGCTGAGATGTGTTGTTGTCAGTTGGGCTGAGTTTAAGTCTGTACATGCAACGAATACGCTAGAGATTTTGTTGATTAATCTTTATACAAAGGTATTGTGTTTACATAACAAGAAATTACTCTGATTGACCTGTTTTATATTGACAATTTACCTGTGATTATTAAGGAGTGGAGTGGAGGGAAAGGGGTTGCTAGCGCAAATCAATAATCTAGGAGCCTCCCGCCAATGCAGTCGCCGTGAGTTCAAGTCTACGTGCTGGCTTCCTCTCCGGCTGTACGTGAGAAGATCCGCCAGCAACCTACGGATGGGCCTGGGTTTCCCCCGGGCTCTGCTTGGTTTCCTCCAACCCTAATGTTGGCCGCCGTCTTATAAGTGAAATATTCTTGAGTATATTGTAAATCAAACATGCTGGGGGTATGCAATACTTCATGTAATTCGCCCTAACAACCTTATATCTGAGAAAGTGCGTAGTCCTAATATTTTAATTGATAGAACCTATCATAGAGTGGAATAGTTAACCTGAAGTCATTTTCTGCAAAAGAAAAATCACGGAATAATTATTCTTAACTGTATCTGTTAAACAAATCTATTGGAACAAAATGATTGTATTTTCCTGTGGATAAGCTTGTCATTCGCTAATTATATTGTGTCTATTTGCTCACAGATCGACCGAGATAAATTTTACTCTGTCGGGCATTCAACATGTGAATGTTAACAATGTGGCTTACTGGTATTTGAATAAAGTCATACGTTTTTCGAAACCTCTCGTTTAAAGTGTTTCTTTGCGTCTAGCACGAAGCTTAGAGACCTCGCTAAGATGTAATGAAGAAATTTGCAACTCTATTGTTTTTTCGCAATAACTATTGAAAAATACATACGATTACTACTTATTAAATACAGCCTAATATTTTTACCGCTGTGTGTGTAATCTGGTCTTTCGACCAAATTCTTATATTATACAAACATTTTATGCTCACCACGGAATTGTGTTGTGAGA
Organism: Acanthopleura granulata; assembly: GCA_016165875.1. NCBI lineage: Eukaryota > Metazoa > Mollusca > Polyplacophora > Chitonida > Chitonidae > Acanthopleura > Acanthopleura granulata. Next base: position 10,384,348 of record JABBOT010000002.1, read on the forward strand.
ACAAAGTAAAGTGAGACGGCTGCACCAGAGAAACATAATTGGTCTGTGTACGAGCTCACTTCTTTACGAATAAATGAAACTAATTAGCGAAGGACCGACAACTACAGCTGGCCTCAGGTTGCTTATTTCTTACAAGACAAGTCAGCGTGAGGCTCTGTCAGTCTGTCATTTTTAAAATAAACTCAATCCTGTTTTCCATTATTTTTCCATTTGCTCGATCTACCGCCAATATTAAAAATAGTCCAATAAACAATAAATAGTTATCTACTCTGTGATTGTCCGTAAAGCAAGTAGGACAACAGAATAAACATAACCAGCTGCTTCTAATGCTCTTCTTTGTACAATTGCTCTTTCTTCGCGAAGCACAGGTGAACCTCCTGAATATCATCCACAGACATCATTTACCTAATGTGTCTTTAAGCTCCCTCATAATGTGGGCTTTTGTGTGAGAAGCCTATCGAGGAACTTTTTAACTCTACTGCCAAAAGCACTTTGCAAACAAACCAAGCTAACACTGAACAGCGTGATACTTTCTAGAGTTTGCGTACACAGCTCAGATAGGCTTACATGACAATGGAAACATTTGACACCAACTTCACCGTTCGTTACTCTCAGGCTACTGCTCATTATCATTACAATAATAAAAAGAGTAATCTACAGTGACAGTTAAAATGCTTTGGATGATATTTCCATTTAATTGAAACGATTTTTGTTCAGATCGTTACGTGATGCCTTGCGCATTGCATTGACATATACCATAAATTTATAATCAGGAAGGAGGAAAGGAGGGGCCTGAAATTTGGAACGGATAAGTTATACACATTTATTGTTTATGTGATTGTTTGCTCACCACGAAGACAAACACATGGTATAAGACTTTAGATATAGTGAAATACTGTTTGTCTTGAGTAGGAGTTGCTGGACGACAGTAAAAAGTATGTAATTGCTGCCCTGACATGGCAAGTAAGCGAATTCATAAGAAGGTGTATAAATCGTTATCAAGGGAAGACATTACGAGATATTCAGCTGTAGATGACTTTATGTCTTCAACTCTTCTTCTCAACCGTTATGAGAGTGTTTAATGTATTCTATTGTATTACAGTGTACTGATGTCCTAGATGTATTTTTCTTGCTCGATGCCCTTAAGTTCTGTTGTGGTAATTAACAACGCATGGCGCCTTGAATTTTAATAAACCAGTCGCTTATGGGAAGACTTGCCTTGTTTTCCTAGACAGATAATGCTGGGCATATACACGAGTCAATACTCACAACGTATCGAATTTCATACCTGGTGCTTATCAGATAATTCTACTGTTTCTATTTATTTGCCATGCAACTGAAAGTGTTAACACCGAAATTTATCCAAACTGCAGTGTGCTGTTATTGTTATGTAGCTATAGGACCTAGACGTCAAAACCGACATTCGTATACTAGCCATCAACCAAAATTGGTGTTCCGGATCAATAATCGCAAGACCATTTTCCGATAGTTGGGATTCTACTGGTGAAATGAGAGCCATTTTACCTTGTTTTCATGTTATGTTGCAAAAAATGTAATGATAACACAGCATTGTCAGTGATTCCAGGGCAGTAACATCTAATAAATTGCAACTGAAATCGCTATTATTTTTGCGTTGCAACTAAACGGAATAAAAATATGAACGCAACACTTTTGTTTTTTCGATATTTCACAAGATAATGCTGTGATTTCTGTCAGTGTAATATCGAGGAATGGCCAAGAGCAAAACCCATACACCGGTTAACACTGAAGTCTGCAAAACCAAACTTTTGTCGATTTCAAGCCTCTTCAGCATTTGACCCGTCAGACAGGTGTGGCCCAATCTGTAGTATTGAGTGATCTGTAAAGTCTTATATGGCACTCCTTACCCTTAGGTGTACCAAACGCCACCCGCACAGTACGTTCTAAGGCACGATGATACAGATGGCTTAAAACCAGCAAATGCCCTTCTTCGGCATGCTGCACGCTGGCATAACCCTCAGAGCTGTCGCAAGGGTCCTGGACACGATTACGTCAACGAGTACTCGTCTCAGAAGGTCATGAAGAATTCGCTACGACAGCTAATTGCCCGCCTGCCCGCCGATCGCGTGTAACGACCCCCGACCAAGACCGTCACATTCGCCTCCTCCACCTCCGCGACCGTTTCCGGCCAGCCTCTGCCACAGCTAATGAAACATTCGGCCTCCATAATAGCCAAATTTCTGCTCAAACGGTTCGGAATCGCCGCAGAGAAGCGAATTGCAAGCCCGTAGACCACTCCTGGAGCTAGAACTTACCTCTGCTCGGTTCTAGAGTCGGCAAGACTGGGTTAATATTCATGTTTCTTGGCCTTTGGCGTGATGGTCGCGTGTTATGTAGCGGGTTTGGCGGCGGAACGTCGCAGTTGGGCGTAGGGTACAATATGGTGGTGATGGGTTGTGGACGGGATAACTCATGGCCGTCCTACTCAACTTGATTTCATCTTCATTTCACCGACGGTAAGATACCGTGATGAAATGCTGTGCCCAATAGTCGTCCCATTCGTCTGGCGCCATGGGGTAGCATTTTTGCACCACAATGCCCGTCCCCATGATTCTGTATGCAGAGCATTTCTACATGCCGATAACGTTGAAGTGCTCGATTGGCGAGCGTATTCAAGTGATCTGTCCCAAACTGAACACCTGTGGGATGTCCTCGACTGACGTGTTCGTCGGCTTCTTTTAGTTGCGGGTAACACTGTCGAGTTGCATCAGGTCTATGCGTTGACGATGTATAGTAGTGCAGCAAGCAAACGGCGGGACATACTCGGTGCTAAAGTGCGGAATTCCCCACCCCTGTTTCCTAATCTGCCTCACCGTTACAATCGGTTGTCTGTTTCCTTTGGTTTTGGAAATGTGTTGCTAGGATTCCATTTTATGTACGCGTGAAAAACGGTATTGAAAGGAATTTGATCACTCAGTTAATTTCATCAAACCATTGGGTGTTACATTTATATTTTTGTTAAGTATAGATGGCATTAGTCCTGTCGCTCAAGCCTATTGTCAACCTGCTCACACCGACGGACCTTCTGCAAAATGACGCACAAGCTTTTCAGGTATACGATAAAGTTGTTATATAACAGGTGTAGCCGATGAAAATGGCCAAACTGCAAATATTCGTTGCTAACCATCAAACTATGCATATGATAATATGTTTTTCTGTCGACTGTTTGTTATCAAATTATACCGTGAAAATATAACAGGGTCTTTAATAGGCATGTATTACGAAGCTAAACTGATAAACTTAGGCCCCACCCACTCAGTGTATTTTGCCGATATGTTGTTAGCGGAATTAAATAATGAGTGATAAATCACGTCATAATAGCAACATATTCAACAACAATACGTTTGGTTTGCTGAGAACCGCTGTGTGGGAGTTAATTACATATAAAGACAATAATCACGGCAATCACAATACATTCTCATTTATTATTGTAATGCATTTCATGTACATATAGAGCCAATGGTTATACTTTTTTAAGAACCAGTTAAATGGTCTAGTCGTTGTCGCTGCTGACACTAGATTATGCGACATCATCGGGCAAGACACCGACATCAGAAAGTGTCGATTTCAGATTGTCTCCCTTCACCGTATCAGTCCCTTGAAACCTTGGCGTCGAAACCGACATTCATGTACCAGCCGTCAACCAAAATGGCTGTTCCGGGTTGACAATCGCAAGACCAGTTTCCTAAAACGACAAAAAAAGACAAGCCATAAAAGAGCTAAGAAAATGTATAAAATATAAAAAAATTAAAAAGGATTCTTGCAAACAGAAGCGGTCAACAATTTTCAATAATGACGAAAAGACGTATTGAATGTTGTACATGTAGGCGGATGAATAAAATCAGTATCCAAGTCGTGTAACATTTAAGTATATATGGCGTCGATAATCAAATATGTATCTTAGTTGCGTTTTGATTGCAACTGTTCATATATACAATGTGGGCGATCACACTAAACACGATGAAGAAATGGCCCCTAGTCCCGGGGTAAGCGGAATTGGACACAATTAAAAAGCAGCGTCCAAAAGATTCTGAATATTCCGTCTGTATTTACTAACAAGAGAGGCTTGCTCACTTTTAAACTTAAAAACTTGATGAACGAACTTAATGAACGAAGACGTTTGTGGGCGATGTGATGGGATATCATCACACAGCCCACAAGATCTAACAAATGCTGCAAGGCAAGATATGTACACGCCATTTGGTATATTGCCATTCAAAAAAGGATAATTCACGACATCATAATAGAAACTATCCACATTGTCTTAAATCGGGATGATAAGAAACCATTGTCCGCTTTGTACACATACAAGCCAAGATAAGATGTACCATCTGGCGAATCTATAGTTTAATTTAAATCCAGCGAAGATGGATCTATGTCTTTGACAGCCTTTGTTATATACAGGTTGCTTACAGCTAGCAAATCATCAGTATAACATTTGGTTAATGAGAAAGACCGAGCGTGATGAAGATTACTCTTTAATAACTTCTGCATATAGTCGAATTTATACGAGAACAGGTATAGGTCTGCCAGATGTGGGTCACAAATTGTACCCATTGGAATACCTAAACAGAGAGATACCAGATCAGAGAACAAATGGGGAAACATCATCCGACAGTTCTGACTAGAGTCAGACATGTACACTACCATACCAGGACGGTGTTGGAGTCATATTCAATCCACACATGGTATTGCTTGGATGACGTGTTGCGAGATTGTATCTTCACTTGAACGAGATATTTCCGATCTGTCTCCCTGAAGATTCTCCTGAGTATAGCTCTCGGCCTGTTTCACCTTATACACACCAAATTTTAGAGAGCGGATGTCATCTTCAGATAAGACGGGCCAGTTTGGCAGAGTACCGCCATCTCCTAAAGACAACCAAGTACGAAACCTATGCTTTAAACAATGGTCTGTTGTTACGCGCATTTGTAACTCGTTACATGTTAGTTCAGCATTCGTAACGCTACCTCACAGTCCTTTTCTTTAGCGCTCTGCAAAAGAGGTATTTGTTGATGATGGAGGCCACAGATGACAGGAAATATTTTAGAAGTGGTATGTCTTAATTGCATACAACATTGTTAAAGTATTTCAGGGTCTTGATACGGTCAATGGGGCTCTCGACAGCCAATCGTGAAGCCTAGATGAAGCGGCTTTCCCCGTGGTAAATTGTTTGCAACTCTTTCCAAGAAGTGTGGAGGGGACTCAGGTCTTAGCCCATGGTAATGTTAAAATTCCATGGCATCAGAAAAGCCATGATCAACCAAAAGAACATCTTCCTCGTGTAGCCTATTCCATCATGTTTTCCGTGTTACTCATTATCATGTGATTGACTACCAAGGGATCATAGCTTTGCCGTCTCCTAATGGCCAGCCATGCTAATAATGTACGCGTCTGTTATCATCTTTGATTAGACCACTGGCCTGTGTTTATGGATGCTGGAACATCGGCTTTTGAAACTCTTGCTTGCACTTTACATTCGTCGGGAATGCTGGAGGTTGTCCAATAGTCCTAAGAATGGTAAAAACATCACAAACATAATGATTTTATCTGAAAACTAACGAAAACAAATAAAATAAAATAATATTTGCTCTTGCGGATGATACATGCAGTGTATATCAGGTTAACTTTTCTCTATGTACATCATTCACCATGTGGTATCACTTTGTGCTCTGGACAAATCCCTGACGAAAGTCTTATTTGAACTTGCGACTGGGCAACCTTGATGAGAGGCAACTGCATGCTTGAAATGAAAGTAGCTCACAAAACCGCACGGCCATTTGCACGAAAGCCGTGATCGCTGTGTAAATTACATTACCTATGCGATAACTCAGTCCATAGTTTCATCATCAGAATACAGGCGGCCTGTGATACTGTCCTCGTGATGGACGGCTGCATTGACAAAGCATGGAAACTTTGTTGGGAAAAATTGTTCTTTGGTGAACCCGTAGAGAATGAATATCTCGTTTTCACCTAGGGTATGTGAATCATACTTCCCTGTACTTCAGACTTCTCCGGCAGAGTACCGACAGGAACCAATGCACCATGGCAGATAAAGAGTTTTCTGCCGAGTTTCACAGGGTATAACTTTTAAACCGTCAAACGTCCTAGTGCAAATGGAACAGGATCGCCTGGATGTAGACATGAATGGAAATGGCAACAATATGTAGCTAGTAAGGCCGGGCTTGCCGACTACCTAAAACAGCATCGCGAGTAGAGGGAGCATGAGTCTAAAGGTTACGATAGATTGGAGTCCGGTACTTAGGACATAGGCAACAATATCTTCGAACCGAATCTTTCCCATTTTTTTGCATTCAGTCAAATTGTGCAACAGAGATTTTCCTTGTTTTGCGTTACTTGGTGTGTTGTTCACATTTCACTCTGTTGTATGACACCGATAACTCGATCACACAACACAGGGTCAGTGTACCGATTACCAACAGGATATACCATTCATATAGTTCGAAAGGGTAAGCCACACGATATTTCTGCACTAGAAACCTAAAACGTGGCCATTCGACTCGCACTGACAGTGTGGTCACCACGTATTTTGGCCGCATTTACCTTCATTGGAAGAATACCATATATCATTTATATATATTTAGTTTAATATATTCAAATTATGGAATGCATAGATTGACAAAATGTAAATAAATATATTAAACAATGTGTCTTGTGTGGTTCAAATTATTTTTCGCCGTTAACTCATGTTATGTACTAAGACATAGGGAATGATAGGAATCGATTATTCCACTATTCCACATAACTGTTTAAAGTAACGTATGCTACCACTGGACCAATGAGGACAATGTGCTCAGGCAACCATGAAATACTATGTTGTTGTAGTTCTACAGAATAAGAACATTGCATTACAATGAGTTCACTTAAAAATAGCAACAAAATCAATGGCACCAGGTCAGACAGCATTAGTGTTACCAGTGAAGGTTCTTTTGTATCGTTATCAACGATAAATACGTTAACCCGAAACATTGAGGAAAACAACGCAGTATAAATCTATCCAGACATTTAGATCAACTAAGCAACCTTCGGTTATCTTCGAACTGCCCATTCTGACTCGCAACTGAAGGTAAATCTGAATTCCAAGAGAATAAATTCCAGTCAACAAAAACATTTAAATACATTTGTTGCACGTAGAAATTCATTCCTTTTTTAAACACCTTCTTAACGGTAACAGTAATTTGATTTATTTAGCTATTTGATTGTCGTTTGAGGCCACGCTTAAGGCCACATGGCTGTCAGTTTATGGATGAAGACGAAAACCGGAACGACGGGGTGCAGCACAGATTTCACTAACTTTTTTTTATTTTTGACATAGAGATAAATAATCTTCAACGAACGCTAGACTGCAATATAACGTCCAGATGAGCTTCATGGACCCGTCAGTGCCTTACCCATTTTCAGAAACAATGAAAGTGGAAGAATCTACGAATTAGTAGTTCATCTGACACTTTAAAAACTGTAAACAACAGTTTACAAATTTGCAAAACCGCAATGCATCTGCATCAGTGATACACAAATTGTGTATCACTGATAAACACATTATGATGGATGTAAAACACAAAATACAGAAACTGTGTACTGCTGGTACAAAAAATTTATGTGGAAATGCATTTTTGCCACAGTAATGTTTACCTTTCGCACACGGTAGTTTTTAGAGAGTAGCTACATGCAAAAGTACTTACTAAACATGCAGGAGAAAATATATCAGAAAGGCTGTTCTTGAAAAGTTGCCGGCACCAAGACAGCTATTCACCAGGAATCCAGCACCCGCCAGAAATGATGCAGCCAGGAAAGAGACGTAATACCCGTATCTTTTATGGAGAATAGCGTAAGGTTGGAAGAAGGAAATATGCCTATCATATTGACCAGCCAGAATTCCCACTGGAAGCAGAGGTAAACATTCATCGAGCACATTGACGAGCATATTGCAATTATTAGCTTGTGAAGAGCTACATAAATACAGTCGACTAAGTATGATTTTTGGCGTGTTTTTCCTTCATTTCTTTCTACTTATCACAGGACACGTCCAAAATTCATCAAATAGTAAGTAATTTTGTCATCTGGACAGTTTAAGTATACAAGCGCGGGAGACTGAATTCGTTGTTAAAGCGAGAGTGCTTATTGGAGGATAAATGGAGTGATATCTAGTGTTCTGCTGAAGATTGTGAGTGGAAACCCAGAAGTACCGAAAAACACTTTGCTATCATCGCTAACCTATACTGTTACGTCTACGGCAAAAAGTGGACAGAATGACTGAAAACAATCAGCGTATACCCAACCACACATGTATCTGATGTAATTTACGGACTCGTTGAACACGACATCTGAATAGTATCGATGAAGGCGAACAATATGAACTGTAAATGATTAAATGTTATTGCTGTAACTTATCTTGTGTTTTCAACAAGTGAAACAGAGTTTTTAGCTCTATATTGAAAAGAAAAGCTGTCCCTCCAGAGCCTAAAGCTAAGATTGGTAAGCAACCAGACACAAACGTTCCCCAAACTGGAAAGAGAATCGAAGTAAAGAAAAACGGGTGTGTAGCTCAAACTAATTTCACAGCACATGCCATAAATAACACCAGCAACAAGTATAATATTTGGAACAAAACAAAAAATTGAATAGTTCAAAATTATAATGATGACAAAGGCATTGAGGTTGTCAGATTTTATCTAGTTTTCCTCAGCATGTATATGGCAGAATTCACTCCATGATGAAATAAGCCTTAAACACTGAGATGATAAGCTTATCCAAGTGGGAAGGGATAAAAGACAACCCAGCTGTACAATACTACATGAAGTCAGAATAAATTTACATTGTTTAGACGGAACATTCCATGCCTTCATCTGATCGTACTTTCATTTGATCTCCATCAGTATTTCGAGACAAATGTTTTTATCCAGGCATAAAGAGGCACGAATGAAACAATTCGACATTTATCGGTTTTGCCATTCCATATGGAGCCTGCTTGTCGATATATAGATGTAATATATAGATATCGGATGTTGGTCTTCACAAAAGCATCACGTGCAGTTCACATTTCGTTCACATCTACTTTAAAACAAGCGTTTTAGATGCTCTATAGTGGGACAGGAGAATTTAAAAAAAACACGCTTTGTTTATACACAGGTGTTTTGGTTCGTTAGCAGCCTGCGGATGGTCTATGTTTTTCCTCCGGGTGATTTCTTGCCCGTTTTGCGCAGTATAGCTTCTGTTCAAAGCCACTGGTATTCCACCAATAGAGTGTGCATATATGTGTACATGTAAGACACACGTGGGAAAGTTTGTCAGTAACTTCTCATGGTTGGTAGTTTACTCATTGAACTCATGGGGTTTTTGATGCATAAAATAGGACGCCATGTTATAAGTGAAAATCTTTAAGTATCAAATAAACAAATCGGTGATGGGTATCGGTTGCACGGGAGGAGAAAAACAGAATGTCAGAGGTAAGCTACTTCTCAACGCAAGGAACTACCTGGCAAATTTTTCCAAGTGATGAAAGTGTAAGTTTCACACCCACTGTGAGTTCAAGATGTACGCTTGTACCTATTGGGTAAGTTAACTTCAAGGAATTTTATGTAATACCATATATTTCCCTGGAAAAGGTAGTCGTTCAGCCGAAGATCGAACAAGTAGGATCAGAAGAGACGAACTGTGGCCAACGAGGTGGAAACTGAAATCGAGCTTGTTGACGACTGTTCTGGTATAGACGGTATGCACACAATCTATATACACTGATTAATTTACTCATTAGACTGACATTGATCTTTACAAATTTATTGTATTGACATTTAACTGTTACATGTTCGCAAGTAGCAGGGGATGGCATGCACAATAATATACTTTATCACTACTTTGTGTCTAAATTTTTTTAAAAAAATTTTCAGTGTGTGTGGAGAAAACGTATGTGGATTCTTTCACCCAAACAATTTGCTCAAGTGGATTGTCAGCCACAAAATGCATGTTTGACAAACAACGTTTCCAGTTCTACACCGGACTAGAGAGCTAAGAAGCTTTCATGACTGTGTTCTACACATATGGTGACACCGGTAATGACCTGGCATACTTTTATGCACTGCCCCAATTAATGCACTTGAAGATCAGTTTTTCTTGACTGTTGTTAAACTCCGTACAGCAAAGGCAATCTTTGAACTGGCACGTATGTTTATAACCGCTGAAAATGAAATCGTGTGTATTTTTATTACATGGAAATTAATATTATTTTCCTCTACTTTCACTTCGAGGATATGAACTTGTGAGCATCAAGGAGCTTGCCCGTTTGTGTAACCCATCTGGGTTTAAGGTAAAATTCCCAACCAAACCAACAATCATAGATGGACAGAAATTCGCCTGAAGAAACCCAAACAGCCCATTGGCTTGTAAGGGACGTACTTCACGTACAAGAATAGAAACATTATTAAAGTACTGATAGGTGCGACTCCAGGCGGACTCGTGAGTTATGTGTCAGATAAGTATGGTGGAGCTGCTGGTGACCGCCAAATATGTGACAGGAGCAGTCTAATGACATTGTGAGACTCTGGTGATTCTCTTATGGCAGACAAGGATTTAAAGTACAAGACCTTTTCATCTCATCTAAGGTGTCAATAAATATCTCAGAGCGTTTCAAGAAAAACAACAGGTTGTTTACTACCTCAGTTCTCAAAGACAGAAGAATTGCCAGTAAGACAGTCCACAGGGAAAGGTTAATTGGACTGGCCATAACTTTCAACATTCTTAAGCAACCACTTAATAACACAGAGTCTGGATTGTCAGATGCCATTGTTCCATTTTGCTTTCATTTTTGCGACTTCAGATCTACAATGACCCAAACACATACATAGAAGAAAAACTTGCTGTTTATTCTGTGTAATTAAATTACATTGTTTTCACTGCAAAAGTAACAATGTGGCCTTCACCACATTGCATAACACTTAAATATGCAGTTGATAAACTCTTGTATTTGAAATTTTTGAGAACTGCACCTTTGAAATGTCCTTCATTGAAACATTGTAGTTTTGTTAACATTTCTCTCAAAAAGTCTTCATTGAGGGGGATGTTAGTAACTTTGAAGTCGTTAAATGTAAATACAATAACCTTGCACATTTTTCTGCCCGTACAATGCCTTGCACTTGATAAAAACTGTTGTGGCTTTTTTTTTTCAGGCTGTCATTCTCTCGAGTTCAATATGACACAGACCTCTCTGTTATAATTTCATTGCGGGCAGAATATGGGCATTTCACCTCGATGAGTACAACACTATCCACTATAGGATCCGGAAATGTAGCGAGTAGAGAGTATCACTGTGACACAAAGAGACCTCATTCAAATGTCGCTATGTGTGTGTCTCCTTTTTCAAACTGTTCAAAAGCAACACTTTCATTCTTCCTTCCATTGGTCCCAGCCTTTGATAAAAATGTAAGGTTCCTCAGCAATTCACCGATGTTACATCGTTAAGGGACTTTGCAAACATCTCTTGAATTGGATGTTGTGATGTGATTGGCTCTCTCCTGAGCCCACCGACTGGACGAGTTCTGTCTTTCTAAGAGACATTTCTATTGCTGAGTTGTCATCAGGAGTGAAAATGGAGCTTTGTGGACAAAAATAATGAAACATTCTGTACTTCTACTAGAAATGTTATTCACACAACTTCAAACCAACACAAGTGATTAATTATAAACATTGCAGATAAAGGTTATCCAAGTATTGATTTGTAATGCTCTTTTCACTTTCAAACATTTTATGATTGACCACGTTGTGTTTACTTTTTCTTGGCACTCTTCCCATGTCAATTCCATGTAGTCATGGCCACCAGAAAGGCCATGGATATTTGCTGGTTCAAATTTCTGGAGGCACTGGCCACTTTGAACCAGTATGGGATGCCTGAAATAACAAAATATTAAAAATAATAACTGTATGAAAATTTTACAGTAGACGTTTAAGTCTCAACCAGATTTCTCTTTATGGTCAAATTATTAAAATAAAAGCTTGATATGCCAAGAATTCAGATACAAATTAGGATTTATTCACGGTAATATTCTGTTTAAATTACTCTATGAACATAGGTATACTGTTATACTCTTTTCATGGAACGATTTCTCACACGACGAGAAGTCTAGCAGGCGACGTTTCGTAACACTGGGGAAACTTTCCAGATGGTCCGCATGGAGGTCTCTGTATGATTGCGCTTTTGGTAAAGGCATGTTAAATTCGAGTAACGGCTCTTGTGTGTTTGAGTTTTTATCATCAAGCTGGAACCTAAGAAATAGAAAAAAAGATAGTCGCATAAAGTTTATCAACATATTGTTGAATTTATTCCTGGTTCATTGATAACAACCACAACCACGAACAGCGTCGTCATTTTCTTATCACCTTGTAATGACTTCTGTAAGTTTCGGACTGTCAATTTAAAAACAACGGAACAAGATAAGTAAAGGTTTAGTATAAATGCTGTACTGTTTCATTAATAGCAATCGTTCAGTTTTTCAAAAGAAAACATGAATCCCCGTTGTCAGATTGTTTAATTTAATGAAGAAGTCCAAACTATTCGCCTTTATACAAAGTACAGGTATACGAAATTATTATTGCGTTAAATGTATGCCAAGTTTGCTTACCGTTCAACGCCGTCTTTCTTTTTCCCAGTAACTTCCAGCTTTCTTTCACGAAGAATTTTATTAAGTTCCAGCAAAGGTTTGTCAATGTAATGATCGGTGTTGTCAAAGTCAGACATACATTTTTGCAATCTCTGATCGCTTTCTTGTGTACTCAACTTGAAAATTCATCAAAAATGATAAATAACGTCGTGGCTTACATCGACTTGTAACATAGATTTATTGTCTTCGTCCATGGGTGGCGGTCGGCAGATTGCCTCATGGTTTGGTCTAATTGGATGTTCGACAATGAGGTGAATTAATATTCATGCTTACCTTCAAAGTTCACTGTAGAATGCTGAATAATTTGGATAAGCTCTCATTGTTTGCTACTTCTCCAATAAGATTAGCCAAAGAGGTTTACTTCTTGGTGACACTTAAAAACTAATTTTATGTTATTCCCTCCATTGAGAAAAGGGGTGTACACAGGACATCAGCGTTATGTCCAGCACCAGTATCACCATGAATGCATACAATATGAAATCCTCGTCCTGTCAAAGTGTTATATGAATTGATTTTGCGCATTAAATACTGTGTGCCAGCCTATATGTCTTCATACACACTGGCTTCGGCTCCAAGGTGACAGCATGGAGCCATCTCTCCGCCATAGCGATAACTTAAATCGTTCGGGGGGGGGGGGAAGGGATTTTATGACTGGACAGTAGAGGGGCTTGCATAAATGGAACATTGAAATCATTTATTTAACAAAGGACAGCATACATAAGAATACATTGCCTCATTTGTTCAATGACAAATAGCTTCAAAAGCTGGCTGGCTTTTAAACTCCGTGGCCAACATTTAATGATACGTGACATAATAAAATAATGTTTACCAGTATAAGCCTATACAGGACCTTGTATTTATAATATCATTTCCAGAATCCAACAATGGACACACAGTATAAAGGTAAGGCAACACGTAAGGCTATATAAATAAATATGTGAGACAGAATCGAATTATCATAAACACCGCGATGCAATTAACAGCGGTTAATATGGTTTGATTCCTTACTAACGGGGTGGTCTAACGTGTTAACACCACGGGTGGCAGAGTCATTTGAGTTCTATTTGTACTTGTTACAGGTACTTATACGTGACAGGATATACAACTTCAATTCCTCGGATATTAGCCCTACCTTAACATACCTGGCACAAAAGAAGGAAAAATATTCCAATTTCAACTCACCTGCTCTGCCCATTTTCTTCCCACCACGATGCTGGCCGCTGTCGTAAAAGTGAAATATTCTTGAGCGCGGAGTAAGACACCAATCAAATAAAGAAATAAATCCAATCTCAACTAAACTGCGCTCGTTCGAAAGCTGACAGACTAACATTACACTGGTGTATGCGAAACCTGAAACCCGTAAGACTGTAGTGTAGATTGGTTTAGTCGGACGAATCCGGTGACACATAAAAAAGCATCAAGCGACAGTTTTGGCTTGAGTTCTTATCAATGAAAAGCGCTAGAGATACCACATTTCTACTATATGACAAGTAAATTTTTCTTTTAATATAACAATTTTAAATACCTTGACCAGTTACACTGAATGGAAGTTGTATGGTTCTGCTCTTTACTACCGTAAATGCTGTCAGTTCATCTTCCCGCCATGACTATAAGCTAACACGGGGATGCTTAATCCCACGTGTTTAAAGTGACAAAGCGAACTCTTTCTCAAAAGAAAATTATGACATATAACTAGCTAGATAACTGTCAGATATTTCGAGTGTTAAATAAATGTCACTGTGTGATCCTCAACCCATAGGATCGCATAATTCACTGTGTTCTTTGCAGGTACAACACAGCGGTAGGATGACAAAATCCGCTGTTGGAAATTCAAGTTTAAATGCCAGAGGCATTAATTTTCATTGAGGTTAAAAATTACTCAAGTGGAATATTTTGTAATTTGAACCGTGCAAAGTCTGCATTGGAATATTTATTTTTTTTCCTTAGGTGTCCTTCAGATTTCCATCAACACACATTGCCGCTTTTTTTCAGTGTTTGTAATAATCCGTACGATTAAGCAGATCAACTTCTCTCACCGTTCTTCACTTTATACCACAGTATGACTGGTAAAGGTGTTACAAGCAGTGAACTTAAAAATGCCATCAACCATGTCCACCAATAACACTCCGTACCGTAACAAATAAAATCTTTGGCCGCGCTCTTGTGAAGACTAAAATGATCATAAATCATGCCGGACAGAACGCTAAAGATTAAGCCAAATATTTCATAACAGGTTAAAAGTAACCCTTGTACCATTCCTAAATTTTTAGTACCAAAAATATGTGGACTAAAATTTACATAAATCGAGACTCCTCCCCCATTAGTACAGCTCATGAACACAACGGATATAAACACTGAGACGATACTGTCCATACGTATTAATATTACTCCGAAAGACAATGCATTAGTTACTGCCATAGCTATAATTAAGGTTACTTTTGTACTTGTTCTCTGAAAGGCGTCAAAGAGGGTGCCACTAACTAAATGGGCACCAGCCGCTGTCAACGCCATAGTTGTTACAAGACTGTTTTGGTATTGCCGCATGTTTAAAGACTGTAAAAGGAGACAAACGTTAGTAAAATGAAGCAAAGTACATGATAGAATGATGCCCCCTGACCAGATGTACAGATGAAAGATTACCGAAGAAAGCATGTCCTTCATACTGACGAAGTTTTCTTTGCACTCCGTGTTGTTCTTTGTTAGATTTTCTATGCCAGCCAAGTCGTTATTGATGGTTTTTGGTAGGGGCGATTTGCCTGAGACGTTGCACATCCTCTTACTATTATTTATCAGAGGGGTCTCCTCTGCGCTCTCTTCGGCTCCACCCGTTATCACGTACACAATTATATATAACAACAACATGGCGGCTGCAAGTCCAGCACAAATAAAGAAATATGTAGCCGTCATCGATGTGTCAGCAAAGTGTGCCTTGTAAATGGGCGAGGCGATCAGTTCTCCAAAAAAATTCATAGCACCGATACAGCCAACAGCTTTGCCTTGTTTAGCCTTGGGTATCATCGTCATGGCTGTCAATGTCACCAGAAAGTATATTCCACAACGACCATTGGCTGCAAAGTGGAAAATGTCCATGTACATATATCACATGCAAAACATACTCTTTACATGAAATAGCACCAGATATATTTAATAAGCTTACATGTCTACATGCTTACGTGTAAATGTTGTTTTGTAAAAAATAGCTTGTGCTGATAAATCTTCGTGACAAAGCCAAAGGTCATGTATTTTCTCAAGAAGTAAAAGTTACAAGCTTTACGTTAAGCGCACCACTAGGGTTAAGTGAATGTTTAAAATTAACAAAAAGACTGAAAACTTAAAAGTCTAAGAATATTTAAATGAAGTGCTGTCAATTCACTGGAACTGGAGCATGCGCAAAGCGCTCGGTAAACTTCATATGTAAACAAACGTGGCTGATGACACGCGTAAGAGAAGGACTTACGGCTCGCTCTTGACAGAATCGGACAAAAAGAGGCGTAGAAGAGAGCTCAGCTGGTTAACAAGCAAGTCTACGATTTTACTTGGTGACCGGTTGTCTCAAAATGATTCTTGATAGGTAGGTGCAAATGTTGTTGTTGTTGTGGCGGTGTTACAACGTCGAACGTGGCCCGCCATTTTTGTGTTGAATTCGAATAACGACAGAACTCGTCTTGGTGCGTACAAGCTACATACTCAATGAGTATTTCTTATTTAAGCGTGACTAATTTAGTTTATGAACGAGCTTCAAAACTTCGTTAAGACGTCGCAGTCGGAATTTATTTAAAAATCCAAGTTTTGGGAGAGCATGTCTCTTTAAGCATTTGAAGCCGAAAACCGGACTGCACAGTTTTTTTGACTAACATTTCTACTTTTAACGTTCGGATGTGCGCGACATATTAGTAAAAGATCAGTTATTTTCAACGAATGATTTCAAAAACGGACACACAAGCTTCGTCGAACCTATATTGTCTTATTTGTTTCAAGGAGTCATGAAAGTGGAAGAAACTACAAACTCATACTTCATTTCGTACTTAAAGAAATCATATTGTTATGCCCATTTTATAGATCCTGATTTGTTATATATATAAAAGTACTTACTGAACATGTATAAGAAAATATACAACAGGAAAGACAATTCCTGGAAAGTTTTTGGCACCAAGGCAGCTATTGCCATCATTAAGAATCCAGCACTCGTCAGCAGTGATGCAACCAGGAAAGACACGTAATACCCGTATCTTTTATGGAGAACAGCGTGAGGCAGCACGAAGTAAACTCCCATCATATATAGACCTGCCAGAATGCCCACTGCAAGCAGAGGTGGAGATAACTGACTATGGGACGTGTTCCGTGGAGGAAAGGGAGCTGGGACCATGAGGTACGGATAAATTGTTGGCTATTATTGCCTAACTAATTATTCTGTACGGCTTTAAGTACTTAAGATTCATTTGTAATTGAAAACTGTCAACGATGAGTCAACCACACATGTATTTGAAACCATACATGAAACCATACGACTGCAATTTCACTGACTCATTTCACATACACTGTCATCAGGATAGTATCGGTGAAGGTGAACGGTGTAAGCTGTAAATGATCAAATGTTACTGCTATAACTTACCTTGTGTCTGGGACAAATGGAACTGAGTCTTAAGCTCTATGTTGAAAAGAAAACCTATCCCTCCGGAGCCTAAAGCTAAGATCACCAAGCAACCGGCCACAAACTTTCCCCAAACTGGAAAGTGAATCGAAGTAAAGAATAACGGGTGTGTAGTTCAGACTAATTTCACAGTGCATGTCACAAATAATGCCAACAACAAATATTATACCACAAAGATCACAGTTTTTTTTTCAAAGTTATCGAACTAGTCCATGTTTACATGACCAGTATTTCATAAGAATACATGTGAGGAAGTGTGAGTAGGAAACTTCTTTCCGTAGGCACAAAATTCATTAAACTGTTACTTGCCTCTCCATTGTATGCATTGTGACGGTGCGTAACCCATACTGCGATGAACAATCTGGCACAAACGAACAATAGAAAAAAATCGAATAGTTGAATATAAGAATAATGATGTAAGCCTTGCAGTTATTGTTGAAATTTGCCTCACCTTCACGAGAATACATTTGACAAAATTCAATGTATGAAGAAATAACACTGAGACTATAAATTTGTTTAAGAGGAATGGTTTAAAAAGATAAGACTGCCAAGTCCATTGACTGTATTTGGTCAGAACAAAATCGACAATGTTTAGAAACAACGTTCGATGCCTTCGTCTTATCATACCTTCAAATGACCTCCATCGATATTTCGAGACAAATGTTGTATCCAGGAATCGGTCCCTGAACCTGGCAGAGGTTATCTGTGAAACAGACACAAACAAATCACGGCAATTCCTCATGTATGAGACCAGGAGCCGTCATATGTATATACAGATATCGGATGTTGGTCTTCAAATATGCGATACAAGGATACTGATACTGATTCTATTTTATTCCCATGTATATTTAATCAGAAAATAACATATGGGAAATACAAAAACGCACATTTTTTATACACGTTTTTTCATTGTGGCTACTGTTGCCATCAATTAATCCCACACACAAATAACCATTTAAAGTGCCACTGACACAGTTTTCGCTGGAATACCTCATAATCATTGTGCTATGGAAGACGAACACATTGTGTGCATACTTGTTTTACATTCAACAGGGTTCTTGCAATGAGCTTATTTTTGTCACGAAATGCGACCTTCGTCTCCTACTTGCAGACCGACTGTGGTCGTGTCAGGCCTGGGACTATGCATATTATGACGTCATGAAATATATGATCATATTGAAATCATAAAATAGCCAATATTAATGAAATGAGACGGTATTTGTCATTCCGTTTTTAACCCAAACATGCAAAAGTGTTGCTTGTCATGTCGATGGCTAAACTTCTACACTCTACTTAAAGTATCTGTTTGTGTTTATGACTGTTTACGTCGTACATAAGAATGTTTCACCAGGACTACGAAGGTAACATTATGGCGGTGTGAAAACGCGACTGGCCATTAAAGGATTGGCAGTTGAAAAAACCTATTGGAATGAATGGACCTCCTCGGTGGGCTGTTGAGTAGAACGTCCGCCTCTATGTCGGGAGATTCGGAATCAATCCTGGGCCGGGTCATACCGACAAAATAGTACTCGTTGCTACCTCTCTTGGCGCGCAGCACAGAGAGATGAGAGCAAGGAAACGGAACTGGTCGGCCTAGTGTCAGTATAATGTGCCTAGGTGAGGTGTCATGTTCGGTGTCTTGGGCATGATGAGCCCAGTGGCGGAAGCACTGGCATGGACTCGCAGTGCAAACACATTACATATATACATTCTAAGGACTCCTCGTCGTCACATCACTGAAAAATTGTTATGTACGACGGAAAACGCAAGCATACATATATACATATTGGAATGAATGATGATTAATGTTACTTTAGCTATATTGCAACAACAAGATGGCTGGGCAACTACATGTTTTGTATTATATATGTATTTTATTGGTGCTGGAAATTCTGTCAGCCCTCTTTGTAGATTCCCAAACTCTCACCGTAGATCGTGTGCCCGGTTGCGCAGCCATCGGTTCAAGGCGACTTGTATTCCACCAATATGGTGTGCATATCCGTCCAAGTCACACATGGAAAAGTTGGTCAGTAAGATGCCAATTTTTGGTGGTTTACTCCTACAACTGAGGTATTTTTCATCCATTAAACTGAACGTCATTGTACATGTGAAAAATCTTTGAGAATCAGATAAATAAATCAGTGATCGTCGGTAGTTTCCGGGGAGAAAACCGGGGAGCCGGAATAAATCTCTTAAATTTTTACTGCAAGAAGTTGCATGATGAATTTTCACAAGACGTTAGCCGTATCTGATTAAATGAAAAAATTCCAAAACTTTAAATGGTTGGGACAATTAGATCATCCATGTGTAATCCCATAAGGCAATAGGTAAGGATTCGTGCGCATTCTGTCTTCCTTACGCCATCAAATATTTTTTATAAATGTATTTAGTAAGATAAATGTCACTTGTGATTAGTATGCAACTGTCATAAAGTCATCGCCAATTGAATACAGGTCGGATTGCTTTCTGTAGGTAAAACGTCAGAGAGCAGACGTCCCATACTAAGATGGCCTACTGTCCTCCATTCGATCCATAACGCCTCGGGCATGAAATTTTTATTGACGTTTGGAAATTGACTCCTGGGCAATTATTTGTGAATGCAACACTGAAAAATCAGCAGTCGAACATTTGTTATTTTCATACAGCTTTTCACTTGTAAGAATATATACCAGCTATACGCTTACACATATAGATGCCAATTCCGGTGCTGCCACACACAGCGTTCTTAAGGAATCTAGCGCGTGTGGATTCCTTGATATGTGCATGTGTTTGCCTACACAGGAACTACTCAGTGGACCACTGAAAGGAAATATCGAAGTCTCTTTTTCATAATGTAACATTAGTTTACTTGTCCGTTTCGA
Source organism: Acanthopleura granulata (assembly GCA_016165875.1). Classification (NCBI taxonomy): domain Eukaryota; kingdom Metazoa; phylum Mollusca; class Polyplacophora; order Chitonida; family Chitonidae; genus Acanthopleura; species Acanthopleura granulata. The sequence continues at coordinate 10,404,570 of JABBOT010000002.1, forward strand.
TTTATTGAAATCTTCCCAGTACAGATGCAACCTACGTCTTGATGGGGAGATCTCATTGGATTTATGTATTTTAATATATGGTTTAATTTCCATTAGCATTAAAAATTTGGTTACCTGCTAAAAATGTTTGTTCAAAATATATCATAACGAATTCTAAAATTAATATTTAATCGGGTTCAATGTTATATATTACCTGGCGTACACAGCTTGGTTTTCGAACTCTTCTATGTTTCAATGTGTTTTTTGTATGTCATTAGCCTTAGCGCAAAGGTCAGTAATTGAAATTCTAAGTCTCTGTCTATTCTTCGTAATTGGTTTGATCGCGTCGAGAGATTACTGAGTAGCCTGTTTATACCAGCCCGTGTGAGGCGTTCGATCCTTTGATGTGTACACTGCATGGTCCAATCAGAAATCCTCCGCTAGGTGGCAATTCAGTCAAGTAGATCTTGAGATATGGATTCGTAAAAACCATTAACAGAAATATTATTTAAAATAAACAAAATGTTTTTTATTAAATGATAAAAAGGGATTTTTTCATTTTCACAAGGTCATGTGTTGGTTGACGTAGGACGCCATGTTTGAAATATATTAATTGCCATATTAACTGACATAGGAATCACCTGCGAAAATTCCCGGAAAGGGTCTCGGAGGTAAAATGTGGTTCATCCAAAGGAAGCGCGAAGGCTGAGACACTCGTTTAAAAATATTTTTTATTAACGGACTGCATATGTTGTGAGCCGAGTGTTGCGCTACTATCATCTTATTTCTGTTTATAACTGAAAAGACACTCTCCGCCCTGCCTTTTTCCTGCCAAAGATCGTTGATCTATGTTACCCTCTTTTTTGACTTCATGCCGCATGACAAAGAGGGACAGCGGAGAATTATCCGCACGTAGAGTTCAGTCAGCCACGCCAACATGAGAAAACTATTACTTTTGCTAGACAGAGAAGGTAGGCATATAATATGTATATACACTACACCCAAATTGTTGGAGGTATGTTTATTAATCATAAGGCATACGCGAATTCTCCATCAATACTGCGCGAAATAAAGACCGACGACAGCAGTTCCTTACTTTAAATAGTTCTGAATTCATTTCAGTTTGAATTTTATGCTATTACTGAACAATTATTTACCGATCATGTCATACAGAAAGAGCATGCTTTCACATGATCTCAATTTCGAATTGTCTTGTGTCGTGTTTTACTTCAGGTGTGACCTAAGCTTGATATAACTTGTGTCTTCAGTGGCAGAAATAGAATAGAATAGAAATAGAATAGAATAGAATTTTCCTTTCTAATGCATCCACTAAAGATCAATATTACGTATATTTCTGGCTGATAAAATGCTTCTACATCAGTACAGAATCTCACCTTCTAAATTATCTGCAGAGCAATTTCGTCCTCAAAATGCACACTTTATGTGAAGTTCTCTAATTAGGAGCAGCAGGCCCACGTTGTTACAGGTGCCATGAAGTAGTCTGCTGTTTCCCTCCCATCCATTTCAGGGAACAGGGGAGTTTCGAGTTTGAACTCTTTTATGGTCAAAGGCAAGAAAAGGCCTCCTGTACCATGTTAGGCAACTATTTCTAATTACATTTACTAACACATGGGCGTTTAAGAAAAGTTTCAAAAATGTAATGTAGACTAAACATACGACAGGGAGAACTAAGGAGCTGGAAGGTTTTGAATTTAACATGCTCCTGATTGAAAGGGAGGCCGTCTGTGCCTCCCTAACACGGCAAGACGGGTGATCGGTAAATTAAAATCAACAAAATTGACTACCAACTGCAGTTTTCTGTTGAATAATCCCGTAGCTATGTTCTGAATTGTTAAATTGATGAGAAATTAAAGTTAGGAATTCAGTGGTTTGTAAAAACAATAAATGAATAAATAAAATGAATAAACGAATAATATGAATACTATGATTAATTAACAAAGCCTGTATTTTTCATTCCAGAAATTTATGCCACTGATCAAGAAATATGCAAGTATTTATACTGAGTATAAATAACTTAAATGTGGCATTGAACTCAAGGAAAGTAAAATCATTATGACTGTAGGAGTTTGAAACGTGGTTGGGATTATTACCGCACCCAGTCTGAACAGGCCTGTCCTGAATGATGCAGCGTCACAGCTTGTAAGGTAGGCTTACTCCCAAGGATATGTATGATGTGTGGTTAATCTCCTGGAATGTCTTTTTCCTTCCAACTTCAGGTGACCAGTTGCTGCGAAACACAAATGCAAAAATGTAACGCAGATGTACAATAACATTACAAGAGATCGTATCCCGACATCTTGTAAGTTTCATGAGTATGTATGTATATTGCAAATTTTGCTATGAAACTAATTACGCACACAAAGACAAATTTTAAAAAAATAACGATCTTCACAATCAGTGAAACTACGGCAGGTGGCCAAGTTTGCGTCATTAGTGTTCAATGGGATCTTTCCATGGCGTTGTAGCGTGGTGGAAAAGCCATGTGATTACTTGGCTAAACGTGGTCTGTCCTACCGTCATGGATAGGTCAATTCCTAATGTTCACCCGCCATGTGTTCAAGAGCTTTCAGGATTTGACTGACATTTTTGCAATTTGCTAACGCGCGCAGACGTAGTATCTAATTGGATAACCACGACGGTTTTTCAAGTGCCGGCTGGAGAGAATTCGCACAGTTGCTTGATGAAGGCAGAAAACAGAGTTATAAACGCGTAGCGATACATGGAGTGTCTGCCTTGATATAATGAAGATGAGTGTTACGTGAAATTTGGGTTTCAAGGGGATAAAATTCGATTGTGATAACTTTTCAAAGATAATGTATTTCACTTAATTGATTGATTGATTTGATTGGAGTTTTGCGCTGAATTCAAGAACAAAAGAACAAAACGTACACGATGGAGGCCAGCATTTTGGTGAAAGGCAACCGAGTAGGCCCACGACCATCTGCCAGCATGACAGGAAGCCAGCACGAGCAGGGCTTGAACTCACCCCGACAGCACTGGTGAGAGGCTAATGGGTCATTGTGCTGCGAGGATATATTTGACGAGAGTAAGCTATTTATGCGTAATTTTTCTGTGAGTGAAGAGTGGATTATGAGCTTGACCAAATCAGCATTCATGCCTACCTGACGGTGGTATACTACGTCGTGTACTTCTGTCACTGTTTGCTACGATGTGGACGTTGTTCGTGTTCAAATCAGCACTCATGCCTACCTGACGGTGGTATACTACGTCGTGTACTTCTGTCACTGTTTGCTACGATGTGGGAGTTGTTCGTGTTCAAATCAGCACTCATGCCTACATGACGGTGGTATACTACGTCGTGTACTTCTGTAACTGTTTGCTACGATGTGGACGTTGTTCGTGTTCAAATCAGCACTCATGCCTACCTGACGGTGGTATACTACGTCGTGTACTTCTGTCACTGTTTGCTACGATGTGGGAGTTGTTCGTGTTCAAATCAGCACTCATGCCTACATGACGGTGGTATACTACGTCGTGTACTTCTGTAACTGTTTGCTACGATGTGGACGTTGTTCGTGTTCAAATCAGCACTCATGCCTACCTGACGGTGGTATACTACGTCGTGTACTTCTGTAACTGTTTGCTACGATGTGGGAGTTGTTCGTGTTCAAATCAGCACTCATGCCTACCTGACGGTGGTATACTACGTCGTGTACTTCTGTAACTGTTTGCTACGATGTGGGAGTTGTTCGTGTTCAAATCAGCACTCATGCCTACATGACGGTGGTATACTACGTCGTGTACTTCTGTAACTGTTTGCTACGATGTGGACGTTGTTCGTGTTCAAATCAGCATTCATGCCTACATGACGGTGGTATACTACGTCGTGTACTTCTGTCACTGTTTGCTACGATGTGGGAGTTGTTCGTGTTCAAATCAGCACTCATGCCTACATGACGGTGGTATACTGCGTCGTGTACTTCTGTCACTGTTTGCTACGATGTGGACGTTGTTCGTGTTCAAATCAGCATTCATGCCTACATGACGGTGGTATACTACGTCGTGTACTTCTGTAACTGTTTGCAACGATGTGGGAGTTGTTCGTGTTCAAATCAGCACTCATGCCTACCTGACGGTGGTATACTACGTCGTGTACTTCTGTAACTGTTTGCTACGATGTGGGAGTTGTTCGTGTTCAAATCAGCACTCATGCCTACATGACGGTGGTATACTACGTCGTGTACTTCTGTAACTGTTTGCTACGATGTGGACGTTGTTCGTGTTCAAATCAGCATTCATGCCTACATGACGGTGGTATACTACGTCGTGTACTTCTGTCACTGTTTGCTACGATGTGGGAGTTGTTCGTGTTCAAATCAGCACTCATGCCTACATGACGGTGGTATACTGCGTCGTGTACTTCTGTCACTGTTTGCTACGATGTGGACGTTGTTCGTGTTCAAATCAGCATTCATGCCTACATGACGGTGGTATACTACGTCGTGTACTTCTGTCACTGTTTGCTACGATGTGGGAGTTGTTCGTGTTCAAATCAGCACTCATGCCTACATGACGGTGGTATACTACGTCGTGTACTTCTGTCACTGTTTGCTACGATGTGGGAGTTGTTCGTGTTCAAATCAGCACTCATGTCTACATGACGGTGGTATACTACGTCGTTTACTTCTGTAACTGTTTGCTACGATGTGGGAGTTGTTCGTGTTCAAATCAGCATTCATGCCTACATGACGGTGGTATACTGCGTCGTTTACTTCTGTCACTGTTTGCTACGATGTGGGAGTTGTTCGTGTTCAAATCAGCATTCATGCCTACATGACGGTGGTATACTACGTCGTTTACTTCTGTAACTGTTTCCTACGATGTGGGAGTTGTTCGTGTTCAAATCAGCATTCATGCCTAGATGACGGTGGTATACTACGTCGTATACTTCTGTAACTGTTTGCTACGATGTGGGAGTTGTTCGTGTTCAAATCAGCACTCAAGCCTACATGACGGTGGTATACTACGTCGTTTACTTCTGTAACTGTTTGCTACGATGTGGGAGTTGTTCGTGTTCAAATCAGCACTCATGCCTACATGACGGTGGTATACTACGTCGTTTACTTCTGTAACTGTTTGCTACGATGTGGGAGTTGTTCGTGTTCAAATCAGCATTCATGCCTACATGACGGTGGTATACTGCGTCGTGTACTTCTGTAACTGTTTGCTACGATGTGGGAGTTGTTCGTGTTCAAATCAGCATTCATGCCTACCTGACGGTGGTATACTACGTCGTTTACTTCTGTAACTGTTTGCTACGATGTGGACGTTGTTCGTGTTCAAATCAGCATTCATGCCTACATGACGGTGGTATACTACGTCGTTTACTTCTGTCACTGTTTGCTACGATGTGGACGTTGTTCGTGTTCAAATCAGCATTCATGCCTACATGACGGTGGTATACTACGTCGTTTACTTCTGTAACTGTTTGCTACGATGTGGGAGTTGTTCGTCTTCAAATCCGTCAGAAATGACACAAACACCTCTTTGAAGCAAGTGTGTGGGAAGAATGTGTATCGAAGATTGAACCTGTGTTAATGACCAATGCGACTGACCGTAAAATAATCATCCAATAGAAATCGACCTGATCTTCGACTAGATGATCAAGTTTGTTGGAGATCCCTTCTTTCGTCAGTAGTATTTAGCATAGGCATTCCTCCCGATCAGTGAGCTAAAATGTCTTCATTACTTGTAGGAAAGCCACCAGGGGTTATCTTTAAGTATGGGTAGAAACACTGGGGTGTGAAAGAAAAATAATGATTTATTTTCATATGTATACTATAGAGATAGAAGGTGCGTGCAGTCCATGTCTACCCATATGGAGCCTCATCAGAGAAGAAAATTTGCAATATCAGTCAGTTTTACCACAGAAAAATAACACATCAGCAGATTGGAAAGACTTCCACACCTTCCCCACGTGAAACACACCATACTAGTAGTTACATCAACTGGCTGGTCTAGAGCTGAAATGATTCGACAAATGTCCACGTTGTCCCTTTACACAGCTGACTGATGAAGTGTGAAGCCGTCATGTCATCGAATGGTACAGTGCTTTCTGAAATGGCTAGATTCAGGAAACCTGGCACAGTTGCTTTGATTATCAGGAACATAAGACCTATGAGGTAAGGCGAGATTTATGTCATTTTAAAAGAGAGCTGAAAATATCAGACAGTGAACATCATGTAAAGCCTGTTATAACCCACAAAGAACCTTAAAGAGTTCTTACCCCCATGTACTGCAAAGGCTGGCGTCGGTATAACCCAAACAAAAAGTTCCTCAGCCGCTTATTATTTTAAAAAAATGTCGACGGTTTTGTTTGTGTTTGGGGGAGTGATTTACAATATCCATTGATGCGCCATCTATCTAGATTTAGCAGCTCTCACAGCCTATATATCTGCTGACTTCCCGGAAAATTTGTGCACAAATTCACATTCAGTATGCTGCCAGTGGTCGTGTCACGTACGTACCAATATACTGTACATGTTTGCTACGATGTGGCGAACAGTTAACAATATAACAATATACCATTATACTCTACATTTTGTAGTTTTCTGTTTTCTTTCAGCTCACTGATCACTGAATCAAAATAAACACGTCTGAAGGCTGAGAAATCAAGATACAAGTTCAATCTGAGTGTACCACAGTCGCTACCTGTCATGTCTGAAGAAAAGAAAACATTGCTGACATGATCGTCACATATATATGTCAATATAAAATAAATGTTCCCGATAAGACTTCTTTCACATGCCCCATGCGCACTCTGACAACTCACTTTCGTTCTTGGCTGAGCCGGGCTTTACTTGGAATAGTATAGTTTGTGCAATCAGGACACTCGTTCTGTTCGGCTATGGTGTGGGTCTGATGACTATGAACCAAATCAAGTGCAGACTAAGCAAATGTACGTGTATGCATCGCAATCGTTATTAAAGAGTGAAATGAGGTTAAAAGTTTTAAATCTGTGAAAGTATTCCACATAGACCTGGCGCCCTTAGCAATGTATTGAGGTGTCTTTCTACTGTACTAACTTGTACCCCTTCTTTTATAGAAAAAAAGCCTTCGACTGTTCAAGTGTTTCCCCTTCCAGATGATTTGAAATAAGTCAGACTTATTCCGTGAAGTGTTTGACAAAGGAATGTCAAAATCTATTCACTTGTCTAATAACCACCATGTACACTGAATAAAGCTTATCACCAATGCGGTCGCTTTGAGTTCAACCCCAGCTCATGCCGGCTTCCTCCCTGGTCGTATGTCGAAAGTCTGCCAACAACCTGTCGTTGGCGCGTGTTTCCCTGCCCCGTTTCATCCCACTGTAATGTTGGCCACCATCGAATAAGTGTTCTTTAGTTAAAACGTCGGTACACGGTCAAGAATATTCGTGTCAATGCTTTACCGCATTGAGACCAGTTGCCAATAATATTAACGTACATGTGTTCAATGTATTTAATTACAGTGATGGGCATACTTATAGTTGGCTGGTAACGTTATCAAGACTGTTGCCAAATCTGATCCTAATGAATTTATTGTTGTCACCAGAAAAGTGGAACACTTGTGTAAAGTACCATACTCATATATTACCATATGTTGCAAGCTGTCTAGTAGTTGTCCATAAGTCAACACAGTATACTGGATAACTTATTCTAGACTGTATATCCACACTTCGGGATATATATTGATCATAAGTGACGCACAAATTCTCAGTTGAATCCTGGTGTTGGACAGAGAACGTGTGGCTTCCTCTGCCCCACTGTTAATGGGACATTCATGTGGCAAAGTTTCAGCTCTTCGTGATTTCTTCAGATTCTTTACATAAACGATGTTTGGTACCGATGATCTCTCCCCTCTGCCATGTAAAGGTAATGCAAGTCGATAATCGTAAGAGAGCCCAGCTTCCAAAACAGAATTTCATAAATCGCAGTCAGGAGCTTTTAATGATCCGGGGAAGACAGAAGAAATATTCTACTCTTGTAATCAGTATCCAGTTCGTTTACAATGCAGATTTATAACTTGTTGTTAATAAAAATTGGCATATCATTTGTGATTTGATTGCAAGTGTTCTCGTCGTAGGCTAACGAAGCAGAGCCACAAATTCTGGACATTAAGTTATGTTTACTCTTGTTTGTACCTCATATACTCACATATATACCTGAACATTTGGATTACAATAAACCGATGACAAAACTACAATGTGGGTTATATATCTCATAAAATAAGTTACGCTTGCATTATTTTTTGACAGTGGGAATTCTTGGCGCTGTATACATGGGCTGTGTATTTTTCGTATTACCACATGCTGTTATTCACAGGAGATTTGGATTTTATGCCGTATACTTAGCCGTATCCATCATGGCATGCGTGGGTTTTCAGCCATTAGCGCTCGCTGCGCAGATGTCACAAAGTTTTCAGGCGAACGCTCCTTTAGAAAGTTACATTTGCTATGGCAGTGATTTGTTACTGGTGGTGGTCCCCGCTGCTTTTATGTGTTTCACTTCTGTCATTCGTTTTGTCGGTGTTTTTGTTTCGTCATTATAAAAACACGACAATATGTGAAAAATGAAAAACTGTGTGTTTGTTTAAAACAATCGTACCAGTGAGTAATGATATGTTAAGTGAATAAAGATATAAGACAACAATGTTCAAGACAAACTTCCAGCAGGCATATATTTTAAATGCAATGAACTTATTTTCCATTTTTTTAAAAAAAGACTGCAGCTGGTCCAAATGGATGACATGGCTGATAACAGAGGCATACGGCGTGTTCAAATGCCTAAGATAAAGTTCAGAAAAAGTATATAAAGCAAATAAACGCTTCTCTGTAAACAGGGGCTACACAACACTGGGGTGTGTGTTAAAAGATTTATGCACATATTTAGTGATGTCATTAGCGTAATGACCCAGGTGCATCTCACCAATGCGATCGCTGTGAGTTCAAGCCCAGCTCAATCTGCATCGCTTCCTCTCCGGTCGTAAGTTGCGAAGGCTTGCCAGCAACCTGTAGACGGTCGTGGGTCTTCCCGGGGTTCTGTTTTTCCTGTAACCATAATGCTATCCGCCGTCGTATAAGTGAGATATATATCTTTAGAACTGTGTAAAACACCAATCAAATATATAAATAATTAAAGAAATAATATCTGTTTGATATACATGGATATGTTATAAATATATGCGCATAAAGCTTCATTCAATACCAGTTTAATCTCACTGGTGCCTACTTAAAACATTTGAAACTGCTCAAACTGAATGTCAGTGTTTGGTGTAACTCTTGGCTTTGGCTATGTCTTGTCACCACTTATCCATTTATGGAGAATTTGTCCTTGTTTCACTTTATGCGGTAACCAGCCTATAAGCACTTCTTGAAAATCACCCAGAATGATTGCTACGTTTTAGGGACACAGTTTAAATTGTAACGTGGTCGTAAAACACTAGTTAAGTAAATAAATAAATAAAATGTATTGGCCTTAAGTGCAGGTTCTTTCAGTGTGCGGGGGAGAGCGAGGGATCATACCGTGGAGTGTAGACTTGCCTTTTAGACCACAGAATGAATATGTTAAGTATTTGGGGGAGATCTTGACAAATCCTCTCACGGTACATCTAGACCATCAATTAATGTCATAAACTACATGGATATGTAAATAACTCCAGTCAGATAATGCTACTCTCAAGAAAGAAACAAAAATCAGAAACTGTCGCTTTTAATAGTAAATTCTGAAATTACACACTGGTGCTCTTGTGCCTTGTTTCTCTGAACAAAATTCGTTTTCATGGGTGAACAACTCCATTATATGTAAGAGAGTTATGCACCGCTTATCGCTCTTGATAGCTGACATGTAAAGGTCATATTGTTGAGGCTATGCTTTAGTGCTAAGTAATATGTAATCTCAAAGGAGAAACAATTATCCTAATTCCTGTTCCGTTTATATTAGACATGGACCTTCTCCGCCTCGCTGGCTCTTGTAATTTGATTATGACCCTAAAGCCTGATAAACAGAATCAAAGTATTTAAGCGCCACCTAATAGCATGTATTTTTAATTTGTATTCTGCCATATGTTCGTTTTGTACTAAAGACAGCAATGACAGGCCTGAAATAATCCCTAATAAAACAGCAAATACATAATGGGCGTTTTTTTTTCTTTTCTTTTTAAATATCATGTTTTATTTCACTGGGCCGACATGCTACTGACATAACCAGTAATTACTGATTTGATACTACCGTTGCCAGGAAATTCAAAACTGTTTGTTATGTGCAGTGCCCTACAGGGATGTAACAGACCTGTTTTATCTTTTAGTCTAGGTCGTTATTTGGACAATAAGACAGAATTACAAAATATTTACAAAGGATATGTACTGAAGGTTATTTTAATACGCTCATTATTGTGCTATACAAAACAGTCACACAGAGAGTCAAGTCTAGCTTGCTCATTTTATGATAAATGTCTCATTTGGATATCCTTACCTATATTTTTATTTGGCATAGGGTCTAATCCGACTTAACAAAGGTGTCCTTTTAAAGGTGATAAATTTCCTGTCGCCCTACATGCAAGTGTATTGTACACATCTGACAAAAGTCAGCTGCGGTCTACTAAACAGTGCTTGCTTGAGATTATGTGTGTCTGCGCCATTCCCGGTCTTTCTACGAGGCGCTGCAGAATCACTTATTGCAAGAGAGATGTCCGTTTCTGTCTGTTGCGCTGTTCCGAGTCATTTCTCCTGTTGTGTTGCGTGTTTTTGCCACAGAGATTCACTCTCCAGGAACATGTATATATATTTCGAAAGGTTACATATGGTGTTTGTTTTAGCGTTAGATATTATTTTTTAGCTTCTTCTCTTCTTCGGAGAGTTTTATACTGCAACGTGTGGTACAATTCAGTTCTATCTGTGTCGTTAAGGGCCCAATTTCCGAGACGCCTTTTTCTAGCTTTAATATTTTGTTAATACATTGCAGAGTAATGAAGCATATTTCATAGAGTAAGGGCATTATGTACGATTCATTGCATTGTAAGAGAGCTTAAGTAATTAAATTGTCGTGATTATCGTGTTATGGTTACGATTTAGTACACAGAATTACCTGCCATTAACGTTAGGTGTAGCTTGCCATTCGGAGTCTCCCATTTACTGTTTTAGATTACTATTGTACGTGTATAATGAACACTCATGTAGAATGCTTTTCTTCTGAGAGTATAGTTTAATTCTGAAATGAATACCAAATCAGTTAATTAATTTTTGTGATGATGAACTAATTCTTGTTCGGGTGCGTCATTAAGGTTTTTTTGTGTGGAAAATAACGACTACGGAGCGGTCTCAGATTTGATTTGGAATTTTTTTTTAAGACCACTTACTGGTTACAGGGCTTATATAGCTTTAGCGTTAATGGCAGTGTGGATTTAAGCTATATGCTGTATACAATGTAGTTCATTTATTTCCATATGTATTGAGCAATATATGTAGGTATTCAGTAAGTGTTCCATGAGAGTATATACATATTGATTGCATTTTGTATGGACACTATAATCAGTGTAATTCATGGTATTAGTTCATTTCTTTGTTTCTGTGTTACAGAACTGTCTGTCTGTTTGTCTGTCTGTCAGATATCCACTGTATCACTTGTGCTGTTTGTTAACTTGCAAATTGAATATCAGTGAATAAAAACTGTTCCTGAAAACTCTTGGCATTAGTCAAACTTCTCTCTCTCTCGACCAGTGCTTCTATTCAACAAACTTAGATTACGTCTCATGCTAACACACGCCTTAAGAACTACGACAAGACGCCACATATAGAACTCGTAAGGAACAATGGCGTCATTATGTCAGAAGGTTATCGCCACTCGCTATCAGTGTTTGATATCGGTTAGCGGTGATAATAAACGACGCTAAATACCCTCAGTGTGTCCTGTAACTGCTTACCATTGGTTCGTTTTACGAAGAAGTTGTCAGGCTTCGTGAAAGTGCAACCACCATGGCGATGTATTTCTACAATAATTGTCGCCTTGACAGATATGTTTGACATAACTTACACCCTGTTTGCAAAAAGGAATGCACAGGTTTAATCGCCATCAAACACCTCAGTTTCACTCTTCGACAACTTAAATAACCCCACTCCTCCCGCTGAAATTATTATTTGCAGTAATTATTATTATTATCATCTTGCAGTCCCATTCTTAACACAGGGAAGATTGTGTGTGGGAAGGCCTGCCAGCAACCTGCAGAAGGTCTGGGTTTATTCCGGATTCTGTCTGGTTTCCTCCTACCATAATGCTGCCTCCGTTGTATTAGTGAAATACGCTGGTGTATACCAATCAAATAAAGAAATAAATAAATTATACTGGCCTTCCAGCGAAGACTCGCCCGCCTTCGCTGTTCTCCCCGTCCGTGTATGGTGTCTTACATGGACACGAAGCCGGTCTGCGAAAACTTGTTTCTCACCAACATGACGTGCCCTGTGTGCAAAAACCTATATGTCACTGGTGGAAAACTTCGTCAGTTACCTGCTTTAGGCCAATTGTAGACCTTAGCCATTTCGATTTCCTCAACCCCTGAAACTGACCACTGTCGTACAAGAGAAAAGCTGTGTGTGTGATTAACACCAATCCTACAAATGAATCAGATCCAATGCCTCGCTCCAGGCAGAATCAGGTCCACATTTCCGGATTCAAAACATAATCCTTTTAACACGTGATTCTTCCCAGTTTTCAAAAATGCACACCACTATCTGGAACAAGAACGACACACAGCAGTTCATCGTATCTACGAATTCAAGGCAGAAGACATTTTATGAAAGATTTCGACCGAAAAACTAAAATTTAAAGGGATATAGCATAGAGAGTAACGTCAGCCGCCCATCATCACCATAGTGTGATACTTGGCAAATAGTCACATAAAGTTGTTGAAATCCGATCTGTTGTCAATTTACCTCAGTTACGGTTTCATTCTAATTGTTGTTGTAAATGCTTTAATAGTGGAAACATAGACATCCCCAAGGGTCGTGGCTTAAATAGAATTGTTGATTGCATCGTAATAGGTGTCACTGGTACATAATTACACAAATTTACACAAAATTGTGTTGTAGTGACCTTTAAAAGGCAGTAAGATTTCAAAGGGACCAGGCCTCGAAGACTTCTACCATTATTCCAGATTTATTCGGGCATAAAATATAAAAGACTGCAGCACGGAGACCGTGCATTTCCAGAGTGCAAACCTCCACGCCAGCAATATATTCAGGCAAAGGGACAGTACTCTGGATTTCTGTCTGGCCGATATTGATGGTGAGGAATCGCTCAAACCATATGACGTCTGGACTCAGGTCTTAATCAAAAACAGGATTTAATCGATTAGTCTTTCCCAAGGTCTGTACAAAGTTTCATTCAAATTTTAGCCTAAAAGTTTTGCTGCAAGACACACAGACATGCACACAGACAGAGACAAACGCTTTAATACTCTTAAGGCAATAATGGCCTAAGTTTTAACACAAAAGGCAACAAAAAATATAACCAAAGTTATGTCAGAAGAGAGGTACATAAAGATTCATATTTTATCACTTTGCTTGGTAACTATTAATCAGAGGAAACAGATCCCTCGTTGGGTAGAAGAAATATCTTGCTCGTGGTTGGTTAAAATTGAGAGCATGGCTCCCCTATGCCTATGTGGGCGTATTTGGTTTACTTTAAACTACTATATCTTGGTAATCCTACATTACAAACGTGAAAGGGATTCTTTCTCGACACATATACACATTTGGTCCAGTGTTGTCATTTTTACAGGAAAATGAGCTGGTCGTGGTCTACTAGTTAGATGTTCATGCCTTTCAATAGTTCAAATAGTATACTGTATTTTCTTGGTTTCTTGGCTCTGTACTTTCTTGGTTTAACTGTTATTTAACAAACCACAAGCAATGGGCAAACTGGAAAAGTTTTTAGTCGGAACTTAATATTCTAAATATCAGTTTGCCACAGTTTTAATAAGAACTTGTTTAACATAATCTTAAACAAAGCAAAGGAAATAATTAATATTATTGCTTAGAAACAGTTTTTCCGGAAATATCAAATCTGAATCAGCTGTTGCTTCCTGTAAAGGCCGTCATCTGAATGACTATTTTAGCACTTGATTTTTGTCTGTATATTTATAACTGCCTATGTTATAAAGCGTATATAAGAGTATAAGCGAATATAGGCGTAGTTATCTTAGGCCTGTGTACTAATGTATGAAAATCAGCAAGTTTTGGTGTAATCGTTTGTGTTCACTTGATACATCAGAAAATTCTACTTTTAATGTATGATAGCTGTGCCGTAGAAAATAAACACTCTGACCTTCGCTTATGTCTGTTGGCGTTTGTACATAAACAGTAATGCAATCAACAATATTGGTGCCACAAGAGAAACAAACATCCAGATTTGATACGCTAATGCGTAGCATTGTTTACCAGTACATATGTTATCAGGGCCAGAAAACTTCGCATTCGTTATCTTGTCATACAAGACACCGGTTATTATACTGAATACCCATGTGAAGATACCAATAGATGACATGAGTATTGACTGTACAGCGGCGGCGCTCTTCAAGCCAAATATTTGCTTACTGAAGGATACAGAACAGGGAAACGATACTCCAAGAGTGAAACCCACAAGAGCAGATGACACATATATTCCAACATTATTGTCCATCCACAACAGGATCGTAACGAAGCTTAGCACATTGGTCAGAGAAGACGCGAGAATAAGCAGAACTTTTTGGGAATCCAGTTGGAGGGCGTCGTACATAAACCCTGACATCAATCGACTAAAAATCAGAACACCTATCATCGTGGCGACAACCATGGGCTTGACGTCGTCTTTGCCCATAGATTGTAAAAATAGACCGACGTTAACGTAGAAAACGTAGTTAGTGGAACCGGTTAACGTCACAGCCCAGACGAACAAATGGAACTTACAAGACAGCAAAATGTCTTTCAAACTGACTGAGGGCGTGCAGCCCCCTGTGGCTCTCTCAACACTGTCTTGTCTCTGGGAGGCCACTCCATCTGTGTGTTTTCCGCCACTCTCATCAGAAACGCTAGCCTCAGGTCCTGTTTCCACAAGCAGTTCCTCTTCTCCATTGTCTTTGCGACGCCCAGTTAGGGTATAGACGATCACGTACACTACCAAGGAAGCAGCTACCAGAGCAAATGCAAGAAGAAAATAAGACGTAGTTTTGCTGATGTCACCAAATCGCTTTGTGTACAACATGGTGAAACACATTTGCCCCACACATGGCATTGTAGTCAGGAAGGAAATGGCCTTTCCGGTATGAAGTTTCTGGAACGTTTCCATTGCATTCAACAGGATTACAAAGTACAAGTATGCTCGCCCGTTAGCTGCAAAGGAATGGAAAAAATTTATACATAATAAATTATACTTACTAAATTTAGTACTTCGACTGATCCAGTGTCCACGTGTGCGTTCTAGGCCGCTTATTATGGGTGGTATAAAACAATTTTTACACAGAGAAAGGCTGTAAGCTCCCATGGTAAATAACTTGCAGAGCAAATCGATGCTGGATTAAGGTTGCTAGCTGGGGTAAGGTTCCATTTTTTCATTACACACATAAATGTTTAGCCTTTAATCGGAACCATGGTACATTATTGTAAGTGCGAATTGCATTCTTCAAAGAGGGACTACAGAATCGGTAAATATTCGTAACGGTACGCGATGATCACTGACCTATCATGAACTGGAAGATAAATATCACTGGTGACATCTGTGCGAATGATCCCGGAATCGACGTTGCTAAGGCCATGAGCAGAAGACCGCCGCCGAATACAAGAATGCCGACCAGACACGTTCCATAAAAGCGCAGTCTAGCATAGAGTGCTGCAAACGGCAGAATGAAGAGTTTGCCAATCATGTGACTGGCTGAATGCATCTCGGCTGCAATCAAATACAAAACAATTAATTACGCCGGGGAGAAATATCCTCTCTCTTCATTCGCCTTTCAAATGTATTACATACATTTTGAGTACAGTTTGCTTCACAGGCGAATATTCTATCACGTGTCGGTTTTTCGCTTTCACACATTTGCATACATTTAATTCCAGCAAATACCTAACCACGAAAACTTATGACAGGTGTAACATGAGCCATTACCGCGGCACTACAAGTGCTTTTCTGTGTGAAGCGTTTCATCTACCACTGTTTCCACAGTGGAAATTAGACCTACACAATAAACCATAAAAGAAAATAACGGGCATGAACATATCTGCCATTTCATGGAAATAAGTTAATTCAAGGAATAAGGGAGGGGGCAACGCACACAATGTGGGAGGAGTTGTCCCGGGAAGACATCACAGGCATTGCAACTGATCATGTAAATCTTAAATAATGGTAGATAAGAAAACCCCTCGCAAAAGTGGCATGAGCAGAATTACGTAAAGAATATGCAGTGAAGTTAATTGTCATTCATTAGACATGAGTGGATCTACAGAAGAACTAATTTGTTATCATATTTAACCAACAATAACATGACAATAATGCAAATGGATCACGCCTCGGGGGGAATCCGGCTTTATGCAGGAATACAATGTAAAAACCGACAACATATAGATGAAAACTACAAGACCTAGAATGGTCACACGTAACCGGTGAAATACGGCCTCTTGTTACTTTACCGCTCTTCGGGTTTTATTTTGACTTTTCATACAAATGCTTAAAAAGTAGCAACTCTCACACCCCCTCACACCATGGTTACAACAGAGTTAGGTAAATAAAACATACAATGCTGTTAGGTGGATTGTACTATAAATGACTGGTCTAAAATTACTCATAGTATTGTGTTGTCCTGACATTTAATAACAATCCGCGCGCAAACACAGCGCCAGAACACAGAAGCCCCCACCAGTGTGACCATGAGTTCCAGTCCAGCTCATGCTGGCTTCCTCTCCGGCCGTACGTGGCAAAGTCTGCCAACAACTTGCTGATGGTCGAGGGTTTTTCCCGGGCTCAGCCCAGTTTCCTCCCACCATAATGCTGGCCGCCGTCGTACAAGTGAAATATTCTTCAGCGTAAAACACCAATCAGATAAGTAAACAAAATAACATACCAAGTGACCAGGCAACCAGCAGAATCCGATTTTATTTGGGAATGCAATACAGACTACAGCATAGAAAGTAACACCAGAGCAGCGACAGCTGACAAATAACACAAGTTATAACCAGCAAAATCCGGCTTCCATCAACTGTTCGTGTAAATGCTTCAAAGTAGCAACTTACAAATCCTTTGGCACCACGGCTTAGGGGAAAATATTCAGGGGTGTTTAACAATTGCAATTTATAACAGGTGACTGATCTAGCATTAGAGAAGAATAAAAGAGTATAAAATGCATGTATATAATAAAACCAGAAATCATATTCATATTTCCACAGACATGTTTGCTTAATATATTCTTATTTAATGGTCTTCATAACGTTAAGTCTGAGCCATCAATTTGTGCAGCCTCATTTGTGTTTTCTAAAGGAAAATGTGCCATTATTTAAATGGTTGGTTATTGAGAACTGTCCCAGGTTAAAAATTAAACATGCTTGTTTTAAGCAGGATGTTCTGTTAAAAGTCAATAGTTTTCAGTTTCACAACACTATAGCGTACCACATGGATAGGCCCTGGGTAGGTTTATGCTAGCCTCATTTAACGGTAACATGGAAGAAACCAGAAGACTTACATTCACTTAACTCAATAATTATAACAGTATCAGCCATTTTCAGCAAAGTTGTTTTATTTATTTATTTATATATTTATTTGATAAGTACCTTGTTGTGAGTGGTGTTGGAAGCCGTAACTTCCCATATGCAAAGAGATGACATGAGGACAATTACTGTTTCAAGACAGTTGGTTTATGACATAAAAAGCTATGTAAAAGACCACATTTGCAGTCACAATAGTTTCTTTCAGAATCTGATCATGAATATAAATTAACCCTGCAGCAAAGAGGCGGATCACGCATGGAATATTTCTAAAGTTACACGAGTATTAAATCTGTATCTAAACTATCTCTGGCTTCATTTTAACTTCACACTGTTTCGCGTATCCTTAGCCAAGCATGGCGTAACTTATAAATATAGAATTATAGTCTTCTGAGAAAAACCTTCAATTTAATTGTTATTAACTCACATTGTCCGCGGACTTTTGACAAGTTATTGACGCACTTTGAGAAGCCTTGATAAGATCTGCTGTTGTCTGTTATGCATGACGTTTGAAATGTGATTGCATACAAAGATATGGGACAACCCTTAACGGATTTTGTATTTTATTGTTTATTGATTTAATCCGTTATATGCGACATTCAAAAGTGTGATGTTTTTACACGGGCAGTCATTTCCGTGTATGCAGGAATCCGGGAACTGTTCAGAAAAATCCACTGTCCATCCCAAAATACTTGAAGAGATTCTTGATTTTAGGATTAGGAACGGGTAGTTCTTACCTTGAGTTTGGGTGTAATGGAATATTGTCTTCAGCTCCACAATATATACGTAAAATATAGTTGTCGTTCCACCGATGACTAGGAATACTGAAGCTGTCAGGAAGGTTCCTGCGGCTGTGAAGTATAATGGAACATTAAGCATAGGTTTATGTATCGATAAGACTTGATATCGATAAGACGTTGATATTTTACCTCATTGGTGACATAGTTATTCTGCGAATAGAAATATTATTACATTTATTCTTCGGAAAATGAAGGCATGGTTTCTGCTTGCACGTTTTGTGCATGTATCATGATGGGGAATATTCGAGAAACGGACTCAAAACCGATTTTCAATGAGCTAAAACGTTTTCTCGGGAAGATGACAAGAAAGCCTGAAAGATGAAAGAAGACTTAATTAATACATTAAGTTCTGTCTTTATTAAACATATTCATGTTACCATCCACTGTCTTTCCTTAGATACTTGAGGTCATATGTTACTATCATTAAAATGCGAAATTAATGACAGTAATAATTCAGACACAAGAAGATGTCTAACTGGATTTATTGTCATACCTCGTAGTCCACAGCCTTCTTGTTCTGACTTTGTAACACTCTGTTCCACCATCCTAGACTTGGCTTTTGTCCTACACCCCGTTCGCATAGCTGTGAAGTTTGCTTGAAGCTGCCGTCAGTCACTCAAGTGTGGCGGACAGTCCGAATGACAACAGAGGACGGAATGTGACCTAGATAGTTAAGGCCAGACAAAAAGAGCTTTTTATCTGTTCACCCATGGTTAGTCATGGCAAGCGGAATTTCTGCAACACACAGACCATGTCTAACTGCATGCGTCAAAGGAAAGACCTAAAACTTGACAAACCGAGAGATTCCCTGGTGCGGTGATATTCTTCTGGCGGCGGCGCACATTAAGTGTGATGACAACGCAACATTTTGAGTTACCTTAAACCACTGCCGTCTAGTATATTGCATTTAACATCACTGTAATCCTCATTTCGCCTAATTCTGCTTAAGCCATGTGTTAGTTGTTACTTCTTAAATACCTACATGAACAGTTAGAACAGAACGGCGTGTGTGAGTTCGAACGCAATCGACATATCTGTCAAAACTGCCAATCATTACTATGACAGAATGCCACTTAATTGTTGTTCACTTCGCACTTCGTATGCAGCTTGATCTTGGCGGTCTCACATTCTGCACTGCTGGCGTGTGATATATTTTCAGTTATACAGGCACACATTACATACATGATGCATGAAATTTTTCACACACAATATTACAAAATTTTAAAAATGATTTTGTAGTATGGAACTCTGGTGTCTGTGTTTACAGCACTGGTGAAGCACCCTGGCACCTGTATCGCCATCAGAGACTTACTCCCAAGTTTAAAGTTATCTATTGTAATATATTTATTTATTTATTTATTTGATTGGTGTTTTACGCCGTATGCAAGAATATTTCACCTATACGACGGCGGCAAGCAATATGATTGGAGGATCTATTGTGATATGAAAGTGGAATTCAGGTGACACCGTGTCAGTCTATACACCTATGGCTTATCAGACCTGCGGAAACCAACCAAAATTCATGCTACATAGTTATAATCAGTTGTGTTTGGTCTTTCAGTGGGTTTGAAAAGGGAAAGTCGCCTCACTAATATTGTCGTTTCTTGGCCTTCGTGTCTGTTTTTAGGATGTATATCTAAATGACAATGGAAGCAGAAGCTGAACACAGACCGAAACATCCAGTTGTGGTACACGCGTAGGCCAAGCATAAAAATATACACACGTACAAAACACGATTAATATGTAAAAGACATATGCATGTTGTATTTGAGCCAACATACCGAAACGATGTTAAGGGACACGTCGTAACCCTAGGACGCGGAACGACGGATTTCTAACAACTTTACTTGAGTGTGTCACGTAATCCTTTTTTGCACGCAAATACCCATATGACAACCTCTCCCCTATATTGAAGCGAAGGCCCCAAGCCCTGTATCCACACCGTGGTCATGGTGTGGCTGTACACTAAGTCTAACGCTTCAGTGACTTTCACAAGTTTGGCTCTGCTGTTTACACCGATGTACGATGAATTTTTTTCCAAGCAAAGCGTCCTCCAGTATCTTCAATACTCAAGGCTCAAATTCGAAAGCGAAGTGTTTGGCCACCTCTGCAGTGTCACTCGTTCTATCACTGGTTTGATTTAACTATAATTGTATTTTTGTTGAACGTTTTCTTAACCAAATATATGGAAACAGCTAAATTGTGACATGATGTGACAACCCAGCCAATTATTTAGGCAAGGTTTAACTGTGACATGATGTAACAATCCGATTTGTTCGTCACTAACTTGCTTATGGCCCGTGGTTTTAATCGGAGCATTCCAGTTTCCTGACTTACTGACCACTTTACTGACCAGTTTACTGACTATCAAGTGAGTGATAACTTTGGTTTAACGGTCACATGTAGATAACTGTTGATATTGAGGGAACAAAATGATATAATGCAGACGTTACACGAAGTGCATTACCATGGCAGTTCAATCTCCCTTGTCGACCCGGTGAACAGAATAGATCTATATGACAGTTGACTCAGCATTTCTATTACTTGACAGAGATACCAGCCGTGCTGTAGTTAAAAATATTTGCAAGATTTTTTTAAACATATAACGGGACTTCAACCAAATATATTTTTTAATTTTAAATGACTTTTATTTATATTAGCTTTCTTTAAAAAAAAGTGTACAATACTGTTTGCTGGTTTTGGATGTTATCTTCCTCCTGTCAAACGACACTTGTGTCCAGGTTCAAAAATATGCGCACCATGATATGGCCAGAGTACTCCCATTGTGGCGTCAGGCCTTAATCATTCATTCCTTCATTCAGTCAATGATTCATTTATCCACTCATTCTAAATGTCTTTTTTATTGATGCAAAGAAACAGTTATTTCTATCAAGATTTCAGGTTTCTAATTGTCTTTCGTGTTAATATTTTGCAGACCAATTTTGTACTGTATTGATCAACAACTTCTTTGCTGTGATGGCCTTTACTACTTTCCGCACTATCTGACATCTTATCGTTGTAAAAGGAGTACTTACTCTGTGATATGAAGGTCCAATTCCTCCGTGTAAAGGCCGTCCCCTGTACACTCTGGCAGAGTGAATAGCTGTCAAACAGATGATATTCAAGCTGTAGAAAAACACAGGTGAAAATCTGTCTCTGGCTGTATATGATAAGTTCTGCCACCATCTTGCGGATGGTCGTGGGTGTCCTCACAGACTGAAGCTCAGTGACGTCACAGATCCTTTGTTTCTATTGAACATGTTGTGACTGTTATATTTCCACATTAAATACAGATGTAGGTGTAGTTCTACATCTATAATCATTTAAAATATAGACACATAGAAATCAGAGAATGTTGAGGGGTAAAAAGAATCGAAGACTTCAATGTACTTCAGCCTGTTTAATTACTTTTTACTCACTGTATAAATGCCCCCCAAATGATGAAAACTATATGTGGAATCAGCACGAAATGTCCCTTTGGATGATGCCCAATTCAGTCAAAGCTGATACGTTCTATGAAGAAAGCAAACAGGCTAAAACCTGTGGGCATTAAATGTGTTTCGCACTTAATTTGACCATTCCAAGTTGGAATCTTGCAGTAGAACATTAGTTACAGACTGAAACACCAAACACAACACATCAAACGTGACACGGGACGCAGTCGCAAATTACGGACACCTGGTTTGATACGGATTTCCAGTCTGCCAGTAAGTTTTATCGACTTTACATCAGTGGGTGGCATTTTGTGATTAGTGAGTGTCTTGTTTGAGCGTGGGCTTGTGTTGTGTGTGTTTTTCTGGGAAAAAAAATCATGTACGAAACGATAACAGACTTCAAGCGTTCCATGAGTGGAAACTTTTCCAACCTTAAGTATCTCGGACCCGAGTTGTATGTAGTCGATACTGTTCATTTGCGTGATTACGATGGCGATAGTGCGCTAAAAACAGAGCCATGGACCCCCCACCCCTCCCCCTTGATTTGAAAGAATGGAGCCTTGTATTGCAGCTGGCCTCTGTTGTTGACGGTGGAATGAACTGTTCTATAATCAGCCAATCGCCTAATTGGAAGTAGTTAACGTTAGGATATTGGACAGTCGTTCTGTTGTGTTTTTTTCCGCTGTTGATATAGTCTCAGAAGCCTTCACCTGACATGTGCGACGGAGGCTGTGTTGGCGCATTTTGGTGGGAATGGATGGAATTGGACAAACCTCAACTGAGAAAAGGAAATGAACATTGAACCATATAAGATTTCATAAGTGTGTGGCATTTAACCGATTCTAAACAATGCTCTGTGAAAAAACAATCCATTCAGGCATACCTAACTTTTTTCCATGAGCATCTGCTCTTAGCATTTTCTGAAGGATTTTGGACGAGATGTTTGCAACTGTATAGCGTGAACTTTCCATCATACTGTTTGCAGAACTGAGAAAAACTTTGGCAACACAAATAACGCTGTTCGTCTGTGTTTCTGTTATAACTTTGGACTGTGCCACCACTTACAGAAAGGATTGTTATTTGACAATCCTCTCAATATTATAAAAAGGCCAGCAACGAGTATTCCATTTAAATCATCCATTTAAATCGTTAGGCATGTATCTTAATAGTGCTCAGTGCTTAATTGAGGGCAAGAAAATGAAAATGAAAAACTTACTTTACTTACCTAAACCTTACGACGTTGTGGCAAAATTTCCTTCCACTAAAACATCGCGTGTTTTATATCATACTTGCTTTATATTTAGGTATCTAATTTTTTATCTAATGTTACTAGTAGGTGACCCCTATTAGGTACATACTGCACAGTTTCCAAAATTAGATCCCTATATATTTGGTATACGAACAGTAGCATGGGCAGTTGTGGTAATTAACCTTATTAGAAATTATTATGCTTTAGGCTTTCATATCATACTTCAAATCTGGGCCATTCCTCTATTAAACAACTGTAACTTCCACTGCGGCATGAATTGAAATGTCGCTGCATATGTTGCCATTAGTACAATTTAGAGATAATCACACTTTTCCAGATTTAAATACCCTTTTTTATGTAGAGCAGTGGATGAAAGAGTCCCGTAGGCCTACCCATGTTACACAAAGTAACATTCATTAGACCTTGGTACTTATAATGTCAACTTCATTTGGCGTTAAACGTGTTTTCATTCAGGAAGTAGTATGTTAAAGACACCCCATAAAAAGCCTTAAGAATGATTTTATACTCTTATATATACTGTTAGCATTAAATATAGATGAAGCATTTTGCATCCGCGCTGTTGCTTTATATATTTGTGTTTTACTTGGCTTCCCCCGGGGCTAGTAGCCCTGCATGTACACAGATTGCTATCTTTACATCACTGTGCAACTAAAGCGCCACTAAAAGAAAAAAACACCTATTTGTGTGAACAATTGAATAGTTCTCAGGCCTTATAATTTAACACCTCACATACACTTAGCTCTGGCTCATGTACAGTGTTTGTACATGGAGAAATCTGTCTCATTACCAACATTGTTTTACATACACATATATGATTCATTGTTGTAGGGCACGGCTTTAAGCCCCAATCAGATGATTAAATAAAAAATTTAATTAAAGATTCTACAAAAAATGGGTTTAATTATGACCTTACGATTCATACTTTATGATCGTATGAAAATTTGAGTTCAGCGGATCAAGGGAGACAACTGTAGCGTAGTAAATGACTATCCACATATGGTTCCCCCTTATTCGCAAACTTCTATGCTGCTTTTTTTGCTTCGATGTCACCACACTTTTTAAATGTAAATGTATTAGCTTTTAATCGGTTTCGATTGTTTACACGTTGTTTGGATATATTTCCGTCCTTATATCTATGCCAATTAAACCCTCCTCTTATTGGAAAGTACAACAAATTCTGTCATGACATATCTAGAGTTTTGTAGAAGACACAGTCTGTATTTTTACATTTCGTTAACCCATGTGAAAATGCAATTCTCCTTCACAAATCCGCTGCCGTCTTGTTCCGCATAAATCTAAGACACAATTTCTTTTAAACTGGAATAAGAATAAATTCACCATAACAGTTTTGTTTTATCTGCTGGGCAGTTTTCATATCTGGATGTCTAATCTCCTAGCGTTTTTTTTTTTGTAATATGCGACAGTCCCGTTTAGCAAACCTGACGGATGTCCATGGCGTATGTCAAAACAATTCTTTTTTTGTTACACCAAAATGTTGTGAAAAACGTCTTTGCCTTACGACCACAACTATACAGAGATAATGGTGCATTACAGGAATGTGCAAAAGTTTAAACCGTTTGGACAGACGTCGGCAACATTTCATCGCTCATGAGAAGGTCGCTAAAGCAAAACCTCAAGGTTACGGCATATCTAACTGTGTTTCTTATGCCAACCCAAAAGGAAGACCGTACAGGATTCTTTTCCCAGATTCAATAGACCTCCTTGGTTATCCCTTTTGGCTCTTGAGCCAAAGATGATCAATTTAAACCTCTGACTTGGAAGATATAATCACTGAGGACAATAAACCATGGGACACCATTGTGATAGCTCGAGGAGAAAGGGGATTAGGTAACATGTCCCAAATTTCCTGACCCTCTTTAAATTTCTTCAAATTCTTTCTTTCGGTGTGTATAATGAAAGGTTTTGCTGAAAAAAAGAGTGAAGCGCACTCACACAAGCAGACAGAAGACCCAGTTTGACATCCCACAAAGGACAGTATTGGATCTCCAGGGAAGTTCTCGGTAAAATGTTAAAAATGTCACCAATAACAGACTCATGCGGTACATGTCTCAAGTTGCTAACTTGTTCCGGGACAAATGCCCTGTAACCATTTCTCTGCACACTTCTGTGATCGCCCGGGCTGATCCACCCTGCAGCCATTCACGGTTTAGTTATGTCTGAGCTCATCGGAATCATGGATCTTTCTACCTTGCCATTGAAACTGTTTATAAATAAATTTGATCGACGGAGTTGCAAATGTACCTTTCTCCACTCAGTGGAAGTAAAACATAATGAATGACTTATAATACATTGTGATTATGTCTGTGCATCGTATGAAATATAAAATCATTTTGATAAGGTTGCTTAAAGCCTAATGAGGGAAATAAAACACAGTAACGATTAACAAGATAAGCAGTATAAAAAGCTATGTGCTTGGCCCAAAACTATCTCAAACCTAGCCTAATCCTAAATGTAACCTTAACCCTAATATAACACATCCTATCATTAACATAACCCTAACACTAACCTAACCCAATCCCAGCCTAATCCTAACCCAACAGAGCCCAGCCAAATCTGAACTAATCCTAACCTGACCCTAACTTAACCTATTCCTGAACCTGTCTCCAAATCCTAACGTAACCTATCCCAAACAAACCAGAATGAATCTTAACTTAACCCAACCATAACCTAATCCTAACCTACCTTACCCTACTCTGACGGTAACTTAGCTTATTCCTGAACCTGTGTCAATCCCTAACCATGACTGTGGTCATAGGTATCTCTTTAGCTTAGCTGTGACCTTGCGCCTGAAGGATTATCGCGTAACGCGGGGTACTTTCCTCCTCCTATATATGATTTCAATCATATGACGGAGGAGGTTTGAAAAGGAGGTTGAAATATTCTTGAAAGGGGGTGAAATATTCTTGTAAAACATTTATGAAACAAATAAATAAACATTATACAAAGGCGTTTAGAATTCAGAATAGAAACAGAGTAGAAAAAGAAACTTCCTGGTCTAGTGTAAAAGAACTGTCAATCTTGCCCATGATCTACAAATCGTGGTGTTATTATTTCAAAACACCACAAAGTAAACTCTTAATAAAAATAGATTTCATAAACAGTGGGATTTTTGTCACTCGAGACACCATATATGCCAGCAAAACTTATCAGTGTATCTATGTGTAGAATGCTGGTTATCCTGTGGATTTCTGTTATCTTGATAATAATCGTACTTGGGCCTACATCCACACATGCTCGGTACGTTGTATAAACCTTCTGTATTAAAACGTTTTCAAGCAAATTTCGGTCAGTTTGATTAGCTGAAGAAAAAATGTCACATAGACTTCGTTTGTGTGAGGGCTGAAAATAACATTTAATCGAGAACAATCGATATCAAACAAATTATTCATCGACAAATGGCGTATTGATGATGATGAATGATTTATCGATATCGATAATTCCCAGTTGCATGTTAATGTGGCCCATCGTATGTTAGGCATGCTGAACAACAACAGAAATTCGAAAAAGTAGTTCTGTTTCTCTTCAAATGCCACATCGTGAGAGGGTAACGCAAAGTTCGATTAAAACAGAAACTTGACCTGTTCAATGATATCTTGTTTGAAAATACTGTCAATACTCTGGTGCTGAAACTGTGAATTTCTTAACGTGAAAATTAGCCATGTATCGTGAAAATGCAATTTTATAATACAGTGGGTTCAGAGTTTATTTTGATGAAGAATGGCAGAGAACGTCAAACATCGGGTACTCTATCAGTGGCAGTAATGAGCAATATCAGAAGCATATTGTTGAGAAGCTCTTCGGATGAGACACTATTAGTTTAGAGCAATGGCCATTGAATGAATACCTAATGGTCATTTAGAAAGCCGGTACAATAAGGCCAAACAGTTTAAATATACAACAATAGTGTAGAGTACAGGCCTAATGCGGCTGGACGACCTGGCGAGGCCCCGAGGACAATTGTATGGTGGGGTCAAAATATGTAAGAATGCGGCACAAAGAGTAAACAGCCACTGCAGTGTGATATTTGGCAAATGGTCACCCATAACCGGTCAAATACGGCTTCTTGTAAATTTACGCGCAGTCAGCTTTTTAAGATTCAAATGTTACACACCAGTGAACAGTATGGAATGTTTTAGCGCTTCTTGTGTGGAAACCACGGTTATCAGAGTGTTTGGCCATGCAGTAAATGCGACAACTGTATCCAGTCTAGATGGGCATTAAGTATAACCATGGACAGTTTGAATAAAACCAGTGGGTGAAATATCATCAGTAATATGAATGTCTGTGACAGTGTATCACAAAGTCGTCTTTGCTTATGGTTAAACTCATTGGGGCGGTGGGCTTTTATTTGCACCTAGTATATATACAACTTGACTACGTCCAGCTGCTAGAATAGGTTTTCTGTCCAGTTGCTAGTAGAAGCTTCTTTTTAGCTCACTTCGCTGAGAATTGTAATTCGTTTCGGGGGGCCCGAATTCAAATCCACGTGTTACCCACAGACTAAATAATTTATACCTGTTCTACGGACATCTCGATGTTGTCATGGTGAAGATTTCGCTAATCGCACCAACCAGGACCATGGATACATATAAGGAAATGCTGCAGAAAAACTTCCTTATCGAGAACTCGATGACGTGTTTCTTTCACGTGACAAGTGTAGCTTACTGACAGATGAATTACATTCTTTCTAACCATACAGGCAGTACTCATTAGTATGCAATCAAAGGGAACTTGGTGCCAGGATTGTAAGCAAAATCTTAACGACAATCACACTTACATGTATGTTTTTTGTTTCAATGTCTGACGAAGTAGGAAACCAATATTATTTGCGGTGTAATTTATGATTCACTGAGGAGTGTTTTGTTATCCTATCCTCGCTGAGACATCAAGGTGGGAAAACTGGAGAAAACCTTAGGAAAATAACTTTTTGCTATGGTGCAAAAACCGTAGGCGCGCATAGTTTCAGATTCAAAAACTTCAGAATGCCCCACTCTAATCTGTTTCATTGATATCATTATCGATGTGTACATAAAGACAATTTTTGTTAAAAATTTAATTTCATGTGTCCTTTATGTATCAGTAGGACCGTGATTGATGACTTAAGCCATGCTGTGTGCACGTGGCTGTATATTTACATTGTACACCTGGGTATTGCGGTAACATTTGGCTTCAGTTTGTTAAACGTGATAACAGCACTCAACATTATGAGTTATTCTAGACTAGGGACGTTTAGAAAATTCCAGTTAACATCATTGCAGTTTTAAAGCAATTTTTGCTTCAACCAAGGTGCTGGGGTTGGGGGTTGGGTGTAAATTGTAACTATTTATACACTGACATCAACAGTTAGAACAATGCCCTAACCAAGTTAATTTGGCCAGAGGCCAGACTTCACAGGACCCTCAGCGCTACTGAGGTAGCTGTTCAAAGACTGTGGCATACAGCAAGAACCTCGTCAATACCCAAAGCCTCCAAAGTCAGGAAGTAAAGTACACAGTAGCTTGAGAAGACTTTAACGCCGTAAATGTCGCAAGGAAGATGTTTTCTCTCCACAACGAAGTCCTTGAGGAATGTAGTCTGATACGCTACAAACCCCATGTGGAAATCGCTGCGAGAAGCCGCAGCAAGAAAACTGCAATTTTATATACACACCTTAACAACGAAACTACTGAAATAAAAAGGCATATTGGTCACGTTCTGTGGCTGAAGATCCGATTCCCTGCCTGAAACACACGATTTGTGTCTCGAGTGTCGCTGTACCTTTTAGGTTTGCGCAAATATAGGTTACACTATGCTCGACGTAACAGAGGAGATAGACCCATGCTATAATAAGGTGGTAGAACATATCTGTTGTTGTTGCAGGCTTACGCCAAGAGGTGTGTCGGGTATCTTACAAGGTACGTTACTTTTTTGTCGCAGTGTCATGTTTCCTCCCCCTATGAATTGAGCCACCGTTATTAAAATGCTATCAGTGTTCATGTTGTCTTGGTGACGATAAGTGGTCGAGCACAACCGTAGGTAGATTCGTCTGTTATTATGCTGAGGGCTGAGGGTTTCTGTCACTCAAAAAACTGAGCGCCATGATATGTATGAAAAATGTAAAGCTTGGAGTTAAAACAATTATGAAATAAATATATATAAATTACTTAGAGTAAATCGTGGATTGACAAGGAAAAAGGAAGGGCAACAGGCAAGAGTGCCGATTTCATTTCGCACCCCTGAAAACGAATTCGACGCCTTCCATTGCACATGACCACGTTTACGGCACGCGACAGTAAAAGATTCGGGGGGGGGGGGGTGTAAAGAATATATATGTTGTGCCAGCTAGGCTGTATCGGGCGAGACTGGTGGCCCACCATATTGATTCGCGCATGTATTCTGCATGATGTTGCATGGTTTAGGCGATATTCACCTAAGAATCATCTACGGCCTGAAACCTTCTTCACACCCGGCGCCAGAACAGTGACTTGGAACTGAAAGCCGCTGAAGCGATTATCCCAGCAGATGAGAGGCACTGTCACACAGGGGACGTCCTATCACGTTGTACAATAAACTTCGGGAATCACCATTAAATATTTACGCCGCCCATCGTCCCGGGACGTAAACCATCGTGTAGAATGATTGTGTTGTAAACGAGGCGACTCCCTAATCCTCTTTTGAGCTGGACACAAAAGGGCCGTCATATCAGTAGTGTTATTCGGGAATAAATGATTTTCAAACATCAACTGGAGACACCATTCCCTAGGGATTAGACGTGATTTGACAAGTTGTGCAATATTGTTAAACTGTCACAAGCCTATCCAGCTATGATTTTCCAAATCATTTAATATACAATTAATGGTTATTATCAGCCAGTAGACACATTACCTAGACAACTCAAACTGCCGGAGCTGTATTTTGCTCCCACCTTTTTAAACAGTGCAGATGAATTAGAATTACACGAAGCAGATATACAGGCTGCTATACAGGGATTGTCTGTCATTAGCGTATTGAGTAGTTATTGTACAACTTTTTAGTAGAATGTAAAAATACGAATCATCAATTTGTCAGGTTCGATTAAAAGTCGGCCTTGGTTTTTCTGACATGTAACATTGTATAGCGCTTAATTCATCCGCTTCGCTGCTAATATCTCCCGAAGCCTTCTGCATGCCCCATGAGTTCCAAGTTAACTAAGTATAATGTGGAAGGGATCACCTGGTCATATCTCGAGCTGTCAGGGATATGTAGTGACTGGCTTCGTTAACATTACTCCATCACGTTTCCACTTTCCATTTGCTGGCAAATCTTTCACACAACTATTCAACTGTTTTCCAAAAATTAAAGATGTTACACATCGTGATTGGCGTACTAATATGGAAGAATTTATTTCAATATTTACAAGTTTTATTTGCTGTCATACTTTAAGTGCATGCGATCAGTACAACTGAAAATACTTGCATGAAATACTTCAAATGGATGTGATCGGTATAATTGAAATGGATTTCAACTATACATATGAAAGTAAGGTGTGATTTCGCAAATCGAGTGGCTTTGGAAAAATAGATTTATGTATACACTGTGTTAACTCAAACTAAGCCACTCCCTTCAGGAATCTTCACACGATCACGCGGATGCATTTATAATGTTTCGTGTGTACTGTATGGTATAATTGGAAAAGTAGAACGCCAGGCCGGTGGGTAATCGAGTTGTGTACATTTGCCTCTTTGTCTCTATCTTGGGGTGTTTCATTTGCTGTACATTTCCCCAGCACTTCTCGCTTCCTTGCGCTCACAATAGCAGAGATGATCGTTGAGTTTAATTTAATTCCCTCAACTGTTCTCCCTTGATGAAATTCGTTGGCATAAATCAACTGATGTGTCAATTCCATTGAGTCTTACTGCAAAAAGCAACGGTATCGACACGGGCAAGACGCATACAAACCTACAATGTACATTCTATCTTTGGCTGTCCTAAAGCCCTACTTATTTGATGTCTGTAGAAAGCATCCAATAATCCCAGCACGTCTTGTGTGTTCAATAAATCTAATCCCGATCAGCGGTGATGTCTTTCAATTCCACTCTTTCCGATTATACCAACTTTTCAAGGGGACATGCACGCACTTTCCTCACATTGTAAGTGGACATTAACGACACAACAAACCAATCCGAGTCTACATGAATTTCACCCTTTCCGATTATACCAACTTTTCAAGGGGACATGCACGCACTTTCCATACAATGTAAGTGGACATTAACGACACAACAAACCAATCCGAGTCTACATGTCCAATGTTGTGTTTGTTTTGGGTTACAGGTCTGAAGTGTCCCGCCACCACATTGTATATCACCTGTTAACCGGCTTTCTGTGGTA
The DNA here is from genome assembly GCA_016165875.1 of Acanthopleura granulata. Classification (NCBI taxonomy): domain Eukaryota; kingdom Metazoa; phylum Mollusca; class Polyplacophora; order Chitonida; family Chitonidae; genus Acanthopleura; species Acanthopleura granulata. The sequence continues at coordinate 10,436,160 of JABBOT010000002.1, forward strand.
TTGAGGCGGCACTCTTGCCTGTGCAGCCTGAGCTTTACAGAATTACTATACATGTAAAAAGTTTTTTCCGCAAGATATAACGTCGCTTACAGTATCCTTTCACTTGCATGACGACGGTGTCTTCACGTCAACATATTTTGGGAGAAATCAGATGATGGATTTTAAGTTGTTAATCCATTGATTAAAGCTGAAAAAATGCTGCAGGTAAATGTTTTACAGCATGTTTAGAAATGAATTCACTTCTCTATGATATATGCGTGCATTAAGCCACGACCAACCTTGGTTCCCAGCATATATTTTTCCCAGCTTCGTGTCGACTTGTGTCGAGGTTATTTCATACATTTATAGTACAATTTGTACAATGCTAACCCCTTGGAGACAAGTTTTGTGTTCGTGTCATTAGTTTATTTTTGTTCCCAACCAAGACAAATTCACTCAGCACGAACCCTTTGTTGCAACTAACCGGTTAAGTATGCCTTAGAGTCAGTGGGTCCTAACATCGATCCCGCTCCGCCAGTGTTGCCCTGCCAGAGCCCTCCGGAGAGTTTACCGTTGGAAAACCGATCTAAGTAATACATTGTAAATTGATTGTCGACCCCCTTGCCCGTGTATCTGTATTCTGCTGGCATCCCTTGTGCACACATAATAAAAGATTCGACGTGGATAGAATGAGATTAACTGCTTTGGTAAGACTGATATAGGACGATGACTTATGTGACCAGATGCACGAGTTAAGGCAGGGATAATGTTTCCATCGCAGAGGATTAATCTTACGCCCTACCCAAGAAAACTCCACCTACACGACGACGCCCAGCAACCCGGCCCAGGGTGGGGCCGGAGGAAACCAAGGACCATCTGCAGGTGGCTGGCTGACCTTCCCACGTATGACCGGACCTTGGCGAGAGACTCCTGACTCATTGTCCTGCTCTAGCATGCAAACCACCTTGACGAAGGAGGCCCGTGATGTTTTGTTTGGGATTTAAAACAAAATCTTAGTAGTCAAATCTGATGCGGACGCTTTTGATTGCCTGTTAAAAGAAAAATTCAAACTCAGTGATTTAGCAAAAGAAAAGACACTTGTATGTATTCTAAATGAATCTCTCGTAATTGTCTTGTTATTTAAACTTACTGACAGTCAAAATAAATGAGCATGTTTTCCAACCGCCCTGTACTTAAGAGAGTGTTCATTTATGTCGTGCATTTTGTAACATAGTTATAAGCAATTATTAAGCATATCACATAAACTTGCCTTCAAAAATAGCATATAGTGAGTTGCATTCGAAATCGTGTTCACATATAGCCTACAGTTATAGCCTACACAACGAAGACCTATTCAAGCAGGCCCTGTTGTTGGTCGGGTGAAGATTCCACTGGACTCAGTGTTCTGGTTCTTTCCAGTAAAAGACTATCTTGGCCTTTCTATATATCCTGAGCCCGGTTTCATGAAGCATACTTAATGCTAAGTAGCCCTTAGCTCAGTACACTTCCTATCTCTACAACATACGTTGTCATGGAAGTTAAGCGAATACTTAGCTAAGGGTGCTTCATGAAACTGGGCCCTGGAGAGCGGTATAAACTAGTGTGAAGTACAAGCGACAGTTCAGCTGTTGGTATCATTGCTCCCAACATGTGAGATGTGAACAGTCAGTGATTTTTGTCGGGACAGAAAGATTCCTGTATAAAGATTACTAACTACTGTGTCCATTAGGCTCAAGACTAGCGTTTTCGCATAGTAAGACATCACACTGATAACTGTATGGCCTAGTCGTGCAATCTTACCTAACAGGGTCACAGATATTGAGGTGCCAGTGTGTCAGTCAATGCAGCCTATTATACCTGTACAAGTCAGGTATTTTATTTAGAAGCCGTATATAATTACATGGAGTATTACAGGAGCCATTAGGGATAACGAGGTTTGAGATCTCAGATATTAGAGACTTAATATGCGATATGGATTTTCCAGTGTGAGAGTTTTCTGAGGTTTTTTATTGGCAGTGTCAGTAGTGCAGGTTATGACAAAGAGCTAAAGGCTCTCAAGATACGGGCTTCCTTTACGAGGCTCTGTGTTATAGAGCACCTTTGAAATACAATCTGCAGACAGGGCAACCTTAGGTATTAAGGGGATGCAGGGTTCTGCAGGGTTCTTTCGATTAAAGTGTCGCTCTCTTTGCAGCAAATCGGTTCATGAAGTGGAGTTCTTGAAGAGCCTCTTACTCCTTTTGTCGAGCTCTGACGCCATACTGCGTTGAGATCATATTAGCTACAAAACGTAAATCGTTATAATTTATTAAAGATAATTTACATGTATAAACTATGATGCTACTAATCTTTACAAACAGTACATAAAAAAGACAACGATAATTCCAAAGTCAACAGGCAACAGGGATATTTTGTATATATTGGCATGCATGCCAACCGCGACGTTTCTCACATTTATGGGAATTTCTCTCAAATCGCTCGCCACAATATCTGCATTACAAAATTCCACTGCTGGCTCTATCCGTTAAAATCAAGAATCAACACCTAAAGACATAGGCGAAACCCTTCATTTCCAGGTGCTGTTTTTATAGCGTTCAAATACCCCAAATAATCGGTGGAAACTCTATTGAAATTAAACATTGAAAAGATTTTCTCCAGTACTAACAGAAAGCACCACAAACGTTTTCCTCGTGTTGTCTCTAAAGAAAACCTAACTAAATAATCTCAAATATGGATTTTTTTTACTTTGGACATTTCTTCCACTGCAAGTTTATTCTGCATGGGATTCTTAAGTGAATTATGTTATAGGAAGATCGATGTAATTCTCTCAGCGAAGGATTCTACACGGCCATGCAGTCAGAGATGTACTTCCAGGTACACAAGGCTACCAGCTGGAGCCTAATACCTCGTGATCGAAGTTGGCGCCCCGGTTAGATGACCTGGATCTCATGTTAAGCTTCTACGATCTCACCCACTACATTTTACCACCAGCACAAAGTCAGGACTAAGCTCGTTATGTAGATCCGTAAAGCGCAGGATTTCTTTCGATGCATGAGGATCTATTTTTCACTGCTTTCTAACCACTGTGATCCTTGCTCAAGTAAAGAAGAAACACAGACAGCTCTTCATTATCTCTTACTTAGTAATCGAATAAAGTTCTAGAAAGAGATGACATCGTGTCTGAAAAATAGAGACTTGATCTGAGTGGACAGCGGAGGAATTTTGGCCCAGGGTTATCTTATTGGTATAAAAAAATTTCTGACGCCTCATTTCTGAAGGATATTATAGTGTCGATTATATCATAAAAGCGTAAACGGTGACTGAGAAGTTGGATGAGAAAGATATGCAGTGTGAGATGTTGTTAACTTGTGTGTAAGGGGAGGGTAAGGGGATGATCTCCACGATAACTGCAACTATTTATGCACTACGGTGAACAGTTAGAATAATGCCCCAACCGAGCTAATTTGGCCACAGGCCAGATTTCACCGGTTAAGAGTGATCATTGCCATTCATCACATTGTTTACTTTGAACTGGTTGTACTCTCTGCACTGTAGTCTTTCACACTCTAGTTTAATAATCCTAACTGATAATGACAACGTTTGGTTACTACGCTTAATATGTAAAACATTGCCCTGCTCTACTGAAGCAGCTGTTCAAAGGCTGTCGCATGTACCAATAATCTCATCAATGCCCAACACCTCTTTCCCATAACCAAAGTCAACAGGTAAAGTACACAGTGACTAGAGAAGACTTTAACGCCGTAAATGTCACAAAGAAGGTGTTTTCTCTCCACAACGAAGTCCTTGAGGAATGTAGTCTGATACGCTACAAACCCCATGTGGAAATCGCTGCGAGAAGCCGCAGCAAGAAAACTGCAATTTTGTATACACAACTTAACAACGAAACTACTGAAATAAAAAGGCATATTGGTCACGTTCTGTGGCTGAAGATCCGATTCCCTGCCTGAAACACTGTCACTGTGCCTTTTAGGTTTGCTTAGGTATAGATTACGCCATGCTTGGCGTAACAGACCATGCTATAATAAGGTGATAAAACACGTCAGCCGTTGTTGCAGACTTAAGGGGGTGAGTCGGGTATCTTACGGGGTACACTAGTTTTTTGTCCTAGTGTCATGTTTCCCCCACAAACGAATTGAGCCACCGTTATTAAAATGGTATCAGTGTTCATGTTGTCTTGGTGACAATAAGTGGTCGAGCACAACCGTGGGAAGGTTCGTCAGTTACTATTCTGAGGACTCTGCTTTCTGTCACTCAGAAAACTGACAGCCATGATATATGTGAAAAATGTAAAGCTTGGCGTTAAAACAACTATCAAATCAATATATATAAAGTACTTAAAGTAAATCGTGGACGGACAAGGAAAAGGGAAGGACAACAATCAGGGGTGCCAATTCGATCAATCCCTTCCATTGCACACTGGCACGGTTACGGCACGCGACAGTAAAAGATGAGGGACTGAAGAGCATACATGTCGTGCCAGTTCGGCTGTATCGGGCGAGACTGGTGGCCCACCATATTGATTCGCGAGTGTATTCTGCATGATGTTGCACGGTTTAGGCGTCATTCACACAAGAATCATCTACGGCCTCAAGCCTTCTTCACACCCGGCGCCAGAACAGTGACTTGGAACTGAAAGCCGCTGAAGCGATTATCCCAGCAGATGAGAGGCACCGTCACACAGGGGACGTCCTATCACGTTGTACAATAAACTTCGGGAACCACCATTAAATATTTACTCCGTCCATCGTCCCGGGACGTAAACCATCGTGTAGAATGATTGTGTTGTAAACGAGGTGACACCCTAATCCTCTTGACCTGGACACAAAAGGGCCGTCATATCAGTAGTGTTATTCGGGAATAAATGATTTTCAAACGTCAATTGGAGACACCATTCCCTAGAGAAAAGGAGTGATTTGAAAAGTTGTGCAATATTGTTAAACTGTCACAAGCCTATCCAGCTATGATTTTCCAAATCATTTAATATACAATTAATGGTTATTATCAGCCAGCAGATAGATTGTCGACGCAACTCAAACTGCCTGAGGTGTATTTTACTCCGACATGTTTTATAGAGCAGATGAATTAGAATTACACGGAGCAGATATACAGGTTAACATTCTAATACACGGTGATTGTCTGTCATTATTCAATAGTTATTGTCCAACTTTTCAGTGGAATGTAAAAATACGAATCATCAATTTCTCAGGTTCGATTATAGGTCAGCCCTGGTTTTTCTGACAAGTAACATTGTTCAATTCATCTGCTTGGATCATAACATTTCCCGATGCCTTTTGCATGCCCCGAGGTTTTCAAGGTAACTAAGTATAGCATAAGAAGGGTCCATATAGTCATATCTCGAGCTGTCAGGGGAAAGTAGTGCCTGGTTTCGCCAACATTGCAGCATTTTACCCCATCAAGTTTCCACTTTCGATTTGCCGTCAAAATTTTTCTAACAACTATTCAACTGTTTGCCAAAAGTTGCGCATGTTACTAATCGTTTTAAGTGTTCTAACATGAAAGGATTCATTTGAATATTTACAAGTTTTGTTGCATGAAATACTTCAAATGGATGTGATCGGTATAATTGAAATGAATTTCAACCATACATGTGAAAGTAAGGTGTGATTTCGTACATCGAGTGGTTTTGGAAAAATAGATTTATGCATACATTGTGCTAACTCAAACTAACCTACTCCTTTCAAAACATACGGATGCATTTATGATGTTTCGTATATACTGTATGGAATAATTTGAAATGTATAACGCCAGTCGGGTGGGTAATATCAAGTTGTGTACATTTGCCTCTTTGTCTCTATCTCGGAGTGTTTTCTTTCTCCAGCACTTCTCGCTTCCTTGCGCTCACAATAGCAGAGATGGTCGTTGAGTTTAATTTAATTCCCTCAACTGTTCTCTCTTGATGAAATTTGCTGGCATAAATCAACCGATGTGTCAATTCCATTGAGTCTTACTGCAGCAAGGAACAGCATCTACACGGGCAAGACGCATACAAACCTACAATGTACATTCTATCTTTGGCTGTCCGAAAACCCTATTTACTTGATATCTGTAGAAAGCATCGAATAGTCTCAGCACATTTTGTGTGTTGAATAAATCTAATCCCGATCAGCGGTGATGTCTTTCAATTCCACTCTTTCCGATTACATGGGCTTTTCAAAGGGACATGAACGCACTTTCCATACAATGTAAGTGGACATTAACGACACAACAAACCAATCCGAGTCTACATGAATTTCACCCTTTCCGATTATACCAACTTTTCAAGGGGACATGCACGCACGTTCCATACAATGTAAGTGGACATTAACGACACAACAAACCAACCCGAGTCTTCATGTCCAGTGTGGTGCTTACTTTTGGTTACAGGTCTGAAGTGTCCCGCCACCACATCGTTTATCACTTGTTAAACTGTATTCTGTTGTACTGAGGCGGTACTCTTGTGCAAGCTACAGAATTACAACACATATAAAAAGTTCTTCATATGCCGCGTTCGTCCTTGCTTTCCGCAGGATATAACGTCGCTAAAACACCCTTTACGGTTTTTGACGCGTGTCATTTCGGTTGCATGACGACGGTGTCTTCACGTCAACATATTTTGGAAGAAATCAGATAGTGGATTTTAAGTTGTTAATCCATTGATTAAAGCTGAAAAAAATGTTTAGAAATGAATTCACTTCTCTATGATATATGCGTGCATTAACGATCAACCTCGGATTCCCTGCATATATTTTTCCCAGCTTCGTGTCGTCTTGTGTCGAGGTTATTTCATACATTTATGGTACAATTTGTACAATGCTAACCCCTTGGAGACAAGTTCTATGTTAGTGTCATCAGTTTATTTTTGTTCCCAACCAAGACAAATTCACTCAGCACGAACCCTTTGTTGCAACTAACCGGTTAAGTATGCCTTAGAGTCAGTGGGTCCTAACATCGATCCCGCTCCGCCAGTGTTGCCCTGCCAGAGCCCTCCGGAGAGTTTACCGTTGGAAAACCGATCTAAGTAATACATTGTAAATTGATTGTCGACCCCCTTGCCCGTGTATCTGTATTCTGCCGGCATCCCTTGTGCACACATAATAAAAGATTCGCCGTGGATAGAATGCCATTGACTGCTTTGGTAAGACTTTTGTAGGACGTTAACTGTATGTGATCAGGTGCACGAGTTAAGGCAGGGATAATGTTTTCATCGCAGAGGGTTAATCTTATCCGTTGTATAACTGGACTGTTATTGCAGGGAATCCATGGACATGCTGGACTAGAGGTAAGATTTGAAAACTTCAGACGGAAAGTATCACCGTTATATTGGATAAAACATATTCTTAAAGGATATCACCTCATAGTTACTGACAAATATCGCTGTCGCTTTTGATCAAGTTTAATTTAAAGCCATAGAAAAGATTCCCATTCTAAATGCAGAACAGATTCACATTCGCTTTCAGAATTAGTTGACTCATCCTTGCCTGGATTAAATTTAAATATATTGCCATTGGAAGCACATTGGTTGACCCACGTTGACCGGACACGAATCAGAGTTTGAGTGAGGAGTCTTGTGTGGACTACATGCACCAGTTAGCTATTTCATTCCAGAGTAACTGCCAGATATGTGCACAATGAACAAAGACATTTACACGTCTTCAAAACCTAATGGTAATGATATAGTCAAGTTTTATGAAACCATGATTGTTCATGGACCTTAATTTCAGTTTGGATGTTTCGTTTTTGTTTTGTTTTTTTTTTTTGTTTTGTTTTTTTTTTATTCAGTTGTTTGGTTGGTTCTTTTTACGACCAGCAACCCGGTCCGGGTTGAGACCAGAGGAAGCCCACGAGCATTCACAGATTGCTGACGGACCTTCCCACGTACGGAAGTCAGTATGAGGTACGCTTGAATTCACGGCCATCGCATCATCGTTATCTCCCGCCGTCTGAAATGTGAACAGTCGGTGATTCTTTTCGGGACAGAAAAATTCCTGTATAAAGATTACTAACATCTGTATGCATTAGGCTCAAGAGTAACGTTTTCGCATAGTAAGACATCACACTGATAACTGTATGGCCTACTCCTGTAATCTTACCTAACAGGGTCACAGGTTATGAGGTGCCAGTCAGTGCAGCCTATTATACATTTACAAGTCAGGTATTTTATTTAGAAGCCGTATATAATCACATGGAGTCATTAAGAACAATCAGGTTTGAAATCTCGAACATTGCAACAATCCCTAACATTTAATATGCGATATGGATTTTCCAGTGTGAGAGTTTTCTGGGTTTTTGTCGGTAGTGTCTGTAGTGCATGTTATTACAGAGAGCTAAGGGTTCACAAGGTACAGGCTTCCTTTACGCGGCTCAGTGTCATAAATCAACGCTTGTAAACCAATATGCAAACAGGCCTGCCTTAAAAGAAAAACCAACAAAAATATAGCCAAAGTTATTTCAGAAGAAGCTTCCATATGCACACCGGAACGGGCACAGGCATATCCATATGACGTGGTTGGTAACTCTATACATCACCTTTTAATCTTGAACGAGGCCATGGGATATACCATTTTAGAGAAACCGGAAGCACGATATCACGTCATCCTCATTCTGCGCTCTTCAGTATTGGAGGCGAGACATGCCTCTGTGTGCAAAGTACGGGCCCCTTTATTATTACAATCGAAGGCCACGCATTGTGGCCTCCTAGTTGAGACCTGGGGAAATAACCCCAGACGTATTCCATTACCACTTTCTCGCTGAAAATAGCTTTATAGCATATTAGCATTGTCTCGTAATCAGGCGGAAAACAGCTGATTTAACTACTAACTATTACATGTATTAACTACTACATTATGCAAAACAGTGACCTAGATATGGGTGACGCCACAGTGGAAGCTGATGCCTTCTCGGATACAGAAATATCTTACCCTTGATTGGTTAAAATTGAGAGGATGGCGGTCCGTTCGATTGGTACATGGGCGTTTTGGCTTACTTTGAACTGCGATATGTTGGTTATCCTGCATCACAAAAACAAAAAGTCACGTATTTTGAACTATGAATGGGATTCTATATCGATACATATATACATTTGGCCTAGTGCTGGCATTTCTATAAGTATTAAGGCGATGAAGGGTTCTACTGGGTAATTTTTGACTGAAGTGTGGCTCACGCTGCAACCGATCGGTTCGTCAAGTCGCTTGCTTGAATATAATTCTTTCTTCTTTTGTTTCGGTTTTAAGTTTGATCACGTTTTGTCGAACTCTGACGCCATGCTGCTTTGAAATCATATAGCTGCAAAAAATAAAATCAATTCTGTTATTAGGGATAATTTACACGTATAAATTATGACGTTACTGATTTTTTACAAATAGTATATACAAAGATAACGGTGCGGTGATAATCCCAGGGAGACAGCGAAGGAATTAAATAGTGAATGCAGCACAGAGAATTTTTTGGCAAACATTTGATCTTTCAATATTTTATCGGTCTAACAAAATTTGAGCTTGTTTACCGTGACTAGCGAGAAGTCCCATTTCTGAAGGAAACCAAAGTATCTCCTATATTATAATAACGTAGACGTTGATTGAGAAGTTGGATGAGCGAAGATTTTTCTTTTTTTTTCTCAAGTGGGGTAGGGTGTAAGGATAACTTCCCTGACACGTGTTATCAACGAAGAGCCCAAGCACGTATGCATTTACTCAACATTACACATTGAATGTCAACATTCAAAAGATATTGAACAATCCTTTTTAAAGGTGTTGTCGATGCACGGGCACCGCGAAACCATAACACTCGAATTGTGCCTTAGCATTGATGACGTTCCCCTTGTCTCGAATGAGTCAGTGGCAGTAATTCAGCTTATATAATGGCGATATGTCACTGGAGATATGGCGCTACCAAAAGAAAATGTAGTCCCTACATAAGCAACAAAAGTGGAATGAGTTATTTGTTTGGTGTTTTACGCCCTACTCAAGAATATTTCATTACACGCGTTATGGTGGGAAGAAACCTGGCAGACGCCAGGGAAAACACACGACCATCAGTAGCTTGGTGGCGAACCTTCCCACGTACGATTGGAGATGAAACCAACATCGATCGCACTGGTGAGAGGCACCTGGGTCAAAAGTGGAATAAAGTTTGTTGTGCAACACCCCACAAGTTAATGCGAGGTCATGTTTTCATATAACTGTTGGCCCACAATTTGTTATTTAGTTTGTACACCTATGCACAGCGTACATGTATACTGGAGGAAGCCAAATTGGCTTTCAACGAATATTATACCAGGCAAAAGGTCAATCGAGCATGTTTGATTGCTTGTTGTTAACAAGGCCCCATAAACAGTGACATCGATGGATTCTTATATATGCTGTCAATGCCATGCCCAAGCCTGTCACACGGGTGTCCAGGGGTGTCACAGGACTAAGAGGCAGCCTCCTCTGCATGGTGTACAACAACATTCCTTATGCCAGAACATTGCAATAAATATCTCATATCGGCGGTGTAATAAGATATGGTATCTGGTGCTAATAAATGATTTCCTGAGAGCAGACAATTATTGTTTTGAGAGGTCGCGGAGACCAGTTTGTATGACACCAGATATTCACATGTATATGAACTAGTATATTGTTTATTGTTGAACGTAGCCTTGTAGCTTCCCATTATGGTCCTATTGTGAAACTATCTAGTTTGTAAACGCCACGTTTGTCACGACAACTAACCTATCATATAATCTGATGAATGAATGGAAGATGAATATCCCAGATAATTAACATTTCTGCAAATATTTCTGACATCATCATCACAAACTCCTTAAGCATATGGTCCTTCAATTTAGTATACACCGTCACATGCCTGAAATACTCTTTCAGTGCCTTCTTCACCCGTCCTACGTGGAAAGGTCTGCCAGGAGCTGGGGATAGTCGTGGATTTCCTCCGGCCTTTGCCCGATTTCCTCCCGCCATAATGCTGGTCGCGGTCGTATGAGTGAAATATTCTTGGGTACGGCGTAAGATACAAAATTTAATAAATAAAGTAAATATATTTATATCATATTGCGGACCAAATGGAAAGACCTAGATCTTAACACGCGGCCTCCCTGTTAAGAGCTAATGAGACAGTGACAGTGTACGCTGAAGCCGTTTGTGACTGACAGGTTTTCAATTAGCCAAACAGGCCAGAGTGGAATACCCGAATTGTCCTAAAACCCGCATCATCTTGTATAATAAATGTGGACAGGATGGAGTCATCATTCCCGAAACATAACCTAATCATTAAAGCATGAGTTTTGGTCAATCCTACATGCAGTTCATAAATTGTCCATCATAAATAACGCATGCAATGGCTCCCAAAGGATTGTGAATATAAGCCTCTCTCACATGTAATCACTGAAATGGAAATCTGTAGAGGATATCCCTAGCGTGTGGTTAGAACTGAGCCAGTGCGAAAACCGAAGCATGATAATAATCACAGATATTTGAAAATGTATGTATGTACGTATGCTTGAGTTTTACGACGTACTCAACAATTTTGCAGTTACATGTATATGGCGCCGAGGACTCCTGTGGCCTCTTGTGGCAGAATCAGTTCATGTCGCCATAGTACCGCCTCACTGGCACCCCACGCAGTCATATTATATTGACATGTCCGACATGTCCCTCCTCCTTACTCTAAGCGCTCAGTGCTGAGCAACTAGTTAGACAGCAACACTGTGTAACAGTATACCCCTGAATCAGTAACATAAATATGTAGCATCAGAACCAAAGGCAATTCAGAGATTTATTTTCCTTCACTAAGATAAGCATTTGGACCTGTACATAAGAAACAAAACTTGGATGTTTTTCGTTTTATACTTTGAATGCAGGTGTTAATTATAGAATGGCGTTGTTTTTGGTTTTGATGACATAAATCTGCATTTGAATACCTAAAGATTACTGATCTGCCATCAGGTTGACATTTTCTTTAACTGGGTAAATTTCGGGTGCGGGGAACGGGATGAACCAACTTGAAAGGCCTTGATTGCCCTGGATTCCAGGCCAGATTTTCAAAGGGTCAAAAAATTTACCACAGCGGTCATGGTGTGGATGAGAAACCTAGTAGGCCGTAGTAAAGCGGGCTGAACGCAACAAAACGTGACAGTATGTAATAAGCCGTAACAAAACTTGGAGGCCGTCCGTAGAGAGACGCATATCAAGGTCCTTTCAAGTACTGTTACGTTTTGCCACGTTTTGTGACGGTTCTCACGGCAAGCTCACGGTGCGCCCCAGAATGTGTCTCGACGACACATTTTTGTATCTACAATACGAAGGAAGAAGATCAAGCTGTGAAGAAAGAAGGTCAAGCTATGCCACCGAAGAAGCCAAGAAAGTCGCCAAATTCCCACGGCGCACCGCGTTCAGGACATACGGTATTGCTGTGACCGCCAGAAACATAATGCAACCTAGCATTACGCTGCCATAATCCGGGAGATGAGATTGTAAGGACACATGTCACACCGTGCCCCGTGTAATTTCTCAACCAAGGCAACACCATGACAATGCTAGGAAATTCTCTAATTAGGTTCCCATATAAATTATTCAACTTCAAGGAAATTCCAAGAGGTTGATCAAACAGAATGACTGCATTGTATGAAATCATGAATAATCATTTGTGTCGGCCTGTGTATGGACAGAATTGAAATATTTAATGAGCAGAACATTAGTAGGGCTTGACTCGCACTTACAGGAAAATCCGTCTTCATGATTACAATAATCGGACAGCAGCACAACCTTTAACGTCCCACATGTCTGTGGAATCACCTTTATCCTGCCTCTCACTCCTCATCTGTCAACTCTTCATCTTCTGAACAAAATTTCTGATTTTTTTCCTGGATATATTGATACACATAAACCCAACGAGGTAAAGTGCTTTTGCTCAGAAACAAAATATATCGTGATCTGAGTCGATATCTCACACAGTAAAACGCAGATATGGGGCTTAAGGCCTCCTGTAACACTGACCGGTCGTCTTCCAGCCACTGAAGATATTAAATAATGATTGGAACGCATGTGAATTATCTCCCCATTGTTTATGGTTCATAACTACTTCCGTGATGGTTATTAGCGCGCGGCGATGTCATTCAGTCGAAAACGTTCACGGAATGTGTAGCACAAACAAACAATGTAAAGAAACTGGCTCGTCCTCTGTTCTGACATAGATTAATAAATCTTTTTTTTTTCAAAACATGGATCTCATTATTCAAATTTGTTGTTTCATGCAAGGGTTTGATTTTTTGGGTCACAAGGTAACGGAATACTGTATTCTCTATCAAATTAAAACTTGTGAACATGCAGTCTATGCCTATATATGTTTTTTTTTTCGAAAATAAAACATTGCACTTCATATACATGAAGCTAGGTATTTCGCACAAGTTTCTGTTTGTTGCGAATTCGTGGTGTTACATGACATGCCCATTGCTATAATTCAACAGTAACCATGAACAGCCACACTTAAACTTTTATTATATAAGTACAAGAAGAAAGACGTATATGCCGCCACCAGCTGCCACGTATGCGTACTTCAAAAATGAGCTTTACGAACGATAACAAGATCCCCAGGAACAACTTAAAATAAATGTGCACGTTAGAGATCAAATTGAAAATGGCTGTGTGTCGTTCCGTTGTTTACACTTTGTTATAACACAAGAGTCGATACAAAAATCCACACGTAAACCTCCACTAACGTAACAATAAAAATGTCTTATTGTTAGAAATAAGATACAGGTGCCTCTCACCAATGCGATCGCTGTGAGTTCAAGCCCAGCTCAATCTGGGTTCCTCTCTACGTTACAACATGTGAATACGTCATTGGTTTCCCACGGGTTCTGCCCGGTTGAATCCCACAATAATGCTACATGAAAATAATGTAAGTGAAATATTCTTAAGTCGGACGTCACACCAGTCAAATAAATAAATAAATATTGCTCTTCTTCACTCTCAATACTACTTTGTTTTAGCTTCCTGGGACGCCCGATTTGGCTCGTTTGCCTGGTAAAAGCCTGTAAATTGCTGATTCGAAGCAATTGATTGATTCTTGGATTGCCTCCTTGATTGATTAAGTGACTGATTGATCTTTCCAAGATGTTGTGTACCGGGACTTACCGATTGAATTTAACATCTGAGAACAACTTGCAAGTCATCGAGATTTAGTCAGGAGAGGTTTTACAAGCGTAGCAAAACATCCTTCAAGGAAACATATTACCAAGCACGACTCAATTGATGTTTGATATTCCGCCGCACAGAATGAGGAGATAGCTTTCACATGGCTCTTTTTATTCAGTCATAAGTTTTGTGCTCAGTCGTGACAATGTTTAATTTGTACATGCAAAATGTGGGCGTCTGTACACAAATGTAACTTGACAGCACTTCTGTTTTCAAGAATGTTCATCGGACATTTGCAGTTGACCATTAATGACATAAGGTGAAAGGTTTTAACAGCGGTGTTTCTTACAGTAAGTTTTTCGAGTCATCCCTGTTTTCTTTTTCTCCACATGTTTTGAGGCACTGTGTTTACTAAGATATCTCTAGTTTGACATCAAGAATAGGACAGTGCACATGACATCAAACACATGGCCACTTGGCCAATTCTTCCAGTAATCAGCGGAAGGTGGTAGGTTTTGCCCGGGTATTGCCTGTTTTCCTCCCACCATAACGCTGGCAACCGACGTATAAGTGAAATATTCTTGGGCACGGCGTAAATAAATAAATCCAAAACAAAATCGAACAAAATCTTGTGCTCAAAGTATTAACCAGAACTATTCACTTCTTTTTTTGTCATTTGGGTTCTGTAGTTATGACAAACACCTTTAACCGCGTACCAGTTTACCCACAGAACACAATTATAGACTCACAACTTTGGCCTCGATTGGTTCTAGGTTGTACGGATCTCCCATTCCATGAATGAAGGAGATCTTTTGGTACTTTTCTTTTCCGGTCTGAATTAACGATGGTTTTATCAAATAGCACAGACAATGCCGGCTGGCAAGGATAATACAGGACGGCAAAGTACAACATTCTGGTTCTTAGTGAGACAACAATAGCTTTGCTTGCATTTTGCCTGGGCAATTTTCTTTTGTGCAACTGCCTGTTCTAGGCATCAAGTTTCGATGGATCGAATCACCTTTTTGTGAGACAAAACGAGAACCCACATCCCACGAGAGAACAACATAAAAAAATGAACAAATTGAGAGTCTGAAAAAAGCCAGTGGCTTCAACGCATCGTCAAATCCTCTTATTCATGGGGAAAATTTAGATTATCCCTTTACAAATACGAAATCAGGCTTTACTATGTAGGCTCCATGTACTGAACGTCTCCCTGTGGCGGTAATTGCTCATGAGCATGCCTGAGTGCTGATATCACCACATCCGCATTCAAATGTGAACTGTTACATTTGCCCCAGATCTTCAGGAAAAAAAACAAAGCAAACAACGTTACGTCTTCAATATGGTATTTCTTCTGTATTAGCAGGTTTTATAAATGTATACGATCATGATAGTCACCTTCGAGTTGGTAAACTGTCCAAGATTTGTGAATTATAAACCGGTTAAGTAGTACAATGCACCCCTACAATACTTTTATCATTTCTGCAGAAAAAAATTCCAATTGCAGACTTCTTGGATATCGTACGCCGTTCCAAATGCCTCTGGGCAAAGTGTCTTGTCAGCAGGGAAAACAAGTTTGATGTGTATTTCATGGAATAACAGAAAATGAGTCCAGCTTACTGATCCGCTTTTCAAACTCTATCATATTCTCTTTTCTCTGAACAAAATATTGTTTTAAGGGCTATCTGTGTCTGTTCCTGCACAGAAATGCCAGGGGGCTGGTGAACATGTAAAGAGATACCTTCAAAAAGGAGTAAAGTTGTAGGGAAAACAGATGCAAAACATATGGTGTTAAACCCAATGTATGTCGTCTGTGTAAAAAGAATCTTCTGCAGGAATAAGGAGAAGAGACAGCCACTGGTAACAAATGATGGACTGGTTATCTGAATGTTTAGGTACATAAACATTACCCAGTTTACTTGCTTTCATAGTACGTGTATACCGCTGTGAACAAAGTCCTCATTGACTCTGCAGTACGAAAGTGATTCTTTTCTTCGCTCAAGAACATGTTTTCGATCCGCCTAGAATTCCCAGAAAGGCAGCAGCCTGTATCTGGAAGAAATCAATGCAGACAAATGCATCGCTATGGGGAGCAAGAGAGACAGACTCTTCCGCTTTTGTCGTCCCGGGCATTCTTTCTTTCTAGATGTACTGTAATTCAAGTGTCATTATGCCAATGAGATTACCTGGGTTATTGTTGTCGTAAATTAGATCCAGATATAAACTGTATTACCAGACTCCGACAGCCTCAGATGAAGGAGGTATTATTTCGCCATACTACGTATAATCCTTCAATCCATTAGGAAGCATTTCCTTTGATTTTCTGGATACGTAACTGAACATATCTGGAGATTATTAAAGATATTTCCTGAAGGAATTTGAAGATTTGATTATAGATGTCCTGTCGGATCTTTTTCTCCGTTGAATTGCCACTATCATATCAGCCTTTACAGGCACGTCTGCGAAGTTTTAGACGTCTGTCAAATCGCTGTTCCCTCTAGCGAAACCCGTTTCCTCTGTCCAACAGCAAATCATTATACTGTAACTGATGTAACCCCAAAAAATAGCAATGGTTTAACGAATGAATGAATGAATGAGTGCTTATTGTTTAACGCCCTACTCAAGAATATTTCACTTATACGAATTCGGTGTCTCCTTGGGGCAGTACGGATTTCCACCGTATCTTTTATCTGGTGCTACCTCACCGAGACGACTTGCCGAAGCCCCCTGACCCAGTCACATTATACTGACACCGGGCCGACCAGTCCACCCTCTATCCTCTTATTGCTGAGCGCCTAGCGAGGAAACAGGATGTACCATTTTTTAAAGCCTTTGATATGACCCGACCCAGGTTTGAACCCAGATCTCCCCATCCGAAAGAGCTATCCGGGCGGGTCTGGTTTAACGAATAAAATACACCTTTGTGGATAAAATGTAACCTGTTTGCAAGGTGTTTAACGTCACTGTAAACATGATTTTATATATATATATATATATATATGTATGTTTGACATACTTTGAGGAGGGGAATGGCACTTGTAGATTACCATTCGTGGTTGATCGGAGATGTTTTGTAGTTGCAAAGTTGACAGGTTTAAATAGTGTATTCAGGTATGTTGGGCACTTTCCGTTTAGAATCTTATACATGTAGACTCCTGTTTGCTGGGAAATTTTGTGTTGGATACAGAGTCACTTGAGTTGCTTGAATGGGTTGGAAGCTGGTGTTAAATAAGGGGCATTTAATATTAGTCTAGCTGCTTTGTTGGAAGTTTTGAGATTCTTTCTATCTGGTACTTGCTGGCATATCCCCAGATCCTGAAACAGTAGTCGATATATGGCAGAATGAAGGAGTTATAATAAAGAATTTTTGCATTTTTTCCCAGCATATGTTTGTTCCTGGATAATACACCAAGTTTGGTTGTGATCTTTTCACATACAGAATCAATGTGGGAAATCCAGTTAAGGCTTTGAGTAATATGAAGACAAAGAATTTTGGCAGATTGTACGCATATAAGATTCAAGTTGTATGCTGTAATGTTAATACGAGTGTCTGGTTTACGTAGTTTATGTTTAATGCCTAATAACAGAATGGCTGACTTGTCAGTATTAAGAAACATTTGATTGTAGTGACACACCTCTCGATTTGTTCTATGTTCTGATTCATAGCAGCCTCTAATTCTGCTACATTTGTGCCATGGTTATATACAGTGGTGTCGTCAGCATTCGAGTCAATTGTACTCATGGTTGGGCATAACAATAGGTCATTTAAATAAATTATAAATAGTAGGGGGCCTAGAATGGCTCCTTAGGGCACACCATATTCTACAGGCTGAGGATCGGACACGTGACCACCAAGGCAAACGAACTGTTTTCGGTCAAAAAGGTATGCTTTTTTAGAGCAGTATTCTCGAGTTTGGAAAGTTTAATTTTTTGTAAGATGATATTCATGATTAATCGTATCAAACGCTTTTTGAAAATCAAGCTATGCACAAGCTACAAAATGTTCTTGGTCAATTAAAGCTAGCCATGATTCTACCATTTTTGTCAATGCATTTTGGCAGTATTGCTGTGCTCGGAATCCTGACCGTCTCTCACAAAGTAGTTTGAAATTGGTCAGATAATTGTACAGGTGATCATGAATGTGTCTTTCGATAATTTTTGATAAAGCAGATAGAAAACAAATTTGGCGATAACTTTTGCACTGTTCGATCACTCCTGACTTGTATGTGGGCACTACTTTAGCTACTTCCCATGCTTGAGGGAACTCCCTTGTTTCTAGATATTTATTTATTATAATTGTAACAGGTTCTGCAATTACAGCTGCACTCATTTGAAGAAAGCATGGTCCATTCAGGTGAGGGCATGTACTTTCTTTGACATCCAGTTCACATAAGTGTTTATACACAGATTCTTTGTCTCTCTTAGGTAAAATGAATTTTGTGCCTTGTGAGATTTTTTCATCTATAAACAGTTTTAATTTTCATGAAGGTCTGTAAGTGGTTTAAAATTGTTTGGAATATTAGGTTTGGTTCGTTTGGCGGAATGTTAGTAAAGAGGTTGTTCATTTCATCTGACATAGGTTTCTCGTAGGTGATGAAGTGATCATAGTTTGAATTAGAAGATATTTTAACCTTTTCTGGGACTTGATTGTTGTTGTTTTTAGGACCTATTTCTCTTTACACTTTCCATATATTCTCCTGGTGCTTCTTGTTTTCTATTTGATCAGTTCTTCAAAGACATTTTTCTACGCTTTATCGAGTACATAGTTGGCTTTATTACGCCAATAGCGGGTATTCTTAAAATCTTTTTGGGCGTGATATTGATCCCGTAACTTTCTAGTATTGACAGTTTCTTCACCTTTTAATCATTTTGGCAGTTTTTTTTTATACTTTTTACTCTCTTTTCCCTAAATGATGCGTGATTATTTAGCGTTTCACTGAATAGCTCAGAAAAGACAGTCACTGTATTCAAATATTACAGCTGACCATGGCTTTTCAAGTAAATCTGATAGAAAAAATTCTGTATTAAAGTTTTCTAGTCTTCGATATTTACTAGACTTGTGGGTTTGTGAACTGAATTTTCGTTTTTTAATTTTATATCCGGATCAGCAGGATAGTGGTCACTTATTGCTATTTTGGGGACATTTGTTTTTACGACATTTTCTGGGTTTGTAACATAAACATGATTTATCAATGTGTTTATCGTATTTGTTACTCTAGTTGCTTCTGTGGTGACCTGGTGAAGTTGATATGTTCTAAAGGTTTGTTCCCAGTGGTTACATGCATGATTTATACTTAAAAGATCATAGTGGAAATCTCCGGATAGAATAATTTCTTTGGATTCCATGGAAGCAATGTCCTTTATTTGTTCGAAATCATCCAACCACGTAACTGTGGAGCCCGATGGTCTGTATATAAATCCAATTAGTACAGGTTTGACATGGGTAATTTCACTTTCAATCCAGACAACTTCTAGTTTTTCAGACGACAGATCTCTGCGACGTTCATACTGGATATTTTCATTTATAAATAGAGCAATTCCCCCTCCCTGTTTAAGCGGTCTATCCTTTCTTTCCAGCTTGAAGTGGCTAATATTTATAAGTTTGTCTTGGTCTCTTTCTTGAGGAAAATTTCTGTGCAGGCAAATATGTCAGTTTCAAATGATGTGGGTGAAAGAATAGATCTGAGTTAATCAATATTTAGTTTTATATGTTGAATGTTAAGATGCCATGTTCTTAGATCTGTTCTCAAATACCAAGGACATTTGTCTTTGTTGGAAAATGACGAAGCTTGAGGCTGTTCAGTTTAAAATAATCACATGTCCGATCCTTGCTACACTGAACCGGAAATATTTACAGCATTTATATACAGACCGTCGACATAACCATAGATATTCATAAACTGTAAACATTGATAACTTCTAAAATATTCGTATATACATATAAGTTTAAATACATTAAGATTAGTCACAGGTGTGCCCATCCTGACCTTTCTCTGATCACTGCTATCACAATAATAGACGGTATGTTGTTCAGTAATAGCACTGTCAAAAATGTTGGATGTACTGGATATGTCACATTCACGGAAGTTTTGTTAAACTTCAGACCCACTTTGACACAATGCACTCTGGCCACAGTTATCACAAGTTTTACATTGTTTGTAGTTGGGAAAAATTTTAGGTAAATCATGCAGTTGTGCGTATAGATTTGTCTTATCACAGTTTTTGTCACTTATAATGTTGTTGGCATTGACTGTAGCACTGGAACCGGATGACTCGTGTTCACATGCAGAAAAACAAAGTTCATTTGTACAGTAATCATAATGTTCTTGAAGGGGTGAGAAATGGCAAAAAATGACAAAATGAGGCTTTACACAGTTAGTTTTTGGCACATCCTCTTGGGGCTTTTGTGGCGTATCCTGACTGACTTTTTAGCGTCGGAGAAGGCGTTTTAACTTGCCCTGGCATGTTACTGCCTCGGCATATTACGGGATGCTTATGCCAGCAAGTCACTTGGGCGTGTCCGGTTTCCAAACAGTTATGACACTGGGGGCCATTTGTGTCATATGTCCTCTGCCCTTCTTTCGTACGTTGGTTTGGCAATATCTTGGAGACTCGGAGATTCAGAGATTGTCCTTAACGTCATTGGTCCTGGCTCCTCGAAGAGTTTTTACAGTGGCATTATTCTGAAGACCTTTCTGTTTTATACCTTGAAGTATGGAATCACCGATAACCAATACAGTCCCAGAACGTGCATCTGTCTCACTATCTCCACTTTCACTGTCTCTTACTTTGTGTGTCAAAGTTTGGGGTCCTTTGGGCTTCACTCCACTGATAACAGGAATCTTGCGAATTACGTTTGCTTTCGGAATCAGGACTACGGGAGCAACAGGTTTATGAACGGTTTCTGGTGATGATATATGGTCTCCCCTTGGAAAGCCAAGTTTACAGACGTCAATGCGCTTTGTAAAGCAAGATGTCCCTTGACTCACAGTCTGGCATTCTGAGGTTTCCTGCTGCATTACCTGTACCGAGATGGCTTTTGTACGTTTCTTTGGTAATAGGAGTAGTTTGGACAGAGACTTCTTTTGTTTTTTTGTTTTTGTTTTTTTTTTTTTTGTAGCTGATTTCTGCCTGCAGCTGTTGAAGTTTTTCTTTGAGTTCACAGTTGTATAGCAACAACTTTTCTTTCCTTTTTTTTGATCTTTTTGAAACATTGTTGACAATGCGGCAGATACACTGAGGGGCTTTCAGCTACATGTAATCCCTCCCCAGTTAGAAATCTGTCTTTGTACAGGTGACATGCATGGCTGCAGTTGAGTGCCTGTAGGTCCATGGGCTATGCTAGCTTTGGTAGATGTGGTACATATATTTTCTCCATTACCTGTTCTGTCCAAAGTTTGAGGTGAAGGGCAGTCCTCAGAAGAAAAGGCATCATCAACCATAACTTCTTCCTGATTATCACTGTTCTCCATGTCACTGGTCATGTTGAGGCTGGAGAACAATTCCCTGGTGGTAAATCCATAGAAAGATCTGAAGGTTGACTGGAACAGCAGGTGTATAGTGTCCTCCATTGATCACTCAGAAAACTGATCACCTATGTAGGTAGCCACTTCAATTTTTCTTCTTTCCAGGCAAGTGAAAGCAAAGTTATATCCAATATTACAATGAGAAATTAGTTGATGCCTTTTTCACCATACTGTACACAATAAGTGACATTGCACATTGTCTGACTGCAGTAATTTTTGAAAGTTAGAGGAGCCCACTGAGACACTTCTTACCAGGCGGCCATCTTGTACAACTCTTGTGTTGTGGTCTTACGTAGCAGCAGCCGGCTTGAGGAGGTGAGATAATATAATAAGACAGACACTTTGATCACATGTTGTACTCCAGGGACGAAGATTTATTTATTTATTTGATTAGTTTTTTTATGCCGCACTCGAGAATATTTCACTTTAATATACGACCGCGGCCAGCACTGTATTAGGAGGAAACCGGAGAATGATTGATTAACAAAATTTCAGATACGAGGTAGATATAAAATGGAGACAATAGTTGGAAATCTCGAATTTCAATCATATTAAAATTTTTAAATTAGAGTTCCTTTAGTCATCCTAAGGATCTCTATATCACTGACGCACTGGTTGTAGCTTGACGTAATCAGTAAGAATTTACTCGTGTATGATGGCAGTCCATTTTGTGGGTGTAGAAAGCCGGAGTACCTGGGGTAAACCAACGACCACTGGTTGGGACGAATATTCCCACATATGATCTAAGGATTTGCACACCACACTGGTAAAAACACAACTAGAGCTCAACGAATGTTAAACAGGGCAAACAAACAGGCGGGCTTTGCCAATGGTGTATTGTCATCCTGGCTCTATATATTGAAACATTCAAAGCGAATAAATCTTCAAATTTATTTATTTATTTATTTGATTGGTGTTTTACGCCATACTCAAGAATATTTCACTTATACGACGGCAGTCAGCATTGTGGTGAGAGGAAACCGTTAGGGCTAGGCGGGGACCCACGACCATCCGGAGGTTGCTGGAGGACCATCCCACGTACGGCCGGGAAGGAAGGCGTTGAACTCACAGCGACCGCATTGGTGAGAGTCACCTAGATCATTAAGTCACACTGGCCCCTCAACTTTGTGTAAGATGAAATTGAAATACACTACAGTTAAGCCTTACATGTTTTATGATTTATTAGTTTTTTACAGATGTATCATTGCCTTGATGTCGCCATACTTCAAGTATAGTGCAAAAAATCTTACAAACTTTCAAAGATTGTCCTAAGATTGTTTTTTCTTACCCATTGCTTGTTGACAGCATTCAACCCTTTGTACTCCTGAGCATTAACAAGGATACTTAAAGAAACGCTTTGAGAACAGAGCACAGAAATCCGATGTATTGTCTTGATCATTTGTCACTACTGCACAGTTGAATTATGCTTCTTCCGGGTGCGGTGTTACGGTCTTTCTTCATTTTTGATGCTAAGAAAGATTTACATACTAGAAAAGGTTCAGCACACCAGAAGAGTTATAATAAGGCGTAGAACTACTGCGATAACGTTGAGGCTGTAGCGACATCAGTCACACTGTGGCCCAGTGTAATTTCTAACCCAGCACTAAGCCATAACAGTCCTAAGAACTTTGCAAAGTGGATGTCGATGGTAAATTATTCAACTTCCAAATCTACATTCCAATTCGCTGAACAAACAGAATGACTGCAGTGTTTAAAGTTTCTTTAACGATTTACGTCAGCATGTACAGAGCTGAAATCTTCTTTGAGCAAAATCAGTGGGCTCGATTAGCACTTATATAAAACACATGGTGTTAAAAGTACTTTGCGATCACAAACCGTATGTAGCTAGATTCAATGCAGAAAGAAGTGTTTCACCTTAAAGGAGATTTTAAAAAAAACAACAACCTTTGTCCTAATCTCAGTAAGGACTCTGGTTATTTAGATGCATCTCCATGGTCAGCAGATCGGACGGCGGCGTCTATTGTAATGTCTGAATGAATGATTATAGCTTAACGCCACATCGGCTTGTCTGAAAGCGTTGTTAAAGAACAACATCTTTCTTCATCTTTCAGCTCTTCAACTTCTGTACAAGTTTGCTGGGGTGTTCTCTTGCTACATGTACACGCGCCGTGTTTGTGCTAAGAAGCTTGACCAGAGTCTTACATTCCACACAGTGCCACGCAGCTAGGTGTCTCCTTACAGGCGCCTGATAAAATGGGTATTTTCCAGAACGGCAGTCTTGTTGTCACTGAACTCATTAGATACTGACTGGGCTACATCCGAATTATCTGCCCATTGTATATGATTGATAGTTGCTGCCGTGGTGGTTATTAACGCGTCACTGTGTATGTCACACGGTGCTGATGGTACGATTGTAGGGGTAGCACACGTGTTATCCGTGAAGCGTGAAAACGTACCCGTATTTTACGTATATATCTATGTATGCATGCATGAGTTTCACATCGTACTCAACCGTTTCTTCAGTGATATGACGAATGCAAAACGCCCCTGTTACCTTGTTCTAACCTTGCAGTGCTGATTGCAAAGATAGGTAGCAACAAGTACTATTTTTAAGTCTTTGGCATGACCCGACCCGGTATATTTCATATAGCCGTTTCACATAGGCCTACCATATATCTCTTAATTCAAACCTACGTGTAATGATTGATTCTTTGGTTGCTCTCTTGACTGAATGAGTGATTAAGTGGTTTCAAAGTTAATTCTAATGGCTGGGCATAATAGCGATGAAATCAGTCATTGTAACGATGAAATCCAACTTTTGAGCAGAAGTTATACAGTTTTCCAAGTCCACGTCCTCCACACTCAGTCGAGTGAATTGTTAGAAAAACAGCAAACATCGCCCAAAAAGGCTGATTCCAAAGCACGATTCATTGATATTTGATATTTGGACCACAGAATAAGAAGAGTGCTCGTACACGACGCTTTTAATTCACTCATAGTTTTATTCCTTATGTCGTGACATTGCTTAAATTGTACATGCAAAATGTGGACATCTGCACACAAATGTAATTTGACAGCTCTTCGTGTTTGGAAAAAATTATCTTTATTTGCAGAAACCACAACGCAAAAAGCTTTAATAGAGGTGTCTCCTGCACTCAGCTTGTCGAGTCGTGGATGTTGCTTTCTTTTCATCCTCAAAGCTGGTTTTGCGTTACAGTGGTCACAAAGTAGTCTGACGGTGGATATCTATAGTACCTGAAAATCACAATAGGCTATACAGATTTGACCCCAGTTGCTCTAGGCTGGAAAGGTTACTCCCTCCAAAGATGAAACCGATCTTTGAAGGCTCTTCTGTTCCAGTCTGAATTAACGATGATTTCATTGGATTGCGGCGCTACGCTATACACAAGAATATGATGTTTTAACAAATGGCATAGAAAACACCGACCCCAAAATATGAAATATGGGTTTCGCTGATTGTATCTTATTTAAACAGTAAATAATGTGTGGGGAATTTCATGTCTGTAGCTTATTCTTCTGATTAACGTAAGCATCCGTCGCTATCCGATTTGATCTACGAAGACAACAATAGCTTTGACTACCTTTATTAGGGTATTTATTTTTCATACAAATGCATACTATACATCCTCGAATCAGGTTTCGAATAAACGATTCAGGTTTTTTTCTAAGGAAAAAAATGAGAGTCCACAACCGTCGGCAATACAACATAATCTGAACCAGTCGAGTGTTTGGGAAATTGTTATATTCTGCCGTTGGCATCAACACGTGGTCAGGTCCTTTCGCCCAAGCGACAAATTTAGATTTTTTTTCCATAGCAATGTGCACTTCAGGTTTATTATGTGGATCTGACGCTATCGAATATCTCCTTGTGGCGATTTACTTTTATGAGCATGCTTTATTGCTGATATTACAACGTTCATGTACAAATGAGAACTGTTATTTTTGTCCGGGAAATAGAGCGTCAAAGTTATAATGTTCTTCTGCATTACGAAGCTTTTGCAAACGGTTAATGGCAATCAAGTTTGTTTAGATCACCTTGCAGGTTGTAACATGTAAGTCTGTATATCTGTTGGTACCCGGCAATGTACACAACAAACCCACAATGAATTTATTTTTACTATTGAAACCTGGCACACTGCAGGCTCTTTGGCTCTTCCTGCAAAAAAGGTTTTTAGTCACCAGGGAAAACAGGTTTAATGCGTTTTCGTGCAACGATAACAAATGTTTCCAGCTTACAGATCCACTTCACAAACTCTGGGCACGTTACCTTTCCGTTACTCAAAAACAGTGTTTGAAGCACTGTCTGCGTCTCGCAATGCCACTGGGATAGTTAGGACGTGGCTTATACAGACCTGCTGATAAAGAGGTTACTGTATTGTGCCAAGTCAAAACATTTTTACCGCCTTGGTTATAAAGCCATTAATCTGCCAATTAAATGTATAACCGTATCTTTTACAAAACATTAGCCAGATAGACACAACACCTAATGAGTGCACCACGCTACTAATTTTCTTGACGTGATACAATCAAAGCATGCAGTCGTGAAGAAAACATATGGTGAACATTCGGCGTCTCGTACAATACTCTGCTCCCTGTATTTTCACATAACTCAGCAGACAAGACTATTAGTGCCCGGCTTACGCTTCATATTTCGCGATCTTTGTCATAGAATATCACTGGTACTAGTATATCCCTTTTCTGGCATATCCAAAATAATAATGATTACTTGTTTCATTAATTCTGATCTAATATTAAATATTATCAATGTGACAATAACCAAATAGTGTGAAAACACCAAATATTTATTCTTCACACGTAATTCTACGTACATGTAAATATGTATTCACCGGCTGCAGGTTTCGTGACTGTATTGCTCTGACTCAAGCCATCACTGAGTGTAATACGAAAGCGTTCATATTCGTCTTTCAGGAACATGTGTTTGCGTCAGCCAAATCTCCGCTCCGTAAGCTAACAGCAGAGTGTATCTGGAAGAGATCAATGCAGACAAACACATCTCTGAGGGATTAAAGAGAGTCAGATTTCTAGAGTTTTGTCATCCTCCTGCTTCTTTGCAGATAACGTGTCTGTGAGTTGTATCTATATTGTCAGATTTCGTTAGTTATTGTTCTCATAACTTTGATCTTGACAAAACTTGACATTTCCATATTTCGACAGATCCGGACAATGTAGATATTTGTTAGCCATAAAAAGTAATTTTCCATTTCATTAGGTAACATTTCCTTTGATTTTCTGCTCCAGTCTGATTTCCGTATACCTACTCAGCTAAGGCTTTACGTCCACAATATGATTTACCGGTGCGACGGGGGAACTAAGCGCCTAAACAGTGATGGTAATTATAATTTATGTAACTATATTTATGTATTTATTTGTTTGTTTAATTGATTGGTGTTTTACGCCATACTTAAGTATATTACTCTTACACGACGACATCAGCCAGGCTTATGGCCTGAGGAAACCGGACAGTTGTCGCGGGGATGGAAGAATTAGGGGTACGAAGATCATCCACAAATTACTTTCAGACCTCCCTTGCGACTCGGAAGGAAGCCAGTCTGAGCTCGACGAACTCACAGCGACCGCATTGGCGAGTCTTCGTGCTGCGCTACCACTCCAGCCTCTTGATTTATATAGTTTTACCGATGATGATTGTTCGAATACAGCCTAAAATATAAACTATTCATGTGCAAAAATAATTACCTACTACATTAACACGTTGCTTCTAGAGAGAGGATGTGCTTGTAATAATTTCTACTGGGTTTTTGCAATGTTTTCTTTCTTACACCATTCACCATTCACCATTCGTATTTTTTGTGACGTTCGAACTCGAAATTTCATGAACCTTAAACTTGACTAATGACGATCGATTGAAACATTCAGGAGAACAACGTAAAACATAAATTAAACACACGTCAAATAAAGTCGGAAAGGACACATTGAAAGCATCAGTAATTTACAAGTAGAACAATTTATTGTAATTTGGTGACACTTCCTTTAACCATTGTCGTGAGCCTTTGACCTTCTTACTGGGTTAAAGATATGAACAATTTTACTGCTGTCACCTTCCAAATGACAAAGTCTTCAGATTGGTCTTACCAGCAATGTAAAGCATGTCGGTTATCCGCTGAGGGGTAGTCTTCGTATAATCATGTTCTGCTTCCGTTTATCCAAATATTGCCAAATACTGATGGCGCAGATATATTTTGTCCCCATCTTGCGGAAATGCTCTTAATACTTCACATAAATCGTCTGACAAAATTCATTACTTCAAAATTCAAAAGTCATTATTTTGGAATGAGACTGAACTAGCCGTATTTGACTTGTGGTCTTGGACTCTCTAGCCTTGAGCATTGGTTGCATCTCATTATTTCAAAACTGCTTTCTTGACCCGAATTGGTGGAGGAACAAGGACTCGTCGTTACCACTGGCTGTGCAGCAGCAAAGACCTCTGTCGGTGGAATTTCACTTTTTCCAATCCTTCACTCCCGACCCAGATTTAATTTTGTTTTTAGCTGGCACGAGTATGTTGACAGAATTCTATATTTTATGTCCATCGTGTTTGAGCAGTCTCAAGTGCCCTTTGGCATACAGAGGCCACAGCAAGAGAATGGCACCCCGGGCTGAGCGACAGTCTGTCCGGTTATTTTGACAGAAGGTTTAAGGAACCCTGTATTTTACTAAACTTCCTTTAAGGCTTAATACAGTTTCAGCGGACGAGTGCATCTATATCGGGTTTGGCAATGTTTTTCTGTGACAGTATTACACACTCAGGGGTGTAGCTTTCATTGTCTTAAACAAGCATTCGCCTCGAAATATTGTGCAGTAATCAATCTGAAATCAGCCCACCAATAGATTTTAATCGAATTTCCTACCAGGTGCGAATCAACTTGGAAAGCCTATATTATCCAGGGCAGGTCTGCTAGAGGGTGTATATGTTGTTACGTTTGAAACGTTTACATTAACAGTTAGAATAAATCCCTAACCGAAGTAAATTCACAAAAGGACGAAATTCATCGCACTTACATGTTACCGCTTGTCAACTGTCACATTGTCGTTGCAGATCTAATTTTATTTTCTACAACATAGTTTTTTATGCTGACCACATATCCACATTTAATTATTAATTATACAAAGATGACATTATTAAAAAGCAGGAAAACGTACACACCAAGGTTTCTGGCAATTTTACGAAATGTGTACCCTCCCCATATTACTAGTCTCATGATGTTTAATGTGGATAGAATTCAAAGCGTAACTAATTAAAGGGTGCGTCTAACGTCAATATCTCCTTGGTAAGATGGTTCATCAAGATTCGCCAATCACGAACAAATTCGGTCAAATTTGCCAAATGAACCATACTCCAAACTGAGCGATGATACTTGAAGACTGTTTTCGGACGTCTGTATTAACTCATACAGTCCGATATACAGGTGTACTAATTACACACCATTTATCATCACTCTCAAGCAGAAACTCTGCAGTTTCCGTCGTGAATCAACTGTTGGGGCGGCCTAATTCCTGTCATCACCCAGCTGTATGGGCTTACAGACATCGTGTGACAAGCTTAATCACATGTAGTTGTATGGGATATTAAATCTATCCAACCTTGAATATGAACACATACATGGTCTGGGGATTAAATGTGTGTTCCAAAATCTGTTCACTTGCTTTTGAAAAGAGTGTATATCAGACGCCAGATCCTCCGAGCAATAGCCATGAGTTAATTCCTAAAGGAAGGGATCAAATGAAGAACTTTTCATACACCTAAACACCGAATGAAGAATAACTGGGATATGATATAATTTGGTTGACCTGTTGAGAATTTAGGTTCCACAATCACAAAATACACATTTTGGTTTTGGTGGGTCTACTGTTTTGTCATTACGTTTGTCAAAATATATTACTTTACGTGCAATGGCGGCAATTACTGTGTCCAGGCCGGGCTGATGATTGTTCTCTTGCAACAAATGAGTACAACGTTACTAATTTGCTAACAAATCGCCCTAGGAAAGGTAGGAGTAAACAACAGGTTAACCGAAATTTATGTAGGCGGGAAAAGCTCCTCATTCGGACAACAAACCCTTGACCAAGGGAATGATGGGTTCTAGTCAAGCTCCCGCTGTGTCGTTGCGGCCCGACGCCAGAAGCTTCTTCAGGGACCAGTGCGCTTTTCAGAAATAAAGCTAACCACCCTCTAATGAGTGAAATGTTGTCCTGAATGAGTTAAATAAATTCCAAATGTTCACATAACGCGCCTTGTGAGAAAGTTATTCAACCCACCCGTGCAGGTAAGGCAACATTTTGACCATCGCCTGTAGGTTAACAGAAACAAAGGTTTCTTAGACGACAAATTATAAATAAATCGACATTTTCTCCAGTTTGAACGAATATATTGTGTTGCCACAGCCACAAGGACTTGTGGTGGGCGACAAATGCTCCTAAACAGTAAAACGTAAAGTTTCACAAATAATTACGTGTTTTTTCCCCGGTAAAACCGTAATTTCATGTAGAACTACTGAAAGATGATGTGGACAAATCAGTCGACGGTTGGGACAAGGTAATCGATTTCCATTCACTTTTACAGACTGCTGAGAAAATTCCAGAAGACAGAGACATGAAAAAGGTGGACATGTCTCTGATGACATAACACGCTTTTGCACAGACTGAAGTCAGGAATGTCTGTCTGAGGCCTAATCAACAGCCATGAATACGACGACTGACTAACAATGGAACCTGGGTTCTGGCACCGGAATCAATGTACGCCTGAGACCGAATTACGTGTGTGGTCATGTGGGACAGGGTTGTTAGCAGATTCGCCTGTGGGAGATAGATCAAGGGAAAGACGGAATAATCCCCACAATTACAAAGGCAGATCTTTCGGAAAATCCACGACATGTAGTCAGACAGCTCTGAGTGATATTTCATATTACCGTATAACCACTCCACCCAGTGTTGAATAAGCCATGTGTCGCCAACACTCTCACCCTGAGGGGTTTTCAAATGCGTCGATTCTCGAAATGCAAAATATACGTTTACAACAACCAGCGCCACAATGAAATCCATACCACGGCGAAAAATGAGGAGACGGTTCAGCACACGTTTGAGATGTGCATACTAAATCATTAATTCGTACCGGCACTGATGCTGGTCAATGGAAAAGTGAAACACTGTTGAAATAATGGTTTTCTTGTTATGTTGTATTTTTCAATTTGCGAACGACTTAAATTGTTCAAACAGCAATCAGAACGACCATTTAATTTATGGACGACTTAAGAACTTCTTTGAAAGGAGGGAGTGTGGTGACACGTAGAGCAAAATCTGACACGCGTCCCTATTAGTTAGCCATCAACTAATTTTACGGAAAGAAATGAGTGAAACGATCCAAGTTAATGATCTAAACTGTGTAATAATTTCGCATGGTCGGTTGTACAGTCATGTACAATGTAACCCAGTTATATTTCTTTATTTGTTTATTTGATTGGTGATTTACGACATACTTAAGAATATTTCACGAATATTTCACGACCAGCACTGTGGTGATAGGAAACTGGGCAGAGCCCGGGGGAAACCTACCACCATCAACCCACTTATAACCACCATTCCTTAGGCAACATTAAGCCATCAAACCTATTACTCTGTGCAGTTGACTCAAAGGGCACCGAGTAACTCATCGCTTATTCCATTGTCATTTCTCAAAATCACGTCTCAAAACATTTCATTGCTCTCTCCTGTAAATGCTGAACTGTTATTTGATCGGGAAACCGTATTACGACTCACTGCTTTCGTCAGGAAATGCAAGGACCAGTACTAAAAGGTTCTTTCACTGCATTCAAATTCCACTCAAACCGTTAAACCAACGCGACACGTGAAATAACTGCACAGCCGATGTCCAGCGAACTGCTGACTTCAATATCTCTGGATAATGAAGTCGAATACAAATCCGCTCTTTACTTACAAAAACACACATATTAGTTAAAAAGAACATTACTCTGTAATACTAAGAGAAGGCAGCTGATCGTGGCAGTCCACAAGACCGGTACAACAATATTCTGTCTTCTGACTATGTATAAAGAAGTTTCCAACGTTAAGTTTCTATCCCATTGGTTGTTATGAGATAGAAATCGTGGACGTGACGTACTTAGAGTTGAAATTTACAAAACGTTGCCAGATGCCAACTGTGTCAACTTGTCAGATGAGTTGCACGTATAGATTCGCCTCCAAAGCAGCTTGCTAGTTTCTAACCGCCATACCAACAAATCGTTGACATCATTATTATCATCCTCATCTGCCAAACCCGTGTATGATCCTATAATGTGTGATCAGAAGAAACTTACAATGGCCTCAACACTGACGATAGTTGTTGTTTATTAGTCAACGCCGTCCACCTGTGCATGACAAATTTCTTCATTATGCCCTCAGTATGGTGTCATTAGTGTGCTTTTAGTTTCCTTGTAATGGAGAAATTTTTGGAGGAAAATCGGCCTGATGTTGCCTGTATGATCCCCTGCTCGTCTTAGCAGCCGGTGTGCACATAAGCTTGGCTAATCCACCTACTGCTTCCACGGCTTGTCGTATTATCTTTGATAAATAAGTCATCAGTGCACAACCGCAACTATCATGTTACACCGCTGTTTTCAATAAGCAAGTGACATTTACTAATGAGCTATTCTCCCTCCAACCCCTCCGTCTATGCCGTGTCAGAATTTACTCTGGATTTGGCCCTCTGCCAGCGAGGCATTTGTCCTGTGACCAAACACCTGCTCCCCGACCGAGTATTGTCGGGGACCACGACCGAGTACTCTGAAAATACCAGCAAATTACCTAACTGTGTCTCCGACCGAGTACTCTGAAAAGTAGTTGAGTTGTAACTGCACAAAGACTGCCCTTCTAAACACATTCACTTTCAATGCATTTTGGGGGTGGGAGTCAGAGGTGAGGATGTCCACAGACAATCACTTGGTAATTTACTCACTAAAGGAGGCTAATGAATTTATTGTCGTGTTAAATTATTCAAATTTTCGTGTCAGTTGGAAGCGAAGGCCGAATAATTCATATGATCCGGTTACTCAGCTTAATATATCACTGTTGGACACAAGGTCAAAAGTGCCCACAGATATAGGTTAATAAGGGAACCCTGAGTTCATGCATAAAAATAACCATGGCTCCAATTTTAGATGATTTCTGTTTCGCTTTGTCCAAAATACCAGACGATTTTGCGACCAAAATATTCTTGATTCAAATCACAATCAGTCATATCAAACATGAACTTAATTAGGGCTCCGTGCAAAAATCTATAGATTTATATAGGCTAGACAGCTGTTTTTGAGTTATGCATCAGTGGTCTTGAGTAGAATGTGTTACTGATACATGATGCAATGTCCAGTTTTCGTTACCGGTATTGCCGACTTGTGACACCCTTAAAACATAAACTTACTTTTAGACTTGCATTGTTTACGGCAGGTACAAATGGGTATGGATCTGTACCATTCTAATATATGACACCTGCGTTGAAATTCCTCTAAAAATGATTTCAGAGTCGCTTGACGTATCCACCGGCACTCGGTAGGGCCAGCCTAAAACGACTAGTTACTTAAGAATTATTTTTATTTGTACATACTGACAAAATATTTGTCCTCTGAATCATTTACCTTTCACAAACTGACAGCTCTAGCACTGTTGCCCGAATGACTCTCACAACAACAATAAAATATTCCTGCTTGCGGAAGAAAAGAATGACATTTTTAAATGTTAAATTCATTTGACTGAATTGTTTTTACTTCACATCTCCTCATTATAAAACTTTTAAAAAGGGCATGTAGCAAACCTGAATAGCAGAAAGATTAAATCTGTGCATCATCTTCATAACTATTTCTTATTGGTTGTACTTTTGTCATCAACTTCCGGCCTTAGAGTTGGGAAATTGTCAGGACTATAAAATGCACTTCTATGCGTTCGCATAGAATACATACAAATAACCTCCATTATTCATTTGGCGTGTTTGAACATTCACCACAATTACACCGAGGGTGTCTTTTTTTATTTGTTTTTTTTTATTATTTCTTTCTTCTTTTTTTTTTTCGTTTATGTGCAAATTTTAAAAGTCTGAAATCTATATTGAAGTAACGATGAGGTTTGACAAACAGAAAAATTTAGGTCCAGCGATGTCCTGCAGAAGACGTTTTGATTCACATTATGACAACACAACCAATTACTCAGGCTATATGTGTTTATGGTGTTGAGCTTTCTCTGTTGTGTTGGATCAAGATGTAAGGCGGAGAAATCTAGAAGAGCGATGACTTTGACCTCTTTTATTTTTGGGTACGCAATGAACTGCTACACACTGTGGATTGAGTTAAGACACATAACAAACAATCTTTGCTTGAAATCTACCCAAACTATGTTTTGTCTTTTCAAACAGTCATAAAGATTTTATATTAAAACATTCAGTGCTCTTGGTGTAGAAGAATACGTCTATGTTTACACTGTTGGGGGGGCAACTGATTTAAAGTACCCCGAGGACAATCGACCTGTGATGGAATCTTCCCTTGGTGGTTACCCTGTATTAAAGTGCAGTCTCCCCGGTATGCTATGTGGCGTGACATGGCAGTTAATGAGCATACTATGAAGCCAAAGTAAGCCTTTGATAATTGAGGGCTATGGTACCTGATGAGAACACAGTGTATTTGCTGCAGAGAACTGGATAGCATCAGACGGGTAAAGGTAACTTTGCGCATGTGCTGGAAAACGCCCAAAGCCCCATTACTGGTGAGATTAGGGATGTTTCTTGCCAACATACTGTCCAGAAGGTGATGAAATTGTTTTACATCAGAAACACGAGGAAAAAACGAATTAACTGTAAGTCTGTACTTCAAAGCAGAAGAAAGCTTCCTGAAAATAACAATTTTGGATTAGATTCTTTGTGACTTAAACAATCCCAAACCGCTGTTATAATTTGTTATATCATGGCCATTGCAGAACCATAGAACAAGCCAATGGCTGTGGAGAGCTATAAACAATATAAATTTTTGTGTCGGTCGTTGATTCGAGTTGACAGTCAAAGGCGAGGAACGATAATGTCGCGGGCATTGTTATATTTTCTTTATCTTCAAAGTTCTTCAGTTTTCAGACTGAAAAAAGGATATTCCTCCATGCAATCAGTTCTCCACTGAACCTTTTCACCCTCATGATAACTTGATCGATCCACGCAACACAGCCTTCGTTGGACGACCTGGCCAAATATAAGAAAGGTAAAGAGTGTATCCCCAGAGAGACAAGGCGGAACAATGACCGGTGGAACAGAATAGCACCTTCTTAGACATTGCAGAAATTCAAGGGGAGGTTAACGTCACACATCTGCATATTATATAATGAAGCGAGCAACGTAAGTAAACTACGGAGGATTGAAGGTCTGGTAACCCGATTCATTTTCATTGGTTGGTGACCTTAAGGCCCCGCCACTACGATGATTTATCCAGCTGCGTACAAATGTACAAAAAAGTAATTACCGTGTTGTTCTTCTGTGGTTTTAATTTCAAATTCTTTTCCTTTTTTTTTTCTTTTTTTTTTTTGATTAGTGGATAACTATCGAGGTTAGAATAGCTTTTTATCGCAATAAACTAAGACCTTCTTATAATGTGATCTGGCTTACACAGAATTAGAATGTCTTAATCTCAACTGCACATGAACGGATTATTTTACCTGCCCATTTCAACAAATAATTCAAATTATATAATGCAGCTTGGCGTGAACAATTTAGCCCCTAGTTCATTCAGTGGGATCTTTCATCGCCATCCATTCCTCCCAAGGTGCCTTTCATCGACCACACTGTTGTGATGTTACCGAATGTCTGCATGTAAGGACGGCTATATAGTAACTGGTTAGTCTCGTAAACTGATCGGCCACGTTTGCTATTTGCCGAATACTAGTATCATACTGTTGTCATTGCTCTTATTTTACTCCCCACGATATAGTCTTCTGCATTATGGTTGTAAAGGTAAACGATTGTGCTAACAGTCTGGGAGTATTTTTATTCAAGTAAGGTTTCAGTTATCTGGTAATCTTTCTTGCTAACGAGGGACAGTAAGTCGATGCCTAAACGATCTTTGTGTACACAGAAATAAGCATTCGCCGCCAGACTCGCTTTCAAACAGCCGATATCGACATCTGAGTTGACGTAATTGGCCGCTTGTGTCAACGGAGAGACATCTTTGACATTTAATCGACGGCACGTGCGCTAATTCAAGGTAAACCATTACAAAATGTATCTCAACCAATTGCCGGCAGGTGTCGCTGTGTTGGTCTGTATTAAATCGGGATTAGCCCTTTTGCGAACAATCGACTGGTGACTTTTCTCTGCAATCATTATACATTATACATAAGAACCCACACTCGTTTAGTATTGTTTCAATACCAACTGTTCCACTAAACCACATACAGAAATAGGACATTTTGATAAATCAATCGTATTGACTTTATCACGATCATCTTTTGTGTGAGTCCTTATTTCTCGATTTTCATACATTACTGATATCGTATTGAAATATTTTGCGGATGGATTTGATGTCATAAGCCACAATCTATAAAATGTATGTTTGTTGACCCTGCAGGAATTAGAGTGTATGGCTTTACAATCGAGTTTTATTTCAAAAGAAAAAATATTGTCTATCTGTTTTGTAGTCCGAGCGCTGAAAAACAAATCTTACGAAATGTAATGAGACAAAAATGTTTAAAATAAAAAGGCCACATTGCGTTCAACAATACCAGTGCTGGACCGCTGGAGAACCAGGACAATGCAATTGCTGAAAAAAAGGCAGATAATTTCATGAAGTTTGCAGTTTCTATTGAATCAGATGGGGAACAAACCTGCCTCAACCGGATAGCCCATCAATGGAGCAGATGTCCAACATTTGACATGCAAATGTCCGATAGCTGAGTGGGAGGAGATTCTGCGTTGTTTACAGGGAGAAAGTCTTACGCCATTGAACCATTGACAGCCAGGCTGTTGTAATAGAATATTTTTGTCATTAACATCATGTTTAACACAACTCACCACATTAATATAAACCTCAGTCCATTATATGAAAAAAATATATGTAAGATACACATAAGTCACCATGTTGTGTGGCTACATATAGTGAAGGAATGGCATCCCCATGCGCAAGCATGATATGTGTCAATGCCATTGCTAAAAAATCGCCAGTCAAATAACTTCTGGGTTTGTCTCACTTATAAATGCAGGTGTAGAAGGGAGAATTTCACACAGATATAGATATACAAATGGATCGAGAGCAATACAAAGACAATGGGAAGGGAAATCAGCGCTGAGAAAACATGGTCATTAAGCCAATATTATATCAATTCATTAAACCCTGAAATAATAACCACACACTATCGTAGAATTTCTTACATCGCAAATAAAAAACAAGGCAACAGACTGGAGGTTTTCAATATTCAACGATCTGAACATAGTTTCCAAGGAAGGGTTAGTGACTCAAATTTAATAAGATCTTCAAAAATAGTTTCCTTGCATTAATGCAGGTTTTGCAATGGAATGACAGGTGTAAGATGGAATCTTCTACTGAACATGTCTCACAAATACCTGAGTTATGGTAACTGAATCGGTGTGAATATGAATTCACTAGGAAATGACCACAGACCAATCGGTGAACAAGGACATCGGCCCGTCTAGTAAGAAGCCGCACAAACCGAGAGGTCACAAGCGGGCATATATGCTGGGAAATCCTCCTTTTTGTCTAATTGTCCCAGTCGCACTGCCACAAACCGATAAAAAAATCTTTTTAGTTGGCTCATCACTTCTGAAACAGAAAGAGGTATTACAGGAGTGACATCATTCATAAAGAGGCCTGCCTTAGACAGTGCAGAGGCACCAACTGGACTCGGCACCCACACAAAGAATACAGAAACCCCTTCGTGGGCTAGTGAAGTATATAGGTATAAAACTTCAAGACAAGTAGTATTAGCTGACATTCAGGCATTTTAATGATTTCAAGGCAGAGGCGGAGCCACTTAATATAACACATTTCAATGGTCTGGACACGTTAAGAAACTGAAGAGCCATTAGTATGCCTGTTAACTCCACAGAGTACACAGACACGTAGTCAGACAATCTGAACTTCTTATCATAATCAAGGTCTGGGATACTTATAGCAGCTGCAACCTTATTGGTATCTGGCCATTTCGAGGCATCGGAAAAAGTCTACAAATATTCTTTTAATGTAATCATTACAACACAGTCTACTGACATCTGAAGGGTAAAATTTCTTAATCTGAGACGAAAAGTTAATCGAAATGTTCGGAATACAAAGGTGCCAAGGTGGGAAAGGAGGAATAATACAGCCTTGGACCTCAAGTTTGTCACCACCAGATCTCTGAGAGATATTATTACCCCAGAGCTTAAGGGGCTGGGGAGCTTTCAGGCTATTTTCATTCAGAACATTATAAACAGAAGGCCCCAGAACATCAGAGGCCGAATTTTCAGTGGCGGACATTAGTTTAATAACATATTTTAAAGTACGAAACTGACGTTCAATGTATAATGTCCATTCATTACACAATACATGAAGCACACTGAGTGGTGTTGTTCCTAAACTTCCTTTGCGTATTCGAAGAGCAGCACATTGCATGGCATCCAGTTTAGCCTTAAGACAAAGAAATGCTGAGTCATACGCTTCACAATAGTAAACTAAACGTGTTCTGATAAGGGCTCTATATAGAAGTAACAATCTGGTCTTATGTGTTCTCGGAGAGGGAACGCATCATATTCAAGACCTTTTGACATTTTGCAATAGTAAGATTGATATGTTCAGGCCAAGTGAGGGGCTGGTGGAGGATAACCCTGATGGTTAGTGTGAGAGCAGACTTCCAAAACTACCACTACCAGATGGAGACTCTTGACCTGCAGACCACGACGATGCAGCCGCCAAGTCATTCGAGCACAAAGTGAGGTCTATTGCTGACAAATTCCAGGTGCGGATCTCCAGTCGAGGATCCGATCCGTTATTCACAACAAGATTATTATACTTGATAAACTCACAAACTATTTACCACTGACATCATTATGAGAGCTGCCCCCAAAACCCTGTGATGAGCGTTAAATTCACCACAGATGATTTATGATCCAGTCAGAGTGCTGGTCCTGGAATTCAAATCACTTACGCATAGTCTTTTGCAAGGATCGTACAGATTAACAACGTTAATTGACTTGAGCAAAGACAGAGCCAACTGATAGCATTGTCTTTCAAAAGAATGGAATACAGGAAGCTTTGCCTCAGTGTATGAAATGTCATCTTTGATGAGCAAAGGTAGCTCACCTCTAAGAAAAATCTCTGTCTGCTCTTTTGACTGAGTAGCCTGGAATAGTAAAATCCAAATGAGGCAAACCATTTGCCTCGTTTGCTTCCTTCTGCATTGGTCTGTCAGCGCAAGCAGCACTGTGTCCGCCTCCACAATTGGCACACTTTGGCGATTCTGTATTGGGCACGAATCATAATAATGAACCTGGCCACAGCGTGAACATCTTACCTTCCCTCTCCATTCGGAGGCAATGTGGTTTAGGCGCTGGCACCAGAAACAGCGCAACACTTGGGGGATGTAAGGTTACTCTGTAAAAATAAAACCCATAGCAAAACGTAACTTAAGCTGAAAGAGTGTGAGAATCAAGACAACAACAGGCTATTATTAGGAGAAGTGCCCTTTTATTTAAACAATTTCTTAGCTTGAAAAGACATATTTTTTCAAACAAGTCCTATCGCATGCGTAGACAATACCTTTTGGTGGGGATTTGCGTTGTAACCGACACTTAATGTGCCTACCCATAATATGATCGAGATTCGGTATTTTTTAAGCTGTTCCTGGTGTGAGCAGGAAACAAGATAATCCTAGGATTTAATCCTCTTAACGTATTTTATGTTGCCCACCGCTTTGTGTAAAGCAATTTCGAATTTTATAGGGTTAATGTTTAAAAGAGGGCTCTACCCTACAGCAGCCATAATACCATTAAGGTTCTTTACCTTGATATTCCTGGCTGTTTACCGCCCCGGTTCTTTTCCATAATCCCGATCTGTACTGTGGGAGCGATCTCTGTCCAGTTTACTGCGATAAGCTCCATGAACCTCGACCTCCATGTCTGAATTGTCGTCGTCTTCTTCTGTTGTAACCTGCAGATAGCGATATCACTGACAATGCCTATTTATTAATTAGGCCTATGCCTACAAACTAATCAGTTAGATGCACTGGACAATGGGATAGGTTATATACACACAGCTATGAGAAAGAAAAT
Organism: Acanthopleura granulata; assembly: GCA_016165875.1. NCBI lineage: Eukaryota > Metazoa > Mollusca > Polyplacophora > Chitonida > Chitonidae > Acanthopleura > Acanthopleura granulata. Next base: position 10,476,107 of record JABBOT010000002.1, read on the forward strand.
ACCCTGGGGCGATTCAGGGAAAGTGTAAGACGACAGAAGCCCGGGTAAAAAAAAGTGCAGAAATGTACAGTGCATTTACAGGATTTGAATTTAGCACCTAACAATTCAGGGTTAATCTAAAGAAATTAACCTAATGAAATATAAATCCCTAATTAGCGTTTTAGCCTTACGCTATGTAAGACTACTTACACATTTGCGATAAGTCAAGAACAAGACAGATGTGCTTTGTGCACTGCACGACGACACCCAAGTGATTGCGATAACAACATCAACGTACACACAAGACACTGAGAATAATTGACAATATAACGGCGATTTACGACTAAATAACTGCCTACAGAGAGTAACACCCATATACGTACACACATGAGACAAACCTAGACCAGACAAGAGTTACACCTGAAAATCTATTCCCTCTGCACAGAACAAAAAAAAAAAAAAATCAAGGGCCGATAACTTCCCTCGATGCCTAAATGATCCTCGTGCTCACAAACAGACACTATGGACACCTGAATTGAAGTAATTGGCCGTTGTGTCAACTGAGAGACATCTTTGACATTTAATCGACAGCATGTGCGCTAATTCGAGGTAAACCATTATAAAATTGATCTCAACCTAATTGTTTAGCAAATGTAGCTGCGTTGGTGTATATTAAATCTGGATCAGCCGTTTTGCGCACAATAGACTGGTGATCGTTCTCTACGATAATTATACATATATACTTAAGAAACCAGACTCCAAGCTCTTTAATGTTGTTTCAATATCAATTTTTCCACTCAACCGCATACAGATATACCTATGTTTATATCGTATTGACATATTCCTAAAGACGTATGTTGTTAACCGTCCAGGAAGAAACAAAAAAAAATAGACTTTTATCCCCCCCCAAAATTACTGTGCTTCCGTTTTGTAACCCCGGCAGTGAAAAATCTTATCAAATTGAATAAGATAAAAATGTTTACCATAACAAGGACAACCTTGCGTTCGACAACCTCGTTCAAGGATTACTGGAAAACCTGGACAATATAATTAGTGAAAAAAAGGACGACAATTTCGTGAAGTTTGCCGTTTCTTTTGAATCAGATGAGCAATAAACCCACTTCAGTCGGATCGCGCGTCAATAGGACAATAGTTGTTTATTTGATTTGTGTTTTACGCTCTACTCAAGAATATTTCACTTGAACGACGGCGGTCAGCATTTTAGCGGGAGGAAACCGGGCGAAGCCCATGAAAAATACGCCACCATGAGCTAGACTTTATCTCACAGCGACAGCGTTAGTGAGTGGCACCTGGCTCATCACGCTGCACTAACGCGCTGAACCCTATCGCCACGGAGGCACATGTACGTGAACAAAGTTACATGGAAACAGTAAAGGAAAAAGAAAACAACTAAGCTCATAGAAGAAAAGACATAGAATTTTGCTGCAGATTGATCGACTCTCGCCCTTATTCTTCTTGAGTTCTCGGAAAGATCGAGACCCTCCTGTGAGACGTTTACTGTCATCCCCATGTACGTGTGAAATGTCAAGGCAGTGTTATATTACAGAACCACGTCCCAATATATTGAGCATAGGTCTGATAGGTTTTCGAAAGAAAAACATGCTCTATTATTCCGAATAAACCAATAGGAAGTAACAAATAAATGAAAGTGAAAATGATGACATATAAAATCAAAACATGAAAATAGAAATTCAAGATATCAATCAACCCTACACAATCAACGAAACCAAATGTGAGTTAATATTCTTAAAAAATGTTTAGATATAACATTAATGGAATCTTTCAGCAATGCTATATACCGTTAAAAAAAAGTAATGCACTCACAGACATGGTACAGATTGTCGAAGCTGCACATAGTCTTTCTACAAATAAACAACCCTTTTATTTGTACACTTTTTCCATATGCTTTAATGGCCTTATTTATGGGTGCAAAGTTTCTTTCCAAAAAGCAGAAGTTTATTAACGTCTTGAAGTAAATACCGGTGAAACACAATTTCTTGATCTCTGACTAAACACAAGAGATGCCGGACAATATCATAGTTTGTTGAACATTGAGGCGAAAAAATTGAGAACTCAAGTAATGAAAATATCCCGGTGGATGAAACATCGAATACCAATTGGAGAGAACTGAAGTCCGTGGAAATTGAGCTTGAGCTTTCGAAACTCCCTCGCGTAAGGTGAGGTTAATCAGTGAAAACCTGTACTGAACTCGGCCAATCTCAGACGGTGACCGGCTGCAGATGAACTGGAGACCATCTTTGATCCACTCATGGTAAAGAAACAGCGGTCATATGATGAGATCATTTTTGCTGCCTTAATGAGCACTGTGCCAGTTGGACAAGGATTATGCACGACTCAGGAATAGCGAGTCTGGCCTCAAAAACCCCTTCTAATGATTGAAGTATTTTCGTGAAAATCGTGAATTGCTTTTATTATCGGCAACATTTCTTGTCATCTATATCACTATTGTTCTGCGGGGTTCCTGATATTTCAACTTAACAAATCCCGACAGCTCAGCCTGATCAAATAGATTACTTTTTCTGACGGCGGCTGGTATTTTCCTAACAAAGAAACCCTTAACTTAAGTCGTAGGCGAGGAGACTGTGCCATTCACATTAGCGTTTTACAATACTATTTCCTTCATTCGCAACCTTGTCCTCCAAGATATCAAATTAATGTTGCCTGTTAGAAAAACATCTCAGCCAACTCTGCCTCCCTTAAGAACGACAATACTACATGTATGATAGCCACGTAAAGTTAGCAAACAGCTACCATTGTGGGAAGTAACAGACAGGAAATCTTAATGTCACTGAAAAATGAATTCTCATTCTTGATACCAAGAAAATGAACTCCCAATCAGAACTCCACTTAAATGCTGACATTAGAGTTTTCATTTCTTGATTATTTTATTCCCAGGGCTTGCTTTCATGCGGGCTTGACTTCAAGAGTCTCATAATCTCCACTGATTTAAATTTCTTCGCAAACGTGATGAGAACTTTTCGAAGTCTGACACTTGAAACTCTGGTCTGATTTATTGCTTCAGCAGTCCAGGTAACAACTATTGGAAACTGACTTGTAATTGAGCATTTCTGAAAGAAAGCCGAGTAAATCAGACATCGAAGATTTACCCCATCTGCGAATAAAAATACAGAAAAGCAGTTACCTTGTTGTTCTTCTTTGGTTTCATTTTCAACCCAGTCCTGTCTTCTTTGTATTAGTCGATAATGATTAAGTTACAATATCTTTTAATTGCGATAAACTACTGCATTACGGATAATGGGATCTGACGAACAGAAGATCGGGACGCGTTAATCTCAACTTCACATAAATGGATTATTTGAGGTACTATATAGATTTAACCACAGTGTGCAATTAGACATTTGATAAGACCATTTCAACAAATTGTTCAAATTATATAAAGTAGCATGGCGTCAACAACTCAGCCGCTCGTTCATTCAGCTGAGTGTTTCGTCGCCATCCAAGGGGCCCCCCATGGCCGAGACGGTTAGCCCGCCAACGCGGCATCATAACCCAGCTGCCTCTCACCAAAGCGGTCGCTGTGAGTCCAAGTCCAGCCGTACGTGTGGAGGTCTGCCAGCAACCTGCTTATGGCGGTAGGTTTCCCCCAGGCTCAACCCGATTTCACCACCACCCCCACCATTATACTGGCTGCCGTCCTATAAGTGAAATATTCTTGAGTGGGGCGTAAAACACGTACAGGCGTATGAAATAAATATATAAATATATAAACAAATTTACCGTCATCCATTTCTCCCACGATGCCTATTATCGACCACACCGTTGTGATGTTATCTCGTCTTTCACACTTGCCATAGGTAATGTACATGGCAGGTTGAGCTGGTCTCCCATGGACACCGGTCCCCCACTCCCTCACTTACATACCTGGCCACTGTAATATAACTGGACATTTCAGGAGTAATCTGAATTGAGTTGATATTGAGTATATATCGCGAATATACACACAGGTACATCACATGAGCGATGACCGTCTGCACATACTATCCAGCGCTTTAAACACCAGTGATGTCCATGTTAATTATTATTGCACCCAACCAAGATTGTGGCTGAAAACACTTCATCAGATCTCATCTATTCCCACCCTTGTAGCCCATCCACATGAGGTTTTCGGGGTTAATCTTAGCGAGTATACATACATAGAAGGCACAGAGTTAAAGTTAAAGTACAGAATTACGATATTTCATTCAGATAGTAATACTTATAAAAATCCGTAGTAAATGTAAACGATTTTGTTAAGAATCCGGGTGTATTTTTATTCAAATAAACTTATCTAATTTATCTGGTGCTTTCTTGCTGACGACAGACAGTAAGTCGATGCCTAAATGATCATTGTGTACACAGACCCGAGCAGTTGCCACCAGACTGGCTTACAAACAGCCGATATCGACATCTGAGTTGACGTAATCGGCCGCTTGTGTCAACGGAGAGACATCTTTGACATTTAAGCGAATGCATGTGCGCTAATTCAAGGTAAACCACTACAAAACTGATCTTAACCTACTGCCGTCAGGTGTCGCTGTGTTGGTCTGTATTAAATCGGGATTAGCCCTTTTGCAAACAATAGGATGTTGACCATTCTCTGCGATCATTATACAAATATACATAAGAACCCACACTCCTATAGTATTGTTGCAATATCAACTGTTCCACTCAGCCACATACAGAAATAGGACATATTGATAACTCAATCGTATTAATTTTATCACGATCATCTTTTGTGTGAGTCATTATTTCTCGATTTTTATACATTGTGCCAATTTACTATTTACAACAAACAGAAATACATGTGATCGATATTGACATCGTATTGACGGGTTTGCCATCATAAGTAACAATTTATCCGATGTTTGTTAACAGTGCAAGAAGACTGTACGGTTTTGCAATCTAGTTTTATTTCAAAAGAAAACATACTGAGCATCTGTTTTGTAGTCCCAGTGGTGAAAAAAATCTATGAAATTTAAGGAGATAAAAAAATGTTTTCCATAAAAAGACCACCTTGCGTTTAACAACACCAATGCTGGATTGCTGGAAAACCAGGGAAATGTAATTGGTGAAGAAAAGACGGACAATTTCATGAAGTTTGCTATTTCTATTTAATCAGATGGGGTTAAAACTGCTTCCACCCTATCGCCCGTCAATGGAGCAGGTTTCCAAAATTTTATCATTCTAATGTCCGACAGCTGAGTGGGAGGACATTCTGCGTGGTTTACCGGGAGAAAGTCTTACGCCATTGAACCACTGTGAGCCAGGCTGCTGTAACAGAATGTTTTGCCCGGAAAGACGGTCATTAACATCATGTTTAACACAACTCATCACATAATATAAACCTCAGTCCCATGTACGAAAAAAATATATGTAAGATACACATAAGGCACGATGCTGTGTGGCTGTCGCTATGTAGACGTTAATTTGAAGGAGCCCGACGTTTGTCTCGATTTATCTCAGTGGTTCGAAGAGTCAACAAGTTTGCTGGGCAATGCAGACGCCCCGAAATTGATCTTACGAATCCCTTTTATAGAGTTGCTTTCAAGTAACTAACTGGTTACCTCTGCAGTTTAAACCACCTAGATGACCAGGGTGTGGAAATCAGGTATCAATCCCCGATCGAGTCATACCAAAGACTTTAAAAATGGTTGGTGCCTCGCTTGCCGCCCGGCGTTTTAGAACAAGGAAGCAGGACTGGTTGGTCCGGTGTCAGTATAAGGTGATTGGGTGGGGTTTCCTGTAAGCTGTATTTGGTATGATGTTCCAGTGACAGTATTTTTAGGGCATCGACTCGCCCTGACATAGAACATACAAAGACACCAACGGCAAACGTTTAAAGGAATAAGAAAGAAGTAACCGAAAACATATTTATAGCCACGAAGCTGGCCTTTCGGCAGGAAAGGAATACAATTTGCCTGCAAAATGATCGCTGTTTCCTGTTATTCTTCTTGAGTTCTTGGAAAGATCGACATTCTCCTGCGAGATTTTTACTGTCATCCCCATTTACGGGTGAAACGTCAGCGCTACATTTCAGAACCACTTTCCAATGTGTTAAGCATATGTCTTTTTACACCACACAGTCGTCTGAAACACAAAACACCAGTATAAAAAGAAAACGAAACTCCATTATTGTGACTAAACCGACAAGAAGTAATGGATAAACTAAAGTGAAAATGACAACATATGAAAATCAGACCTACTCAACGAAACCAAATCTGAGGGGAAAATTATCCAAAAAAAAAATATTTAGATACCTTAAAAAATCTTTCAGCAACGTTATTTATGTGGAAGCAAGTAATGCACTTACAAACAGGCAACAGGTTGTCTTAACTATACGTAGTCTTTTCAGAAATAATCAAGCCTTTGCCTTGTACACTCTACCCCATATGCTTGAAATGGCCTAATTTGTGTGCTGAAAGTTTAAGGTCTCTTTCCAAAAAGCTAAGTTTATCAAGGCTTCACGTGAATACCGGTTAAACACAATTTCTTCACAACAGATGCCTGAGTTTTCTAGACTCCCTTGCGTTAGGTGAGGTTAAACAGTGAAAATCTGTTTTGCACCCGGCATGCCCCAGACGATGACAGGTTGCAGATGAACTGAGACGCCGTGTTTGATCCACTCCTCCCAGAATGTGAACATTGAAAGAAACCGCCATATCTTTGCTGCCTTAATGAACACTGTACCAATTGGACAAAGATTATGCAGGCTCGAGGATAGCGAGTGTGGCCCGCCAAAACGCCTTCTAATAACTGAGGGATTTCCGTGAAAATCGTGAATTGCCTTTATTATGGGTAACATTTCTTGTAATGTCGATAATGTTCTGCCAGGTTCCGGTTATCTCTGCTGGACACAAATCGTGGCAGGTCAGCCTGATCAAACAAGTTACCTTTGTGACGGCCACTGACATTTTCCTAACAAAAGCAACCCTTAGCTAAAATCGTAGGCGGTGAGATCGTGCAATTCACATAAGTATTTTGCAATACATTATGTGTTCCTTCATTCACCAGCTTGTACTTCTAGATATGAAATTAAAGTGTCCTTTTTGAAAAAAGCATCTCAGCCATTTATCCATACCTTAAGAATGACATTACTATATGTATGATAGCCACGTAAAGTTAGCAAACAGCTGCTATTGTGGGAAGTAACAGGCATGAGATCTTAATGTCACAGAAAACTGAATTCTAATTCTAAATACCAAGAAAATGAATCCCTAATCCACTGGAATACTGACAATAGAGTTTTCAGTTATTGGTTGTTTTAATCCAAAAGTTGTGTGTGTGTGTGTGTGGGGGGGGGTTCATGCAGACTTGACTTCAAGAGCCCCATAATCCTCACAGACTAAATTTTCAGAATGGTTAAATTCTTCGCAAATGTGATGAAAACGTTTCAAAGTCTGACACTTGAAACTGTTCAGCTCTTATTACATCAGCATTCGACATAACAAGTGCTGGAAACTGATTTATATTTGAGGATTTGCGAAAGGAGGCCGAGATAATCAAACGATCTGTTTTTTATTCCTTTTTTTCCTGCTTACTGAGGTAGACAAACTCTATATTCGTACTCATACCAGACACCGTTAATGTAATAAGTACCTACAGACACACGCAGTCTAAAGCAACACGCTCCTTATATAATATGTATCTGGTCTAAAGATGTAAGCATGGGTCACTTTCAGGAAACTTCATAAGTCATTTTTTTCTTAACTTTTCTGGCAAAAGACGTCGAATAGGTTATAGCACCATGATTTACCAGGGAAGTTACGAGAAATTGATTCACGAAGTTTTGTGAAGGTGGGCCCTGGTCTACATGTGCTCGCAGTTCTATAGTAATCTAGACACATGTCAAAGAGTACCTTCTGACTTATCAGAAGATATGATTCGGGGAAAACATCATTTTTGGCGGTTCGTTAATAATTTGCATACATCGAGTATCATTTTAGTACACTAACAAAAGTTTGAGTAAACATGGAATGATTTAGGTATATATCGGGAATGATTTGGGTACATCTGGCATGATTTATTTATTTATTTGGTTGGGTGTATAGAGAAAACTTCGGAAACATCACCGATCATTTACGCAGATCTGGAGAAATCTATTTATATTGTGAATGATTTTGTTTATAGACAACACGCCGGGTAGATCACTAAAGATACGAGTGCATCGGGAATTATTTGGGAACTTCCGAAATGATATGAATAGTTGGCCGTATATCCAATAACTTTGAAAGTATCACTGCCATAAATGTTTTGCTCAATGCCCGTCTGGTTTGTTGTCTTCAGGGTAATATTGTCCTCGGCCGAGTTTGAATGCAAGCATACACCAAATACTGCGAAGGTCGCCTTTTCACGGAGTGAAGGCAAACATTGCTATAGCTGTTGTGCCCATATGTTTGCGCCGTAAATGTATTTCTTCACAGATTTCCGTTATTATTTTTTAAATGTACTTTATCATGGGCTTATCTTGAAGAGGGAACACTAAGCCCGTAAGCGATTCTCGCAAGACTCAAGGTTAGGCAACTCCTCTGATTAGGCCAACATCAGCGCTATTTTCCCACAGGATCAATATCTGGTACGATCATACCAATAAGGCGCATTTCCCGTGATGTGATCGCCCCACTAAAACTCGCCAGTGCTCCGTTTACCCCGAAAGGTGCGTTTAATGAATATAAATTGTGTTTTCATCAAATTACACCGGACTAAAGTTAACACATGATTCCAGGACAGCGAGCTCAAACCAGATTGTCACGATCCGGAAGTTGGCCAGGACTAGAATATACTCGCACAATGGGGAGCAAAAACAAGAACTAATTCACTAACCGACGATATCAGTGCATATTCGATTACCTGGTGTTTTTTTCCTTGAGTTTGGCATTCACTATTATGCATTCCTCATATAGTGATTCCAGGTAAAATATTCTTAAGTATATTCGTCGCATTTGGCGCGGGGGTGGTGGTGGGAGTGAGGGTGGGAATGGGACCTACATGCCTCTAATAAACTAGTTCACCCTGCCATTGGCATTATTTCCTACACTAGGGTTTTTCTCGTCGATACCAAATGGTTTTAACGAGGTTTTAATGCCACATTGAGCATTCTTGTGAGCATTTTTATCTCGCTTCCGAGTTAGCTGAATGTGATGTTCAACAAGACATAGAGGATGTCCTGCTTGAGGTGTAGGCTTTGCTCACGCTCTGCAAAGGTTCAATGTATGGTCCACTCTGTATTTAGTTGCGGGGAATGGTGGCAATTTTTGCAAGGCCTATGTCATAAGACATAGTTTTCCTAGATGACCTATACATAAAATATCCAGAGTATAGGATATATACAGATAGTGCATGCCGTGGGATTGTCTATGAAAAATTGGGAGCTCGAGAGAAGTGATGTTTAACGAGTAGGTAGGAAGGTCTCCCAGCAAACTGCGGATGGCTGTACCAGGTTTCCTCCAACCATAATGCCATCTGCCGCCGTATAAGGGAAATATTCTTGGACGGCGGATAAAACACTAATCAAATAAATAAATAAAAGTTTTGTAATCTTTTGAGCCCTACCCAGGTGTAGAATGCCTATTGCATTTTACCTTACATCACCTTTGTGTCCAATTCTGCTCCCACATTGGCAGCTTTAGCAATAATAATAATAACAAGGAAATTATCTATTATTTTACACTTAAACAGTGATGCGAATGGGTAACATCTACATTTCAGATCGATCAGAAACAAGGAAAGAATTCGGCGCGTTGAAACTTGATGGGTAAATATTGTTACTTCGATAAGTATATTAAGTACGCTGAGGGAGAATAACCGCCAGGTAGTGATCAGTCCATGAGTCACGCAATTAGAACTGCCCTTTTTGTCCATGTTCCAAGGTGCCTGGTGACCTTTTGGCCTAACCGACCTCAAACTCTCCAGGTGACACACGTCCACCCTCGCCTTTCAAAACCCAAGGGACTTCTAAAGCAAAAGGCATGCAACTCTTCAACGCCCATTGCCCACGTTGTTTCCCACCACTCTCGTTATTCTTAATTACTCGATGCTCCAGGATGAATCAATATGACTCACAAGAACGATTTCTTCATCGTCGCACACATCTTCTTGAAGGTAAAACCAGCTTCCATCTTCTCGCTATCCACTAGAGAATGGTCAACTACCTTGTGCGGATGTGAATTCGGTTTCCTGTTAATTTGTTTGATAAGTATGAACTGTGGTTATGAGACAAGCCTGTCCAAAGCAAGGAAATTGCAAATTATTGATCACTGGGTCTCTATCTTACCAATCCAAAGGAACTCCGGAAGATTTGATTAAGCAGAAAATCAGTAATCAATCACCATAGTGCAGTAAAACTAAACATGATAGAACGCCAATTATCATTGACTGTTTGCTCTTGAGGTAATTTATTCTATTCTTGCGCAAACACGAAATCTGTCCAGATAAGGCGTATTGTATTCGACTGTTTTATGGCGAAATGCATTACCGAAATCAGAAAGCCCAGAAGAGATGGCCAATCAAGGCTTCTGTACGTTGCTATGATTCACTACTAGTGTTGTACTTGTAAGTCGGTTTGACTAAGCATCCTTGCCGACATCTATAAATTAAAGGTGGAGCAAATGTCTCGAGTGCTCCAGAGATCTGAATATAGAAGATAAACATTTATTACTTTCTCTGGTTTGTAACTCGCACCCAAAACCCGAACAGAACGCCGCAAAGACTTAGCGACAGGGGTAAACATAGAGGGGCGGATTTGCCGGCTTGAATTTCGGTGACGGAAGTTTCATTACACGGCGAAGGTCGTGTCGGTGTGTGTGCTGGGAAGGCCCACTGGGCTGTATTGATCATGGTTATGCTGACCAGGAGTTGGTATTTAATGGATCTTCAACAATGCAAGAGATGGACGTAGTGGTCAGAGGAATGGCACTATGCGGCCCTGTATTGTTTCTGTCTAACTGCTGTAATTAGTGGGGGCTCAGATGTTTACCTAGCACCTGGAGAGTCCCGGGCTCAATTCATCAAGCGACAAGTTAGCCCTCTGGAGTGTACACCGATACTGCACAGATTGATTAATGATGATTGTCTGTAGTACTTGTTCGTCAAGCCGGTGCCCTCCGCGGGCTGCGGAGCAGTCTCGCGGCTCACAGGTGTCTCTTTGTTTTAACTGTAACGAACTCATGGCAAACAAATCCATTACAATTAACGCCAGCCTGGAGGTTTTGGAAACAGATTATATCCGGGTTTCAATGGCTTTGATGAATGCTCGATGTATAAATCACAATTTAATTTAGCCCATCTAATATTTTAGTTAAATTTTTAAAAAGTTTTTGCTATATAAATTTCCAGTACATAATTAGAAGGGAACAAGATATCGGCTTCAGCGCCTGGTCGCCTGGCATCTGTTCCGAATGAATGAGGTTTGTAATTGGCCTGGGGGTGTATAATTGCCATAACAGTAGTTCTTTCATTCCCACGAGGTCTCAAATCACAGACTGATATGCTGGAGCTAGAATTTATCCTCTGTTAAGTATCGGAGCCTTCTAGTGTCGCAAGACAAGGCTATGTTCCGTATGAGTATTTTGTAGGAGAGGAAGCAGTAATAAACGTCTTTACTACGACTATATACATAAGTTATTGAAGAGTAATCTTAATCAGGCTCCATCTTTCTCATTGACCAAACGGTATATTGATGATTTACTAGCTTTAAACAACCCGTATATAACAATGGCTGTTCAAAAATATGTGTCCACCTTCACTAGATTTAAAGGAAACTACAGATTCTCCAGATATTACATTATATTTGGACTTGTACCTCTACAAAGATGACAATGGTTTCCTATCACGCCGAATTTACGACAATTGGGATAGTTTCGATTTTGATTTCGTGAATTATCCCTACTTGAATAGCAATAAACCGAATGGCCCTGCGTATGGCGTATACATATTTGGCCTTGTTAACATTTGTTAGATTATTATTACTGCAAAAACTAGTCTTCAATGGTATACCATCAAACGGCTTCACTTCAGTTTCATTAATTTTACAATACGTACGCCTGTCTTGTTGGTAAACACGGACGGAGTGTTCAGAATAAGTGGGATCTGCGTTATAACTATGTCTGACTCCGCTTAACCCCTGGAATAGGGGCCGTTTGTTCATCGTGTGAGTGTGATCGCCACGTTGGATATATGAACAATTGCAATCAGGTCGCAACTGAGATACATAGTTGATTATCGACAACAAATATACTAATGGTACACGATTTAGATACTCATTTTATTAATCCCCCTAGAACATTCATTCTGTCTTTTCGTCATCGTTGAAAACTGCAGTGGACTGCTTCTATTTGAATGGATCCGTTACCAATTTTATATTTGTATATTTTCTTAGTTCTTTGAGAGTTTTTAGAAACTGGTCTTATGATTATTCGCCCGAAACGCCCATGTTAGTTGACGGCTAGTATATGAATATCAGTTTCGACGCACAGATGTACCAGAATCTATTGGTGCAGTGTACTTCAACTTTTCTAGTTTTAGTTTGAAAGTAGGGATATCATTCCGACTTTACCTCTTCTTGTTAACCTACCTGATCAGACCATTAAGTGGGTTTTGCGTTAATGAGACATTTACCAGGAAAAAAGGCTCCTGTTATGTTTTCACGTACACATCTACCTTAAGTGTGTACATTGAGAATACATATTTTAAATGTGATGACAACATAGCACTTTTGATAATTCCAGACCAATGACGCCTAATACATTGCATTTAACATCTGTGTAAGTTTTTGTCCTAATTCTGGTGCTTGAGGGTGGGTAAGGTGCTACTTCTTAAACAGCTAAAATAAAACCCTAATTGAGGTAGACTGACAACAAGCCGGATTTCACCGGTGACGTCTGACCATTTGCCAACTATAACACTGTCGTCGCTGCTCTTGCTTTACTCCCTGTGCTATAATCTTTTATATTACATGAATTACAAGATATCTACACTGGTAGGGTTGTCAGGGATGTCAAGCGTCCTTACTAGGGCGACACTTGCCTCAAGGTGTACTCAAAATGATTAAAGTTGCTTAAAAGCAGAATGGCTCTCCCCTTGGCAATTGAATAGCACCTTCTTATTGGTTAGAACGAATGGTAATTTTATCCAATAAAAACCGTCTGGTGGGATGTACACCTTTGTGTCAGAATAACCTGAAACAGACGAAATTTAAAGAATGCTGGCTGAGGATAATCAGTATCTTTTGAAACAAATAACCCAAAGGAATAGCGGTGCAGAATGTTAAACGTAGACATCCTCACACTTATGTGATATTTTTTTTAAGGTAGGGTCGGTGAGCAAGGATCCTCAACATCGAAAGCCCATTAACTTCAAGTGTGAACCACCAACTTGTGACTGGTGAATGGAAACAGTACGTAAACACTTCATGTGGGATGCTAATACCCAGAACAATCCTAGAAAATCTCTTCGCTGCCACCGTGATGGTTTCTACCTCAAATCAAACACTCGAGTGCAACCTTGTATGCGAGGTCGCCCCCAAAATACATTTGTTTTCTGTCTGGAAAAATACGAAGCCCGTAAAGGGATTGTTGTCTTGTGCACTATTGCCTCTCATTGGTAATTCTAGTGGAGAGATTCACTGACTCTGAACACTTGCTCAACTCAATATTTCGCTCCAAGGCTTTCTACAAATGCTTCGGACAGAAACCTATTCAAACCCACTGATTAACTACGCTGCTCACTAGAAAGACAAAACCTTAAATAAAGAGTCTAACAGCACAACAAAACGACAGATTTTTGCTTTTAAAGTAAATAAACAGTTGCCTTAATCATCTGTTTAGCACTGACATTTGTAGAGAACACCATAAAATTAAATTCACCCACACTTCCAAACATTTTGTCTTTTCCAAGAACAGACGTTGGGGATGGTCTCATATCATGGAAGTTGTCATTACCACATCTTAAGTAGGAATATTTCGCACAAAAATGACTTTGAATGGATCAAATTCTATAACGCAGAAGTTTCAAGGTTTCTCCCAGTGTTATCAGGGCTCACTTGCTCGAAGCACGTACCTACAATGGTAAAAGCACTGTAGGCACTACGTCGGCATGGCAGTTACAGGTACATGTTCGTAACCGTAAGAAGCCTTCGTTCAATTGGGCCAACAGGCTTGGTAACATTGAAAAGGTGGAGAGCTCTCGTCGAGCTGGTTAGGGTAGAGTACATACAAGTCGTTAAGGCATACGCTCAACCTGCGTGTAGAAATCCGTGCGTCAATTTGGGGAAAGTTTCATAGTTATTTGCGAATACCCTTTGACTTACTGCTGGCATTTCGGATTTCTCCATATGTGTGTGCGGAGCTAAACATTAATTAATGAATCAGTTAACGGTGAGCAATGCACTTGATCTTTTTGACATTCCTGTACTGCTTTCAGTTATTTAGCGGAGGTTGTCAGTCTGTATCCGAGAGAAATTGAGAGATGTATGCCGCAAATCAATAGTATATACACAGCAAAAGGGTTGAAGCATGCGATGGACGAGAAGCAAAGCTGATATCAGCTTTTAAATCTTTAAGTGAATGAGTGACCACAAAATGAAGAGTGTATGTTTCCAGTCAGTGCAGTCAAATATGGACAACCTTATATACTGATCGAAGTAATTTATAAACGACGGAAGGATAAAATGTCGGGGGCGAGAGTTAAGTGCTCCAAATGTATGTACTAGCGAGAGATAGCGTGAGGTAATGAAGAGATGACTTGCCATCCAATGGTCATGGCGAAACGCTCGTCTTGCTAGTACACCCGCTCAGATTCGACACTCACTCTAGCTCTGAGGCATTAAGTATGCATCTGTTCGCCATCTCAGCTCAGAGGGGTATTTCACCGCTGTGCTCATATCGACCGCACTCGTGTGGCGCACTTGATGAAGACCGCCGCGGCGTCAGTGCGCAGCGCATCACTGACGGGTCCCTGTAAGGACAATTGATTTCAGCCCTCTTTACTTCTGGCCTGCTTATTCACAACTTGGTCTCTCGGAACTCGGCAGAGAGGTCAAAGTGAGATGACGAACTGTACTTTACACTCGGTCACTTCGCGTGAAGACCAGTTGACGCCTTAATATTTGGCAAAACAAATGGAACCGAAAAAGACAAAAGAAACGAAGACAATTACTATCGGAGTTGGTTTTGTTCACGAGATGTGTTAATCAGGTTGTGACTACGATGCTAATTTCTGTCTGAATCGCTGTGTAAGTTTTATCGAAGGCCACAAAAGTTCGTCAGTATGGAAGATATGTTTAATGGAACAAATGTCATGTCGTTAAGCTTGGGCTATGTCACGGAACCAGGTCTTAACGACTCGTCTCCATCTGTGGAGTTTACGGAATATGATTATCCGGATTTACGCTCCATGCCTTACCCTAGACCCAGACTTTCCTTACCCTGGTGGGAAATTACTTTAAAAGTGTTTTTCTATGTGGTAATCATTCTCATCGCTCTCATTGGTAATGCACTGGTTATCTTGGTGGTCATCCGAGATAAGAGAATGCGGACAACTACCAACTTCTACATCGTCAACCTGGCCACATCGGACTTACTCGTCGCGCTGTCATGTGCCTGGGTTCATCTCGTCAATTCTTTGTCAGAGAACTGGGTTCTCGGAGCGTTCTTTTGTAAATTCAATAGTTTTGTCCAGGGTAAGTATTATATGCTTACGGATGGACATGTTTTATTACATAGCCGTAACAGAGGCATGCACTTTGACTTCAGCTGCCACACACTACCTGATAAATATGCTGCTCGCTATATATATTCCCTTATGTCAACGTATATCCTCATTGTTAAATGGATCCATCGCCGCTAGCAGCATCTTTTATAATATGTACTCTTGCATCTGTACATGTATCTCATTCACTTAATATAGGCTAGCTATGAATGACTTAACCGTCTCCAAAATGAAACATTTTTTGGCTCCCATGAGTTGCATATAAAGCATCGGAGATCGTTAACATTTGCTGCACAGATCCAGAAATACCATTGCTCAAAAGGGTGCGTAGTTTCTACAAATATTTTCATCCAACTATCATTTTTTATCGTTAGACTTGTGAAATTAAATTGACTGAAGTGCTTGCGAATTGTTGTCTGACGAAGTTTTCTTTCAGTACTGACAAGGCCGGGCAAGAAATTTAGAGAAACCGTTTTTAGTTATCCAAACTTGTGACGCCGAGGTGTAGGATACCGACTTAATGTCACAAAAATCATCCTGTTTTACAACCTATGGGAATTTGCAAGCCCGTCAAAAATTCCAGTCCAGAGTAAAATTGGTTAGAAGCTCCTGAGATAAAAACGACGATAGTTTATTGCACAGCGGAGGAGTCCTGTAGTCAGTGTCTGAGATGCATCCGAGTGTCTCCAGGGGCCTACTGTAAAGGCAAACGAGGTTAATGCTGTCAGCTCTGTGCTGGTCTCAAACAATGCTCGTCACCAGGCGTCCATCTGAAAACGAACATCAGTAACTGTGCTTGAATTCCGGACAAAAGGCCCTGTAACCAGATGGCCTTGTGAATAAGAGTTGGGACTGAGTCCTTGTGCATGTTTATGGTCTATAGTATTGATCGAAATTAAAGCGGTTTTAAGAGCACAAAGACCACAAAAACAGTCAATACATTAGACCTAACACACCTGACTGAAATTTACCATGTGCTTTTGACAATAGAGTTATTTTTAATTGGATGGAAGAGATTTATCTGTAATTACTGAATGATTATAAATGACAGAGATAGTATCCGTAAATAGTGTAATATTTTAGAACACAATAATTTGACCAATACTATATCATTACAAATCTTTCAAAGTAAAGTTGATCGCCTATTGCATTTTTTATAGTTCAAAGAAAGTATGAATCACCGAAACAGTTCCGCCGTTTTACAAAATAAACCGAATCTTTCTAGCTGATATGGCAGGACACAATTCTGTTGCTCCAATTTTACACATAAGTTGTCCGCTCTATATTGCTGTTCCAACTTTACCTCAAACGCAATTTCCATGAAAGCGTTTGTCTTTACTACGTGCTGGTTTTTTTTTAACCTAAGCCAACCACAAGTTTTTACACAAAAAGCGGCTCCAGAAACAAGCCTGAAAGTACTCCGATGATTCTTACGAATTATCGTTGAATAATGGTTCAGTAGCAATTGCCCATGTTAAAACTGTTTTCTCTGACGTATTGTAACTTAAGCTTGCTTGTTGGTAATCTGTCGGCCGTGGGAAGTTACAGGGATTACTGGTTATAGGCACTGGTCTTTGCAGGAATAGGATAAACAACCGAGATTGGACAGGGATTGTGTACATAACCCCGCACTAGCTGCTTTTAGGGTCTTGGTGACAATCATCAGTTGCAGCCTAACGTCAGCTGGAGGCCTTACTTTTGCCTTCCACTAATATGACTTGAATATCTGTACGTCAAACGTGGAAATGTTCCTCCTCCAGCCATCGCATTAGAGAGCAGTTCTATTGTGTTTAGCGTTAAACAGATTAGCAAGGAAATAGAAAATTGAAAGTAAAATTAAGAGGCGTACGTTTGCTGTACTGTATTGCAGCTACTTCGAAATAAGTCGTCCAAGACTTTTGTTTATTCTTTTGGCAATGTTTTAGGATTTATACGTAGTTAGAAACAGCCAAATAATCGAATCTTTGAGTTTGTGATACAATTTGAATGTGCTACAGAAGAGAGAATGTACGAATTTAAACAACAGGTGTGATCTCTGACATAATCCGAGCGAACACATGTAAAAGCCTGATTAAAGTCTAAGATTCGAACAACTATAGTGTGGAGTAGAGAAAGTTGTTTGAACCGGATTTAGTGGCATTTTGAGATTTGCTGATTAAATACAATTCCTTGAGCACGAAAAATGCAAAATTAAAAAAAAAAAGAATTATTTCCTTACAAAAAAAAGAAGAAGCCCAGACAGTCGAAAGGTCAGGCGTGAACACGCCTTAACCCCTGTTCAAGGGTTTAGATTTCTGTTTTGCGTTTTGACCTATATTAACGCTGTTGTCTAAACAGGAAGAACCTGCATCGAATTGCAACAGGGAGCACTTCCCTGTCACAGCCGACATGGAAGAAGTAAGACTCAGCGAGGGACGTCGTGTTTTACTGACCCTTGTAATTATTCCTGTCATGTTATCATAAATTACTTGTTTGCTGTCAAATAATCCCTGTTATCGTGGCCTGATGCGAATGTGAAGGCCACTCATTACATGTGAAATGACGCTGTGTAAAACTTACACAGAACCATGACCTTTAAAACGGTTCATATGATAAATATGCAATATGCGGTGAAGGTAACCTGCAATCCGTCATTGTTGCGTATACAAACAATAATTTCTAGTAAATAACCAGTAAATTGCTATTGTGTCGAGGAGAGATTTCATAAAAATTGAAAGTGTTGAAGGTGGAGTAGAAATTATGTAATGTGGACGCGTCAAGGAAAATTGCAAGTTAAAGAGGCATTACTGAGTCCCATGTCAGTATGACTACAAAATACTTTAATAGCGTCCCGCCGGCTATGTAACGGCAATTGTGTATTTTTTTTCCTTCGCCGACAGCCACTAATCGCATGTCTTTTCAAGTATCCATTTGATCTGGGCTTGGCTAAAGTATTTAGCTTCAAGCGGCTGATGGAAATCGCTAATTCAAGTGACACATTTCATAGCATCATCCTTGATACTGTCAGCTCCGGAGAAATAAGGGAAGTGTAAAAGGAAATGTGAGGCGCAGAGAAGCCTTCCGCGCTGTCATCTAGATCCGGCCAATGCTGGGAATACAAGCACACGTTTATTTGTTGACGTGAACTTTTTATGTATTATTTCACGTATATGGAATAACGTCACATATACAGGAGCTGAAAAGGATTTCATTTTATTGGTCGCACGATGGTAGAATTTACCTGGAAAACAACCCTTTTCATGAAGCCGGCCCTTTTTCCTTCCCTCTCTTCTTCCTTGCATTCATTTTGCCTGGAAACTTCTAGGCGGGTAATTATCCGAGGTTATCTTAAAGAAGATTTTGATGTGAAGTCCGTCTACCACGACTCCAATCACCAGTAGTGTTCAGGTTATGGTTCAATGTAGAGATGAGTTTACACACGAAATGTAATCAGGTAAATTCATGTAATTTTCCAAATTTATTTTCATGTTATCCTAAGAGTGAAAAAAAACAGGCTCTTCTCAGTAAGCAGTGTATTAATCATTTTAAACCTAGGCGTCGAAACCGACATTCGTATACCAGCCGTCAACCAAATCAGGGGTTCCAGTCAGTAATCGCAACACCAGTTTCCAAAAACAACAAACAACACAAACTACCAAAGAACTAAGAAAATATATAAAATATAAAAACAAGGACGGATTTACACAAAAAGAAGGACGACTGACCATTTTACAAACCGCTATGTCGGACTCACTTCTCGTTACCAACAAATAGATACATTAAAGTTGCAAAGAGACTTTTTTGACAAGAAACTTTTTACACGAGATGCCTCAGGAGAGTCAAAATTTCTCATTAACGAAGAAATGTCACGCTGTTGCCCTTTTGATCACTGGCATGCCTGGATTATCCAACCCAAACAGTTGCTGTTACCGAAATGGACCGTCCACTGTTTGTCAGCAGCACTGCTCAGAGGCTTGCAATACCAAAGCCACAAGGTGCATCATTCGACCATCTATGGGACGCGGGGAAGTCTTGTTATCCAATAAACTATGTCACTTAGACCACTAAACAATACACCTCACAGTGAAATTCTGCTGTTAACAATAAACATTCTAACATGACTGGTATGTCATGTGATTTGTCACATAAACTGTACTGGCACTAATGATGTCTAGACTATTTTGGAGCAATGATGTAAACTTTAGGTCGACTAATTTAAGTGGTGCAGGTCACGTCATCGGACTTCGGATAATTTTCTACATCTACCACACTTTCTGCCGATAGGTGTCCATGGACACGTTAACTTCTAACAAATATGCGTCGACTTCGCTTTAATACAGCTGTATGTGTTATCTTTACTCGACCAATCGAACTCCATGAATTGTTTGTTTTGAATTATATTTCATAATCTTTTTTTCACGGGTAATAAAATATTTATAACCAAGTTGGATGAGACTTTTAGAATTTAGCTTTAAATATCAAAAACCACTGCGACAACACACTGAGAAACTATTTTACTTCGAACTCACACCCGCTGATACTCGAAGCGTAGGGAATGTCTAAACTCTGAAGGCAAGTTAATTCAGCTACATGTAGTGTCCATGAGGTTTATTAGCAAGAATAATTTGCTATGAAGTGGTTTTATATACATATATATATCGAATCTCTGCCCGCGCTGTCACTTGTTACAATGTAAGCTATAAATAATCAATCAACGTTTAAGTCTATCTTGATTATTCCATATTAATGACTGAGTAGAGATCGTGCGATTAAGAACGACTGAACCCTGACTTTTATAATTTGACATGAAGATTTATACTTAATAATAGAGATGCTTAACACGGATTTACAACGGACTGCTTCAATTCGCCTTCACGAGGCGCGTCGTTTGCTAGATTGATGGGATCCCTTGAAAGCATTTTTTTTTAAATGCTTGCAATTTATAGTCACTCGTGAGGAAGAATAAGAAACTAATGGTCGATAAGAAAGGCATCGTGGGACAGATAAACCGAACCTGGAGAATGCGGAGACGTTTGACTTTTTCTTGTTCTGAGATGTTCTGCCACTCAATCATGATTCTTTAACTGAGCGCATTTATCAGACTACACCCCTGTGCTTTACAGGAACAACTTCCGAACGCAAACGTCACGTCTATCAATGTCAGGAAACATCACAGCGTTTTGATCAAAGTACACGTGATCCGTAGGTTTCTAGAAGACAGGCAAATCGTTAGCGAAATATATCTACAAGAAGGGATCCAACGTGGGTCAGCCTGGTTTTACCTTTGTCAATAGGTACCGGAAACACTCGTCTATCTTTATACTCTTCTGATGAAAGCGGGTACCTGTCAGGTACAGACCGCATCCGTGATAGGACACAGCCTAAGATTTTCCGCCGTGTTTTTTGGACAGATAAAAAACCCTGCCTTCCATTTGCTCCGGCAATAAGTTCAACTATACGCCCATATATATCTATAGCAAATTAATGGTTTCAGACAATCCTTGCATCCTCAGTATGTCGACGAGCTAACAGATCTCTGGCAGCAATGTTTCAGGTTTAGAGACAACCTTATTTACTCGGGCGATTTCGATTATCTGCATGGAGCCGGTCTAATATAACTCTGCAACTTTCTCACTTTGTTTTCCCGTCTAAAACTACAAGTTGGCTGTGTGTTCAATCGATTTCCCTCTGTGTGTAAGTTCACTTTGCGTTACATCAAAGTATTTAGCGGCATGGTTTCTTATTACTATTTACGTATTTTGTACAGAATTTACTTTTATGCTGGACGGCCTCGGTGGCTTAATGGTTAGAACGTCCGCCGCGAGGTCGGGAGACTCGGGATCAAACCTGGGTTATACCATGCTAAAAACTTTACTTGTGGTAAAGAATGGTACTTGTTGCTGCCTCGCTTGGCGCTCAGCAGCGAGATTTTAGAGCAAGGAAACAGGGCTGCCATGCCCGGTGTATAATGCGATTGGGTGGGATATCATGTGTGAAGTCTTCGGCGTGATGCTCCACTGACAGCCGCACTGAACTCGCCCTGCCACATGAAGACACATTATATATATATATATATATATATATATATATATATATATATATATATATATATATATATATATATATATATACACACACACACATATATATATACACACACACACACACACACACACATATATATATAGTTATATCAAGTTTTTTTTCTACACATCCGACCTTAACCATTGTCTAAAAGAAATGAAATCGAATCGCATTATTTACATACCGTATTCCTTGTGTAACATTTTGCATTTGAAGTTGGTATCACTTGTTTACTTATTCAGATTACCGATAGTGTTACGACTATATGAGGATCATTGTACATTGACAAACTCAGTGAGATTGTATGGTGAATTATACCGGAATAACCGAAATCAGTCATCGGTGGGGAATTCAACTTTCGCTTTCGTTTAATTTAGGCAATTTGTGAGACGCTTGTTTGGCATTTCTAACACACAGCTAATGACATCCTACTGCTCCTTGTCGTTCACCCATGGAGGAGTAAAGACCATGAACGCAACATACCAGCCTCCGGTCTTTGTGGCTAGCAGTAACACCGGATGTGCTCTTGAACGACGGATTCTCCAACACTTGACAGTTGAACTAGTCGGTTTGTCAGTCTGATGATGGTTTGATGGCATACGGTAAAAGAATGCTGTCACCAGCAGATATTTCGTTCCTTTTCACTGTCCATTATGTACATTTCCAAATATCATTAAGAGTGGACACTCACGGACTCGGTATTAGACTGACCCCAGGCTAGCTTCTTGTAAGTTCTCATCACAGCCCTTATGGTCGGTGTGACTGTACTCTAATAAAACCACGTGTCCATCAGCATTCTGGAGGCGGACATTAAAAAGGATGGTGGCGTTCCAGGCTCTATTGCTCTGGAATAGAAGGCTGAAAAACTATACAGTATTCAGGAAAGTAACCGAATAGAGGACAGGAGAATAAAGCGGGAAAGACAACTCTGGGCGTTTCCCACTTGCTGGAGGATTATTTTCGTTAAAAGGGTAGGAGCACGCAAAGAAGGCCTACCAGAGACATAGATATCGCTGACTTAAAAGGCTAATGGTTCCAGCCGTAACCCTTTTAGCCCTGGGCTGATGAGTACAGGCGCTCGAATCCAGCTCTCGCTGGCTTTCACTCCAATTGCAAAGGGCGATGGTTTTCCATGGTCAGTGTCCGTATTCTCCAGATACAATTTTGAAGGCCGTCATATAAGCGTCATATATTTACATTAATTTAGTCAACCTTAAACTTCAATCAAATAAATTTATTAAAACACTACAATAGATGTTCAGTGAAATGTTGTGAGTTAGTTAGTTTTGTTTTGTCAAGGCGCACACCTATACATATGATCTAGATCGGGAATTTTCAGCATTTCCCTTAACTAGTATGAGTAAAGTAAAAAAATAATTGTCTGGGAATATGAATTATTGTGTAGCCGTACTACAAAACATTTAAATTGTCTCTTTATTTGTCAGGGAATAATTATTCACGTGGGCTCAATAACAAACAAATTGTCAGCTGCAAAAAACATAAAACAGTATTATTTTAGCTGATGAGTATGCTGTCATCGCTTAGCAATGGAATTATTTCTTCACATCTTCAGTCTACACGAAACATCTACTTGCCTCTATACATTGGCATGTAGCTCGTTCGATATCGTTAGGCTGTGTGGTTGCTGGAGACAACAGAAGTCCACAAATGACAAGGGAACACAGCAACCTGTCCATGCCGTTGTTGACACCCTGTTCTTTATTGGATAACATACCTCAGTTTGGGCCTTTACGGATGGCTTCAGTGGAGACAAAATCCCCAAAGGCCACCATACATTTTGATTAATTGTTGCAGTTAATTTAGTTTTAATGGCCTATTCTAGAGTTTTCTTTGTTTTAAATCAGTATGGTTGTTGACGATGATGTGCCCGGAGCAAACCACCGGCTATTGGTAAGTAACTGACAGGGTTCCAACATACGACTTACAGATGTGTGCCATATTGATGGAAGAAAAGTAACCTCCAACCTGACTTAATCCAAGACCGCCCTAAACGGCCACGCGAGCCAAGAACACAGAAAGTGAGTGATATAATGTCCATGTCAAGCTCTTGTGTTCTAGTCATTGAAAGACATACATCAACCATAGTTTTGATAATTGGCCTCGCTTATTTCAAGCAGTAATCGCAATGAAATTATTGTTAATTTTATCACATTTAATCCACCCAAAAAGTTGATAAGACATCACCGAAGTCAGATTAAAATATCACTGGCCAAAACCTTTTTACTCAGTGCTAATTTTATTAACTAAGAAATGACTCTATTCCATATCCTGGCGTTTGGCCTAATTAAGGTCCTTCTTTTCCCAGAGGGCCAGATTCGTCAGGGTATCTCTCCTACGCACCATCTCAGCTTCCCCTCAGACAGCCTGACTAGGTTTGGGGTTTTTAATCAGGCTAACCAATCCAGTTTCCTTCTACCATCACCCGGCCTGGGGCTACACTCCCACTCAGTTATACGTCACGTGACATAAACCAGAGGACCCCTAGCATCAATACTAACCTTTGTCCCGTGCAAGTTTTATTTCTCTACCGATCATGTAAATAGATTAAATGTCAATAAGATACATACCAAAAACCACGTGCCTGACTGAAAATTTTTGATTTCCATGGAAACTTGCGTAAACATCACTGTCTTGAGTTTGTTTTGAGGTAAACGTTGCTTGGGGATGATCTCAAACCAGGAATTATTGCCAGCTGAAATTACCTTATGGTTAGAGCTGGTAAGTTTTTCCATCTTCCCAGGAGAGCTCGAGACTTTGACGTGACAGCTAAATTAGCACGGCACAGTTAGCTTCAGTTCACAGTTCTGAAGGACTGATTATTGCAATAAATCTTTCCACTCGCCCCGCACTGAACATGACGAAACGCCACAGAATGAAGGCTCCTAAGTCTACATGCACAGACCTCGGCATATCATATTATCAGTCCACTTGAGAAACTCTTAAGAAGCGCTTTGTATGCCTGATTACACTGGAGACTGTGTGATGCGCTGTTGCTTCGTCTGCATTATATACTATAATGTGAATAATATATTTTTAGAGCCCATCTATTCGGAAATGAACGGAAAGGAATTGAAACGCGAAAGCTCTTCATACATCATGGTCTACTACAGATACAAGGATAAAATACCAGAAAATGTGTGAAAAACTGCAATTTACATTAGTAATATATTATTATATACCAAGTTCATCAACATGGTCCACAGCAAGAGTTAACTGCAAAAGCACGACGAGGACAGATTTGTCTTACTTGATCTTTTCAGCAGGATATAACAGTTATATTCAAGTTAAATTATCTTGTGGCTTAAAACTGAAGAACTAAAAATTTTAATATCCCATGTCATGTTAGTAGCTCATAAGATATTTACAACGTCCCAGCCTAGGTCGGTGGCATGTTGTGTGTGTGTGGGGGGGGCAGTATTTCATTTCTCTTTCATCAACTGCAGAGGACATTTTTGAACAATAACCTTGTCTAAGAGCATTTGCAAATATTTACGAGTTGCCTGGGTCGCCGTGCGCAGAATAGGAGGCGGAAATAAATGTACTCAAGGTGCGCGTGTGCTGTGCCGGTCAATAACAGAATTTCACAGTAAACCAGCAGAAAAGAGAACATTGTTCCCTAGTTGTATCTACCCCACCTACATTCTCGACAGCTGTGAGTGTGTGTTGCTTTTGTACCCGGGGCTTCTTGAAAAATGATTTTTAAAATCAACATTAACTGGAAATTATTGATTAAGCAACGGATGGAAGGAGACAAATTATCCCACAGCTGTGCGATCGGATAAAGCGGATTTGGGGGACCATTATCAAGTGACCCATACTGGGCGGTCGACTTTACGTCGCACCAAAGGTATCCTGTTAAGAGGTGATGTTGTCAAGAGAATATCTCATTAGGCACGTAACCAAGCCACATTTTTTGAAGGAATTTGGCAAAGCTAAGCGGGGCACCCAGGCATTAAGTTTATTGCCTTTTTTATTTATTTCATACTTCCATTCATCCATCATAGCTCGAGTATTAACAACAAGATGTAATGTTTGATCAGCCTTTCACTTGGATGAGTTCAGGGTCAAACCAAGTTTTCCAACCCATTGAGATCGAACGCCGTACTCCTTTTTTCTTTAGCGTTTAATATCTCGCCAGACATTCAGTTTGGTTTAAAATCGAGAATATCCTATACCTTAATACCCCTGTCCATCTTCCTTGCCAGTCTCCTGGTAACTGATTCCAGTTTGCCGACACCGACCGATTTAGCTACAGTCGTTTCACTTTGCATTTTGCTTTTTTTTCTTGTCTACCATGTAACATTGATTTAGATTACATCAAACGGTGTCGGAAATGTTTTACTTTGCCTTACCTGACACTGGACATCGGACTTGTTGAAGGAAAATACTTAAAATATTACCATCAATGATGGTTAAGTGTTCCATTGATTGCATTTCCTCAAGAATGACTTAACAGTTATCACATGCTCTTTTACAAGTAAACATTATCATTTACATCATCATATGTTTTTTGAATTCCACAAACCATAATGGAATAATAATCCGTCTCTCGTGTGAGGACCCTGTATGTGTACAATTATGTTGTGTTACTTCACGAATGACCTTTGTCATAAATATTTATTTATGTATTTATTTGATTGGGAGTTTTACGCAGTACTCTAGAATATTTCACTTATACGACGGCGGGTAGCATTATTATGGGAGAAAACCGGGCAGAGCCCAGGGGAAACGTATGATCATCAGCAGATTCTTGTCATCAACATGAGAGTTTTGTAATTCCTCATATATATTAGCCTGAAGATTACTTCATGTTTCTCCTACCCTTAGGGTCGATTGGTGATGGGATGGGATTGAGGCGGTAGGGATGTTAAAATTTTATCTCTAAATGTGACTTTTTTTGTCTGTTTTCTCCTCTCTTTGACAGTCCTATCTCTGGTCGCTAGCATCCTCACGCTCACCCTCATAGCTTGTGACAGATTCTTTGGGATCGTGTTTGCGATGAAGGCTCACATCATCGAGAGACGTGCTTGGTACTCGATCGTCATCGTCTGGGTGTGTTCCATCTCTGTGGCCTTACCCATGTTGATATACAGGAAGATGGGCACGAGACAGTGGGCGGACCACACAGAGACGTGGTGCAATGACGAGTGGCCTGTGTTTTCCTTCGTGTCTCCTGGCGGAAACTCCACTGTTCACAGCATGCCGTCCAGGACTCTCTACTACACGTTCGTCTCTGTGGTTCTCTATTTCATCCCAATCATTGTAATGACTATAGCCTACACGGTGATAATCGCTAAACTTTGGTCAGCTCGTGCCCCTGGGGAACAGTTGCAAACCGACTCGACACAGGAACGGGTGCGAAAAAGGGTAAGTTTGCCCTCTGCAAGCCTTTCACCAGATTAGACTCTTCTTCGCATGAGATAGAAAAGGCGCCACGCACGAGAAGCTTTTGACAGCTTGATTCCGGTAGGAATTTCAGTAGCAACACATTTCATTGGTCAGCCTGTATATACGTACAGTGTCTCAGAATTGACGTGCAGCAGAGAGTTGAAAAGGTCGACAGCAGAATTTGGGCTTGACAGATTCAAGATAGCTTTATTAATCGTATAACTCTGGTAGATCACCTCCCACATGGCCTTCCTTCCTTACTCACATACCATTTTCAGATAACAAGGAGAGGTATCTGTATCTGACTTGTACACTACCCAGTATATACAGTTTGTACAGATTCATTTCCTTTTCCATTTTTTGACGTACCATTTACCAAACAGAATGTAAAACCGTGGCGTATTTGCGCAATAATGTTCAGAGGATTTCACCACAAGTAGAAGCAACTGTGCGCATTGCGTTAATGTAAAAGAAAATTTCAAAGCATCTATATACCCGTAGAGTAAATGAAGGTACAAGACAAATGGAGGAAGTGGACCGTTGTCTTCAAAAGGAACATTCATCTGACTTCTTAATCATTGTCAGTAACCATTTATCGCATATTTAATGGTGTGGGTATATCTGCAGGGTGTATTTTCTTGTCTGGAGAGACTTCATTTCTACGAGAATATACCAAATATTACCGTCTAACTTGGCGCAGAATTGACCGAATGGACAGTGGATTTCAAAATATTAAAGAAATGATAATACAATTTTGTTATATGCGCAAAAGAGAAAATATCCATAGTTTCGAGATAAGCTCCATGGAAACCTTTCGCAAATAAATCTGATATTCAATTCTAACATTTGACTACAATCGATGAGCAAATTCTATAAGAAAAAATCATCAGATGGTTGAAAAAGGACAAGAATTCATCACTATTAAAAGATTGTTATGTCCAAGAATGAATTCCAGTGTGAAGCTGGAATTTTAAAACTTTCTGTTCACGTCGACGGCAACATACATGTTTTATTTGAAGACTTCACAAAAGTATTGTCCCCATTTAAGCGTATAGGCCTAACAAATAAGCTAACAAAACCGTAGGTACGGATAGGCTGGAATCAGAAATAAATATGGAACATACGTAAGTTAGATCATACGAATTTTGTGCCCCTTTAAATTAAAAGAGAAAAGAATAAATTTATAAATGTAAAGTCTTGTCTTGTCTGACCAGTGCCAACATATTTAAACATCATACCGGTTCAAAGGTGGGTAGTGTAGTGATTTGGCTGATCTTTTTGTCATGATTGACATGAACAAAAAAAACCCAGTGTTGTGATGTCAGAAATGGTACCATTGAAGAAAGGCGCTTATATCTTTCAGGCCCACAATAGTGTCTCACGGTGAATCACTAAAGTAACTTGAGTCAGTATGAGAATCATTACCAAGGCTTCATTTTCGGCGTCGCTGAAGAGTGTAGCAATGTAACACAGATTTACAGGAATGCAATTTGTGTGTGGGGAGGGGGGGATATGGCCATTCTTCCTACTTCATCGGTCAAATTGATAACACTTACTATGTACGAAAAGCTCACACTTCAAAATAAAAATTGAGTTCCTTTTGGGATATGGGTAGGATAAGTTTGACATAAGGCGCATTTCCATCTGATATCTTAACAAAAAAATCGCAGTTCTCCCAGTTCAATGTATTCAAGTACCGACCGTCAATACGTGTAGTATATGTGTGGGCGAGCAAGCCGATAACAAACAGGGGAGAAAACATCTTAGCTTTTGTAAAACAAATGAGATTAAGGCAGATTCGTAATCCTCTCGTCTACATTCAGCTAATGTCTAACGTGATGTGAACATGGTCATGATAGTGGAATTTTCCACTCTGCTCTAAAAAGATGCTTTTCTTAAATATGCAGAATGCTGAAAACTGAATCTAAGGTTATAAACATTAGCCTGCCTCCTGCCACCTTGGGGACCATCAGAGAGATTTTCTTTTTCACATCCCTTTTATTTTTTTAAACATCTGTATCAGCAAACTGGCCAATCACTGAAATTTGTATATCATTGTGTATAAAAATCCCTCAGGAGATATACCATTGGCCTTTCTCTCATTTGGTATTTTCTTGTGATCTGGCGCTGTTATGCAATGCTGGACACGCAGTATAGGATGCGCATTAAACCGTTCCTTGGTAATTGCCCACATATGATCCAAGGCTCTCGTAACTAGCCACTATTAAAGAAAGTAAAATCACATAGCCGGTTCTCTGCGATCATATACAAAATGTTACTCTCACATGGCTTACGTAATACAAATTTTCCAAGCTTTAGCTTCTTATGACATGGTATCTTTAGAAAAGTTTGGAATACGGGTCATTTGGAAGTTAGTGCCAGTCATTCACTTCGTCAACAAAGGTATATGAGCCCATATCTGTTAGAACTGCCTTCCTAATGCTCTTCTGGAAAATTTACAGGCCATAACGTAGAAGCTCACTCGTTAATTAGAGGATGAGTAGCCTGATTTCTGGAAGCGCGTAGGCTATTATATTTGAAAATTAACCTGCAGGTGTGTAATTTCAAAGCATTCGCAACATGATTGCAGTAACTTCCTGATTTGTTGTTAAGAATCAAAAATATCCAGTTATGAATTTACAATTCATCTGAACCCTAACAGATTCAATGTTCAAGTCAAAACTTCTTAGCTGTTTTAACAATCTTCCATATTTCTCAGTCACTAATCAAACAAGCCATCTGATACCAAGATATATATATTTAATGGATTATTCTGAGTTGTAGCTGAGAGGTTTTCTAACCTGTATGGGAATACTAGAGACGTTGGACCTGCCCTGGTGTTTATTCAGTCATTGCTAACAGAGCAGCTAATGGTCCTCCTTTCATCGGATATGAACACGTCATGATCCCATCTTGTTAACAGACTTAAAAATCAATTAAAATTAAAGATCGCGATCGTTGCCTTCGACGTAAATTTCCATCATCAATAGAAGACGGGAAATTCCACCACTAGCACATCAAATCACTTCACAACCACATCTGCAGTAGATGGGGGATACTTCCGACAGCTGGTGTGCTCTACAGAAATCCAGCTCTTGTCCGGGTCATCTTATATTGATCGTCTTAAATGCTCAGGAAAACAAGTTACCCAAGCCAATAAAGCCCGTGTTAAGGTCATTTCTGCTGGTTCACCGCATCAATCCTTATCTTGAAATTAACACCAGGTACAAGTATTGGTGGTTAAGTGTTACGAACATCCACGAGCTACTCGGGGTTGTTTCCAAGTAATGCTCAAACCTCCAGAACAAATGTTAGTGCTTTTCTTACATAATAAGCCCCATGCAAAACTTAGTTTTTCAAGTACTGCTCCATCAACACCATCATCCTCACAACTACAGTATACGTCGTAAGTGTTTCTTGAATAATACTTATAGCCGCGGACAAATGCGGACGTAGTTTTTTGAGTATTGCACCTTCACACAAACCCTACATCACAAGTGGGTTAAAATGCTCTTTGATACCATTAAACACTTACATTACCGGTATTCTGAAGCAAACCCTCCTCAAGGCGGCGAAAAAAAAAAGGAAAGAAAAACACGAGTAGGGTTTACTTAACTCATTCACCTCCTCAGAGGATAAGGTCTTTTAGCGTCTCTTTGTGAAACTTTTGAACTCTTTAACTTGCTCACAAACACCAGTGCGTTGTTTGCAAGTATTGAAACTTCTTACTAACCTATGTACGTAGTTTTTCTTTCCAGTATTGCAGCCTCTTACGAACCACCTCACGGTGTTTTTTGTCCAAGTGATGCAGCTTCTTACAACGTTGTTCTGTACGTTGCTTTTTGTTCAGGTAATGCAACTTCTCACAAACCGCTTAGCACAGTGTTTTGTTCAAGTAACTTTCAACAAACAGCGCTGCGATTTGTTTTGAAGCATTACATCATTTTTAACACACCTGTGTCCGTGCTTCATGTAGTGCACCTTTTCATAAATGAGTGTGCAAAGTTGTTCGCGTTTTACATCTGTGAGCACAAACCTGTTAATAGTTTTCAAGAAAACCATGTTGCATTTTCTTTATTTGTGTCATTTTTATCGACTCATTGGTCCCTTGTTTCTCTTGTCAAAGACAGTAAGGACCCTCCCGCCCCCAATCTCCTCGCAACAAACCAGTCTGCCATGGAAACTTTGCTCTTGATGTCCAAGGCACAAATTGCCACGTTTATTAGACTTGTGTTTATATTATCATAGTCAGGCTATGGATGACGGTATTGTGTTCAACCGTGTCATTAAGCTAATTTGTTGACGACGGCGTGGTAGACACATTTCAACCTCTATAACTCAGAGGTATGTATTATTTTACAAAATCTCCCGTGATGAGGAAAACCTAACGGTCGATCGTCTGGTTGAATTCTAGCGTCAATAACGTGAGATGTAACAAGAAGCAGACTCTGTTATTTTAGTGTACAATTAACCCCACGAAACATAACGCAATAAGTTTGAATGGTTCTCTATGATGGTTATTAAGTCATGTAATGAAGTGGATGACAGATAAAAATAAAACAGGAAAGTAGACATTGGCGTCTCTCCAGATGTGATAATCAGTCAGGAGCTTGAGCTTGTTGATAACTAGACGTGTTAATATAACACAGAGGAAAGAGACTGGTTAAAAGCAGTTAACGTCATGAGGAGTTTTCGCATAGATTCTGAGAGCTTTGCTCACCATTAAATTTCTATGTACGAAAATTCTGCTCATGAATATGCAACACGATCGCGAGTTATATGCCCTCTGTCTGCTAATAACACGTTTCATGGAGGCATCTCGTTACCGAGTTAGAGACCTTGGGACCATAAAGCGTGTTTCTGACTGCGACAAATGTGTAATTACCTTGGTTTTTATCGCTAATGTGTGGTCGACTTGCCAAAAACATTTCTCATGAAAGGAATCCCAACAGACACAGAGAGCTTATTGACAAAAGTTCCATATCCCTTTAAAGTTTGACTTGGCCAGAGCATAAAAAGGTCGTCCTGGGTAACTTGAAAACAGCTGAGAGAACATAAGAAACTGTACAAACTGTTTTCTTTAGAAATATGTAAGAAATAAGTTTTCTCTGAGAAACCTCACTCAGACAAAGTAGGGTGATATATTACCATTCGTTCATGTAACCCAGTAATATGCAAATTGCAGTATGGCAAAATGAAGACACGCTTGCTTGGAGAAACAGGACGTGTTTATTGCAAAAACACTTCACGGAAAAAAGATAACATAAAATTTCGTATATGTACGGCTTAATGCAGAACGACTGCTGTTGAGGTCATATGTTATGTGTCAGGTCC
Source organism: Acanthopleura granulata (assembly GCA_016165875.1). Taxonomy (NCBI): domain Eukaryota; kingdom Metazoa; phylum Mollusca; class Polyplacophora; order Chitonida; family Chitonidae; genus Acanthopleura; species Acanthopleura granulata. The sequence continues at coordinate 10,508,636 of JABBOT010000002.1, forward strand.
GATAGAGATACATGTATCACCTAAGTGTATTGCGTACACCGTGATAAATGTTAAAACGATTATATTGCACAGCACTTGACGGCAAAATTTGCTAACCGAAAATGTCAGATTTTATCAGAGCGTAAATTTGTTAGAATGACATTCAGCTCATTGTCATCTATCCGTATCATTATACAAATACAGCCCAAGTTATAATTCTCGTCCATCTTACCATAAGTAAAACATGATCTGCATTCTGCAACATCGTCGCTTGGAATTTAAACCTTTGACTTTATTTTATCTAATTTTAATACATATGTAACAGAAGTAAATCAATGTAATTTTGAGTATAGTTTTCAATGATCTTGCTTATTTTTTAAGGTACTTTTCAATTTTTATTATGTACTTAGCGAAAGCTAGAGACAACAAATTTTGTTTTATATCAGCGTGATGGTTTTGTATATAGATAGGAAAATCCCCAAGAGAGGTCAGGATACATGACTTTGCTAAGCTGGCGATACTCTTATATAGAGATTATACATAACAATTCCCGAAACGTATTATTATTACTTTATTGTTAATCTGCTACTCAGAGAAAAGATGTCAAACAGTATATATTCAATGCAATGACCGTTGGTATGTCGATAAACTGTCGATATAGTGCATCATTGAAGCATTCGATGCTATTGACATGGAGTTTTATCGTCTGCGTGAATTCTTGATGACTATGTCGCTAATTTTCATTGCCTAATTGTTAAAATTTGGATATGCTATTAGCACGGAGTACATTTATCTGAATGTTGTGGGTATCATTCCAAACACCATAATCACTTGCTTTCCTCGCGGAATAATAAAAACCTTTATATATTAACTGTAGGAATAGAATTTATAGGCAACTCCTGCGCATTACAGGCAATTATATTGTCCAAATGAATGATTTTTTTTAATATTAAGCCGTATTGTTCTCTACAGTAAATAAGTCTAGATTTCCTCATAGATCTGGTGATTCGAGATTAACAGAGGGCTTCGTATGGGAAATTACTTAGGATTCCCATGGCTGTATAAATTAACGCAGAGATTGCGGTCGCATACAGTGCGATAAATCCATATCATTAACATCCAATAACGTTGGCTTTGGAGATTTGGGGATAGGTGTGTGAAATCAAGTGAAAACATGGTGGAAATAACCCACACTGGTATCATGGCAACAGTAATATAGTCGAGTGCTTTTTACAAATTAGTTTGCTCTTGGTGTTATCCAGTAGCGTAATTAGTTCTTTATTAGTTGAAAAACATGACAAGGCCGTGCAGTCCCGCTGTTACAATAACTCAGACAGCAGTTTCTAGTAGACATCAGTACGTATGTCAAGAGCGCGCCATACGGTACAAAAATAAAATTCCGTGGCGATTAATCCGGCCAGGGGTTCAGTTCATTTCTAACGTTTAATGTTTAAGAGTCCCGGTAGAGTTTCAGATGGCACATATTAACTTAAAATTCATAGAACTGTAAGGACAGCAGAAGATTACAGTACTTTAATCCATTATAAGGAGACACGGCGTTGTTTATCTATCGTAAGAGAATATAATTTCTTTTGTATTAAGGGGGAGGGGGATTAAAAAGATGTTTTCTTTCTGCTGGGGAAGGGGTTGGGGCAGCATTGTCTCAGCTGAAGTGAGGACGGGGCTGTGACCATAGAGATGATTGCGTACATGGGGCACGTGCACCATGTGCTGTCTCGAGACGTACGCAAACTTGAAGCCGCTTGGCAGCTTGTGCTTCCGGTGTGCAAACATGAGATAAATGCGTTTGTGTGGTTATAGGCGGCTGGTTTTGTTTCGTCTGTGCTATTGATTGAACTTACCATTTGATGTTTTATTATATGAGAGCTAATGATGCAGCCTGTAGTCGAGGGTTAAGCCGATGTGATCAGGGCTTGAACTCTCAGCGATCACATTGATGCGAGGTACCTAGGTCATTACGCTGCACTAGCGCGCTATACCCCTTGGCTGCGGAGGTTCACTTTCTACAGATAATGCACGCTTTACCAGCCATGCCTGTACCAGGTGCCTTTAAGAATATTGCAAGCCACGTCCCTTGTGGGGAAAGCTTCCAGAGTTGATTACCAATGGCACTGACCCAGACCTTAAAGTGGACCAAAAACCATTCCTTACATAACGCTTAATAAGAATAAAATCTCAGGACGCATTCTCTTCTACACACTAAATATTTGATTAGGATAAAATACATAATGTATAGACTTTATACAAAAATCATGTTGCTCTGTGCTCTTCCCTGGCCAGCTATGAAGAGGGGTGTTATGAAAGCTGGAATGGTAGAGAGATGGGAATACAGTGCGTGATGCTGTGTAATCGATGATGTGGTTACACTACCAAAGAAGAGATTTAAGTGTCCTGTATCATAACTGTATTTAGCTTAACCTAGGGCTATAGGAAATTTTCTTTGTATCATGCTGAATAAAATTGTCGCCTTGCAAATAAGAACAGTTGCAGTCAAAGCGCCACTGACACTGATATACATAATTGCAAGAAATGATAAGCTACTTTGCTAAACGGTGTGAATACAGGTTACTTGTTGACTGATTGTGTTGCCAAGGCTGCGTCGCAATTATATATTTTATATTCTTGCTTATAGCTTTTTGATGTTTTGTGTTGGGGGTTGTTTTGGAATGATTCATGCAATTTTGGACCTGGAAGGATTGGTAGTCAAATGTTTGATATAACGCCTAGATGTCATTCTGTCCTAAAATACAGTGCCCGGCTAGGAACAAACTTAGCCAAAGCCCATTGGATCTAGACGGTCTGAAAATCACTAAATAGCCAAGGCAACTTTGTTGAAGCCGATATCTGTTCTGTTGTCAGTTCTACTTGTGCCGGATGGGACTGTAGAATGCACCTCGTCTGCCAGTCCTTGAGGATTAGTTTTCAGGACATTCCAGCGCGTTAAGCAGAAACTTAGATGCATGTCTTAACAAAGATAAGCCAAGAACTCAGCTTGAGTTTAATGGGTTTTTTTTCTCTTTTTTGACAACATAATACCCGTTTTGCACTGTTTATGGACAATATGTGAAAATGGCTCATTCTGTTGAATTGAAAACTTGATGACTTCGCCATCGCAAGTCACAGGTCGAATATGCCTCGGTTAGTTTTGTCCATTTTCAGCAAAATGTTTTCATCTTTTTGAACGGAAATTTAGCACATAGCTTCACCATGACAAGTTTCCGTCCACTTCCTCCATTTCCGACAAAAATTATGGCCGTTTGCAGTTTTCCTTCAAACTTCTTTTCGAAAAGGTTGGTTCTTGAATGCTGATAAGTAGTAATAATAATTTATAATATTGATAATTAGAACATGGCTTTACCAAGACAGCATACATACCAAGCTCATATTTTGATCTGTTCTTTTTCTGCAAAAGATTTATGGCAGTTCTTGTTCTCTGGTGGGATTTGATAGCTATTACTTTGACGGCTTAACCCATATGTGAACATATATTGCCTTCGCAATACCTTGTGAACGCTTGTTCCTCTTTATCCTTGACGGAAATGTGATACACTTGGAATGTAATGTGATTATACTAGACTGTTTCAGTAGTAAATCCATCCGATCCAAAATTGAGTTTGTCGCCGTCACAGGGTAGAAATCTGAAAGTTTAGCCAACAAATGAATAAATTTATCATTAACCCAATTCACAACTAATGCTAACTCTATGAATCTTGCATGTACATTTAGTAGCTTCGCAATCAAACTTGGAGGAACTATGCCTAGCGTCATTCTTTCCCACGTGACAAAATTCCTGGCATTTCACACGGGAACTCTGATTGTTCTATGACACTGTTCCACGTTACCACCAAACACAGATGACAGCTGGGTAATACGGTCACGCTGTCATGACCAATTACTCTGCACTCCTCGGGCTCTGGTGTGATCGACGTGCAGCTTGTCATTTATTTCTCCTTTGTTTTAGAGACGTTGAGATCGGCCATTCACACATTCATATAAATGGAAATCACAAAATCTGAGGTAATTAAGAAATAATATCCCGCTAATTGGACAGGAAGCTGCGCAAAAACGGAGCTTTCCATCAATCTTCAAGTGTCCTTCATTCGTGTCAGACGATAAACCACGATTGTGTTGTGTTGTTCTTCAATCTCTGACATCTCTGAGCTCCATTCTTGATTATTAAACCATCTGTTTCATCTGTTTATTTGTCGAATAAAAAGTAATCCAAACTGAATCCACATATCAGAGAGTCAAATCAACTTTTGCCAAATTTTGTTGTAGGCATCGATTCTAAAATCGTATTGTATGGTAGAAAACATTGAGAATCGAGTGTTTAAGTTTACACAAAAATTTCCACAAAGATCTTTAATATGGATGAAATAGTAAGTGGAGTGAGGAAAACTGAACTGATATTTGTACACGTATGAAGACACATCCTATAACACAGATAAAATTTTAAGTGTGATAAAGCCATATTTAAGTGAGCCAATGTTTGTGCAAACATCATTGATGGAAAGGTATTTTAGTAGCGTGCAATACAGATAAACTGTTCAGTGAAGTCAAGTTGACCGAAGCTATTAAGTCTGTGTTGTAAACAGCATTGGGAAACGACATGCATGCAGTAGAATAGTAAGTTATGAGTTGTAGAATTCATGGCAATATCTTTATTATGATGCAATGCAGATAAGTGTTTATAAAGTGAGGTGAATTTATTTATTTATTTTATTGATGTTTTACACCGCTCTCAAGAATATATCACTTATACCACGGAGGCCAGCATTAAGTTGTGAGGAAACTGCTTAGAGCCCGGGGGAAACCCATGACCATCCGCAGATTGCTGCAAGACCTTCCCACGTACGACCGGAGAGGAAGCCAGCATGAGCTGGACTTAAACTCGCATTGGTGGGAGACTCCTCGGTTATTGTGTTACGAGAGCACGCTAACCCATTGAGCCACGGAGGCCCCTAAAGTGAAGTGAAGTCCGAACGTCCAACGTCGTTCCAGTCAAGTCCTTGGTACCTGACCAAACACAATCTATCAATTACTTTCATTTCAGAGAGAGGTTTTGTAAATCGTTTTTTTTTTCTCTCTTTTGGTTGGACAAGTCAAGTATTAGGTCAAGTATTAAGGTAAATTCAATTTTGGTTGATATGCATTAAAGTCACAAAACCTAATTAAGACGAAAAGGTGAAATCTGACATATTCGTGACCCATATAATCATGGTAAGTAGAGGAAGACTAATAACGAATGATAAACCACATCCTTTTGTAATCCTACAAGTATTAAATATACAGTTGTAACTTGTGAACCTCCTCTCTGGTTGTATTAGGGAAGGTCCGTCAGCAACTTGCGGGTGACCCTGGGTTTCCCCTTGGGATCTGTCCGGTTTCCTTCCATGCACCATAATCGTGGTCGCCATCGTATAAGTGAAGTCTTCTCGAGTACCGCGTAAAGCACCAACCAAATAAATAAATAAATAAATAAGTAAATGAAAAACCTCTCCCGGCAGAAGTAATTCGGGTCAAAGCTGCGTAGTCTATGCAATTCAGTCCTGCGTTTACGATGACGTGGGCAAACTGATAACACATTACTCATCCAGTGCAACAGAAGAACAGTCGAGTCAGTTTGGGACCGAATCGCCATTGTGTGGGGAAAAGGTATCCTATTCAATTCATATCAAAGCATACATTTGGGGGAAACGGTTGTGTGTACATGACCTTCTAAATTTGAAATACTAACAGAGCTGTGCTTTTATTTTCCAGGTTGTGATCATGCTGGTAGCCATCCTGTCGATGTTTATTCTCTGCTGGTTGCCATTTCATATCTGTATTCTGTACGCGGAACACCGTGAACAAACTGAAGTGAGTAGAAATAGCTTATCCTTCCCTTACACTTGCGCACAATCTTTACATCGGGTTTGCTCTTAGTTTACACACATTCATGTGCTTGTTATCAGTGATCCAGTAAAAGCCACAAGCGAGGTGAAAAGGAGCGAGGCACGCGTCTCCAACTGATAAGGCTAATGAATCTGCCTTTAAACATTTATGTTTGCAAAGAAGTGCTACCTACTGGGTTACAAATCGTGCAACCACAGAAACATCACCACCGCAAGCCCAACTCCCAGCCTTCACCCCGCCGGTTTATCTCTTACTCGGTCTCTTCTTCTACCCAGGACTGAGGAATACATTAAAACACGCTTGCTGTTCCCCAGTGTTCTGAAATCATGGCACAAGGTACTTACACCACATGCTAACCTTAACGTTCATTTGTCGCCTGATATAACGTTATATGAGCTCCTGTAGCTTATCTTATGACTACTGGCAATCTGACTCAGTGAGTAGCTTGGCGGAAAATAGTAAGTCTATTATCCTACTTTGAGGTATTGCAGACTTATTTGAAAATTCACAGGTGCGTTTCTTTCTTGGCACCCTTTATTTGGACTTCATCATATACACGTATAGCATCACTTCAGAACGTCCGGGATGAACCGTGGATTTCCCAACTTTGTGATTCTCTTGGCACACCTCAAAGGACATGATCAGTACCAAGTGCGGATTTCATTCCACTTGGTTTTCTGTGTCTACGTGGTAGATGGTTTGGCATCCTTTAGCATAGCCTGGATTTCTCGACAGCTGATCGGCCAATGACAAGTGAGACTGCAGATTAGAATTTAACTCCCACTAATGTATGGCAGTGGCTTTAAGTCAGGTGGTACTTTTTTCATATTTTCTACCCCTTTTAGTTCTTTGGTGGCTTGTGCCATTTGTAGTTTTGGAAACTGGTCTTGCGATGATTGAACCGACATGCCCATTTTGGGTACGACTGGTGTACGAATGTCGGTTTCGAAGTCTAGGTTTACATGGGCGGAAAGAATGGAAATGATTCCAGGGATGCAAATGTTTCCATATTAATTCTATTGGTCTGCCACCAACCTGTGGATGGCCGTGGGTTTTCCTCGGGCTCTGCCCGGTTTCCTTCCATCATACTGATGGCCGCCGTGGTATCAGTGAAACATTCTTGAGCACGCCAATCAATTAAATAAATAAATCAAACAATCAATTAATTCTATTTGATCTAGACCCGTTGTAAATATTGGATTGGCAATGTGTACATTTCAGTGGTAGGAAGCCGACGTTACATTGTATTCGAATTGCTCCATGTATTTCAGGTCGCTGATTGGTTCAACATTCTTTTCGAATTGTTCCTTGTATTTCAGCTCGGTGAATGGTTCACCAAATTCCACTTCTTCGCCCTTTACTTGGCCTATTCCAACAGCGCCTTTAACCCTTTGATATACGCTGGCTTCAACGAGAAGTTCCGCAAAGGTAAGGCCCAGCGCTACTATCGCTTTAAGTGGACAACTCTGGATAGGGTGAAGGATAGCACAGCCAATCGACGTGGGGTTTTGTCTTTCTATCTCGACACCTCTCAAGAGCACTGATTGGTCAAGTGACATGAAGTCTGACACTGTTTCTCATTGCACACACAGCCTTAACAACTAACAGCTTATTTTTCGTAGATGTCTCCTGGGAATGTATCGTTTCGTTTGCAAACCGTCCTCATCTTCACCACAAGGTCTCTGTTATGTGACGGTAAGACTTCGTCTCGCATGGCTTTAGCACCCGTTATAATAGACATCGCTTCTGTCAAATGTGTACTCACACCCACTTTCACTTCTGTTAGTTTTCTTTCCAGCTTTTTCATTGCTATAGTAGATATAATTTTACCAGCAGTTTTTACTTTGCGCTTACGGCCGTTTTAATTATTTTTGTAACTTGATTCAAGTTCATCTAGTCCTTCTCATTTGCTCTTCTTACTTTTTCCTTTCCATTGATGTATATATGTTAACCTGAGTATGTTTCGTACCGAACGATTAGTTTATGTTTTAGGCCTTAGGTAAAGTTTATCTGTCATTCTCAGCTAACAACGTAACCTAGACCGAGACTCGTCCATGTATAACTGTGAAAAAAGCGGCGGCAGACTTTTTAAACTGATATCACATATTCAGTTATGTATATTTTCTCGTGTGGCAATACCCTATGTCCACCCCCTTGTGTAACATGCAGCTTCCCGATGCAATCTACTTAAGTTTCGTTTTGGGATTTACATTCCTTTTCATTTTATTTCATCTCACCCTTGGTTGTTCTGAAAGAAGTCCGCTATGAGTCACATATGCGCAGAAACATTATGCCATTTTCGTTAACCATGACGAAAAATATCAATAGTCCTCTGCATTCTGAAACACATGAATTGTAAATATATCGTTATTTTCAGGGTTCAAGAATATCTTGGTGGTCTGTAAAAAGCGGAAGTACAGCAACATCGTCACACACCAGGAGTCATTCAACAGCACTACACTGGTCACCAAAGTATGAATTATTAAAGTGCTTAACGGATACCTATCCACGTGGACGCTTGCTCTAGCAAGATGTAACGGCTAAGACTTTGGTAGCTGTAACAAAAGAAAAATCACCCAAGCTTAAAATTTTTACCCACTTAGAACATTGCATTTTGTCGGGATTGTTCATATGTCATTGTGTGTTGTGATTTGTTAAAGGTGTGTAATAAACGCTCAGACCAATACATTCTGTGATGTGTTTGAATTTTTTGAATTTTGGAGATATACTATTTAAAACATGCACGTTACGATGTTTTAGACTACTCAGCCACCTATATTAATATTCAGTATCTGAAAATTTCGAAATGCATCCCCACTGGATTGAAGGGCATGTTATGTACAACGCCTGTGCAGTGTGGGAGTGTTTCGATGATTATCATGACACGTGATGATCCTCGTTGTATTTATTTTATTCATTCACATTTATATAATCATACAGTGAAGAAATATGCACAAAAAATGGAAAATCCCCTAACATAAGATGGTTGATTTCACTGAGCTCTTTTTTTTGGTTTCCTCCTAACTCTTACACTGAAATGATGTCATATTAATGAAAAAAATATCAGTCAAATGAAATCACATAACATGAAATCTGGGGAATAAACATTTGCGAATTTAACTCCCTAAAAGAAAGTCATCCAATTGCACATCCGTGGAATGATAATCTATGTGTTTTGCATTTTTTTCTTTCCAGCATAGTAGGCCGTACACAAGCATTACAGTGTTATACATTGAACTGGTGTACATTTACAACAATTTGGACATCTTTGCATTTCCCTCCATGGAAGATAAATTTATTTATTTGATTTGTGTTTTACGCCGTACTCAAGAGTATTTCTCTTATACCACGGCGGCCAGCATTGCGGTGGGAGGAAAACGAGAAGATCACGGGGGGAACGCACTACGATCCCAAGGCTGTTGGCAGAACTTACCACGTACGACCGGAGAGAAAGCCCCTCAGAGCGGGACTCGAACTCACAGCGACGGCATTGGTGACAGGCTTCTGGGGGGTCCTTGCACGGCACTAGCACGCTAACCTCTTCCGCCACGAAGAATCCATAAATTTATATACGTTTCGTAATGTGTCAGTTCTGTCTTTCTACCCTTGTTTATACAGAGTCCCACACTTGTTACTATCATTTTACCATCTTTCGCCATCAGGTGTTTCAAAGTTATGCCAATCTTTCAGTATGTATGCTAAGATTTCAGTATGTCTCTCTATCGCCGTATTACTTTTTCTTCATTACATCCACAAAATCTGACCTATCAATTTGTTTCAGTTCACTGGGCAAAGTGAAATACAAAGTATACGTGCCAACCTCAGCATACCCCTTTATAAAGAGATAAATTTAAATAGTCAATCCACTTGATAACATTTTGGTGCTTTGGGCACCGGTGTCTCTTTGTATCATGACTAAAAAAATTTTTAAAAAAAGCGAAGAGTTCTACACACCTCTTTGCACATGCTCTGTACACGTAGAACAAAAACTAAGAGTTCTGACATGGTTTTAAATTTTGACTTAAAGCCCGGGTGCCTGACAACTCCTGACTCAACTGCATGCGGTGGAACGAGAAGCCACATTGGTAACATTGGCCAAGCGCCAACGGCCTGAATATGCCAGGAATTCTGACAAACACGCTGATTCTTTGGGCTAGAAAGCATAGGACAGACGAGAACTATCTATCATCTCTTTATATGCATGTTGGCTTCTCTACCAGCCAAGTGTTGTACCTGTGGTGGCCTCTCCAGAGTAAAGTTTGGCTACACATAATCGTCATTTGTTCCAATCAAAATATAAACAACTATCAAAATGGAATCCGAAATAAGTGGAAGTTATATGAGGTGCAGAGGAGTCGGGCCGTTGGGATATTTAAATCAAACATTCCACATGGTCTTCAATGTCATTATATTTGAATTTGGACTGGTTTTAAAACCCTTCGTCCTCAAATAGTGGACGCCTTTGCTTATAGGGCATTCATCTGTCATTGTACTGCAAAAATCGAACCAATGTACCGCAAAATCAAACCAAAATATCGTTTTTTTGTCCAATTTAAAGAATGGTTCCCTTCTTGTCTTGTCGTGCGACTTATTTATTTGCTTTCTTTATTTTTAATTACGGCCTTCATAATATCCCACTAATGTACCGCCGGGCAGATGTGTGGAGATGTGGAGATTTTTTTGGCTACTATAATTATTTTTGTATCTCTTGCCTTGTTTTGTACTTCAGTTATTGTGCATCCCACTACTGACCATATAGTTTTATTTTGGCACCTCTTTTCATATTTATATTCATCAGCAATTATACTTCACCCAGTAAATCTATTCAGAAGGTGTATTAATGGCTAGTTCTGATGTTAATACCCACACTGCGGATCTCAAAGAATTGCCCTTTTTAAATACCGGTACTGCAACTATCGATACTAAATCAAATCTACCACTTCATTTTGATGAACTCAAAAACTTCTTATTTGACCCCATAGATCGTAATGATTTAGAAATGAGCCACTGTATCACAGATGATACACCCGATGAAGTTATAACCTGGCAAAATCTACCTAACAAACAATCTAATTACTTCTCACAAAATTCTTTTCATTCTCATCCTTTTACACTGTCAGACCGCCACCACAGTCCATCTTCGGTTATTCACTTCAATGCATGTAGTGTGAAAATGCACTTAATTGAAATCTTAGGCTCAGTAGCCAATGTTCGAACGAAATTTTGTGTTAAAGGTATTAGTGAAAGCTGGCTTGATCCGTCTACTATGATATTGAAGGTATAGATCTGTAACTATGCGTAGCAAAGGAAAACAAGGGGGTGGGTTTACTCTCTACATTAATAATCATTTCACAGATTTTAATGTTCGCAAAGATTTAAGCAAATCCAGACATTGAATCATTGTTCATAGAACTCAGCGATGGGCCCCACTCTTATGTCATTGGCGTTTTATATAGGCCATCTGGATATCAGTTGGATCAGTGTATTACCAAGACAAATTCACTTTTAGGTGTGCCCTGATGAAAAGCATTGTACCATTAATGGGTAAGTTTAACATTGATTTACTTAAAGTGAATACAGTCTGTCACTATATCTGCACACAGGAAAAAAAAAGAAGTAAGCCATTGGTAACACAGAAAAATATTTTAAAAATTCAGTGGCGTTTTAAATGCCGAGAAGACACTATTCAACTCTGGGATGAGGGCATTCTCGACCACTTCACTCCGAGTAGCCATGTTGTACTATGCCCTGAAGGATTTTGCTAATCACCAACTCTGAATACAGCACGTGATACTTTGGCAGCGACTTCACATTTCTGGCCACCTCTTGATTGTTTGTGGGTGCTATTATGGTGAAGGGAGATATATCGGAGCAATAAATCGGAATTTGAGGCTATTTTAAGTGTTAAATTGAAGTATTTTGGTGTGCCATAGATTTACGTGGAATTTACAACGGCTACTTGTGTTACAATGTTTACGTGCTGGGCAGAAGGCTAGGGTAATTTGTCCGGTTGAGTTGGCAAGAAAACCGCTTCGGGACAGACATTGCCTGAGAATGGGAAGATTTCATGGCACAATTTCTCCTTTCCCTGTAGCGAAGCCATTTTTATTAAGGAAATGTTTTCCTCATATCGGCAGCAAGAATCTGTTCCAGGTACCATGCTGGGTTCCGTATATTCTGTGATGTATGTAGCCATCTAATGCCGACACTTATGCATGCAGGCGGAGGTGAAGTATGAGAAGGGTGGCTGACACCCGTACAACGCTCTGCAAGACATGAAGTTCACCTGACAAACTTCCGAACTCGGCTGTTTGAAACCAAAGCAAAGGTGAAACTCCTGAATTGGATATCTCGTGTTTTTGTTTTTATTTGTATTTTTTACAGATTTTTCCTGGTCACGTACACTTGCCTGTAATTTTGAAACAGTTTTTTTTATGACCGAGCTCCCAAGCTCTGCTACGTCACTTCAGACGCCTAACATGGCAAAATGTCGTGACCAAATGACTGGCTAAGCAGTGAAAATCATATGCAATTTATTCTGCTATTAAGCGTTGTACAATTTTTTGATTATTTTTACACCACCACTCGTTAACGTTCCTAGAAACATACGATGACATACCATCTTTTCCCAGTAATAACTAAACTACCATCTGCAACTGCTATTCTCAATGATAATATATTTGACAATTTTTTTGATGAAGATAGTTTATCAGGTATATCACTAACCGATGTCAAAGTCCTCAAACGGACAAAAAGTGAATTTCAAACAACAGATTGCAAATAATGACTGGGACCTGCATAACATTACTGATGATGAGGAAGCATTCAATATGCTCTGATAAATTTGTGTTGTTAGATAAAGTTATCGCCAATCTTAAAAATGCTTCTCCAAGTACTGATGGAATACGAACATCGATTTTAAAAAGTTTCTAATATCGTTGGCGTTACACCTGGGTTACATAATTAATTTGTCTTTTTGCAAATGGTGTCGTTCAAGGCGCAATGAAAACTGCCTTGGTAACATCAACATAATCAGGTGATAAACATGCGTTTGCCAATTATCGTCCAATATCAGTTCTCTCATGCTTTGGTAAAATTCTTGGAAAAGTAGTTGTTGGCAAACATTATGAGTTGAGAATCATGAAATAATTTCTTCCAGCCTGTATGGATTCAAGGCAAACTACTTAACCTCTATGGCTGTGCTGCCTTTATTCGAAAAACTTGTTCCAGCGAAAGAATCCAAAAAATCAGCATTCTAACAGTCTTAGGCTTGTCAAAAGCTTTTGACACTGTGAACCCCGAAATTCTATTAACTAAACCGGATGGCTTGGGTTTAGAGGTGTATGAAATGCTTGGTTTAGGAGTTATCTGAAAAACAGATCACAATATCTTCGTTACAATAACACATTATTTGCTTGAAGTGAACTAAAATGCGGAGTGCCGCAGGGTTCTGTTTTGGGTCCAATTCTGTTATTACTTTATATAAATGACATCATTCAAAGCTCCTGTTTATTAGATTTTCTTTTTGGAGATGATACAAGCACAGTCCTTGCTGGCACTGATCCTGTTGCCTTAGTTAATCAAATGACTTTTGGGCTGAACTAACTTTTTGAACGGTTATGTTGAAACAAGCTCTCCATTAACACAGGTAAAACCAAATTTATGATAATTAGCCATAAGAACATGAGTATCAAAAGTTTATCTCTTAACATTAATTTTGATGACGTTGACAAAGTTGACAGCTACAAATTTCTAGGAGTTCATTTCAATAGCAAGCTAAACTGGAAAACTCACATAAATGAATTATGTAAGAAAATATCTAGAATTCTTGGGGTCATAAACAGTATTAAATCTTGCCTGAACACAAAACATTGATTATTTTGTATCACTCTCCAATACCGTTGACACAACAAAACAGAATGCGCATTCATTTGCATGACTTCCTCGAAATAATTGGTAAAAATGGTTGACATAAAAAACCGTACTTACAGAATTGACAACGGTACTTTGGAGCATTGTGTGAAAGAGATCCGGCAAGACAGAATCCAAAGGTTTTCGCAGCAACAGGAGACGAGCACGCACACTCCTGTGCGCGAGATTAGTTTCGTTCAAAGGATTTCCAAAACCCGTTCTCCATGGTTACGAGCAACAAGTGAAAGGGAGTTCCCGAGATGTACCGGAAGTGTGACGTACTATGAATATCAAGAGGGAATTTCCACTCAATAGCTCTTTCGGTGTGTCAACGGGAAATCTATTCCAATTGAATGAGAATCGATTCGAATCGACGCGAATTCAATGAAACAGTATTTGGTGTGTCAACGACATTATATTCCCATACCTGTCATACTGCAAGACAGAGTATAGGGAAACACTTACATTTCGCATCTTACCCCTCTCCCTCTTTCTTCTTCGGAAACGAGCATTATTAACCAGTCCCATCGATTTGAACATACTGGACCTATATTTAAAACTCTACAAATACTAACGCTGTTCCAGGTAAATATTTACCAAATCCTGCCTCTAGATCAACACTAGAAATTGCAGAACAAATACTTATTATCCTTTCTACTTTTTATCTAATTTATGGTTTTAGTCAACTATAATCAAATGCCCCGTGTGTGGAAAAATCTTTCTCCTACTCTCAAAACTATAAATTTTATTTCTTTATTTTCTTCTTTATTTATTTATTTAATTAATTATTATATTACACACAACATTTTGCTATGTTTCCTCTTGTTATGCATTAATTCTATAATCATCTAGTGGTGAATATATGGATGCGTTAAGTTTACCTGGATATGTTTATATACTTTTTTTGTGATGCTGTTTTTTCTTTACTGGTCTCTTTAATAAATAATATAAAATTGTATTAGTAAATGGTAAATGGCATCTATACTCTGTTAATTATATATTTGGTGAATAAATGTAATGAAAGGAAACCAAGCAGAAACTGGGAGAAACCTGCGGCCAAGCCAGGTGGTTAACATTCCACTTTTATTAATGACGCGGTGGAATCTGCGAGAACTGAATTCGAAAATACGATCTCACAGGCCTAAGAGACTGAACAGCCTATAATTCTCTTTGTGTATGTGTGTATTTATGCTCGGGTTTTACGTCGTACTCAACAAGTGTTCATTCATATGACGAGTTGTGGCAGGGCAAGTCCATGCCGCTAAAGTGCGGCCGCCACTATAGCGTCGTGACGAGGACACCACACATGACAACCTACCCAGTCAAACTACACTGACAATTGAACTGTGTTTAAAGGAAAAAAAAGAAACAACAACTAAATAAAAAATATATGAGATGAAAAACCATCGATTTTCGTGCAAACCAGGTGGATTTTTTTTTAATCAGAGGCTTTTTAACAGGTTAAAATGCTTTTAAAACATTGAATTTACGGTGGTTACGTAATGTCTGGAATTTTATTTAAAATAGATCGTTTTAATGTCCTTTCGCTAAATGTACTCCTGGTTATGTAGCCTATCTATATGCATTTCAAGTGTTTAGCGATCTGTGCGTGTAAAACTTGGCATACAAGAGAGCTTTATAATGGATTCAATCTACCTCATCTTGTCATGCACAGCTGGTAAATTGAACCAGCATACATGTAACGACTGCAACTACACGTGAGTCGTGTCGTTGTGCATGCATGCATGCATGAGTCCGACGCAATATTCGATTAGAATTGAGTTGGGTCTTAAGCTCCCAAGTAGGCCGAGCTTTAAGTGGCAAGCATTTAATGAAACGTCACTGCTGGCAATATGGCCACAAAACGCTGTGTTTCAAATTCAGTTTACTCGGCTGAAAAAAAAAAGTACAGAAAGTAAATCGAAAATGTTTTTAGGACAATGTTTAATGTAGTGTTTTCTTTGCAGTTAACAAAGGCAGTTATGCTATCAATTTTCTTGCACATATACATACAATCCCGACACAAACTTGTTTATAACTATAAGTTATCAATATGCCAAGGGAAAAATTCAAACATCCAGCATATAAGGAAGGTTTTACAGTAGGCCCTACACTCGACACAGTAAACTTTATATTGATTGCAGGGGAATTCGATACCCACTGTGAGGAAGTAGGACACTGCACAATATTTATTTTGAAATCATCAGCTCTGTCTGGGGACTAAGAAATCGTTAGTACTGACGCCCTGGTCATGATATCGCCTATAATCCTCACCAGATGTTCCTTGTTCTCACCCGAGGCGCTTACCTTGTTATACTGCTGTGGGGGGTCGGGATAAGGATGTTTTAGTGTTGATGCTGTGCCAATGATAAGATAAGTAAGCGCCGACGGGCTCAGATTTATGCCTTATGTATTAAAACGAATAAGACTGTTTACGTACTAACTGTGGCAAAAACATATGTGTCCGACGGGCGATTTATTCAAAAATAACCATAAAGAGTAAATTAAATTAAACGTCAATGTACCTAGCAGTCTTTAGACCAATTCCGGAGTACCGAGGCAACTTAATGTGAAAACATTTTGGACACAGAATAAAAAAATCGACACCTCTAGATAAATGATTAATATTTATATAACATAAATGTTACAACACCAGTGATTAATTTGTAACACGTTAATGCAGAGAATGTGTGTTAAAGCCTTACATATTAATCTGTGTATCATTTTCACTACAGTGAAATTAACAGTTGTTGTTATCTCACTGGTGACATGACTGACCTCTGACCTGACCATGTCGGACTCCTTTTTCATGCCCTCTGCTCCTTCAATGTGAAACACACAGCCGCTTTAATTGCTCATGGTGGAATCTGATGTAAATCTGGCAATTTCACAAGACCTGTTCGAAGACGATACTGACCATGAGCCTGTGTTTGACTTTCTTAGAAATGGGAACCACAGATGTATGGAATACAACAATGCAGATGTCCTGAAATTTATTGAGAATCAGGAGAACACCAATACAAAAAGAAAACTTCAGGTGACCTGAAGCTCTTTCAAACATCTCCTCAGAGGAATGGAGAACTTCGCCGACCAAAGGAAATAGTACCAGAGGAATTGTCTACTCTTGTGAGTCGACTTCTTCTTTCTGTTCGCAAAACGGACGGGTCTGATTATGAGCATTCCAGTTTGAGGGTATTCTTCTCATGCACTGATCGTCACTTGCGAAACAACTGTTCTGCATTTTCCCTCATCAAGGACCAGGCATTCACCACGTGTAAGGGAGCATTGAAAAGTAAACAGAAACAGCTTAAATCCGAAGGCAAAGGGAACAAACCCAAAGAAGCTTGAGAGCTCACCTGTACAGAAATGTTGAAAACGGAGAGGACAGATTTCTCGACATACACTGCTGTAAATGAGAATTGAATGAATGTACATGATTAAGTATCAGTACGTGCAGGTATCAGCATCAAACATTGAGAAAGACTATACTTCACAGAGATGTAGTTGTAAATTTCAGAAATAGCTTAATCTGCACCAGATGGCTTAACTGTATGTGCTAAGTTTAAATAAATTGATTTATATAAGGTCTGTTAAAACACAAAATGCTAAATGTGAGTAATCTCTATCAGTTCACTTAATGTTGTTACATTGCACTAGAGAAAGGAACTTTAAAATGATTAGCCTAACTATGAAGGATTGAAATGTAATATTTCGCAACATTCATTGATAACAAGTGTTAACAGGACTGTCCAAGATTCACCTTTGACCCGTGAACAGCACTGTTACTTCCACTTCTACGTGTACGTACGTGCAGTATGCTACTTCAAATATTTTTGAATGACCACTGACATTACTATATATTTTATATATATATATATTTGTATTTATATATATTTATATAAGACCTTCTTCACAAATGTTGATGTTTTTCTGGTCTTGTATTAAACTGAGACCGTGAAAGCTCGCTTAAACTTAGTCTGTAAACACGGAAGGTTATATGAGCGGAGTGTAGATCAGCGGTTGTCATAGAATTGTTGTTGTTATGTTTGTTTCTGTTTACTGTTGATGTTTATCTGATATAAAGGCATATAAAATTTGTTATAGTTTTAAACTTATTTGATGGCTTCTGTTTGGGTTCGTTTAGTCAACTGTTAAGTGGCATGTGATATATCGAAGGCCTTACCATTGCACCGACCATGTTGGCTCATTTGGTGCACTGCTGCAACCGTCGTGTTTTCTGCCATTGGCTCTCACAATCCCGCCTACTTCGTTACGTTCTCACATTCCCGGGTGACCCCCTGAACAGATTTCTGTCTGTATGTCAAGTGCTGGCACTTCATTTCATACAGGTGTCTGGATATTAGGCTATATCATTATCCAAAACACTTTAACTCTCAATCGCTGAATGCAACACAGGAAATTTCATACGATGTTGTTCGATCAACTTCCACTTCCAGCCATGTGCTGGCAGTCCTCCCGCCAGTGGCATGACCTACTTCCTTGACCGATTTTGTGCATTGACTGTTCATACTGGGAAGGATCAGGAAATCTGAAATCAAACTATCTGACTGACGTGAGTGAGTGTCTGATTCGGTCTTTATTTACAAATAGTTTTCTGATAAATCAGTGCTCAAGAAGAAACCTGAAGAAGTTTCGCTCACTGTCACAGCACGCGCACTGCTGAGGTCATGCTCGAGTTCATTGGTCAGTGCCTTTGTATTCATACGCCAAGTATGAACACAACGTAATCTATTGAGTTTTATTCCAGAAAATAAATAAAAAAATTGTCCATAATTTCCAGTTTGGTATAAACAATAAGTTTCGCGTCTCGTGGGTTATCCTTTCACCTTTCGCTCTATATTTAACTATATTTATGGCTTTCAACCTTTACCTTGCAATATCCTCTATGTAATACATTACCACACAATAAATTAATATGTAACATGTTACCACACCACAGATTAATATGTAACACGTCACCACAACAAATGTTGATACAAGTTCTCACCGTTTTGAACGAAACTGTGAAGCATTTCATTTGCGGAAGGAAAGTGGAAATTTTATATGATAAATAACATAAATGTGGCAAAAACATATGTGTCCGACGGGCGATTTATTAAAAAATAACCGTAAAGGGAAAGTAGAATTATTACAGTGTATTACACAAGAAGGGCGGCGTAATAGTATAGACCGCGAAAAGCTGCATCTAAAAGTAAGCTTTAAAGATTTTCGATTTTTAAACGTTAAAGCAATTACATTTTCAAATTGTAAGGTCGGCCTTAAGCGTCATGTTTTGGTGTAACGACTCAATCGTTATATAACAATTTTGGTTTACTGTAATATGTGTAACATTTCATATCTGACGTTTAATTCGTTAAGCTATATATAACACAAAATTCACAGAAATACCGTTTATCTTTAAAAAAACAACCTTCTCATTACATTCCTGGAATTATGACCACCTTACATTCTGAACATTTAACTACTCTTTCGAGTGAAAAACAATATTAAATATTAATACACATCTATTAGATACTGTTTGCGCTATTGGTCCTGATGACCCTTATTTCATTTTTCGTTTCTATGTTTTCTTCTTCTTTAAAACATTTATTTGAAAGCTGGGCTATGTCGACAGTTACATTTGCTAAAGTTGAACAAGAAGTCAAGGATATTGATCAGTATAACATAAAAGGTAAAAAGTACATAACTTTTCAGAACGAATGAACGAATGAATGATTGTGGCTTAACGCCATATCTGCAATATCTCAGCCATATGGTGGCGAAGAGTTTTCAGACGTTTACCCTTCCTAAACCCAGACATTGGCTTAACGATTTCCCTTTGGATGCTGGATGACTTTGCCAAGACCACATGTTTCTTCGCCGGCTGATGGTGGGTCGTGGAAGGCGATTGCACGAGGTAACCGAGCTATACCAGCCAAATCAGCCCGAAGAAACGCCATCTGACCTCTATAACAAAAGCCACTTTGAAAAAGCTCAGAGCCTTTGTTGAGGGTAGGACTGTTTACTTGGAAAGGACAGATGTTTGGTATAAGCTACTTGTTTTCCACCAGCAGTAAAATCTTGGCCTCTGGTACGAGATCCCGGTGCACAGTGTTCGGTTAGGGCCCCAATGCGTTACAGTAGGTTGTAAATGTTCCCGGCCGAATAAAGCTCACGAAATTGTAACCCTTGAAAAAAGTTCCCCGATTTACGTAAGTAAACAGCTATTCGCTAACTGGAAGATGGCTAGAAAGCAAAGCGTCTTCGTAGGCCGGAAACAAATGGCAACAATATCTTAATAAACAGAAATTAGCTATGGCCAGCTGAGTACCGCCTGTGGAGAGAATTTACTTTATTCACACTCTCCCAGTAAGATCCTCACCCAATCCCATCGTGTAAGCAAGTCTCGAATAGTACTGTAGATCCATGGCCTCAGGGAACAGCAAACTGAGGTCCAAGCTGCACCCATTTTCTACATGGACATGGCTGTGGACGTTAATGCATCAAGCAATTTGTATTCCTTACTCATACACTGTAAATTTCGATGTTTAATTTATGAATCCTTTCATGCATCAGGTATTAAATACTTGGAGATTATAGCATTATAGTAAGGGCCTTTATTACCTCCACTAACAAATTTCTCTGCCAGTATTGCACTTTCACAGGCTAATCAAACGGGTTGTACGGATTCATATTACTGTTTTGACAGCTGTCAATCGGGTCAAAATGGCGACAGTTTCTTTCAGTCCTTCTTCAGTGACACAAACGACGTGTTCTTTGTCAGAAAAACAGCTTCTGAGATACTAATAAATTATGATGTAATGGTCTATGATCTGTTTGTTTCATCCAGCTGACTACAAATTTAAAGCGTTTTTACAACTTTCTGCAACAGTCCCCGATCGATCGCCACGTTTATGTACAAAAGGGAAATAACTCCTGCGGTGACGTCTTCTTTTGCTAAGAAACACTGGCTACTTTAAGCGCAAAACAGGCAAATGTAATTCAAAATAAAAGGTATACTGTACCAATTATCTGCCTGTTTAACTTGTACAATCATCCTTTTCCAAAGAAACTCTCCATCAGCAATAAAATCACAGCAGTCACGCCTGATTAACAAATTATCTTGAAGTTCATTTGTCAGCGTCAACAGCAACGTGGAAAAGTTTTAACGTGGAACACCATATCCGATGCGGCGCTCACAATATTTCATGTACTTTAAACTCTCCAATATGTCCAACAAAATGTTGCATCCATTTCCGGCTCTATTTAAACACAAAGTGTCATTCCCATCTCTTGGAAACAACCGCCGATATAACAAGTCATCTCTGTCATAAACTCTCGTCCAATGCATTGACTCTCAGCTGACGCTGCCTGTCCTAACGTAGATTCCAGCTGTACCGGTACCCTAAATATTGTAACAGTTTGCTTTGTTCAGCGAATTTGTACCAAGACAGATTTACCATTTTTTACTGAAGAAAGGACATAGGATTATTCTGGGAAAATTGTTGTTAAAGTGATTAAATAGGCGAAGTTTATTTAATTATGTATTTCAGCTTTAAGGTAGACAGGCCTACCAGTGCTGTATTATTTTTCTTTCCATGAAGCTGATAGGCTTGTGGGGTGATAAATTTGTCATTAAGACTTTAATCAGGGTGTATGACATGCTATGGCTCTGCTGAGTCCTTACGACACTCAGCAGAGTAGTAAAAAATAAAAAAATAAAAAATAAAAAATGATAATGAACGTGTTTCAGTCACTTGAGTTTAAGACTGAAATATAAGTTTACATTTATTAAACACACTTGTTTGAAGTCACCCTTTAAATGCGTTGGGCTTACAAGCAATGACATTACATCTATTTTTATGTCTCCATCCGATACTTTTAAAATGTACTTTTAAATACCGGGGTGGTTATATTACTATCGTTCGAATGAGTATTGTAAGTAAATAGAGTTAAACGCAAAGCAGTTACTTCACGGTGAAAAAAAAAGTTAAACTAAAGTCAGAAATAAGCGGTAAAACAACAGTCACTTTTCTCCACATTACTCAGTCAATATTATAAATCCAGTTTTTGCGATGCTTGGATTTAGCTTATACAGTCTCTTCACCGACAAACCCCCAGTTTCGCCGCACACGTATATTTCAACACTTCTGGAATATGGCGTTAACCCCCAGCCCAATAATTAAAAAAAATCAGTCTGAAATGTAAATTGAATTTCCCTTGAGCATCAGAGTTTAAGTGGGATTAAATAACAAAAACCAGTCGATACCTTCCTAAGTGGACATTTATAGTTTTCATAAGCGAACTATTAACAGAGTTTCACTACATGTTTGTCATATGAAAACACGGATATCATTTTTAACTGAGACCAGCTCTGCCTTTCAGGTCTACTGAGCAGTATCCCTGTAGGCCTGCGTTTCAGATCAACGCAAAAACTGCTTAAATACGAGGTAACGCCACGCGGTCAACAGAGTACGACAAGCGTGGCAAAACCATAAAATGTGTCCCACTGGAAATCAGGTTTAAGAGATTTTTTGCATCATAGGGAACTGTCATCGATCAAAATTAAGCAAGTGCTTGATAGCAGCAACTGTTTTGCATGTTGCTTTCTAATCAAATAGAAACACAAAATGTCTCTCAAAAGTCCTAATGAGGGTCTTTAACAACTCTACATTGCGTGATCAAATAAACTGGTCGAAATCCAATAATGCAAAAACGTATGACAACCAAAAAATTCGCGACGGTAAAAGAAATATTCACGGAAGATCATAAAGTTCACGACTGCTGGTTTTGGCCTTATCTCTTTAAAGCTTGATTTCCCTTATCCCATGCAAAATGGAGAGATTTTCCTCTTCTTTAAAAATAGTAGAAACATTCGTTTCTGCATGATAAATAACTTGCAAAATTGTACACCACGTTCACCATTTTGGTTGCTTCTTTGTCTTGTATCCTGACCAGAAATTTCAGACAAAAGCAAAGACAGATCGAGTGAAGCAAAAACAGATTCTGGGATTCCACCTAAATATAACTACGAGGAGTCCTTATAATGTAGATATGCTGTATCTGTTTGTGTTCGCGCGAGTCCATGCCACCACTGGAACACCATGCCGAAGACACCAGACATGACACCCCACCAAATCACCTCATAATGACACGGGGCGGACTAGTCCTGTTTCCTAGCTCTAACCTCTCACTGCCGAAAGCTAAGCACCAGGTCATGGAGGCCGTCTGGACAGTAATGAAAATGGCACATGTATATAATAACGGGGAATTTGGGGCGGCAACCGATGACAATTTTATTCACAAAGTGTTTCAATCAATTATGCATTAATAACATACACTGCTCACATCGTAGTATGCAGTACTTGTTATAGAAAACTGGGTTCAGCGGATGTGATTACCCAATTTTACACATGACACAACCATCAACTTTTTCTCTCACAGGATGCCCACAAGGCTGTACGTGAGGATGTAATTACCACTTTACCACCTTCAACTCTCAGTTGAACCTTTTTCTTAAGTTCCTAATCAGCCGTTTCGCAAGAAAACATGTAATTTGGTTTCTTCATCAAGCCAAGCATTCATGTCCCGTGATGCATATGGTTGTCCCTTGGTCGAGTGGTTGAGGAAGAGTGGTGAGTTGCGCTAGAAGCGTTGGCATCTTCAGGATCCCGTAAACAACATCTAGGGACCTTGAAAAGTGGGATAAACACAGCGGTAAATTGTCGGCGAACTTCTGAAGAGCGGTGGATCTTTCGTGGGTGACCCGATAGTTTACCTAGAGGCGATTGTATTCATTAACGGATTGGCTCCCAACAAAGCCGACCGTTTCACCAAATTAATGTCAATAAAACCTTCGTTCCTTTTTCTTAAAGTTTGTCATTAGGCAGCGAAGCATCTCCGCTTTAATCACGGCATTAAGTAGTCTACAGCCCACCTCTATCAGTCATGTCAGATCAAATGGGATGTAATTAAAGGACAACCTTCAGGAGGAGGGAAATTAAGGACAAACGTAGACAGGATGAGTCTGACGTTCACTTCACGAAAGGCCGCTCAGATGGGGTGGTAATAGATATGATCCCTTCTCCAGCCCACTTAAATATCAAAGATTGTTCAGTAGTATCTATCGAAGTTTTCATATAGATCTCCAAGGGATCGCTTTGGACTTTCAGCTGAAACAGTGAGGTAGCATTTATACCAGAGACTAGATCTAATCATTTCACCCGTATTTCATCTTAAGTTGTGACTTTTGCTATCCAGTTTAATATAAGGATTACTCGAGCAAAGTGAGGCAGAATAAGATTAAACGTATAAGCATATTTGCACTTTAGGATCATACTGCTGAAAAATATGCTGTTCAAACCAATGAAAACTGTGTAATTGCTATCCCAATATGACTACTGTGAAACAGAACTCTTGTTCTCATGCAACGCAGAGATCTGTAATACGTTCAAGAACCTGACAGCACGATTTCATTATTTCATTTTGTAATGCTTTTCTAGAATATTATACATATTTTTGCACTTCTCCGGTTATTAAATGGATACACTCCTGACGCTAGCATGTGTAAAATCGTTACACAGGTGCCGCTAACTTTTGATACATGGATTCGGAATTGGGAAAGTTTTCCTATAAACATCCAGCGCTATTCTAATTCGCTAATAATTCCATGAAATTTATGCTCAAAAAATGAAGCATGTGTTAGCACCTGAATTTTCCATGCGCCACTGAAACAACGCGACGCTAGTTCAGTCAATATTGAGAGTCTCACAAGTCCCCACACTCACAACAGTGGATGCAGGTAAAACCTCGCTTATGAAATTTATACATAGAAGTGATCATCAGCAGCGCAATTTCAGTTATAACGTGGGTTTTGCGCAAGTAGTAACCCACGGCTTAGGTGCAGTACATTCACCTGTATATGAGCGTATGGGCAGTATTAAAATACATTGTCCGGATTTGTCAAGCATTAATACTGCCATCTAATCTGGCGCCGGCGTTATCCATACGACCCTTACTTGTCAAAAGGTGGATAAAATCTTGGTTAAATAAATTAAAAATCGAATACCGGCGAGTTACGTCATATGGTTAGACATCATTTCAGCTTTACATCACAGCACATATATATTCTGTTTTGCAGATTGAGAATAAGCTCATGCCTCTTATTAAATTACCTCACCAATTAATTTCCGTTTAATAATTATTTTGTCGACATAACGTTGTGCACTCAACTAAAACAAGGAGAAAACAGTTCCAGTAAGCCTCTAGGCGAACTATATGAGGAATACAAGTCTGACCTTACATAACATCGATTTATGAGTTTTTAAGACATTGGAACACATAGCATTTACCATAGGGAATAGCTTACAAATGGAAATATACATGGGCAGGCCTAACTCAGACGGAATACTGACATCATGGGTCAGGACTGCAGCTGCATATTTTTTGTTAGCGTCAGAGAGAGAACAGCATTTTGCGCTGATATTACTTCTAAATTCATTATAAATTTAATTCATCCACGCAGTTAGATAGAGTATCAATTGCTTGTTTTTAATTAAAAATGTACTATACTGTGTCGGATTTGATCCAAATACCAGGTTTTCTTTGCAAATATGTTTTCGTGCAATACCATTTGCTCTTTGTACTTTTACTGACTAGAATGTGACCATACTTCGTTTTATATATACCGCAAACAGGTGATATGTGATTTTAGGGATTGGGGTAAAAAGTACGGCTAGCGTTTTCAATAATGAATGATTTATCTTTATTATACAAATGGTAACAATGCTTGAAAGCATTTAAAGGCCGGGGAGGAGCTGCGTTGCTTTATTTTTATGAAACTTGTATGTGAAGAGTATGGAAAATTATGAAAACATCATTGCCACCGTTAAACATCACTGGTGCAAAGGAACTATTTTTTCGAAGATCCTCTTACCATAACGCTGGTCGCCATTATATAAATGAAATATTCTTTAGTATGCCGTGAAAATATAAATAAATAGACATCTTTTCCAACAGAACCACTTTTCTATGAAAAAAGAAATTCTCACGTTTGTTTTATATTATTTTATACCAGGATCGCCAAACTCTTACACGTTATACTTAGTCATCATATTGTTTCTGAACTTCTGAAACCTAAACGCTATTTCCCAGTTTGTCCTGAAAACCTATGGCAAATTTTGAAAGCGAAGCTTCTTTCGTTAGGCCAAATGGTAATAACTGCTATTTGCCAACAAGTGAACATAAATTTCATGGCGTCAACTACTTCTACTTAGTTCTACTTGTGGAGATATTTTACTCGATTCACACAATGCCGTTCAGATGTTCAGCCATGAAAGAAGTTATCGTGATAGATTCCCAGCAAATTCTATCTACAACCATGTATGTCATAGAGGTAAGGTTTTCATTTTTCATTCTGTCCCGGTATGCCCATTATGTCCACGAAGTTATATCCACATAGTCCTGCGTCTCGATTTGCTTAATCCTATCTTCTTAAAACAAGCGAAAAAGGCTGCAACGCGAGCTAAGGTGATGCAATAGGAACACCAGAGTAAGGCAAGTGTAGCGAACTTACCAAATCCGTCCCATTAGTTATATGGTTTAGAAGATTTCTGTTAGAAATGCCATCGATTTAAATTATCCAATGTCAGATAGTAGCAAAGACTTTCATACAAAGTTACTTAATCAAAGAGCAATGGAACATTTAAATTTTTTATAACGTCTAAATTGTCATACCAGAAAAACCGAAGGAGATAAGAAGTTACATAAATAAACATGAAAGCGAACAAATCCGAGACGGAAACAAACCTTCACATCTCAAAAGAGATCTTCAAAAAAAAAAAATTCGATTTCTGACTGGTCCAAAAAATGCTTCCCCTGCCTCATGTGGGAAATATTTGCATCTTCTTAAAAGGAAGGGAGAAAAGTTAAGTTTCTGAAAACGACCTTGAGTCCTCAGTTGCCAGATCCTCACATAGTAAGCCACGTGTTTTGTTCTCTTTGGTGAATCCAACATTTAAGCTCCTTGATGCATATTACTTGGTCCATTGGTTGAGGAAGAGTGATAAGTTGCTCTAGAGACGTACTCATCTTCATGATTCCGTGGTCAACATCTTGGGACATCGTCCAGCGGGATAAATACAGCGATATGTTGTCGGCGAACTTCTGAAGAGTGAGAGAGAAGGCTCTTCCGTGGGTGACCGGAGGGTACATTTATCGGTGCATGATTGCAATCATTAACGTTATTGCCTCCGAACAAAGCCTGCCGCTTTACCAAATTAAAGCCAACAACACCACGCGTTCCCTTTTCTTGGCTTTGTCATTAGACAGGGAAGCATCTCTGCTTAAATCACGGCAGTAAGTGGTCTACATCCCACCTCTATCCGTCATGTCAGAAAAAATGGGGAGTAATTAAAGGATAACCTTCAGAAGGAGCGCGGGATATTAAGAACGAACGTAAACGTGATGGGTCTGGAACTGATGTTCCCTTCACCGAAGACCACTCAGCCTGGCTTGTTATAGGCATGTCCATCTCCAGACCACTTAAATATCAAATATTATTCAGCAGGCCTAATATTTATCTAACTTTTCACCTAGACCTCCAAGGTATCGGAGCTTGTTTCGTATGCTCAACTGGCTAGACAAGGCAGCTTTTATAACCTAGTCTGTGTCCAGACTATCTACCAAATCCAGTATCTAGGTGTGGTTTTGGATGCCATATAGAATTATCATGGAAACCAAGATGGCAGTGTCTTTGTTTCAATACAGAGCTTGGTTAAATCCAGTTTATCCCCGATCATCCAGAATCATCTGAATGTGACTACCAGATCGCATTATTTCTCGCGTTTACCATCTCATTAAATCTGGGAAAACAAAAGACTAAGATTAAAAGTACAGGCATATATATTTCAGAATTACACTGTTGAAAAATATCACACCGTTAAAACCAATGAAAGCTGTAATTTCTACATGGATGTAACAAGGGCCAACCCTAAAATCCAAACACGCGTCTCTATTTATAAGGGTATCATGGATCTCATTTTATACCCTCTGGAACATGCCAGCACAACTTTATTATTCCTGCTTTTACAGAAGGTTATACATAATATTATACATAATATTGGCCCTTCTCCAGATGTTAAATGGAGCAAAATGTGTACAGTCTCTACACAGGTGCCATTAACTATTCCAGGATCCTTATTCTTTTTCATCAGAGTAGCTTAACTTCGATGAGGAACGAGTGCAAATTGAGTTTTTCGTATATTACAAAATCGACGGGTTATTTTGAAAATATGTTGAGTATTTTGTTATTTGAGAGGTACTAGGCGCTTTTTCAGCTGTTCTTAGTTATTTACCATGAAATAATCCCTGCAACCATCGCAAAGAGCTTTCCAGTATCTCAGACAGCATCATTTATGTAACATCGGCAGGGGATATGTGCCGACCTTATACATGGTCCAATTTCTGATACCTAACCAAACTAGGTATTGCCGTTAGTAATATATATAGTGCTTGACTTATTCATTTAAAAACAAAGCAGAAGTTCAGTTGAGGTTAATCTTTATTACAGTGACATCATAGATGGCGCTAATTATTAGCTGTATTTGACCTATCTTCGTGGTAAGATCGATTTGTATCACTTCTAATATTGTGAAAGTGTCAATTTCAAATCAACAGGAACATAAGAAATTTCGTCTTGATAGAGTTTAGTAAGGCTTATTTGGCAATGGAAAAGCAGTCAATGCAAGAAATATGTTGAAGTGAAGACTTTGTTAAAAAATTCTAATGTGGGGTATAGGCCTACATTTTTTTTGGCCAAATCCACGTTGAACGTAGGGATACTGGTAGCCTCCAAATGTATTCTGATTGTTGTTCATATGTAACCGACAATGTTAAACTAACATATCTGGGGCAAACTAAAGTACAATAATAAACTTATCGATGAAGGAAACATAAGATTATAAAATATGTACTTTTATGTGGAGAAAACCAGTATCATACGGTAGGCATTATAGAAAAGTTAAAATCTTTCCTTTCAATCTGACCATGGGAAACTTCTGGAGTTTCTCTGTAGGAATCCTGTTAAAATTTGTAGGAAACCGTTTCAGGAGCGTAGGCCGACAATTTACATTTAAGCCACTATGAGTCACGGGCGGAGGTTTTTTTCTACGGGAAAGGTTATACGTATTTTTACAAATGTACATCTACATCGACATGCATTCAACTCGCATGCTTTCTTCTTCCAGCAAATAGAAATAATTGCAATGTAAGACTCACAGTTTAATATCTCGAGTAAATAAGTTTTAATATTAAGTCTTGCAAGGTTGTGGCCAAATATCCAACTCTGGAAAAAAACATGTAACATTTAAACATTAGGTAAACACGACATTGGAAGAGATAATTAACATGTTTGATGTTTAATCGTAACATACTTAAGCATGTTTATTATATAACACGTTTAATTTTAAAACATGTCGATCTATCTATAAACGTCTATTCAACTCCAAACATGTTTATACTCAAAATACTTCAGCATGTTTATTTCGTGCAACAGATAATAACACTCCCAACGTGTTTATTACGTGGAAATAAACATTTCATGTTTAAAATTAAAATAGCTGATGTTTAAGATGTTAAACAAGTAAGATTTAAATACCGGAATCCGAAGGATCTAAATCTTGGGGAACATCTAATCATTTTATGTCGCATACTATAGACGTGCCATTGATTCCTGGAACTTTGCTGAAGTGATCATGACCAGGCTTATTAAGGCTTTCTAGTGCTTCACGCCTTTCCGAATAAACACTGCAATCTTGAAGAACAAAGTTTTCCTCTGAAAATTTACGTTTGCTAACTTTCTTTGATACATTACACTGCAGATATTGTCAGCAAAACCACGACTTCCCTGAAACCTCCCAACCAATGTGATGCTGGCGTGTCAACTTGGGGAGTCCTTTCTATGATATATACTTTGGATATTCAATTCAACACCAGCATGAAACAACTTACTCCCCGAACTAATGAAATCGTGCAACAAATTTGCCTAGCCCACAATTACGAGTGAGTAAGAGGAAGCTTGGGGTTTAACGTCGTACTTAATGTTTCAGTAATATGAAGTCCTTCTGATGTGTGCACATAGTGTATCTTCTTGTGGCAGAGTGAGTGCAAGCTGCGAAAGAGCTGCCGCCACTGAAACATCATGCCGAAGACATCAGATATAACACCCAACCCAGTCACATTTTTCAGACACCGGGCTGACCAGCCCTGATTCCTTCCTCCACTATCTCAATGCTGAGCACCAAGCGAGGCAGTCAAATAAGATATCACTGGAGCTCCCATTGAGATTCTGATCATAATTGCAAATTACCTGGTATCTCGAATAGCGACTTTACATTTTCCAAACAAAGTGACTCCTTTCTTGTCTGTTTACCTTTTTTCCCTGTTATTGCCGCCCTCAATACAATTTCTACAGGTGCCACATACCTAAAATGATTGGTATAAAATTTGGTCCGCTTATAATGAGACATGAGCTGATCGAAGTCAGTATTGTTTGTTTCCATAACTATGCTAAGTGTGGATGTGTTAATGGCTTGGCTGTCCAACTCCTTGCTAATTTCAGACATTTTACAACTAAGTAATGATTTAGTTGCCTAGACCACAACACCAGTAACTATTTTTGACAGACTGTTTTTAGTCTCAGTTGATAGGGTAAGCACGGATGCACTTTATTTGTCACTTAAAACAGTACCTCCATTGCCAGATCTGTTTCTTTTGTATACCTTGCCCATCGCCAACTACTGTAGGACTATGAATTCCAGAAGCTTCATTCATAACATCACTGTCTTCAGAAGTGTCTACTGCTACTAGTACAGTTTGGATGCTTAAGACTTATGTGTTCCAGTTTGTGTGTGTGTGTGTGTGTGTGCTGAAACAAATTACGACATGCAACAATGTCATAAAGTTAGGATCATGTATATGCATGATCACAATGTGGCTCCTGTAACTACTGAAATCTTCAGCTATATAGAAGAACATTGCGCATTTGATTTCATTGTCAGTAATGTTGTTGAACTCCATAGAACTGATATGATCTGTCATAATTTCAAAATTTATAATTCCAGAGACCATTTTGAACTTTAGCAGGCTAATGTCAGCACACTGTGTGTGACCAAACTGACGAAACTGCCGCCAAAACAAGTTCAAATTCTTACAACGTTCGGTACAACGGTGACTGGAAAACCCAAAACGTTCAAAACTGAAAAACTAACGCCAGTAAATATTTGATAAGGAGATAATCCAGGAACGTTAACGCTTAATATAAAGCAGGATTAATCAGACAATAGCTCTGTAAGTAATACCTTCCAAATTGAAATGAACCAAATCTGCAGCTTGGTTAAGTGTCGTCTACAAGGAGTTGTAGTCAGTGCCAGCGATGTCATGTGCCTGAATACATGGTGTCATTTCAGTCATAAAGCGCGGTTGTTTTAAACACGCTCATTTCTAAATTTGTCGCGATATGTATAATTCGATCAAGAGCTCGGATATGTGACGGTCCTTCATCGTGAAGCGAGATATATTTTAAACACATCCGTTAATAAAATATACTGCGATATATTGAGGAAAGTTTGAACTGTTGTATATTTTTTAGATCATGAGTTGCTTTATTTTACAAAAACCTGATCGGTAAGGTGCATGTACATGTAACAACCAATGGCCCGAGACCCAGTTTCGTGTCGAAAGGCTAAAATGTTAATTAGCTGATGATAAGACCGCCATAATGTTGAACATATACACTGAAGACATTAAATATCTTGGTTTAAGCAATAAACCCATCCAATTTACTACATAAAATGAATACATTTATAAATTAACTGCTTGTATTTACAAAATAAATTCCTGTATTGAAGAAAAAAAACCACATATTTAAAAAGTAAACACACCATGAACGCCTTTAACCTGAACGGTCTGTTCAGTGAATATTGTAGGCCTACAGCGCTATACCCACAGGATATGATCAGGCCTACATGTTATGCTCGAAGAAATTGACACCAACAAGTTTTTGAATGTCACTGTCAAAAAGCATAAAAAATAGAATTTTATGTCCCATATGCAATGAAAAGTTTGAAAAATTGAGTTTTCTGGCGTGCAAAAGAAAGAAATTTTAGCATTTTTTAAACTGAGTTCGATGAAAGATTTTTGTCTGCCGTTCATAAGCGGATTCGTAGTCGGGTCAAGTTTTCCTGTAAAGATCCAATGCTGTCCTAATTCAGTCTTTCATGAAATTTATGTTCACAAATGAAGAAATTTAATACTGACCGAGTCACAAGCTCCGAGGCCCATATCAATAGAAGTAGAGATAAGCTCGGGTAGGAAATTTTATGCATGAATGTGGTAATGGGCATCGCAATTTCAATCATAACATGGGTTTTTCCCAAGTGGAAGCCCACGATCTTGTCGCATGAGCGTATGGGCAGTATTAAAATACGCTGTCCGGATTTGTCAAGCATTAACACTCTCACCTAATCTGAAACTGGCCTAATCCATACGACCCTTATTTTTCCCAGGTGATTCAAACCGTGCCTAATAAATCACAAATCGAATACCGGAAAGTTACTTCATTGGCACCAGCACCCCGGGCCTCATGCGTTCATTACAAGGATGTGATCAGACGTTATTAACGTTTCACATCACAACACTTATTCTATTATGCAAGTTGGGGATAAGCTGAAAGACACAGTCCTCATGCTTCTTCTTAATGTATCTCGCCAACTAATGACGGTTTAATAATTAGTGTGTCGACATAACGTTCTGCACTTGACTAAAACGAGAAAATAGCTCTAGTAATTGTTCTAGGTGAACTTTGTCTGGAATACAAGTCATAAGATCGATTTAAAGGTTTTAAGACACGGGGCACATAGTGTTTACCACAAGGAGTAGCTTACAGATGGAAATATTCATAGACAGGCCTAACGCAGACGGAATATTGACATCATGGGTCAGGACAGCAGAAATTGAGCAGCATTTGTGAGCTCGCACTTTATAAATTCATTGATGGAAAGACTGCAACCGGATGTAGTATCATGAGTTCTTTTTAATTAAACGTGCACTATGCTGTATCAAATTCGATGCAAATACTTGGCTTTCTTCGAAAATGTGTTTTCTCGCATAACCATTTGTTTGGTCCATTTAATCGACTGGAATGTAAACCTATTTTGTCTTCTGTATGCCACAAACACGAGGCTGGGGGTAGAGAGTGGATAACGCTTTCAATAACGAAGGGTTTGTCTTACAGTTGGTTACAATGGTTGAAATGAATTAAAGACAGAAAGACATTAGGTTACTATCTTTTAAAAACTTGTACGTGAAGAATTCGGAAAATTAGCATATACAGCATATCTAATGTAAAACTTCAGTCTTTATTGGTGGTACGGAATTTCTTTTTCGAAGAGCCTCCCACCATAATACTGGCAGACGTTGTATAAGTTAAACATTCGTCGATGACACGCCAATCAAATATTTTTTTTTTCGAACAGAAAGACTTGACTATGAAAAAAGGAAATCTTACTCCAATTTGTTTTATATTATCTGCTCCTAGAATCACTTGTGGTATTGTGAACGCTCGTTATCAATGTGTCCTGAAAGCCTGTGAGGGCCTCCGTGGCTCAGTCGGTTAGCGCGCTATCGCAGCGCAATGACCGAAGCCTCCCACCAATGCGGTCGCTGTGAGTTCAAGCCCAGCTCATGCTGGCTTCTTCTCCGGCGATATGTGGGAAGGTCTGCCAGCAACCTGCGGATAGTCGTGGGTTTCCTCCGGGCTCTGCCCGGTTTCCTCCCACAATAATGCTGGCCGCCGTCGTATAAGTGAAACATTCTTGATTACGGCGTAAAACACCAATCAAATAAATAAATAAATAAATGAAACCCTGTGACAAATTTTGAAAGCAGAGTTTCTTCCGTTAAGGCAAGTGGCAACAACTGCCAGCAATTAAGCATAAATTACAGATATAGGGCCAGCTGATTTCCGTTTGTGCAGAAATTTTACTTGATTCAGTCTGTGCCCTTCAGGTTCTCAGCCCCGTAGGCCATTCAGTAAAAGTCGATGTAAAATCGATGGTCCTGGAAAACTAACGGCGGCACCCCTATATCTTATCGCGTGATGTCACTTTCCAGCAGCACTTCCTTGCATATATCCATGGCCATATTTGTTGGGGTTGCGGCATTGTTACCCTCGTTCTTATATTTTCTGGACAGAAGCTAGTACTGCTGAAAACAAGAAAAGCACTTCTATGGAGGGTCACCAGTGTAAGTCAAGCATGACAAAACTGCTAGTGAAGAATTGTATAAGACTGAGACCTCTCCTCGATTAAAATTACCCGAGTGCTTGATGGAACGACTGTTTCAAATGAATCTTTCTAATCAAGCAGAAGTCCAAAATGTTTCTCAAAAATGCTGCTCACAATCTTTAGTAACCATAAATTATGCGATTTAAGCAATTGCCCGAAATCAAAACCTTGCAGAAGTCCTCGACAAATTGGCCACGAAAAACAATTGTTCACATCTACGAGGGCTCGCCACGATATGGCTGAGGTTTTGCCCACGTAGCGTAAAGCCTTAATCAGTCATTCATTCTTCTAAATGTTCATCAAAATGTTATCGATCTCTGGATTTGGCCTTGTCTGTTTAAACAAAATCTTCCTCCCTGTCCAAGGTTAGAGAGACAATGTTTTCTTAGTTTAACATAGAGAAGTCCGCGACGTAAATCAAAGTTGAGCTCAAAGCAGGGTATTGTGATAAATTGTTTGACTTAAGCTTGTGACAAAAATTGAAATTTCAGAGAATTAAATCCTCAGAAGACAGACAACTCTCGAGTTCGCACACTAAGAATAAACACTTATAAATAAAGTCTGTATACAGAAATGTCTTCCTCCATTGTAACCGAGACCCGTGAAATAATACCCAATGGCTATATATTCGGGGAGGCTACCCATAGCGCCTTTAGTGACATGGGTGTCAATAGTATCCACTGCGTGTAAGGATTGTTCTTTAGACCACATGTTAACCCGATTTTAGGCATAACACAACAATCAATTTTTCCTCCCATGTGGTGTCAACAAGGTTACGAGGAAGTAATTATCAATTCACTCCCTGGAGCCCTCCGTTGGCCCTCTTTGTCAAATCCCAACATATTGTTTAACAAGAAGCTCTGTGTGTACTAACCCAGCAGTTTAATCTTGTTATGCAAATGCGTCTCTCTCTCTCGCATGGCTCAGCAATAGTGGTTATTAGAGCTTATGAGGGCTCAAAACAAATTTTTTGTTGTATGTACATGTATACTATATAGATAGAAGGAAAGTGCCGGCGATTGCGAACACCTATCCCTATGGGGCTTCATCAGAGAAGAAACTTTGCAATACAAGTCAACTTTTATCACAGAAAAGTTTTTAAATCAGCAGATCTGAAAGACTTCCATACCATTTTAGTGCCAATCACATCATACTTACCTTAACTAGCTGGTGTTATGCTAAAATAATGCGACTACTATCGACAATGTCCCTTTACACAACCAGATTGCTCATTTTCATATAAGTAGCAAGGGATACGGTCATAATCACGGCCTTTCAAACAGTTAACCCCATAAACTGCTCAGATTGCTTGTAAACAGCACCTAGATAGACCCTTGCGAGAAGAGAAATTATCATTAGCCGAGTTCTGTATTAATCATGTTTACTTTCACTTAATATTTAAAGACTGAACACAGCTTAGGCTGGCTTCCTCTCCGGCCGTTCATGAGAAAGTCCACCAGCAACGTGAGGTTAGTTGTGGGTTTCTTCCGGGCTCTGCCCGGATTCCTCCCACCGTAATACTGGCCATCATCGTATAAGTGAAGTATTTTTCAGTACCGCGTAAAACACCAATTAAATAAATAAAGGCTGAACATACACTAAGGCTGTGGTCAATCTAGGATTGATTTCATATTTCCAATATTTTTCACCTCACTTTCTGTACAAATTTCTTCTTGTTTCCGAAACAAATACCGTTATATATTTGTCCTATATAATAAAATGAGCTTGGAACACATCAACTGTTGTAACTTTGAAAAGTTCCGATAAATACTAATTAATAATCTTTGATATCATAATGGCCTATTGACAAGACCATACCTATCAGCGGCCTGTCGTGAAGAAAACGTCAATTCCACACCCTTCACGTCTACGTTCGTCCTTAATTTCACGCCTTCTGAAGGTTATACTTTAACACCCCATTTTGTCTGACATGACGGATAGAGGTGGGCTGTAGACCTTTTACCGCCGCGATTTGAGCGGGATGCTTCGCTGTCTAATGACAAACCTTAAGAATAAGGCATGTTTGGTGTTGTGCTGAAATTTAATTTGCTAAAACGACCGGCTTTGTGTGGAGGCAATTCGTTAATAATTGCAATCGCTGCTAAATGAACCTTCGGGTTACCCGCGGGAGATCCACCACTCCGACTCTTCAGACGTTCTCTGAAAATTTACCGCTGTATCTATTCTCATGTCAAGGTCTCAAGATGCCAACGTCTCTAGCGCAAGTCACCACTCTTTCTCAACCACGCGATCAAGGGACAAGCGTATTCATCACGGGTCATGAATGCTTGACTTGCTGAACAAACCAAAATACATGGTTTCTTGTTTACCACTATGTTACGATCTGCCGAACAAAGAGGCAACTCGGGATTCAAGGGAGAGAGGCTTATAATTACATCCGAGCGCGGTGAGGACACCCTGTGTGACAAAACTTATGGCTGTATTATGACTCAAATTCTCAAATTTCGTTGTACCGTCAACTAAATCCAGATTTCGAAAACAATTGCAAAAGTCTTTATATTTGTGCGGTCAACAAAACCGAACCCGCATATCAATGAGTACAACATCGGTTGCCACCTCAAATTCCTCGCTACTAAGTATCGATGGAAGTTAAAATGTGAAAATATTTCTCTAGCCAGATCTTTTAAGGCTTTCAGAGTACAAAATCTTAATTCAAGGTACGATGTAAAGCAAGTTACCAGAATAGCGTACATCGAATGGTACTTGAAAATCCTTTAGGGTTGCTGGAACAAACGTTTCCCACCTGACGTCAAGAAAAGATAATTCTCTCCAGTCAGAAAGAGGGAAAACGTTTCTTCAAACAGACGAGGTCAAATCCAGAGATGGACAAATCTTCTAAGCTTTCTTAGACGTGAATAATTGTTTACCGTCGAGAATTTATCGGTTTCCATAGATTTTACAACGTTGGGATACCAAGCCTAAATAATTCCTAATGACATCCTTTCGATGACCGTGTGACGTTTGGAGCGTTAGCGCCGTTGGCGTATGTTTCCCTCATTCGATTTGTGTTTTTATTAATCACAGACTTTTCATCTCGGACAGTCAATGGTATGGATTACACGGGTGGCAGATTAGAGGCAGTGTTAATCTTTAATACTGACTAAGCTGATATACACGCCAAAGTATTG
The DNA here is from genome assembly GCA_016165875.1 of Acanthopleura granulata. NCBI lineage: Eukaryota > Metazoa > Mollusca > Polyplacophora > Chitonida > Chitonidae > Acanthopleura > Acanthopleura granulata. The sequence continues at coordinate 10,545,933 of JABBOT010000002.1, forward strand.
CGCTAAGGCCGTAGATTACTATTTGTACAAGACCCAGGTTTAGATCGGAAATGGGGAAACATTAGATCTGGCCCTTAGCGTAAGCGGCGACGCTGTCGTTTCAGTTGAGTAGTGAAGCGCTTACCTTGGCTATGGATGTCTATGGAAGAAGGTTCGATAGATAATAATTTATAATCTCTGATATTTAAGTGGTTTGGAGATGGATCATGTCTATAAGCAAGCAATCAGTGTGGCCTTTCGTGAAGTGAACGTAAATTCCAGACTGGCCTTTCTATGTTTTTCGTTAATTTACCTCCTTCTGAAAGTTTTTCTTTAATTATACGCCTTGTTGTCAGTCGTGCGGATAGAGGTGAACTGCAGGCTATTTACTGCCGTCATTTAAACAAAAGTGTACCCTTGTTTTGCTGGCTTTTATTTCATATTTGTCTGGAGGCAATCGGCACCTTCCGGTCACCTACTGGACAGCCACCTGTCTCACTCTGCAGAAGTTTTCGCCCACAATTTACCGTTGTATTTATCTCGCGCTTCTAGCGCAACATCACCATTCTTCCTCAACCATCCGGCCTGGGGACAACTGTGTTTCATGGTAGAAGGATGGTAATTACATTCCCGTAGCCTTGTGGGCACTTTTTGAATCTAGGCATCAAAACCGACATTCGTATACCAGCCGTCAACCAAAATGGTCCTTCGGAGTCAATAAGCGCAAGACCAGTTTCCAAAACGGCAAATAACGCAAACAAGCAAAGAACTAAAAAAAGTATGTAAAATAAAAAACGAGAGGAATTCATTGAAAGAGAAGAAGTCAACACTATTCAAAGATGGCGAAAAAATGCAATGAATATTCATGATGGATGCATAAAATCAATTTCCAAATCCTGTACGAACAGGGACAAAGACAAAAGGGATGCCCAAGTGATGTCTGAATTCGCTGAATCCAGCTTTCTATAACAATTACTACGATCTATGCAGTATGTATTTCTGAAGACGGGTCAAATGCAACACTCATGTCATTTATGGCACGGCCTGCCACCACTAAATCCCTAGGCACTACATCATTTTCGCTCCTCTCGTTTTCCATTCGTGAAGTCGTTTCTTTAGCCAGAGTTCAAGAATCTGTTTTTATCGGACGCTCAGTTTGGAAAATTCTAACTTCCATGAGCTATGACTCTACAGTGTAATTTCAAGATACAAGTCATACCAATGACTAAAATTGCGTGCGTCAAATATATTTTTGGAGATCATTAGTTTGCAGGAACTAACTTTTCTATCTTCTTTCAAGAAGAAGTATCTCCCACATTGTACAGAGGAATGATTCTTAAACACATAAGACCAAAACTAGGATTCAAAAGTCTGCTTTTTGTATTTGACGACCTTTTCAACGTATGAATATTTGCTTCCATCTCGAATTTTTCCCTTTCATATTTTTTGTAATGTCTGAAACCGGTCAGTTTATATTATTACAAAATCAAGAGTTATTAAAGAATCCAATAGGGACTATTCGCCGATGTTTTCAAAAATGGCATAACTTCAAATGGAATAGTTGCTGCTATCTAGCATTGATTAATTTGAATTGATGACAATTCAAGAAATCTTTCAAATCAGATTACTAGGAGGTAAATTGGTAGTTTTGCTACAATTGTCTTACACTAATGACCCTATTGCACGGCATATTCTCGAGTTGCAGCATTTTTGTGCAAAAGACAGATTTGGTCAGAGAGGAGCAACATTTGCAAAAGAAGTAAGAAGAACACCGATGTTTGGTGATTGAGGTCATTATGAAAATGATGGATTTATTGAAGGAAATGTTGAAGTAAATGTTGTCTTTCATGTTTCAGAAGTTAATAATAATTTTAAATTCCACAAAAGCGGGGAGCGAAAGCCGACCAAACATATATAGTAAGCCAGAATAGCAGAGTGTATAACAAAGGCAAGGGTGAGGAGAGCGCGATTTTCAACATGAGGTTATCTACTGTCCTGCGGCTTGGCCGTGGATCTGCACGCGTTAACCAGGGTCACCGCAATTTTCAGGGTACGCACGAGCCCTTAGCCCGCGTAGTGTGACGTGTAGTGTGGACAGTAAACCCGATGACCTCTCGCTCATAGTTTATCGGGGATTTACAAAACGGAGATAATTACAGGTACTTTTTTGCATAAACCCCGTTATAGCCGGGTTATAATTATTTTTTTGTGTGTGTGTTGTTTTGAGAAAATGGGATGAAGCCAATCGAAATGCAGGCCTGCAAGGATATGGTTTAGTACACGTGCTAGGATTAGCGGGACAGAATGAAAAATGAAAATGTTACATTTTCATGACATCAGTATAGTGAGCATCTGGAGAGAATCTATGGAAAAGGCTTGGTATGAAACCACCAATATCCCCTGCTGAAGTATTTAGTGATTGTTGTTAATTTTACTCAAAGCCTGATGCTATGAAGTACAAAACCCTGAGACGATGTCCTTTCTCCTTTTTTCTGAGTGCATCACTCATAACAAGATATATAACTTGTGATCACGTTTAGCAAACGGCAGTTTCAGTGGTTATACGAGCACAAAGTTTAAGGGTACCACTAACTGGTAAGGTACAACAATAAACAAACGGCTTGTTGAACTTCCAGGCAGTGATAAGTTTTACACAAGACCAAACAAAGAACCACGAGGACACTCAGATAAATTCAATTCATATAATTTAACAATGTAATTCAAGTAGTACAACTAATGAAATTACCATAGACCACAGCTCCGAAGATCAGTAGAACACAGAGTTGGTAGAGTGCTGTATTTCGGATCGACAGATCCGCGTTCTAATCCCGAGAAAAATCATCGACTGAACTGAGCAACCATAACATCTGACTTACCGTCAGTGGGATGTTTGACATTCGAAGTGTATGCTCATAAATGCTGTTCTATTTCTCAATCTGGAAAAGGAATATATGTCGTCCTGACGCAAGATGTCAATATTCCCTGTGGATGACCACTGCTATGGATATTTACGGGGTGAAAATATTCCCTCTGGAAGCAATGATTAAGCATCCAGTATCATCTAAACCGTCTTAAATCCATGTAAGGTAAGGCTTGTATTGAAGAAATAGTTTGCCCCAAGGCCATTGCTAGAGATGTTTTATCCTTCTTCTTACATCAGTGCAGAACATTATGCTACCATATTAATTGTTACACCGACATTAATTGTGCAAGAGCGTTACGAGGAGTGTTGAAAACAATTCCCTATAAGCCTAATAGAACACATAAGTGTTGTGAAATGAAGCGTAAAGAACGTCTACTCACGTCTTTATGACCAAGGTGTGACGCTGGTGTCAACTCGCCAGTATTCGATTTGTGATTTATTAACCACGGTTTTATTCGCCTGGGGCACTTAAGAACCGTATGGATTACGCCGGCGGCAGATTAGATGTGAGTGTTAGTGGTTGACAAATCCCGACAACGTGGATATTTCAATCGTTAAGATATTCCCTGTGGAAAAGAGTATGTGTCCAATGTCTGATAATCTCTTAAATCCATGTTATGTAATTTCTGACTTGCAGATACAGTTCGCCTAGAGCCATTACGAGAGGTATTTTCTCCTTGTTTTAGTTGTGTGCAGAATGTTATGTCGTCAAACTTATGCTTGCGCCGAAATTTCCCGGTGAGGTGCTTTAATAAGATGCTTGACGGCGAAGTCCTTCAGCTTACTCCACGGTTGCACAACATAATACATTTGCGTGTAATGACCATGTGGCGCTTAGGGCGCTCCGGTATTCCATTATTAACCGCGGTGGTATTCACCTGCGACAGATAAGGGTCGAATGGATTACGCCGGTGGCAGACTAGACGGCAGTGTTAATGATTGACAATTCCGGACAGAACGTTTGAATGTTGCCTCTATACTCATGTACACGTAAATGTACTGCGACAGGACCGTGGGCTACTACTTTCGCAAAACCCATGTTATAACTGAAGTTGCAGTGCCGATGAACACACCGATGTATAAAACTTCCAACGAGATTTTTTTCCAGCCTCCACATCTGTGTTTTGCCGATTTGTGAGACGGTCAGTATAAAGGTGATCTTGCGTCACGTCGCGCTGAGAAGTGAAAAATTCAAATACTAAGTACCGTTTCATTACTTTAACATAACTTTCACGGAAGAGTGAATTAGAATGGTGTTGAATGTTTATAGGAAAACTTCACCCGATACCGAATTCATGTATGAGTAGCTACCTGTGTGGTGATTTTACATCGCCAGCGTCAGGAGTGTATACATCTAATAACTGGATAAGAGCTTAACTTGTGTGTAATCTTCTATAAAAGCACGAATAACAAAATGTGGATGTCATCTTGTTGCAGATATATAAGAGAGATCCTTGATTACACCGGGACTAAGGGTAGTCACATTGAGGTAGAATTTATAATGTTTTCAGGTCTCACTGGCTTGAACAGTGTGCAATTTGTAACAGATTCATCTGAAAGCAGGTAAGCGAGTACCTTTAAAATTAGTCTGTGTCACTTTCTCTTCTTAGATTAATCCATATATTAAACCGGGTAGCAAAAATCACTATAGGATATGGAAAAAGGGAGAAACAATGAGGTCTGGTCCCTAGTACAAGGGCTACTGCGACTTTTCATACGTAACGCGCGCCGATGCCAAGAACATATAGGTGAGAAGTTAGATAGATATTACTGAACAATCTTTGATACTTAAGTAGGCTGGAGAAGGCCTATAACCTTGGCTGAGCGGCCTTTCGGGAAGGGAACGTCAATTACAATCACGTCTACGTTTGTCCTTAATTTCCCTCCTCCTGAAGGTTGTCCTTTAATTACATTCCATTTTGTCTGACATGACTGATAGAGGTGGGCTGTAGACTACTTATTGCCGTGATTTAAGCGGAGATGCTTCGCTGTCTAATAACAATCCTAAGAAAAAGGAATGCTTGGAGTTGTTGGTTTTCATTTGCTAAAACGACCGGCTTTGTGTGGAGGCAATTCGTTAATGAATGCAATCGCCGCTAAATGAACCCTCGGGTTACCCACGGAAGATCTACCACTCCGACTCTTCAGAAGATCGCCGATAATTTACCACTGTGTTTATGTAAAGGTCCCAAGATTCTGATTATGGAATCATGAAGATGCCAACGTCTCTAACACAACTAAGAACTTCCTCAATCATCCATTGTTTAGGTCTCTGGAACGAACTTAAGTTACATTAAGTCAAGAAGAGATAAATCTTCAAGCTTAGAAGAGGGAATTTTTTTAAAGAATCAATGCCAAATCCAGAATAACCGTCTTTGTTTCCACGAATGTGATTAATCACGTATTTTATGGTTACCGCTGACTGTGATAAGAATTTTGTAGGGATATTTTATATTTCTGTATGATTAGAAAGCTTGATATACTAACCTTAGTGCTATCAAAAGTAGGTGAATTTTAATCGACAGCAGTTCCTTACACCACAGGAATCTGATTACTAGTGGGAACACATCTAGCTGTTTGACCTCTCTTCCCCTACTCGGTTGACCCTACTTCTTGACCGTAACCTATGTTGCAGCATTTGTTTAGTGACCAGAGAAGCCAAAGCCAAAGTCGGGTTTTTCAACACACTAACCCCCATATTAGGGCTATGGTTTTACCAGTACAGTCGCGTTCTTGTTAAAACACCCGTAACAGGGGAAACAAGTGATCTGTGTATAGGGTTCACATATTATTTCACACTATATTAAGTTCATTATGGTGCCCTCCATGGCTTAATCGGCTGGCGCGCTAGCGCAGAGCAATGACCCAGAAGCCTCCAACCAATGTGGTCGATGTGAGTTTAAGTCCACCTCGTGCTGGCATCCTCTGGCACCGTCGTGAGAAGGTCCGCCAGCAACCTGCGGATGTTCGTGGGCTTCCCCCGGTCTCTGCCCGGTTTACTCCCACCGTAATGCTGGCCTCCGTCGTATAAGTGAAATATTCTTGAGTACGGCGAAAAACAACAATCATATAAGTATATAAGTTAAGCTCATTATGACCGTTGTTTTACAGTGAAAACACCTGGCAACTTGTTGCAAGGCCTTTACCCAGTATTTCGAATATATTATAACGGTGAAGTGTATATGGATGAGTCCATCTGAGTCTAAAGTTCACAAGACGTCGTCCTTAAGACTCTTGTTAATAGTAATTTTATGTCAAGATTGGAACTTTCACAAGAGATATTTGCACGCACACACAGCTTAAGCTTTTGAGGCACAAATATTTTCCTTATCCCTACAATCAATTGGCAGGAGGTGACCAAGGTAGTTGTGAGAGCCAACATATGCTAAAAGGGGTCCATTTATGAGGATACACATGGTACAAAATGGTTATATACTTTAGGCCTAAATAGAACGCAAATGTTTTTTGGTTTAGATTAAAAATAATATCATGCTTATAATCATGATCTGAGCAGCGGTCTAAAAAATATTTTAAGGCACAGATCGTCCACATATAACAAATGGTTAAGAAACAGACCAGCAATAATACATCCTACTCCCGCATCACGAAATGCTCCATTAAGGTCATGCAAATAGACATCAAAGAACAAGGGTGATCAGATACCACCCTGTCTAACGTCGTTTGTAACAGAAAAAAAGGAAGACATATTGATGCCCCATTTTATAGCAAAGCTTTGAGCGCAGAACCAATTAAAAAGAAAGTTAACTAAACATAATGGAAAATCGCGCTCGGTCAGCTTACTTAATCACGCCCAGTGGTTAACACGATCAAACGCCTTACTAGCATCTAGAAATCAAACAAATACCGGACTTCCATGAGTACCATAGAAATGAATAACCTCTCTTTAAGCACATAAATAAATTGATTTCTTGGATGATTGGCCCGTAAACTAAACTGAAAATCAGAAGTGTACAGTTTTGATGTACACGATCTGAGAATCACCTTTTCGACTATCTTTGAAATGCAGGTGGCCACTGCTATAGGCCTGTAATTATCAAGATTTGTTACATCGCTTGATTTGTTTTTAACAATGGGAGTAATTAGGACGTACGTAAATTACACAACTGATGCCTAAAAGTACACAACTGAAGCAAAAAGACAAATGCACAAGAATATCATCAAGAGCGTGCTTAAGATGCTTAGAACTAATACCATCGAGCTAATGCCACAGAACTAATACCATCGAGCTAATACCACAGAACTAATACCCTCGAGCTAATACCACAGAACTAATACCATCGAAACCAGGTGACTTGCCTTGTCGTTAGCAATCTCCTTCGGAAAGTCAGGCGATACAGAACGTACGGCAGTTTTATTCTTTTTGAACTCAGATGGGACAGAGTACAGCACGTTTGTGTACATCATTAATAACACAGTTGAGAGTATTTTGCAATTTATTGTTCCATAACTTAAGAATATCCCCTTCACCCTGAGCACTATCAATATTTCCAGATAAGCACATGTACTTAACATTGGTGGCATACACATCTTTCTTGGGGAGGGAGAGGGCTAACCTCGTGTTAAGGCACTTGCACTAAATACTTTCGGCGTAATAATTAATGTGGCATCCCATTCTGCGCCCATGTAGAAGTAAGGGCAAAATAGCTCCAGGATCGGGTGGCGACGAACTGTACGTGGAATTAAAGGCAGACTTTACGTGACATCAGTTTTGAAGGGTTTTTTTTAGACATTAGATATACTGCTTTGGGTCATTGCGCTGCGCTAGCCAACTGAACCACAGATGTCCCTATATCTGTGACAGTCAGAAAAATAATAGTGAAGAAAAAATACACATTTCACTTCAGTTCATTGACTGGCATAAAGCAGATTTTTAGTTAATTAAAAAAATTTTTTTTAATTGAATGTAATTTTGGGTAAGTAAAATTCAATATCTTCCTTATGCCTCGTGCATTTAACAACCCAGCTGCATTTTGGGACATGTCTGTTTCTAAAAACTCCATGAGGTTGATAGTAATTGATTTGTTCTTTGAGTTCCAGTACCTATACTCCTGTGAGCTGTGAGATTGCTCCGCATACCGGACGGACAGGTACTACAGACAATCATAATTTATCAGTTTGTGCAGTATCAGTGCACATTCCAGAGGGCTAACGTGTCGCTTGATGAATTGGGCCCTGGACTCTCCAGGTGTTAGCTGAACATCTGAGCCCCCACTAACTACACCAGTCAGACAGAAACAATGGATGGCCGTGTAATGCCATTTCTCTTACCACCTTCATCCACCTCCTGCATGTATTGAAGATCCCTTAAATACAAAATTCTGGTCAACATAACTAGGATCAATACGGCCCAGTGGCCCTCACAGCACACACATCGACACGGCCTTCACCGTGTAATGAATCTTCTGGCATGGAAATCCAAGCTGGCAAATCCAACTAGGTATGTTCACTACAGATTGTGGCTTCTTGCAGTAAGACGATTGAGCTCTACACAAAGGTTAAGCACAAGAGAGAGTAATAAATGTTTATGTTCTTATTTGACAACGCTAGTCAAGACCTTGAGCCATTTGCTCCAGTCTTACTTTATAGGCATTGTACAAGATCTGTTTAGCCAGACCGTTGTTCAGAAGTACAATTGCTCCACACATTTTATCTGTATAATCCGAATTTTTATTGTAAATCATCATTTCAGAGCATAAAAGAAAAACTACCTGGGTGTTGGAGAGTCATAAAACTGACAAGCGAAAGCATAACTCACAATGACCTTGATTTCTCGACTGTCTAGCCTTAATGATGCAGGTTCGAACAGACAGGCTGAAATGCAATACTCCATGACTACAGATTTCGTCTTTGCACAAGAACAAAATAAATTTCCTCAAGAGCAAACTGTAAATGAGGTATTTCTACCTTGCTTAGTTTTGCCGCAATTTGGTGATTCCTTACTGAATTTTCTGTCCAAAACATCCGGGATTCGTCCAAATTGGAAAGTCATAGAGTCCGTGATCATTAATTTACTTTTCATTGGTTTGACCATAAAGTGGACAGACATGTCTGGTAAGGAGGGTTGGAAATTATCACAGAAATTAAAAGGAAACTGAATGGACATTCGTATAAGTTGACCGCTCTCCAGTAGATAGCGAGAAGATGTCAACTGGTTTTACCGTCAGGAAGATGTGTGCGACGATGAGAAATTCGGAGCTGTCGGTCATACTGATTCATTCCGAATCATTTGGTAATTAAGAAGAACAAGAGTGTTGAACAGTTGCATGCTTTCTTCTTTGTAAGTTCCTTGGGACTTTGACTGGCGAAGAAGGACACTTGTCACTTGGGGAGGTTGAAGTCAGTGCGGCTTAAAGGTCACCAGGCACCTTGGACCATGGACAAAAAGGGCAGCTCTTATTGGATCAACGCGTGGTATTCTTAACTTGTTTTTGATACCTCTCAGTTGCAGATGTTTACAGGAAAAAGGTTTGTAAGTTACCCATTCGCATCACTGTAACGCTTATCAGCGCAGAAGGAAAATCAGATAACTTCCCCTTTATCATTTTTATCATTGCCCAGGCTGCCAAATTCACAACACGACTGGACACATAGGCCATCTGACGTAAATTCCAGTGTTACACATGGACACTGCTCAAAGACTACAAAAGTTTAGATACATTAGTCAAATAAAATACAAGTGTGTCTGTATGATGTCTTCAAAATGGCCAGTAGTAATATCGAATGATTACAAAACGCCCAAACATTTGGCTTTGTTCACAGATTCGTCATGGTTCAAGTTACAAGTATAACATTCGATCTACTTGCGAAAATAGCTGGATTCACTGTAAACACAAAAAACTGCATGCAAGTAATGATGAATGCAAAACCCATGGAAAAAACGATCAGGCAATCGAATATACACTGATTTTGTCCGTTAATGAATTGACCTTTTCTTCTCAAACACAATATTGAGTGAATATATAGTAGTCCTGGCCAACTTCCGGGATCGTGACAATTTGGTTTTAGCTCGCCGTCTTGGAATCAAGTCTTATTGGTCCTGTGTAATCTGGTGAAAACACAATTTTTATTCATTAAAGGTGCATTTCGGGGTGAACCGAGCTCCGGTGGGTTTTACGGAGGAGATCATATTGATCCTGTGTTAAAGTAGTACAGATTGTAGGCCACTGTTATCGAGGTGCGGGTGGCTAACCGTAGGCTATGGGGAAATCGTGTTCAGGCTTAGTGTACCATCTGTTAGATAAGCCCTTGATGAATACAATTAACAAGTAATAAAGAAAATCTGTTGAGAAACACATTTACGGTGTAAACATACTTGCATGACAAAGTTTGCCTTCAAATTGTGAAAAGGAAATCGCAATATTTGCAGAGTTGTCAAAAATGGTGGGTTTGCATTCAAACTCGCCCAAAGGCAATATGGCATTAACGCCTGCAAAGCAACGGTGCGTTGGACAAAATGTTTATAGCAGAGATATTTACAACGCTATTTGGGATATGTCCAAAGTATTCGCGACTTACCCATATCATTCCAGATGTTCCTAAATGACTTCAGATCATACCAGATGAGTACCCGAATACACAAATCCATCCCGATATGTAAATCTTATTCCTGATGTATAGGTAAGTATAAATAATTCTTGATGTACTCTAAATCATTCAAAATGTGCCTATGCCATTCACAATGTACCCAATTTGTTCTACATATATCCGTGATTATTATCAATTAACCGTGATCTTCCAAAATTGACGATTACCCAAACCATTGATCTTCCAGGATAAGTCAGTATGTACTCCCTGACATTTGGCTGGACAATTTATTTATTATATGGACAAGCCACTAGATGTAGACCTGACCCTATCTCCAAACCAGATGCATATTTGGGGGGGGGGGAGGGAGAGTGTGCTACTTTAAACTGGGTGTGTGTGGAGACGTTTATTGCATTAAGGGCGTCTGGTATAGGTTAGGATTTACAGTTTCTTTACCTCAGCAAGGAGAAAAATTAATACAAGCGCACTTCGTTTGACTTACTAGGCTTCCTTTCACAAATGCTCAAGGTGTCAGACATTGAAAAGTTCTCATCAAGTTTGCGAAGCGTGTAACCCCTCAATCTCGTTAATATCAAGTATAAAGATTCTTTTTTCAGTAATATTAAGATTTCCTGTGTATTACGTCTGACCATGGTGGCTGTTTGTTAACATTACGTGATTGTCATAGTTACAGCATTTTTATAGTACACATACTTGCCCTTCTAAGAGACCACCTCAACTCGATACTCCAGAGTGCAAATTCGCGAGTGAGAGACGCTGTGTTAAATTGCACACCACGGAAGTGATCAGCACATGTTCACCGCCCACAATTTCAGCTATAAGTTTCTTTGTAAGGAAAATGTCAACGGTCGTCAGAAAACTCACCACTTTGACCAGGCTAATCTATCGTGATTTGCCGAGTTGAAATCAGGGGTACCCCACAGAACAATAGTGACATAGATAACAAGAAATGTTGCCAGTAATAAAGGCAATTCACGGTTTTCACGAATATCCTTCAATCATCAGTAGGCGTTTTTGAGGGGCACACTGGCTATCTCTGAGCCGTGTATAATCCTTGTCCAATTAGTAGTGTTCATTCATCAGTGTTCTTGTCCTATGAAGGCCGCTGCTTCTTCGCTGTGAGTGGATCAAAGATGGCCTCTCAGTTCATCAACAACCTGTCATCTTCGAGGAAATACCAGGTTCAAAACAGGTTTTCATTGATTAACTCCTTATGCAAGGGAGTCTAGAAAGCTCAAGCCCAATTTCAGCGGACTGTTTTCTCTAATTTTGCATTGGACGTTCGATTCAGGATATTTTCATTTTGTGAGTGCTCGAGTTTTCTACGTTACTGTACAACAGAATATGATTTTATTCTGACTAGATTATGAATCTAGTCAGAAATGAAGAAATTATTTCTTACAGGTATTTACCTTAAGACCATAAGAAACTTCACTTCTTGGAAAGGGGTCTCAAACTTTGCACTCGAAAATCATGCCAAACGAAATAAAGTATCTAAATACAAGGGGTTGTTCATATGTAGAAAGACTACGCATGGCTGTAGCCTGTTTTAGTGTATTATTTGTATCCCTGAAAATAACACAGCTGAAAAATTCCCTTAATGTGATACGTATGTTTTTGTACATTTCTCCCTCACTTTTGGTTTGGTTCTTTAAGGGTGATTAACTGTGCTCATTTCTTTTTTCATGTTGGGTTGTCGTTAATACATAACTTCTTATTGCTTAATTCGGATTACCCTAATTGTTCTAATTTTGGGGCAGGTATCAGTGATGCTGAAAACAAAAAAATATCTCTTCCAGATTCTGAGCAAAGAAAAAGTATGCATATGTTGCTTATTTGCTTATCACCATGTGATAACAGGAAACTGTGTATCCCTGATACAGTTACATCTATATTCCCTAAAAGGGGCAGCCTAGATGACCAGATAATTAGAAGAATTCGGGCAATGCAGTTTGGGTTTCTTTTATCCATATGTTGTGTTTCAGATGATTGTGCCCTCTATAAAATCTTTCAGACGTATGCTTAACACATTAACACTTGGTTTTGAAATATAACACTGTTTTGATATTTCAGATGTACATGAGGGTGATACCAAAAATCCAAGGGCTCCTGTGTGGTGGCAGTGAATAAAATAGTTCCACAGCCTACCAGGGCTTGTCGTACAAAGCGACTAAAAGGGAGTAACCTGTTTGCCGTCTGTTGCGACCCGTGATGGGGGAGGGCGGGATCCAGGTGGGTGAAGGCGGGTTGGTCCACTTCGGAGGGCCCGCTTCTATCAATAAGTCAGTCCAGATGCCTGAGCATCAAACTTGATACATATTTCATCATAATGTCGATTTGGTGCTTTCCGTGCCCGACATTTTTAGTGAAATGTTGGGTGTCTGGACGGTGGCGGTAGGGTCAATCGAGTGGACTGTTTCCGAATTCGTTAGATTGAACTTGTTCGAATATGAGCGAAAAATCTATCTTATGCTGGTTACTCGCAGAAAGGATCTCGTCATACAGCTAGTTCGCACTCCGGGGTAGAGAGACACGGAGCTATTAATCCATAAACTTTCTGTTATGTCTTCAAGTTAAATCCTTTCAAATGTTGCAATTAATATTCCGCTGAATGCAGCTAAAAGCGTAAAAAAAGTCCCTCTTGATATGAATAGTGGACTAGACACTTGGCCGGCTTTCATTTGTTAATTGACCACAGACGACGAAAAGCCGGCTTCCAAAGTAAACGCTCTAGTATTTAAAAGGTTTTTATTACGTCCAGCAGGCAAAGATAAACAAGTTAAAAATTTAGACTTTCTTGTTGAATGTCTCCGGGAGCAGCAGACCAGATAATTATTATCATTATCTGCCATTCTGGACATACCTGGTTTTCCTTCGCCACATAACAATTCCCTGAATATTCCCTGATAGGCATCAGGATCCTTTTGATCTCTCTGAAGAGGAAATTTGTGCGGAATTAAAGGCTCAGTGTGTTACCAGAGTAAACGCTTTACAACCAAGAAATCTGGTGACATCATAAAGCTCAATATGTACTCATTAACGTTTGGTAGCACATCTCTTCCCTGATGAATATACATAGGCCCCTGTAGTGTTCCTGTGGGCTTGTACATTCCCAATCGGACAAGGTGTTTCACGAGCCAAAAATTTGGTCACGACAAAGATCAGTGTCATAATAAGCTGGTTTTCTTCAGAAGCGCTGAGGGCCATGCCCGTTTTGACTGCAGCGACACAGTCAAGTGTTGTCATTGCAGTGGAGATGGCCTCCTCTAAAGACTGCCCTGTATTTATAAAAGAATGCGTCAATGAATGAATGATTATGGCTTTACGTCATTTTACAATTTTTCAGCCATATCGTGCTGAGAACATGTTTTAAACCACGAATCGGTATATGGTTTTCAAGAACAAACTGTGAGCATGTGAACAAATGTAAACATGCGAACAAATGAAAAGGGCAGACGTGATTATAACCATGTAAAACAATTAAACCTCGGTTAAAACTTGAAAACCACAACAATTTTTAAAATTCTAACATGTATCTATAAACTAGAAATATGTATGTATAAAGGAATTATATCTTCTCATATAATTCTATATATTTTAAGTGATCAATGACAGCATCGCCAGCGAGGCTGTCGAATAATTCAAATATTGAGTTGAATTTTTGCCGAATATGACCAAAGTCTACACACTCAACAAGGATATGTCTGAAGCCGTATTGTGCATCACATCCAACACACTCAGGAGCACTGCTCCCATCCAAGATAAAATTGTGTGTTAGACGAGAATGACCAACACAGCATCTTGTTAAAACTACTTGGTCTTTATGAAACATACCAAGAGTGTAAGAATGATAGCCATTGACAGGATGAATGGCACTCAGTTTGTTATGGACCTGTAGGTCCCATTCATCCTACCAAAGGCGACGAATATATTTAAGAATATTAGAATTAAAATCAGTATAAGGAATTTTAATCTTAGATATGGGTTTATTGGGCGCAGCTTTCGCATCCCTGACTACGACTGTGTTTCCATGGATAACAATATGACTTGGTATCCAACAGAATATAACATCTTTACCTCTTTTAATTTGTTTCCATGTATCGCTAATATGTCTAGGATGAGCGGATTTTTAAATTTATTATTCCCAATTGCCAAAAGGCAAGCAGGCGAATCACTGCATATCACAACTTCCTGGACATATCCGGAAGAAACATGACAGGGCCAAGAGTATAGCTCAGGGAGGCAGAGAAGGTTGAAGATGAGGATGAAAAACGAAGAGAAATGACTTCTAAGGCCACCGCACCCACAATCCTGTCCCCATCCTTTGACCCATCAGTTTATATGAATTTATAATCCAAATATTTAGCCTTAATTTCAAGAAAACTTTGTCGAATTACCAGAGGATTCGTATTTGCTTTACTATATTTACGAAGATCAAATATTAACTTAGATTGTGGAAGAAGCAAGGGAGGAGAGTCCGAAAAAGAAACCGGGGTTATGTCCTCAAGCTTAATGCGGACTTCCACAATATGGTCCCGAACACAAACACCGAACGAAGGGATCATGTTAGGATAGTTAATGTATTTGTTTACATATAATGAATTGAAAACACAGCCGTGGGTATTGTTGGGTGTGCTTTAAGCTTTGTGGTATATTGAAGGCTCACTCGTATATGTCTGTAATGTAGGGAAGGCTCATTAGCCTCTACTTATAAAATTTCCACTAGTGAAGTTCTAAATGCACCGAGACTGAGCCTCAGACCTTGGTGGTGGACCGGCTCCAACATTTCAAGATATGATTTCTTAGCGGAACCATAAATGATGGACCCATAATCCAATATAGGCCTCGCCAGAGAACGATATAAATTAAGTAAGACTGATCGGTCAGAACCCCAATCGGTGCTATGACAACCTTAAATATATCTAGAGCCTTTGTACATTTAGCTTTAAGCATTTTTTTATGAGGTATAAAAGATAATTTCTTAAATATAAAAATATAAATGTCAAATATAACCCCTAAACATGTATTTTCCCGAACAATCTTCACTGGTTCATAACAAAATTTAAGGTCAGGGTCTAGATAAAGTTTGTGTTCATTGCAAAAATGCATACCGACGGTTTTAGACGAAGAAAATCTAAAACCATTGGCTACTGCCCATTTCTCGATCTTATTGAGACAAAGCTCCAGTTGCCGCTCGATGTTATTCATGTTTTTAGCACCGTAGCATATAAGGAAATCGTCTACATTTATAGAACCCTCTGTGCCAGATGTTAATGTTTTTGCCAAGCTATTGGTTTTTATGCTGAAGGGTGTTGGTGAAAGAATACTGCCCTGGGGCACACCCATCTCCTGCTCATGAGAGTCAGAGAGAGTGGACCCCACCCGTACCTTAAACTGACAACCAGATAAAAATCTGATATAAATAAAGGTAAGCAACCCTTTGAACCCGTATCAGAAAGGTCTTTTAAAATACCATATTTCCATATGGTATCGTAGGCCTTTTCAAGGTCGAAAAATATCGTTTCCACAATACCACATTCTCATTATTAATAAAACCATTACGAATAAAAGTTTCAAATCGAACAAAGTGATCTAAAGTAGATCGACCTTGACGAAAACCACATCCAACATTTGATAAAAGCTTGTTTGTCTCAAGAAACCAAACAATCCGTTCCATAGCCTTACAGACGCAACTGATAAGAGCTATGGGACGGTAATTATTTGGATCACTATGATACTTATCCGGTTTAGAGACCGGGATAATACACGCCTCCCTCCATGGTGGTGGGAAATTACCAGTTATCCAAATATCATTAAGTAAGTGCAAGAGGGTGTCCAGTGGCTGAGATGGTAAATGGTTCAGAAACTTGTAATATATATTATCTGGGCCACACATAGTATGGTGTGCCTTTTTTAATGAAGATTTAAGCTCTTCAGTGGAAACAGTTCGATTATAATCTTCTAAATTATTAGAGAAAATAGGCAATTTAATCTTCTCCTTTTGTTTTTTAATATGCTGAAACTCAGTAGAAGATATTTGAAACATTGTTTTAGGTAGTTTGTTGGCTACATCAGATTGAGATGTTAATAAAGTATCACCATCTCTTATATGCTGAACTTTGGCTTTATAGTTTTTGTCCTCAGGTTTCTGAACCATGCTGTAGACCCTGCGCTCTCTTGAACTTAATTAATCGACAAGCCATAGCTCTAAAAATACAAACCTGGTTTAAATTATTATTATTAGGACGATCGGCCTTTTTACGGTCCTTAATGGCCTTACGACAGTCATTATCATACCAGGGTTTACTTCTGGATTTTTGATTTGTCGAAGTCGTAGGGATGGTTCTATCAGCTACTGTTAATAAAAGTTCATTAAATTTTAGCAAATGATCGTCTGCAACATTGAGATTTTCTGGAGTGATATCAGCCTCACAGAACATCTCAAATGCCATCCAATCTGATTTTTAGAAGTTTGGATCGGTCCTTGGTGGCCTTTGAGGAACGCTCTGTGGGGCCACCAGGTTTTCCATTATTTTGTTTACCAGATTTACTATTATTGGCCTTGCTTTTAGGGGGTGATAGATTTATTGTTTTCTGTACCTACCAGAACTTTATTATTAAAAGTCTCAGGCTAAGATTTCTGAGTAGATATGGTCATTTTGTTAGATGACCCAAAGGAGGAGGAAACAGGCAAAGATGTTGGTTTTTCCACGCCATTCGTCCAAGTTATAGTGGTCTGTGTCGTTCTTGGCCACACTGGCCTAGGATGCCTTCAAGGGTGAAACGGGCACAGATATTGCGTGCTTCTTGATATGTGATGTTATTTTTCACTTTCGTCGCGACAATCTGTTTCCCTTTGATGTAAAGTCGGCACCGTTACAATGTAAACACTTAACAGGGTTCTTGCAATCGAAACCATCGTGGCCCCTCTCAGAGCGTGGAAAACAGATTAATTCATTTCTACCTTGGCCCCTACCATGTCCAAATTTCTGACAGATGAAACACCTAGTTGGGTTGGTGATGTAAAGATCAACACGGACAGTGCAAGGGCCAATCAGAATAGGTTGAGGCAATGTAGTTATTTTGAAACTTAATAAGTGTTCAACCTAACCACATTGCCGTCACCTTTTGTTGACAGCCATTTCACCTTTGTGACGCCTTGGGATGACAACTCGGCGACGATTTCATCCTCCGTGAAGTCATCTAAATCACCATCCCGGTCTCCAATTTTCCGCTGACAACTGTTAAGTGACTTGTGGGAACAAACGAAGACCGGGGTAGCATTTACAGTTTTAAGAGACAGCAGGT
Source organism: Acanthopleura granulata (assembly GCA_016165875.1). NCBI lineage: Eukaryota > Metazoa > Mollusca > Polyplacophora > Chitonida > Chitonidae > Acanthopleura > Acanthopleura granulata. Next base: position 10,563,709 of record JABBOT010000002.1, read on the forward strand.
TTATGAACTGCTGTCACCTATAACATTCTATAAGCATGTCGCCTCATTTTAATTTTTTAACGTTCTTGACCGAGCCGGCACAGTCCTTAAGGTTTTTTCCTGAAACAAAGGCCTTGAGTTTAGATTCAGGTCGGTCAAGGTTTTTAGTTGAGAGAATTAGAAAATAAATTTTTCGGATAACACTTCGTTTTTCCTCTTTTTATCCGCATTCGATGTGGTAGACCCAGAAGAGGACACGTTAGAAATATTGGAAGCAGTTGAATGAAGGCTTATAGGAGACAGCTATTCGTAGAAATCATCTCACCGTGCCTCGAATCCGTCCCGAAGAGTCAACATGGACGAAACCCTTCCCGTGAGTAACCAGCGGAAAGGGAGACTGGAATTCCACCGTCACCTAAAGAGGTGGATTTTACGGGTATACCCAAGTAGATTAAATCTGAAACTCAACTCACTCGATTGGCCCTACAGCATCGCCCAGATATCTAAAGACCTTGATCAAAAAATTCCAACAGAGGAAGCAGCAATTCACTGCACGATTAAATGTACTCTTGGACATCTGGGCTGACGTGACCAGTCGATTGATCCAAGCGGGCCCTCCGACCGCCTCCTTTGGAGAAATAAGGGCGGAAGTGGAGTGTTGGGCGTGAGGATCTCGCAAGACCAACTCGCCCTCAGCCACCAGGATCCCGTTCTCTCACATCACGAGTCACAACCGACGGCAAACAGGTTTGCCCCTTTTAGTTGCCTTGTACGACAAGCCCTGGTAGGCTGTAGAACTATTCTATTCACCGAAACCACAAGGGGGAGCCCTAGATTAGTCGTCCCGTACGACAATCTTCCCTAGAGAACTGGGGTCCTGTTCTTTTCACTCCAGGGAAGCCCACGGAGGTTGTTAAAGAAAAACAGATAATAAATATTATTTTGTGTTATGAAGCGAGGAAATTAGTCCCGAATACTTCCCCAAACTTCATTTGCCAGTGTGGTCAAGCGAGTGGCAACATCTGTTGCAACTCAGGCTTCCATAACTTTCTTTCTTTTGCCAACTGGAAACGATAAACCCACAACTGTATCTGTTCCTTCTCCTAATGTGCAAAGAACGAAAATAGTAATACAAACACAAATGTCCAACATAAATCACCGATACACCTCCCTCCATAATGTCCATATATGATAAAATTATACAGTGGAATTGTCGAGGGTCTAAGGTTAAGTTTATTGAAATAACACGGCTATTTCAATCCTTCAATCCAATTGTCATTTGCATTTCGCCAGGAAACTCTTCTGAGGACACCTGACAAAGATAAAATATCCCTTATACATTATGGACTTTACACTTCTTATTCTAATGAGGAAGAGCGAGCTTTATGTTCGGTTTATGTTCCTCTTCATTCTTCTTTTTCACGTTCGAAGTAGCATAATTTAAAAGAACTGCCATCGCCTTTTATAATTATGAGGAATTCCAATGCCCATAGCCGTGTATGGGTAGCAATAATATGAATGATAAGGGCAAAATAGCAGATTTTTATCGAAAGATGAACTATGTTATTTCAGTGATGGTTCAAAGAAATATTTACACCCAGTTAATGGTTCATACTCTGCTATAGATCTCGTTATCACTGACTAATCACTACCGTTGCTGGCATTTGAAATGTGCTGTGAGGCTGACATCACTCCATCACTCAATGCAGATAGTCTTTGTCAAAATTATGAACAACAGCTGGTAGACCAACATCTAAGGCTTTGATAAATCTAAAATCTAAAAGTAAATCCTGGTACGATAATGACTGTCGTGAAGCCATAAAGGATCGTAAAAAGGAGGAGCGTAGATTTAATCATTGCCATAATAATAATAATTTAAAGCAGATTCGTAAATTTATAGCAAAGGCTCGTCGATTAATTAAGCCCAAGATACGATCTTGTTTACAGGACTTTATTTCAGGGATTACGTCAAAAAGCACCCATGAGTAATGTCTGGAACATGGTTCCGAAACTTAAGTGTAAAAACAATAAAGCAAAAGTCCAGCATTTGAAATATGATGATACTTTGTTAACCTCTCCATTTGATACAGCAAATAAGCCGTCGGAAACAATATCTCAGAAATCTTCTGAAAAATATTCTCCAGAGTGTCCAAAGATTAAAAAGAGAAAAAAAAAAAAGAAATAAAAATTCTTTTCTTCCAAAACTATGGAAGATAATAACAAGACATTTAGTATGGATGAACTTAGGACAGCATTAAAAAAAGGCACTCGATGCTGTCTGTGGTCAGGAGTTTACTGTAAACTCCCGAATCATTTATCGTCCTAGGCACTCGAAACTCACTGGAACTTACCTAATGATATTAGTAAGATAACTGGTAATTGCCGCCCCATGGCTCTTGCCAGCTGCGTCTGTAAGACTTTAGAAAGGATGATAAAGAACGGATGGTTTCAAGAAACCAACATGTCACAATCAAATATACAGTGTAGTGTTCGTGGAGGTAGGTCGACATTAGATGACTTTGAGCATTTCAAAGGTTTATTCGTGATAGCTTTAATAATAATAAACATGTGGTGTCGACATTTTCCGACCTTGAAATGGCCACATGGAAGTATGATATTTTAAGGACTTTTCAGATACGGGTTTGAAATGTCGCTTTTCCTTTATTTATATCAGAATTTTTATCTGATCATGAGTTTAAGGTACTCGTGAGGTGTACTCGTTCTGACTTTCAGGAGCCGGAAATGGGTCTACCCCATTCTTTCTCCTACGGTGTTTAGCATAAAAATTATTAGTCTAGCTAAAACTCTTACATCTCGTACCGAGGATTCTTTTGATGCTTCCCTTATATGATAAGGGAAAATTTCATCTAGATCCTGAACTTAAATTTTGTGGTGAACCAGTGAAGATTGTTCGGGAAAATACATTTTTAGGGGATATATTTGATAAGAAATTATCTCTTATACCTCATAAAAATGCCTGAAGTCAAATGTACAACGGCTCTTGATATAATTAAGGTCATGTTTGGCGCCGATAGGGGTGCTAATCGATCTGTTTTATTAAATTTATATCGTTCTCTGGTGAAGTCTAAATTGGACTATCGGTCCATCATTTAAAGTTCCGCAAGGAAATCATATCTTAAAATCTTGGATCTTTTCCATCACCAAGGTATGAGGCTCAACCTCTGTGTTTTTAGAACCTCAGCAGTAGAAATTTTATACGTTGAGGCCAAAAGGCCTTCTTTGTACAGACGTATAAAACTTAGCGTGCAATATGCTACAAAGCTCAACCAATAAACCCTGCCTATGACTGTTTTCAATCCATTACATGTAGATAAATATATAAAAATCCTAACAAGATGCCTTCGCCCGGCCTTCTTATTCGGGACCATATTGTGGAAGCTAACATCAAGTTTGAGGACATAGCTCCGGTCTCTTTTCCGGAATCTCTTCCCTGGCTTCCTCCAAGACTCAAATCAATATTCGATCTACGTCAACATAAAAAATCATATACAAATCCTCTCATAATTATTCTGAAAATAAAGGATAATTATCCCGATTATAAATTTATATATATAGGCGGGTCAAAAGGTGGTTATAAGGGATAGCGGGTCACTACTCTTCGTCTTCCATCTTCATCTTCAATCTTTTCTGCCGAGGCCAGAGTTATACTTAGTGCTAAGTAGCCCTTAGCTAAGTGTACTTTCTATCTCTACAACATACGTTGTCATGGCAGTTAAAGGAATACTCCACTAGGTGCACGTCATGAAACTGGGGCCTAAGCTTATCATATGTTTCCTTTGGGCGTGTCCACAAGGCAGTGATATGCAGTGATTCGCTCTCCTGCCATTTGCGAATTGGAAATTATAATTCTAAAAATCCGTAAATGCCAGAATAGCCATTCATATGAAACTTATTAAAAGAGGTAATGATATCAGATTCTGTTGGGTACCAAGTGATACTGATATCCACGGAAACACAGTCGTAAGCGAAAAGCTGTCCTATATAAATCTGTATCTCGGGTTAAAATCCCATATACTGACTTGAAGTCTGATATTCTTAAATATATTCGTCGCCTTTGGCAGGATGAATGGGACCTACAGGCTGATAACAAATTGCATGTCATTCACCCTGCCATTGACTATAATTCTTATACTCTTGGTACGTCTCTCAGAGACCAAGTCATTTTAACGAGTTGTCGTATTAGGCATTCTCGTCTAATACACAATGTTATCATCGATGGGAGTGGTGCTCCTGAGTGTGTTGGATGTGATACCCAATTATTATGTGACATCAAAGATATGCTTGTTGACTGCTGAATTTTCCGATGTTCGGCAAAGATTTTATACGCTCGACTCTACATTTGAATTATTCGACAGCGCTGCTAGCGGTGCTGTCATTCATTTTCTGGAGCCCGTCGGTATAGCGTAAGGTATAGCCTTCAACATAATATTTCAGATTATACATATAAACAATTGTGCTTTTGGGCCTTTGACTTTTTTGTTTTTTGTTTTAATATTCGTTTGTTTTGTTTGGTTTTAAGTGCTCACCACATCACGTCGAGGGCCATTAACAGATTCCTTGTTTAAATATGTTCTCGCCACGATAAGGTTGAAAAATGGCCTATGTGGCGTAAAGCCATAATCATTCATTCATTCATACACCTTCCCTTGTTCATATTATGTGGTGAAATTCATGACCACTGATGACCATCTCTCACTGCACAAACACCCTACAGTTGTCCAACCCTTATTGTCTCACTGGTGCAAGAAGTCCTCTTCTTAAACCTCCCGTCTCTTTCCATTCAGCTTTCGGACATTGAAATTACAAATGGTGGAAGCCTGTTTCATTGACGGCCTATCCGGTTGAAGCAGGTTTATTCCCCATCTGATTCAATAGAAACGGCAAGCTTCATGAAATTCTCCGTCTTTTTTATACTAATTACATTGCTCTGGTTTTCCGGGAATCCCTGAATGAGGTTGTTGATCGCCAGGTTGTCTTTTTTTATGGTAAACACTTTTTGCCTCATTGAATTTCGCAGTCTCATCAATATCCTCGCATTTCGGTTACGGCTGGGTATTTTCTGGCTTTGTAGTCTCGAAGGCTTCCGTTACGTAATCCTAATTAGATTTGTTTCGTAACCACTGGGACTAAAACACAGATGCACCATATTTTTTCTGGAACTGAACTCGATATTATTTCTTCTATGTGAAGAAAGAACTGTACAATTTAATTTTAGCGCCGTTAACATAAATACATGAGCTAGATTGTGGATTATGACGTAAAATCCAACCTCAGAATATTTCCATACTATATACATATAAAACACATATGTTTCTGTTTGCTGCAATTGGTGAATAAAATCGCATTATTAACATAATTGTATAAAAATCGATACATTTCACACAAAAAAATGACTCATTCTTAAGTTGGCATACAATTGATAACATTCATTTATCAATATTCTGTATTGTTGGATATGGTTCAGTTGAACGATTGAGATTAAAACAACACTGAAGTCAAACTTTAGGTTTATTTGTATGATGATCGTAGAGAACTATCAGCTGTCTATTGTTCGCAAAATGGCTAATTTCGGGTTAATATAGTCAAACATAGCGACACCTGCTGACGGATGGTCGAGGTTAATTTTATAATGGTTTACCATGATTTAGCGCACGTACCGTGGATTAAATGTCAAAGATGTTTCTCCGTTGACACAAGCAGCCAATTACGTAAACTCAGACGTCGAAGGCGACTGTTTGTGAGCGATTCTGTTAGAAACTGCTCGGGTTTGTGTACACAAAGATCATATAGGCCTCGACTTATTGTCCAGCCTCGGCTTGTAATGTCATCTCTTAGAAAACAGCCAGATATTGAATTTTTATTTCAGTAAAAATATTGTCTCATTATTGGAGCAATTGTTTAGGGTTATAGTCATAACAATACAACAGAGTAAAATAAAGTCAGGCACGACATTCTTGTATATGTATTTGCCAAATTGTCACACATATCTGGTGAATCCAGGCTTTTTGTCAGTTTACTTGAGCAAGCCGTTGCTGTGCAGCAGGTTTTTAATGCACATGGGATGGTGTCTTCAAAAACTTCCTGATAAGAAAGTTTGTAAGTATTATTGAGCTACAAGCCCAGGAATGTCTGAGATCTGATAAAGTGTTTTCAGTAACAGTCTTGATTGGATGCCGTAATAGACAACATTGATTTCACTTCTTTGTTTTAAACAAGTGCAGGTAAATATTGGTCACACACTGGGGTCTTCTCCATATTTTTATTCTTCGCGATTCTCAGCAATATCTCCCTAATATGGCGGGGGTCAGGGAGTAAACATGACAGAGCCAGGGAGAACCATACCAGCGGCAACATAAGGTGACAGCCTGAACTGCGCACGTGGTTATAAAATCCACCCACCCACGAAAGTAAATTGGGTTAGCAGACCGCCTATCCTCTGTATTTTACCAACGTTGTTTGGTTTATTATATAATATGCACAGATATGGGACGCGACGTTGACCTTCCCTTGAATGTATAAGATGCTATTCTGTTCCGCCGGTCACTGTTCCACCTTGTCCCCCAGGGAAGGTATTCTTTGCCTTTGTTAAATTTGGCCATGCAGTTCTCCGGGCGAAGGCTGTGTTGCGTGGATCGATCAAGTTGGGTGAAAAGGTTCAGCGATGAACTGATTGCATGACGAAATATTGTTCTCTTGGTCGTCTTCAGACTCTGAAAGCGGAAGGCTGTTCAAGTGAGAGAAAGTATAATAATGCCTGTGAAAGTCAGAGTAGCTTTAATGCTGACTCTGGCAAATTGTATACGACAGATCTATTGCAGGAGATAACTGCTCCTGGAATGTAATTGGCGAAGAAATTATTCAACTTATTAGTAAGAACATTAGTTTCATCTCGAATGGTTTTTAGGTATAAAGTTTACTAAGAAACTTTTGGGTCAGCAGGATCAACGAATTCATTTAAGACTCATCTGATTACTGGGGTGACTTATAAGAGAAATCAAAGAACTCATCGACCATTTATGAGTCAGTGAAATAAATAGATGAGTCTTCGGGGATTCAGCCGATCTGACTCAATTTTGTGAGTTGAACTACCGGTAGTGGAAAACTCAAAAGTTCTCTCTCAGTGTAGTAATTTCGAAAAAAAAAATAACAATCATCTCGATCTTTCAGCGTTAGTGGGTCAACTACCAACAGCAAAGTCCATCCATCGAGTTTTTCGGGCTCCACGGTCATTTGTTTGTTCCATACAATGTAATTTCCCATATGTCCATGATATAATTCACCATAACGGCGGTTCTGAATTTCTTTTTAATTTAAAAAGAAGTTTGTTCAAAAGGTGATCTCAGACAGCTTTTGAAGCTTTCTGGCTTTATGTGGCAACGTACAAGTGCAATAACGCTTACCCATGTTTCTGATGTAAAACTATTTCAGCACCTGCTAAACTAGCGAGAAACACCATTAAGGTAATCAAAAATCGAACTTTATTTGGATTTATTCTAGCACACTCTCAAAGGTACCTTGACTCAGTGGCCTGATGCTCGATGTATCCAATTCCCTGCAGCAAATACACGATGCTCTCATCTGGCATGGCAGCCTACAATTATCAAAGGCTTACTCTGGCGCCATAGCATGCTCATTAACTGCCATGTTCCGCCACATGGCATGCAATGGGGACTACAGAAAAATCAGCAAGGGAAGATTCCATCACAGGTCGATTGTCTTAGGGGTACTTCAAATCAGTTGTCTCCCTTGATGCTGCCTCTGGCCATTGTCGTCTTCGTCTAGACCAAGAGCACTGGATGCTTTAGTTTAAAAATTTTGAAACTGTTCGGGAGGATTTCAAGCAAAATTCCCATTAGGATTTAATTCCACCAGCATCGGAGACGACACATACTACCTAGATTAGTAATTGGTTTAGTGTTCTGATTATAATAAGCAGCAGATGTGTGGATTTTCATCTGAATCAAAACACATTCTACTGGACAGCCTCATGTCAAACGTCAAGAATATTTCTCAGCAGATCTGGGATTGCTTTCAAAACTGGTAAATAAATAAACATAAAAGTGGAGAAAAAATTCATGGTTTATTTGCAGAGGAGTTTTAAAGATTCCATATGGCAATGGAACTTATTTTTTATAAATTACCTAGATGCTTGTATAAGTATAATACAAGTCTATGGGATTGTCGCACGGAGAGTGTGTTTATTTGATTTTGCATACATGAATATCTGATTGTTGCCTGGCGATTTGCGTAAGAATATTTTTTCCAGTACTCGCATGGGTGATGCTTTATTCTGCAACCCGTAAAACAGAAATCATTCTTAGGATTGCCTATATTAACGTACATCTGTTGTCATTAATTTTACCTCGTGGTAATTCACAGTGACAGATCAAGTCTCGTGACCGGATTAGATGAATTATTTAACCAGTGCTTCCAACTGACACGGAAATTTGAATAATTTAACAAGGTAGCACAATCACTAGCGTCTTTCGGTGCTGAAACCTCCAAGTGGTTGTGACTTGGACCTCCTCACATCCATCCCGACAAACTGGCTTAGACAATAAACTGTAGATGACGCTCGTGTGGTCATTTGAGCTGTACGTTCGTTGAAGACCACTTCTCTTCCACCAGTATAATTTGCATATCTGTACAACACATGTTAGAAAGTTCATCACTAACTTATGGTAAAAGTGATAAACCGTTTGAGTAGGGTGTTAAACAAAAATCCAGTGAAATCTAATTAAACCGATGCCCCACCAGAAGAAAATTCAGTAAATTCGTATAGCAGTATATTATTTGCTCAACTGATAGTCTACTTAGCAAAACTACTACACTTACGTTTGCGTGAAACATCCATTATTTTCGAATTTTCCAAGATATTGCCTGTTCGGACATTTCGTCGATTTATGTCCATTTTATTTCGGCAACATGACGAAAAACATTTTGCTTCAAACTCAAAATGTTAGGCAACACTACATGTACCGAATCTTACCAAGAAATTTGAGTGTTCTTTTTTCTTTCGTTTTAGGCACGAGTAACAGGGTTCACTCGGCAACAACACGGGTTATTTGCTGGGATTTTCAGGGTACTCCATCTGTGACACAGTTGGGTAATTTGCTGGTATTTTCAGAATACTCAGCCAGGCGCAGGTGTTTGGTCACAGCACAAAATGCCGCGCTGGAAACCGGTCCAAATCCAAGCCAAATTCTGACAGCTGCGGGGGGGGTTGGGGGGTTGGAAGGAGAACAGTTAATTAGGAAATGTCGCTTGCTTAATGAAAACAGCCGTGTAACATGATAGTTGCCGTTGTACACTGATGACTTATTTATTATTGTGGAAACAGTAGGTAGATTAACCAAGCTTTTGTGCACACCGACTGCCTTACGGGGCGATCAGGGATCATACAAGCAACATTAGGCCGATTTTCCATCATTAATTTCTCCATTACAAGGAAATTACAAAGATAATAATAATATCGTGGGTATAATGAAGGAAATGGTAGATGGCGTTGGCCGATAAAACAACAGCCATCTTCAGTGTTGACGCCATTGTAATTTCCTCTGATCACACATTATGTGACGATGTATAGCTTTTGGTAGATGAGGATAATGATGATGATGATGATTTGTGTGCCTGTCAAGCTGCTTTGGTGGAGAATCCATACATGGAACTCATCTGTCCATTCACACTTCGCGAACGTTTCATGAATTTGAATTGTTTGAAGTCCGTCGCTTGCAAATAACGCGATGTACTGTTCGAAGTCCGTCGCTTTCGTCTCACGCGTTATCCCGTTTGAAGTCCATCGTTTTTTTACATCAGAAAAATGAACGGTGAACAGATGTCTGCTGAGTTGGGTTGTATGGATCATGTTTGCTGTTACGCACAACTGCCTTCGTTCAGTACTGCAGAGAACTGTTCTGTTATACATGTGTTTTTGTTATGACGAAAAGGACGAATTTGTTTTCATTTTACTAGAGACACTGTTGCAAGCGGCTGTTTAAAGCATGAACTATACAATTCTTCACTTTCTACTGTTGATTTAACAGTCCATGAGTGGAACAAGAATGCTGGAAATGACTTCTACTGCACATGTGCACATTTCCATTTATTTATTTTTTTAGAAAACATAACTTTCCTACACAGTTACTCAGTAGTATTACAGTTCAACAGCTCAAGATGAGAACAATACATTATTTCAGACGTGGGGCTGATAAAAGACACAGCTACACACAGTTACGTCAACCGATATTTTGTGATCAACCAGAAGAGTAATAGAATTGGTTGCTTCTTTTCGCAGAAAGAATAGCGGTTGTAAGTGAAATGAGTTAATAAAGCAATGACATGCCAATGATGCCAAATTCGTTTCCACAAGAAGCGTTCAACGGCAATCTACGGAGGTCACATGTCAGAATTTGTTCAAAGTGAATTTTTCAAAGTCGTCGATAAATTGACGAAATGCCATATTAACACAAAATTTTTAATTTATTATTTTATACATCAGTGATGTTCCAGGATTTTTTTCAAGGGTAAAAGTGTTAACTCACATGCTAGATATCACTTTTGTTACATTTTGATATTTCACATCCGGACGCCGGAACGTCGAAAAAAAGAAAACAAATATTTTGTTTTATGACGTTTCCATCTGAGCTCATTGCAATTCTGTTTGATTTCCCCTTTATGGAATGATCGCTTCACCTGGATTGTACAAAGTTGAGGATCGGTTATGGGCTAATAAAAAGCGATGTTCTCATTGAAAGTTGTCTAAATACAACGTGAACTTTCTGGAAGCTCGGCTCAGATTTCTGAACATGCGAATGTAAGCGATCAAGGCCTTTGCAGTTGGAGAGGATTTCACCTTTACTTTGATATATCTCCTACAGGCGAGTCTGCTCACAGCCCTGTCACAGATGTCACACACGTAGGTCGGTCTCAGGCGTACATTGATCCCGGTGCTTGATTCCATTGTTTGTCAGTCGTCGTATTTATCGCTGTCGATTAGGCCTCAAACAGGCATTCCTGGTTTCACTCTGTGCAAAAGTGTATTCTGTCATTAGACAAATGCTCACTTTTTTTCATGTCTCAGCAGTCTGCAACAATGAATGGGAATCCATCTAAGCCTGTCCCAATCACCAGATTTGTCGGCCTCATTTTTTAGGTGTTCGGCAAAGTACTGTTTTCCGAAAAACAACACGTAATAACCCGTGGAACGTTATGTTCTACTGTCATTGATTACTTGCTCGGGTACATTTTTCGCACATCACCAGTTTTCGAGGCTTTTATGACACATAATATTCGTTTCAACTGGACATAACGTCAGTTCACTTGTAAGTCATTCCAAGTATGTGTGTTAGGTCGTCATGTGGTAATATTTTAGTTGTTTCTGTTAATCGATAAATGGTTGTTTCGGAATGTTGGCTTACCGTTTGATTGATTGATCGATTCAGCCGGCACATTATAGCATATAATCATTTCAGTTTCATCACCAACACTTTTTTGACCTAGAAGATTGGGTCAGCTCTGCGATTTGTGGAAACCGCACAGATCCCGAAAGAAGTTTCCGACATTCTCCTGGTGACAGCCCGCAGCGGAGGCAGCAGGGGCTGAAGTCGAATTCATTCTTCAGTTTCCTGGGCCAGTGACTAATTGCCATGGGGACTTTTTGCGCCTAAAACTCACCTGTAAGTAACGGGAGACATTGTTTCCGTAACGACTTGTGGGAAATCCAGTATTAGATGAGAACAAAGGTAAACACTGCCTGGATACCATAAAGTTGTTACTGCTTCGAACAGGCGAACAGTCTAGATCACCGACAGGCTATCATCCGCTATGGCAATATGGTTTAAACTTTTAACTGTTGAACAGGTCACATGAACACCGCTGCCATATCCCAGTTCTTCTCCCTCTCCCAAAGTAGTTTTATAAAAAGCGCCTAGTTTGGTCCATCCCAGGGCATGGAGTACCTCTTTCTGGTACAAGTTTGGATCAGTCCCCGAGGACTTAACTCATAGTTGTAGTCAGGATGATTTCGCGCCTGAATTCTCTCACACAAAGTCATCGCAGACGGACAACAACCGGCACACCCTTTATGAAGATCTATGACAGACTGTTTCCTTTCAAAAGCGCATGGCCGGACTCTGCAAGTGATAATTAATAATCAATGTTGGCTGGATTAAATACCAAATTTCAGGCGGCGAGTGATTGCCTTACTATTGCGGCGTTCTGCGGTCGGCGTTGACCTTTATTGTGGAGACAAGAGAATCGCGAAAATTTACCAAGTACATGTGATTAAGCTTGTGAAAGGGTATCTGTAAGCCCATACAGCTGATGGATTTCAGAAGTTAGGCGGCCCAACAGTTGATCTACGTGTGGAACTGAGCATCCTCGTGGTGGAGAGAGAGATGATAAATAGCGTACATCTAGCCCGCAAGCATACTTGCCGAACAATGCAGACAGACAGATTCCAAATATCATCGCTCAATTTCGACTTAGGACTGTTTGACAAATGCGACCAAGTGTTCGTCGTTGTAGAATATTGGTCAGTCATCTTCTTAAGAAGACACTGACGTTATAGAGATTAGTTGTGTGCTGAATTCAAACAACATAAATACCTATGACACAAACAGTAATGGATGAATATATTTGAATGACGACTGTAATACACAGAGAGTACAAGGGGTATTTTAGGGTGTTCATCGAAACCAGTGGAACAGTGAATTAAGGAATTCCCGTGCTAGTTTATGTTTTCCTGCTTTTCAGTAACGTCATTTACGCACAAATAGTATGTGTGTGTATGCCTTAAAGCATCTTCTCTTGCAATGAGGTTGTGCACAAATCTCAACTAACTTTAGTATCTTCACTCTGCAATATGAATATCCCAAATAAAATTTACCTACACTGTTGTTTTCCTACACATAGTGAGATGAAAACAAAACCAGGTTCAAGTCAAAGATGCATCATGCCACCGAAACTGCATTGGGCCCTAGAGTAGTCTTCAAAACAAAGTGTCAAAATAACCGGACACACTGTCACCCAGACCGGACGGCCATTCTCTAGTGTTCTCTGTACGCCCGAGGGAAACGGAATGGTATACCCAATCACCAGAGTCCTTGCTCGGCCACGAAACCTGGTCAACAGTTTTCACAAAATTACATGCTATTAATAATCAAGGCCTAACAGACTAATAAAAGTCAAATACGGGTATTTGAGTCTTTTTAAAAAAATAATGATTTCTGTCGAAATTTGTCAAATTGTTCAGACTGAGCATTTTAGCCCCACCCCAAGATGGGCCTTAGGATATTTTGGCCTTCAGTAAATAAATGATAACAATAATAAAAACGGGACGACATGGACACTGAAAACTATACTAGGTCATTTGGAAAGTGATACTATAAAGTTTCACATATCTTTAATTGTTTAACCGATCTATACGGTAAGAACTAAATGTGAATGTTGTACTGAGACCTGCTACGTGTTGTGATGGTCAAGGATGGAAAAACATGTCAGTCGCTAATTGCAGTTTGCACAGTTTTGTAGTTAACCCCAAAGAGCAATTTATATTTTGATGCTTTTCTTAATTTTCATTATGATTGTCTTCACTGAACAAATGGAATTTGGCTACTTCGCATTGGAAATGTTAATAATCAATCCGTCTGTGTTCCTCTAGTACGAGATCTGATAGTCAAACTGTCTTTGTGTTACAGTGTAATCACACTGCCTAGGACGTACTTGGTTGTCTTAAACTTTCCCTACAAAATAGTGATTTATTTGTAAAAGAGATAGTGATTTTGTTGCTGCTTCGTCGAAGCATGTTTCACGAGAAAATGGTGGTATGGCAGGCGTCTGAAGTCTAACATGTCTGAAAAGGATGATATAATAATGGCAATGCAACCGGTGAAGAAATCGGACAAGACTTCTATAATCTAGGGTTTCAATTCCTTAAGGAAATATCTTTAATAATATCCAGATACGTTGTGTTGTGTAGTCGGAAAATCAAAGGAAACGCTTCCTACTGAAATAAATAAATGTCTGATTGTGTCGGAGCCTGGTAATAAAGGTTACATTGGGATCAAAGTGAACAAAAACCAAGGAAATCTAATTGACATAGTGACACTTCAATGACAGGTTGATCCAGGCAGAAAGAACAGGATCACAAAGTCGGAGAAGTCTGACTCTCTTGTCTCCCACGGCGATGTGCTTGTCTGCATTGATTTCTTCCCGACACACGCTACTGTCTGTCCAGGATTACAGGCGTACCTTCGGCTGGCACTTTGGCATGTCCTTGAGCGGAGAATAGGATCTCTTCCCTATTACCATCACTGCGGGACTTTGATCAGAACATCGAAACCGGAACAAGCAACTGGTTTATCCATATGTACATAGAAATACCGCCAAATCAATGTTAATCATTGTCATACCAGTACGAACAAATTCAAACCTTGTAAGATGTGTCCAACTATTGGCAGGCACATAAGTCGAGTGTATTGGATTAGATTAACTGCTTGCAGTATCTTCGGCTTATTTATGCATTTTGATGGGAGAAACCACTAGAATGTTTGGTTTATTCAGGTAATGTGAAAAGCATACATTTAGGGACTCAGTTGTTGACTTGTTAGCCCCATTTCGCTGTCAATCCAACTCGCTGTGAATTTACGTCGAAGGTATCAATTCATAGGGCGAAGGCTCTCTTAGAGAAGACAGCTTGCACCGCAATTAATGTTTGCGCGTTATGAAAAAATATTGTGAAATCAGGGATAAAGTACATTTGCAGTCATTTTCAATGTTAATCATCTTTACGTAAGAACATAACTGATCTCCGGTGGTTTATATGAATTTATAAATGTAGGAAATAAAAGACAGCAATGTTGTAAAAAAAAAGTTACATGCAAGTAGTTAACAGATGAGGAATAGGGCGAAGAGTACAGATTCTTAAACAAACCCTTTCGGTCATTGCATCTTGAGCCGCCATCCGAGCCTTATGATCATCAAGATGCATTTGTATTAACAAAATATTGGCCATTCGACAATAAGGCAAAGGTGGTGTGTCTTAAAAGTCTTCTTTATGGCGAAACACTTTATTCTAAATTTGATAGAGATGTGCACTGTTTCCCGCAAAAAATACATTCACAGCCTATTTTTTTAAGCCAGTGCCAATCTAGCCCAGTTCACACTTCGCTTAATAAATATTTCAGTTTTGACCATGCCGATCCAAATGGTTATCCGTCACTTTTAGACATTGCAGTCTTTCCTTTCGAGCAAATCTTTGGAATATATTTTCCGATTTAAATAATTTAATATCGACGCCCACTTAACAAATTTCTTCTTGGCATTGTTATGGCTTAGAGCCGGTTGAGAAATGACAGCGTGCCCATTACAGGTCGATCAGGGGGATTACTGCGGCATAAAGGATGTCTCCACAATTCTACACCCCTCTATAACCGTGCTGGCGTGCTGAGCGTTTCCCACGAAGTAAACTGTGCTAACTTCCAAACATGAGCTTGAATTGTTCACGTTATGATAGTTTGCCATATTCATAGTCCTAGTGAGAGCAGGCGATATTGCATAGAGGCAAACACAGAAAAGTGAATTGGGATCGGATGCATGTTTGTTTACTGCGACTCTACAATGCTTGTCCTCCAGTCGTACGTGCTAACATCTGCCAGCAACCTGCGCCTGGTCGTGGATTTCTCCTGGGGTCTACCCAGTTTCACCGACAATAATGCTGGAAGCCGTCGTATGTGAGAAATATCTTTAAGTACGGCGTAAAAAACCAATGAAATAAGTAAATACAATGCTTATCTACTTTCTGGGTACAGCCACTAGGAAAGGAACGAAAGGGCACCGCTTCCTCAAAAAGAATGACATAAATTTCGAAATCCACAGGATATCAGGTTATTAAGCCAATGTACCAATATTTCTGTACTTGTAAATGTTCAACAGTACCAGTGCGTGTCCTTTTGTCATCTTTCTTTAATTAGGAGATTGGGCCATATAATGTTACATACAGCTAACTGCATATTTTCCCTCTCCCCCAGACAGTAATCATTACTGTCCTGCTGAGGTTTTCGCACTGGTTCATTGCTAACAACACACCAGGGGTTACATCCACAGATTTCCATTTCAGTAATTAATGTGATAGAGGCTTATATTCACCAGCCTTTGGGAGCCATTACATGCGTTATTTATGAAGAACAATACGTACTATGGAGAAACTTCCTGACTTAATGATCACGTCGTATTTCGGAAATAATGGCTTCATCGTTTTTCAGCATTTATTGCAACATGTTGCAGATGTTAGGACAACCCTTGTCTCCCGCGTAAGACTGCTTGGCTTATTGGAAGCCTTTCAGGCAAGGCTGCTTTAGCACACACTCTCTCAGTTGAGATGTAAAAAACAGCCTTTGACCCTGAGGTCGCGTGTTTGAATCCAGGTAATGCAGGGTGACCGCCGGATTTTCGTTTAGATTTTTTCCATATCTTGTCTGAAAAGGTTTTGGATTTAGGATGTATAGCATCGGTATTTCAGGAAATATTGGCAGAAATGTTATCAGTGATATTCGTCTTCCATGCAGTTTATTATAAATCGGCTGTCCTGAAAAAATGCGAGAGTTAATACGAAAGAAGAAGCCTTTCTTTGGTCATGGGTTTTCGACGGGCTCTGCCCGGTTTCCTCCCACCATAATGCTGGCCGCCGTCGTGTAAGTGAAATATTCTTGAGTTCGGCGTAAAACACCAATCAAATAAATAAATAAATAACTAATATGCACCAAGCTGACGAATACAATGCGTGTACATGCATGAAGATTACGTGCAAGACCATAGTATATATGATGCGTGTTCGTTTGCGAAAGTTCAGATAGTTTAGATCGATCGTTACATGGCATCTTCGCGAAAAAAAACATTTCTCTTATAAACAAACTCTGAAGTCATATACGGAAAGTAATGTCTGTTCTCAGAAATAAGAAATTGGTCTCCACTGCAGCTCTTAAATTGTTGCACTTGGTACCTGTGTTAAAAAATGTATATGCTATAAAGTGATAACGCGAGAACAATGTGACAATTGCTCACAAATTTGAATGAAATAATGTTAACGGTTGATTGTTATTTTCAGTTTTTACAGAATACATTGTTTGTATTCTTTGACCAAATAGTGACGTGTTTCGGACTGCATATATATCTTTCTGACGAAAATGCAAAAAAAAAAACCCACTATGGATGTTAATAAAAATGAAGTAAAAATGAAGAGCAGTTTCGCGATTTTAATTTATAGATGAAAAGATGCACTGCGGTTTTTCTCTTGGCAACATTTCACATTCATACAGTAAAAATATTAAATTTCGGTCAGTGGCCTTCTAAAATTTATTAGCGGAGATTGGCAATATTTTGTTATGGCAAATGAATGTAGATTTAACGAACCGGGAGTACGTTTAGTTGGTGGTAATTTGATGATAATATGAGATTTTTTGGACCATTTCTATATCCCATCAGATATCTTCCAACTTGTTACTAACTGAAGAGATGATGTTGTGTTTAGGTATCATCTGTTAACGAATTGATCCCGATAAATCAATATGAGACGTATAAGGTTTTCACCTTTGCTAGGACATCAAACAATGTGAGTGTCAGACCTTTCTGTCGATCATCAGGACCAAGCTGCTCTGCTGTCAGAACAACATCGATTAACACCAGATACCTCATGTTATAAAACACCCTATACATATGTCGCACTGCCCTTGTCGGAAATTAATATTAGGACTGTTGCACATTCCAATCGCCTAACGTCAAAATACCTGCTGTTTAGATGTGACCGTCATCCAGTGCATATTTAGATGTGACCGTCATCCAGTGCTTGATGGTCACATTGCAACCCGCCTTAATTGGTAAACAGAGCACAAAAACAAAGCAATGCATCCAAATAAGGTCAGTTGTGTGAAAGCAATCGGTTGAGCTACATTCAATAGTTAATTCCTCCGTTGTCAACTCGAATAATATTAAGTTAGACACATACAATCGCACCTCATGGGAAAATTCAGTATTTGGTTTACTTAGAGATAATGAAGGTCTGTCCGTATAGAGCAAAGTCATAAATTGGACATGTATATACAAAACCAATACATATACTTGGGCAAAGATCACAGAGCTGGGAAGACCGAAGACTGTAGGTGCCCATGCAAGGAAAGAAATCATCCGTTTTACGGATGCATGTTTTTTTGTATGTACACTTGACGTAGAGGCATAAATATACGGTAGAGCCCAGGTAAAAAAATTATACTAAGCAGAGACCAATTTCCACTCAGAGGATTCATGTAAAGATGCTGTTCAACGAAGATTGTGGTTTCAGGAGAAATGAAGAAGTTCTGCTAGAAAAATGGTTTTCTTCATTTACAGGCATACAATGTATTTATATATTTATGTTTACTCCAAAGACAGCTGAAAAGCTTGCTTGCATCTTTTATGTCACGGCATATAAAGAAATAAAAACGAACGCGTTTCGTATATCATTGAATTGCAATCCACAGATAACTAAATGTGCTTTTACACTTTTCAAACCAAACACTTTAAAATCCACAACCTTGTTACTTCATTGGACCATTAAACCATTAGGCCATTGGGGACACCTGTGATATATGCATTGAGAGAAAAGTCTGGGTCAACAGATTAAAAAATCCGACATTTCCAGTAAAGCTAATTTAGATCAGAAAAGCGAGTCATATGAACAGATCGACCAAGTTAAAGATTCCTCTGATTGTTTTGTTGACTTCAAAGAGAGACCAAGGATTCATCGACTATTTATGAGCCAGTAAGACAAGAGGAGTCTTCAGTGACTCAACTTTCTAAGTTGAATGAGCTCTACTGGAAAACTCAGATGTTTAAGTCTGTTGACCCAAACTTTTCTCTCAGTGTGTTTTGGGTTGAACCACTATTGATCTAACCAAGAATTCAAAAAAAATAACACAGACCTTAGGATACAGGCTCCATTTTGTCGGTTGTGTCTCTTAAAACTCTTAGACCGCAAGGGAGGTGCATTCATGTCACCTTGACAACTCGTGCAATGGGATCGGGATTCAGTTTATGAAACACACAAACATGCTGGGCTCATGGGACGGATGCTTTCTATAGACAGCAAGAAAATGAGGAATTCCACCAGGAAAAGAGAGAATGAATAGTTTAGGTTTGTAAGCTGAGAGAGTGCTGTAGCAGAGCGTCTTGATGTAATTGCTTTGTGCAATAAGACTCGATGGAGCGGACAGATAAGTCGATTTGCGCCATCGAGTTTTACCACAGAAAGCCTTTGAGGGGATTAAATTAAACACGCCGACCATCTCTGCAATTGTCTGTGCAAGGAAGTGAGAAATGCTAGGGACCTATGAAGCCAAGAAAACACTCTAAGTTAGAGACAAAGAGGCAAATGTACGCAACTCGTAGGCGTCGGAACTGGGGGGAGGGGGGCAGAAGGTTCAGTCGTTCTCTCCGCCCTCCTCCAGATGCCGACCTGGGGGCGGGGGCCTGGGTCCCCCCCCCCCACTCCGGTTTGCCATTGGTGAAATATTTCAAGTCAAGACGAATGTTACGTTATGCTTTGGGCAGTGACAAATGCTAATGACATTTGTCCAAGTAGATATCTTTGACCCGAAAGCTAATAATAATATCGATTATAGGAAACCACAGCGTAGGCCTAGTGTATAAGTGTGTGGTTTCTAGGCTTAACGTCGTACTTAACAATGTTTCAGTCATATGATGACAAGGAGACCTGCTGTTGTGTGCATTTCGTGTATCTCCTAGTAGCAGGGCGAGTCCATGCCGCCAAAGTGCTGCCGTCACTGGAACAACATGCCGAAGATACCAGACATAACAACCTGGCAGTCTCATTACACTGACATCTGGCCGACGAGTCCTGTTTCCTTGCTGTTTCCACTCAATGCTGAGCGCCAAGTGACTCAGCAACAAGTACCATTTTTAAAGACTTTCACATGACTCTACCCTGGCTTGAACCTGGATCTCCCGACCTCGACGAAAACGTTCTAAACACTAGACCGCCAACGCGGTAAAAAATATTGTCTAAAGCCCACCAGGGTTGTGAGTGATATTGCTGTGTTCAAAAGTGTCACTTACAAATGTAAAGACTGCAGGTTTAATCCTGGACAAGGCCCACCTAAGACCAAAAAAAAACTGGAAAGTTGCTGCTTCTTTGCTCACCATTATGGGGAAATAACCATGACTGGCCCTCCTGGTATCAGTATAGTGGACTGGGTGTCTTCGGCAATTCCTCTCGTCGAGGCAGCACCTAACAAAAGAGCGGTGCCGTATATATACACTTACAAACGACTCTTCGTCGTCATATTACGTATGAACTGCTGTTGGCGTTAAATCCCAAGCATCTCAGCATCCAGTAGCCTTAAAATCGTGATGATGCTTATCCATTTGAATTACCTTGGCGTTTTTTTTTTTTTGTTTTTTTTTACTTTCTGAGTCCATATCTGTTATTAAAGTACAAGAATATTTCTTCTCCCATGCACATACCGTATTTCTAATAATATTCTAATGACAGAATTTAACATAATTTAGAGATATTCTTATTTTTATTTGTTGCATACCGTACAGTCACCACTGGTATGAATCAATATTTCAGAATGTGTTTGCTACTCTATGTTCAGTGCTAACATATATTGACGTTGATATCCAGCTCAAATGAGCTGATCACATCCAAGGACGTATGCCAGTCAATAAAACTAGTTGAAAGCAGTGGAATAAATACTTGTAAGTAAGTACACTTATCGCGCTATTTGACGTATGCTTGTTGGGCGAACGGTTGACAAATCTTGTGTGAAAAATTTGCGGAGAAATGGAAAGTGCAAACTCAATGGAGTACAATGTTACAATATTAACGAGACCAGTAATACACACTGCTTTCATCTTCACACTCGTACCACTTCGAGATAAGAAATCTCTGCGTGTTGTCGATCTTCCTGCACAAATACTTACGTATACTTAAATGTAAACCTCATTGATCATTTCGTAGAAAGAAGTTCATTATAAAGAATGACTTGGAAACAGAACAAATAACTGCTGCAGCCACCTGACACGTTTATGCTATATCTTGCACAATGGATGAAATAGTTCTGTCTCGGATCCATGAGAAGAGCGACAGGAAATGATAATTAGTATAATGCCCTAATATAATTTTATTACAGTAAGGCCAAAAACTGTATTGTGGATACTATAGGCTAGATCTTTACTGAACTGACTGATCTAGGAGGTTTTTTTTACGCTCTGTGTTCTGTATTTAAAACGCAAAAATGAATAGTTGTATTACAACGAGAAAGTGCCTAGTTATAAAACAAGCAGGTATATAAGACAGTGCTGCTATCAAACGACAAGTAAGTTGATATCAACGACCCTTCATCATAGCACAAGAATAATATCACACGATACCTAAAGCCCTGTGCCAGGGCTATTGCCAAATAGTATCATCACAGGGGATGAGTTAAATGTGATACCAGGTTACATGCCACAATGACCAGGGCCACTCGAATCAGCCTTGGAAAATTGCAGATTCTGATTTCTAACACACAGCATATTCGTATGATCTATAAGCCTTGTTTTCTGTCATTTCAACCTGTATATCTGTTCTGTGTGATTCTAAAACAACTGTACTATGAAGCCGGTTGGAGCAAAATATACTCCAGGGAATTTGAGTTGTATCAGGAATTAGTCTATTGACAGATAATGGCTATTGTACAAATGATTTGGATACATCTGGGTAGGTTTGTGGCAGCTTGATGATACTGTTCAACTTGTCAAATAGCTTCTTATCCCTAAGGAATGGTGTGTCCAGAGGACAGTTCAGAATCATTTATTCGCAAATAACACTAGTGATATCACGACCCTTTTGTGTTCAGGTCAAAAGTGGATTAGGGCGTCATCTCGTTTACAACAAAATCATTCTACACGATGGTTTACGTCCCGGGACGATGTACGGCGTAAATATTTAATGGTGGTTCCCGAGGTTTAATGTACAACGTAATAGGACGTCCCCATGTGCCGGTGTCTCTCATTTGCTGGGATGATCGGTTCAAAAGCCTACAGTTCTAGGTCGTCGTTCCGCCGTTGCGTGTGAAGAAGGCTTGAGGTACCCGAGTGATTCTTGTGCAAATGTCGCCCAAATGGTGCAACAGCATGCAGAACATATGTGAATCAATACATAGAGCCACCAGTAACTCTCATCAGTACTATCTGACTAGTCACTTCAGTCCCGTGTGTCTTTGTCAAGGCCGTTTGAACGTGTGTGTGTGTATGCTTGGGATTTTATGTCGCACTCAGCAGTTTCTCAGTTATATGACGACCAGAACTCCTTAGAATGTATGTATATAATGTTTCGTCTTGTGGCAGGGAGAGTCCATGCAGCTAAAGTGCTGCCGCCACTGGATTACCATGTCGCTGAGATCCCAATCAGTTAGACAATACTAATACCGGGCCGACCTTGCTCTGAGCTCTCAATGCTGAGCGCGAAGCGAGTTGGACGCTTTAATCACTTGGACACACATCCAGTATAAGTCGACCGATCTGTAGTGGAGACATGATAGTGGCAATCTTGCTTGTAGTTCACACTTGTCGGTTGCCCGCCCACATTGTAGTTTAATGGGGATGGTCCTTTTTATTGATTGACACTGTGCTGAGATAATCACCCCACCTAACACTGTACCTGAAACATTTCCTGACGTGGGTCAAGAGAATGACCTCCACAGAGGCAAAAGACGTCTTATACATAAGGACAAACGAGTGCTTCTCTACAGGGGTACGCTGCGCATATGACCTGTATACATCTACCTCAATGTTAAGGATGCAAATATGATAATGCAAAAGGAATATATTGCACAAAAAAGGCCACGCCCTCAGCGAGTTCAACCAAGAATTGCGATGACCGTCTGACAAATTGTCAAGTACAGCAACTCATGACACGACCCTACTCCTCATATTTCACCTCGTGCTAATATTCAAACTGTTCGTGGTCATGTTTAACGCTCATCGGGATATATATGCTGAAATTATTGCATTCTCAGTCACGCTGGATTCAGTTGAGAACCGTGAGAACGTTTCGCCCTGTTCCTCAAACGTCGACCCCACCGCACAACTCTCATCTGGGACGTCAAGTCCTCTTTCCGTATTAGGTCTCTGAGGACTGTACACCATTGTTGTCTGTTTAAGCTGTCTGGCCTTATTGTACTAGTCTCTAACGTAAACGATCATTAGGTATTCATTCATTGGCCAACGGTCTAAACTAATTCTGTCTCATCTGAACAGCTTCTTAACAGTATGCTTGAGGTACTGATCAATACTACTGACAGTGTTCAGGATGGTCCGCCGTGACTTCAACTCTTGGTGAAAAGGAAGAATAGCCAGCAGATGCTTTTACATTCCTATTCACGACATGTAATGTAAACTGTTAACCCACGGTATTATAAATTTACATTTACCTTCCATAACGTATGAATGAAAATTTCAGTCAAGTATTTGCTGACAAATTTTCATATTATTAAGTTTTAATGATCGAATTAGACAAAAACAACTGAACATTTGATTTAAAATGGCCGTGAGATCAGGGTTTTGACATTATCTTAAATAAAAAAATTCATTCAGTAGATTAAGTTTCTTCCTAGGTCGAACCTTGGTTTATACTCACACGATCTTGCAATTATATGGTTAATACCTGAATATTTATACACATAAAACAACTGTAGAAAGTATGTACGATTGTCACCAAACAATCAGAAGCTTCTGGCGTAACCATGAATCTATATGTGCTAATAAACGATTTGGGGGCGAGAGGGGGGGGCATACATGACATGTCCCCTGTGCGTACGTCATTTATAGAAGCTTTATTTACAGGTTCTGGTACGTGACAATTTTTCAAATGCCGTAATATCAGCGAGTTAAGGTGAGGACAAGATTTGGTAAATGGTTAGGGTTAAAGTTGAGTTAGGGTTAGGATTATAGAGGCGAAGTTCAGAGCTCGGATTGAGTTAGAAATAGGCTACCTTTGCGATTCCCTCTAGCATTCTACATAACTCATGCTGTAAAACTTCAGTGTTTACTGGCTTTGGCTATTTTCAGCATATTTTGAAGACGAACGACTTTATCGTAATGCGTTATATTTCATAGGATTCATAGTATGTAACATGGTCTACTTACACCGAGGGTAGAAAGATACATTTGCAGCTTTATCGCTACACTTTATTTGTAAAAGAAAACGACAACTAAGATGACAAGGTAGAAAGAGCCTAGATTCAGATGAACTCAGACATAACTAAACCGTGAATCGCTGCAGGGTTGATCTGCCAGGCGATCAAAGAAGTCTGCAGAGTAATGGTTACTTGGCACCGGCGCCTGACCAAGTTAGCAACTTGAGACATGCACCTCGTGAGTCTGTAATTTGTGACATTTTTAGCATTTACCGAGAGCTTCCCTGAAGCCCCTATACACTGTCCTTTGTGGGATATGAAACTCTGTCCTCCATCTGCTAATTATTGAACTTCACCCTATGTTGTCATCACTGCGACAGCATACCCTTTCATAATACATACGGCAAAAAAGTAATTGGAGAAATTAGCATAATCCTTTTTCGCCTCGAGTACTCTCAAGGTTGTCACGCAGTTTATTGTCCTTAGTGATTACAACTTCCAAGCCAGAGGTTTGAATTGGCCATCATTGGCACCGAAGCCTCTGGGGTTGTTCAAGTTTTTTCCACTAATGCTCTTGAATTTGGAGACAAAAATTCCAGGAGTTCACCAAAGACGCTTGTCATCTACGGTTAAGTAAGATCTGCTTGTTTAAGCACAGTTAGGCATGATATTCTCGCCAGTCGTTGCTTTGGTGGCTTGAATTCCTAAGCCTTAGAATGCTTTCAGTGAGAGCATAAGCCGCCTATCCGAAATCAGCCCTAGCGTTGTGCTTTTAAGTGAAAAACGGCAATGTCTCTGTACTGAGTGCTATTATTCGGGCATCAGAGTTTTACACAATTTGAAACGATGTGCTTAGGCGACAAATGTTCCCCATACAGACACCCATCGGGTTTGCTACGCAGGTAAAATAAAAAATGAAAAAAAATACTCATGCAAAAACTCATTCAGAAACAAACAAATACCTGCAAAAAAGGAAATATTAACTGATTTTATGCAGCGTAATGACCCAGGTGTCTCTCACGACTGCGATCTTCGTGAGTTCAAGCCCGGCTCGTAGGTGGGAAAGTCCCCCAGCGATCTGCCGGTGGTATACGAATGCTAGATTAACAGCTGCTGAACAGAAAATTAACAGAAAGCTGTTTCATCTTAATCATCACGCATTGTAGTACACCGTTTAGATTTCAGAAAGTTGACAAAATAATAAAGAACAACACAGTGAGGTAGTTGTTGATCAGGCGTTGGACTGACCATCTTCGCACAAAGGAGAAAATCTTCACGTACCCCAGTAAAATCAAATCGCCAGCCTGTGTATATTTCTTCCAGATAAATATGAGCATTGAACATATAGCAGTCTTTCCTTATTGTTGTTTTACAACGTAGATGCATTGTAGGACATGTAGTTAAAACAGTCGTTTGTATTAAACTAAATTTCCAAACAGATTTTGGTATCTGATCAAAACATACTAAGCTTGTCGACAGAGGGGAGACAACTTCGTTCGCCGTCGGCAGACATTTTATCGGTAGCTGGTGTCTTCATAATATCCCGCAAATGCGCTTAACTATAGCCACAAATGTCTTCTTAAAATAAGTTAGACGTCTCAGTTGTATTTAACCATCATTATTTAGTGTCCACATATTTTATATAAGTAATTCATATATATGATTATTACGTACGACTTATTCGAGGTTACTTGTATATATTAGACTTACGAACTATACCAACAGCTATCCTTACCATGGGTTGTTTATTCCTTTATTTTCACCTTCGTATAGCACTCGTAACCCATAAAAGCAGGATTCATTTCCAAAATAACCTATAACACCAGCCCCCCCCCCCCTCATCCCTCTCTTACACGGAAGGAAAAGCAGTCAACGGTTTTCAGTGATGCGGGGAAGACGGTCGAAGTCAAAATTTTCAACCTCGATCTAATATGGAATTTATGGTCTCATGTAAGGACTAACATTTTGATGTGTCTGGTTTCCCATATCACTTGTTAAGCATTCCCAGTTTTCAAATGTTTGAAACAAAATCAGTGGAAAGCATTTAGCGTGTTCATATTTCGCCTTGTGCCATATGCTTATTTATTTCTTGATTTTGTTGATTATTTGCTTAACCCCATACTCAATCAAGAATACGACGGCTCGGTGTTATAGGTGTATCTTAACATGTGTTAGGTTCGGTATAAGTATCTATTATATGACATGAGCATGGTGCATTTATAAAACAATTGCGGTCTAATTGTAAATCAGATAGTACTATTTGCATTTGATCTGCAAATTATTCATGGACTTTGAGCTGGAAATGTGACTTACGTGTCATGTCCAGAACACAAGCTCTCTTCCCGGCATCACTGCAAACTGATGATTGCTTCTCCCTTACGTATTACCAGCTTTATTTCTTATTAATATAATTATTTTATGCATATGCCTGTGGAAAAGAGCGTTTTAGGGTGTTCAGCACGGCTAAGGGCGAATTTCCCAACCACATGAAGGGTTTCAACTGCGCAATGCCGGCAAAATGAAGGTAAAGCCCGTGTAGGAAAATATATGTTAATGTAGGGCGGATTTAGATAATTTATGCCGGGGAAGTGGGGATGATATAAAGATGAAGAGAAGAAGTGATGCGCTTTTACTATTAATTTTTTTTCACCTTTGCAAATGTGTCAACATAATTTCCAAGTGTTGAAATCTTATCGTCCGGGGGCCTCTATGGCTGATGGAGTTAGTGCACTTATAGCCCAGGTGCCTCTCACCAATGCTGTGAGTTCAATCCCAGCTCATGTTGGCTTCCTGTCTGGCCGTACGTGGGAAGATCAGTCAGCAACCTGCGGATGATGGTGGGTTTCCCCCGGGAAATCTTATTCTCAGCTTTCAAAAGAAATGCAACACCCTCTATCATCCAAGCCCTTCGCACGGGGATATTACACATTTCATCGATAACAATAAACGGCTGTTTGCCGCACATCACACAACTGCGCCAGACATTTAAACTTTGATAATCCACATCATAGCAAATCCTTCGATATTATTTGACATTGTTTTTTTTTTTTTTTTTTTTTTTTTGTCACATGAGAAGGTTTTTGATGTGTAATCTAATATCTCCGCCTTCATGCATGCCTTAATCCTGACTAACAGCTGGTATTAGGTTTTGAAATGCAATAATCAGCCCTGAGCGAAGCTTGTGTTAAGTTACATTCGGTATATAACAAATGACTGACACAAGCTTTTTTTCAAAGAATCGGGTCTGTTTTTACTGGTAGAACTGACGTCGACTGTAGCCTTATCTTGTGACAGCTGCTACAACGTCACATCAACCTCACCCAGCACTTAATAAAGCCTCACAACATTTCCATACACGAAAGCTGTCAGGCAAATAGTTTAGAAAAGACGAAATAGTTTTAATCATGTTTTGAATTGCTGTGTTTACCAAGGAACCGCTATGAAGGGAATTATTTATCTACTTTAGGGTGGAACAAAACTAAAACTGGTAGCCTGCAAATAACTTTTATTTATTTATTTTTTTGAAAAATCCGAGAAACACTGGGCTGAAATCATATAGTAATGACTTTTGAATTCAATGGTAGTGCACGTAAGGTTGAAATAAATCTGAAATAAATCTATAGCCATGGGACAGGAACTGTTGACTCTTTAGCTATAACAAGCTATAGGTCAAAATTTTTTGTAAAGATTCACTATTTCGTTTACATCCTAACAGGTCTCCTATCTAATAATCTTTTGGTCCGGGGTGTAACATTGTGGTCATTGTTATTTGCTGATCGATGTAAATATTAAAAAATTCAATTCTGAGTACTATGTTTCGGCCCCCATTCACACTTGTAGGTCCAATTGCTAACTAAGTGCATGTTCAAATACAATTAAATCCCCTCTTCAGCTGTTTGTGGCAATCATTTTAGCACACCACTAGAAAACATTATAGGTATACACGATTAAAGCAAGGAATCATTTCGAAAGATGCCACCGGGTTTGTCAGACTTAGGTGTGGATCAAATCAAGAGAATATTATTTCGGGATCAGTTTAATTCAGTAACAGATACAGCAGAATAACACTTGGCGTAGAAAGAACAAAAACGAGGCATTGCGAGCCGAAGTACCACGAAATAGAAGACGTATACCGACGTGTATCGAAATGTATCAGAGCGGGTAAGCGAAGAACGAAAGCGCAGCTGAATAGAACGAACTGGAAGAACTGCATCTCAAAGCGTCAGAAGCAGTATGGAACCTGATCGTCCCACCAATCTTCTGTGTCTTCCCTCCTAGCTCGACAGATGCGATGTTAAGAACGTAGTGGTAAAAGTCACCAAGAATCATAGTAAACTGTTATGATGAGGCAGAATTACACGAAACCACCGAACGACAATGGGCGAATGTGGCTAAATAGCTGCGGTGTGACAATAGTCTGGAACTTTACAAAACTGTCGTAGCACCTCGAGACAATCTGTGCGATGCAACATAACAAGAACAACCTTAAAAGAGCCAGGGCGTTTTAATTGGAGCCAATGTATGCTTCCTGTACACCTCAGAGAGTGTGTCAATGAAAGTGGTGATTGTCTTCCATGACACTCCTATCTGAATTGCAGATAACAGAATACATCTCTGTCACATGTAGTCATGTTTGTGTTTCTCGGGAGAAAGTACGTGATAATGGTTGCCAACGCTGGGCGTGGTTTTGTGAAACATTATGGCGACACCATAATAACTAAGACAGCATCTGTATGTTTTCATCGCGTACAGCTGTGACCGACTGAGGACACCCCACGCGACAGGTTTGTAAATGCAACGATTCATAACCGTTACTGTGGAAGATAAGCTAGGGACATTGCCAAGCGCTCTCAGAGCCATCCGCGTGCACAGACCTACGCCCGACAAAGCGAGTCGATCACTACAGACAAAGAGACAGTATACGCTGTATTTAGAATGTCTTAACTCCTAGTAGTGAATAATTGTGTCCAGAATCAGAATACCTATCCGGATCACAACTAGATATACATATATGTACCTATATACTATAGAGTGCAGTCAAGCAGCAAGTTTTAAGGGGCATGTAAAGTTCTTTATTTGACAGGTTTCTTACTACGACATGCTCCAAATGCTTCCCTTCAATGCATGTATGGCGCTGGTCAGTTTTATGGGTGGAGGAACCTAGAATGCCAGGAATAAACCACCAACCTGCAGGTCAACTTTCCCACTTCGGGGACATACCAGGTTTTCACCCGCACATCGAGCATGAAATCGCCAGTATTGAAGCATGGAAATAAATAATCATGTGCTTCCGTAGTGCCGTGGTATAAAAGACGCTCTTCTACATAATCTGCTAAAGAAAGCAATAAAGGTGTATAATAAACAATTGACAACAAACAGGTTTTCCTCAGCATTAGACATTTTAACACAGTTTTTCCTGACAAAATAAACAAGGGCAAGGGCAAGCAGTAGGTTATGCTATGAGCTATACTGATTGCTTATTTTTTTCTTTGCCTTGACTTCACTTCAAACGATAAACACAGGGACTGTGACGAGTAAACGTCCCCGACAACAGGCGCACACCAGCAAAGCTTTCCGTCCCGTTGAAAAAATCCACCAGCCGGGACAATCTCTTCACCATAATAGCAGTTGGGGCCTAAAAAGAAACACATAAACGAATGACTCACTTCACAGAATACACACCTTGACAGATCTGATGCAAGTGAGTCTTGTTTAACGCCGCACCCAAAGATTCACGTATATAAAGGGCGGTGAATTTCACTGGACGAAAAAATGAATGAATGTATGATTGATTATGGCTTAACGCCATATCGATAATATTTCAGTCATATAGTGGCAACGGAAGAAAGAGGAGAAGAGTGAATGGGTTGAACGACTGACAATTTCCAATTTAAAAATGAACACCAGGCACCACACATGGATTCCTGTCTGCTGATCTCTATCAGCACCACAACCAAAATCTAATGAATTTGTTCATAGCTGGGATCTAGCCTACTCACAAAATATTATCCAAATCTATTTAGTAATTTTATACAGTTGCTAAACAACAGACAAATAAACGCCGGCAAATAAACAATGTCCGTAACAATTAATCAAGTATTTAAAACCAAAATTCACTCCTCTACAGATCATACTCCTATATGCAAGTGATGAAGAATCACTCCATTCCTTTTTAGATCTCGATCCCAATACCAATCAACACCAAACTGTAATGGAGCTTTTGCTGGATTCAATGCAAAATTTCATCCAATGTGCCCATGACTTTTGCTGTAAAGTTGCCTACAAACGGCCAGACAGACGACAGAGAGATAGAAGTATGCCGCCATAAAGAAACAAAACATCTTACCATTGGGACACGTGGGACAACAACCATCAGGATTTGCCACAAAATCTACACACGGTATGAGGCAGTCAACCCCGGGACAGAGAGAATGACACATAGCCTGTGGGGGCTGGGTTCCAGTCCCAAACCATGAGAGGGAACATCTGCACACCAAACCGTCCATCTCCACATTTTGTCCGGCAGGAATTACCTGATCTCCCACATAACATTTAGGATCTGGAATTTAACAGGGAATATAAGACCTGCAGATGCCATACACTGGAGGACATTCAGGATGCCTGTTGTCTTTAGCAGGAAATATCTTTCCGTCCATGTAACAGTTAGAACCTAGGTTTTGGCGACAATTAGTCTGAGCTTTGACTGTGTGCTTGTGGTTTAACATCAACTTAATATTATCTCTGTCATGTTTTTGTGGTTTCCCAATGCCAATATGTTTATAGAGCAACCGCTCTTAAATTTTTTATTAACTTGCCGGCTGGTTATTTAAGGACGGCCAGATGAATTCTTCATTCATGTCACAGGGGTCATGTTTATGAATTAAGAAGCTGTTGTACCCATATTAAACCACCGCCTCTAGACAGGTTCATGGCAAATCTACTGACTTAATGGCACAGCCGAACTAGACAGAGATGGATTGCAGCCTATACGTTGACTGGTTAGAGTTGTATCGGTTTCGGCCTTAGCCGATTGATACCCTGAATGCTGCAGTTTTGTAAATATACTTTGAGTATATTTAACCAGCACTGATAATGCCACTAAACAGTGACCTAACACTTATAGCATAACCACTATAACCAGTGCAGCGACGACAGTGTGATAGTTGGCAAATGGTCACAAAGTCATTTTCCTTCGATTTCTCCAACCATAGAGTGTACTCTGCCGTTATTTATTTCTGTACACAGAAAAACGTTTTGGTCAGATATTTGCCAATGTTCTTAATCTATAAGAAACCTAACATTTTTGTTTTCGATGTAAACCTGGTAGAATGATTTATGAACCACCGCGGCTTCAAATCACTAAAATCAAGGATTTAAACAATGGACAAATAATATATAGTTGCAAATTGTCTTGCATTTCAATCTGTTTATAAGAGCATTATGGCCTAAATTGGCTTCCGAGATATTGCTTAATTCTTTCTCCCATATACTTAAATCTTACCATTAGGGCAGGTTGGACAGCAATGTCCCGGTTCTGTGGTGCTATTATCACATGCTGGCACCTTACAAGACCTCGTAGCACACGTGGCATCGGCACCAGTCCGTGAGCAATGACAACGGCGACATGGTGGAGTAAATATTCCTGGCGGATAATACTGACCCTCCCAATAGCATTTGTGCCCAGGCGATGTTGTTTGCAATGCGGCCGCTTGAGATACGTGGACCAGAAGTGCCAATAGTAAGAAAGTTTTGACTGCGATCATTCTGCTTCTTCTCGTCATCTTTGTGATAACTCTTTGGTATACTAGTCACGCTTATATACACATTTCACCTGGTGATGATCACGATATACCAGAGAGCTGACTGGTAACAGCTGGGGAATTGTCGAGTGGATCATCGCTTTTGTACATTCTAACAAAGATCTTGATCTACATTATTGAACAACAGATTAAATAATGACGCAAACACTTTTCAGAAGTTTACTCTTGAAAATTTCACAATTATTTGTGCCACAGATACTATCATGATAATAAACAGTTTGTTCAATTTTGGGTACTGTACATTTTTATACGAAAGTGAACTAATAATTCCATATCGTTCATCAACAATGCAAGACCAATTTGGTTGCTTAGGTTATTGCAATGTACAAGTTAAAATATAAAAAATACAGGATAAACAGTATAGCCAGAGCACTGACGAGAGTGTCATAGCTGGCAATTGGTCACACGTCACTGGTGTAATGTTGTCTATTATCAATATACCTCAGACAGGCTTTATTTTAACTGCTAACGTAAATGCGTAAACAGTAGCAACTTGCACTTCCTGAAGCACTACGCCTTGCGCAGTTAGGTACACAAAAACCAAAGATGAAACGAAATAGCAAGGCAAAAACTGCATGACCCCAGTCTGATACTGTGCATAATGATCGTGTTTAATTACAGAAGTTATAACTATACGAGATTACATTGAATTGCAATTTTACACAATGTTACTAAACCACATAATGCAGTTAACAACACAACAAGGTTTGTCACTCATGTTTAATGAAAACATGCATTATGATGAGTAGAAAGAAAGGCTGATTCAGGCTATCGAACTAAATCCCACTTATTGCGTTTCACGCGTCAAAAACGATGTGTTTTTACTATGAAATGGTGTAAAAGTCGTTACACTACATCTGCGTGCCAAGGAAAGCTCCATACGTGTATACAAAACATTTACAACCTCTTTTTCTTCAGTTATTTTAATACAATTTTACGTTACCTATATTTGTGAAAGAAAATCCTTGAAGCTGCACTTTTCCTCATAAGAAGAAAATGGTATCAACGGGACACTTTATTGCACGTCATTACATTGAAAAAACGATAATACCATGGAGCAGTGGCAATCGGCAAGCTATTCCGTTGTAAGCCATTCTGTTGTTAGCTATTCTATAGTAGGCTATTCTTTTGTAAGCTGTAATCCACCCATTTCCTTGGTCAAGTGCAGGCGTCACAGGGAGATCAAGGCATTGGGCCTGCGGTGCAGAATGTTCCCCAACAAATCTTACCCTCCCTAAATACATTTTTACATATTTCTTCACCATATTAGCAGTTGGGTGCTGAAAAGAAACACGTCAACGAATGACAAGGTCAATAGAAAACAGACTTTGACTGATTTGATGAAAGTGAGTCTTGTTTAACGCTGCACACGGATTTTTTACTCATACAAGGGTGATCAATTTTAAACATGAAGGAACAAAAAAGACTATCTGGGTGGAGAGAAGGACAATTTGCAATACTATACATACCATAAATACTATACGATAAGATACTGATGTATGTATACAATATTAATGAAAGATATGTGATCTTCGTAAAGTAATAGACTGCGGAGCACCAGCTACATAATCGCGGTTAACCTATCACTGTCACCCAGGCTGCACAAATATTATCATGGAATGAGCACTAAGCCAGCGTCCTTGCAAAGTCGATATTCAACCCTCACCTTCGAGAGTCAAATGTTCCAAGCCAC
Source organism: Acanthopleura granulata (assembly GCA_016165875.1). Classification (NCBI taxonomy): domain Eukaryota; kingdom Metazoa; phylum Mollusca; class Polyplacophora; order Chitonida; family Chitonidae; genus Acanthopleura; species Acanthopleura granulata. Next base: position 10,597,395 of record JABBOT010000002.1, read on the forward strand.
ACGGGAAAACAAAAACGACAGCGCCTTGCAATGCACCTTTACAAGGTAAAAATATATATTTCTGTTTCATGTGGCATTGGTGGTGAATCGTTTGAAACATTCCAATCTACGGATGTCTATCCTGACCACCACCAAAATCTAATAAGTAGATTCCTGCTCAAGATCCAGCTTGTTTACAAAAATTTTATTCAAATCCCTTCAATATTTTTATAGTTGCTTACAGACAACGATTAAATAAGGATTCAAAATTAGAAATCTGCACACCGTATCCCGATACACTCAACCTCGGGACAAAACGTTTTGTTCAGGCATTGCCAATTGATAACTGTTCTTAATCTAAGAGAAATTCCTATATTTGTCCACTTGTCGCAAACCAGGTAATGATTTATGAATCAAAAATTTAAGCATTCAATCCATGATGTGCTTCGCTCTTACCGTTTCGTGATTGTCGTGGTTCTGTGACGTAATTAACACACGGCGGCCGCATACACGCCGGCATGGCACATATGGCTTCGCCACCAATCTCTTGGCAGTGGCAAGATTCACATGGAGAAGGAGTAAAGTCCTCTCCTGCCGGTAATACTGTCCTTGTGATGGCATTGTTCTTTACAGTGGAGGGGTAGCTGTTTTGCAGAGCAGACGTTGTTGCTTGTAGTTCGACCGCTTGAGACACACAAACCATAAATGCCAACAGTACGCAAGTTTTCACTGCGATCGTTCGGCGTCTTCTCCTTATCGCTGTGGTAACTCGTTGATATGTTAGTAATATTTGCATACCCATCTCAACCAGGTTATCATCACGATACATCCGAGAACTGATTCGTAATAGCTGCCTTGTGGAACTTCCTTATTTTACACTCTAACTCCGATGTTTATCATCATAATGAACAGCCGTGTGTGTAAACCAATAGGCCTTTACATACCTACAGGTGGTGGATTAACGAATGACGAAAACAAATTTCGGAACTTTGCTTTAGAAAATTTGCATAAAGCTTTATGCCACTGATACTGTCAATGGCTCAATTTTGGGGACATCTGTGGGAACTGATTGTATATATCTTCACGCGTTCATTTAACACCTTACTTAGCAATTGTGTTTCTACTGCTTCACCAGGCGAAGGACGAAAACCAAACCGTTGACCTTGCGACGCACCCGAAAGTCAGGTATCAACTTTATATACCTGTTTATCAATGATAGTCAGCAGTGCGACAAAGGGTCCAGTTTTGGTGTCAGACCGAAAAACCTGTGTGAGTCACGGAGAACGCAAATATGCAGAACACCATTTTCCTTCTTTGTTATTCTGCTTGGACTATATACTTCTTCGAAACAGAAAAACTTCTTCTCCTACCCACATTCACAGAACTTCGAAAATCCCTTTTTAGTTACTTGTCTTTTAACTTGGGTTTAACTGAATTACCTCCCTTGCAGTCACTTTCCCATATTAATTGATGCGCTCTGTGGTCAGGTGGGGCTTTGAAAATAACTGAATGCCAGGACTTTACGTAGTGAATAAAATTGACCGACTCAGGGATTATTTGCTACCCATGTACAATTACGAGGGCTTTCTCCTACTTAAACCGGAGTCACCCCATTTGAGAGACTGTACATCATTTTCCGCGAATCCTCGCTGTGTGATATGTAATTGAAAACAGTGCTAACCCCAAGCCAATAGACCTTTCAGAACTGTCAATCAACAACACGCATTTGATCAATCATAATCAATAATGATGCGAGTAGGCCCTACAAAATGGTTACAAATGTTCAATCTTTCTGTGACGTCATGACGTCACAATTGCTTTTACTGGGAATGGAATGAAAAGTAACGTCACATGAAGGGGTGGCGGGTCATCGGATGTAGTGGATCTTTCCATAGCAATAGTAGGCTGAATTCTGGCTTCTGAGTTTGTTTACATTTATGCTAATTTGATGCATTGCCGTCATGCCAGTCTTATGTGCGTGATTCTTTCACAACGTACTTTCTTGAAATTTAGAACTACATCAACGCTTCGCCTATTTGCTGATCACATTCGTTGTGGGATTTTCCTTGGATAAGGCGCTTTTGTTATTGTATTGAACTTTGGTGTTTCATTTAAAGCAAATGTAACCGGTCTGGGCTCCATTAGACATCGTGGGTGCATTGATTAAGAGACAAAGTCCGTTTCTCCGTTTGAATTGCTGTATTCAAGGGAAAATTGTGGCAGAGAGAAAACAGATTCTTCACGCTGTAATGTCACTGTAACATAAAAACACAAGCGTCAGCTCTGACTTTTGTCAGAGAATATTTACAGTGTATCATGTTTTTACAGTGTATAAAAATCTTACAACGTGATAAGTCTTACAGTGTATCAGAATATTACAGTGTAACCTTGCACCCACACGGAGACTATCACAAGATCACTACAGCCTTGATTCTATGTAATATCTAAATCGGTCAAATAAACCTTTAAGGCATTCCCACATATCCTAATCGTGTCAACTGAGCAACAGCAATAACCGTACGTTCAGGGCTTCAGTTTCCGTAGCAAAAGAGAGCAGTATGGCGTACGACCATGCGAACATGTGAACATTATTGTATGTACAGCTATGAGAAAGACTCGTCATATATCATTATCCAACAACAATGCCATACCAGCAGTCTAAGGAATTAGCCAACTTGACACAAGCACATAAATACCTTCTCACCCTGGTTATAGAGGTCATTGCTAACAGCCACACTTGGATTTGCTTCACCATCACCGCCGTGTGGTCAGCCTGTTATAATACAGAATTATAGCAAATAACAACATGCCACCATTAGCCCCACAAGCCTACACAATAGGCGTGTGCTAAACAGAGTCCTCTTTTAGGAGTATCATACTTATGGTAGCATACGCGACATTTAAACACATCTTCGCTTTATCTGACCAATGTGCCAATGTTAAAAAACCTTGTCGGAATATGCACCGGATGTTTACATGTATACGTTGCATTTACGTTTAAGTTGGTACAGTGGTAGGTTGGTTTTGTGAACATTTGGTATACCTCCAGATACTCTTAACACAATGTTGCTTTATGCACTAACTACGGTAGAGAAGTACCATTTCACTCGCATACATCTGACAGCAAATCGCTTCTTTAAAACCACGATGTCTGAACGAGTTGGTCCATGGTCAGTGTCCGTGCTTTTTTGCGGAGCAGAGACGGACCTGACTAGTGGCGCCTTAACGGGCTGCTAACAATATGGAAAGGGGGAGATAACGCATATACAATTTATATGGTGGCAGGAGACGTCACTCAAGCTACACTAAACAACAATGTTCTGTGTCGATTTTTAGCCTATAATAACGTGTGCTTGGTTTTAACGTGTTTTGTGACAGTTTTGCAGTCATGACCACTTTTGATGAACTACTGAAAGTGTTGTCCAATGAAGCAATAACCATTTTATGATTCTAAAAGTCGTTATTTAAAGTACTGTCCCTGAAAGCTCAGTTAATTAAGCCTAAGACCGCAGTTCAGATGATCATGATTTCGCAATCCGGTCCTCCAGTTGTGTACTTTTTCGTGTTGTAAGACTGCCAAATGTGCAAAGGTAATGTACAGTTCAAACAATAGTGTTATGTCACCAAATGCTATCTTTTAACTGCACTGATTTGTATATATAGATTATGTACCGTCCTGTTTTCGATCAGAGGTACACATTTTGTACAACTGTTTATATAGACTCTTTGTACACTATATTGTGTCATTATGGCTGAGGAATTTAATGTAGAATCATTCCTTGATAGCGAGGATTTCTCAATCTTTCAGATGTCTGCGTTAAGAAAGGCAGATTTGAGGAAGGTAGCTGAGAAGTTTGAATTAGAGTTAAGCAAGAGTCGTAGGAAAAGTGAAATGGTGTATGCTATTAGCAAACACTTAGGTTTAGGTAATACTTTACCTATTAGGAGTCAAGCTGGTGATGTTGAGTTGGCTAAGTTTTATTTAGACAAGGAGGAAAGAGAAGAAGAACGAGAAAGGAAGGAAAGAGAAAAAGAGCGAGAAAGGGATGAAAGACAGCGAGAAAGAGAGTTTGAGATGTAAAAGTTAAGATTAGAGAGAGAAGAGAGAGAAAGAACGAGAGAAAGAAGAAAGAGAAAGAGAGAAAGAAAGAGATATGGAACTAAGAAAGTTAGACCTAGAACAGGAGTTCAAACTGAAGGAACTCCAGATTATGAGTAATGAGAATGAAGCGGTTAGTCGTAATCACCAAGGCTCGAAATATCAGATTAGTACGCAAATTGTGATGATTTGGACGTAGACCTTTCAGACCTTACTCAGTTCTTTCTATCCTTTGAAGAAAGTGGCTGTTAGCTCGGAGTGGCCTGAGAGGTATTAGACAATGTTACTGCAGAGTACATTTGAAGGTAAAACTGCAGAGGCCTATTCTGCTTTGTCAGTAGATCAGTCTTCAGATGATAAAACAGTTAAGGCAGTTGTCCTGTCTGCTTATGCATGTACCGGAGGCCTATAGACAGAAGTTCAGACAGTTAATGAAAGTCTGGTGAAACTTATGTGGAATTCTCTAGGGGTTAAAAAAACGCTGTTTAATAGTTGGTACAGGGCTCTGAAGTTAGACCCTTTTTTGAAAATTTGAGGGAGGTTGTTCTTCTGGAGGAATTTAAGAACAGCGCTCGTAATGAGGTGAAGATTTATTTGATGAACAGAAGGTCAAGGACGTCAAAACTGCACCCAGTTTGGTTGATGAATATGAGTTAGACCATAAGACTAATGGACAAATATTTCAGCCTAAATTTCAGAAGTGGGATTCTGATAAGAAGGCTTCAAATTTTAACACCGACAGGCAGACCGATGAGAAACCTAAATCAAATATGGGTTCTTCTTCTGACAAGAAGACCTTTCAGTCCAAACCTCAAGGGATTAGTCCACCCTTGTGCCATTATTGTAAAAGCCCAGGGCATCTCGTATCGACCTGCCCAGCATTGAAAAGAAAAGAGGAGCGACAGTCAGTAGCTTTTGTTAACTCCAGTTGTAAACCAGTGAGGTCTCAGCTGGAGATAGACAGTGTTGGTCCTATTTCACACCACGTGTTAAGGAAGTAGTTCAGACTCAGAGATTTACCCGGGATTCGTTTCAGATGATGTGGTAACTAATAATGGTATTACCTCCCCTGTTCGTATACTTAGGGATACTGGGGCTAGTCAGTCTTTGATGCTGGCAGATGTGATTCCCGCACATTCTGATAAAGCCAACAGTCATGTTTTGATTCAGGTTGTTAATGGGAATTTTATGTCTGTTTCATTACTGGACGTTACCCTTACTTCTGATTGGTTAGTGGTTTAGTAACTGTAGGGGTTGTTAATTCATTGCCTGTGGAAGGTATTTCCTTTTTACTGGGTAATGATTTCGCAGGAGATAAGGTCAAGGAGTGTTCTCATGCCTGTAGAGTTCCGGTTTTGGAGGAAAATACAGACGATCTAGAGGAGGTATTTCCAAGTATATTTCCCTCTTGCGTGGTTACTTGGTCAAAGAAAAGAGCTAGGGAGAAGGAAGATAATTTTTCTATTATCATTAAGGATTCAGCTGGTAATGTTAATTTGGCTGAAACTTTCTTCCATGATATTGATGGTGTAGTATAGACCTCCTCTTGTATCAGCTAATGCTGATTGGGCAATTTTTAATCAAGTTGTCTTACCTCCAAGATATAGACAGGAAGTTCGTAGAATGCTTCATGAGATTCCACAGGTGGACATTTTGGCATTAGGAACATAGAAAGTAAGATAGCTCACCGTTTTTCTGAAATCCGAAAAGAACCTGTTTCATGTGGCATCGACTGGTAGTGCGCATTCTGAAGCAAAGTAGGATTTATACATTACGCCTTTGTTCCAAAATCGCTTCTGCCACAGATATATCTGTTGAAGGTATTGGGCTTAATATGGAGGCTGTTTATATACTGGGAAGGTGTACATAGGATGTGACAAAGCCTTATAATGTAACGAAAGAAACTGGAAGGATAAGCTTATGAAAGTGAAATTCATTGTCACAGGATGGTCACGAAGACTTATCATGACTTGGTAAAGTCACTGTTACGATTACTATGTTACTACTCTACGTTTTTTGGTTATGATACGGGGAGGCTGTACTCGATGTACCTCCTGAATATATCGCTTTTTTGGTTCAGATGGTATTCAGATGGAATTTTTTCTGTGAGTTGTTCTATATTACCATACCAAAGATCCTATACTGGAAAGTGTTCCGCCGTTTTATGCAGAGATGCTAACAGCGTGGACTGACCTACAAAAGTGTACTAATGTTCCAGTCTCCGAGAAAATCAAGCTCTTTGTCGGCCCATAGTTTTCAATCCCAGACTTATTTTTCAGGATATTCTCATTTGTTTGTAAAGCTTGGATTGTTTTGTTTGAGAAACACAATCTTGAATTTTGTGGAATGCGGGTGTAGTCGAAATCGTTATCTTTCAAGAAGCGGATATCAAACGTATAGAAGTTGAACTGTTGTATGAACTCATCAAATCATGTGTACCAAAAGAAATATTGGCTATTATTGAAAAAAATGAGGTTGTAAATACGGAGCATTACCAATGAGCCTCAGGTACGCTGTAAAGGTAAAGTAGGCCTTGTTAACTCCTTTACGACTCTTGCCTTTTATAGAACTCTGAGTGAGAAGATTATGTATTCGCCTGTTTCGCTGGGTTTCTGGATGTCATTGTACCCGAATATAGACACGAAGGAGAGTTGGAATTGGGTTTTAGAGATCAGATTCCATAGATCTGGACTTCAAATTCTTGCCTAATGTTGTCTTATCAAACACAGAATGGCGAAACGCACATTAGAAGATACTGATTTGTGTGAAATTCTACAAGATCTGAAAGTGCAATCTACTAGAATTTTTGAAATGTGAAGATCTAAAACCATTGCATTAATATTTTGGGACAATGGTGGGTAGGTTATTTAGGTGTGCATCCCTGCCATGGTTTTTAATAATTTTAATTATGATCAATTTATGTTGATTATTGTGTTTGTATTTATTCATTTATTTCATTGTGGTTTAAGCCGTACTTAAGAATATTTCACTCATACGACGGTGGCCAGCATTATGGTTGGAGGAAACCGGGCAGAACCCGCGAGAAACCCATAAACATCCACAGGTTGCTGGTAGACCTTCCCACGTGCGGCCGTAGAGGAAGTCAGGATTATTGTATAAGAAAGGCGACATTGTAATTGTCTTTTCATGAACAACGTATGTAGTCTAACGTGGATGCACACACACACACACACACACACACGCACATACGCATGCACCACGCACGCACGCACGCACGCACAGAGAGACAGACATAAATTGGTTTACATGGCTGCAAGGTAATAAGATGTGTTCCAGGGATTCAGGCTGTTCTAATCAACAATGGCTAGTCCATAGAGAACTATTACTATAATGCTGTGGCTTAAAACCGGTGGATCCTGCATAAATAATTCCCCGCAGCTTTAAAAACTAAACCTGCATTTTTCGGGGAAGAGAATGAATGAAGATTACATTTTTCGGTGGACAAAGCACGGCTCTCAAAGTTGAATTAACGATGGATAGCCATATATAAGCGTTGTGCGATGCTAACTTACCACGGAATATTGTGAATATTGTTTCTGTTTTCAAAGCTTTGGTGGAAGAAGTAAAAATAGCACATGCTTATTTTACACAACAATGGGAACAATTCTTTAAAAGATGTGTAAAGTTTACTCCTTTGTGAGAATATAAAGGGACAATGGCAATCTGAGGAATTTGCAAGGACAGAGCACGGCCCTATGATGCGAAAGTACTGCTAGTTTGCAGTGAACTGTGCAGTCATCAATGCCTTTGTTGAACAATGATGGATAAATAAAGACCTACTTGTCGTATAAAATAAAAATAGATGCAGTGAAAGGGAAAACCCATTTGAAAAGTGCAAGAACGGTGGCATTGTTTGTCTCCCTAAGGCCAGACAGGCCTGACCACATGCTACGATAGACGTACCTGGCTACCTGGGAAAATCAGTGGATTCCTGCCGATTGTGATACCAGATAACCAGAGCAGGGATGAGACCAGTCCCAGTGGGTAATCGTCTCAAACCGAGGGCGTTACCAGCCATGGATAGATTACGTTAAATAATAATGCCCGTGTTGTCACTTTTCGTTTCATTGTACGTAATCTTTTTATGTGTAGTAAACTGTGCAACTTAAAATCTCTTGATTTTGTTCATGGTTTTCTTCTTCTATAAACTAACCTGGAACCTTATGATGAAAGGGGAACGTACATATGTATTGGTCTATATTCAGTTGTGGAAGTGTAATGGCTCCATCCCTAACACCCCCAATATGACCATTAGTTTACAGTGCAAACACCCGGCAGCTTGTTGCCAGGCCTTCTACCCGTAATTTTACGGGGCAGTTTTAGATGAGAGGAAAGTTAAGAAAAATTCACTCCCAAAGTTTGCTGAAAGTGACCTTTTTGGCACTGCGTTATTGGCGTTATCTTGGCGCTTGTCACGAGCACCAAGTATTGACTTTTTATCAGTTTATGTCTCACTCACATACCTTCTTTCCGTATGGAAAGTTACTCTGGAATGTGAGCTGAAGTCTAACGCCACAATGTCTTGTAGAGAAGATTTCCACATTTTCCTCAAAAGAAATGATAAAGGTAGTGATAACAGAACGAATGATATGTTTTGTACATTTTGCAAACATTCCCGATGCCAAAAGATTCATACTTCAGAAATTTAAAGCATGTTAATTGCAACTGTATGTCTATTTAAAATTTGTATTACAGCTTTAGATATATATGTGCAAACACATTTAAATGTCATCACGATTACACGTCACCACGATTATGCCTTACACGTAAGTAGTCCTGTGAAACAAATACTTAACTGTCAAAAAATCAATATAAATTAATTCACAAATTGTAAAGTGCATTGAGAATGCAAATGTGTTGTGACTCCAATACCGTTCACTCCCCTTCCTCAATTAGTCACTTCAACACATAACAAAAATATGCCTAAGTAGTTTTATCTACCTGTCACTTTAAAATATTTAACAGGAATTGGATATATATATATATATATATATATATATATATATATATATATATATATATATATATATATATATATATAATATTTATTAAAAACAAGAGCGGGATTGCTTATAGTTTTTCTGTAATATATAGAGGAGTAACTGGTGAGCACTGATTACATACTCAGCAAGCCCTAATCAGGTCAGATCATTGCATGAAAACGCTGCAAGCAGATTGCAAAAATCCAGAATACAGAGAAAGAGTGACTGGATTATCATTTTGGTTTATTCCGTCGCCCCCTGGCGTGGGAGACATCCCATATATACACCAGTAACATCTGAGAAGATGTATAAAGAATGGAAAAAACTTTACAGTTACCATCGTGTAACAATATATTTAGGGAGTAAATTGTTTATTTATTTATTTTTTTTTCTTTGCTGCGATAGGTAACACCTTTGGGATTTCGACGCATTCAGCCTGTGACGCGGAGGACTCCCAACCGAATCCATAGTGATGATCGGGACACCGACAGGTCTTGCCGTCCCGATTAAACTCTTTGCCAGCCGGGACAATCTCCTTACCGTAGTAACAGTTGGGGCCTAGAAATAAGCAAGATAAACAAAAATAATAACTAGGGCTAATGTGACTATAACAAGAGTCTCTGATGAGATAGTAGTTCTACTGGTCGGGAAAAAATTATCACGGGGTCGATATATGTATGCATGTATAGCTGACTGAAAACTGAAAATCAATACTACGAAATATGTATCTTTATTCACTTGCGTCAAGTTTTACAGAAACTGAACAAAAGCTGGAACAGTAAGTAGTAGTATTTTGCAAAAAAATGTATATAAGCTGTATGAACAGACAGACAGACAAACGGAAAACCGATCAATGAAATGGAAAATCGATTCTACAATTTATGTACCCTGAGGTAGTCTTGACTTTAACAAATTTTCGCGTAAATCAGACAAACCCTACAGGAGGAGTTACAGTGTTTTCAACCAAGTTCTGCTTAAATTGGACAAAAACTGTAGGAGAAGTAGCAAGAAATGCCATCATGGCACATAAACGGAAAACCAATCATGGGAATAGAAAATCGATACGACAAAATATGTATCTTGATGCAGTCTACATTTGAGCCAAGTTTCGTTGAAATCATACAAAAACTGTTAGAGTAGTAGCGTTTTGAAAGAAATGTTAACATGGTGGATGAACGGACAGACAGATGGAAAACCGATCATCGAAAGAGACAATCAGAACTAAAAATTAAGTATATTCATGTTACCACTTGAGCCAAGTTTCATTGAAATCGGACGAAAACTGCAGGAACAGCGTATTGAAAATGCTAACATTTTCTCTATAAACAGACAGACGGACAACCGATCATCTTAACGGAAAATCGATAATTTCAATTATGTATCTTGATGTAGTCTATATTTCACCCCACTTTTGTTGAAACCAGAAAAAACTGCAGGAAGGGTAGAAAATGTTAATATATTCTGTATAAACAGACAGACAAACGACCAACCCATCATCAAAATGGAAAATCTATACTACAAATTATGCATCTTGATGTCGTCTACACTTGACCCAAGTTTCGTTGAAATAGAACAGAAACAGTAGGAGAAGTAGTGTTTTTAAGGGAAAGTTAGCAGACGCCGGACAGACAGACAGATGGACACACAGACGAACGGGCGGACGCCAGACAACTTGCCAATACATAACCTCTTCTGGTGCGGAAAAACATTTCCTTCGCCAAGTCTGTGCTAGTTTATCTTATTTATTTATTTGAAGGACCTCAGCAAATAACGTCATAATATCTTCTTTAGGCGACTGCTAAAATTTCTATCATAGTGCAAAATACCAATGATCCAGGTAATCCTTGTTGTAAATGAAAAGGTGGAAAGTTTTCAAGTGTTGACATCCAGCCAAGCATCTTAAAAACTCCTGGATGAATAGTCGCTAATCTGTCTTCTTGGAGAGGCCCGGGCGTAGACTTCGTCTACAGCTAGCCCCAGGTGACTGTATCACTCCTGCCAAGTCGTATCATAGCCACAGCGGCACCAATGGTAGAACTTATGCGCTTTCACGCCAAGTCAGAGAAATCCTTTCTGAACGATGTTTTCAGTCCAAAACAGGTGTCAACTGTGGCTCTTACCTCTCAGCTCGGCCGCATACACAACAGCCCATGTAAATTCCACTCGGTAATGACACGCCAGCCCCGAATTCGGGAAATAGCTACCTTGGGCTAGTCTACAGCCAGTGCTAAACACACACACACAGAGTAACGACCGTGTCATTGTAAGAGGAAGCGTGAAGTTGTTGTTGTAAAGTCACTGTGACAGCATGGAAGGGCTCGCTGTTCTGAACAGAGCGGGAAAGTGAAGACGGACCAAAATTTACAACATTCGTTCTTGAAATCAACCCTGGTTCTGTATAAGTTATTGATATTCGTGTAGACGCATCTGCACTTCAACCAAGAAAAGCTTGTACTCGTTTTCCTTGGTATTTTTCTGGTACGGAGAGTTCATTGGCTAACGCCGATTACGTCATTTTTCACTTCTATCAGAAAGCCAGGCGCCCCTCAACAGAGCACAGAATCGATAGATTCAAATCGTCTGTCGTGGAAAGTGTTATTTCTAACTCGTTCAGAGAGCATTCGATACAGGCTCTGGTTCCTGTATACAATATAGCGGGCCGTGTCCAAGCGGTCAACACTATTGTCCTTCGAACACATGAAGAGCTGGTTTAAATCCAGTTAAGACGGGGAAAGATTTAATAGATTCCATAGCCAACTCCGTTAACTACCTTGGCCATGACAGCAGTAAGAAGTCAACGGTTCAGCGGTTTGGAATTACAGAAAGCTCTGTGGTATTCACTTCATACGTTCAACCAACGTGGCCCACAGACTCAGCATGTGGAGAAAAGTTCGTCACCTATTTCCAACATGGTTGTCTTTTATTCTGGACACTCGGGTCTCCTAACCGCCATCGTCTGAGCGAAACATTCCCGAGTATGGCGCAAAATATCAATCGATTAATCAATCGAGCAATCTGTCAAACAAAATAAATCTTACCATTAGGGCAGGTGGGACAACATTGACCTGGCTTTCTGATGGCGTCCACACACATGGGCATGACGCAGTCAGCAATGGCACAGAAAGCCTTTCCTCCTTCTGGCGGACAGTGACACCACTCACATGGTGACGGTTTGAAGTCTCCTGGAGGGTAGAGTTTACCATCATAGTGCAAACAGCCGTCTAGGCGACAGATGGCCTGTTGGTGGAGGTGTCCGTTGCCAGACCATGGGTCGGGACATCTACAGATCATGCCGTCTATCTTCACATCTTCCCCTGCCTTGATTATCTTCTCTCCAACATAGCAGTTAGGGCCTGACAGAGAAAAATAAGAATTTCAATTCCCATGTATACAGGTTTGCTGCTCTACTCAGTATTATGGGAATAACCTTGATTACGCTTCGTGGTTCCAATTGATGCTGCGGTCTCCTTGGCTTCCGTGGCTAGAGCAGCGTAATGACCCCAACCAGTGCGATCGATGTGGTGGTAGTGGATTTCCTCCGGGCACTTTCCAGTTTCTTCCCATCATAAATGCTACCCGCCGTCGTATTAGTGAAATATACGAGTACGGCGTAAAACACCGGTCAGATAAATAAAATTAGTTGATGTTTCTTACTCAGTATGTTTATCGTGACTAACGCCGGGCGTAGATCGACCTTTGTGACTGGCTTTCAGGTGACTCAAGCATGTCAGAGCGCCAGGGAGCAACTACGTTGGAATATCCCGTAGGGCGCTGGTTTTACTCGCCCTACACAGGCTTGCGACTACCGACAATTACCGTTGCTAAGGGATGAACACCTACCTTTCTGCGACACCGATCATCAAGCTGTGTCGAGATCCGTCGATTTTCTCGTGATTGCCCTGTTTTAACCTCAGTGGTAAGTTACAACATTGTTGGTCACATGCAACAGGTCACGTGACAGTCACATTGTTACCTCAGAGCTGACAGATGCATCGCGACAGTCGACTTACGCACAAACTGCAAGAGTGTGTTTAGGGATCGCCAGATTCTGGCGACGGCATGTTTTCGATATACATGTTACGTGTACTAGGGCTCGGTGGAATTGGACCCAGATATTGAGAATCGCCAGTCGAACTACGCCCCACTTAATGTGTTTGTCTTGATCAACTTGTTGCCATGAAAACACAGTCCTGTGGAAGCCGATAGCGTCCACCTGCTATCATGATTATATCAAAATTTTATGCACGCCACTGTGTGCTCAGGAGATCAGTGAGGGATGGGCACGTGTCTGTGATAATTGTCCACATATACGTCCAATTAAGAATCATTTGCCTGAACGTATTAGTTTTACGTTTTTGAACGTGCGATAGTCTTTATCTCTTTGTTTTCTTGTTTTGCAACATGCACGTGTCGCATGAACGTGTTCGCGCGAGGCCTAGTTCGTTTTCGAAAATAAAAAATGCGTCTGCAGGGGATTTGAATACGGTGGAGGTAGCGAGATTACTACTGGACATGATAGGTTGCATTAATTCCACGTTCTAACGGATATAGTCCGAAGTTTTGGCAGACTTTACAGAACTTGCTTCTTATCGCATGGTCCTACGTGACATGAAATGCATTCTAAAGGTACAGCCAGCGTGTTGGAACCCATAACTGTCCAAAAACAGTCTGCTAAACTTAGAAGCGCACATACGAAATAGAAAATAGCATTTGATAATTTTTCGTAGTAAATATTATTGTTTCATATTGTTATTGTAGGAAATTATCGCATCATCTTTATTTTATTCTGATAAATGAAATTGTGTTGCTCTATTGGTCCTCCTCCCTTCGTAAAGGCCACACGTTCCTCTAGGAGCGGTATACATTGGGCGTTTTCCCACCACCCGATCAAGTCGACTCTGACCGACTCTCGACTGCTGTGGTCGATCCAAGTCGCGCTGGATAGTATATAGTCGGAGAAAGTTTCAGTTTCAGTTTCTTTATTAATCTCAGGCCCTTATCTGGGCATTGTGATAATTACATAGTATTATTACAAAAGTTGGCGTTGGGCACTGGGCCACAGCACCTGACGACAGCCTTCTACACAGAGACTCCCCTATACTTCACGCTACCCCTCAACGTCACTTCTGGGTAAAAATTGGAGCACAGTATGGACGATCAGATCGCGATAGAGTATATGGCTATTGTAGCCATATAGTAGCCAATTAAGAAGCCGGTCCAAGGTGGTCATGTTATCAGACTCTGAGCTGTGATTGGCTGAATGAATAGCAACGTCGTGGAAGATTTTAGTAGGATTGGATACACTGCTTGAAAACGCCTAACTACACCCTACTAGAGCGGCCTTACCATTCATAGCCCATCCCAACTGAAGCCAACCTACCAACTTACCGCGTTTCCGGTTTGAAGCGATTTTCTCGGTCGGTCACAGTCGGGGTGGGCCGTGGCAAAACACCTGATGTTAACAGGTCTTCAGTCACCAAATCAAAGAATACATCTTACCATTAGGGCAGGTGGGACAACATTGATCTGGTTCTCTTACAGGGTCTACACACATGGGCATGGCGCAGGCAGCGATAGCGCAGAATGCTTCTCCTCCTTCTGGTGGACAGTGACACCACTCACATGGTGACGGTTTGAAGTCTCCCGGAGGATAGACTTTACCATCATAGTGCAAACAGCCGTCTGGCCGACACTCAGCCTGCTGGTGGAGATGTCCGTTACCCGACCACGGATCGGGACATCGACAGATCATGCCGTCTATCTTCACATCTTCTTCAGCAGGAATTATGCTTTCTCCCACATAGCAGTTAGGGCCTGAAATGTTATAAGAACTATCCCTGATCTTTCGGGTTATCTAATAAAGTAAGTTCATCAAAAAGGAGATAGATCATCTGAGAAAAGTAAGGTGGAATTACTTTACTAGTAATCTCTGCATTTTCGCCATTGTGTGGGTCGCTTCCAACTTTATCTCAGTCGTCCGCTTTCAGCATTGTTTTCTCGGTCGTTTTCAAAGTTATCTCGGTCGTTTTAAACATTATCTTTGTTATATCATGATGGTTTCTTAATAGCAGACCCGGTATCGATGTCTTTGTGCACACACTTGATCGCTGCAGCCGTTGACCGGGGTGTTTTTAAATTATACCAAATTGGTATAGAATTTGTAACCCAAAGACTACATTTACAACATTGGATATATGTAGCATTAAGGTTAACAAGGCGGTGTCTGAGACATAGTTTTAATGTTTGCAGCAACGTGGTCTATTTACAATGGCTGGTACTCCTTATATACTGTACCAGGGAAAGGCATTTCCCCAAATTTCTAATAGCATGTGGCGTACAGCGTATAGTAAGGCCATATGAACGTGTGTTTAACATAATTGTCAGATAAAATGCTCTAAAACTGCGTTGTAGAAGTTGCATATATTTTACATCGTGGAGAATTATGGCCCACCTGTCTACTACCAAAATTCGGAATGATTTATATGTGCGAGTTTTCTGTTAAGAGAGCTCTCATTTTCAATTGGCAGAAACTTTCATTCACTTCTTCTAGCCTCACCGTTTGGGCAGGTTGGACAGCATTGTCCTGGTTCTGTAGTGTAATCCACGCACGCCGGCAAAATGCAGGACATCATAGCACACATGGGTTCCCCGCCCGTCTCTGGACAGTGACAAAAGGCACATGGTGACGGGGTAAATTCCTCTCCTGCCGGGTAATATTGCCCCTCCCAATAGCAGTCCTGTGGCGGCGTTGTTGTTTGTGGCGGAGGCGATGTTGTTTGGATTACGGCCGCTTCCGACACACCAGCCAGAAGTATCAGGAACACCAAGGCTTGTCCTCCAATCATTCTGCCCCCTTCGAGTTTCATCGTTGTAATATCTCAGAAGCATATTACCCGCATTGATATACGGGAACAGGTCGATGAAAAGGTCAATGATACACTGGCGAGAGAACTGAGCCACAACAGCTGGACAAGGACGGTGGCGATGGCGACTAATTTACGCACAAAGACCCATCTATACAATTGAACAATCCCATCTTTGATAAGCTTATCCGCCTACATCTTCCGAGTAAAAAGTTTAAACAAGGAGATCTCGGAATATAGATTTACTGCCAGCTGCGGGGAAGACAATTTAATAGATACTACCATAAAATCTCGCACCTCATGATACCGTTAATTCACGGTACAGGATAAATTCCGAGAAAGTTCTAAAAAAAATGCCCATGCTTTGGCTCTCTATTTTTTTTAGTTTTCCACTTCTCAGTCCTAATATGGCCGTTTGAGATACCTCAAACAAGCAATCCCGTGATAACAATGTGCTGGCGTATTAAATCGATGCATTTATACATTGACAAAGCAAAATTTTCGGTCAAGGCCCAGTATTCGGCGATAAGTTTGGACTCATATTCATACTCCTTTGTATTAAGCCTATCAATGGACAATGTTGTAGTGATCTTAAGACTGGGATCAGATTTGGCTTTTGTCATCAAAACTTCAAGGATATAGAAGATTCGTCAAATAAGTGTTTAACCTGGTGTCAGCTGGTGAGGGTGTGTTTCTCTGCGCTTAACAGCAACATAAACCTATGGGTTGAATATTCAATATACCACTACACTTTCTTCACACAAACAAAACTTGTCATAAAATCTTAAAAGGGATTGCTGAGAATGCAAAATTGCTCCTTTCGGTTTTAATCAAGGACTATGATGTTTTAAAAAAAGCAATATTTCAGTTTGTGCTGATATTTCTCTAAAATACAATTGTATAAAAGTGAATGAATATAAAGGCCAACGTATTCATGAGCTGTCAGCTTAGAAAAACACCTCTCCTGCCCGTTTGCTAAGCACTTTATGCGCGCATTTTCGTTGAGTTTTTCACTTCTTGAATGAGGGACTAAAATGACCAACAAAAGAACAGTGCCTTCGTCATGTGATCTTTCATCAATGTGACCAACGAATTATTAACTTGCGCCGTGACCTACGACGTTGTGAGTTGATCGAACAAGGTTTAAAATGTTGGACTATACCCATTATTCAAAATACCACGAGAATAATAATGAAGCTTAAACACATGAAGTTAAACATTATGAACTGGAAAAAAATGTTCCAACTGCATTTTCCACGCAATATTATGGATATTCAATGTCTCATTGTTCAGCGCCAGTGGTGATTCGTGTAACTAACTAAAGGCAATTTCGGTAGTGATTATGAGTGAATTTACAGAGCTGAATGTAGGCGATAAGTTAAAAGGAACAGATTATTTACACACGCTGGTAAAGATCGGAACTCCATATAGTAGTTAAACTTCCATGTCCAGTATTACATTTGTTATTTATTCTACAAAATATGTAGGACAAAAGGGCGGGAATTTTTTTTTTTTGGGGGGGGGGGGGATATTTTAGAGTATTACCTTTAGTACCTTTCACTCAGGCCTTTCTGGCTATTTCATTATTGTTTAACAAGCCGTTGATCTTAATGTTTTAAACTTAATCTTTTTCGGGCACATAATAAATTAGATAGCTGTTTCCAGTGGCGCATCAGTTCGCATGCTCGGAACGGGTAATAGGTGGAAAAATCAAAACCCACGGTCATTTGTGCCTGTGCACCAATACTACACAGACTTAAGCGACAGTCAAGGATCTAGCTCAGTTCCACTTTCCTGTGTGGATTTTCGGTTTTCGACTTAAAATTATGCGCTAACCGTTTTCAAGTCTCATAAATCGTAAAAATAAAATGTCTGAAAGGAGGCGAGGTGATTGGGCCAATTTGACGCACTTTTGGACCGTTTCATGTCCTGATTTAGGGATGAGGGAAGATGTTTCCCAGAACACAATTTGTACAGGATTTGTATCTCAGCGCTTCTGACTTTTGTGTGAAGGGCCTTCTACGACCTCCTTCATGGTTGAAACAGCAATTTTATCCTTTGCTTTACGAGAACTCCTTGACACATTGATGTTGGAGAAATAAATGCTTACTTGACAGGTCTTGTAGCTGTAGTGTAATGTTAGAAATTATAACATGCAGGCCAACCTTTTTCTGTTTGGAGAGAGAGAGAGAGAGAGAGAGAGGTCTTGGGTTGAGTTTGGGTAGGTGACCTCTACATGTATATTATGTTGCTGTTGTTCTTTTTTTATACCAGTATATGTAAATGGATAGTTTAAAACATATCAATTAATTTAATTGTTTATATTGATTCCAATGCATACAGGTAAACAAAGATCACAGATACAGTGTGGCCTTTAACTGAATCCACTCATTTTCAGATTGTGGTCAGTCGGGTTTTGCCCAATCCAGCTATTGGCCAAAACTCCACCTTACGGCCTCACTTCCTTTGCTTAAATTTGTAATTGACTGCCGAGAGGCGATGCTCTTTAACATAACCAAATTACAGTATCGTTATCTTTGAATGCATAACAAATAATGTTACTGTAACCCGTACTCAAGAATACTTCACTTATACGACGGCGACTATCATGGTGGATCCCCCGGGCTCTGTCCGGTTTTTTCCCGCCATAATGCTGGCCATATAAGTGAAATATTCTTGAGTATGGCGTAAAACAGCAATGAAATCAATAAATAAATAAATACCATGGTGGAAGGAAACCGAACAGGGTCTAAGAGTCCGCAGGATGCTTGTAGATCTTCCAGGGAACAGCTAGAGAAAACCATGCATCATGAGGTGGATTAGAACTCACGGCGATCGCACTGGTGAGACGCTTCTGAGACATTGTGCTCTACTACGCTAATTACTCTGCCACGGGTGCCCGCAGATAATTATAATTATGTGTCATATCTGTCATACCATTCTTTTGACATGCACTTATCCACCTTGGTTTACATAAACCACAAACAAGCTTTGATTCTCGAGTGTTAAACGTCTGTTATTTTACGTCAAAAGAAAGGTATTATTATTGAATAAAATCGCTCCTTCATGGTTTCGAGAGCTGAAATATCCATTTCATCTCGCCTGTCATACAAGACCCCCAGAAACTCCCTCTATCACTATAAACAAAGGGACAATACTGTAAACACCAATCACACAGTTATATCGCTCCTCAGTCAGTGATAAACTTGAGTATTGACAGTTACGTCAAGTGCAGATTGTAGTAAAATTATTTCGATCAGCATGACCAAAACAATTGGTATTGTTCAGAAATATTATCTGAAGAGCGTTATTCCTAAACTACTAAAATCCCCTAAAAACATCCTCATATTTACCTTGGAAAACAAATGTACACACAACTGAATGCCCCCATTACTCCCGACTAAAAGCACTGCGCTGGGAGTCTAGGGAAATATCACACAAAAATAGTTCACTACACTTTCTTTGCAATCATCAAAAATAGCCCTCATTCAAGCGAAATGTTACACTCAGTTATTTAACTTGAACATTTTGCAACATATCAGAACATGTGAAACCAATTAGTAACCTGAAAAATGGGCTGAGTTCAGAACCAAATCTTACTCCTTCATTGTAAACAAACAAAATGACCACTACGGGTGAGGAGAGAGTGAAGCCTACACAGACGATACGCTTTTAAACACAATATACGAGATGTCAAGTCCTAGAGAAGAAGTAATATGTCACTTAATTCTGGGGAAGCCTTACAATATTGTCCTTCGATGCACTGTGGAATAAACTAAGGAACTAAGGACAGTTTGTCATGCACAGTCGTGGACGTAAGATGCACAGGTAAAACGACTCCATTCGTGGATTCGAAAAAGGGGATTACAGATGTTATAGCTACAAAAATGCTTCACTGTTATTTCACTTAGTATTATTCCACCCTATTCAGTGAAGATAATGACCCTTTTATTCTGATCACCCAAAAATATTGATTGGATTGGCCATTAGCCCAAGGTTTAACTTGGTTACCCCAAATCCGAATGAGCTTAATTTCGTAATGTCGATTGCAGACAAAAAGACTGACAGACAAACAAAACTAAAACATTTATTGAATGTTTATCGTTAAAATTTTACATTTTTATATTTAAGACAATGATTGAACGACTGTGGTCGTGTAGGTATGTGTTTGTAGGAGAGAGAGCCGGCAAAAACCTCAAATACATTTAGAAAACATAACTAGATGCACTAGTCTCGGAGGAATGACAATAGATGCATGCATACTGATGTATAGTTATTTCATACCGTCTGCGGCAGATAACACACATCAATCTATGGCATCCACATCATTGCGAAGAAAACTCAGTTAGAATGCTGTTTTCTAATTCATAATGCTAAAATCCATGACCATGTTTTCAAGACAAATAGTCCATTGTCTCAATCTCAGTCACACTTATTAACAAAGAAGAGACATGCAGGATGATAGGAGAAGATAGGTATTCTTTGTGATAACATGGACATCAAATATATTGATGTATAGCGTTTGTGGGCTTAAGTGTTTATGACGTGTGGCAATGTTGCTAAAGAGAATGAGTGAGTTTCTGAATAGCAAAAAAGAAACCTTCTGGCATTCCAGTACAATCACAAGAAAAACGTTATACACTTAATAAACAAATAAACAAAAACAGTACAGACGTCAGGTCGTTCGAAAATGTATTACAGCCGCCATACCAATTTCATTTAACACAAATAGCACTTTAATAGTCCGGGCTAATGTTAAAGCCAAGTAAACCTCATACGAATCTTTTGACCTGCCAGGACTGTAGTTGTGGACTCCTGCTTGTGATGTGGGACAACCATTCGATTGTTTGGTTTCGTGATTTCAACCAGCTTTAACAGCAGACACAAGTTTGTCCCAGAAAAGGGCCTCGCCGTCTCTGTTGTTCGTCATCTCTATGTACGTCTGCTTGTGGATGATGTCAATGACCTCTGATGTCAGCTGCCTCGTGGGTATTTCCTCCATCAGAACAATCAATAAGAGTTGTCTTCCCGTGTAAATTCCTTCCATCCGCGCCATATTCATTTCGTACATGCACCATTTGCTTTTGAGAAAGTCTCGGGTTAAAAAGACGACCGTTTTCCTACTGTTTTGTATGGCGTGTAGAATGTTGTCTGTTATATAAAGACCAGGGACAAAGTCCCTCTTGTCGATGCATAACGTCAGACCTGTCTCAGACTCTAACCGTGGAATAACCTGCTCGCGGATAAAACCTCGAGAAGAGTCTTCGTAAGAAACAAAGGCGTCAAAACCATACGGATTCGCTTCAGTGCTGTCAAGGCGCTGGTAGCCAGTTCGCTTTTTCCAATTAGACAACCTATAGCATAGATAACGGATTTTCCAGCGTTGATGATGGATTAATTTCACTGTTATGGCTGTAAGAACCAATGACGAAGCTGCAGATAATACAGTAATTAAAATTTTGTAAGATCGACATTGCCGCTGAAGAAGGTTAAAGATGGACTTACTGGCCGTAAGAGACATAGCTGTTTCATTTGTGAAGGTACAAAAAGTATTAGATAAGTTTCTGAATCGGACTTCAGTTTCTGTTAGCCAGCCAACAAAATGCTGGTTGTCACAGTTGCATTGGATAGGGTTGTTCAGAATGTTAACCTCGATATTAGATGACTTCTGAATGTGATCCAGATCTTGACACAGCGACAGTGGTAGTGTGCGCAGTTTGTTTCCAGACAAATCCAGAGTTTGCAGTTTGGTCAAACCAGAAATGTTCACTGCAAAATCCGTCAGGTAGTTCTGTGATAGCAGCAGTGTTGTGAGATTGGCCATTCTAGCGAAAAGGTTATAACCCAAGTTTTCCAGCTGATTATCCCTTATGTCTAGATGCCTCAGGCCGGTTGAATTATAAAACGCCTTACCGCTGGTTAAACTTTTGCCCAGTTTGTTTCGTCCAATGAGAAGCGTATCCAGGCCCGTAGCATAAGCGAAGAAATAATCCGATATACTCACGCAGTCATTTCCGCTGAGATCAAGATAACGGATGCTTTCAATACCTTTAACGGGACCTTTCCATTTGTGCAGCTGGTTGTCGGCAAAGCTTACATATGTCAGAGAACAATTCACGACTTCCATAGCGGGAATGGTAAACCTTAGTTTATAGGTGCGACTAGAGTTCAACAGCCATAATTTGGGCGGAAGGTGAAATACAGGTACTATTCCGCCCACAGAGGAATTCTGGTTGTCCTCTTTGTCCTCGGAATTCAGTTTGTCCGTACTTTTCATGGTGTTAGCCTTCTTCGGAGCAGTATAATGCTGAAGGGTGTCAGGTTGTGAAGTAGTAATATGGAAGGCATCAGAAGCCGCATCTCTAGAAGCATCTATGCTCGTCGCGTAATTCTCTTGGTTGCTCGCATCAGCTTGCTCTACATTAATGAACCGCAGACAATGAAATACCTGCAGCCTATAAGTCTGTATGCTATTCCAAGAAATCCGGATTATCTTCAGGGACACCGGCATTAACAAAATGGGCTCCAGCCCCATGATTTGCCCGATTGAATTGTTGTCCGCATGGATTTCCTCCAGCTGAGTGTGGGTAAAATACTGCACGTCTTCTTTTGTTATAATCGTCATGGACGGACCAGCGTGAACCCGATGCATAACTATTCTGCGTATAGAGGAATTCTGTAACCCATATACACTTTGTCCGACACCACTGATCTCTAAATGCTCATTGTAACTGTAATCGATGGTGTCTATATAGGGGAGATAACTGAAGGCTTCTTTATCGATCCAGACCAGATTGCAATGATTTAACAACAAATTTTTAACGGTAATGTTCTTAAAATTTAAGAACGTGTTTTTGTATAATGTCGTGAATGAAACTGTATGTGACAAGTCCAATGTTCGAAGTGACATCATTTTCTGAACGCCTTTTCCAAATGTTTTGTTGGACAGGCCATTGATTACAAGTGTATCCAAAGAGGTCAGTTTACTTAGGGCAACATCCGGGTATTCACTTTCTGATGTATAAGACACCAAGCTTGACTTAACATTTAAATACGATAGATTTGAGAGATCAGAAAAAGCGCCGGCTGCAAATGTTGTCTTCGACATGTTCAGCAAATTCTCATTTATCAGTAAGGTCTTAAGATCCCGCAGGCCATCGAAGATGCCAGCACCGAGGTGGGAGATATAATTGTTGGACAGATCTAGCGTTTCTAGGTGAACGCACTCTCGGAAACTCCCGGCAGGAATATGGCGCAGGCTGTTGTGGCTGAGAATCAGCTTTGTAGCACCTTCTGGAATACCACGAGGAACCGAGGTTAAATTTCGGTGAGAGCAATTCACCAACAAACCATCGCCAGACCTCAAACAGTCACATGGAAAAGGAAGGGTCACACTGCAATTGTACTCGGTACTTCTACCGTGGTTATGCGTTCCCCTCTGAAGTCCATTCACCGGCAGCCCTCCTGGACTTCTCTGTTTACTCGTTCGTAATAGCTGCTCTTGTACAGTGGAATATGAACCCGGAATTCCGTCACTGACCTTGCCGGCTACATCACATCTGACCGAGTTCAGTGTCAGCATGCAAAGCGTCAGAGATATAACAAACATCATGACTCTTGTATCTGTTGCAGCTTTAGGCAGAACACTCCACGACTTTGCCTCACTGTAAATGTAAAAAAAAGAGAGAGAGAGAGAGAAATGGTGAGAAATGGCATCTAAAAGCTAAATTCGATTGACGGTTTAAAGGGATTAAAATTTCACAAAATCGCACGTGAATGTTTGTACGCTTAGGGTTTTACGTCGTACTTAACAGGCGGGTGGACTAAAAAAGAGTGTTCATACATCATTTTTTGATTCGTTTAAAAGTTATGTTATGTTCTAAACCTTCGCTGTAACATGCCGTGCATGTATTTCGCCATTACCTGTGACCTGACTAAAACTGTCCCCAAAAGCCAGCCATCAAACGTCTGCATGGGTCTATTTCCTGTTGCATGTATAAGTATGTAGTCCTACGGTTAGTCATGCATTTACAATTTTCTGTGCTCGGCCAAGCGTGCTGACTACATGTTGGTACCCCAGTCATACATTAGTCTGTGTTCTCCATCTCTGCTGTGTTGTTTTCAATACGGCGTACACAGTTAAATAGCAGAACAAGGGCTTTTGTGTGTATTTTGCCGAATCATTTCCTTTTCGGCAGCCATAAATTAGCTCCCCGTTCTCTTTTAAGTACCTGTAGTCTTACACTTGTTACTGTAAACATCCGGCTGCGTGTTTACTTCCCTTGACGAGATGGTGTTGGTATGGCAGTAGATTGCAGCCATGATCTTTCTCCTACCCATTTGTTCCAAATCGCAGATTTGGTCTGGGCAAATGTGTGGGAGAACTAGAGAATCGTCGCAACCGGCTTCCATATCTTGGGTAGTTGAATTAAAACCGGATATTAAAAGCAGGGGACACGACCTAGCGACTGGTATTAGGATGACGCACACGAACACACGCACAAACACACACGCGCACCCCCACACCTACCCAACACACGTACATTTAACGATGTACTAGATTACCAAACTGAAAGTCAGCCTCAACCACTCCTGGTATGACTCCGGATGACCTCGCCATTCAACCCCAAACTGCGGATATAAATTTTTAATTAAAACCTTAGCAGGTACATTTACGCATCGATGAACAAATAAATCATGTCTGCATACATCCGTATCTAGGCGCTGCCTGGCCTTTAAAATCTCTATGTTGTGAATCAGCCATGATTAGCCGAGAGGATGGCACAAAGCAGGAGTTTTAAAACCCTTCTGTTAAGCTGACCAAACATGGCGGACTGCGGGAATACACATATCAATCTGCATAATTGTCGGAAGGAAACAACATACAAAGACATGCAGGTCATCCTCTGAGATGGGTTTTAGAGTCGCCTCTCTACGGAATATATCAGGAAGACATACACATGAAGCGCCATAATTATCAGGCTTTGTTGCAACACAATTTATGATAAAAAATACAGCTTTTTGCTATATTGTTACAATTAAACATACACACTTTGGAAGTTTCCCCTTGCACTAAATTATCACACATTGCTGCTTTTCACGTCCGAGAGTGGCAAATTGTAAGGACTGTTGCAATTTGCCATCCCCAAGCAAACAACATACTGAAAAAATTGCATTTACACGTAGCAATACCTAAGCGGTTAGATGAAATATCTGCGATTAAATGAAATTTGAAAAGAAAATATATGGGTATTGATACTTTCTGCATGTTACATACAGCAAATATACACTGCTTGTAAGTATATTTAAACAATGTGGAATATAATTAGATAATTACTGAAATAAATAAATAATTAATAATAATTAGATCAACTTATACCACAGAAAAACGTATAAATCAGTAGATTAGAAAACAGTCCATACCCTTCTCGTGCCAAACACATCATAGTTACCTTAGCGCAACATCTCTCAACTTATCTTTAGCCAACCAGGAAGTTGGACGAAAATGTCTCTGTTATCGCGGGCATCTTGCCGCTTGGCAAAGTATATCAAATTAATGTTTACATTATTTAACAGTGACAAGCGCACGTTTTAAAAGGTCTTTTATAATGTCTCGTCGGGCTTTGTTTTATTTATTTGCATCGTGTTCTACGTGCCGCAATCAAGAATATATTTCATTTACTCGGCGGCGGCCAGCATAATGGTGGGAGGAAACTGGACCGAGCCCAGGGAACTATTATATGTTAACTGTTTATACCGTTGTGTTAACGCTGCTCAGGCCAGCGTGAACAAAGTGTGTCATTCTTGAGAATTCATGTGACTTTGTACCCAAGCAACTTCGCTCTTATATTACCTCGTGCCATAGTTAAGCCTATGTCACACCAAAAAAAAAATACAAAAAAAAAAACGTCAACTTTGGCAATAGACGTACATGTAGATGGATTGTCGAGAACTGTCTGAAAAGTTTACACACTAGTTTCTGGCATGTACGATAATACATGAGAGAGTTATGATTGGATTCAGTTATGTTCTAAACCCGAATATCTTACCTGTTTTACATATATCAGAAGTGTGTACATCGTCTGATCACTTTGTCATGCAGCTATACACTTGTATATAGCCAGTCAGTATCCGGTGTGTAAGTTGTCTAACGTAACTGCTAAGGCGACACATATCATAGAAATATGACGATATGATGGTTACGCTTTGACGAAGCCTACATCCTCTTCGTAAAACGGGACCTAGGCTATACATGTGGGATAGAACGTGAGTCTCAATACCGAATCCAGGCCAGAGTATCTGCAAGTGCTTAAAATAAGTCCTGGGAATCAATCTGGTGACTTGCACTGGCCATTCGTTTAGTCTTAAAGTACATAATTAATGTTGTAATTATTGTAATTATACTTTAGAGTGATATCATACATGCAGTTATTCTATACACTCGGATATAGTTGGGGCCGCTATTATATCACTATGTCCTGTCAGGGTTATACGTCGAAATAACTAAGCGCTTCGCAGAAATGCATTGTTATCTATAATGTACATTTAAACCGAATGAAAACCACCACTTCACAAGACTGAGATGTATGAAGTCTGAGGGGCGTACCCAGAAATAAGAGGAAATTGAAACGAAAAGAGACCAAAATTTTGAAGAAGAAAGTAAGGACACAGTTCGACACAGAGAGTAAATTGTACATGTACAGCCTACAGACCTACACTATGTATGTTGTGAACAATATAGACCTACACTCTGTATGTTGTGAACAATATAGACCTACACTCTGTATATTGTGAACAATATAGACCTACACTCTGTATGTTGTGAACAATATAGACCTACACTCTGTATGTTGTGAACAATATAGACCTACACTCTGTATATTGTGAACAATACAGACCTACACTCTGTATATTGTGAACAATATAGACCTACACTCTGAATGTTGTGAACAATATAGACCTACACTTTGTATGTTGTGAACAATATAGACCTACACTCTGTATGTTGTGAACAATATAGACCTACACTCTGTATGTTGTGAACAAGATAGACCTACACTCTGTATGTTGTGAACAATATAGGCCTACACATTTGTTATTATCAACCTAAACTTCTTGGCTGAAGTTGTACTTAAATGAATTCAAACACCATCTGCATGCTTGCTTTGATTATGCACAGAAAGCAACGCTGTTTGGAAGCGGGTCTGGTTTTTAAAGAGTATATGTTTTATATTTACTTCTGTGATTTCCATTGGATTCGTTAAAATTTGGTTGAATTTGGCGTATTTTTAAAGAACGTTCTCACTGTGTTTTATCGCCATATTGGTACATAAGGCAAAACTGATGGAGAAGTATGTCTGGTATTTGATCAGTTGACCGACTGACACTGGAGAGTTAATCAAGACTATATGTTTTTATTTACAGGCCTTCTAATTAGTCTGTAACGTTTTTCAGAAGGCTTGTGAAAAAAGAATTTCACAACGGAACTGCCTGGTGTCTGTAAAGTTTTCTCTGGAAACTCGTTCTCCTTCTTATTTCATCGAAATGTATTCTACAGTACATACATCGCTGAGCACTATGAAATGACATAACAATAAGAATTATTCGACCAGTAACACCTTTCATAACGCCATGTTAACCGCTATGATTTAGAGGAAATGAACAAAAGATCGGACTTTCGTCCTTAGCATTTTGAATAAAATTTGATGAAATCGTTTATTTAGCAATCCACTCCAGTTTATGGAGGTACATTAGCATTGTATTAATTCAACCATTACCCTTGGCGCGTATGTACTAAACGGCGTGATAATTTAATCATTATAGTTTTTTCAGATACAACTGTGTTGATGATAACTGGGAGTAGCAACAAACCGAGATATGCACCCACATTGTTATGTGATGCCTGCGACAAATGGCAGTTGAACACAATGCTGTGCTATAACATGTTAAATGGGAGACTAAAACTATAATTTGTGCTATCATATGAGTGTCCCTGCATGTACTGCCTAAAGTAAGTGAGGCCGAGCGCCTGGGTATTCTGATATCGGAAAATTATATGTTTTACCAACCACGTTGAGACTACCATTAACAAAGCCAAATGAGATCCTGGAATTTAATCTTTCAGTGCTATCCGGACTTTATGAAAGGTATCTCCGTATTTTGATTTATTGCAGTTTTCTTCCGCTTGAGATAAGGTCACTACAATCTGAAAGCCGTATTGTATACTACTGAAAGTGATCCACTGACATGTAGGGAGGACTGGACCGTCGGGGAGGAGTGTTCTTATAATGTATGTGTGTGGGAGGGGGGCGGTGGATGAGGGATAGCCTATTGGTGAATCTTAGAAGAAGAATGCATTTGTCTCAAAACGCCATGTGGTGGAGGAACTATCTATACTTTTAAAATAACAATAGCGAAACAACGAATGTACAGTATACAGACATTCACATGCCTGCGACATTTGTATACATAATGATTCAGCCTATGAAGTAGTTTATAATAGTAAAGATTAAATAGCTCTAGGAAGGAAGATAAGCATAACAAGGAAGTTTGTCAAAACTGTTGGGCAATTTTGTTGATTTTAATTCACCGACCACCTGTCTCGCCGTGTTAGGGAGGTACAAACGACCTCTCCTTCAATCGGGAGGTTGTTAAATTGAGTAACTTCCAGCTCCTCAATTTTTCCTGTCGTACGTCTAGTCTAAATAACGTTTTTGTGAAACTATTCTAAGGCGTAAATGTGTTACAAAATGTAACCAGAAATTGTTGCCTAACATTTTGGCCAGGTCACATGGTACAAGAGGGCTTTTCTTACCTTTAGCGATAAAAGAGTTCGAACTCGAAACTCCCGTATTGTACGTCTTTCACGCTGTATTAATGTATGACATCAAGTGGTGTAATGTAGAATTTTAAGGAACGAAGGCAATCGGATCAATTTATCTTTATCATTAACATTAAATAATTTTTCTAATTTTAAGTGGCTTTGTTAAAAGAAAGTATCGTATAAATTCTGGTAGATATTGCCGCCGTTGTATTTCCAAGGCTGCAGAGTCACACGAAATGTGATATTCATCTCCATTTTCATTTGAGCCACACAAGTAGCATATTCGCTCATCTACTGCAATTCTACCCCAACGACCAGTTCAATGGAAAATTTATGACTTAAAGTTCTGAAACATAATAAAGCTTTACTGTATTTTCCAGCAAGACCATCTAAATATACCTTTATAATGTTGGCACTTACTTGAAGATACACTATAATTTACCTTTCAAGAAATTTTTAATATCAGCGCTCCTAATTCTGCATAAACTGGTCCGATAGTCTGGCTTCAAGCCACTACTTAATTTTCTAAATCCATTTTCTATTAAAAGTATCTTGGCTTAACCATACATCATTTGAACGCGGCAAAAATAAATCCATGTGGAGGGAAAATATGGTAAATCAGGGATTAACCAATTGATGATCCATTACGTCGATGCCAAAAAAAAACCAAAAAAAAAAACATTTCCATACATTTTTTTTTTAATTCCATTATTTAAAAACATATAGTACCTAAGTGTAACGTATATATGTTATTGTAGTGAAGTGTCAAGTTTAGTGTCGTTACCCAGACTTGTTTCCTTGTATTTCTAACCTGAATGTGTTCGAAGGATCTTTTTGACATCCTCCCTTAATGGTTTAAACAGTAGTTTGAAAGATCTTTATTTTGCCTTGACGTGCATGGACCAAATAAACCACAGTCACTCGAGTGGGGAGGGCTATATACATGTATACGTTTCATGGACGGGGAGATCGTAAATTGTAGGTTCCTGTCCAGATTCGTCATTTCTGCTTGCCCTTGCAAATTAGCTGTCTTAAATCGGCATAACTTTTAATGAAAATAATACATACTAATAAACAAATGTTACAATTCTGTTCAAGAAGGCATAAATCATACATGATATATTCATTGTCACCATGTATATAAATACATGTGTATGTCTTAAGTAAATTGTGTGGAGTGCATGGCCCCAGTGATCACACTGAATAAACTATAAGGTATAGTTAACAGCACTGAACACGCCTTCTATCAGAATAACTCCCATGACATGATAACCCTGTTTGCGGTTTACCAATAAAGTCAACACGGATATATCGCTGGATTGCTTTCTGTATGACACCGGTCGTCTGTCGTGGAAAACGATGGACCCAAACTCCATTGTTCTCATGCTTATTTATGGTGGACAGAAATACCGTAGCTTACTTTTGCGAACAGCATTGCATATCACTGAATAGCAATTTCAACCCCACTATGGTCCATGCGACTAGAGTAAATAAGCACAGGCCTGTTTTGGCCATACTAGGCCTATATCATAGGCCCCTACTGCGAAGAATTAACAGTTAAGGATACTAGAGCCCCTTGTGAGCAAATTTCACACTTTACCTTGTGATAAAATATGGCCATGTGTATGTATATATTCTGAAAGCTAAACCACTGCTAATCTCAAAAAAGCTTTCAAAATTTACCAAACTTTAATTTTAATCAAAATAAAGAGAAGGTTTGAAAAAAAATCAGAGCTGTTTTTCACAGTGTTCAATTAACGGTAATTGTATCCTTTGGAGTCTAGAATTAGGCCTAATATTCGTGGGCAGAATAGGTTCTGCTCGGATTACAGTGGTAACATGTTTTCGTGTTCTCTATCTGCAGCCAGACATCAGTACGGTACCGTAATCTATGGTATTCCAATTTACAGGCCTATAGTTTTACGGATGTGGGCTGAAATAAAATGTAAATTTCAAAAAGCCGTTGCGGTCCTGACTGAATTTCTGGTTTGTCAAGCTATATTTTGTGTACACATTTTAGTGCGTATGGTATTAACCATTGTGCAACTAGACCTATATGCCTATTGTATTTACTAAATTAGTTGATTTTGTTCCAAGTTCGATGCAGACAGTTTGTATCTGAAGTACCCCAAAAGAAACAAATCAAAAGGGTTATTTCCCTTTATCGTGTAATTCTTCCGCTCTGATGCAGTGAACAATCCGCGAAAAAGAAAGCACTATGTAGTGATCGTGGAAGAGGTAAGGAGTCCTTTAGATATACTAGTGCTATGAAACGAAGTAACTATGCCGTTTACCAGTCAGTTAACTTTCTCGGCAGTAGTAAGGATGAGGGTGATATCACGTGGTAGGGTGACGTCAATTCACTGAAAAATGTCCTTTTCTCAATGAACATCGGAAAAGTGGGTTAGCGACGAACAAAAGCTCAACCTGTTCTATACATCACCTCATCCTTACTACTGTCGAGGATTTTTACGCGTAACCTTACGTTTAACCAGAATTTAACACCACGGCGTCTAATTTCAAAATTTGATCCCCTATTGGGTGTGAGTTCAAACCCAGCTCACGCTGATTTCGTCTCCTGGCGTACCTGTGAACGTCCGCCAGCAACTCTCT
Organism: Acanthopleura granulata; assembly: GCA_016165875.1. Classification (NCBI taxonomy): domain Eukaryota; kingdom Metazoa; phylum Mollusca; class Polyplacophora; order Chitonida; family Chitonidae; genus Acanthopleura; species Acanthopleura granulata. The sequence goes on from JABBOT010000002.1 coordinate 10,628,775, forward strand.
GTCCGGTTTCCTTCCATCTCCATGCTAGCGTAAGTACCGTAGAGTTGGAAAGGAATGATTCGGTTATTTTTCTCAGTTGTTACCTGCAGATTGAATGCTGTTTGATGATTCTCATGACTGGTAAATACCTCTCGTAAATCCCGAAAGCTTTAAGAAGGATCAAGTTTGTGTCCTTCACCTTGGGAAGTTAAGCAAAGATGGCTGACTTAGGAGCAGGACCATAAAAGATACAGTGAGATATCATCTAATATTTCATTTTCACATTTTGGGAAATAGTGAAGACTAGGGTGGTGTTTAAGTGTTGCTTACCAGGTGGCACGTGATTTCTTACGTCAGTTCATTCTTGCCTCCCTGAATCAGTCTACATGAACAGTGACTGGACAAATGGAGGAAGCCAATTTCAAATATTATACTAGCGTTAAAACCTAGTGATATACACATGGGCACTGAATCCTTACTAGATTCATCTGTCTTAAAATCATGTCTAAGAAAATGCAGTCTGTCACAACAAACCGAATAGTTAAATGGTATAGACGTCTGCCTACATAACCAGCATTGATGACCAGTGCGAGTTCGAATCCAGCGATTTTCTCATGGTAACATGAAGGTCTGCCAGCAACCTGCGGGTGGTCGTGGGTTTCCCCCAGGCTCTGCCTGGTTTCCTCCCACCATGATGCTGGCTGTCTTCGTATAAGTGAAATATTCTTGAGCACGGCGTAAAGTACCAGTCAAATAAATCAATAAATAAATCAATGTAACATAGTCAATATACCGTTCTGTTATCTATGCAGTAAATAGGTGACAATGCATCATGTGACATGTATGAAGCATAGGTTATTTATGCAAATTTTTGGAAAATCAAATATCTCTTCATTCATTCTTTAACCAGTGAGGACTCAGTGAAAACACGTGATCTTGGAAAATACATAATGTCGAAAGGCACGTAGACAGCAACATGTAAGTATGACCCTCAACTTTACAAATCCACAGATTGAGATGAATTATGAAATCGAGCTAGGGCAACCGAAAAGGAACTGATGGGTTATGGTTATCAGCATTCATGAGCAGAGTGGCAGAAGCTACCACTAATGTCGCCATTTTGTTTGGTAGGCATGTGTATACATGCCCTCTCCCTAAACTGACTGAATCACTCTGACTCTTTCCCTTGACCTGATTCATGACATGACTGTTGTTCACGAGGTTTACTGAGCGCAGCGTAATCCCAACATAGTTTGCCCCCTCTGAATATTTTGCACAAGTTGGATGGGTTTATACGTGTGGCTCTAATTTTTAACCCCAACTGACCTCCTGAGTCTACGGCATTATTTGTCCTTAATTGCATGTAGAAATCCATGGAAGATAGCCTTTACTAATCAGAAAATTGATTAACTGACCATTGTTAAGAGTTATAAGAATTTCGTGTATTTGTCCTGTTCTATTTCTACATCAATATTCGAATGTCTTACAGGGTTTATTTGTCAGATGACAGCAGTTATGTGGGATGACATAGACGGAGAGGATTCTGGAGATATACAACTGAAGAGCACGGGCATCAAGTCCCCTGTAGTATGCTCTAAACATCAGGCTGTAAACATTACCACATATCTCCTGAAGATATCTGAGGCAGCCATCCAACCAGAAACAAAACTTGCAGCTCTCTCACTTCTAGATCAGATGTTTGAGCAAGACTTGCATCAAATTGTTCGGTTTACCGCCGTTGAACAGAACCTCCTTGCTGTACTTCTTGAACTGCTGGATGACTTCATTTTACCAGCTGAGAAATCTGACAAGAATTCGATTGTGGAATGCAGAACATTATCCCTGTTGCTTTGCCAGACGTCGTTAAAGCTGTTCTGGCATCTCTCACAGTTGCCAGTTTGTCAGCAGTATACCTTGATCACCGAGCCTGTTATTCGGCGGCTTATGACATTTCTGCATCCATCTCATCCACATATATATCAATTTTCATCATCTATGTATAAGAAATTTCGGACATACGCTCAAGGGAAAACTCTCTTTGCTCAAGTAAGGCGCCGAGCCCTTGATACTGATCTCCTCACTTTGATCAGTGCTCAGGCTGGAAAACATTCTTCTAAAATGTTCTCACATGACACGTCATTAGGTAACAACATCTACAGCTGTATACTCTATGATACAAGTGATCCAGATAGGGACATTAACATTGGAGAAGCTTTGATACAAGATGGAGAGGCTTGGCCCCATTTACAGGATTTCGGAGATGGTGAGAGTGTACAAGAAGATACCCTGGAGGAAACAGAAATTCACGTTCTGCAAGTTGTTGGAGGACATCTCTTCTGGGCATATGTGGGCGAAATGAATCAGTATGTGAAGGCCATGCAGGACTTACATAACAAAATGATCAGCTTTTCGGAGAGTGTATCCCTGCTGACATCACCCACCATTGGGGACAATGTCATTGTCAAGAGACAGCCAGACAGCTTGACTGCTGTGTCTTATTTCTACAGAGGCAGAATCATAGACATAAGGGGAGACAACATTGATGTCTTTGCCATCGACATGGGTGTGAAGCTATCCTCAGTCTCCATCTCCAGTGTGTATCATCTCCCCCAGGAAGTATGTGTCCAGAATCAGCCTCCACTAGCCTCACTCTGTATCCTCCATGGTAAGCATATTCTCGTCTGGAATTTGCTGTTTTCTTGATTTTTCTGAGGGATGTTCGAAAGAAGAATGTTCAGAATGAAATTTAGTTCTTGAAATTGTGCTGTTTGAATAACTCAGTTTCTTGATCTTTGTCAGGCAGCTGAATAACTAACATGGCATTACATGTAGGAAAATTCATCAGTAACTTGCCAAAGTGTTGGTGGTTTTCCCCTGGCATATCAGTTTCCTCTACATGTAAACATATTGGGCGATGACCATATTTTCAAAGCACGGTGCATAAAAAAAATGCCAAAACAAAAGAAACATTATGTGGTGGAACCTCTTCGAACCGACACCTTAATGAACCAACATCAAAATTCCGAAAATTCATAGTCTGTTCTTGTTTTCCCCTTCATTTCATTAATGTTAATTCCTTTCAATAAAATGAGTCTATTGATGTCGTACAACCATCATTCATTCAGTATATTCAGTCTCACAGAAAGAGTGTAACCTGTTGATGACTGCTCCTGTTTTGTTACCCGTATAGGTGTGCAAGCCCCTGCCAAGTTTCCCCAGCTTCTTCAACTTGTGGTAGCCAGTCTGGTGAATCTCTGTAGATACAGTGTCCATGCAGGTAAATCTGTTTTACTGATATATCATGTGATATATTGTATTTGAGTTCCCCGGGGTTAGTGTGCCTACCTCGGGGTTTATGAGGCCTGGGATCAATCCTGGGCCCGGTCATACCAGTGACTTTTAAAATGGTACTTGTCCCTGCCTCTCTTGGCCCTCAGCATGAGCGGTTAGAGCAAGGAAAGAGGACTGGTCATCCTGGTGTCGGTGTAATGTGACTGGGTGGGGTATCATGTCTGGTGTCAGTGTCTGCGGCATGATGTTTTAGCGGCGGCAGTACTTGGTGGTGGGGACTCACTCTGCCACAAGAGGGCCCGGAATATATACATTCTAATGACTCTTGGGCATCATATGTCTGAAAAATTGTTGAGTATGACATAAAAACCAGTGTGATGCTTATCACTGTACCTCATACGTGGGAAAGTTCGTCAGTAACGTGACCGAAGTTGGTGGTTTACCTCAGGTTTCCTCCTCTTATAACACTGACCGCCATCATATAAGTGAAACGTGGTTGAATATGGCATGAAATAATGATAGGTAGATAAAGAAATTGGAAAAGTTATTACAAATAAAGAAAAATAATCCCCATTAATCACTTGTATTTTTATGTATTATATCTGAACACATAGCAGTGCATTATATAGTCATGACAATTTCCCATTTCTCAGATCGTAAGTCGTTGAGCAAAGTACAACCAAAAGCAAATAGTTCTAAAGATGAGGCAGAGATTTAACCTGTCTGTTGTCTAGTTTGCTACATGTTCTTTTGAGAAAGTATTATAGTGACGAGATGTGAAGAGACAATTCAGTAAAATGAATTTAACATTTAAAAATATCATTTTTTTCTCCTCCGCATGCAGAAATACTTTGTTTTTTTTGTGAGGCTCATACGGTCTACAGTGCCAGACCTGTCAGTTTGTGAGGGGTAAATGATTCAGAGGACAAATCTTTATCAGTATATATATATATGAAAAAAATTTTAAGTGACTTTGCGTCATTGTCATGCTAATAACGCAGTGTTAGCGGTGTGATCACTTTCATTTTGTTTTTGTGCAGCTTTCAGTCTTCATGGGCCCGACACCGGCTTGATTTATCGGCCACCGTGTTGGAAAAACATTCATCATGGAAGCCCAGTGTGTATCTATCTATTTCATAGATGCCATACTCAATAGACTTCAGTGCCTATCGGCTCTAGTTTACTTTCTGCCTCTTTTTTCATTTCTGCGAGATTTGTGAATGTTACTTACATGTATTTGTGTTTCTGCAGGTGAAATCTTTGTGAAGACTCTGTCCGGTGTGCCAGTGCTGTGCGTGTTACTCAGGCATCCAGACAGGAGGGTGTCAGTGCAGGCCATACAGCTCCTCAACAACCTGGCCTGTAATCAGTCTGTACAGAAATTGCTGCAGCCCTCACAGACTGTGCCACTGCTCATCGGTGAGATGCCTGTGGGGAAGACCATACGTGTAGAAATGCCCTGAGGGCAGTAACTGAGCAGTCATAGTATTCTCTGAAATCACGATCAAGTAAGAGCGTGAAGGATGATATGAATTTTGTATATAAATGTATGGCTTCATCAGAGTCAAGTGGATCCCGTGATCCTGGAAAGAGACGATATTGGTCATAATCTTGGGCCCATAAGGAAAATTGAACCACAAAGTTGGGCAAAGTTTGTTTTCGTGGCACACAAATACATGCACATGTGCAGGCACCTATATGACTACTAGGAAAATTTGTCCTTATTTGTGTTTTGTGTCATCTCCATCGTGACATTTTGGCTGGCAAGTGTAGAAATTAACACAGTTGGCTAGGCGTACACTGGAAATAGGTGTTCAGTTTTTTGTCATATAATGAACACAGGCCCTCATTAAAAATATGTTCATTGTAGGTAACCCAACAGACCCTTCGAAAAGGGGCCCTACTCTAAAAATTTTATCGGGTTTTAGATGGAATTTTTTTTTTTTTTAGTTTTCTTTCCACATTAATTCCTTTAAACTCTTTATCTATTTCGTCAGCAAGAATAAAAGAAACTGGTTTTGTTTCCTATAAATATGTATCATTCATGCTATGTGGATATTAGAAGTGTTTTCTGAACAAATTATCGATCTGGTTTTCTAGTAGACTACTTTTTGTGTTGGCAGATATCCTGGTGGACTGTATGACCTCAGACCTAGATGAGGTCAGACGGAGTCAGGTGGAGTCTTGTCTGGTGGCTCTTTCCACACTCTTGACACTAACGAAGGCTTACAGGGAAATTTTTTACCAGTATGATGGTAAGATTCCATGGAACACTTTAGGTGCAAATCTCTAAAGTCAGATGGAGACTTGGGCACCAGAAAGACTTGAGGTGCAAAAGATTTCTGATCACAATTTTCTTATGAAAACAGTGAAACAGGCAAATTTGTCAATATTGTATTTCAACTGAAGTTTAGTTTTTTTCAACTGACACGTTTTGCTTGGTTCTTATTGAGTCATCCAGCATATAAAGCCATTCTAGAATTTTTTTTGTAAGTTTGATTAATTTTTTTACCAAAGAAAGTTGAATTGGGATCAGAGGTGTCATATTTAGGCCTTTATGCACTTCTGAAATTGTATTTTTTCAAGGCTAAACCTTGAAGAACAGTATACTTTAAATGACCTAAAATTCCATCCACAAAGCATTTTCAGATGCAAGTTAATGTTCTGAACTAATATTTTTGATGCCAGAACTTGAACTTTTCCAGCAGAGTATCATCTGTCTAACAAACAAACCTCAAAATACCTTTCTATGGTCATCAGAACTCTCAGAATCATGAGAAAAGAGGAAATAGTCATGGATGAAATTTTAAGTCATTTAGCATGCATCAGTATTGTTCGGTTCCAGTATGTAAAAAGGTAAGCATGACTTCATAAAGCCATTTTGATTGAGATCAGACTTATTGAGTTTGGTTAAATAATCGGGGCAAGTAGTTTCTGCTGCAGTTCCCTCTCTCCTTACCATTAAGGATGTGGGCTCATGCTATTGTGTATATGTATTAAATGTGATGACGACACAGCATTTGAGTAATTCTAGACCAGTGACGTCTGGTATTTTGCACTTAACATCACTTAAATTTTTTTTTTTACCTAATTCTACTTAAACCATGGTGCTCAGGGACGTGTAAGTTGTTACTTCCTAAACACTTCCATGGACAGTTAGAATAAAACCCCAACTGAGGTAAACTGACAAGAAAGCTGGATTTCACCAGTAACATATGACTATATGCCAACTATCACTCTGTTGTTCCTGCTCCGGTTTTACCCTCTATGCTCAGTAATTTATATTCCAATTCATCTTCACTGGCTGGACTGCAGGGTTATGTTGTGAGGTTAGTCAGGCACTGACTGCTGTTGTATGAGAGAAAAAAACTTAAGCACTGCTTTAAACACCAACCATAAGTATACACTATATGTGACTCCATTGGTGCAAACTGCCGTGTCAGTGTGAATATAATTGCACTTTTAAAGTCCGCAACTGGAAACAAAGAGACAGTACTCTGTGTTTGTGTACTACCTGGCAATGGTGAATAATCATTCAAAACATTACCAAAAACATAACCCCTGTGGTGGAGGTAATAAAATATAAAAATGCGGATGAGGATCAGGTGATATCTGTTGATTTTGAATGCTGAATGTACTTGATATATTTTGTGCAAAACCTATGAATAAATTATAAATTCTGTTTCCCAGTTTTGAAAATCTTGAGGCTTTATTTGCTTTATTTTTTCAGGCCTGACTGTGGTTCTGTATCTCCTGTCCTCCAATCCACCCCAGAGAGTTTACCAGTTTGTTGTCAAGCTATTGCGTGTCTTCCTCAGGGATATTCAACTTAATTCGTGTGGATCACAGGAGGAGAGGATGGCGCGAATATTGAGAGACCGAGGATTTGAGAGCGAGGGGGAGGTGAAACCTCCACGGAGAATATCTAATCCTGCGTATGGAACAAGAAGGAGTATTTTGTTCTCGGTTACTTTTTCGGTTTTTGTTTGGTTGGTACAAGTATTGACTGTGGATTTTATGATCTCTCTTTTTATATTTAATGCTTACCGTATCATACAGAGAGTCCCTTGTCTGTAAGCAAACTGACTACCCTAAATGAGCTAAAATTTTGTCAATGAAAAACATGTTTATTTTTCTACATTGTGAGAGTTCTGTTCATCATAAAAAGGTGTTATGAAGTTTGTTGGTGATATCCTTCGGGAAAAAAGGTCAGTTTCAGCTCCAAAAGTAATATTTAGTTTTTAGATTTAGTTTTTGGACGAAATTTTAGATTATTTACAGTAATTAGGTTTTCACTGATGACATACATGTGCAAGGTATTTCAAGCCATGTGCCTACAGCATGGACTAAAAACAGTTTTATTGGCTAGTAAATTTCTGCCTCAACAAGACATTTCAGTTTGTGGTAATTTGCCATTAAAAGTTGAAGCACTGCTTCATATTGCCTTCCCAGAAGAAGCCGCAGGCGCACTTCATCTCTTGGTGAGACCAAAGAAAGTCTGAGGCGGAGTCAGTCGGTCGAGACCAGTGTACAGTATCTCGAAGTCCAATTGAATGAGCGCCACCTCAGACGGGTAAGATGGAAACCATGCAACAAAGACCACAGTTAATAGCAGTTTTAGTATACCAATGTTTTCTCTTTTTTAAAAAATGTAGGATAATCATAGTTTTTGAATATCCTGAGGCTTAAAAACAGCATTTAGAGTTCATGGAAGAACCAGGAACAGAACTGTGAAAAAGGACAAGAGGTGTGGATCATGGCATCTCCTTCCAGTCTCAGAAGAGAGACTAAGTCACACTTCACATTTGATATCATGTTGACAGCTGAGATAAATCTGCCCTTGGACTGTAATCTTGTAGCTGGAAGAGAAATGGATTGTATTTTTACACAGTGCTTTTTTTTCTATTCGAAAAACTGTTGATGTGTTGATGCTCTAAAGCATTAGAAAAAAGAAAGTATCACCATGACTCCGAAAACCTTGGTTGTATCCAAGATATCTTTTCAGAATTGGCTAGTTGTGGCACTGATGTGTATATCCTAACATATCCTAATGTTAGAAAAAACAAAATATCATCATGGCCCTGAAAACCTTGGTTTTGTGTTCAAGATTTGTATTCAGAATTTGCTAGTGGTGGCCTTGATGTACATCCTAACTTGTATTCAAAATTTCTGGAACATGTTCCAGTGTACTTCCATCCCAACTTCTAAATGCCACTTAAACAAGTTCTAAATTTCTGTTCAGAATTTGCTGGTTGTGGCACTGAGATGTCTGCTGCAGGAAGTCACTCCTGAACTGTTAGGATTGTGACCTAGGTTCTCCTGTAAGACACATATAGGTCCTTATGGATGTGATTTCTTTCCTCGTGACTCATTACTTCATATTTATCCAGCAGTGAATTTCTAAACGTACATAGGTTCATCTTGAGGTTAGTTTTCTGCAGTTTTAGGCACAAATGTGTCTAAGGAGATTATTTTTTGTATTAAAATACCAAGGGGCCTGTATGGCCAAGGGGGTTAACGCGCGACTACAACATAATGATTCTCGTACCTCTCACTATAATGTTGGCTGCCATCGTATAAGTAAAACATCCTTGAGTACAGCATGAAATACCAATTAAATAAATGAATATATAAATGTATTTGACCAGACCTTACAAAAATTTATCTGTGTTCAGGGAATGAGTGGCGGTAGTGATTGTGACTGGAGCTGTTCATGCTTTTTGTCTGCAGAAACAATGACTTTGGGGTCAACTTTTATGATGTTATTGTCTGTGCTCTTTAGAAAACCCACAACCATTCATGTTAAAGCTGTCAGTACTGTCAAGGATATTTCATAAACGGAATTCGATGTATATACGATTTCTTTGTAAGATGAAAACAATAGAAGGAAGCAGGTGTTGTAAATCCAAAAGTGTCTCTCTGTTGTTGTTTACAGAGCAGCAGTGATAGTGATGAAGAAACTCCCAGTGACCTCTTTCTAGAAACAAACAATACATCTGACAGTCGAAAGGGGCGCTCTGCCAGCTCAGCACCTGATCACGGTATCCCCAACTTTTTTCTCACCCACACTGTTTTGACTTTGATGCACATTTTCACATGTATTAACCGTCGATGCAAGTTCAGTGTAGTACACGTACTCATACGTGTTGAGGCAAGTTCAGTGTAGTAAACTTACTCATACGAGTTGATGCAAGTTCAGTGTAGTACACATACTCATACGTGTTGAGGCAAGTTCAGTGAGGTACACTTACTCATACGTGTTGAAGCAAGTTCAGTGTAGTACACTTACTCATGTGTACTAGTATGGAAGGTATGAAACGGGTACTTTCTTTGTCAACTTTCATTTGTGTTAATATCAAATTTCAGGGGCCTCCATGACCTAGGGGGATAGTGCGCTAGTGCAGTGGTAATGACCCAGGTGCCTCTCAAAAATGTGATCACTGTGAGTTCAAACCCAGCTCAAGCTGGCTTCCTCTTCAGTCCTGTGGGAAGGTTTGCCAGCAACCCACGGATGGCCAGTTTCCTATCGAAATATCAAATTTCAAATGGTGAAAGAAATGAGTAACTATGAAAACTTGAAATGTCAGTATAGGTCATGTACAGTCTAGGTGTACATGTACATGTATTACTGACCCTGATGTTGAGAATCAAATCATCAAGTCATGAATTCTCATATGTGGAGGTAGGAGCTATATATACAGTGGTCTTTTAGATGTGTACAATGAACTTTGACTCAGTTTATCTCACAAAGTGTCACCATTGATGTGACCATATTTTGCAGACAGCTCTGGGATGCGTGTCTCAGGAGCTGAGCCAGACGGGGGTGAATGCGGAGGGGATTTGGGGGAACCTGATGATGAGAAAGTAGCGGTGATTATGTCCCTGGGGACCACGCAGGAGCAAGCTAGGATGGCACTTCAGGCTGGGGTAAGGAACAGAGCAGAGTGGCTGGTAAAATGCCAAGTCTCAGTTCTCTCTGTGGACAGGAGAAAACTTTTATTGTGATGTATGCTACATTCACACTGCAAGCAAATCCATGAACAATAACATTTATGGAATGTGTGAAATTTGTGCACAGATTTGGTTTCCTAAATAAATTTATTTTGTCACTAAACTGGTTGTTATTTAATTTTGCGATGGATCATCAGACAATATGGTGAGTAAGTTACAAATGTAATTAGAAAGTTTACAAAGAAATTGCATCATGTGTTGTTTGCTTGTTGAGAAGAATTAACACACTGAATAGGTTACACATTGGCCAGTTTTCGAAGCAAGGCACAGTAAAGTAGCCCAGCAAATACAGGTACAATAATCAAGTTACCGTTTTTTAATCAGATGCACCGAGTAATCTCTCTCCAGAAATCCATCCTTTTTCTCAAATCCTAGTAGTTGCAGTATCTGAGATTGTACAACAATTTACTCATTTGCACTATGTGAATCAGCAGTTCAGTGTGATCTGTATCTAACACTATGCTTAAATGTTGAATGATGCTGATTGGTTCGTAGTGAAAATCCGTCACGATTTTTCTCTCTAAAACGGAAAAAATGTATCCTCAAGCCATCTGTCCAAATCCGTGGCCTGACATGAATGCAGCTCCATTGTATCTGAATGGTTGTATGGTTTACTACTATACCCATTTTCCACGAACTCAGAATGAAATTCCTTACACCCTGTGGACTGTTTTCCATGCCTAGTGTGAATGTAGCTGTACACTAGCTTGATAGAGGAGATGACTGACTGATAGAAAAGTTTCAATACTTGATTGTTTGTGTGTGTCTGAATACATAGATCATAGGTTTATGAACTTTTCTCGATTCATTTTATCATGTGATCTATTATGGTATGAAACTAGCAAGGTTAGCCAATTCCATGGTTTCTGATATATAAAATCTAATTTTTTTCTGTCTTCTCAAAGCAGAGGACTTGAAATATTCCTGATTAAATGGAAATTTGAAGAATAATAAAAATTTTGATTATTCAAAATAAATGTAGCCTGGCTTCAAGTATCTATAGTACTTAATTAAGACACTTGTTAGGGTGTCTTAATGTCTGACTTATGGTTGTATTTATTTATTTATTTGATTGGTGTTTTATGCTGTACTCAAGAATATTTCACTTATACGATGGCATCTAGCATTATGGGAGGAAACCGGACAGAGCCTGAGGGAAACCTACAACCATTCGCAGGTTGCTAGCAGACCTTCCTACGTACAGCCGGAGAGGAAGCCTGCAAGAGCTGGACTTGAACTCACCACCACCACATTGGACGGAAGCTTCTGGGTCATTGTGCTGCACGAGCGCGCTAGCCAACTGAGCCACGGAGGCTCCCCCCTTATGGTTGTAAAAGCATGCTGCGCTTGTTGTAGCATGTACACGACCTTGATATGACGCATTTCTTATGGATGTGCACTACTGAAATGTTATAAGGCTGTAACTGTACCTGTCGGGAAAATATTGTTTCCGCATTAGATGTGCACGAGGGTAAGAACTTGGGTACCACAAGCTCTTACGTCCACCTGTCAGGTTTGTGTGGGGAACCAGGAGATGGTGGTCACTTTATAGCTCCTTATGACATAGTGACATTTCTGGGCGTAGCCATGACGATATTGAAGGTTTAGACAATAAACTCCTAGAGTTTCCCTGGAAGTGACCACTCCTCTGTCCTGTTCCCCATGCCATAGTTAAATTTCTGAAATGTTTTCCAGATATAGAGATGTGTAAAGCCAACTAATTTTACAAGAGAAGAGTCTTGATATGTACAGAGACTAGATGAAGATACACATGAAGATGAGAAAAATTGGGAGAGAGCAGAAAAAATGGAGTTATTGTCAGTGGTCATTTATAGCTGATAACACAAGCTCAGTCCGTCACAAACTATTATGTCTTTCGTTGTGAGTTGCTCCAACCCAGCTCCAAGAATCCTAAAGTTGGCTAAAAAGTAATGTCTAGAGAACTGTTAGGCTGAGTACATAAACAAATTTATCAGTGGTATTTAGTACTTGGACAGATGTTCAGTATTTCTTTCTTTTTTCTTTTTAGCTAGTAAAATTTCATAAAAGTATTTGAATTGTATGATTCTTGTTGACCAGGATAATGATGTAGACAAAGCATCAGAATGGGTTCTGGAGAATGTGGAATGGTTAACACAAGAATCCAGTACAACTCGTTCAGTCTCAGGTAAGTTATGCTAGTCTTGTCTTGTTGACCAGGATAATGATGTAGACAAAGCATCAGAATGGGTTCTGGAGCTTTTAATTTTCTTATTTTCAGTTTAGAAACTTCTGGAGCAGTATGCTTGACATTTTGTGTGGTCTACTGGTTTTCGTCAGACATTCATTGCTTTGTCTCTGAACTTTCTACAATGTCTTTTGTAAAGGTAGAAGATATTTAATATTCATATACATTTGAAGTATCTTGGTATCAAGTAATATAAGTCCTTTGGAAAAATGTTTCTGTAGTTGATGAGAAAACGTTCTTCAATCCTTTGCCAAGTAGAGAACCTCTTGGATAAATTTGGCAATTGATTGGAACTTAGAATAAGGGTATGTACCTTTTTCAAGTCATAGTTTTTTGTTTTAATGTCTTACGCACTAAATTGACAGTATCAGATTTGCTGTTCTGTCTGTGTACAATGTCATGGTAGCAATTTGACATCATACCCCAGCATTTGCTACGTCAAAAATTATGATATCAAATTGATCATATGCTATTTATTCAAGAGGCCTGTAGCTGGTCAGTTGGTTAGCGCGCTGTCGCAGTAGAATGACCCAGAAGCCTCCCACCAATGCGGTCGCTGTGAGTTTGTCCAGCCCATGCTGGGTTCCTCCCCGGCCGTATGTGGGAAGGTCTACCAGCAACCTGCGGATGGTCATGGGTTTCCCCCGGGTTTCCTCCCACCATAATGCTGGCCGCCATAGTATAAGTGAAATATTCTTGAGTAAGGCGTAAGACACCAATCAAATAAATAAATAAAAAAAAATGTAGGTCAAGTACTAGTCAGTCAGTAGTGGGTATAGTATATAACATGCCTGTCAACTCTCATGTTTTTATGTTTTTTCACTGAGAATCATGTTGTCATGGTCAGTTTATTTTATCTCAAGTTTCTCTTTTCACACAAACATTTAAGGACATTGTTGTGTGATGTTTTCATCTCGAGTAATGATGGAAAATATGTAAAATTGCCTTCAAAACCTTTGTATAACAGTTTAAAAAAGTACACAAAACCATATCTCCTAGGGGGCTTTGCCACCCTTGAGCCCCCAACCAGATTTCACCCTGGACCCGACCAGGCCTACAGCCCCTGAACTCCAGCTTTTGGGGATTGTCAGATCTTTGATCGTATCTGAGTTGACAGCTCTGTTTTAATGTAAATTTCACTTAGATATTTTTGGTAAACACATATTGTGTGCATGTACATGTCTTGATAGTATTCTCTTGCACCGTGCGTGATATAGTGCAAATTTTCTGTTTCTAGCAGGCTTAGCAGAACCAGCAATTGTCACTTTGCCAGTAGAATCCACATCTGAATATGTGGCCGGTGACAATTATTACATTGTGGGTAAGCAAGCCGTCAAATTTGTTCTGCGTCTTTAAACTTTGTATCTTACTGAAAATGTCAATTGCATTTACATATTATTGTGTTTTTCTGTAGAGATCTGTGATAAATGGCGCTTGGCATGTTTTCTACCAAAACACAAACTAAACGACCAGATAAACCAAGAAAAATGCCGCTCAGTGGAGTTTCAGGAACTTCAGCACTTGAGTGTGAGCACAAATATTTCGATTGATTTGCCAGTGGATGGCGTTTAACAGTGTTAACATGGCTTTATGATCACTTGTAAGTTGGTACATTGTTTGTACATGCTTTTTTGACTAAAGAGTGGGAAGTTTGTTTTCAAACTATTGCTCATTGAACGTGTGTATTTGTGTAACGGTACGTGACGTTAATGTTGAACAGACACGCTGGTGAACTTCGAGCAGGATGCGGAGAATGAGATGCGAACCAATATGAGTATAGCCCACGCTTCTGCAGAAGTCATCTCTCAGATCGTCTGTGGATTTCTCAACTGTGGTAAGGTCATTCCGAACTCTGTCATGATGTGTTTAATCATGTGCGCTTGGTTGGGGCTTGCTAGCCAACTAGCCAATTGCAGTGTGGTGTTAAAATCCAACTCAGTGTTTTTCTTGTGGCTTGAAGTGAAACGACAAAAAAGTAAGTATTGGTGGATTTCAAATCCACCATCTATTCACTTTGCCTAGATATCTACTTGGAGTGTTGTCTCCTTAAACCTGTAGTTGCCATTCATGGGTCATGTTGTGTTAAATCGAAAACAAAGCTTGGCGGGAAGACTTACAGAATGGTGGCCGGGGTCTTCTAACAAGGAAAAATTCTTAATGGCTGGGACAACCTGATGTCCTCTTGCACCCAGGCTCTTCTGAGTTTAGAGTACAAGGCATACACTGTTTCTTCTCAGCTGTTTATGGGTGTTGGCTGCCATTTTGTACATGTAAATCTGCACCCTAAGCCTCATTTAAAAATCGGAGACCATGTGACCCATACATGTACGAGATGGGGAATATGGGTTGGAAAACTGCCCATAGTATCACTATTTCATGTCATACATGTCCTTAGTTGTTCTTTAATAAATTACTGTTCTGAATATGTATGATTTACACCCGTACCCTAGTGGACAGCATGGGCTTACACTTTGTGAGCGTTCAAAGTTTGGGGGTAAGATTGAAGAACGTCATACATACTTTACCGATTGGGGCAAAATGCATTATACCTACATGCAGTGTGCACATATTTATTTATTGATTTGATTGGTGTTTCATGCCATACTTAAGAATATTTCATTTAAACGATGGAAGCGAGCATTATGATGTGAGGAAACTGGGCAGAGCTCGGGGGAAACCCACATCCTTATGCAGGTTGCTGGCAGACCATATGCCCACATGCAATACAGACAGTATGTTATTAGTGTGAATGACAAGGTCAAAGTTTGCAGTGTCTAATTATCTCATTATCTGCTCATTTCAGGTACCGATGGTAGAATTGTGTTTGGGGTTCGCCCTGACGGCCGAGTGCATGGCGTGAGCGTGAACAGAGAGGAGCGCGACCAGTTCCGTCTTGGGGTGGATCGTTTAATGGTTGACAAACTGACGCCAGTCATTATCCACTCCATGTATGAAGTCCTCTACTGCCCTGTGGTCAGGCCACAAGGTCATGATAAACCACAAACCAGGATGCCATTAAAAGACGTCTTTGTTGTGGGTATGTTTTTTTTTTTTTTTTTAGGTTGATAGGAGTAGAAAAATACATGAAATATCGTGGCCGAGTTCTGTTTCCTGTTTGTGCATAAATTTCAGAACAAGTAGATGTTGTTGTGGTGGAGTGCATGTATTTCACTAATTGTCATTAGAATTGACCTGACAGGGCAAAGAAATGCCAAACCACATTACCAGGGATGACCAAACTCTTTAACAATTACTCTGATAAAAGGGAAATGTAAAGCTTCTGCAGGTTCCTTTCTATTTGTGTGCGATACTGGCTAGGGCTAATAGAATTCATGTGTTGTAAGATATTGGTGTTTGATAGAAATCGTCATTTTATTTATTTATTTTGTTGGTCAGAAATTCTGTTGAAGGCCAGCCCGGGATCAGTGTACACTTTGACAAATGGACTGGTCTACTATAGATTAGGCCCCAAGACTGTTCGGTTGAATGCCCAGGTAAGTATAGGCATATTTTATAAACGAGAAAATCATTGGCAACAAAGATATGATACACACTATGTTACTGTGCAGGAAATCTGTGATATCAAAGGTCCTTGCATGCCACGAACTTCAAGCTGCTGTCTTAGGTCGGGAGGTTAGTCATGTACATGCAAGGTGTGATCGTTTCAGACAGGCTCTACCAAGTTTCCTCCAACCATGAATGATAAAGTCACATAAAATAAATTAAGACATGACTGAATGAGGTACATGTATTTGTTTATCAGTTAAACAGTGAAATGATTTAATTTAATTTTAGGAATTCATTTAAATTTTCTTTATGAAGTTGAATGTGTTTGTGCATGATTATTGTCATTATTCTCAGTCCAGAGTTGAATGAAAACATAGACACTGATATTGAAAAGTAGAGGACTGTCAACACAGGCTTTGTAAATACATATATTGTAACCTCTGTTTCTTACGACAGGAAATGCGTCAAATGGTCGAGATGGATGAAGAAGCGAAATGTAAAGCTGAAATCGAAACGCTTCAGAAAACTTTAGACACATTAAGGTGTCATGTCAGAGGTAAGAAACCATGAGTAATTATGATCTGTGCAGGAGTTGTTTTAGGAGTTCTGTTCAAGAGAAAGACACCATGAGGGATGTGTGCAGGAGCTGTAGTCAAGAGAAAGACACCATGATGGATGTGTGGAGGAGCTGTAGTCAAGAGAAGACACCATGATGGATGTGTGTAGGAGCTGTGGTCAAGAGAGGACACCATGATGGATGTGTGTATTAGCTGTGGGCAAGAGAAAGACACCATGATGGATGTGTGTAGGAGCTGTGGTCAAGAGAGGACACCATGATGGATGTGTGTAGGAGCTGTGGTCAAGATAAAGACACCATAATGGATGTGTGTAGGAGCTGTGGTCAAGAGAAAGACACGATGATGGATGTGTGTAGGAGCTGTGGTCAAGAGAAAGTTACCGTAATGGATGTGTGTAGGAGCTGTGGTCAAGAGAGGACACCATGATGGATGTGTGTAGGACCTGTGGTCAAGAGAAAGTTACTGTAATGGATGTGTGTAGGAGCTGTGGTCAAGAGAGAGACACCACAATGGATGTGTGTAGGAGCTGTGGTCAAGAGAAAGACACCATAATGGATGTGTGTAGGAGCTGTGGTCAAGAGAAAGTTACCGTAATGGATGTGTGTAGGAGCTGTGGTCAAGAGAAAGATACCGTAGTGGATGTGTGTAGGAGCTGTGGTCAAGAGAAAGTTACCGTAATGGATGTGTGTAGGAGCTGTGGTCAAGAGAAAGATACCGTAGTGGATGTGTGTAGGAGCTGTGGTCAAGAGAAAGACACCATGATGGATGTGTGTAGGAGCTGTGGTCAAGAGAAAGATACCATGATGGATGTGTGTAGGAGCTGTGGTCAAGAGAAAGACACCAGGATGGATGTGTGTAGGAGCTGTGGTCAAGAGAAAGTTACCGTAATGGATGTGTGTAGGAGCTGTGGTCAAGAGAAAGACACCATGATGGATGTGTGTAGGAGCTGTGGTCAAGAGAAAGACACCAGGATGGATGTGTGTAGGAGCTGTGGTCAAGAGAAAGTTACCGTAATGGATGTGTGTAGGAGCTGTGGTCAAGAGAAAGACACCATGATGGATGTGTGTAGGAGCTGTGGTCAAGAGAAAGTTACCGTAATGGATGTGTGTAGGAGCTGTGGTCAAGAGAAAGACACCATGATGGATGTGTATAGGAGCTTTGGTCAAGAGAAAGATACCGTAGTGGATATGTTTAGGAGCTGTGGTCAAGAGAAAGACACCATAATGAATATGTTTAGGAGCTGTTTAGGAGGGGAACAGTACCATTGTGGATATGTTTAGGAGCTGTAGTAAAGGGGAAGACATGATAATGGATATGTTTAGGACAGGTGGTGAAGGGAATAACACCATAATGGTTGCATTTAGGACTGGTGGTAAATGGAACACCACCACAATGGATAAGTTTAGGAGCTGTTGACAAGAGAAAGACACCATAATGGAGATGTGTAGAGCTGTGATCAAAATAAAGACACCATAATGGATATGTGTAGAACTGTGATCAAGATAAAGACACCGTAATGGATATGTTTAGGAGCTGTGGTCAAGAGAAAGACACCACAATGTGTATGTTTAGGAGCTGTGGTAAAGGGAGCAACACCACAATAGATACATTTAGGACTGGAGGTCAAGGGAACAACATCACAATGGATACATTTAGGACTGGTGGTCAAGGGAAACACATTATAATGGGACAGCACGCACATCTTGGATACATGTAGGAAAGACACTGTGGTAGACACTTTTTGGAGCTTTGGTCAAGGGAAAGACAGTATTAAATTTACCTGCATAATCTTATGCTGGTATGCTATGGTAGCAGCAGAGTAGTGTTGCTTCTCAGTGCCTACGACACACATTGTCTTTTTTCAGTTTTTCGCATGTGTGTTGTAGAGGTGGATGACCAGTTGAAATATGGAAGGAACTTAATTAAACACCCGCCTGGTTTAAACTGTGGTGATTTTGTACACATGCCATTAATGTTCTTCTGAATCAAAAGAGTGTAAAATGTGATTGGTTGTGAATCGTGTGACCCTTTGGCTAATGAAAAACAACAAAATGATTGGAATCCATGTGTTTTAATGATCACACATGCATTTTTATCATCACTGGTTTTGATGTCAACCAATGGCTTTACAAGTCTTGTTCTGGAGTCAGCGGTGTTGAAGCAGTGGTTGAAATTACTCAATGAAAATGTCATTTGGTATCTCGTAAGGGCTTTACATGTACCAAGTTCAGATAGTGTTTATGCTTACAGTGTCTTCAGGTCTGTGATGTGCAATAAAGCTATTTTAACTTCTATGAAAATACAGAGTTGTTATGTGCCTTCTGGGGGGTCAAAATAGAGCATTGCCATCCATTTGTTGTCACCAAGGTCCCACAGGCAGTCAGAGAGGGGAAATCTACAAACATTCCACCGGTCCAAGGCTGGGTTGGAACCTACCTCTTGTGTCCGAGTGATTTAAAAGTAAGTTCCACTAACCACTAAACCAGGACCCATTCCCTCAATTTTGTAGCCCAAACATACATTTGTCACGTGTTCTGGGTTGTTTACTGAACAGCCTTTCCTGCACATGCTTACTGACGCACACTTCAAACCGCTGAATGCATCAGGCTTACACCAGCAGTCACTAAACAGCCACTTTATGAATCAGTAAATACGATGAAAACAAAACACCAGTCGCCCGACAGCTGCTCTTTGAATCTGTAACTAAGATAAAAACAAAATACCTGTCCCCCAACAGCTGTTCTGTGAATCAGTAACTAAGATGAAAACAAAATTATGTGATGATTATTATTTTATTTTTAGGCATTTGTGCATCACAATTCACGGTGTTTCGGTGACTATACCAGAAACTTCCCAACTGAGAGTTGTGAAGGCCAAGGTGAAAATCAATGAATCCTGGTTTTGTTCAGTTGTGCTGTTGTTCAGTGTTGTGTAGGTGAAGCATAAACCTAGATATATTCAAGTGCATAATGATGTGCAAAGAATTGATTGAACCCACCCACCCACCCGAAGCCCTTACAACAGCTAACAAAATGGACCATTCATGTGTCATTTGTAAAGAAAGTACCACAAGGTTTTCATAACTCAGGTACAACTGTGGTATACAAGCATTTGGAAGTTTTTCGTTGTCTTTGTCATCAAGACATTATTGGTTGATTATGTTGCGAGAAGTAATAACAGTACAGCATATAAAACGAGTTTCAGTGCGTCATTACGTAACTGTCACCAGAGGTCATACAGCAGAGATGCCATCATGCTAGTTGTTTATGACTGAAACACTCAGTATCATTTAACATGGCTTCCAACCTTTTATGTGAAGCAGTTTTTCAAATACTTAAAAGCCAATTATATGCCACCAAAAAGGGGATAACTCTGTGAGTTTTGAAGTTCTCTGCCCGAGTTTTGATAGGCTTCTGCCCTGATGGTAGAGACATGAAGTTAACAGGCAAATGGACGGACAATGCCATATCATATTGTCAACAAGCTTCACATGTTCTTCCATTTTCAGTAATACATAAACTTTGCAAAACAGACAACTGAAGCATCTCTAACAATTCTTTTCTTTTGCTTTTTCTAAACATTTTTAAAAAATGATTTTCAAAGTTGAAGTACACATGTATACATATAGATACACAAATGAGACATTTAACAGAATAGCAGCGACCGAAATGGCATGGTTGGAAAAAGTTCCCAAGTTAGATTAACAGATGAAATCCATGTTTGTATTGTCAAACAGGTAACAATTGAATGCTACATTTGTGACAAGCAGAAAGTGAATGTGCTGAATTGGATTGTGCATTCATACATATAAACACAATCCGGATTGTCATTACAAATACTGATTGACGAGAACCATTTGAAACAAAAATGCCACTTGACTGATTAATTATTATTTATTCGATTGGTGTTTTACGTCATACTCTCTACGTTATCGGACTGGAATCCCACAGCTTTTTTCAAACTGTCCTATTCATGTAAGTTTAGGTAGAAATGCTGCACTCCTCTATCTGGAGTGCACACCTGAGATAATCACACAGAGGTAATATTCAGCCCAAACTGATCTGGTAATTTATGACAAAATATTTCCTTTTGTGTGCGGAAGCTAAGCTGTGCATACTTATACAGTTTGCAGCTGGAAAAACACTCTCTGGTTGTAAATTGCTATGTTCTTGTCAGAACTGCAGGAGCTCAAATAACAAGCTGAGATGTATTTAATACATTAATAATGTATTTTTATGAACATGTATTTAATAATAATCCTGGTAGTACTGTTGTGCTTCTGTCATTACTCCTTGGTCATGTAAGCCTTTAGTACAATACTAGTATCTGGACACACAAGTATTAGCTGTCAACAGCTACACGGTTACATTATCATAACACTGGCGAATCTTGCATTTTTGCTAAAGAAGTTGCTTTGAGATTGTCTAAATAGGTCAGAAGATTTAGGATGTAGATGTATGCCTTACTGTAATTCTTCAAACTCTTCGCATGTTTGTAAGGTGTTTATTTAAGATTATTCTGAAGGCATTATTCTGTTTTGACCGATAAAATTATTTTTGTGAAGCCCTGAAACTCGCCAATCCAACCAATGTTGTTTTTTCTCCAAAATAAAATCAAAATAGAACATAAATTGCACTGAAAATTGCTCTTTCATATGCCAAAAGATTGAGGAATTCGGTATATGTCTATGATGTTACTTTAAGATTGTCTATAAGTCAACAGATTTAGGATGCAGGCTTACATGGCATAATTGTAACAACATCTGGTTGACAGGTCTGGTCAGAGCTGAGTACGAAGACTGCAGTATTAAAGTACTGTATATCAGTTGTCTTAAACCATATATACCAACAGACTGCAGGAAGTACAAACCAGAAGTACAATGTCGTTGTATACAAACATTCAAGCACAAATATATATATATATACACATATATAATAAAACAGACAGAACTAAATAAATATTCATGAATTAGAGGTACACTTGTCTGCTGAAAACAACAGATTTTCACTAAAAGATATGTAAAGACATCTAGCATTGCAAAAATACATCTGTACAAAAACTTAACAAATAAAAAAACGCATCTTGAATAAAAAAAGAAAACAGCATTAGATGTTTATAAAATAAAACAGACTCAGCTATGATCAATTTGGAAAATATTTCCTTATGGTTTTTTTATACAGGTATTTGTAATAACATTGTAATGTATGTCTATTTGATATTTTCAAGAAACAATCTCAGACATTTGCTCTGCCTTAAAAATAAACTGTAAATTATTATACTGTCATTCCCCATAATTTATGGCACAATCCAAACACAGGCAGTTCAGGAATTGAAATATAAAAGAGACACAAAGATGGAAGTTTTTAAGAGTTTTGTTGGAGAATAGGATGTGCAGATAAAAAAGAAGGTATAAGAGGATTGGTTTGTACACATTTAAAAATCAATGTTGTCTTTCATGAGCATAAAAAAATGTTTCATTTTTCTTCTTTCACACTGTATCAAAATATTGGTTCTGACATTGTATCATAGACATTCACTAATTACACAGCAAAAACAAAATGCATATTGAAGGAGGGTCAGTGCAGACAAGTTATGAAGGACATGCCAGGGAGTTTGAGTTGGATGGATAGAGAATCGTACTATAGATGTACTGTGTATCACAGGAGGTGTGGGAATTCCTTGTGAACAATTGCCAATAAAAACCAAAACCAAAACACAAAGAACAAAACAAATGAGGGTAGTTGGTAAGATCACATAGCCAGGCTTGTTGGTGTATACTTGTTGGACAATAACACACAGGCTTATGCCACATGTTCTGGTGGTCATAGAGGCAGGCACAGGTCTATAGTGAGTGGAGCTGGCAGACTCACAAGTATAGGCACGCAGTACAGCTCACATGTATGTAAAAAGTAGGTACCCTGGAAAAATTAGCGAGAGCAGGCGTGAAAAGTCGACTGCATCCGCAACATTGCACAAACAAAATCCACAAAATCCTCTTCGCACGAAGTCTAAAGAATGTCTCTCACGTTGGGCTCTGTCGGTGTCAGGATTTCGATTTGGACGCGGACAATTCAGATTGATGATGAGATGACCTTGACCCCTTCTCAAACCTTGACCCTGACCCTGAATGCAGTGGGACTACACTGCGCCTGTCCTTATCCTTGTTTTCACACACTTTCTCGTCAGCCATTTTGCGGTTGTGCTGCTCTAGCAACTCCTGCCAGTGTACCCGGTTATTCTTGCACCCACTGAGTAATGGTTCCAACTTTGGGTTCACTTTAGCAATAGCCTGTAACGATCCACCAGCAAACCGCACACATTAACACAACGCATTTCACTTTCCAACGAGGTATATACACTGTTGCTTTTTTCCTCGACAATGTTACAATTAATGCATGTTGCAGAGTAGAACATCATAATTTGTCAGCTTGAGACAGCTGCACCTTTTGCTCAACTGTCAAAGCCGGAAAATCATGATCTACCACCCTTTTACATGGAGGTATTTATCAGTCGTGATTGAGTACTATTTATGACCTACCTAAAAATCTGTTGCCTCAATTAAAAAAATCCGAAGAACAATTTGATGGTCGTCTTCAAATCTTCAATCCATACTCTTTTACCACAAATTGCCCAATACTTTCTCGATCTTTTCCTTTAAGTGGTTTTGGTGATACGTATATATCATAAATGTTATCAGGGGAAATATGAACTCTTATTTGAGAAAGTAAGTCGCTATCTTCTCAAGTAAGAGGGACACACTAGTAAATCCAAGTACTACATCTTGTTGAAACTGGCCCAGTATTTCTGGAGACAATGTTTTGGAAGAGTTTATGAGAAAAAGAAATATGCATGTAATATGCATTGTCAAATGGGCATGTTTCTGATAACTACATTTTCATGGGCAGCCAAACAAGATGATGTTAAAGTTCACAGTTGGGTCAAAAAAAAAAGTTTTAATGAGGACTGTCCAAAACTGCAGAGCTACTTACGGAGTACACAGGCATACAGATGGTGTCGATAAAGCCCACTTGCATGGAGGGAAACTGGTCTTGTTTATCACGGTCCATCATATCCTGTCAACAAAGACCAGGTCAGAAGAGTAAGTCATGTCAACATATTCCACATGTCAACAAATTCTAGGTGCCAACATATTACACAATTAACATACTGGTATTCTAGGAATCAACATTCCACAGGTGACCATACTGGTATTCTAGGAGCTCACATATTCCACAGGTGAACATACCAGTATTCTAGGAGCTCACATATTCCACAGGAGAACATACTGGTATTCTAAGAATCCACATATTCCACAGGTGACCATACTGGTATTCTAGGAGCTCACATATTCCACAGGTTAACATATTAGTATTCTAGGAGCTCACATATTCCACAGGGTTACATATTCCAAGTTTAAATGTAAATGAACACTCAGCATTAAAATATTTGTAGAAACTCTTAATCCTTCTCCACTTCTCAGGCTTTCAATTTCAGAAGAAATCCACTGTGAAACAGAACGACAGGAAAGTACAGAAATCTCCAGATGCTATACCTGAGGTTTTATTTTTAGTTCAGCCTTCTCAATATCACCTTGTTCAAAAAACTCTGTGGCTATCAACTGAGCGACCTGCAAATAAATTTTACGCATGTTTTATTTTAAGAAGTTTTACTGATATGCAGGGTAGTCCAACGTACAGGTGAGGACATTCTTGAGGACATTCTTAAACTTTAATCTAATAAATATGATGCATGGAAGATGTACTCAAACACACCGTCAAGCACATAGTTGTTAGAACATAAAGTTTGTCACAGTGTAAGCTTTAGAATCACTACATGTACATGTATGTAACATGAACTATCCACTGTGATGGGTAGTGGCAGAAAATGGCCTGGTGCCAGTAGTGACGGACCTTCTTTTGAATTCCCCAGGGCTTGGTTATTGCGGAAACATCACAAGCAGTCATCATCATAGACCTACAACAAAAGATATATGCGGACTATTTTCATGTGTGCAGAAAATCCATAAAAAATCCCCCAATTTAGTCTATAAACCCAGTCTATAAATTAAATGAATCACGCATTGTTTTTAAATGCCATAATCCAGAACTTTTCACTCATAGGTGGAGGAAACAGGAGTAAACCACCGACATTTGGCAGGTCATACCTGTGTACATGTACAACATGACATTCGCAGAAATCAAGTAGTCGCCAGTGAAATTCATGTAAGGCTAAATGGAAGAGCAATGTCTACCACTTATAAGGTGGAGAATCCATGTACTGTAGGAAAATGACCTTTAACTCAAGTTTGTTTATTTATTTATTTGATTGGTGTTTAACACCATACCCAAGAATATTTCACTTATACGACGACAGCCAGATTATGGTGGGAGGAAACTGGGCAGAGCCTGGGAGAAATCCACAGCCTTTACCTCAAGTCTTGTAAGATCTATCAACTGAAAGGTAAGCCCCAAACACTGATATCACTGCATTAACATGTTCAGTTGTCATTAGCTGGTCCAGACAGTACTGGCTAGCTTTTGCTGTCCCGATATATCATAAACCAAATATCTGGTTACAGTTTACTGACTCTGCACCAAAGTAAATTCCCTGTATGCTGCACATTCATCAAGGAAGTACTAAAACTGCAATATTATAAACTGTCATGATGACTTGATTCTGCATTCGACCTGGATCGATCACTTATGAGGGAGCCAATGTAGGATAACCCAACCATAACCTGAACTGTGAATTAGAACAGGTTATGCTGAAAAATGATGCTTGTCACCCTGAAACTCACCTGAGTAAATCTTTATGATCATCACAGTTCCAGTCAGCCTTATCTGCCTGTACAAGTTCAAAGAATTCTCCTCTATACCTACAAAAACACAACCATATACACATAATCTTAATGTAGCCTTGAAAGTTACTTCACTAGTGACCAGAAAGTTACCAATTTTCGCAAAACTTAGTTCTTGACTTCTGGGACTACAATACATCAATTAAATTAAATTAAATTTAAAATTGGGCATGAAGTGTGGTAAAAGTGCAAAATAAAACTATGTGTAAACATGTGTTGGATATTTAACATGAACACATCTCGAAATTAAATTACCTCATCTCAAAGAGACCAGTTCGGGATAACAACCAAGACATACGACGTTCAATTTTATATGGCGTTGACATCACTTCATTGTTGAGTTATGCTATGACAGGGGTCTCAGTTGTGGCACCACACTGGACAGAACTGTTATTTTGATACAAATTTGCCTCGACAATGGTAAAGAAAGAATTCTAGCTACTATTGCCATTTTCTCCCCAGCCAACGTAAGGCACTGCTCCTGTCTCAGAGCTAATCCTGAAAGGGTCTAATAGCTTTCTGCTTGATTTCCATACATAAAACTTCCTGTAGGTTACAATACGTATGGGCTTATCTTCTACTAATGGTGCTTGTTGTAAGTAAAGTGTAGATTCACACACAGTTCACCAATTTTTGTTACATTACTGGTTAATTACTTTAATGATGCTTAATGCAATGTGTACATTTTTTTAAGCTTTACTTCTGAACTTCTGCACATGCCGCACTTTCTAAATAACACAAACCTGAAGTAAAGTGCTAAGTCTGTTGCGAGGATAGCGCCCTCTAGGAGCTGTATGATGCGTTCATACTCTTCCTGATTCACACTGCCCAGAATGTCATTACCCTGTCAAAATAAACACCGTCAAATATGAAGGGCACATAACTCTACATGATGTTCACCTTCAATATTGCATACACCGCAAACCTAAAGAAAAACTGTAAAAATACAATTATTTTAACTGGAAAATTTACTGAAGCAGCTGCCATTTTCCCCAGACTCTGTGAATAGGCATTTTTTTTTAATATTAATTTTATATGATAGGGAAAATACAATCTGCCAACATAAATCACACTTCTGCAATCCTTTAGATTTTAAAAATTAACATTAACTCCTAAATGATTTTGAGAAGAACTTTGAATAAACACAAAACTGAATATTTATTATAACATCAAATTGTGACAGTGTTGCTTAATGATACATTAGATTTCACATAAAAGTTACATGGGTCTCCATGGCTCAGTTGGTTAGCGCAGCACACTGACCCGAAGCCTCCCACCAATGCAGTTGCTGTGAGTTGTGGCTTCCTCTCCAGCCGTACGTGGGAAGGTCTGCCAGCAAACCTGTGGATGGTCATGGGTTTCCCCCGGGTTCTGCCTGGTTTCCTCCCACCATAATGCTGGCTGCCGTCGTTTAAGTGAAATATTCTTGAGTGCGGCGTAATCAATCAAATAAATAAATAAATAAAAGTTACGTCTATCTGTAGACACCCCCATGTACTTATTTTACCTTAAATATATGTGGACATTACACAGATGTGGTGCCGGACGTGTCTATCCAGGACACCTTCACAAGAATTATCCCCCTTTAATGCACAGTAGTGTCCCCTCCGTCAGCCATTTCCACATTATGTGTCAGACTCATTATACACCTGTAGACTATTCACAAGTCATCCACGGTCTAGTTCAGTACTAAACAGCTAGGCGTACCAGACCATCCATGAGCCCTTACCTTTGTACTCAGGATCATGATGCATTGGTCAAAGTGGTGATGTTCCATTGTGGAGGTGGAATAGAGTTGAGCCAACGGTGAAGCCGTTCTGAAACACAACAGCAAGACCCATGTAAATACTTTCAATTTTATACCATATTAAACAATTTAAATTGAACAAGGTTCTATATTTTTATAGTCCTAAAAGTAGAAATTGATACCCTAATTCAACCTTTTTGCATCTGAAAGAGCAATTTTGAGCGCAATTTATGCACGTTTAATTCGATTTTGTAGAAAAAACTACATTGGTTGGATCGGCCAGTTTCAGGGCTTCACAAAAAGTATAATTTTATCTGTCAACACAGAATAATACCTTCACAATAGGCTTGAATAAACACCTTGCAAAGGTGCGAAAAGGCTGAAGAATTGCAGTAACAGGTTTTTATGGTGGGTATCAAAAACAACCTATAATATCTATCAAGTGAGTTTTGTTATTATAGTGTTGTAGATGCTGGAACATTTAGCACTGACTTTCCAGCATCTAAACACAAGTGATGAATGATGCATATCAATAATGTAACTGAATTAAACGCACGAATGTGCTGGTACAACCCACTTCTTGACCATGAACTGGTTATTTTCTGCTGCCCACCTTCTATGATCATAAACCACTGTTTGTGGATGCCCTTACTCACTCATGAACTTGGTGGTGGTGCCTCTGACTTACTTGATCATGAACTTGGTGGTGGTGCCTCTGGCTTACTTGATCACGAACTTGGTGGTGGTGCCTCTGACTTACTTGATCATCAACTTGGTGGTGGTGCCTCTGGCTTACTTGATCACGAACTTGGTGGTGGTGCCTCTGACTTACTTGATCATGAACTTGGTGGTGGTGCCTCTGGCTTACTTGATCATGAACTTGGTGGTGGAGCTTATTTAATCACAAGCATGTAGGTTTTGTGGTTCCCATACCTATACAGTAATGCCCTGGATGGTGTTCCCATGACTTACTTGATCACAAATGGGTTAATGTTGCCAATGACTTGCATGACGATCAACTGGTTAGTGTGTTTTCCATGACTTACCCAATCATGAACTGGTTGCTGTGTTTTCCATGACTCACTTGATCATGAACTGGTTGGTGTGTTTTCCATGACTCAGTTACTTATGAACAGGTTGGTGTTTCCCATAACTCACTTGATTATGAACAGGCTGGTGTGTTTCCCATGAATCACTTTATCATGAAATAGTGACTGTGTTTCGCATGACTCACATTATCATGAACTAGTGAGTGTTTTCCATGACTCACTGGTGGGTGTGTTTTCCATGACTTACTGATCATGACCAGGATGATGTGTTTTCCATGACTCACTCACAAACTGGTTAGTGCATTTTCCATGACTTGCTTTATCATGAACTGGTGTGTTTTCCATGGCTCACTTTATCATGAACAAACTACTCATCATGACCTGGTTGGCATGTTTTTCATGATTCAGTTGATTATGAACAGGTTAGTGTGTTTCCCATGACTCACTTGATTATGAACAGTTTAGTGTGTTTTCCATGACTCACTTGATCATAAATTGTCGCTTTCTATGACTCACTTTACCATAAACTGGTTAGTGTGTTTTCCATGACTTACTTAATCATGAACTGGTTGGTGTGTTTCCCATGCCTCACTGTAGCATAAACAGGTTAGTGTGCTTCCCTGGTGAGAGCGTTTTCCATGACTCACTTGATCGTGACCTAGTGTGTTTTCTAGACTCACTTGATCATGAACTGGTGAGTGTGTTCTCCATGACTCACCTGATCATAAACTGGAGAGAGCGTTTTCCATGACTCACTTGATCATGACCTGGTGAGTGTGTTCTCTATACTCACTTGATCATGAACTGGTTGGTGGTGCCCCTGTGGTCCAGATCATGACACAGACAGCCCACCATCAGGGCCATCATACACTGGTTGGTGTGTTTTCCATGACTTACTTGATCATGACCTGGTGAGTGTGTTCTCTATACTCACTTGATCATGAACTGGTTGGTGGTGCCCCTGTGGTCCAGATCATGACACAGACAGCCCACCATCAGGGCCATCATACACTGGTTGGTGTGTTTTCCATGACTTACTTGATCATGAACTGGTGAGTGTGTTCTCCATGACTCACCTGATCATAAACTGGAGAGAGTGTTTTCCATGACTCACTTGATCATGACCTGGTGAGTGTGTTCGCTATACTCACTTGATCATGAACTGGTTGGTGGTGCCCCTGTGGTCCAGATCATGACACAGAGAGCCCACCATCAGGGCCATCATACACTGGTTGGTGTGTTTTCCATGACTTACTTGATCATGACCTGGTGAGTCTGTTTTCTATACTCACTTGATCATGAACTGGTTGGTGGTGCCCCTGTGGTCCAGATCATGACACAGACAGCCCACCATCAGGGCCATCATACACTGGTTGGTGTGTTTTCCATGACTTACTTGATCATGAACTGGTTGGTGGTGCCCCTGTGGTCCAGATCATGACACAGACAGCCCACCATCAGGGCCAGAGTCTCCTGATCAGTCAACATGTTTTCCAGCCCTCCACACTGTAAAGGACAAGAACATAAGCATCAAACACCAGTGAATGGTGAAAACACCAGTAAATCCTAAACACCTTCTGCCTAATGATGTGCCTTGCCAATACCACCAAAATTGACACACGACTCATTTACAGAATACTGATACCATGCACAGCAGTAGGCTCATACAGTGTGTACCGTGGGTGCCAGAACATTATGAGATGGGGAAACCAGTGTCTCTATGTGTATACATATACGCTTAGGTTTTATGTTGTGCTTAACATTTTTCAGTCACATGATCATGAGAAGTCCTTATTATGGATATGTGTATACAAATGTACACTGTATATATATGTATATACACACACATATATATATACACACACACATAGTGTACTCTTATGGAAGGGCGAGTCAATGCCACCAAAGTGCTACCATCACTGCAACATCATGCCGATGACACAAGACATGACACCCCATCCATTCACATTACACTGACACAAGCCTGATCAGTCCTGTTTCTTTGCTCTCATCTCTCAGTGTTAAGCACCACGCGAGGCAGCAACAAGTACCATTTTTAAAGTCTTTGGTATGACCCAAATCGGGATTGACCCTGGGTCTTCTGACCTCAAGTTGGAGACTAACCACTAGTCCACCAAGGCGGTCGAAACCAGTGTGCCTGGAGATACTTAAGCTAGAGATAATAATGGTAACATGAAGCAATTACTGATGAGTTCTACTTGCTTTTCTCAACACGATAAGATACAAACATACTCTTAATTACAAAAATAATTTGAAATGAAAAATAACACTATCCTGCAGTGCCACTGATCAGTTTTACGTAATACACAAGTCATTCAAATTTAGTAAATTTAATTGAAAAACTAAGACTTCACTGTGACTCCATAGTTTGGTTGGCATTTTACTTTCTAGACTTTGTAAGTTCAAACAAAACTGTAAAGCTTGACAAATTCACCTTGATCATGCTGAACATGGTCTGGGCCACGTTGAAAGCATGTCTCCAGTTATGATAGGTGACATTTCTGTAGTTCTTCTTCACACTCAGCAGCCATCTGCATAGAACCTGAAGGCAGCAGATACAAATCTCATGTACATGTAAACCTTTTATTACATGAACATTTAAAAGTCTCTATGTTTACTTAACTCACTTTCTGAGACCTGTCTGATGATTAGATATTTCAAGATCAAGACAAATGTACAAAAAAGAACAAAAAAAAAAAATAATAATAATAAATTACCTGCATTTATTATCCTATGGTGCCATGTTGGTTAAATTATCCTGGGCAACAAATACAAACCAACGTCATCTTAGACTACATATTTAATCTACGAGTAGTGGCAGAAGATTTGTTTGCTTGGGTTTTAAATTTGTGTCACATTACTGTCTTCTTGTAGCAGACCTGCCAAACTGCCATGATATTACTGTCTTCTTGTAGCAGACTTGTCAAACTGCCATCACATTACTGTTTTCTTGTAGCAGACTTGTCAAACTGCCATCACTTTACTGTCTTCTTGTAGCAGACTTGTCAAACTGCCATCACATTACTGTCTTCTTGTAGCAGACTTGTCAAACTGCCATCACATTACTGTCTTCTTGTAGCAGACTTGTCAAACTGCCATCACATTACTGTCTTCTTGTAGCAGACTTGTCAAACTGCCATCACATTATTGTCTTCTTGTAGCAGACTTGTCAAACTGCCATCACATTATTGTTTTCTTGTAGCAGACTTGTCAAACTGCCATCACATTACTGTTTTCTTGTAGCAGACTTGTCAAACTGCCATCACATTACTGTCTTCTTGTAGCAGACTTGTCAAACTGCCATCACATTACTGTCTTCTTGTAGCAGACTTGTCAAACTGCCATCATATTACTGCAAACAACCAAAACTTTCATCTGAAAATAGTGCATCATTAGAAGCAGATAAATATTACAAAATATTATTTCTGGTGATGATACTCACATTTTTCCAGTTGGTTATCATCCAACCTTCTAAACAAACCTCAAAATAACTTTCTAACATGGATAGAACTCTAAGAATCCACAAAAATAATCAACTGTCATATATCACATACAGTGCTGCCTCACTGAAACACCATGGGAAAGATGCCATTTTAAAGGCACTGGTGAATAAAAGCAAACAAAACAAAGAAAAAGTAAACAACAAGACACTCCCTTACTTCATAATTGATGTGAAAGCGCTCTAAGAGGTCTAGATCGAGGAACATTCGTATACAGGCACGTATCGTGTCATCATCATCCAGGCCAAAGTCATTAAAGCCATAATCCAACAGGTTGAAAAACTTGGATGAAGGAATACCTAAATTCTTAAAAGGAAAAAAAATATATTACTACGCAAAAAAGTTCATGTAAATACAGCAGTAACATCCCATTCTTTTGCATAGTTCAGTTTAATAATGCGTATTTGCACACTTTACTTACACATTTCAAAAAAAACAATTATACCAATTAATTGTACATTTTATTGTACATTTGACATTTTTATATGCAAGTATCATCCTGCAGGCATGTATAATAATAAGAATAATAAGAATAAAAGAATAAATTTATCCTCAATATCAAAACACATACTGAGGTGCATGTACAAATATGCATAGGAGTTCAAGGAATATCAAGGTTTTAACATTTGTCTTACAAACCATACGAAGATAATGAAGTTAACATGTTTGAGAGTTGACTTCATTCTCTGTGCCTGTTTAGAAGGTGCTAAAGCACAATATAACACCTCCAGCACAGTAGCATGATGTAATAACACCTCCAGGGCCACACTTACCTTTATTCTCTGCGCCTGTTCAGCAGGGGCTATAGCATGATATGATAACACCTCCAGTGCTACGCTTTGCTTAGCCATTGCCCTCACTGCCTTCTCGTAAGTCTGAGTATTGCTTATGCCCAGCCCACAAAATATTGCAAAGGCCTGCCAGGAAAAAAAAACACGAACATGTCATGCACAATTAGTTCTCTTAGCTACATATTTTGGGACAAGAGGTTACTTAAAATTTGTGGCTTCCAAATGTCAGAAGAAGGAAGGTGTCATACATTCAATAGCTGCAAGCCATTTGACAAGAGTATTAATTTCTTTCTGTTAATAATATAGGTGACATTTTACAACTTGTCCATGTATATCGTGAAGGTGAAGACAAGTGTAATGTGCAATTGAGAAAATTTATCCCTGAGAAAATCCTTATCATATTCAAAAAGGCACAGACGCTGCTGTGACCAATAATGTACTACGTCCTGATACTAAGGTCACCAACCGATACTGTATCACCTTATGGCAGATATCAATGTCACAACAACAGACACTACCGAAAAACAAGTGATAATATCACATAATTTTGATAATATTTTTAACTTTTCCAACCGATACTGTATGTTACCACATTATCAGCAAAAGTTTACCACAGTATGGGTCAGAAAAGATGTTACTACATTGTCAGTAAAATTTTAATGTAGTATCAGTTAGTAAAGAAGTAACTATATTATCGGTAAAATTTATTTCAGTATCAGTCAGAAGTTCTAACACTAACAGTCATTTTTACAACAGTATCCCTCACTGAAACATTTTCAGTCATTTTCACAGCAGTATCTGCTGCTGAAACATTATCAGTCAAAAAGTAACGGTTCTTACTACATTATCGGTCACAGCAAGTAATCTTACTTTATAGCAAATGAAGACAAAAAAAAAAAAAAAACAGATCCAAAAAACAGAAACGTTCCCAATGAAATGTAGACCATAGAACAGGTTCTCTCCACAACCGTTCCATTGCAAACAACCCATTCCCAAATTTACCTCAAATAGGTTTTCATCATTTTTGTTAAACGGCGTCTGATCGAGCTTGTTGACAAGTTGACTGACGCCTATCACCTGACCACAAGCGTTTTTGATTGGCATACACAAAATGGAGTGCGTGCGGAAGTTCCCCTGAAGTTCATCCACCTGCAACGGTCAGAAGAACACCTTAATTAGCTGGAGAACTGAGCCCTCAAGTTTCATGATGTTTGTTTCATTAATACAGATGTCATCACTAGCATGAAGCTGTGTTTCTATCGGCAAGATACATTACCGCCCTCATTAAAAATCAAATTCAGTTCGTGAAGTCCTCGTGGTCAGTATGTGCCGGCTACAGGAGGAGTTAGCACTCAGAAGGTGAAGAGTGTGTGTACCCGGCGTGATGTCTATGAATTACGACAGCCATTGCCTGTAGCGCAAGCGTACAGGTCGTCGGAGCCTTCAATGAACATAGGTCAGAGGGCGCAGAGTTCAGACGGTCTTTGTCCATGTTTTCCGGCTAAGCCGCTATCCTTTTGAATGGATGCTCCACGTGTGATAAGAGGTAAATGGCCACCGTATATTCGTTAAGCCAAATGTGAAGTAACGATATTCCAATAAGCTAATATCTTGTATTTTAAGTTCCTGAAGGCCTATATGGTTTGCCACTTGTCTTACTTTTAAGGGATTTACAGTAATCTTTTGGGATACAAATGAGATTTTCTGTGTAAACTAAAGAAACTGGCACATCAGCAGCATGATGCCTCCATATGCCAACTGTATAACTGCTAAAATGCGCGTGCATTGCATTAGCCGTAGTCAGTCCAAGCGCTCGTCACAATGAGGCTCTATACCTACATTTTGGGCTTAGTCCTTTAGAAGATCATTTTAACTTTTTGCGTCAAAAAAAAAAAGGCTCCGATCCAAAATATTATATACAATACAGAATAATGTCAAGGTTTAGATGATGTATAAATCTTGACTCAATTTTTCATCAGGCCAAAATCAAGTCGGAGATTTTAATCTGACCACATTTTTCATTCGCGGTGCTTCATTCGGTTGGAATTATTTTTACTTCTCAGCTTTTTATGTCCATTTTACAGTTTTAGAAAGCAGAAAACATGTTTTATGATATTATGTAAGCATAAGATATTTCCACAAGTTTTCTCCTGTTAAACTTTACGTCGCTGGGATTATGTCGCCACAACAGGAAAGGTAACAACAACACTGCGTTCACGCTCACATCACCTTCAGATACGGATGTACATTTCACCGGTCATAATGCGTCACAGTGATCAGGCCAACCGGCAGGCCACCCCTGGTGGATTGTTACACAGAGGCAGTGAAGACCGCGTGACGATATCCTATGCTGTTGGCGAGAAACAAGGACAGAGTACGTGAAATCACATACTCAGTTTGATTTTGCGTGAGAGCGGCACTGTATACTCATGAATGGGCAAACTTGATGACCAGAGTTGTCAAAGTCATGCATCGTTCATTCACATGTACAGACATAATGACTGTAAGCTAGCATTGGGTAGAAAAGGAACTGCAGAAGTTTCCCCAGGCTTACACATATATATTCTTATACTCATTATTAAATACATACTGTGTGTTCCACAATGGAGTTATTGTATTTCCCTACAAATCTGTATTAAAAAAATGCATTCAGTTCTTACAGGCAAATAATTAAAGGGCATAATCTATTACTTTTGGGACTGACACTGTTTTTTCCAGCAAGAAATCATCATATCACAAAACAAACCTTGAAACACTTTTCTATTATGAACAGAACTCTCAGCATCAGACAAAATGAGTAACTGAATCATGTTGGAAATTTCAAATTAAAAACTTATTAATATGACTTATTAATATGAAAGGACTGCAAGTCCATATAGTGTTAGCAAGCAGCCAACAACGAAGGTAAACCATATAGCAATCTATCTGTTTTTGTTACGATGGATTAATGATTTCCAGAGGAGACGTCTGACAAAAATGTCCAGGGTACATATGATGGAAAAAACCATATACCAGATATCTCCTCATTGTAGACATGTACATACTGGTATACATCTCTGAGTCACGAACAAGGGGATAGTGAGTGTAGGGTGTGAATGGCCAGGGTGTGTGTGGAGAGGGGCGGGGATGCATGGGCAAACTGATTTAATAGTGAATAACTTAAATGTCTGTTTATAACATAACCATTTTGATGAGATAAGACTGATATACACTAGGATGATGTGGAGTATTCAGATCACTGAAAATCATGACCCGTAAAGAGATCTTTGGATGAACACGTAAAAAAAAAAAAAAAGAAGCAAGATTGTAATTATCTGCAAGCATTTCTTTCCTCAAGCACTGGAGAGATTTTGACCCTGATTGACAATGTTTTAATTCAGAAGTTACTCTTTGATAAAATCAGTCATCTTTGATGGAAGATTGCAAATGGACCCTAAATTAAAGATTTCATTAAAACAATGTGATAGGAATCAAATGAAAGGTCATTTGGTGAAATGCTACAGCTCAATTTCCTTGTCTGCAGGAAGCAACTTCAGCTGTTTGCCAGTCCCTTTACTTAGCCAGTGTCAAATCAATCAAAACTGATATCACAGTGGAGGAGAAAAATCATTAAAACTCTCTGTGATCAAAATTGCTTTTGTAAATTAGATGCCATACAGGCATCAAATCTTTCGAGTTCGGCAAGACAAGAAAGTTTTTTCTTCCAACATCTCCAGATCTTTATAGGACAGTGCTACAGGATGGCTCTAGAGTCAATAAATAACACCCTGTAAACTTCATTAAACTTTTTATCCTATGCCATGGAGGGTTTCAAATTATCCTTCTTGAACAAACTAGCGACAAACTTTGAAATGTGAGATATTTTTCTATGCTTGAAAGACGTACGATGAAGGAGCCAAAAAGTAATCAAGAGAGAATGCTGGAACATCAGCCCAGAGTTTTTTTATCCCATTTTCACTCGCATCTTTGCCAAACTACAGGCCCATTATAGACAGCAGCTGCTAAAGGCCTGCTGTTTTGCTTGATCTTATGTAATAGCCTATGTTGTAGAGTGAGATAGGAGCTGACAGCTTCCCTCCACAATGAGGGGGCCTGCTCACATCAGAGTAACACACACAACTCTACATGTGTTCACTGACAGACAGACCAGATAACAAGGTTTATACTTACGGCCGGATCAAAGCGATCATCCTTGTATGCGTCAGGGATATTGAGTGGCTGTTAATACACACAAAGTCAACATTAGCATTAATACATTCAAGTTTACTTGCTTACTTACTTAACTCTATTTGACTGTTACACGTCACACACTGCGGCTTGAAGAACAATTCACCTATGTACAGTTAAACAGGTATAGAAGAAGAGCCAAGCTAGAGTGGGGTAAGGGGTGGGGTGAAGTGGCGAGATCCATAGCTGTAGATCTCATAATGAAGTTGCCAGTTGCATGAGTCCCGCAAACCCTTATTAAATTCAAGCACAGCCATCAGCTGGAACTGGATCAGGTTTTATACACCTTATTGATTTCAAATTTCCAGGGCCCAAATTCACATTTTCCAAACTACTTGGAAAATATATTCTACAGTTAAACAGATTTCAAATAATTTAAGTTCTAATTAATTAAACTTTCTCATAAACACAGCAGTACATCAAGCAACTTCAGCAACCTCAGAAAACAATAAACAGAACTAGGTAAAGCTGGTTCTCGTGCAGTTTCCACGCTTTTCCTGGCCCAACAACAAAAACGCCTGATTTTCCAGGCTTCTCCATGCCTGAAAAAGTTACTTTCAATTTTCAAGGTTTTCAAGGCTCAGTACTAAGTCTGAGGCTTCCTCTAAGTCCACCTAGACTCCAACACTGCGTCATGAGAAAGCTGTTACACAGTAGCCATAATGAAATCTACCACTACATGTATCTATATATATATATATATCTATTTACCACAACATGTAACTAAATACTTCACACATGCTGCAGATAAGCTTAAGCAAATTACTGCCATATGCATATAGTTAATTAATTCCTAGACATGGACAAAAACTATCATGCAATGCACTTAAAATCCCTGGGCTTTAAGGACATGTACAATGTAACCAATAGGTACAATTTCCAAGAGACATTATTTATAATACCAACCATTCAGAAAATTGTATGTTATATGTGTTATATAAATTTGGTGAACTTGGTAAAAACTGTTCAAGATATAGAGCATTTACAAGCTTTTTATAAAATTAAACTTCAATGACCTCGATGATCTTAAAGGAAGTTCACTGAAAACCAATATGATTCTTCCTCATGTCTAAGTGCAAGTATGGTGTACGTTTGGTGAACTTGTGCCAAACCAATCTAGTGATATGTTTACAAGTCTTTCATATAATTTACCATAAGTGTCCTCATTGACCTTGAAGAAAAAGGTCAAGGTTGCTGAAAATCAATAGGGTTCTTCCTCATGCCAATGTGTAAATGTGGTGTAAGTTTGGTGGACTTGGGCAAATCTATTCTGGAGATACCGTGTTTACGAGCAATGGGGCGGATGGAAGCCACTCGCTATGACAATACTCCTTGGCCAAGTTGGCCGAGGTGTGAAGACAATTTTTCTTTTAAATTATATGCTGCAAAGTACAGCAGTCCAAGACTAATTAAATGTTATCCATGGACCTATTTCTCTTAACACATACACATGTTCACTGCTGAATTTTTTCTTCTGATTTACGTTTGGAAGTTGGTCGTGATGTGATCCTGGATGGCACATTCAGTTCAGTGAGAAGGGCAGTTGTGTAACAGTATACCTGTAATGGCTACATAACAGCCTCTGAGTCTATGGTTATTACCTCCTCAACAGCTTTGTTAAAATTGACACTACGTCGTCAGGAGAGGGCTGGATATGCAGGGAAATTAAGTCATACACACCGTCATTTTGTGACAGTTGACATTTGGATTTGGTTCTGAATGACGCGCCCAAAGATGACTACTGCCATCCAGACTTCTTTCTGTCTCTCTTAAATTAACATCTGACAAGGAGCCATAGCTATTTTTAAACCAGTTATCTCTTTATCTATATGAATCAAAATAACAATGCACACACATAAAATTAACACTGAAAGTATGTGTTTTATTAGGCTGTACTCAAGAGTTTCTTTACTTTATACATGATGGTTGCTAGCCTTCACCAACAGCTAAAGTTGGTAGAAGACTGCCATGACCACTGACAACCCTCATGTCAGAGCAATTCAACTTTTTGCTAGATGCACAATGCCCTTACATAAAGATCAAGAACAGGAAAGGGAGGGAAGTCTCCAGGATTCCCCAAGACATCCTGTACCAGACTAGGATATATTTGGCTACTGGCTACTTTTTCTAACAATAGAATGTACATGTATTCTTTAAAGAGTAGCAACTTAATTTTTCAAACTTTAAGGTAGATGCTTATTGCATGACTGGCTGTTACCAGGATGTATGTTGAACATCTGCCTGTAGAAATACCTACACGTATACTGTAAGCAGGATCTGCTGCATTCTGCTGATTTTCTTAGGCAACGAGAAATGTGTAACCTGAATGTGTACACTATATGTAATAAACTTTCCCTGATGGATGTATGTTTGTTTCTTTGTCTTATTTTATTCCTGTTGTAATACAGCTAGGTGTGACTTACCTACATTACGTAGCGTTTATGTATAAATATATACAAACACAAACAGAAAAAAAGCAAAGGTTCATGTTACATACAACAGCATCTTTATAAAAGAATTTCTTTTTACAAAACACACCGGCATATGAATTATAAACAGCATCAGTATTATACTGAATGTATACTATATGTATATGATAGGGAGAACTTTCAAAACCCGACGGCCTTTGTACAATATAAGATTACCGTAAGACACTGTAATGTACTGGGTATGCTTATGCATTGAAAATCCAGACTGTAATAGCCTTAAGGCTGGCCCTCATGGGAGACTGATGTCTGGTACATAAGGCAGCAAACAGGCGACACTGTCTGTATCTCTAACATGTCCATCTAGCCAAGATGCTACAACCATAAAAACAGTGGAGATATTCCAAGACTTTTCCTCCCTCAGGCCACATACCTTATTAGATAATGTGGGAGACTTAACAGAGCCGGGCAGATTTTATGCACATCTAGTTTTCGCAGTTGGGATGTGCTGTACACAGAACTATAATAAAGCCAGTAAACACGCGATCATCTGCATGACATAACAGGAGACTTTGTCCAGTTTACAGCGTGGAACACGATGAAATATCCCCCATTTCTGAGACATCCATGCATAAATGGCACTGATCATGACTCTGTATATGGCTACCTAACAATGGAGGCCACTGTGTACCAAAGTAGAGTGATATGTCGGGGGACAAACCAATCAAATTAAATGATGTTTCCAGAGCATACAAAAATTACACGAAAGAGACAAAAAAAAACTGCTAAGTAAATAGAGTTTCGATATTGAGATGCAGCTGATGATGATGACAGTAACCCTGGGAGTGGGTCTCATTCTCCGATTAAACTGTCTGTGCCAAGGGAACTAAAGATAAAATCGTGTATAATTTCATGGAACTTTTCAACGCCTAATCATCAAACTAAACGCACTGACTACGACAGAATCTGAAGGTTGATTAATTGGTGAAAAATTCCATGAAGTTATAAGTGATTTACTGTAAATCATTTATAATTTCACATGACATTTCACCAACTTAGCAAAGCATAGTGATTAGATGGTGAAAAATTCAGCAAAATTACAGGTGGTCTGAAGTAACTGCATACTAGCTACTTTTCAGACCACTGGTATGAACGGTAAAGAACACAACACCATCCTGAATTCCAATGAACAGCAAAACAGTGTGATTAGAAATATATATTTTCTTAGATCTTATTGTTGTTTGTACAAAGAATAAGAGGCACATGACTATCTTGAATTTCCTTGCATTTACCCACATGACTATGGGGTATATTTCAGCTCCCCATACCTGAAGAGCAGAAACCATACGAAACTCCTTACTACCTTAAAAATCTATTAACCATTCCGCTTGGTACTCTTGCTGCATGATTAAGAATACACATCCATGTATATAGGAAAAGGAAGATGCAGACACTACTGTTCTCACTGCCAACATGCCTGTAGCCATGCAGCTGGAGAAAGATGTCTGTAAATAAGGTTCATAATGAGGAGGTTGGGGGTAGGGGGTAGATGGGTCACAATCTTAGGTTAATCACAAGGAAATCTGTGGAGAATAAGACTGAGCTAGGATAGTAATGAGTTACCTCTCCTGCAGTGGCCACGTATCCGGTGATACCGATGTTGATGGGGAACCTTGGCTCCGTATTCCTGTAATCAAGGGCGAGACGCTAATCTTCAGCATATAAAGCCACAGACAAAGTACGTTAATCACCGTTAATTTTCTTTTCCATGTCAGGAAATGGCAGGAGGGAGCAGGATATTGTGTTCTACTAGTTTAATATTGGCATGTAAATATTAACCTGCACAAGATCAAAATTCTGAACAAAACATTTCAAATCTCCTTAGTTCTTCAAGAATAAAATTTATATAAATATCAAAATAAAGGTGATTTATTATGTTTCATACCTTAAAACTTCCTTGGATATGTATCATATTCGTAGAGTTCACATTAACAATTAATACCATCGTAACACTGAGGCAAGGTTTATGGGCAGCCAAGAAGCAAGTACTATGGGATTTTGTTGCTGACTCCAACATGAAACCTTTGGCACCACAAGGATGTATATAGGCCTATCTATGGCAGGCTTCAAGGATTCCTCAACATTCATGTAAATATATTTCGGGGGCCTCCGTGGCTCAGTCGGTTAGCGTGCTATCGCAGCGCAATGACCCGAAGCCTCCCACCAATGCGGTCGCTGTGAGTTCAAGTCCAGCTCATGCTGGCTTCCTCTCCAGCTGTATGTGGGAAGGTGTGCCAGCAACCTGTGGATGGTCATGGGTTTCCCCCGGGCTCTGCCCGGTTTCCTCCCACCATAATGCTGGCTGCAGTCGTATAAGTGAAATATTCTTGAGTACAGCGTAAAACACCAACCAAATAAATCAAACAATCAAAAATATTTCACGTAAATGATGGCGGCTAGCAATATGGTGGGGGGAAACTGGGCAGAGCCCGGGCGATAACCACGACCATCTGCTAGTTGCTGACAGACCTTCCCACATATGTCTGGAGAGGAAGCCAGCCTGAACTGGATCTGAACTCACAGCAACTGCAATGGTGAGAGGCATTGAGGTTAATCTTGAACAAAAGTTCACCTTTTTTCAATTCGGCTTTGATTAGTGCTCAATCAAAGCAGCATTCAGTCAAAAATGCTTCATCTACAGCAGTCAGAGTTACATGTACATATATACATGTGTGAGTGGCAGAAACTGATAAGGGCCAGGAGGAAACCACCACAACTGACTAACAAACATCCCGACTTAAGGTCACATATGCTTGCCAACGTCATGCATGGAATTTAAACGCCTGACCTTATGGGATACCTCTTCTTACATAAAGGTGACTGGCTCAAAGATGGACTGGTCATTGTCTTAAAAATTGTTCACTGTGTATTAATTACATGTACAAGCAGGTAATAACTTTTCCTCGCTATAACACGATTTGGGCAGGACGAACAAATTAGACTACACAGGACAAGCCCGAACTATATTGATGGTAAACATTGCCCACTGGTCAAGAGTAAATAGCCCCAGCTGTTCTTAACTATACTACTCATGCAGAGGTGGGCCCTATTAAAGACTCTTGGGCTACCAATTAACATCTGTGCATATTACAGTGATCAGCCAAGAATTCTGTTACCATTCCACAAATGCACTACAGGCAGGCTACATGGAATCCCAGATGCTCATAGAGAACTCTGATATTGGCCCACAATACTACACATTTATACCACAGTCTCAACGAAACATATCCATAATTTCAGTTTGTGAAGTGCTGAAGCACCTTACCCTTCTCTGTGATACGTATCATCATTGTCAAAATCACTGGCCTGAAGATCAAATACCTGAGAAAAGATGCCCTGAAACAGAGACATCAGGAAATCAAACTGAGTTATTGTAACATTATACAACAGTTACGTATGAATCAATGCCCATTTAGTATGCCATAAACCATCAATGTGTTGCTAATATACTGAGATGACAGTTTATGCCAGTACGGAGTGGTTCTTTAAAATGAAAGGGCCTATTGCAATTGTTTTCCCATAAGTGCTTTGCTGATACATACAGTAAAGATGAATGAATTAGATCACTAGAGCACTGAAGTGAGATAAAAGTCATATTTATACTGTTGTCAATGCTCTTTCCCAATTGGGACTCCATTTTCCATATATTATCAACAAATATGTCTTTACTACTTGACTGTTTTCTTGAAATTAATATTGATTTGGGGGCACTACTTTATCCTTTATTACATTTCATTTTCACACATTGCTTTGTCATTACACAGACAAATGGGTTATTTTACATAAACATTTATGTTTCAAAAACAGACAATTAAAATGCCTTAACCCACCCTTAAGCCCTTTCAGTAATGGAAAACCACACATTTTTTTCCCAACCTAATGAACAATTCACACATGCAAATGCTTAATTGAAAAAAGAAAATCTAATTGAAAACAAGCATAACATTCTGATGTTTATAGAGCCAGATGAATAATCGATTTGCATTTGTGAACACATAGGGCTCTAATATGCAAAACTGCAGATTGCATTCAGGCTTGTTATAATGACGTGATAAAAACTTAGCAGCCATTCCAAATGCACAAGAAAAAGTTACAGCTGGGTCTTCAGGCAGCGAGTGTTCTATGTCAAAATCACCGAAACCGTTGAGAGTGACACAATTCAGCAAATTTTGTGCAATTTACTGCAATCTTGCATGAGAATTGGAAATTTGCATGGCCTTGATCTCCGTTTTCTTACTCAAAAATTTTAACAAAAAATACACACAACACTAGATGGACTTTTGTTTGTACTGTGCAAGATGCACACTTGAAACTTCTGCATGGCTTAGCCAAGGAGGAACAATTCCTTCCAAAAGACTAATATCTTTTTAATATCTTTTTACCTAAAAAGGTAATATAAAAACATTAACGTCATATTTATCTGATGAATGTAAAATACAAACAGGTATAATTTTTTCATATATTCACTTTATTAAACACTAATAATTTATTACATCAAAAACATATTGGTCTTTTTAACTGTTGTTCTCTTTTACTTCTAATTCCTTAAAGTGTACATAGGCACCTTTATGAAAATCCCAGAGAAAATGCTTGAGTTTAATTTCAGCTTTGCCAGAAATGTACACAGAGCATGGTCCAAGATAAAGGAAAAAAACATTTATCACTCTGACAACTTCTTGACAGTTACATCAGGTTCAAATGTTTCAGTCCTAGTCCAATAAGTTTGGTATGAAAATTCGGTGACACAAAGTTAGTGGAGTGGCATGGTGGAGATGGGGCCCACTTTGGGGTCCATGGGGAACCCCTTCCTCATGCCCATGCACATCTTATTGTCAATGGCCAGGCTGTTCTCTTTGACAGAGATGTCATGCTCCAGGGTCGCCTTGGTCTTGACGAGACGGGCCAGAGACTGCTCGGATGCTTTCAGACGGTCCTTCAGGATGCGGACTGATTCTCGGATTTCGTTGATCTCCCTCTGCAGAGTCTTCATAACGGGGTCGTTGCACAGCTC
Organism: Acanthopleura granulata; assembly: GCA_016165875.1. Lineage (NCBI taxonomy): Eukaryota > Metazoa > Mollusca > Polyplacophora > Chitonida > Chitonidae > Acanthopleura > Acanthopleura granulata. The sequence continues at coordinate 10,673,057 of JABBOT010000002.1, forward strand.
CACGTTGATACGCCTGGTTCTCTCATCCAATCGGGTCTGGGCTACCTTCATGGGGTACTCCTTGTCCTGTATGGCCTTTTTCAGCAGGTCAATGTTCTTCTCCATGTCGAAGATCTCCTGCATTGTTCTCTGAAGGTGAGACTGCAGCTTGTTTCTGGCATCGGTCGCCTCACGGATTCTGGCATTGAAGTTGTTGTTGACAGAATTAAACTGACTCCACATGTCGTTGGCGCAGGTGCGGAGGCACTGGTCGATCTCTCCGCGCAGTCGCTCAGAGTTGGCACGCTCCTTCTGCGATCTGGCAATGTTGGTCTGAGTGTAGCGAGCCCAGGACTCTGGAATGGTGATGGTGTTGTCGATGTTCTCTATTCCGTTGCAGTATCCAATGCCAGCGGAGGAGTTGCGAAGCTGCTGCATCCTGTCATCAAGATTCTGGGCATGGTTTTTGTCCTTTGAGTCGACCTCCAGGCTGTGCTGGGCAGCACGGTTCAGTTTCAGCTGGACACAAGCCTTTTCCAAGACCTTATTCATCTTCTTCTGGCACGTCTTGATGTTGTCCACCTCTCGGATCAGACTTTTCTCCACTCCGTCATTGACCAGATCTATGCCATGCCTCTTCTCTCGGTGCATCAGGCACTCCTCGGAAATGTGCAGTGGATTGGCTGTGTCAGCTAGAGCTCTCTCCAGAACACGTTTATGTTCCTTCAGGTCCTCAGTCTCTGTGGCCATGGCTTGGATTTCATTGTTCAGCTCACTCTTCAGGAAGGTAATGTCATAGACTCTCTCCCCTAGCTTCTTGGTGACATCGGTTTGCCTGTTGCGTGTTCGGGCATCGGTTTCTTTCACTGCTCGCCATGTGTCTGCTCTCAGCTTCTCTGCAAAAGCTCTCTCCTTGTCAGACTGGTTGTAGTTGAGCTGGTTAGACATGGACCAATCGTTTGGGGAGTAGCGGGAGTAGACAGCATTCCTGGCTGGGTTGAAGTAGCTCCTGGCATGTCCCAGGTCAAGGGAACGACCCACACCACCCATATGACGAGAGACAGTTTTGTCAGTCACATAGGGCAGGCTTCCTGGTGCACCGCCACCAGCCAGAGGTGTTACACTGCGGGTCCTCATGATGGAAGATGAATCAAAGTAGTTTGACATGGTGAGTTGTTGTTGTTGTACAAGACAAGTGGACTCACAAGTACAAGGTTGCTGTAAGGCTGGTTGTTGCTGGAAGGGTAGGAAAACCAGAACTGATGTCCTAACAGTTTGAGTTTGGGTCTTTATAGGGTGGCTTGGTCAGTGTTCACAAGGTAGGTACTAGGGGCCCCAGGAGTTGACATGGAGATATCTTAGCAACTGTGGCGAGGTAGAAACCAGACGGGGTTAGGGGCAGGCAAATATGGTAAATAGAAACAGACGGACTATCTAAATCTGAAGGGATAATTTACAGTCTATAACACCCTTAATCCCATAATTCTAAAGGGAAGCTAGGGTTCAAAGTAGGGTATAACCAGCTCTGGTGCAGAATAATCCTTACAGAGCTGTGTTACACAATCACATAGGTGGAACCGCACAGCATGAGTTTATATAAGACTATTTAGTGCATATTGTATTGTACTACACACAACCTGCACATAACATGTCTTTATATGTGTAATCAAACAGATGTGAATTACACTAGGCAAGATACAACACTCTTAAGGTGAGCATATGGTGGAAAAAAACATGCAAGGTAGTACCAAAACCTGATCAATGCATGTGCATAATTACATGTACTCTGCCTTACAATTTCAGTGTTCCTCGCTCACAGTGAGAGAGACAGTCGTTCTGCAAAAGGTAACGCACAGCTGTTTAAAAACAGAAAGCTGTCATGTTCTCATTTAATCTCACAATGTAATACAATCTCAACACCTTGAGGTCCAGGGGAAGGCTGAAATGTAAGAACTGAGGACACGTTCACAATTAAGAAGTTGTACCTGAACAGGATTTTGCATAGCACATATAAAAGTATAGCAGAGCTGTACTATTACGAAAGACATAAACACATCGAATTCTCGAAGCTAAACATCTTCAAGAGATAATGCCAGGGCAGCACATCCTTGTTGAGAAAATGGGTGCTCAATAAAAATCTGGCCTTAACTTCTCCATTCTTTTATTGACCCTGTTTCATTCAATGTGCTTTGTTACACTTGTATATTACATGCCACTTTTTTTACTGATCTGCATGAAAATCTAAAAGTGGCATGACGTCATCAGTGAAACAAGTTTCAGGCATGTTTAACACTATAAACATGATTATGAGGGGCTTCACAAAAAAGGTATCTACTTATTTATCTGTTGATTTGATTGGTGTTCAATGAGACTCCGGAATTTCTCACTAATTTGCTAGAGGTCAGTTTTATGAATGATAAATCCTGAGGGTTACACGTCAAGCCAAAGAAAATAACTTTCCCGTGTGGGACATGCTGACTTGTATGCCACAATAGTGGAAGGCAGGTGGTCTTATACAACTGCAGCACTAGCTCTACACCTACACGGACTGTTTATTGCTACCACAAGGTCCCATCAACAACGAGAGTTTAAGAATCTACAAATTTTCCTTTCAGAGATTAGTGTTGAGCCTGTAACCTGTGTATTTTATTGAAGAGAAACACAAGACAGTCACCTCAACTGATTAACAGCTTGCAGAAAGTCTCTAAATTTGTTCAGTTTCATTTGGGGGGCATCCATGTGTATCTATTACGTATAATCCCAATAACGAGTTAATGGATCAATGCTTTATCATTATGATCAAGGAATGTTTGTTCACTTTTTTTTTTTCAACTGCTAATGGTATATTTCATGTATACGTGACCTGTCTTTAAAGGAGAGATTTGTGAGTCTGGATTAGGTTGTAAGTCAGGATTAAGTAAAGGAAAGGCTGGATGTAAATCTAGATTACCGTAAAGCAAAGCACTGCATGAGAAAAAACAAATCACACATGTCATTCAGACCTGGAAAAGGGGAGGGACAGAGGGGAAAAAATGTAACACAAAGAAAAATCTGTTTATCTTCATTACAGCTCTGAATTAATAAAAAAAGGACTGACATGCTAAATTAAATCCTCCAACAACTGATGAGATTTCAATGATGTCTCAAGATACATCCTAATTGGTCCTGTGTATAAGACCTCATTGAGGTCAAAGAACCTATTATGGCTTCATTATCCAGATGTATAATGTAACATTATCACCATAATACGATGGATACTCCATCTCTTTAAATGCTGCCCTGGGATTCCAGCATAAAGCAAGATTACAGGACAAGCAAATATAAGCAGAGAATACAGGAATGCTTAAAAGCATAACCAAAAGGCCCTCATTATAACTGATATCCTAGCACATTTACATACATCAGAATGGATGAGACATGCAATGTTTTGGATGCGCCCAATAGACATGTAACAGACTGCTATGGTCAGGGGCTGTGGGTTTATGAAGATCAGCTTTTTGTGCCCTATGCCGCAAACCCATGAACACTCATCACATCAGCGTGATGAAACCATCATGGGTATCACCAAGTTGCATGAAATCAAAGCGCCAAGATCAATTAGCTTAATACAGCCAGGAGGGGTCACCATGACCATACAGAAATAATGATCCCCAAGGAGGAAGTTAAAGACATCTGCCTTTACAAAGATGAATCATAAAGAATACAGGATATGAATTAATGGCAAATTCTACATTCAACAATGGTCTGAATTACACGTATGTGAGGGATTTGATGAGGCAATAGATTGCACTTGATTTAGTGTCCTTCCACAATCAAAGAAAACTGTTTTACTAGACTTCTTCTTCTCCCATGTTATATATAAACCTACTTAAATCTTCTAGGAGTATGTGATACTACTTCTGTTACTGGAAGTAGTCTTTGTGAATTTCAACATGGACTGTTCTAATTGACTTCACTACCTTGATTATAGTGATTTGTAAAGACTGATAAGGGCAGTACAGACTTTAGGCTTCTTCCTTTTTTGGGGGGTGGGGGTGGGGGAGTGGAGGGACTTGTCATGAGAGAGGTTTCAAAACAAAAACATCAAAATGTAACAATATTTGCAGCAGTTACTGCACAAAAACTAATGACCAATCAGAGTCAAGGATATTGTTAAATCAGCAAAACAGGCCTGGATTTGGCTGATTTTCAAACCTGAATTTAGATTACACAAAACGAACCTCATGCATGCACACAAAATTTCAATCAAATAGTGTACATGAAGTTATTTAATGGAAAGCAACAACCAATGAACCTGACAAAATTGATAAAATATGCAAAACTCACATGTGGATGAGCAACGTCAACCTTCACACAAAGTTCTAACAAAACTGGACAGGTTGAGGAATTATGGCATGGAAATAGTAGGGTGATAGACAAAAAGATGGACAGACCTAAATTAATATCCTACAAGGCATTTTCAACAAAAGTCATCTACATCCTCAAATTTGAGAAGCTATCTGAATTAAGAAAGGGGGTCTCCTATAGTGCTCATGTCGTATTATTTTTAAGCTGATGGAACAGTCCTGCTTGGCACACATGTACCATCTCATCCCACCCTCTCTCCTGCTCCCTACCCCTACCCCACACCCGCCCCATTTCCCTTTCCAAACTGCTCTCCCAGCACCAATAGTCTGAATCCACATTCCTTCGAGATCCCTTATCTACACACTCCAGCTATTTAATGGGACGAAGCTAACTGGAAGTAATTTAACCAGAGAGAGTTTCTCTCATTTCATGATCATCTTCTAATTAGATTGCCAGGGCTGGGGTTGTTCTTCTTCAAGGGCATGTCATTCTTAAGTATCAGCATTACTGTGATCTGAGAAATTGTGCCAACCTAGTGGAAAAGCAATCAACTCATCATCCATATAGCCAATGCAGGTTTCCAGCTCGGCTTTTGTTTTCAAACAGCATTAACTGCTGAAGCTAAACAACCCAATCCTGGGAGAAACATTAGAGCTATTTGCTACAGAGAAGGTGAAAAGCCTTACTTTCTATCTAATGTTTTCAGCTGATGATTGCTCTGTGGATTGGATTGTTTTTGGTTGCTGTCACTGCATATAGCTACTGTACATCAGCTGTAGCAAATTACTTCCCAGTGAACAGGTTCTATTGGAGCTCAGAGAACCCAGTTAGGGCCTGAGCTGAGAAGACGAATTGCCATCAATCAGATGAAGCATTCATTACTCTCTTGGAACAGTGACCATCCAGCATTCCAACTTTACCAGCTGGTCTTGCATCCTTAAATGAAGAGGTAATCTTGTCAGCAGAAACTATACTGTACACTTTTGTAATCAAAGTTAATCAAAGCAGGCCACAGGCTACCTATATGAACCATTCTACATATATATCACAGAAATTCCTTCATCTAGATATACTCTATGGGGCTAAATACATAAAGCTGAAATGTATTAGGAATCTAGTCATGGTCAGGGTCAAATCTTATTTGCCAGGACACCTCAAAACAGCTGGCAATTTTGTTGTAATCTTTGGTAAAAGTAAATGAAGTGAAAAGAACTTGGTAATCAACTTGTGCCCTTGAATAAACTGAACTGGTAAGCTTTCTTATGCAGTAAATACACGCCTTAATCCTGGTTGTATTACTTCTGTACTACTTAGCTATGCAAGGAACTAGAACATCCAACCCTCAGCACTAATACAGAGTTCACCTTTATAACCCTCACGAAAGGATCAGTTCATTCTAAAAGATATTAAGGCTTGCTTACAACACATTTCATATAAACCACATATAGTCCTGCGAATCTAAAACTAGATTACTATATACATATGGTTGAGTAGTTCGTATTATAAGCTAGTGGCTGTATTACGGTGGTCCACTGCTGATCATTACATCCATGTGTTTTGCGGTATAAAGTCTAACGTAAGTAAATCTTCCATTTTCCTCCATCACATTTGAATTAGATTATACACAGCAATTAATCGCTTGGCTGCAGAGTTGCCGGGTCTGAGGGAAGAGGATTTTAGGAAGGTTTAACAGGAAAAACATGTTGTAATATCCATCTTGGCATTAACTAATGAACAGTACACTGAGGTTTAAAGTTCGCTGAATATGAACCTTTAGTTCAAACACTCCTGGAGAATTTGAGATTGTAACACATTGAAAACTTTATGATTTAATGATAAATAATTTAAAACATACCAATGCCAATATACCTACAAAGTACTTGATGTATACATGTACATCAGAAACTTGATGTCAGGAATTATCCTGTTCAAACTCTCCTTGATTGTACCATCAGGCGTAAGTATATAAAGCCATTTTCCTAAACCACAAGATAAAAACACTGCAAAAGAAAATGTGCAATGCAGACATTTCTGTGCTAGAGGAGTCTCAGCCATGAAAGATAATGTGTTTCAAAGGACACTGAAGACAAAGTGTGTCTTTTATCACTTGTAAGATCACAGTGCACAAGGTTTTCATGGATATTATTAATACAGTTTACCTATGGGGTATATTAATAATCTACACATATACATTATGAAACCTGACACTGTGAAAGCTATGACACGTCCCGCTCTTTTTGAAAAACCAGCGGAAATCAAGCCTTTACGCCTTCTGAAGAATCTTGCCATTAATTCGGTCATATGAAGCATGTATGGTGTTTCACCGACACATTGTTCTCTCATTATGTCTACAGTGATCCTGCAGGCCACATACTGCACTTACCACTTACAGCTTCAAGACTGGGATCAGCATGATAATTGAAATAAAACACGTGTGATACTCAAAACTAACTGTTACTGATGACATTTTGACAAAAGCTGATTTAGGTATGGACACAATGTATCACTGACTGTGTTGTGTAAAATTTTGCCATTAAAGGGACTGCTAGACAATATAAGGCTGGTGGGTAAAGGCTGGGTAATGTTTAGCAGACCAACAGCTACATGGTGGTAAGTTAACAGTTTTGGTAGCAGGAAAATAACATTACCATCCACCTCATATGAAAACAAGGCATTATAGTCAGAAAAGTATTGGCCCAGTGACACTGCCAGAACCATTTTACTGTAGGTACACCAATCTACAACAACATCAACAGAAATCAACATTCTTACACTCAACATTTTCCCACTGTGAATTGTCGAAATTACAAATAGGTGTCCTGCACTGGTCACTACATGTTAAATTTCCTACATGCATCACTATAATTTAACCCTTTTTAGACTAGACTCTAGAGAGTAAAATGTACAGTTAATGAACAGAAGTACAACTTTTAAGACCAGCGTCCAGAGCCCTTCTTTGATGTCACCAACAGTTTGAAGACCTGAGCCCCAGGTGATAATATCATCAGATTGAAGCAAATCATTCATAAATAAAAATGGCATAAATGGCAAAAATGAGAATGGCGAGGACAAAACAGAACCACAGTAGAAAGGGTCAGATTATGAACGATATTTTGAAACAGCCGTTTGTAACCCAGAACAACAAGAACTGAGCTGTCGGCATGGCACCACCTCCCACTCCTCAAATCATTTCATTGGATGTTTTCTCTACTGAAGTCAGTACACCACATTTATACATGTATAATCCTTACAAATTGACTATCATATTTGATAAGATTTAGAGTACCTCCATTTAGTGTTGATCGCCTTTCTGGGAACCATGCTTGTTTGAAAAGAAGAGTTCACAAATCACTCATCTCTCATAGCCAGGACTCTTCAAAGGGGCAATAGCTAGAGAAAAATAATTCATGTACCACCATGCCAAATCCACAGGCAGCTACATCAGCATGTAGTCCCCACAACATCTACTCGTGCCTACATGAAGTTTTGAGAAAATTTATTTCAAATTCACAAACTTGAGATGTTTTCAAAAAGAAGGAGTACAAACAGGCCTGAAAGGAGCATGTGTAACAATTGATTCCACAGGCGAATCAACATGTAGTCCTCAGAACATCTGGAGAAACTGTCACAAACTGCAGACAGCTTCAAAAGAAACTATTCTAGTGAGACATATGGACAGACGAACAGATGTGTTCGCTATAATAACCCCGCCGCATTATATATCAGGGGAGATAACAAAAACAGGACGGTCAGACAAATAGTTATAAAAGCCATATCAATCTGCCAACAATGAAAATAGAACTGGCAGTCCCCATAATGGTCAGATAAACAGTATGGCACCAAAGAATTTCACATGGCTTATAAACTTGATGTAAAGCAATATGCACGTATAATGTTCATTTTCCACAGCGATAGCTAAGGAGAGAAGAAATATATCTGAAAAAATAAGAACAAGACAGCAATAACCTGAGGAATTGCTGCATTAAAACAGCCAAATCAGAGAGACGAAACCTGCAAGCTTCCATATGTGTCATATTGACAATTTCATGCAACTTAGAATGAGGAACTTGTGAGACTCCTTCCAGTTTGTAACAAGATGCATGGTCGTAAGTTACCAATTTCACTACATCACAATTACATGTATCTGTGCTCATCAAACACCTTGGTAGTACACAGGCACTGTAAAGTCAAACAAGAAAACAACGCGTTGTGCTGGGAGTTGAACCGCTTTGTGTAGCCCTTTGGTCTGCGAGTCTCTGGGCATTTCAAAGTTTTAATTATCTCAACATACATATGTAAGATATTCATGTAGATAAAATATTCATTTTGTTTGACTTGTCAGATATTTATTAACATTTCTTTTTATTTCTTGATCATATGTGCTGCTTTATACACATTCATGTACAGCAAAATCCCGTATCTCTAAAATATTTTTCTTGCGTTAAATGGAAGTTATCCAAACAGAAAGTCTTACAACTGCAGTTAGCATACACATTATAAAATCTGACTCACTAGCTGAAATCTTCAATTAACATGCATTATATATTTATATCCACATGCCCCAAAATTGCAACAAAGTTAAAGGAGACCATTTACCTTCATGCAAAGAGGTTAGTTAACTAACTAATTTACTAACATGGTTTTTACACTGTAACATATTAATGTCTGAAAAATACTTCTTTAAACTTAACAAGATAGTACAGTATTGTAAAATTGTATACACCTATATGTAAGTAACCGTTAGTAAGTTTTAAATGTTGGTTTATATACATGAAAATGCAGTTAGTAAAAGCAAGGATATGTAGCTGTTACATTCCAGGCCCTACCTCAATTAGCCAAGCATTATACAGCAAGGCACAGAAGTGTTATAGAAATGACATATGATATATTACCAGTTTTTGTGTCACTTTCAAACGTTTGTTTTTATCCTGAAATGTAAAATAATTGGTTGCATATATGTCAATGAAGTTTGTTTGGAATAGGTACATCAATGATCATGAGCACTATGTATGTACAGTTAGAGAGTTTTCATCATCAAAGGCTGGATAGATGCTCAAAACTGAAGAAGAACAGCATAAAAAAAATTTGCATGAAGAACGCCAGAGAAATGATGGAAGAGAGACGGCACCATACATAATGATAAATAAATCAATATTCATTAATACAAAAACACAGAAAACAACCTGATATAACTCTTAAGATAACTACACAGAAGAAAAACAAAATGAATTCAATGATAAGACTTTGATGAGAGACACTGATGATGGTGAAAGACAATGTTTACCAATGGCACTAAAACATATTTATGTCCAAATAAGCCTCCTGAGCTGAGATGTAAGATAAACTGATGAAAACTTTAAGCACACACACACAAAAAATGATTAAAACATATATAAGACAGCTTTTCAACTTCATAATGACAACTACACCTACACCCATGGCCTTAGTGGTGTCTATCGCCATGGTTCAGATCTGAACCCAAAGGTCACTGATCAGGTCAATATATCACACATCTGGGCTGTATCTCTTTTGCATTACGCCCTTTACAAAATGGAAATGCTTTCCATAAGCTAATTATACCGATCAATCCAAATCTCAACACAGGGAACAATTAACCTATTACACACGTATCTGCTGATGTTTACCATCAGAATTCTGATGAGGACTTCAATCATACGTTGTTTAAGATCGAAGCACTTAGAGTCAATTAACATAATGGCAAGTGAATGATGTTTATATGAGACATCCAATTTGTTCCAGTGGACAACCTCCCCTGATCATGACATAAACAACGATAGGGCTGTAAATATCAGTGCATCAGATATTTATTCCACTAATTGACTGTAAACACCTGTGACATCAAAGGATCTGACAACTGACAGGTGAACCCGTCCATAAAGCCTGTGAAATAGACGGCCCCATTGCGAGGTATCATGTCCTTACTGGTGACATCTGTGATACATGTAGTTGTCAATCCTGTACAGATAATGCCACAAGAGTACATGGCAGACTAATTCTAATAGATAAATAATGAAACAACAGGGTTTTATGTCCTAGAACCTAAAGAATAGCTGAAGATACAACCATGTAAAAGACACTCTAAAGGCACAAACAACTCTTTTCTTCATTCCATAGTGTCTTGGGAACTGTTTGAGGGTGAATAATCACCATGTAATGAGGTATATGTGTAGATATACACACCTACATGTATTCTTGAAACCCTACTTATGGGAGCCCATGCACATGTGGAACTGGCACTGTTGTCTTGGGACAAAACGATGCCAAAATCAATCAAGCAAAAATATTCTTTTACGGCAGAGCAAGATAATCAAATGAACAGAATGTGCAGGTAAAAATACGATATGTTACAATATCAAATATGAATAAATTTAAGCACCTGAAGAACATTTATGCCCACGGTTTATGCACACCCTTGGAGGTCTGCAACTCCATATTAAAGCAATATCACTCAATCTGCTATCTTAACTTTATATTTACACTTAAAACCAGATGGCCTTCGTAGTCTGCCATTTTACACCATGTGCAAGTGGCCTTATGTTTATAATATACATGTACATGTATATGTTAAAGGGCAGCTCTGTGTATACCTGCACCAAGAGGGGCCAGTTCAAAGATGTGCACGTGAAATAAAGTGCACTGAGAGCATACCTGCTGATCATCTTAAAGGAAACCAGTGACGACCTCAAATCTCCCTCCACGTGAAACCCGTTTACCCTTCCCATCAAATTCATAAACAAGAAGGGGATGAAGCAATAACATTAGCTTCCGACAGCTTGTTGCAGGTACGGAGTGAAACAGTCCAATTCCACAACACCCAAGGTAAACTGATGAAAACTAATCTACAGGGAAAAAAAAAGAGCAGAGAAAGTAAAAGGGAGGGGGGAAAAAAAAAACGAAAGGAAAAAAAAAGAATCAAGAAAACAGTCACTCAGATGTACCAGGATGAGTCAGTGATAAACGAGGGAAACAACCAACCAAATGGATAACATTGGTACATGTATATCACAACACTGACTGTCTGTTGATTCTGTAAAAGGGTAATGCTCATCCACATTTCCAATCACAAGCACATTTTCAGGCAACTTGGCCAATAAGGTGTTTTTCATTTGTCAAAATGAACAGGTTGATATAAGTTTATTAGAGCAAAAGAAAAAAAAATAAGGGAAACATCTGTCATGTTTTCGGAAAAACTACCAAAAACTACATGCAAATAACACATTTTTTTACTTTCTTTTTTCCTCTTATCATATTTCACATGCAGATCAATATTTGAATTCTAAGGCAGGCTTCATGGACATCACTGAAAAAGTTGGAATCTATAAACCATCTCTGTCAAGATTGAGGCAACAGAATATTGGTATAATGGTTTCATACAAGTGTTTTGAAAGAGAAATCCTTTCAAATTCTGAAGACGTTAAGTTTCAATTACATGTACAGTTACAAGTTTTCAGGTAAGAAGTCAGTACAAGGTCAAGTGTTAGTGACTTCTGCTGAGGCAAACAGAAGGTTGGCGTGTGACTGTCTCTATAGTTCAGAAGCAGACCCAGTGAAAGTAAATGAAGAGAAAGCGAGATCACAAAACACTGGCACCTCTAAAGATTACAAAAACATTCCACATTTAAAAAAAGCAAAAAGGAAAGAGAGAAAAATATGGAGAGACACCTTTACTAATCAGCCCCAATTTGTGATTGCTGCCTACTGCATGAAATCTTAAATCCTGCTCTACGTGAAGAAGACATTGCGAAAAACACAGGTGTGACAAACAACAAAAATAATGAGTGAACGATTCAATGAGTACAACAATCTCTCACCTCAGGACGTCTTATTATATCCTTACAGGAAAACTGCTGCACATGCAAAGCAAGAAAAAAAACCCAGTCACTCAGATGTACCAGGATGAGTCAGTGATAAACGAGGGAAACAACCAACCAAATGGATAACATTGGTACATGTATATCACAACACTGACTGTCTGTTGATTCTGTAAAAGGGTAATGCTCATCCACATTTCCAATCACAAGCACATTTTCAGGCAACTTGGCCAATAAGGTGTTTTTCATTTGTCAAATTTACAACACAGTCACTGAACAGGTTTATATAGGTTTATTAGAGCAAAAGAAAAAAAAAGGGAAACATCTGTCATGTTTTCGGAAAGACTACCAAAAACTACATGCAAATAACACATTTTTTTACTTTCTTTTTTCCTCTTATCATATTTCACATGCAGATCAATGTTTGAATTCTAAGGCGGGCTTCATGGACAATGCTGAAAAAGTTGGAATCTATAAACAATCTCTGTCAAGAAGGAGGCAACAGAATATTGGTATAATGGTTTCATACAAGTGCTTTGAAAGAGAAATCCTTTCAAATTCTGAAGACATTAAGTTTCAATTACATGTACAGTTACAAGTTTTCAGGTAAGAAGTCAGTACCAAGTCACGTGTTAGTGACTTCTGCTGAGGCCAACAAAAGTTTGTCTCCAGTTTTAAGGGGACATGACGTGTATGAATTCTTAGGATGAAACGACATGGACTCAGGTTACAGTTGCAAACATGTAAATGGTATACACACGACATGTACATAATAACCTGCAACATAAATAGGATCAATCATTACAGAGTCACTAATATATGACAATAAACTAAAATAGCATAAGGTAACCTGGTAAACTGCCAATGGCCTTATTACATGTACGGGCATGACAACGGAACTTTTACATGATATTTATGAATCTATTCCGAGTCATAATGGTCTTGTAGTTTTACATGGTAAAGCACATACTATACATGTCCATGTAAAGTGACTGAACCAGCTTACAGTGCTGCATAATAACCATGTCCTTTGATTCAGTGTTGAAATGAATGGTCGTTGTCTTCCAGCTGAATCCAAGTCGAGGCACACAGGTATATCCCATGTACCAATCAGTCTGACATACAGCTTCACACCACAAAGGACCTCACTGTCACTCTTGTATACCTGGTTATACCACTGGTATTTATAAAATCTATGTCATATTTCTATATGCCATCACATCCCAAAACAACACTCTTGTGTCATGGAACCCCTGTAGTCATATGGTACAAATACCTGTATTGTTGTAGCTAAAACCACTATCTCCAGCAGAGGGCAATGTCGACCTGACAACAGGGCGATGTCTCCTTGTGAAATGATGGTGCCGTTTTGCGGCATGAAAAGGTGAATTACCTATCCTTTAACATGGCTGCTAATGTGTTCAGAAGAACCTGCAGTCGGAATTTCGTTTCTGCGGTCCAAAATGATATTTAGCTTCAAGAGAGAACATACTTCAGAAGTCTTATTTCACTGAAAGCTGCATATGCCCTAAAAGGCAACACTACTAATAAATCAGCCCCGGTGACAGCAGAGCGTGAATGGAAACAGACCTAAACAGTCACACCCACTTTTTTTCTGATTATTCCTTAAGAAACAATGGCTGGCAAGGCCTCTGTCAAATCACTGAGGGCAAGTTAAGCACCAAGAGCATGAATGGTATGCCAAATCGCAGTATATCATTTATGCTCTGATCGCCTGCAGTGTCCGGTTTGTGACTGGTTAACATCCTACATGTACACATGTAATGCTTATTGACAGACATAGAGTGTGTTCGCGCAGAAAGATTTCAATTATTTATTAGATTGGTGCTTTACGATTAGTGTGCTCATGGATTTCGCACTTATAGACGACGAATGGTGGGAGGAAATTGTGCAGAACCGAGAGGGTGTAGGTGTGTGGGTAGGGCTAGGCACTGGGCATCCCGTGATTACCTGGTTAAACAGTTTGAACCGGTTAAGCCTTTAAATAACACGTACACATGGATTTGAAAGCTCCATATAGTAGAGGCTAACTGTCACAGTGTCAACGCTTCGAAGGGATTATCAATCATGAAAACTTGCCCCGATAACTTGCACATCAGACAGCCAGATCACAGACTGTACATGTAAACCATAAAAACCTGAAGTAAAGAGTTCAAATCCATGCTACTTTTAATATGTGCCAATTAATATACAAGCATTTACTCAATGCAAGCCTTCACAGGCTATCCCCATCAATTACCACATGTGCAAATCCCTCCATTCCGTACAAGTAATACGGCATTAAAATAACAGATTAACATCATATGTCTATGTTTTAATAAAACAATCTGTGTGCTATTGTGATAACTGCATGGCAAACATATTAGTTGCTGGTCAAATATGATTTATCACTGTTCTGATTCTCAAACACGTATGTCACCTCAATGGTACAGCAAAACAGGTTAATCTTTAAAGGCACACAAACAATCTGACTAGAATCAACTAACAAAGAGGCTTGTATTCATCAATAGCTTGTGGTGATACACAATTGCAAAAGCAAAATCAATGGAATTTGCCATAGAGAAATGACAGGTGATCAATGCTAACAGTGAAGCAGGAGGCCTGGCTTCAGCCTCCTACATGCTCAAACCTTTGTCTTCGTCACGAAACAACCATGTGCATGATTGATGGCACTGCGCACTGACCAATGGTCTGTCAGCTGGGATATATAGTATGTTTTCAGGATCAGTTATCTACGGCGAAGGCTGCGCAGTTCAATAATCAGGTAGCATGGCAGAAAATTGCCCCCATTTAGAGAGCGCAGACAGACACGTGTAAAAGTCACTTCAGCAAACGTCGTAACGTGATGCACGTCTCGTGGCATTACGGAGGCAAATATCACTGTGCCGTGCACCTATACATCTACAAGTTAGACATTTTCACGTTGAGTGATATTTGACTCCTTTGGGACCATACACTGGGAAAGTTCATGATGATATATCGACAGCAATGTGCAGTTTACAAATGACCATTAAATCAAAAAGTGACAATGAGGGAAATGAGGAAAATGGCACATCAGTTAATTGTAAACGTAATTGTGACTGTTATAAGCCAACAGTATTCATGTTTTATGGCAATCCTGTGAATGTCATGTAAAAGTGAAGGTGCTGGTGAGATGTGGTGGCAGGTAACATTAAATGTTCTATCCAGGAAACAGAAGTAGACAAGCATGATGATGCACTCTACATGTAAGTATATGTCTGTCTGTGGAGGCCTCTTCAAAATGCAGGTACACTTAATATCCTTTCACAAAGTTACAACAGTGATGTCCCTTTGTATCATGACAGCACTGTTTTGCAGGAGTGAGCTGATCTTCCTGCACAGCTGTCTCTTACAATGATGGTTATAACAAGAACTTCTCTAAAACTGCATTCTGTCAAAATTCACATATTTTTGCACTTTCAATTTCAACACACAATTGCATTGCATGGGAAACATAATGGCGATCAATAATGTAATTATTTTCAATAATTGCCACTGCTGAATATTTTAACTGGCCTGTGTTAAATTCACTTCCCAACACTACTGTGCTATACATAACTTGAGTGACCTCATGTCATAAAGGGATTCAATTATCTGCAACATGCTGGTTTCGCATGCCGTCTCTTTGCAAAATGACTTTGCCCTTTTATGGCATGGTAAGTTCAAATGTCTATTCTTTAACATGTCAGCTTATGTACTCAGAAGAATCTTGAGTCAGAATTTCGTTTCTGTTCCCCAAAATCATATCCAGCAAGACTAGAGAACATACTTCGGAGGATTTCTGATAAAGTTTCAATATTGTATATACCAGCAGCATGCCGATTTGTGCAGAATGGCCGTACAAGACTACAACTCAATGATTTCAACTCACCAAGGGACATCATCTGTTGCCATAACATCGCATCTCGAAAGCTACGTATCAAATGAATGAATGCTTATGTCTTAATACCACACTGGCAATATTTCATCAATATTAGGAGCTTAGCCAAAATGTCAGCGCATGGTACGTGTATAATGTGAACATATCACAAACATAATTAATTAATAGATCCGTGGGAATTTCCATGAATATCCTTCTGTTTAGTTTCAACAATTGCCCACAGGACTCTTTTCAGGGAAGCAGAATGTAGGCTCCTCTTCGCTCAGGCTGAATTGAAAAAGAACTGAACCGCATATATTTTTATCACCATCAGGTGCATATAACCTGCATTTTTCTTGTTTATATTAGTATAAACAAACAAGCCAATTTCGCTGACTATCTGTCTATTTACTTTGCATTCAGTGTGTTCCAAAGTCGACGTCCACCACATGACAAGTAAAGCATTTACAGATCAGTCATACGTATGTTGGTAATCACAGTCATGGTACATTCATATCAATTAGCCAGACGATCAAACTGATGAAATGTAATTGTAGGTGTCCTCACTGGCCATGAGGTCCAGACAGTACCTCAGTTCAGATGCCATTATGGTTCTTGACGTGATGCTCAAATCCAGCCCTACTTGCTACCTGGTCTGGAACATTCATGAAGTCAAAGGATATGAACATGTTCTAGATGTTCCTCCACAAGCAAAGTGTATCCTATTTCTACATGAGCATATCCTACACCTTCATGGAAACATCCTACTTATGGAAGATTGTATTCTACTCCTGCTGCACTGTTTACAATTAAAAAAACCAAGCTTGGTTGACTGCATATGATGTCCCTGGATAATTTGGTTTGAAAATTAAAATTATTTTTCTTCAGTGACTTCTTCATATGTAAATATTACATGCTCCATCAACACAGCTGGCAAAAAGCTTTGAATAAAAAAGATCGTGTCCACGACTATATCTTGCATTACCCCTGTAACATATAGCACTCAATACGAACATCATAGCCGTACCTATATGCACACTAAAGACATGTTTCACATATCTTCGCTATTGACTCAAACACCATCTACAAAATCTGCATCTCTCGCACTGCATGTATGCACCCAGTCCCACTATAATATCCCGCAGCACTTGTGCAGCACATGCATTAAATGCAACGCACTTAGTTCCATTAGAAAAGTCTTCGATTTCCCCACAGACTCAAATTGGATCATAGTCGGTCTCCCGGTTAGTCCTGTTCTTTAAGGTCATGCAGCTTTCAAAAATAAAAAACCAAGGCAATGATTTGTGTATCACACTCATGGCAATTAGGTTATGAGAGACTGAGTGTCAGATAACTCACTGTTAACTGTGAAAGGCACGTCAGCAATCAAAATCGTCAAGTTCCTAATAACACCAGGCCCCTGGATTTGGCATCCTGTTAACTATAGTACCTCTTTCGACAAGGCAGAGTTATAGTAGATCCAGGCTGTGTATATGTACTAACTGACACCAACTTACCCGAATGACCACGCTGTACTTCATCTTAATTCATAATGGTGGGCTAAATGGCTGTTTATAACACTTGTCAATATCCATCATGCAAGCAGTAAATGTGTACCACAATAACCCATAAAATGTACACATGCCCTGATTTAATGCATATAAATTGAGTCAATTCAAGATTCCACATCATTCGAGTCTATGAACACTTTGGTGCCATTCTTATATAACCCAAGCCATAATAACTCATGACACTCAAGGAAATATAAACTTGTTTGTAGTAATTTTGCATCGTGGCCAATACGCATGTCAACGATCTTTAAAATATCGAAGTGTTACTGTACAAGTTTGAAGACTGCATAAAGATCACTGCTAATTACTGTTTTATTAGGGCAATCAAGATATTTGGTTTCAGTGCTAAATATGGTATTAAAATATGTCTATATACCTGTATGCTACATGTACAGGTTAATTTCTAACAAAACCAGAACAGTTCACATACAGCCTTCAAGGAATATATCAGCTCAGAAGTTATTTTTTTCTTCTTGTTGTGCTGACATGTACACATGTGGCCATGACAGAGGGAACATTGGGCGATCAAAAGCTTCAGACAACCAGTCTCACTACCGCTGTCTATGAAATTACAAATGACCGCCATATGTCACATTGCCATTGTGAGTGCATGAATGCCATCTTTACCTCAAGATCCACAGTATTAAGGCCCAGCACTGGGCAGAGACAGGAAATAGGAGAATCATTTTCAGTTGAATCTAATTATAATCCGCACCTTTGTTCACCACTGCAAAATGCCAAAGCTTCTAAACGTATTAAATTTTTCTCATTACAATAGTCATTTTTGAGTTTTAGTAACCATACAGCTTTGAATAAATCTTTGCCTTTCATACATGATGTTCTTTAACACTTTCCCCATTCGCTTCATTTCATATTAAGTAATTAATCTGATCCCGTAACATGAATGATCATCTGTCACTGTACGTGTCAAATCTGGGAGCCATTTCATACTGTGAACAACATGAGTCATGACTATAACAACAAACTGAGGCATCTAACGCTATATTGTATGTTGTAATAAACCATCTAACATTAGCAACCTAATACTGTGACAAAAGCCTCTAATACTGTGACAGAAGTGACAAAAGCCTCTAATACTGTGACAGAAGCCTCTAATACTGTGACAAAAGTGACAAAAGCCTCTAATACTGTGACAAAAGCCTCTAATATTGTCATAAGAGCCAATTAATACATGTCACGAAGATCTCTTATCCTATGGCAAGAGCCAGTTGGTAAAAGCATCCATTTGATACTTCAAATGAGGTTTTCAAATCAGTGTACCAGGCTTTGGTTATCTCACTAATGTAAGTGTGTGTTTGTACAGTGCAATAGGCTTTGGTCATCTCACCAATTTGAAGTGTGTGCTTGTACAGTCTAGTAGGCAATTCCCAGCTAAGAAAAATAAATGACTAAACTTTATTGCTTAATCAAGGTGATGATACTGAAATACTGAAACTGTCTTGGAATGTTGTGACATATAATAATTTATACCTTAATAATTTATTTAATGTTACTAATGCCGATGTGGAATCAAATGATTAATTATTCGGCAGAATGAAGAAGTAAATCAGTCATCCTAAGATCATTATATACATGTACCAACTGGTTGTATTGCCATCAGTCAGCGTACATACCATACACTGTTCAATTCAGGATATAACCACTGGTTTGATTGTTGTTTTTGTTTTTTGTTTGTGTCTGTGTGTGAGTGCATTTGGGGCAGCATATCATTCTGTGACCATGGCTCAGTTTCAGTAAATTGCTGAAGTCAGTATATTTGATTTTTCTCAGAATATCTCATGCCAATCACTTAACCCTTGGTGTAAGCTGATGATGCATATGGTAAAGCTGTCTGACTTACGCTTAAAACATGAAAACTTAAAAGCTTGGTGAAACAACGCCCAGAAACACCTTTCTTATTCAAATACAAACTGCCTTAGTTAGCATTATCATTTTACAAACTACTGTACCTGGTAAACCTGGTCCAAAAGCAACTCGCTTCTGCATTTTGGTGTATGTTACACAAACATTACAAGAATCGAAAAAACGAAAAAGTTTGAATATATTTTTTGTTACTGTAGTTATTTTTGGGTCAGTCTGCACAGCTACAGAAAATGCAAATAATACTGAGCATACGGCGAGTGTATGTAAACATGTTCTGTTTTGTTCCCCGAGGCTTCTTACAGTTTCTGACACAAAGAGTAAACCAAAAGAAGACTTTGATTTTCAATTATTGCAACAGGACGATCACAATGTGAATGTTTTCTGAATGCTATGTAGATTGAACAAAAAAACAGTCAGAGAGAAACACAAGTCTGCAAACATAAGGGTGAGAGACACCAGAGATAGATGAAGTGTTTGTTAGATCAATAACTGAAACCTGGTGATTCTGGTAGAGTTCCCATGTTAAGACAGGACTAAGATAGCACAACAACAACCTGGCAAACAAATCACTGTAAGTACACATGGGCCTAACAAAATGACACACGCACAAACAAAGTGACGCAACATATGTGCGCTTAATGCAAAAATATTGGCAGATAATGACGAGTATAATGAGTTAACAATATTAATGTTTTTTTTCATTATTCACGCCATTTCATTCTGGAAGTTAAAAAAATTAAACATAGCAAGAAATAAGCACAGTATATGTATTACAAAAAAAAATAAAACGAAAACTGAATGAACAGCAAAAAAAAAAAAAAAACAAAAAAAAACTGTTATTGAGATTAACAGCTGTAAGAAATTCCGTAAGTTACACATTCAAGCCTGGTGAGAACTGAGGAATGTGAACAAACCTTGTGTTGATCATCCACCAGTAGAACCTGGCAGCGCTCACACTGAAGAAGGGACTGAGTATGCATCATTATCTTGTGTATCAGATTGGCCACATCACTCTGTTCTTCAAATATCACACGGGCCAAGTCCAGCAATACCTGTAGCCAAACAGAACATTTATCAGCCAAGCCATCTTAATTCTCTGGCACACAAGTGGATAAGGGCATGGAAAAAAAGAAGGGTGGGGTCTAAACGATTTCACCTTCTATCCTGTTGTTAATCATTAAAATATTCGTATCTTTAGCATTTTACCATGCTCAATGTGTAGAAAACACAGAGAGATTTTTTTTAGAAAACAAGAGTTTCTGTGAATAGTGCTTCGGGAAATCTCACTTAATAATAACAACGAAGGTTTCATTTTATACTGGAAAACACAGCAAACAAAACAGGATGACAAAAAGACTAGATTAACACTGCAGAAATTAACCGAGACTTTTAATTAATTGAACACTTTAAATACTAGTTTAATATCCTGTGCCACAGTGGATTCACAGTCACCAATGAATGGGCATGCAGGCACTGCACCATTCCCTGTTTAAACCTCATATAAGCAGAGAAACCTGTGGTAGTTTAGTGTACACATTCATATGTAGGTCATTCAGTGAGTCCCCAATAATAATAATAATAACAAATTTTCCTGAAATGAGGAGCATTTAAATTTTTTTCTCACAAACATAATATTGAATTTTTTTATGTTTTCTAAGCTTCCTTATTCTAGAGTGAAAAATCCATAAAAATTACATGTATTTTTTTGGTACCAAATTATTTTGTTATGACTATAGCTTGCATGAACTTTATATTTACAGACACAGAACTAATGCCAAACATCAAAGCACATCAGCATTCCTAATAATAGCAAAAACCCACATAATTTATGCATTTCATAATGGAAACGGTAAACTTTGCTAATGCGAAATCCATAAATCTGTGGTGAGTGGCTCATATATCAATATGATGAATAACTACTTGGACAACAGTGCAAAAAGTTCTGAAAGCCATGATAACAACCAGTGACAAATTGTTTTAGATGTTCATCTTGATAAAAAAAACCTCAAGACAGCACCTGAAGAAAAAACAACTATTCCAGAAGCAATTAATCACAAAAATAACATTTGTTTGCCTGGAAAGAATTTCAATATGCTTATTATGTTGTCTTATTCTGAAAAAAATCTGTCAGGAGAAGGTCTGACTACATGCTTTCTATCATTATTTTTTCATCTTTTTGTTTTTTGTTAAGTTCAAAAAATTTATGCCTGAATCCACAGCTGTTGCTGATCCTGGCAACCTGAAGAATAAAGATGCATGTGTACACAGATGTAGATGTTATTCGACTACAGACCACAGAACAAATCCCAAAACATTCTGGCAAAAACCAGAAAACAACCATTTTTGGTGTCTGTTATGCATTTATATCACAGTATTATATAATCCTTCCTGTACCCATGCAGGAAATCAGGTTGAATCATTCTGCTCCATTGTAATTAATTAATACATAACATGTAAATTTAAAGCAAGTATACATATGGATGTGTGTGTGTTATTGGAAGTTACAATCTTACACTAATTGTCTACATACAATTCAATTTGTATTCTGTTACTAAATGTACATGTGCATCAAATATCAGAAGTACAATTTTTAGGAAGTTTACAGACACATGTAGCAGTTATAGAAAAATGGAGCATTATGTGTCATTTGTCAAAGCTGTCACTGATATTAATATGCCTGGTATCAGCCCTAATTAGCTTTGACAAGGCTGCTATCCACATTGATCTACGTATTTGAAGCTTTAACTGTGTTTTTTCCCAAAAAGGAAAGAAATCAATCATATTATCCTCACTGAATTTGCTGGTATTAACGTGGAATTATGAGCGAGCTAAGAATGCTAGCACAGGATCTTGGAGTGCATTACTCAGCGGGATGTGGACAAACAAGGGTGATTATGGTAAAGTAGCAGTGTGGGATTGATTCCCTACATATGTATGAAATGTAGACCCTGTGATTGTGTACTGGTTGATGATGTGATGCAATCAATCCAACCACAGCTTAACTTCTTTGAATTAGGCTAATACTAAGCTAACACATGATGGATACAACGCAATCTGTCAATAAAGTGTTCATAAAAATACAAGGTGTACATATGTATTTATAGCCAGCTTAGGTAATGTTTTCAATGGGAGTGATCGACAGCAGACCAAAAAAAAATTCTGTGAGCATGCTGTAAACCACGAGTGAAGTACTTGTAAATAAAAAAATAAAAAAGACATCTGATTCTGGCATATAGCATGGATGGTTATTAAAACAGATTTAAGACAGAATTGAAACTTTACATAATGCCAGCCAACATTACCTTGAGATTTCCAACACCATTTTTTTTTCCACAAGCCTTTCAATTGAGTGACAAGAGAAAAGACACTATATGGCGATATCACCCGCACTAAGTACAGCATAAACATTTTACTGGTGTCATAAAACACTGCTTTTTATGTCACTGGATTTATATTTCAATGTCTCTGACACATCTTACTGCAAATGCATGTATGTTGTGAACAACTTCACTTAAGGAATAATTAGAAGCCTATACAACATCATTTTCAAGAACATATATATGTCACACATGATATCCCCATCTGTAATTTATATCATCTTGTATTTGATTGTGTTCCACTTTGACACACAATTTCCTTACTTAATTATCTGAGTGACGTTTTACGTCAGACTCAGGAATATTTCCAATGTGACCTTATAGTGGTAAAGTTTATGGCTCAGGGAAATTACCCCAGGGGAGGGGGAGATCCACTGCTCATGGCAACATCTCTGCCAAATGAGGTTTACACGGATCGAAGCCTGCAACCTCACTGGGCAAGGATTTTCAGCATGCCAAACTGATGCTGTAAAGTTGAGTGAGCCAGTGAGGCTCTGTACCATCACACCATCTAACCAATAGCACATTTAACACCTTTCCTTCAATTGGTCCAGGTGGCATATATGCTGGTACTTAAGATGTCGTTAACGTCAGCAATACATGTAGCTGATCGCGGTACAGGTGATGCTTACCTGTGGCACATCAGATGAAACAGCTAAATGTTTGATGGCCGTAGTGTTATACAGAATTAACATATATATTTGTTGGGTCATCATTGCAGGACACATATAGTACAGCACGGTATACAGTATTGTGGATGGAAAGCTTCTAAGGTTATCAGTATGTGACACAGCTGTGCCTTTCAGTATAAAAACAAGTGAATACCATTGTTTTCCAGACCTATATCTGTTTCAAATTACTTTATTTGTTCAATGCCATACTCTAAAATTTTTTGGACAATGGTGGTCAGTTTTACAGGTCGAGAAAACTGGAGTGCTGGGGTTAAACCACTGACTTTCAGCAAGTTAATGACAAATTTTCCACATCTAGTGACGTACATGCCACATATGTGGAAAATAGTGGTTTTTATAAGACCGTCGGCAATGTCGTCGACAGCCCATATTCACCAAGGAGCAAAACACAATGAACGAATGTGTGTGCAAGGTTGATTCTGAGCCCATGCCTTGTGTTTGAAGTCATGCCAAATCTTACCACTGACCCATGTTTCAAATTACCCTTGATATACGCATTTCGGTGCTTGACATGCGCATTGCCACGGCAGCTTTTTAATTAAATGTGTATTAAATGTGCTTTTTAATTAACCTTGTATCACCTTACAACACCTCAACAATACACAGATATACACTGATACCCAAACATCTCAAGCTTCTTCATAAAACTATGTGGTTTCTACAATCAATGTTTTCAAAGCTTAGCCATTAATTTTTCGATGTTGAAATGTAAAAAGATTAACCAAGCAGAACAAGTAAGTTTCAAGAGATAGCGTTACTTTAAAATGTGCAAAATAAAACAAGGGTGTGCTGAAAATTAATTTCTTCTTTCACTGGTTAGAAATTGAAGGAAAGCAGACTAGTACACTATTTACTGGTTAGAAAATACAACAAAAGACAATTATTTAATTTCAGTTCAAAAACAATTAGAACATGATCACTAAAATGGAACGCAATCTAATATCAAGACCAGAAACGAAGTATATCAAGATGATCGCCAGTTACACAGCTTTGCCAATATAATAAAGGAGCCAGATGGAGGTTAATGCATATAAAAACCAAACAAACTATATTATATCTCTTCATCATTTTAAGTTTAAAATATAAACTTTGACAGCCACACATTTGTAATTAAATACTAACATAACTAGAGGGGGAAATCAATGGTAATCTGCTCATAACTTCGAAGGTAAAAGTGGGCCATGGGTCTTAGAGGGTCCATTAGTGTAATAACTCGTAGCTGTATGGAAAAGCTTCCTTCTGTCACTGACTTAAACCCACAGCAAATCCACCCGGAATGGTCCCTGCAGGCATGCCTACAAGGCAATTACTGCCTGTGAATACTAGAGCACCTCCTGTTTATCCAAACTGGTTTTGGCAGTATCTCCTAGGCATATGGGTAGGGATAAAGGCTGCAGTGTGCAGGTCCTATTGATAGACTACAGGCCCTGTAATAGATATTTTAGCCTTCTTTCGATTTCAATCTGCTGCAGACTTGAAACCATCCAATATTCAATATCCGTCATTTTCCAGCTTGTGTGTTTAATTCTTACAGTACCACTATGCACCAACCAATACCTTTAAGGAAGCGCTGTCAAACCACAAAGAGGAGAGAATCTGGGCACTGCAAGCACACTCACATGGATCCACACACAGAAGAAATTGGTAAAACCAACATTTACACCCTGAAGAGAGGCGAAATACAAGGGCCCCAAGGGAGGGGTTGTTGGGGTCAGATTTCAAGAAGAGCTCCCAGCTAAGGGAGACTGTGGTTAGTTGATTGCAGAGGTACAGGAAGTTGTGTCAATATTATCCGAGAGACATTTACACTGAGGTGTGCTTCACAGTCAGTAACGCTTGAGACACAACCCATTTCAATATACCTACCCTAGAGAGTTCAGGCCACTTCAAAACAGAAAGTGTTTGGGAATTCAGTGATTGACATAATGATGATACAAACTATACAGTCACTGTATCATTACATTTACATGTATAAACAAGGTGAGGAGTTCACTATAAAGGATGTGTAATTCACGTGTTTGCATTGCATACCAACTAATCAATCAAGTGACAATCAGTAACACATTAAGTGTTTCAGAATTTCAATCCATCCATGTAAAAAAAAAAAAACACATCGTAATAAACTGAAAATTAACATACCTGTATTTCTATGTGTAGGTAAGATTATTACTGATTTGCCTGGCAACTGACATATGGCTACGTATTCATGTATTTATTTGATTGGAGTATCAATTAGCATGTATTCAAATATATTTCACTAATATATATGACAGCGGCCAACATTATGGAGGAATGAAACCTGGTGGTGTCCAAGGGGAAACCCATGATGATCTGCAGATTGCTGGCAGGCCTTCCTACATACAGCCAGAGGTCAAGCAAAATTGTAGAAAGAGCTGGACTTGAACTTACAGCAGCCACTTTGGTGGGAGGCTCCTTCTCTGCTAGCAAGCTATATAACCCCTCAGCCACAGAGGGCCAAATATGTACATGTACAATAGGCTGTAATTTTTCAAAAATCTATGCGAACGAAATGCCGTTCTCATGAAAACAGACCTACGATACCCATCGTTCTGTTACACTGTTCTGTCTCTGTGGAAATGGCAGGTTACGGGGAAGGTTATGCAGTCTATCACACTATGTGGTGAAAACTACAAAGTCCAGTCCAGTCTGTGAGTATTATGGGCTATACACAATGTGCAGGCCATGAAATTTTGCACAAACAAAATGATCGTTAGCACGTCAGTTACATGGAGTGTAACTATGCAGACTGATAAATTGGTTTGGCCAACCTGTCCCCGGAAACGTAACCACCAATAGAGTGCTTGAACTGCACAGCGCTCAACAAAACTTAGCAACTGCTTCAGGCTGCCCGGCCCCTTTGAAGAGCCTTACTGACCTAAACATAACCCGTTTCATCTAGATGGAACCTCTTTTGCCCATTTCTTTGTCATTTTCCAGTTGAATATGGAATACTATCTTCTTAATTCAATAACTTTACTGATTAAGTTATCTTTTTGTCATATTAACTGAGAGAACTTCGTATGTACCAACCAGTTCACTGCTAGCAGCCATTTTGAAAAGTCTCACAACCTACTCTTGGTCCTGAAATGAACTGGCATCGAAAACATACTGAAATCTTTGACACTTTCATTGTCATCAGCAAGCTCCACTCAAATCTCCATAATAAAACCTAGATGGCTATAGAGTCTTAGGGAGTCAATTTTGAGCACACGTAGATTTGCGTGACATGAGCAAGGACCTCATTGACAGCAGTTTCATCAATGGTGAGTCTGAGATCTGCAGAGATTTTGTCGAGTTCAGGTGAAGGACTCAGGGTTGCGATGAATGTCAGAATTTTAAAATACATTTCTGAAGCCTTCTACGACGATGGACTACACGCAAATGTGTCAGTGTTATGTGTACATGAAACCAGTTTCTGTGAACCTGGAAGTGCTTTCTGTTTTGTTTTACTGAAATGACATTCCACAACTGAGGCTTCATTTTGTTTTAAAATATATCGTAAGTGTCTGATCTCCTCATGTTTTCACAATGTGCACAACCTATAATGCAGGTATATGGAAGTTAGGTGCATCATAATACATAACTGCACTCAGAGCTTTAATCCACATAGGGTTTTGTTAACGGTGTATGGGTAAAAGAAATCAGAATGGCCCTTAACAGTGCTGAAAAGATTCGACCCAGGATGCACACACAATTTATACACCGCTTTGCGGAAAATTCTGACATGTTGACAAAATTGCCATTTACTATGCTAATTGCTCATTCCAGTGGCATTTAATTGTTGTGCGTACTTCACCTATTAATGATACATTATAAAGCTGGTCTTTTGTACAATGTCAAGTTCCATGAATTACAGCCTATGATGGAAGGTTAATAGTAGCAAAGAGATATCACAACCATGGCTTCCGGGAAGCCAGATAGTTTGGTGCTTTGATATAAACTAGGTGTCAATGTGCTTATACCCATGAGTATTAAACGGATCACTCATACCTCTGATAAATTATGTAATTGACCGGGCATTCAACCTCTGGAAAACGTCATGCTGATGGATATGAGGGACGCAAGGTGCGAGAAAGACAAGCATTATTAATTTAGTCTGGCCTCGCCAATCTGTGATAATGGGAGACGGCAAAGTGCCAGCTATGATGGCCACTTGATTTCTGCACCCCTGATACTAGGCTAAAGGTGCCCCTTGTTGACATAACACTAATGGTTCTTCAGATGTCCAAAGAGTCTGGCCTGGAACTGTGGCAGATAATACATACAAATATAACATTGGGTCAACAAACAGCCTTGATCTCTTATCATAGCCCTAGGGGTGAAACTTCTCGCCGCCCACGCAAAAGTCCTGCCAAAATTATTCAGGCCTGCTGTGGTCACATTAAGGGAAACACAATCTTTTACTGTCAGCATTCGGCTTTATCAGCTGAAGATATTGTTCAAATCAGAGGTGACAAGAAAGGAGGTATTTGCCTGTCAGCATGTTATGCTCGACAACATCACGTTCATTCATCAGGTGTTTTTTATGTGTGCTGCCTGTCTTCCCAAAATGTCTTCAAAAGTTTCTCATGAAGACTGTGCACTGTACATGTTGGAAACTTCATGTACAGCTCCCCCAATCGTATTTAATTGAAAAATTACTGGCAGGCATGCAACAACAATCAAATCAAATCCAGGTACATGTACATACAGATGTACGTCGGTTAAACGACCTCCATGATCACATTACTGATTTGATTTTTGAAGCTTTCTAGAAATTCACAGAAGCATACATTTTAAATTTACACACCAGTCTACACACATTACTCATCATCAATACTTTAATCTGACATCCTAGTAATATAAGCTTATCATTTCAAGGTAATCAATTCAAAGTAATTTTGAACTGATTTACCCCACGGGGTTGGGTGATGACATCTCAATACAATGCTGGAGGCATCATGTCACTGTCGCACATATTAAGGTACATGTGCATGTTGAGGTGAAGACGTTAAAGGTGAAATGTTTCCTGCATATATAAAACCCATGGAACAAATAAATTGATACAATCTAAGCATACTGGTATTACGAAGCTCATTAATTACCCATTCCTGTTCACAGCCATTTATTTGTTGACACAGATGTAGCAGAGGCTCCAGCAGTAAGAGTACCTACATGTATTGATTGTGAGAAGAGTCTCAAACAAAGAGAGACTTCCTGGATGGGCCAACATGAATGAGGATATATTTATCTGACTCATCATGGATGCTGTATTCAAGTATATTTCTGGCAGAAATATGAGTGTGGAGAGGAAGCCAGCATGAACTGGATTGAACTCACAGCGACCACATTGGTACAGAGGGCCATGGATCATCTCCCTGAGCTAGGGGGCTAATACTCACAGCCACAGTGCTTCTTCATGAAAAGGGGACAGAGGAAAATTTCCAGGCCATTTAGGAACTGAGAAATATGTATTGTCCAATAGCCACAGTAAAAGATGGTAATATTTCACTACTCATGCTTCATATAAAAACGTTTAGATAGTTGTATTTTCAATCATAAAATGAGTCATGTGCATATGTAACCTAAATGCTCACATAAATTATCCCTGAGCAACAATAAAGCAGTGAAGTATTTATGATAACTCATTAAGATTAAAGAGGACAGTAGAATCTGCAGATGGTATATCAAATATATATGTATCAAGACATTTATGCAGCAAAAAATAAACATGATCCATAAACAAGTTAACAAACCTGATTTCTTTTGTTTTCCAAAAGCGACCTCTCATAAAGTTGAGCATTCTTGAGTCCGATCCCACAGAAGGCCAGGTAGGAGGCAAAGACCTGAAACAAGCACATACATCATTACATCATTCAAAACTAAATTGATTGGTTTATATTCCATAGTACAGGTGTATGTAATGTATGTATTAACATGCGATAGCTGCAGGTGCTCGTGGATTTCCCCCAGGCTGTGCCCACTTTCCTTTCACTGCTCCTTCCGCTGTGGTATAAGTGAAATATTCTTGAGTATGGTGTAAAACACAAATCAAATAAATAAAATAAAGATTAAAAGCGCATGCCTTGTCTTATAAAACAAACAAAAAAGCCCTTAAAAATATATTTATTAGCCGGCTTTGACAATAACATGTCTAATTTCAAAACTTTCAAAAAAAATATTCACACACATCAAATTGAAGTCAAATGTTCTTGTTTGGTTTTGGATCTAACATAAAGTTTTGGCAAATATACAAACTTGTGACCCACAAACACAGTCATTTCAACACATGGAAAAGAACCCTCAGTCTTTAGAACCAGCTATCTTGAGCTCTGAACACAGAAAGCAGTGTATTTTCAGAACATAATTTTCAGGATGACGCTAACTCCAAAATCAGCAACAGTGTGATTTCCTTAAAATATTCTGACTTGGAAAAGTATGCAATCCAGATCAAACTAAAACAGTGGATAACAAAATATCTGGTTTTCAAATAAAGAACCACTGGAATTCATTGGGAATTTTACCCATACAGTCTCAATAAAACAAGCTAAGCTCAGCATAATTTCTATTTCCTGGGATTATTCTTTTTTAACTCCCGAACTTAAAGCGGATGCTCTAACCATGATAAATCCACCGAGACGGTTAAGGTTTCAGTGTAACACGCTGACACAACAACCATGTCTCTGAATCACTATAATCAGTGTATATACATGTATTTGTCATGTCAGTGCCTTCACATTAACACATTAGCTCTGGTATCTCGCAGCTTCTCTAATGGAGAAATCATGTATGGCTAATATACACAAATATCAGTACATGTACTCATGAAAAACATGCAAGTAATTACAGTGACCAGGAGAGAATAAGTCGCACATAACCGTACATGTACGTCCTGATACACAATAACTTACGTTACATATGCTATAAATGAACACATCTTTTCAGTGTTTCATGAAAAATTTTAAACTTACGATACATGTGCATGTATATAATTTACCTCACCGGTCTTGAACATTCAAGATGATGTACATGCATAAGGTACGTCATATATCTATCAGACCAAGATTCCTAAACTGTAATTCCGCCTCAGCTCTTGGAGATTTTAAAAGCCTGTAATTTTACCCGTCCTGAACAATTATTAACTATTCTGGGAATAAAAGTGTATAATATGAAATTATCACGTCCTTGTGGATGAATATTTTTTGGGTCAATTTCACCCCCAATGCCCAATTCCTGCAGAACCATGACCAGTTTCAACCTTTCTGAAAGTCATTACTATAACACCAATACAATAAGTGACCATTTTGATGCATGAAATAAATTTTACATCTTTGGTCGAAATGTTGGAAAGCTCCACTGGATGCTCCCAGCCAACAGAACATGCTACCTTTGTTGAGACAGGCTTTAAAAGCTAATTTTATGCGCAGTGCATAAGCTTCAGGGCAATTTTAAGTCACACACAAAGAGTTTAAGTATTTTATAGACACCACTCTAGTTGATTTACTTTGTAATGTGATGCCCATGTAAAGTTGCAATAACTGTTTTCACCGTCTCAAGGTACTTCTAATAACTGTAATTAATGCCCATTACAATCAATACCTGCACTGTCTGCTTTCCTTGAATTATGTGCTGCAACACCAAGCCCAAATGCAGTATAACTCTCCAACTGATCTCCCATAACAGCAAGTCTTCATGCAAGTACAAAACTAACACTGGGTATTATATACCATTCAAAATCTTCAAGCAACATGCAAATTTGTATTTACTTGACTGCTGTTTAAAGCCATACCCAAGAAGTTTTCCCTGATACATATGCAAAGGTGGTTAGTTTTGCATGGAGCATGTGATCTGAAAATCATTGTTCATTGGCTATGAAAAGTTAATGACAGGAAAGTTTACTGCAAGTTCCCAAAGAACAATGCAGTCAGTCAAGACTTAATTTGCTGGAGTAAATAAAAATACCCAGATTTCTCATGGCAAAAATTAACTTTCTCAATCTACACTATCCCAAGAAATTTCAAACACTTCTACATTAAGTACTCAACAAAAACTAATCACGGCAAACTTCCCTACTGCATAATAGTTGTTACACAATGTTGGTACCCTATGAACTTTCAGCAAGGCTTGTTTCATGTGTTTATTAGCCAACAGAGTACGCTGTGCCTGTAGTAAAAGACTCAGGGCAAGCGTGTACACGCCATTTTGTTCAGGCTACGCAGAAACAGGAATACTCCCTGGGAAAACTGGACATAAAAGCTGCAGCTTTAGCATTTAATCTTGGTAGGGGTCACTGAAGTACATCAAATTGCCTGTCATTGAAATTACATGTAAGTTAGTATTCATTTTCCTGAAACTTTCCATAAATGTCTGTAAAGTTCAAGAACTTTACAAATAAACTTGAGAACTGAAAATTTACTTGAAATTTCATCTATTTTCTGGACTTTAACACTGTTCAAAGATTGTATGTTTCAGGACATGCAGTCATAGAGCACATACAATGTATTCATTCTTGAATACTGAAAACACTCTAAAAAAGGAAACAGCTTTTCTTCTATTCTTTCCTACATGAGATTCACTTTGCCAGAGATCTGGCCAACTACAAAAGCTGATTGTATTAAATCTTTAGTTTACTATGACTATATTGTATGAGTGAACTGCAGGTGTAACTGTCTCCAAAAGTCTGTACACTAGCCTACAGCTGTACAGCCTCCGGTTCTTTCTTTTGCTCTAAAACTCTCTTACGAACAGACAAGGTCAAATATTCACAACCCAGCCCAGACTGTCAGCCAATTTGCTTCTCATTAGCTCTTCATTATCGCCGGCTTGTCGACACAGGAAATTCAATCAGATGACAAGAACCTTAAACCCGGTCATCGTGTATATGCAATAGAGAAGTAATCAATAACAGTTGTATCTTGACACGTCAAAGCCTGCTTCAAATGACTTCCATGTTTAGTGTGAAAGAAACTATAACGAGTTCAGTGGTTAAAGTCAATCCTTAAAGATTTTAAATTAACATTCGATCTGCTGATAATGGTCATCATTTCGAAAATGTTTACATTGAAGTTATCAGCCGAATGCACATGAAGTTAAGGTGTCATTGCAGGGATATCACTGAGATATGTAGGCGGAGGCACTGCTGTATAATTCTTTCAAAGAAAAACACTTCTGTCTGGAATCAATTATTTCTGTGCCCACAAAGTCAACATAATACAAAAGTAAACTTTGCACTTACAGACAATCTTTGTGTGTTACTGGGGTTATAGACACTTACTGAACCTCAAAGGCCAATGATGCAATTCTGGCCTAGCTGGTACTATAAATGAGCCATCAGCTCAAAATTCTAAGTGATGGGTGACTTAAAAAAAACCTGATGGCAACCCTCATCACGGCTGTACATTCACAAAATGCGCCTCTAAATTGCTGAAAAAAAAAATAACCGTGGTTTGCTGTACATCATGTGAAATGAATATCCATGCAACTGTCACAAATCGAATCCATTCCTGTGCTACATCCTCATTTAGATACAATGACCTTGTAAAGCAGGATGAAAGTGGGTGTGCATACATCATAGCTATCATGATATCTATTTAAAGATCCTCTTGGAATAAAGATGGCTATATCAGTTGAACAATCACAGCTGACACAGTATGTGAGTTATGTATATTTTAACCAGTAGAACACTGGAATATATTGGAATCTGACAATATTTGTCTTGTCAATGATGTATCTGAGTCAACCCTTAGGATATAAAGTTATTTGTATAGAATGGTTTTAATCCTGACCAATGAGGGGGTGGGCAAATGGCTGAAACTTCTAACAAGCCTGGGACAGTTCAATCTCTGATGGTTGGCTGTATACAGCGCCATTCAGCCCAACAACCAAGGCTTGGCATCATGCCCAAGGTAAATACCACAGAATCAAAGGACAGAAGCTTTCATTTCCATACACAATTACAGGTTTTGGCTTCCACAACACAGAAACCTGCCATTAAATACAAATGTATTACTTCAAGATTCTAAAAATAGGAAACTCTGTTGCTAAATGTAGAAAGACAAACTTGCACAACACTTTTATTTATTGACCAATCAATGGTAAAGAAGATTCAAGGATGCCACAAACTCGCTTTGCCCACACTTAAGGTAAATGGTTGAGATAATACAAATGAACAGTGGAAAACTTGTAAATCAGTAATCCGTTAAGTAAGTTAACATATACACAGGGATATTGTATTTGAACAGGCCCCAGACCTTCAGTCTTTACCAATGATGTCTTGTTCAGATAATGGTTTGCAAAAATGTCTGAGCTCTGAGCTGGCCAAAAATGGTAGAAGTTGCCTGGTTTCCCACACCCCAAACCCTGATGTCAACTGTATAATTAAGTCAATTATTCTTCCGTGCAATACTGAATTCCAATCAAATAAATGAAATAAAACAAACAAATACAAGACACATGTACAAGTATTGAAATAAAGTTTGGCCAGGCACAAAAAATTTCACATGTTAATTTCAGGTAAAAACTGACTCCACAAATCAGTACATAAAAAAGTGAAAAAATATACTTTTCCAAGAGAAAAGGTTTACAGATACCTGTATGCATATCACTTACATTCTGGTGGAACTCCTTGAAGTATACAAACAGTAACGATCACATCAAAAATGTTATTGATTTTGGCTACAGTCATATAAGTATGACTATTTTATCAATGTATTTTGCATAATGAATTTAACATAAATCATGTACTTTTCAAAACACTTTTAAGCATCTAGTAGATACATGTGCCTGAATAACATTAATCTTCACATCTTTTACAAAACGATCAAATTTCACTGAACTCTTCTGAGAGCTGATTCCACGATGTTCTATACAGTAAGTGAAGTCCATACGATCCAGACACCTAAACCTCTGGGCATGGGACTCAGTTGATCAGTTTTACATGTATGTGAATCATGTTTAAATTGATTGAGATAAAACTAAACTAACAGAAAATGGCATCTATTTTTTGAGCAACATAATCTTCATCCCTGGTTTCAAATCGAGCAAGAAGGACCAGGATCAATGACGAAGTGTGTGCTTAGTGTTGGTGACTGTGGCTATGATTACACTGCTCATGCAGGACAAACTTCAGCTGTGTCAACAGATGGTCAAGTACTACACGTGTGTGTGCACAATACAACAGAGAGTATAAGGCAACAAAACTGGCCATGGCAGAACACACACAATACCTGCACAATACATGTATGTACAATGTAGATGCAAATGTACTGTATGTACACAATGCAGTACAAAGACAACAAAATGTGCAGCTGAAAGGCAAGCTGACAAAACGCGATACAAATGCATCAATATCGTTCCAACAATGATCAAGTAATGATCATGCACAAATCAAAATTTGAACCTTTCGTTATCAGATTGATAAAATGCTTATCATTTCATCAGATTGTGAAAACAAAATGTTGGTTCTTCAAACTAAAGCCTGTCTGCCAGTATAAATGTGTATCTCTTTATTCATTTGATTGAAGTTTTACTAATATATATATTTCACTTATACGACAGTATGGTGGAAGGACACACATGACCATTCTGGACTTAAACTCACAGTGAGCACACTGGTGGGAGAGTCCTAAACTATTGTGCTGTGCTAGCATGCTATAAACAACTCAGCAACATTGGCCTCGTATAAATGTGCACCCTTAACTCATGATATAATTAGTTTATAATACTTAATTTATCATGACAATGAAAGCGGGTATTAATGGAAAAGACAACTGCATAATGTATGTGATTTAGAGTCCAGAGTCTTCACAGCAGTAATTACATTACAAAGTCACCATCAAGATCAATACTCCATTAAAACGTCATTCTGGACCGAAAAAAAAAAGTCTAGCATAAATGTTACTATCATGCAAGGAATTAAAAATTATAAGACCTCACAAAGTGTTTTTCTTGGAAATATTTTTTCAAAGCAGCTGCTAATCCTAAATCTGGACTTCATTTCCCTAAACACCCTAACTAACTGTAAATCCTAAGTAGTAACCATAACTAATCAACACATGATATGACATACAGTAGGAAACGTTTAAGTTTGTGGATCCAATCTTTGTCTTTATAAGCCTCAGCATCGGACCGGAGTTGTGACTTAACACCGTCACCGAAATGGGGGCATGACCATTGAAAAATTTGCTTGTTCTTGATACGAACTGGTATTCCAAGGTCCACCCCCTTTTCATAAGTTTTGCTTAAACGTTTTTTTCCATGTGGTTTCTAGAACTTTGGCATATACTTGAATACATGCACTTGAATGTATGGCAATCAGCCTCATAAAATCTATAGGATAGTCCTAGAAGATCTTCCACTGCATACTTCTTCAATCCCTCAGGGAAAACTGTATCAGACCAGCCGTTCACAATTACACTCTACCACAGCCAAGTTCATCATAACAGTGATTTAGCTCATCACCATTGTTTTCAGGCGTATAATACGAACGCCATGGAAAAACGTCAAACCTATAGCCCTCAGGTCAGTCGGAGGCTTGCCTAATTTAATACATATACACATATGCTAATATTTACATCCAAAGGATCGGGCACAGTAGGCAAGTTCCTTGTTTCACATCATTGCTACGCTAGAATCTACTCGGCTGTTGCTTTATGTATGTTTGCAGGTTGTCAGTTGGCAGTGCTTGGAAAGGTATGGCGATATGGCGTCTTTCCACATCCCTCTGCTCGCAGACCTAAAATGAACCTTGAACTTTTGCAATACACGTACCTGACAACCCTTCTGACTTAAAGGAAGAGACCACCTTTAAGTAAAGCACTTATCATCCGCAATGCCATTTTATGCTTAAACCAAAGACATTTTCATATTTTTTTTTTCGCATTTTTTGTACAGTGAATAAAATGTCAAAAACATTCTGGTTCTGCAATGGAGTTTTGGGGCCATACTGAACAGCAGACTGAAGAACAGAGATGTCACAGACTGATTTTGAGATTTAAAAGGTGGTCAATGCCTTGAAAACCTCAATCGAATGAATGAGAATTGTACAGATTCCAAAATGTGACCTCACTGGCCAAGGGCCTGGTATGTAATTGCAGAATTAGCCCTGGCCAGTAAAAGGTGTATTTATAAATGTAGTCTTCATCTTATATTACTCATACGGTCAGGTTTTGAAGACTTCATTGGAATGTTTAAGCCTTTTATGTTTTTAGACAAAAAACAAAAGAGTGCTGCTGCATTCAGGCTAAATCTCCAGCAAACAGGAACAATCAAAGATCCGATTAATATTTTGTAACAGTGTACTTCCCCTTTAGTATAAATGTGAGCGTGTGGGCTTTAATGATACCAATAACGCCAGTGGCAAGGTTGTAATAGAGTTGTGCCTAGTCTCTTGGTAATGGTGTGCATACTGGCCACTGGCCAGCGGGCAGAGGTGATAACAAAGGGAGCGTCATTCAAACACTGACCACTCCAGTGTTGACAACCTTATTCAGACAGATTCACCCACAAGGACAAGCAGGGGGGGAATGACACAAAGGCAGCTGACTAATTAGGAGCTACAGTTAACAGAATCCTAAAGGTAGCAAGGTTAAAATCCACAGACATGGACTAAAATCAAGAGGCCAGTAATCCTCAGTGTAGTGGACACAGTCCCCTCAGCCTGTGAATAGGCACCTGCTACATGTAAATGGAAGTTCAAAAGGAAGGAGGCTTTGTGAACTATTCCATGCGTTATTCCAAGCACAAGAACATCTATATACATACATGTGCATGGACATTTGAAGTCACTACAACAGTATGTGCCATAGACAGTGGGCCATCCTTAATTACCAGAGTCTCTGATGAAACAGTAGCTCTACTGGTCGGGACAAAATTACGATTTGAGACGATTACAAAACTATGCATGTATAATGGACAATGAATAAAATTGGAAATCAATACTGCCAATCATGTATCTTGATTCACCTGTGTCTGACAGACAGACAGACGGATGAATGCCAGACAACTTGCTACAACATAACCTCTTCTGGTCTTCAACCAGAAGAGGTTATGTTGTAGCAAGTTTTTCAACCGGAAGAGCTGAAAAACTGGTAAGATTGAAAAAGAATGAAAAAGTCTACCAGGTATCATATACAATCACCCTACCACTAAAAACCAGTGAGGAAGCAATGCAGTTTTCATCTTTTGCTCATAGCTCATAACAAACAACATAAAGAACACAGTGTAGCAAGAATGATTTCCATTCTCATGGTAAACTGCATTCAGCGATTTTCAGATTTACAACTGTAACAGTTTCCTATGATGTGACCTCCAAATACGTGGGAATTTCTGTGTTTTCGCCCACCGCAATTTTCAGCATTACAACTGTAACGGTTTTCTGTCATGTAACCTCCAAATAAGGGGAAAACTGGACTTTTTCAAACTTTGACTGTAATTTGCATAAAAAGTATACATCGCAGGAAATGAATAACATCAGATTTGTGACCAGGACATCAAACTAAATCAGGTTACATAGTTAAAATATTTGAATTCAAAAACTTTTGTTCATGTGACAATTTCCGTAATCAGTGCATTTCCACAGTTTTCAAGATATGAAAACAATTTTTGTACCGTTAACTTTTCGCAAGGTTTTCTATCTGTATGATAAATTTCAGCTCAATCGCACACACAGTAGTTGAGAAAATGGCATGTCAAATGAATTTTAATTTGAGCCAAGAATAGTCTGCAATGCTTAATAATCTCATGATACTTGGAAAAAAAAAAAAGACACAGAGAGAAGACTAGCAGGATTTAACTGCATTTGAACCTACAAAGGCTGCTGCATGGCCCTACAATGCAAGCCTACACTGACAACACCCCTTTGGTGAAAGTGGTATGGCCCAAGAGATCTTTGTCCAGTATTTATAACATGGACAATGGTCATACAATTTCATCCAAAGGGGTGTCTTGAAAAATGTCAGGCACCTAGCTGCAGGCCAGCAATGCTCACTGAGGCTATGGTGAAAGCCAGTGAAAAGAAAATAAACAGATACCAGGATTGGGCCACTTCCAGGGACAGACTGTGCCTTTGATTTACTGCTATGGCACCCACCTGGTCAGGCCAGACAAACCATCCCAAAGACCTTGATAAAGTGATGCAGAAAGCTCCTATGTCATTTAAATTTAAGAATTTTGACAAATTTTTGTTGGTTTCTTGGTAAAAACTTGAAATCTATACAATGCAAGAAAATAATTCTTGCCGGTTTTTAATCCTGACATCAAGGGGCACCTGATAGTGTGTTTTTTTAATCATTTTGAGCAGTATTTGGTATGTGACATAAGTTTTACCTAACTTAAAAGGTCTATTATGGACAACCAATTATCGAAATGGAAAATCGACACTAAAAATCATGTATCTTGCGGAAGTCTAAACTTTAAACAAGTTTCGTTGAAATCATACAAAAACTGTAAGAGTAGTAGCGTTTTAAAAGTAATGTTAACACGAACAGACAGACGGACAATCGATCATCGAAATGAACCATCGATAGTACAAATTATGTAATTTGATATAATCTACACTTAAACTACATTTCGTTCAAATCAGACAAAAACTGTAGGAGAAAAAGTAACGTTTTGAAAATGATAACATATTCTGGGTAAACAGACGGGCAACAGACATCTGAAATGGAAAATCGATACTAAGAATCACGTATCTTGATGTTGTCTACACTTGACCCAAGTTTCGCTCAAATTGGACAAAAACTGTAGGAAGAGTAGCATTTTGAAGCAAAAGTTAACAGATGCCAGACAGACAGACAGGCAGATGGACGGACACCGGACAATTTGCCAATACATAACCCCTTCTGGTCTTCAACCAGTAGAACTAAAAATAGGGTCAGTTAGTTGGGAATTCTTCTTCTTTTTTTTTCATTCTGGCTCTTGAAAAAGATATAGAGAATTTAAAGAAATTAACATGGAAAGAAAAAAACCACTTTCACCAAATTAACCAATAAAACCTTTTCAGCTGGCCATTTTTAGAAAGGTCTGTTGGGTTATGCCCAACGAATGCATTTTTAAGGATGGCCTTGTCCCATGCCTACAGGTGAACTTTCTCTATCTCTCTTAATCTGCAGTACACCCTTGTCCCTTGACCAATTTACAAATCATACACTTACATTTACAGCAAAACAACCCGAAAAATCTAAGAAATGGGACCTTTAGTCACACATATGGCAAACCATGCTGCTCTAGCCACTCAGTGTATATCCCTGTCAAGCATCCAACCTGATAATCAGCTCTATTAAGGCCTGCACAGAACATTGAAGATAATCACAGACATACCTAAGTTGGGTGTTCAGGTGTACCAAGGCTGGCCATCACTCAGGGTAGCTGTCAGAAGTGCCAGCCTGAGTCTACAAACTGACAACTTTGAACTTTGGAAGTGACACTTCAGGTCTCATCCCATCTCAAAAGGATTACGTTAATGGTTGATCGGACAGGTAAGACCTAGGCCTGTCCTGAAGTACTCGATAATGTAATGACCAGAATTGTTGACCAATCCAATCCTTCCATAAACCTGCCACTGATCTCCAATGAAGAGGTCTGTTTCACACTAGGGTAAAAGATTCTGCTTGCCTTTACACAGTCATTACATGTACTTCCTGGAAAATTTCTGTTGTGTACTCAGTTCCAGGAAGATACTAGTCTCTACTTGCAACAATCGGTAACTGTAACCCTATAGTTATGAGAAGAGTCTGATCACCCAACTACTGTCAGAGGTAAGACAGTTACCAACAGTATTAGTAGTATGAAATGTGAGATCACCTATCTGTTTTCATAAAATCTGTTTGGACCTATCAGACTGCGATTCTGGCTTTATCACATAACGATTTTTATTTGTCTTCAACCTGGACATGTATAGAATTGAACACTAATTACCTGACAGTGTTGATGTTCTATAAAACTTAAAGCATCAAGGCGATACTGCATTAGTTAAGATAAAGATGGATCAATGCTTTTATTACCTTCACAAGAGTAACTATATATATATATATTCAGCCATTCAAGACAGGAATACAAAGAACTTCCATAAACCAGTCATAGTCACTAATGAGTTGAGGATTTCAGACTTATTGATATACATTCATCATCATGAATCAGTAGAACCTTTTATTTCTGGAAGACTCTTAGCTATTAAGGAGATTACCTTCACACAAATCAATGGATTTACTTGCTGGAAGGAGACATTCAGCCACCACGTACATGTAAATCACAGAAATCACTTGCCTTTTAATATAAAGCCTACACTGGCCATGGTCAAAGATCAGCCAAGATAGGGATGAGCATCCATTCCAAATTAGTGCCTTTGCAATTACAAAAGCCATAGGACATTGTTACCACAGCACAGATACCTATCGCAGTGATTGATTGATGGGATTCGTGTACCAGATTTGCCGGTGCCACCAAACCTGGACTTTGGGCATTCTCAGATGACTGTCTGATGGATGGACACCACCGGTTACACATCAGTTCTCTCGTCTAGAAACACACAATCACATCCCTCATTGTGCCCCAAGGAAACCAAAACCTTGCAGTTCTCATTAATGGTCAACTGGAGAGACCCCACATACTAATATGATTTAACTGTAAAGTCTAAATGATGACTTTAATTATATATAGTTTAGCTTGTAAATTATGCATGTATGTCCTGAGTATGTCCACACATGTATATCTTATGTAAAGCCGTACACAGATGTTTATGCATGTGCAGGTACCAACAGAATCAGGACCTCAGGTTGTACTGGAAAAGTTTGAAGTGGTCTGAGCTTTACGGATTATAAATTAACTTGCATAATTATCTAAATCTGTTCATGTAAAAAAAGCTTAAAGGGAGAAAACATCATATTTTACAATGAATGCCTCTTAGAACTCATTCATCAGCATAAATTAATGCACACCACTTAATATTTTCTCCTTCTGGAATGGATCAAGTGATGGCTTCAGATTTACATACAGTATACTGTCCACTACATGTATCTCGTGACAAAGTACAGGGAGCAAAGTTAACACAACAGAATAGCCAAACAACCACATGGACCTTTTAGAGAAGTTATACAGCTGCATGTTGACTATTTAATAATACATGTGGCTAAAATGATGACAGATTCAACGAGCAGCTTGCAGAGAAAGGCCAACGGAAATGGCTTTAGATTAATGTTACTGACACTGACAGTTTATCAGGAATCGGTTGGCTCAAATTAATTTCTAACCACTCAAAAGGTACAGTATTTTTCTAGCTGCTGACATGGTTACTGGTTATTGAAGGCAGAGGGGATTGCTATTGATTCCAGAATGCTTAATCAGGTGAGTGTGTCCGGATGGGCAGCTGTTAGTCCAAGTCTTGTCTGTTCACAGTTGTACCCACTAAGACGAACAAGTCTTTCTCATCACCAAGCTAAGATACAGTACTGGTTAGAAGGTTATTCACCTCTCAGACCAACATCCTCCAATAACAAATACCACAGCTGGAGACTCCAGACAGAAGAAATTTATCAATATCACCTCTATCAGAAATTACAAATTAGATTTCTCTTCCTGTTCTGCTCACATACAAGTTGTTAGCAGAAACAGGTGGTAAAACAATAATGAATGGAGATTCATTAGATTCCCTAGCACTGAAAGTACATGTATGGTACATGTAAATGTATACACAGAACAAAACATTCTAGTCAATACACATGTATATTGCACAAATACACATATGGCTTAAATTAATCCAATTTCTTTCTGAACATATTTATTTATTTCTTTGATTCAGGAAAAGGTATACTAAAGAATGTTCAGCTATATGAGAGTGGTTAAGCTTACCTGGGGAATGCATCTTAATCACACAAATTAGACATGGTCTGTTCATAAGATCAAATAAGCAGATGTTTATACCTCATGAAACTTCATGGGATGTGTAATGATACACTTTCATATCATAAAGCAAATTTAGGTTTATGGGAAAACTGAAATGTTCCCCACCTGCAGATTTTATTTACACGAAACAGCATCCAAACCAACAGGTGTTCGACTTCACCAAACAAATTAATTCCCCATGAATATTGAACAAATGGTCATGTCGAATTCCATGCACTGCCTCCGAAACCATCAGCAAATGCCCCACTGCTAAGACAGTGTGATTTCACAACTTCCAGCAAAATCCAGAAAGTAGACTTTCACAAAATCCAGCTCCAAAAAATTTACAACTTTCGCAACACTTCTATATGCCACATCATGTTAGAAATGATCGAAGTATAAAGCAAGGCAAAGGTTGTTGTGTGAACACATGCAACTTGGAGATTCTCTATGGTTTTATCCAAAGTTCCTGTTCAGATGGTATCATAGGAGGTGTGGTGGATGCACAGAATCATAACAAGCCTATCACAAAATCCTCTTCATCTCGTAGCTGATTCAGATTTATGTTTACTACATAGACACTAACAGCACAAGACTTGTATTAAAAGTTAATCTACAACCATCTCGATCTAGACATTCATTCAGGCTCAACATATCATATCTATCATGCAATTCCCTGATTTCAACATGTGCCTATCTTCAGCACCAAAAGGTACATCTGGTGCGTTAGTCCTTATTGTCTATTATTGGCTGAGGTTTTGATCCTAGAATTTATCTCGGACAATGTTAGAAAATTGTCCGGCTAATTAACATACCATATATTATATACAAGATCTAAAATCTGACCCAAAAATGCATATTCAGAGGGGAATAAATGTCATAAAATATTAGTTTTGGTGCTGAAAATTACATCCTTTCAGCAGGATATCAACTTTCCAAACAAACCTCTTGAACATGCAATTTTCTTATAGATCAATAGATTTAACTCTCAGAATCAGGAAAAATCAACAACTTCAACACAATATTACGTCATTTAGAGTATTCTACATTGTTTGTATTCATGTCAATGAACCATCCTTCACACAATCTTCTCCAGGGCCCATTCATCCATTGTTTGTATTCATGTCAATGAACCATCCTTCACACAATCTTCTCCAGGACCCATTCATCCATTGTTTGTATTCATGTCAATGAACCATCCTTCACACAATCTTCTCCAGGACCCATTCATCCATTGTTTGTATTCATGTCAATGAACCATCCTTCACACAATCTTCTCCAGGACCCATTCATCCATTGTTTGTATTCATGTCAATGAACCATCCTTCACACAATCTACTCCAGGACCCATTCATCCATTGTTTGTATTCATGTCAATGAACCATCCTTCACACAATCTTCTCCAGGACCCGTTCATCCATTGTTTGTATTCATGTCAATGAACCATCCTTCACACAATCTTCTCCAGGACCCGTTCATCCATTGTTTGTATTCATGTCAATGAACCATCCTTCACACAATCTACTCCAGGACCCGTTCATCCATTGTTTGTATTCATGTCAATGAACCATCCTTCACACAATCTACCCCAGGACCCATTCATCCATTGTTTGTATTCATGTGAATGAACCACCCTTCACACAATGTACTCCAGGACCCGTTCATCCATTTCATCAAGTGTGACAATACTAGATGCCTTTCAAGTTTTCGGCATACTACTGCGTTTGCAGTTGGATAACAACTTCCAAATTCTTGGTTTACAGCTATGTTTTGATGTACCTTCTAACATGAGGATGTTGCAATTTATGGTGAAGTGTTGCAAAGCAACACATCAGCAGCTGTATTCTTTCCTGTTACATGGGTGTTACACAGTTAACTTCTACATGCCTCTCAAAATAATTTGTACAAAATCTAGAGTACCGTTAGGACTGGTTCATCCAAGTTTTGCAATGAGCATCACATACAATATTACAGCATTTTGCAAACGGTTTCCTTTAACAGCTTACTTACTCCCCCACTTTTATCCACGTTTTAGTTTTTCTCCTAAAGTTTGTTACCAGGCTGAATTCTTTGAGAGTAAATTTATTACACCTTAAATGTACATGTACACTGTACATGGGCATGTGTATTATGACATAACGGCTTACCTTACTTTATTTTCATCAAAATGTCTGTACCTGGCATATATTCAACCAGCTGAGAGCAACCTTATTAAGCTGAGATGTACGACATATTAGATACAACAATTTTTATCACTTTCATCAAACATTTTGTACCGACTGTGGATTCAACCATGCAATCT
Organism: Acanthopleura granulata; assembly: GCA_016165875.1. Taxonomy (NCBI): domain Eukaryota; kingdom Metazoa; phylum Mollusca; class Polyplacophora; order Chitonida; family Chitonidae; genus Acanthopleura; species Acanthopleura granulata. The sequence goes on from JABBOT010000002.1 coordinate 10,717,818, forward strand.
TATTACGCACTCAGTGACACACTGACATAGCAGCTCAGATCTTCATCATCTTTATTCAAATTTTTATACCAACTGTATACACTAAAACCAGTTCCCTTCAACCTTATTTCAACTCGCTGACATAAAAACTTACCTTTTCATCATGTTCATCAAAAGGTTCATCTTGAGGACTGATCTTGTTGACAGCTTGAGCCACACCTATAACATCTCCCTCCGAATCTTTGATGGGCATTGATATGATGCTGCGTGTTTTATACCCTGTTTTTGTATCAATCTCATCGTTGAAACGGGGATCCTGAAGGTCAAACAGAAATACAGACATTAAATGCATACTGCACCCATCTGAACCATTTAGCAATCCTCATGAAAACAACATTCATAAATACCCTGCTAGAATGTAATACAGTAATACAGTTACTAAAGCAAATTTGTGACCACAGAGGCGTTCATCTTGATAGGTGTTAACCTGGGTTTCTCTGTTAGGAAAACAAAAACAAGATTACATGTATTGCATTTACTAATATCATTTGGAGTGTAATACCCTAATTCCTCTAATTTGTGACAGATATTTAAGCACAAAATTACAGTTCTCTCCCAGCTTTTTAGAAAGGTGAAGATATGGATATGTTTTTCATTAGATGTACAGGCCATATGAGAAAAGAGAAACTGTATATTCCTGTTACGATTACACATACATTTATATTAGCCAAAAAGAGCAGACCAGATGTCCTAAATATTAAAAGATTTGAGGTAACTGAGATGAATGCACCTTAACAAAGGCATGCTGTACATTGTACATGTACCTTCACCTTATACTGATTGCATGCATGTTCACACAAGTGATCTACATGTATCCAGTGGACACAGACCTCATCAGCTTTTAGGCACATCAATTCAATAAATATTCTATAACGGAAGTCTCTTACAAACATGGTTTTCTGTAATTTATTTTATGATCATATAGCCTTTGTTTCCTCTCATCACCATGGTCAGACTGGAGTTCATACAGCCCAAGGCCTTAAACTCTGACCCTGATATGAAAAAGGTACCAGAACATTAACCTCTTGCAGCCCATGGACATCTGAGGGATGTTTTATAACCATGAGCCTTACAGGCCTTGAAGTCCTGATGCCCAGGAGACTACTGATTACAAAAGGACGATATTGATTCTGACAACCTCGAAGGTATTAAACAAATACAGCTCAACTGTCTGCAAAAAAAGAAAGGAAAAAAAAAAACAGGCAGTCTTGTTTTTATTCACATCAGAAAATATTTCAGCAGCTAGCTATGAGGTCAGTACAACAAATACAGTCCAAATGAACCTTTCCCACGAGTGCTTCTTGCCGGTACATTGCTAAAGACAGCTGTCATTCCAGCTGAGGTCTACGAAGGTCCATTACACCCAGGCAGCAATGGTCCAGCCCGCTATAGCCCGGCCAAGACCAGATCAGCAGGAAATTAAACCGATTCTATCAGGCTAGCGACATGGAAATTTAGTGGAGCCAAGGATCAAAGAAATGAACCAACTACCGCATAGTCAATAATGGTTTAGCAAAACGATGGGATGCTAAGCCAAGCTGAGGAATGCTATCATCTTGATTCCTTTTTGAGACACTGGCACCCTACACAGTCCTGATGGCTCCCAAGAACTCCTAAACCTTCTGAGTCAAGCCCTCCAAGCTTCGCAAAACATATAAATTTCAGAGTCAAGTGATTGGTCATCCAATAAACCCAGGCTTTCACAACCAATGAAAAAGAGGCACACACATTTCCTAATACAGACTAATTTACATGTATAAACTGACCCAGATAATCTTATCACGAAGCAAAAGACAAATCTGTCTGAAGTGTACGAGTGACTGTAAGACCACTTCACACCAGGACTTGCTGGAGATGGGTCGCCTCTTCAGAGAAGAAAGGCGTGTAAATCCCTTAACAAATGATTAACATATCAGTCTTGTTTGGTGTCATGTAATATCTAAAAATCACACAGAGGCACTCAATTTGTCCTCAGCATTAATTAACAGTGACCAGTACATAGATCTACATTTCAGGCAGTGTGTTCTGTGACCTAGCTGAATTGGCTCTATACAGGCAAGGGCATGACAAGTCCATGTAACAACTCATTACTGAATGAATGAAATAGTCATTGTCCTTTGCTGACAGAGCAAGAGCGAAAAAGGCCACACAAAGGTCAGTATGTCTGTAATGACGCAAGAAATCTAGTCGGAACACTGCACCTGTCACTGATAACAATGGCAGAAGGAAGCTCACCTACAATTACACAAGTACTATGTGCCTGAATCGTCAGAGCAATCTACGCTGTAATGCTTTCACACCTTAAATTGGCAGACAATACATGTAGTTGGGCAACTAATGTAAGCACTTGGGCATGGACTGCATGAGCACAGAACGGAAGATCAAAACTGTATTGTTCTATATAATGTCACCAGATATACTGATGAACAAAAAATGTTAGCAAGCCCTACGAAAAGCCCTTGTGTAGAGGTACAACCAAAAACATACATGTATACCCCAAAATACACACGTTCATGTACACAGCGGCTGGAGCAGTGACCAGAGGATCGTCTCGCCCTGCCACGGATCAATCTGCTTGACCAGCACCACACAGATGTACTGGGGTGCGTGTAACATTGTTGAGAACCACTAAAACATTAACAAAAAACAATAAATAATAATGTGTTTTCAAATCGACTTACACAAGTCTAGTGGCATAGAGGCACATATTCATTCACATGCACATGCTAATACACAATGGGACGGTGGCATATTTTCTTAATCCTGGGAGGTGGTGCTAGTGTGAAGCAGGACCTGCAGCCATTGTTACTCAAAAGTTGATTGCTGCACAACGTTTACAATATTATCATGTATCAGTTCTGTTGTAACCCTGCATTGTCTTTAGTGTGACTTCATTCTGATGGGTCAGGAGAGGAACAGTTGACATCAATAAAATGACCTCAAGGTCCTGCTGCTGGGCATTTTTCACTGACTTTAATATTCTCTTTTTTTCTTTCTGTACAGGATATTTTAAAACAAAGTCACCTTGTTTCAACATGTCAGTTCTTCATATACTGCCTAAAAATCGATTTTTACTGCCTAGAAAAAACGCTTAGGGTTTTGCCAACAAACAAAGCATATACGTTCCATGGTGAAATTGACTTCCATTTCATTTAAACCAAGACATGCCTATGACGTATACAACCCAGCAAGCCACCATTAGCAATGACTGTTTACCTGGCGAGACTTAAATTTACTCAGGAGACTGCATTGATTAAATATAAACACAATGTTCTTTCCTTGCTGACGAGATCTTGTTCCCTCCTCTGCCCTGCCTAGTGTTAAAGTAAAGCCTATAAAACCTCCACTAATAAGGTGGTTACGGTAGAAGATGGATGAAATCAAATTTGTGCTGAGGACTGCAGTCTACAGAGTTGCTTGCTTGTGATAGAATCCCGCCAGCATTTACAGACTTTGCCGAAATCAAATCAAGCAATCCAGAGAGAGAGGCCCGCTAAGTCTTCCCACATAGTCTGCGTCCCTCTACCCTCATCCTCAAAGTTCAGTTAAGGCTTGGCGGTAATTCCTACACTTTGGCTTCCCAAAGAATGCTTAGATTGGTGCTGTCTCACATACAATCAGTGACACAAAGAACTCTTCAAGTATAAACATGTGCATGGTACTATACATCTTTGCCTGACTGATACATGTAAAGTGAAGACTTAATGACCTAAGTTTTGACACTTTGACTGAACTTTAACATAGATTAAAGTTAATTGTCACCGGCAATCATTAAAGTGAAGGACAGCCCACGTTCAAAGTTAAGTTCGACAAAGGGGTTGGACAATATTATGCTTATTTCGGTGAATTATTCTTTCTAACAGCTATTACAGTGGAAACTGACATTTGACAGTGCTCTGTCACCTGACAGGAAATGCAGCCATTCTGTGAGTGCTGTAACATAACTGTTCCAAGCGCAGAACACTCTGTATTACTTGAGACTGTAGTTACATGTAGCTGTTAGGGTTGTTGCTGAAACTTAAGTATATATGTCAATTTATAACATGAAATCATGCAGAAACTTCCTCCCGCCAAAACACAATGGTCTGAAAATACTTTGTACTGTTCTTCACACATGTACTTGTTATATGAACATGTAATATTAAAACAGTGTCCTGTCCCTACATGTATATTACTACATGTTATGTTAACAGACAACTCACAACATTTACGTCACAGATTATGGACAGTTGAGATCTCCTGGCTCTGTGATTGGTCAGTCTCTCATAAACTTGAAAGCACGGATGCCTTCAGATCCCCAGTCGGCGGCACAATACTTCACACCTCAAATGAAGAAGATGATGTAGCAAGGAATCCATATAATTTCAAACAGGTTTTTACATTCAAGAGAGAATTTTATAATCTTTTTAATGAACAGTACCTCAGTTATGAGCTGTCTTTTACTTTAAACTTAACAGTTACACATAATCACATCATACATTGTGTCTGCATAAACAGTACTTGTAAAATTTACCAACTGTAAGCCTGGTATTGCTGCTCATTGACTGTATATATACATACATATTATGCGGACAAAAAGAAAGATTCATGTATAAGTCTGAACCGTGGCCGAAGTTTCAGTTGAGTTTAACTTAATACAATTTTGAAGATGAGTGAAGATCTATTACGTTGTTAAATATATAGTGTTTGTATTTCTAGCATTTGCAATATTAAAAGCTGACATCAGACTAAAAAATGTTTCCACTATATGTGCATGAGTTCATGTACTAAAAGATGTTCTGTAAGTGTACATGTGCGTCACAACACCTTCAGCCGTAGGGACATTTCGGGATAAACAAGTGTTATGAAGGAGGTGCAGGCCTTATCAAATTAACAGCATGTGCAAAGGAAGTACAGCAAGTACCAAGCTCTAACTTTTGAGCAAAATACAGCCATTCATCAAAAACACAGTCGGCCATCCTTCAAGTTACACACTCCAGCTGGTGTAAATTGTTCCAGGGGATGGTACATTTAGCCACCCACCAATACTACAGCTTGCCCCTTCCATACTGTACAGATTTATATAATAATGTTTTTTACTGATGACCCCTAACAACACAGCACCTTTGCCATGGAGGTCTAGATAAGTGAGACACAACAGACTCCCCAAGCACATAGGTAATCTGAGACTTAAGCAAGCAGTGGATTTTACGACCAGTTTCTATGCTTGATGATGAAAAGAAAAACACTCTGCACAAAATCCAACACTCTGTCATCAGTGGCTGGAAAATTTAATTTGAGTCATGTTTCACTTTGTCTTTTTTTTTTTTTATCATTTACAGATATTTTTCATCACCACAGAACTTATGCATTTTTAGCATGAAGTTCTGCCTACATGGCATGTATTCATAACACAGCCGAGAAGATGTAGTCATTCACAATTTTACACACCTATCAGCATTAATACATCAAGCAGGAACAAATATAATGAACACACAAAAATTTAGGCATATCATTGTACACAAAAGCTGAAAACAGCCTCTTTTCTTCGAATATAACAGCGTGCACAGTGAAATCTGACAACATCCAAAGAAAAGAAAGCAAACAACAAAATTCTTCTTTATTTATTTGCTTTTGGCTTAATGCCTCGTACTGAGGTACTTTTCACTTCGACATGTACGACGGCAGTCAGTTTCATGGGTGCAGGAAACCAGAGTGTACGCACTAAACCAATGACCTTTGGAAAATTACTTACCAACCTTTCAACACATCTGATGTACAGATATGCACACCATATTTGTGGAAAGACAAGTGGCCTTCAATGAACACACCCTGGCAACATCTGGTGAATTCTTACATACTGTAATGCAATACTGTATTTGGTTGCCTTTATAGGTAGAAGACGATACTATAAAAACAAATTATCAAGCTTGTGCTAGACAGGAAATAATGATTTTTGTCATGGCTTTAATTTGGCCTGGGGGCAATATAAATATGTACGTGCACCTGTGCAAATGATTACTTTCAATGGAACTCTGAATTCTCGTTAAAAGAGTCACATTCAAATTCATGGTTTTACTATAATACAAAATGCACTGTACACATCAAAGATGTACCTTCGACGGGAATCTGGGAATTTGATTCCAGTAATCCTCATGACTCCCGTAAGCAAAAAGTACAGGAATCCCGTTAAAAGAGTCACACTCAGATTCATAGTTTTATTACAATGCAAAATACATTGTTTCAGATCATTAAAGTTATAAACATGGAAATCCCAAAATCTGTTTTCTTTTATATGCAATGAAATCTTTACTTGGACAATTTCTTGTGATACTAGATTTCAACAACATCCTGGTGGATTTGGGCAAAGAAAATGTACGGAAATCCATTTAGATTCTTTGGAAAAAATGACAAAATATAAAGCCATGCAAATTATCATTCTTTGCTTTGCCCATTCCACCAGGCTTTTTTGCTGGCAAAGTTTAATTTGGATTGGCTTAAATTTGTGATGTCACCCTTGAAAGGATACAGAATACAGAAAATGGAAGCATAGAGATCTCCACTGAGGTGTTTTGTCTTCACTCTGGAAATTTTAATCTAATGGTTTTGACATACTGATGTACACATCTACAAGTGCACTTTCAATAGTTAAAGACTGCATTCAACAAGATCCTCCACAGAGAAATACACACATAATTCCATGGAAGCCATTACTTTAAACCTATAGTAACAGCAAATCATTATCCCACAAACAATGTACATGTAATCGAAAGCCCGGCAACAAAAGCGTTGATCAGTGTTAAACCTGAAGTGCAATTACAAGCCGTTATCAAGCTATAAACACTTCCCATATCATCAACCTGAGCAAACAAGCAGCCAGGTAGTCTTCCCTCCGGAGCACACCTCTTCTGGGTTAAGATCACTACGCCAAGGCTCAACTGTCAACAACAGGACACTCTCGGCCTGCAGGCAAGCAGCAGTTAAAGCCAGGGTTCCTGCTCTCTAATTTACTCAGGATGGAAACTCCAAGATAGCAGTGCCAGAGGTGACCCTAATACAGTATCTGGCATGATAGAGACACGGTCTACAGCCCTGCTGAAGCAGGGCTGCAGAGAAAAGCCTATTTAATGTACAGCTCCCAGAGGATGAAGGATAATGGCACGGGGATATAAGACAATACCCAGGTGCAGACATTAAAAAGACTTCATGTAACACGATGCCAATCAAAAAACAAATCAGAATGTTCATTAATCTTAAAATGATCAAGTCCAAGGACTTTAAATAATCCTTAGATTAGATCATTGAAAATCAACTGAAATTGTGTACTATGGCCAAATGACCTCCTTTGATCTTAACATTTTGTTTTTTAGTAGATGTATGCCAGCAATTGCTTCATTTGTTTATTTCATTGGTGTTTCACACCTTACTCAAGAATATTTCATTGATACGAAGGTGGACAGCATTATGATTGAAGGAAACTGGAAAACGGAGGTAGTTTTTAAACTGTTTGATGAGTCCGTTGAATATCCAGCTTAATCATGGCAACACTAACACTCTGAATGCCACAAGTGGACGGATCAGACAGCTTAGTCTTATACAACGTATTCATAAGATCCATAATCCAAACATTGTGTACACCATTTCCACTAGCTTCAGTTTTTCATGTCTCAATCCTAAGACCTGCCTCTGGAAACTGTCATGGGAATAGCACCAATGTACTAACGCTGATGAATGGCAATAAACCCTTTCCACAGGGCCCTTCTGGACATCAAATTATGTCCATTGTTACAGTTGGCAAGATTTCCAAAGAAAAATGATATTTTTAGATTGTTTGATGTCATTACAATTTTAAAACCCATACATCGTGTAAACGTACTGTATATATCCAGATATGTAAAAGCTCAAAATACCTGAAAATACAAAGGTTATTTTCGTAATATGCTGCTGGGCTCCAAGAGATTGATATTCCAAGAAAAAAAAAAAAGAGTTATATAGTTACCTATGTAACATTGATACTTTCAAGAATAGCTTCTTGAGTTAAAACATTGTGCATAAATTTTGACATTTTAAGTGAATCTGGCATCCAACCATTCGCATTATTTCACTGACTGATATTGTAATTTGTAAAATAAACGACTGAATTTATCAGTAATTTAACACAAACAGTAACACATTTGGTACTCAAGTTAATGTGCATACTGTACATGTATGTCATCTGCACACTTCATAAAGCCACTGCAGTTACTTTTTTAATAACATGAACATTGACAGACTGAGCAGATGCAGACTATGCAACATGAAACTGTTGGAATCTTGGGCAAGTTGAAATAAAGTTGCGCGACAGGTCGCACATGACCAAAGCATCGCTGAGCAGCGAGCTCAGCGATCTGCGATTCCAAACATCAATCGCAGATGGGTCATATGGCTGTGCCCACAGTTGCACCACCACTTCTGGATGATCAGAGTCACACGATTGGTCATGAACCTGCATGCCATCAGCTGATTGGTGGTGCTGCCTGTCATACACGAACTAGGAGGTCATAATACTTAAAACTTATTTATTTATTTCACTGGTCTAAGAGCACATGTAAAAGGGGACGCCCTCTGGCTCTTGCAGTTATTTAAGATGTTGATTCACTTAGAATCCTAAAAACTTGCTCAATGACATTAGAGTGTACACTGTATGCACTCAATGCAGCTCTAGCTGTTTCAACCGGGGACCTGTATACAGGTACATGTATGTGTTTCTGTAAGAGTATACTCAGTATGTACAGTGATTTCCTTCGGGCTGGATCTGCTCTACTTCATTTACCCATGAACATGCACTACCATCAATTGCTACAAGTTAACTTTCACTTGTGAATATGGCATGAAACACCAACCAAAGATATCATGGAAACATATAACAAAAAAGTGCCACCTCCAACTCTGCAAGTGTTCCCCCAAATTTCCAGTCACTGAAACCTGGACAGTGAGGAGTGTGCATACATGCTTGACTGCTAAAAGTTGGGAGAGGTACTGAAACCTGGATTGTGTGGAGGATGGAAGTGTGCTCCAAAAACTGGACACTTTGAATTCTGCGCTTTGTAGAGCATAGAGTGTGCTCCAAAAACTGGAGACATTGAAACCTACAACGTGCACAGCATGGAAGTGTGATTTGAAAACTGGAGACATTGAAACCTGCACTTTGTACAGCGGACTGGTGTGCTCCAACAACTGGAGACATTGAAACCTACATGTAGACTGTGTGCATATGGAAGTGTGCTTTGAAAACTGCAGACGTTGAAACATGCACTTTGCTGAGCATGAAAGTGTGCTCCAACAACTGGAGACATTGAAACCTCAACTGCGATGCATGGAAGTGTGCTCCAACAACTGGAGACATTGAAACCTACATGTAGACTGTATGCATATGGAAGTGTGCTTTGAAAACTGCAGACATTGAAACAAGCACTTTGCTGAGCATGAAAGTGTGCTCCAACAACTGGAGACATTGAAACCTCAACTGCGATGCCTGGAAGTGTGCTCTAAAACTGGAGACATTGAAACCTACACTGTATACAGCATGGAAGTACGTTCTGAAAACTGGAGACATTGAAACCTGCAGCATGGAAGTGTGCTCTAAAACTGGAGACATTGAAACCTACAGCATGGAAGTGCGCTCTGAAACACTGGAGACACAGAAGAGTAAGGAAGTGTGGCCAAGAATTCAGATACTTGAAATCTACACCAAGGGATAGACGTATGGAAGTGTGGTTGAAAAATACAGTAAAGTAGTTTGCTGAATTCTGTGCGAGAATAAAAGGAAAAATGGGGAAAAAAAAAAAAAGAGAGACAAAAAATTGACAATTTGTGTCCACAATAAGGACCATTCTGCGAGTCCAAGCCTATTGTACGATGCATGTACACATGTAATGCAAGCGTAATCAATAGTACAGCCTATACTTGATGGAAAATGCCATAAGTGGCACAAAATAAAGCCAGCTTTTTATAATGCTCCTCTGGTGTGGCTAAGTTTAGTTGCAGACGGAGTAACACACACAGAGAGAGTGTTCTAATTGCAGCAATGAAGAACTAAGTCAACAAGGCTGCATGTAATCAGTCTGGCTTAAGTCAAGCTGAAAGCTGGAACAAAATTACATCATTCTGGTAGAAGAGGACATGTTAAGGACTCTTGAATCACGGGTTACAAGCAAAGTACCTGTATGTGGGTTTATACATATGTATACTTTTCTTCCGAAGGTAAATAACTACCAATATGTACAAAACTTTTCACTTTCATATTAAAAAATTAGAGAACTATACACATATACAGCCACTTGACCAGGATGTAAGAGACCCACATTACCACTGACGAGCAACTGTGCATTACATACCTATTGTATCAGGAAAAATGCTGTTATAGCAAAAAAAAAAGGAAAAAAAGGGGGAATCTGCTATTTTACAAAATAAGGCTTTGCTACATGCATAATCAGTATACATGTACTCTGACTATAATACTCTACATGTCACAGCTATCCAAAGAGAGCAGCCTAACTGAGAAACTATCTTATCTTTATATGCATATACCATGCTTTGTTGTCTTATGAAATGAGATGAGATGAGACAAGATCAATAGGAAATATGCACATACAAATCATTCATATTTCTAGTACAACTTACAAGAATACCTACATGTACGTGTTTAGGATTCAACACCAGAATTAAACATGTGCATGAACATCAGTCATGAATACGTCAGTCAAAAACGAAAAAAAAAAAAAAAAAAAAAGAGGAAATCTTTCTTTGACAAATTCTCGTAGTCATTTCTTGGAGATTGGGTCCTCCGTTAAAATGCCATTCAAGATCACGTGATATGTACTTGAGCACGTAATTCTACAGAAAAAGTGAACTCTCGCTGAACTTGTCACGGGAGCTGCAAGATCAGACCACAATGAACTCTGTTATGCGCACACATACCACAGCTTTGTTGTCAATGATTTGACAACGTAACATGCTGTAACCACAGCCAGGGCTTTCCCTTAGTGCTTGACACATAACCTAATTCTGTTAAAGGTCTGTTGTCTCTGGTATAAAAACATCTGACACTCAAGATATTCATCATGCGGTCCAGCATGCGACCATGAGTAACCCTTCTAAATGTACGTGTACAAGCCAGCGTCTAAAATTGTACAAATCGGGCCAACCTCCTTGACAAATCACACTTTTAATACATTTACATCGCTGATGCAGAAAAAATCTGGCCAAGTTTTCTTTTCAAATTACTACCTTTCAGCCTTAGGTTTTGCATGTGTATCTTCTTGCATCCTCAAGGCCTTAATACATTTCAACACATCTTATCAGTCAGCCTGTGAACTTCATTTCATACTACAAAAAAATAAATAAATAAATACTTACTGCAAAGGACCAAAACTTTTGCCCTAAAACTTTTTCTGAATGCAAATAAATGTTACGTTATTTGGGGGTTGAAACTTACATATTTTCAGGAAGATATAATTCTTCCTTAATCCAAATAAAATCATTAGAATTAACTGCCCAAATCTGGCAAAATCTACGAATTAGTAAGGGGCAAAAATTTTGGTCATTTAATACCCTATATCATGTCATAATAGTGAATCTAATTGTGTATTATAACTTGCTTGATACAAGCTTGTACTGACAATGTTCACATGCTCAGAAATAGCTGTCATGCAGCCACTGTGCTAAAGCTTAATATTTTAGTCTGAGGATAAAGCTCTGTGTTTTAAAGGGTAATTTCTTGGTGTGTGCTCTAACCAGCTAAAGCCAACTGCATCCATCTTTTCCACACTTCTCTACACATGTATCATCAAATTAAACTGTAATAGATGTAATGGAATTGCCAAATTTTTTTCTGGTTTGTGATGCATGTCAATTATATTGCTTTGAGAGAAACCCTAAAATATTGTAAGACGGGAAAACACTTCAAGATGATTATAGAACAATTAGCTAGCTCTGATTAAAAAAAACACTCAAAGCTCATCAAAAAGACCTTAAAAGTCAGAAGAAAGAAAAAAACACACAGCTAGTTGTGTTACCACTAAAAGTACATGTTCACAAGTATTTCTTTAGTGTCAATCAATTTCATTATAATGAGATAAAGTCTCTACATTGATAAATATTTGTTAATACTGATCTAAGTCAGGCTTGGCTGTTTTTATTTGCAAGCCCAAATTCCTTTCCATAAACATTCAAGCTACATTGCTATTAACATACAGACTTCCAATCAGAAGAGTTTTAACTTAACAAAAAACCTTACAATCAATATGTGTTTAGTGTCTACAAAAGTTACACATTCACTATATGTCTGCATATATATTAACAGATGGCATCATTCAGATACAAGTGAAAGACATGTCATAATATGTGGTTATTATTAAAGGATGCAGACATCACTAGCATACACATTGTGCTTACTTGGAGGCAGTAACTTGTAGACTCTTCAGACATTTGGGTGGTCTTACATGAAGGCCTATTGACATCACATGCCTATCACCAATGGTTTAAGCAGATAAAAATCTTGGCATCACAAGTGGGAATGTTCCTCAATTTTTTTCCAAGAAAACTGTTAAGTCAGCTTCAAGCACCAGTAAAAGTGGACTTCAAATAAAGAAGTATACATGTACATGTACATTAAATTAAAACCAAACACCTAAGCACATTGTATTTGACTTTTATATCAGGGTAAATGTACGCTGTATGTAGTTATACCTGTGACCTACAAATGTACATGTGGAGAAAAAAGGATACAGGTTGGATGAATTTTATTATTTATTTATTTGTATGACTGGTGTTTTACAGTGTAATCAAGATTATTTCACTTACACAGTGACAGCCAGCATTATGGTGGGAGGAAACCGGGCAGACCCCAGGGTGGATGAATTTTAAGTGTTGATGCCCTTCACATCATTTAATACACTGCATTTTAATTTTCTGAAGCTGATCCAAAAATGCCATAAGCTACAGTTTTTCACATGATCACAAAAAGCCATAAATTTGACGTGGAGATAATCAGGACTGGTGTATGCCATTTTAAGGAATTTTATTGGCGAGTTTCTTACTGATAAAATTAACTTGTCACAGTCAGAGAACTTTATTACCGATATCCAGGAATATCACAATATACACTTGCCTTAATTGTCTTCGTTTTACAGAGGCCATGTTTTAAACATAACAGTATACAATAACGTCTTTATTTTCTGAGGGTAATACAACTCGGTCAGTATATTACTGATCTACCCAGAAGCCATCCACAAACACATATTTATAAACACTGACACAATATACTAGTTGAACTAAAATGAAAACTGAATGAAACACAAAAGATATCATAATAGTATTTAAAGAAATATATGGTAAAATGGGCTACAGCTATTTCTAAGCTACATGTAGCCATCGTAGCCATCATAAGTACAAGGCACTTTATTATGTTTTGATAAACTACAGGCAGAATTGCCTTGCTGGCTGATAAACAAGCAAACGCATGGGCTTCACTGAATGTTCGACAGCTTAGAGTCTGGTTTGGCTGCAGGTTTGGCTGCAGTCTTAGGTGAGGAGGTCTGTCAGATACTTGACAAAGGGAGCAGATTTTTTCAGTTTCTGCTTATTTTCATTGGCTCATGAACCGAAATGCTCTTGTATCGATCAGGCAAATATTCTTCATTATGTCGTGTAAGAAATAAATTAATTAATTTAACAGGGACATGTTCAACAACCCTGAATTGTTATTTAGCACTTGCTATATTGTACAAAAGTAACACAGCAAATTCCTAATAATACATGTACACATGAAGCCCTAAACATCACAATATTAACAGCTCTTACATGAAATACGCTTAACATTATATTCCAGGTTGTTTTGACATCATTAACTCTTTACGAGGTCTTGATTCATGTGGCACAAACTAACACAAAAGTTAGCTTGCACACAAACTGTTGTTCACACAGTATTATAGAAGTTACTACTGGCCCACACCTAAACAAAGTCCCTCACCAGTGGTTATGTGTGTGAAATGTGTTAAAAGTTATGTTGTGGTGTAGATGACCGGGTAATTGTCAACTCAATGTGATCATATCGTGGGCGAACGTCAACTTGATAGATTACCGGGCAAGTTTAACACTCGGCTATTAAATCCATGTGTTAATCCAAGCGGTAAACTACCTGGGCCCTATCAACGAGCCAGGCCTGTTATCTACCTATTTGCTCAGGCCACCACTAAAAGCCATAAATCTGCATTAAATATGTTGACATAAGGAATGGCTGGTTGAGGGTTGCAGGACTGGAGTACAGATCAAAACTTGGACAGGTAGATCAGTGTAATCCTGCATCTTTTCACGAGTCCACTAAACCCACCAGTCAGACAACACATCACAGCTTGCACCCTGATAACAACCCTGTTAAACTATAAACAAGCATTAAGTCAACTGACTGTTACCTGTAACACCCTCCCCCACAATCACCACAGTAGACACCATGACCATTGGGCTGTTCACAGCTATATCAAATGCTTGTAAAATGGGACCAAGGTATTCATAGAGAACAAATTCAGGTTTCCATCACATATCCAAGAACAACGGCTTAATTTACAGATATACATGCACTTGAACAGGTTATATGTCAGCACTTGTGTTCCACCAATATAGGGCATAGTTTGTAGAAAACTTTGCCAGTAACTGACCAAAGGTTGGTGGTGTACCCTTGGTACTCTAGTCTGCTCTAGTCCACTCATAAAACTGATCATCATTGGTTACATATAAAAGAAAAATTCTTGAGTATGCCATTAAGGATACTAGAACCCATCACGGGTGAAATTTGGTCATTTTGGGGGGTTTTTTTTGTATTTTTCATTTCACAATCTTATTCTGCGTTTTCCTTCGCAAAACTTAAATTCGACAAAAAGCATAACATGCTGCGAACCAAGGCACTTGAGTTTTCTTAGATCCCTATGACTAGGGGGATTAGCTCATAAAAGGGGGTAACCACCTGATGTGAATAGACACACCTCTGGTAAATGTGAATCGCCTCCTGCTATACACTATGCATGGCTGCCTGTGCGGACTATCCTAGCAGGCCTATTAACTAGAACAACAGCCTTAATCACACCACCAGGGTGCCATTGTGGGATGAGATTTATAACCACATTCTAGCGGGGGTTTGAACAGAAATGTCAACATAAAAGACCGATTTACGCTTTGATGAAACGTGATAGAATTTAAAATTTAACGCAAGTAGATGCATATGTTCACACTTTAACTGGAGGCAAGACAATTCGTGATTAAAATTAATTGGCAAACTATTTAATGATGAATTTTGTCACACATAGTGCTCCTCGAGACATCTTGGTCTTTTGCTCCCTTTTACGAAGTACTTTTATTTCTCGCTTATTTTCAACACAACTGTATGAAACTTGTTTTCTTATCTTAAATGACAATCAAATAAACGATGCTGAAACAGCGAGTAAGCGACCCAGTACATTTGGTGTTAACAGGTAACAGCCACATGTAGTTGATAAAGAAGAAATGACTGAAGAGAGCAACAGCGGCTCTAAAAGTCGTTATTACAAACACTTGAGATCACACACATCCCAGCCCTTCACTCACCTGCAGGCAACAGCATGGGAAGTTTTTAAGGAAATGAACAACAATGGACAATATTCTGAAAATTATGCTTGGTAATTACTGGAAATTATAGTAAATTAGACAACAAAACATTTCACATACATACATACATATATACGCAAGTCTTGAATCATAGCATTGAATCATACAGCATTGAAGCAGTTTTCCTACAACTTCCAAACGGTGTAGTCAGACAATGGTTCCAATGACACACCTGACATATACACTATCTCTGTAACAAGAAGACATGTTGGTTCGAGTACAACAGCAAATGTCTGAGGTACAATGTACATGTCAGTACATACAGGTGGACACTCCCAGCTCTAGCCCCCTCTCCTCTTCTGCCACTTTGCACTCCCAACTCTCGCCCCCTCTCTCCTCCCACTTGTTTGCACTTCCAACCCTTGCCCCTATCACCTCTTTCCACTACCAACCCTCACCCCCTCTCCCCTCCCACCTCTTCGCACTCCCCACCCTCGCCCCTTCTTCCCACCCCCTGATTTCTATCCTCTGAACAAGTGAGATGTTGTAATGCGGGACACCCACCAGCACTGAGCCTCTCCTGATGACCATTAGACAATCTTATTACAGCTACAGACAGAAGCTGTCTTAAGGATCTCAGTCAGACAACAGAAAGTGGTCCTCTTGACACAGTTTATTTCCCAGTAACGAGTACAAAGACAAGGCCGATCTGTCTGACCCTACCCTTGCGCGTTAGGCTCTCATCAATAATTAGACTTCTCCACAGATGACAAACACACTACCTGGCTGTGACAAAGTTTGGGGCTGCCTGGCAGGGTCAGCTAAAGGCTAGCTGGGCCACTGGTGGGATCCTTAATTATGGTTAAATCGTAATATGATGATGGCAATTATGGATGGGCACGGAGCTAAACGGTGGGCAGAACTGGCATCCTATATCACACATGTACATATATGCATGTCGACCACGCTGGAGGTACATGTAAATGTTCATAATTCATTTTAAATCACAGGTACGTGTATGCTGCTTTAAAATGAATTATGAACTTTCACATGTACACCTGCGTCACCTGTGGGAAAATCTATCAGTAATCCGGCAATGGACAGTGGTTTAGGCCTAGTACTTTGGATTTCTCTACCCAAGAAACTGACCACCATAATTTTAGTGAACAGTTCTAAACTTTTTTTTTTCAGTACGCAGTTCAGGATTTTTCTCAACATATCAACACTCTCAGCCTTGTTCTCTGGAAGATCAAGATGGGGCTTTAAACTATGCGATCGAGTCTTCCCAATGCTCAGAATTAAGTCTGAAAAGTAAGCCGCCTACTTAATGTAGTCCATTTGTCAATGGTGAAAGGTGTCAAAACAACTTTGAGTGGAAATGGTCTGAATGTAGGAGAACTACCTTAAGCTTAAATTTATGCTTTTTTTAAGTTTTGGGCATAATTTTCTTTATTTTCCCACATAAACATAATGTTCGATATATAGTTACTTTTCATGAATCCTTTTAACAATGAGAATAACATGCTGATGCAAGACCCTCAGTCTATATGTGTACATCCAGACTTACAGCGTTTATCCAGTTGTAGTAAGGCTGTAGTTTGGACATAGTCGTTTCCCGCCCTTTTGCTAGATTGGTGAGTTACCTTTCACAACTTTAAGGATAAAATTCATAACTAGTTTATAATATTAGGTAGGGATGTCCCATATGAGTGTCTTCCTACTATCATGTACTTTAACATGGTCAATGTTATATTATAGTTTGGTAAGTAGCCTGGAAGTTATGATAGATTTAAAATAGAATTAAATATGACTGAATTGTTTCTTAGGGATTAAATGGTGTGTAGTTAGAAAAGCAGAAAGAGTCGATTTTTCATAGTTAACATGCTTGCAGTGTATACCTGGACAATTTAGTTGTGGTTAAAAGTTGTTAGATGCATGTATTATAGCCTCTGTAAATGTAGTGTTTTTGATGTTATAAAAGGTCCTGGCTGCAGGGTATAATAGCCCTGCCCTAATGTGTGCTGGTGTGTGGTCAGTCTTTCACTCAGGCTTGCAGTCAGTGAGAGGTCTTGAAAGGCAGAGTCATCAGGAGTTACAGTTACAGACTTATGGTATGAAGTCTCCAGCCAGTACAGGATGCCAAGAATACAAAAAAGATGTCTCCACTTCTGTGTTGTGTTCCTTTTCTGTCGGTCCTACCAAGCCAGCCTCCCCAAAGCTTAGATAACTGGTGGTCAATAAACACCAACAACCAGCTCAGTTACACAGTACACATGTATGATGGCAATGATTACTGCACCTCTGAGACTTTGTATAGTCATCTCAACAGCCCTCTAAATGCCCAGCCGAGTTCAATATACCTTTACAAAGCGGTTCAGCTGTTAGTAAGGCACATTACACACGGGCAATAAACTCCTCGACTTTATTGCTGTCTGGCGTTTCGGTGTACATCCTAACATCATTTTCAAACCAATATATCACAACAAACAGACTTGGCACAGCTTACACACTTTCACACCTTTACTTATCGATTTTAATCGTTTTAATTCTACCAGCTGTTCCATGTTACCTGTTTACAGGCTTTGCCATGTCAGTTTGATGTAATGGTTTGAAAATGATGTTAGGATCTATATGAAAACATCACCAGCAATAATGTTGAGGAGTTGGTTATCTGTAAGTAATATGCCTTCTTAGCTTGTTACATGTACAACTCCAAAATGCCTCTGAAAGAAGCTGGTTCAACTGTATTCGTGATGGCATACTATACATGTATATACGTTTAGAACTAAGAGTTTACAATTTCTGCAGTATGTAAAAAAATCTATCATGCAAAAGTGACAACATGGGTATCTCTGATCATGCAATGTGACAGCACTGCTCCAGAATTGGACGGTGCCGAAAACCAGGCAATGGCTTCAGAGGAAGCCTCTAATTTGAAAGGCTCACTTAAAATAGACTCTGGCCAGAATAGTTCCCACATGACTTGAATTCACATTGTTCCTTCATGGACAGGAACACACAGGGTTTCCTGGCATATCGGTGAAAAAGGCGGACAGTCTTGGAGGTTTCAAAGTCACTGGGTTAATCACAGATTGAGAATATACCAGGAGCACTTTTAAAACCAGAGCTAGGAGGCTTAGGCTCAAGGACACGGGGGTCCCTTGTGGCCGGGTAATGAATGATAAGCTAGAGGGAAATGTACACCTTGTACATGGTGTAACCTGCTATAACATTAATATTAACGCGCCTGTATGGCAGCACAAAGACAGTACACTTTTATATAGTGGCAGTCATTAAGAATTATCAAACCAAAGCTTACCACTGTAAACATGACATGATGTTTTACTACATGTATGTTTCATGTTACACTTACATGTACACATATCACATCCATTATAATTTTGAAATGTTTCACAGAATTGTACCATGTAATGTTTGGCTGGTTTAAAAACTGCTGACACTGCAAAATCCAGAAATGACATTTACCATGTACACCAAATGCAATTACTAAATTCCTTAATTGTTGCGAGAAACGGCTTTTAACCTAGTTCAGTTCTTACTTAATGCACACTGGATGTACACATCCCAAGCCGTAAAAAGTCTGTAATAATTAAATGATCATGATTTATTTGATTGATGTTTTACGCCGTACATTTCACTCATATGACAACGGTCAGCATTATAATGTGAGGAAATTGGGCAGAACCTGAAGGGAACCCATGAACATCCGCACGGTGCTGGCAGACCTTCCCACGAATGGCCAAGAGGAAGCCACCACGAGCGACCGCATTGGTCAGAGGTACCTGGGTCATGCCGTGCTGGTATGCCAACCCCCTCGGCCATGGAGGTGCCCCAAAATGATCATGAAAATATACACGTACAAGCACCTGTACATGAACCTAACTCCTGTCAACACAATTAATAATACAGTCATGCAATTAACACAACGGAACACAACAGAAAATTATGAGTTGGCCATGTAAATCAATAAGTTAAACTCACAATTCATATTTAAACTTTATAACTGCAGGACCATAAATAAAATACAACTGTTCACTGAAATAAACAGTTGCGACTGTCATAAGATCTTTTCCCTATACACATGTCTTTTCTTCATTGCTATAACTGTCACCCTGTAGGATTTATGCATGACGAAACATTATAATGTATATACTGTACATATCTATGGGTTTTCCATGAGTTTTTTTTTTTTGCTATCTGCCCTTGAATAAGAAACGAGAAACCCAGCCAATAAACAATCATAGTGGTGAATTTTTCAGCAGCTTTGCACTTCCCCTCCAGCGCTAATACAAAGATCAAAAAACATGGTCTGGTTAAATAGACGACGACTGGGGCATCCTTTCAAAATGTACCTGTAAGCAAGCAAACCCCTTGATTGAAGAGCGATGCCAGTGGTAATGCTCTTAAAGGCAACCTGTTACACATAAAGACCCCCCCCGCCCCCCCCTGCAGAAAGAGGAATTCCAACAATCTGGAAACTCAGCCTGCATTAACAGAAAGTACAGAGATATGAATGGCATATATTCCAGATATGTATAATCTGTAACATTTGCATCAGTAGTTGCAACTGCCCCAGAGGTCCCATCAAGCTACTGACTAATCAGTGCTGCTTAACACATCAATAATAAGCAGAACTTTGCATATCAAGACCTGAATACATGCAGTTCATCTGGTAGTACACACAATGTGGCACATGAACATGTGTACAGTATGTTATACATATATATACATGTTTGAATCCTTGAATATCAATTCAGAAAGAGAAAAAATTGTCCTGGACAATAAAATTCAAAGACATTTTTGCATACATGTACCTTCTAAGATTAAATACTTATCATCTTCATATGTTACAGCTAAAATACTGAAACAAAGTGAACAAATCCTTAAGCACATACACAACATTTCTGAGCCATTTAAACCACAGAGAATATGAACACTGTGTGCAAGTCTAGGGGGTTCATGAATAATTGTCTTGAATCTACTAACTGGCTGCCCAGTAAACTGAAATACTAGCTGTGACACTGTTTTATTCATCAAAGGCAAATCCACAATGGAAGTCTTGTATAGTTAATGTGTGAAATCTAATTACAGGCTATTGACCATGAGCCAAAGGCTACTGGTAACTCTTGAATACCAGAACTACATGTCCATGTACAACCTGATCTACTTGCAGCAACAATATTAAAGCATTTTAGCCATCAAGATCAGTTTAACGGCAGCATGTTACTTGTAAACTAATGTACTGTTGGTATTGACAAACCTCAATTTTTGCGATGTACAGTGTACATGTACACAGAGCCACAATTACACTCTTTGCTTGAGCTGTAACCCATACACTTTACTTAATAATATTTTCATTCCATGAATGCATTCCATGCAGTTTGGGCTTTAAGTGGAGTCCAAATTCCGGACGTTTCTGGTATTCTCCAAGACAATGCATGCATCATTAGTACACACATGTACATGTGCATGTATAATTGCCTAACCGTACAGTCACAAAGTTCCTCTGCTGTCTGAGAAACTCTTACAGATGTATTCTACCTAAACTATATGTAAAGCCACTTTTTATGAACACTGAGTGGCAATCATCATACAAATTATCCAACCCCTGATTAATCATTAACACTAATGTTTCCTCGACAAATGACGTGTGTTCCTGTCGAGCAGTGATTTTCTACTTCCTTCCAACAAACATTATTCCCCATAATCAACAATCATGGAGCGAATGCGTCAAAGCGGTCAAACGGTCACTCCTGCGCATTACGAGGATGCCCTTTAGTGCCAATCACGATCATCTAGGCTGCGACAGGTTTTAGCACTGTGCCACTATGTCAGTGTTTCACCCCACACTGTACTCCAGCAATTCTGAGGGCTGGCTCTGATGATTTATACCACAGATGGAAACCTGTAATTTGTTCACAAATCCATAGAGAAGTAAAAGAGGTGCTAATCACCCCATTCACAGAGGGCCACACAAATAACCTTTAGTACACAATTGGGTAATCTGGCAAAGTTGTTGAGAAGGCTGTATACCAAAAATATATGTTTAACAGTCCTCAGACGGGCCAGCAGCCCCTAAAATAGCACCACCAATTGCCCCTCAGCAGGCATTAGCACTTCAAAAGGCTACTTAACAATGATGTAACATTCTGTTCTGTTCGGGCAGAGGTGCATCCATACAACACGGTGGGGCAAAGCAGTTCTGGCTATTTCAGGAAAGCTTAGTTCTCTCGGAACATGTACAATTAAGAGAAAATTAAGTGTCTGTGTGCTCCATTCACGCAGTATTGTCTGCAGGCTTGAAAGAAATAAGCATGAAAACAAGCTAAATCCCAGACTTTGATCTTCAGATAAATCCCTCATTTAACAATTATACCAACATCAAAAAGTAGACTTGTTACATTAATCAACACTTGCATATACTGTCTGCCTTTCATATAATGCCAATTATTTGCGAGCAAACTTAAAAATAGGTATACCTGTAGTTATATATGTATGATGGGACTGCGGGGAAACAATTAACAAAGCCTGTTTCCATAGTAATAAGAGTAAGAAGTAAACAAACCATCACTACAGAGAAGATAATTCATCTTTCCCAGGCAACAGTACAGTGATGAAGAGCTGATCATCAAAATCAGGTAGATGCAGTCTTGCGTAACACGTATGCCTGTACTTGAGCGTTTCCTGTATATGTTCGCCAATGTATGTACAGTAAAAATATGTTTGCTGTCACTAAATATCCCTCACTCCGTGCATCTAATCGTACAGTCACCCAGACAAATACATGTAAGGGCATCCATACTTATGACACATCCCAAACTGGAGTTCTATCCCAGTAAATGCCGTCAACCAACATTTCAATTAGTAACCATTACACATAAGTGGTGGGGCATTTCGTCTTTATCTTTACACTATCTGTCAGACCCTTCAGTGGCTAGCACTCAATCATAAGGAACAACATGCCAATCAATTACACAAAAGTAATCAATCATATGAGATAACAGATGAAATGTTTATCTCTCAACCTGTGTGGTAACTGGCGGTTGTTACAAGAACAGACAGCATGCAGGAATGTTATCAGTCTTGTTTTCAATCAAACAGCTCTCAGTATCAACTAGCCCAAAGTAAATTAAACCAACAAATCTGATTCTACAGCTGCACCTCAATTCAATTAAGTCTTATCATTTGGTAGTCTCCACTAATAGCACATTTTTGTCATATTTCTCAGAAAATAAATATATCATGCAATGTACTTAAAACCCCTTGGACTTTAGCACATGTAGAATGTAACCAATAGATATAACACCTTCCAACAAATATTATTTATAATAATAGCCATTCAGAAAATTGTGTGGGCGTTGTACAAGAGATAGAACATTTACAAGCCTTTCACAAAGTCAAACCTAAATGATCCCAATGACCTTAAAGGAAAAGGTCAAGGTCACTGAAAATCGACAGGGTTCTTCCTCATGCCAAAGTGCAAGTATAGTGTAAGTTTGGTGAACCTGTGCCAAACCTTTCTTGTGATATCATGCTTACAAGTCTTTTATAAAATTTAACTTAATCATCCCCAATGACCCTGAAGAAAACAGTCAAGGTTGCTGAAAATCAATAGGGTTCTTCCTCATGCCAATGTGTAGGTATGGTGTAAGTTTGGTGAATTTTGGCTCTCTCGCTCTAGAGATAGAGTGTTTACAAGCCTTTCATAAAATTTAATTCAAATTGCTCCAATGACCTTGAGGAAAAAGGTCAAGGTTGACAAAAATCAATAGAGTTCGTCCTCACACCAATGTGTAAGTGTAATGTAAGTTTGGTGAACTTGGGTTACACTGTTCTAGAGATCGAGCATTACAAGAGTTTGACCCCAATGACCTTGAAGAAAACAATCAAAGTCGTTGAAAATCAACAGGGTTGTCAGTTTGCATGTGTGGCGTAAGTTTAGAGAACATCAGACAAGCAAAGCTAGAGATGGAGCGTTTACAAGGAATATGGACAGACGGATGGATGCTGCCCACTACAACAATACCTCTGGGCAAAACTGACAGAGTGGTAAAAAGTTCATAAATACATATAAAAACCTACCACAATCAATATCTACACAGGGAACACCCAAGACTCTCATCTTCACAAACCTATCAACATTTAGGTTTCCAGTTTTGAATAAATTAAAAAAAAAAAACAACACTGACCACCATAGCACCTTTATCACTTATCTGCTAAAACTACACATCTACATGTACATATAGATTCTAACTTGCACAAACTTAATTCTGACCATCACTAAGTTACTGACGATCATTTTCCCTGATTCTGAGAGTTCTGTTGATATTAGAAAGATGTTCTAAGGTTGGTATGGAAGGTGGGATCATATTGTATTGGAAAAGTATAAGTTTTACCACCAAAAGTACTGTTCTATTACGGGGCCTCTGTGAACGAGGGCGTCAGCGCAGCGTATTGACTGCCTCTCACCAGTGTGATCACTGAGTTCAAGCCTAGCTCTTGCTGGCTTCCTCTGCGTTGGAGTGACTATGAGCCATGTAAAGCTGGGTAAAAGGTGTACTTGATTACTATTTAATGACATGCTCAAGAATCTACACTGACAGTCAGCTTTTCAGTGGTAGAAAAAATGGAGTAACCAACAAAGTACATGTATCTAGGGTAAAGCACTGGCATCATGTTAAGAAAGGGCAAAAATAACAAATATGTGGTAAGCTTATTTGTTCAAAGGAATTTTGGGAGTTACATCAGCCAGAGCTTAATCTCAATACCACTCTTACCTAAATGCATAATCAAATGAAACTACATATACGCTTGATAATATACAGTATTTAATTTGCACATTACGACTAGCTACAGACATTAGTAGTAGAATTCTATTGCTAAAACAGTTTGAAAATACGTATTGCTCACTACAGTACACATGCATACATGTACATGTACTACAAACGTTGTGCCTGAGAAAAACTTTAATTGGGTAAAAACTTCAAATTTTTCATTTTGGGTAGTACAACTGTAATTTACATGTTTAGACATACAATGCAGTGTGAAAAGTGAGTGACTCTTGCACTTCCTAACCTTACACATTTACATTTTGAAGGAGCCACAGATAGTCACTGAGAGCTATTACAAGATTCTCATGTGATGAATTTGCTAATACGCAGAAAATGAGATGTTCCCCCAGCCGTCTTGCTCAGATGGAAGATTTTAGACCACTGGCAGAGAAATTTGTTTTTCTTTGGTTTTAAGTATTATTCCAAAACCCTCTTGGTAGGCATACCACCAGCATAACTCTGTCCGAATTCCATGTCCATAAATGTAGACTTGCAATACATTTGGTGTATCATGTCACAATGTATACATATATTTCGCTCTGCCAGCAGTGATTATGAACCATCCACTTAGCTGCAAAGCCCTAGCTATGCTACACGCATGTACACATGGGCTTATGTTTGTCAGATAAATATGCACCAAGTGAATGCTTCAAGCAAAGGCCATCATTAAAAGTATGTTTGTTGGGGTTAACCAGATCAACCATCCCAAACAGGCATTGATCTTAAGGTTTTACACACATTTTGACAGAAACTTTTTTTTTAAGTTGTTTTTTTTTTTGTTTCAGTGTTAATTTCTTTAAAATTTCTATCCTTTTCCTAGACAAGAAAAAAAAAATGAAGAATGAAGTGCTACTTCTGTGTCTACCACCATTTTGCTAAATAACAGAGCAGAAATCTTCTCTGCTGAATGTTTTCATAAATAATACAAGAAACGTCACATTAAATGATCGAGTAAGCAGTCAAGTAATTCTGGTATAAAAGAGCTTCATGTTCTACTTTGAAGTCTATGCATTGGTGCAGGCAGAATCAGTTGAATTTGAGCCATTTTTGCATGATGTAAGAGCCAGTCAATACACAAATCACACTGTTGTCATGTCGTTTGACAAATAACAGCTTGAAGAGGAGCACAGCCATGAGAAGTGCATCGGACTAAGTGGTTTCTGGTCATTTACAGATGTCAGAGGAGACAGGTCTGGGTAGCTCCAGCCAATTAGTGAACCTCCTTGCTTCCACCAGGCTCTTACGGGTTGAGTGATTGATTGATGGATCGATTATAGGGCTTGGCCTCGTGCAGATACAAGTGCACACACACACAATTTTATGCTCTAAGGATGACTGGTTGTACACAACCCTTAATAATTAACCAGCAAAAAACACCTCTTGGTAAAATTAAGCGCATGAAATCACACCTAAGTGGAGGCTTCCGTGGCTCGGTCGGTTAGCGCACCAACGCAGCGCAATGACCAAGAAAGCCTCCCACCAATGCGGTCGCTGTGAGTTCAAGTCCAGCTCATGCTGGCTTCATATCCGGCTTACGTGGTAAGGTGTGCCAGCAACCTGCCGATGGTCGTGGGTTTCCGCCGGGCTCTGCACGGTTTCCTCCCACCATAATGCTGGCCACCGTCGTATAAGTGAAATATTCTTGAGTACGGCGTAAAACACTAATCAAATACATCAAATAAATCACACATAAGTGGTAGTTCTTCTCAGGAGAATAATCTGCAAAAGCATTAACAAGACAGAATCTAGTATGTAAGAGGACATAGTATTTGTTTACTACTGCCAGAGTGTAGGATTAAAGTAAAATACAGGTACATGCATTTACATGTTACTTAAAGTTCATTTGCACCTAAAACAATGTTTAAGTACATAAATGTTACGAAAGCAGTTCCCATTTGGGACTAAAACAAACATGTATAACAACATTAAATCAATGATTTAAAGGACTACAGAATCCCAGCTAATTGGCTGTTGTGAAAGATTATCAGGCAAGTTCAGGCCAAGCTGAATTTTATGTATCGTACCTTCATTCAAGCGTAACCAAGGCTACAGGCTTTCACCCAGTAATTATCTCCACTGTTAGTTAGCCAATAAGCAGCCATTTTGCATCCGTTATGGATAAGCCATATATATATATATATATCATATTCATGACTCTATGCTAATTAAGCAAAGATCTAGAGTTCTGAAGAAAAAAACTGAATGTAATACTTTAAAAGAATGCTATGGCAATCAAAGTTGACCAACTATTTTGGTCAATTTATCAAACAATCACTCTTCAGGGTTATTACGAGATCTGCTCTATGCTAGTCTACACACATGTCACATAGATGTAACACACATGTACATGTATCTGTGAAAAGTTTAATAAAAATATGTTTGTTCCTTAAATTTGCTTCAGGCATACAGCTAAAGTGTGCCAAAATTATGAACCCTACAGAGGTTTGATTTGCATTGTTTTAAAATGTAACAGGAAACACATGTCAGTAGTTGGTGTCAGTAGCTCATAAAAACAACAGACAAAATAGTTTATATGACCTTTAAAATTCATACATGGAACATCTCAATGAACTGAGGATCAAGTGTACATGTAGCTTAAGGAACAGGGTGACCTACATGTGGCTATGGGAGTACAGAGATCCAGACAAGGGAAATATACATATCAGGATTTCAGATCATTACAGGTGGGCCTTTGTCAGCTAAATGTACCAGTCAAAATAGTGAGTGACATATAGGAAGAGAGAACTTGCTGAGGTCTCTGTGTGCAGGATGCACGCAACGCTCCATCTGTTGTATGTGTGTGCGTGTATACGCACTGTGTTATGCCTGCCTTGAGTTTCTACCACTGAATATTTAACGAGACAAACAGCTGATGCCATTGATGCCTCTGCCTGGCCTTAGCTGTTGAATCTTGACCACAGTCTTCTGTCCCCCGCAATACAACATTATAGCTAGGCGTACTAAGTAATGAAAGTTGAAAAACACAGAGTTCAGAGATTCTTGTTGCTCAAAATGAAAATACAGTTATCAGCCAAAAAGGTTTTCTTTCACAGAAAGAAAAACAATTTATGCAATGGCAGGTAGAGCAAAAAACAAAAAAAAACTAAAGATACACATCAGCTTTTGCCTTAATTTACACCAGATGTTTTGGGGAAGCTACTGTTAGACTTGTGAATGATAAATGGGGCATCAACAGCCCTTTGAATGTCAGATAAAGCAGTGCATGGTCAGAGTTATGCAATAAACTGTCTATTTACCAGGCTATTTCAGACTTTTACGTCTGTCTTGTCACTTAGAGCTGGAAGTAAGAGCTACCATCAGTCAAGTCAGCGTGTCTTTGTTTTTGTCGATGGTCATGAGAACCTAGTTGATTCACCTGTGATTATCATTTGCTTTGGGTAGGGATTCCTTGAAACTGACTACAAGTTTCTTTTGAGTCAATATTTTTTTTCACGAATACTGATACTAACAGTAATTACAAGAACACTCAAGCTTCAACAAGAAGCTGACAGTATCTCTTCTACGCAATCACATGGAATTAGATCTTCAGCAATCCAAATATGTACATGTATATAAATATGCAAGACAACATGGCTACAAAATGTAGCTGCTAGAATGTCTTAAGTGTGCAAGTGAAGCCAAAATTCTGAACCCACTGAAATTCAAACTAACGTTGTGTAACGATGCAGTGGATCACAGCTCATTCCTGGAAGAAAAAAAACTTGAAATCGAAATAAGCATAAAAACTAGAATGCTTACAAGTAAAAACCCTGCATCAGAATGCACCGACGTTTATGTAGAGCCATTATTAAAAACTACATCCGTTCAGCATAACATGACTGACCCTCCAAAGCATACACTATAGTGTATTGGACTTTTGTTTAAAAAACTTTATCTTCCCTTGATGTTAGTTTCTTTACAGTCCTTATATAAGCCTTTTTTTATTATAGTCCGAATAGTTAAACTTTCCTGACTATTCCCATTTTTTTCTGAAAGGGCAAAATGCACACAAGAAAGAAGTCTTTAAGTATGGGCTTGGCCTTCATATGTTCAAAGTATACAATGTAATAATTTGGTTCCTAGATTTTTCATATCTTCCTGTACCTAGGCACTGACTACACCTATTCAATGCAGAAGCTAGTCTGTTTGCTCCCTAAAATAGCATTTATTTCCGCATTTAAGCATAAGAATGCACTGCCCCAAGAGCCGCTAGGCGCAGAACTGCCGCTGTTAACACCAACGCTGTGCAACGGTGATCTACACACAGATAAACTTTTGCCGTAAATCCTTTGCAATTATCAGATGAACAATAAATTTCCTTGAGCAAAAAAAAATCATCACAGCTCAAGTGGTCTTATTCATAAATTTGCGGCTGTTACTATTTTTAATTTTATAGCACTCATAATTCTTTCACATTCAGCTATGTTCAAAGCGATAAAAAGATTGTGCTATCTAAGTATTAAAATGATGTAATGCACTGGTAATTTTCTTTTAAAATGTTATTTATGTGTAATACACAATAGATTACATATATGTTTACATACAATGGCATTCACATATATGAAAATCTCACAAATCAAAGGGGATCCTGAATAGTGTTTTCCATTTCTCAAGACAGAGCTACATCAATTTTTACAAGTATGTTTACATACAAAGGCATTCACATATATGAAAAACTCACAAATCAAAGGAGATCCTGAATAGTGTTTTCCAGTTCTCAAGACAGAGCTACATCAATTTTCATTTCATAAATACATTTATATGCCACATAAAGTTACCATATACACTGTTATAAACTCCCAGGTGTATTTACATGTATTCATTTTGATTTGAGTCCTCTGCAGTACTCAGGAATATTTCACTTATACTGCAGCACTATGATGAGAGGAAACCAGGCAGAACCCTGGGGAAACCCTTGACCATGTGCAGGTTGCTGGTGAGCCTTCCCACATACAGCCAGAGAGGAATCCAGCATTAGTTGGACACACAGTGGTCGCATGGGCTAGAGCCTCTGGAGTCACTACAGTGCTGCATTAGCAAGTTAACACTTCGGCCACATAGGCCCCTCATAGCTAGGTCAAGTGATAATAGGAGAGTTTTGAGTTCAAACTTTTGTGCTAAAGGTAAAAAGAGTCTTACAGTGCCTTGTGATGTGTCAAGAATGTTAGGCAACTTTTGTTGACATTAACTTACCGATCACCTATATCCACATGTTCAAGAGGTAAAAATGACACCTCTTTCCATTAGGAACTCACTGAGTTCATACATCTTCAGCTCCTCACTTTCCTCCATCATTCTTTCAATCTAAATAACTTTTTGTGATACTTCTTTACACACCCATGTGAATGTAATCAGAAATACATACAACTGCTTAACATTTTTGAATGGTCACATCGTACAGTAGGACCTTTCTTACCTTTCGTAATAAAAGAGTTTGAACTCAAAACTCCTCTGTTATGAAAAAGAAACAGCCTCTACGCACAAATTTAAATGTTTACTTAATGAAAATCTCAGCATGGGCTGAAATCTTTTATTACCTTTCGAATTAATTACTTCTTCTGTATTATGCAGGACTACTGGTTATTCCTGAACTACATGTACTTTTCTCAAAAAAAAAAAAAAACCCATGCTGCAAAATTGAAAAATATGTAGTAATGACAACTGCGCATGAAACTTCATATATATGTATGTATACAAAGCAATCAAAATACATTTACCATACAAAATGGATGTAAGCAATGCTCCACTACTTTCTGGGTCATTTACTGGTGCAACACAGAGTTTTGAACGTGCTGCCCTTTGCAGCCTCATAGTGGAGAGAAAGGAGTTAATGGTTTTTCCCTCTTATGAACTCCAGTGCAAATATATTTCATGTTTGTGCAAGGATTGGACATTGTGTGGCACATCTTTCTGTTGAAAAGGTTGCAAACGTGAACAATAAGTTAAATCTAGATACAAAATGCTCTGAGACCCATCCATGTTCATGAATATATCAAACTGAAGTTAGTGTCGGAATTCTGGGAATCTGAAAATTTGTCACCTATGCACACATTATGTAAGTATGATTTATTCATTTATTTTATTTACTTGATTGGCGTTTTACACCGTACTCAAGAATGTTGCAACTATGGCTTTCCTAAAGACATTTTGGAGTTGACTTCACAAAACTTTGTCAATCCAATTCTGTATTACCAAAACTTAATTCTGTCACACCATAACTGATGTGCTGGTTACTATATTGATAATGTCCAAAGGTGATGAGATGAGCAAAGTCACATGTAGAAAAGCTCAAAACTGAGCCCTTGAATAATCAGCACAT
This sequence comes from Acanthopleura granulata, assembly GCA_016165875.1. Lineage (NCBI taxonomy): Eukaryota > Metazoa > Mollusca > Polyplacophora > Chitonida > Chitonidae > Acanthopleura > Acanthopleura granulata. Next base: position 10,748,625 of record JABBOT010000002.1, read on the forward strand.
CGATGCATGCATAATTATGCCACCTATGGAATTATAAATTGACACTTTCTTAGACACATCGACTTTTCACATGCTGTAAAATTATCATCCTGGTATGAAGAAAATTATACAGTGTATTTCAGTTCCAATTTTTTTTTTCAGTGTTGTTGATGTTCTTCAGACTGCCAGAGTTAGGACCCATAAACCCTCTACCAAACAACAAACTGCAAGACAAATTATAAATTGATTTCAAGTTTTCATTGAGCCAATTAATTAAATAATGTCTGCAAGCCTTAAATTTTCCTGTCATGTCTAAAGTTATGAACAAGTGCAATAATAGTCTTTACAGTACAAGAACTGACACCCACAAATAAACATACATATAAATGCATGTGCCTGTTGCATAAACTGGGTGTATGATATGAGTAATGCAAAACATGTAACTTCACATCTATATACCTTTAATTTCACTACCTGGACAAAAAGCTAACAGCATGCAATTAAACAGATATAGTTTCACATCCATCACCTGCCTAATAAAAGATGAAAAGTTTTCTGCACAATGCAAATAGGTGTGAAGCAAACGTTTTATATACAACTATTTATGTAACACAGTTACATTTTATGTAATTTTAAGCTTTATAAAATGAATTTCCTGGCAGTTCTTGCACTTTACAACACTTCATACATTGTTTCAATAACTGTTCTTCAAAGAGATCTATACTGCAGCAGCCTTCCCAAACAGAAAGCATAGTTAATATCAAAGCCTAGACAAAGAAATCGTGACATGGATCAGACGGTTAAAAAACATTCACAAGTCACTTCCCAAACGTATAAATTTCTAAGTCAATCTTGCATTGCCCTTCAAGCCTTTTTTTCTAACGAGGGGTGCAAATGAAGCATGTATTATTTTTAACTAGTGCTAATTTGTATTAACAGTACCTAACATGCATAATGTCATCTTGCTCCCAGGCTTCTAGTTAGGTAAGTGGCCCAAACTTTAACAGACAAGGTGTCCAAAATGATAAGGTGTCAAAAGAAAAGACAGCTCATGACTAGTTTCATACTGTGCATTAAAAAAAGATTACAAAATTCTCTTTTGAATGCAAAACCTTTCTGAATTTGTATGAATTCATTGATGAATTGTCGTCGCTTGAAATGTGGAGTATTTTGGTGCTGCCTAGGGACCTGAAGGTGCCCATCCCTTTCAACTTAGAAGAGATTGACCATTCAGCAAGCTAGGAGACACCAGCTGTTTATGAGCTGTGACATAAATGTTCTGAGTTGATTGTCAATATAGCATGTAACAGCATAGGGACACGATACTGTTTTAATGTTATATGTTTTAATTATATATTTACATATTTTAAACAAGTACATGACTGAACAACACTGAAAAGCATTTCCAGACCACTGTGTTATAGTGGGAGTAACATTCTTGGTCATTTCATGTTATAAATTTACATATAAACATAAGTTTGAACCACAACCCTAGCACAGCTTCAGGTGACAAGTGTTCTGCGCTTGGAACAATTACGTCACATCCAAGACACAATGGCGGCATTTCATGTTGGTCGACGGAGCATGGTCAAATGCCAATTTCTACTGTCCAAGCAGCTGTTAGAAAAAAAATACTTTACGGAAATGAATATAATATTGTCTAACCTGTTTGGCAAACTTAAGTTTGAACATGCGCTTTCTTTCATTTCAACAACCACGCAACATGCACGCTGCAGGACTTATACATGTAGGGCTGGTCTCAGAAGCTGAGCAGTTTGAAGGTTTTAAGCTTATTTGTTCATTATCTGATGTGTCTGAATTTATGTACACGTAACAGGCTGATTTAGCTCGCCAATAACATGTTTAAGTGCAGCAAAGCATGTTTGCAAAACGATATGAAATAGCATCTAAAATAAAATGTGACTAAATATTTACAACAGTTGCATATTTAAATACATGTACATACACTGCATATGTGCATATAGTGAGAGATCAAGCCAAAGTCTAGTACATGCAGCTTCATAAAATTTGTCATGGGCTCTAACTATGCAACCTATAAATAAAATTATCCACCATTATCAATCAAATTACAACGCGCTCATCAGGACATAACAATATTACGCATAACTTGCAACACAGCTTTATAAAGTTAGCAGTACGAAACATTCTGTAATCTTCATTGAATCTGCTGTATATTGCATCAGCACTGTAACTTTGGATACTGACTAAACTGAAGCCAATATGCATATACTAAAATTTAAGCAATAACATTATGTAAATTGAGTTCAAAACTCAGTAACATCAAGGCCAGTGTGTTACACAACCCAGCTTGGGCCCTATTGGCAACACTAAGACATGTACAAAGTTTTTCGTAACTCCATTCTGCAGGAATTCAATTGCACACACACTTACATGTACCTGTAAATTAATACTGAACCAACAAACGAGTCACAGGTAATTGCTTCATTAGTATGCTGACGAAGATGCTTACGCATGATTAACATGTGTAATTCTTAATCTAGACAGCAAATACTTGCATAAATCAACGGCTCAGCACCACTGACATGAGTAAACATGTTTCTGAATTCACTACCGGTTACATCCACAAAATAATTAATAACATGGGTGGGAAAAAAAGTTAAGCATTTATACATCTAAATAAGTTTAGCTTGATGTAATTCATTTAACAAAAGTTCATGTCTACATTATAAGCCTTATTCGTGGATTATATAATACGGATACTACATCCAATTTTTTCTGTTGTTTTTGTGTGTGTAAGAGTGTTTGTTTTTTTTTAAATCTGAACATTATCAGGGTACACAGTACATAGTACAGAATATATGCTCTACATTATAACTCCTGTGGACAGAAAATTACAGCAAAACCTATTATTGATTTATACTTTCCTACAAAATCATCTCTGTTCCACATCAGTTTATATATATATAGTGTATATATATATAGATATGTATATTCATCACAGACTCAAATGCCACCCAAATCCTCTTTACTACCAGGCGATATATATACATATATACATATGACTTGCCTTTGTAAATAATCCCTCCAAAATGACATGAATTTCTACATGAGAGCTGGGCCTCACCACTGGCCAGGTTGTCTAAAGTGCCTTGCTTCAAACCAGAATCCCCTGACAAGAGGAATCACTTGCTTGGCTCAAACATTGTCATACAGCTTCCACTTTATGACAGGCTAGGGTTTGATAGATGCCAAGTATGTATTAAAGGCACCTTGTAACCCCTACAGGCTGATATATACATGTAAATTTCCTCTGCTCCAACATTTTACCCTTATTAAGTGTATATGTATGGTATTCTAAGTGAAATACTCTCAAGTAAAACACAAAATAAATAAAAATAAATTCATTTACTTTTTAAAATTTTTAATTTATTTTTTGTAATTTTCATCACTGATGAAAACACCCATGCAAAAAGGTACCTGCAGACTTATTTCAGGAAGTGTTTACCCCTCCAGCCACTGTCATGTACATCTTCTACAATTCTTCCTCTCTTTTCTTTTTTTTTTTTCAAATTATTTAGATTGATATCATCTTAAATGACACTGTGAAATAACAGTGTCTTGACAGCCCCAGATTAAGGCAGACCAGAATGTATTATAGCACCTAACCATGTACATTATCACCAGCTGGCTTTCATTTCAGGCTGATCAACTTTTTCCTGCAATTAGATGTGAGGTGTCATAAACAATTTATCTAACTCAGCAGTCACTTACTTCATAGGCGTCTGGTATATTCACTCCTTCCCCAGTCTTGGCAACATAGCCTATAATCCCTGTGCCCCATGGAATGCGAATTTCTTGCGTATTTTTCACAGTTTCCTCATAAGTGGACTCACTATGTATGTCAAACAGTTTACTAACCAGGTGCTTCTCCTCCGTGCCTTTCCCCTGCACCAGGAACAGAGAGCAGCGGTCAGCGTTAACCAGTATACACACATTCAACAGAATTTTATGACACAAGCTTGTCACGTCCAAATCATTGCAAATGTCAATGACAAGTTCATACATCAGTTCTCTCTCATCTAATGCCTTGAGTTCGCTTCTGGATTTTCTATTCGTTTTTACTTGGGAGGATAAGTTTGACGGCCCTAGAAATGTCAAATTTCCATCAACATTAGAGACCATGGGTTTAAGAATGCCTCCTTTCTCGAACTCCTGTGCGGATATCTTCCTTACAGGTGTGTTAGCCCCTGACCCGGGCTTGGAGTTAGACCCGCTTGAGTTTGTATCGGAGTGACTGTGGGTCAGTCCGATAGCATGGGCTATCAACCAGCCATCAACCATGCTCCTTTTAGCCTTTCTCGCGAAGTAATCGTGGACGAATTCTGGATGTTCGTCCATCCATTTTTCCATGCTGTCATACTCCTCTCTCTGTTCGGGCGACAAGTCGCTCTCTTTCTCTTCCGACATGCTCACTTTCCACCGCTTCGTCCGACGGCTTTCCCGTCGCACCGAATTTGATAGTTGGCGGCTCGAAGCCAGTTTGTCGACTGACTGCAGTTGTATCAGTTACACCGGGGTATAGACATGAATCAGTAATGAAGCACGTTTCGTCGTTTTTCAATCGATCCTCTCTCGTAAACAGAGCAAATATTTGTTCCTCGATCGTAGTAGTTGAACACGCCTTACTACGACTGGCTACAAATGTTCTGCGACCGGCATCGTGCACTGTTTGGCATCGCGTAACAGGCGGGGTTTTCCGATTTGATTGACATCACATACACTGGGGCTTTACCGGGCTTGCGGTCGACAAGAGGGTAAATAACAAATCGCTCGCGTGGCTAGCCAACCATAACAAGCTCACCCCACGATTCCTATGCTGGTGGGCTGCCTACAGTAGCGTGTTTACAGTTTTGTGGTTAGAAGTTTGGAAAATAAAAGCCTGACCCGCGTGATACTTCAACAGGTAAAAGTTCGAATGATCGCACGTTCGCTGTTGTTTCAGTAAAAGCTAATAGAGACGAAACGATTCATTAAATAAAGACACTCTCAGCGGGAGAGAAACTGAGCACTTATAATACTAATCCAAGATTTCCATTTCGTTGTCGTCTAGCGCGAGACGCCTGTCCGAAGCAATTTGTCATCTTCAGCTTGACTGGTTGAATTTTAGCTCCCTGACAGAGGTCAATTTGTATTCCATTTTTTTATTGGCTGAAGTCTCCACACACTTACGTTTTGGTAGATTTCTAAACAACCACAGTGTCAAAACAACAGTGTGTACATGTAGCTTACATATACGTGTACAGTGTGCGTCAACTGAGGTAGCCCGCGTTAAAGTGGGCGAGCGATCCATTCGCAACAGTTTATCCGAGTGGTATGTGACAGAGAAGAAAGAATTGTTATTTCATAAAACGAATACAGAATATATATAATTGAACAGCTGTCATTTCCCAGCAATTGAACTCACTCAGGGACCAGTTTTCGATCACTACTACAATGGCCTATTCATTTTTCTTTATTCTTTCAGAGATTTATAGCTATTTATATACATTAGAAAAAAAAACTTACTTAAAACATACTTATTATTCTTTAGCAATAACTGTCAAAAAGTTCAACACGCGAAGAATCAATACTCAATGATTCAAAGAAACAGTTCGTGTCACCTCAATTTTTGATTTTATTTTGTGAAACTACTCTCTGTTCTGACAAATTCAGCTGATAAAAAGCATGGGTTAACAGTTAACGTAGTGAAGGAAAGAAAACTGTTGACATCAGATTTGATGGCTACTCTTTATAATTCATGCCTTGTAGTTAAAGGAGTCTAACTAACTAGATTTGCCCTGACTGAGAGCCCCGTTATCTGTATGCATCTAACTCGTATACCTTCAGGTGTCCACCAGTAGAGTGACATCCGTTCATTAGCTTAAAGTACATAGCAGTTTCAAATTATTTACATGCTGTTAAACTGGACAGTAATAGTATTGTATAAATGTATGCATATGTCAAACTGTTTATACTATGGGAAGGTCTGCCAGCAACCTGTAGATGGTCATGGGTTTCCCCTGGTTTCCTCTCACCATAATGCTGACTGCTGTCAAATAAGTGACATATTCTTGATTATGGCATAAAACACCAATGAAATAAATAAATAAATAAACTATTTATACAGGTCAAACAGCATGTGTCTGCATTTTCTGATAAAAAATAACAATGGCGTTAAAGATGTTCCTTATTTTACACTGTTAAACTACTATGATATTTGCACATTCAGGTGAAAAATTCTTGTGTATGGCATTAAACAATCAAATAAAGAAATAAATGTTTGCATATTACTTTCACTGCAGTTCACGTGGAACTGTTGAAAGTAACTGACGTATCGCTGTTGAAGCATAATAATTGAGGCATACTAGCTCCCATATTTCTCTTTTGTCTGTTTTTATTCAGACCTACTTCGTTAAAAACCCACTTTTGTATTTCTCCTTAATTAAAGCTTGTTATCAATTAACACTAACTGAAATGCTCAGGGAATTGCAAGAAACACCAAAGTTGTGTTTCTTCTGTGAAGCTAGTGAAGGAAACGCTTCACTTTTGAGGAGTTGCTCTCAGATGATTGCTTTCTGCTATTTCAGTCTCAGAAGTCTTTGGATGTAACATGTTTTGCATGTATGCATATAATCCAGTTTTCAAATGGTTTTGTACTTCTGCATATTCTTTTTATCTTCTTAACTATTATTTATCAAACCCAAGTCCGTTTACACTATTGGATAGCTTTTATTTCACAGGTTTCATCGGGTGTCCCCATACTTTGTAATCAACACTCTTTCGAATTCATCTAGCAGTCTTAATAGGGGAAGTCAGGGTTACCTACTTATATCGCAGGGCTATTAGCTTTTTAGACGAGGTCAAAGGAAAGTTGGCGGTTTGCCAGGCTTTCAATTCATACCTATATTCTTCACCCCGCCATATACGCACTTTACTAAGTGTGCCATAATTGTCCGACATGACAGACGTTTAATTTATTTGCTCACCTAGATTGTTGGCTGTACATGTTCAGTTACAATGTACACCACACCAGCTATTTTGTGTTTATGAACCCATGCTGGTAATCTCAATAATGTGTAGGTACTTGTGCCTACAGATGTGCATTAGACTGACCAAGTGTGAGTGTAGGTGATGGGCTAGGGTGTACACCAGCTTTATGTTTTGTCAGGGCTCAGGTGTTATGTTTCTAACTCAATCACCTGCAATCAACCTGTCAGGCTTGGCAGGTGACCAGTTCTGGACAGTAATACCAACTCCATCAAACTATAGCTCAAGCCTTTTGTATCAAGATGTACTTACATAGAATAACTGATACATGGACTCTCATATTCAAGCGCACTGTCACACATACATGCACAGTTGTACTGAGATGTAGTTTTCGACCTGTCATTAGGACTATCGAGTCACGGCTACCTCCATGTGTAAAATGCTGTTACAGCTTTATGGCACGGTAGAGCTGCTTGCTTACAGCATGTCACTTGATGGTATTTGTTTTCATATAAAACTGCCAACATAATATTCTTTTTTTGCAGTATTTTACGCTTAAGCCCCCAAAAGAACATAATTCAGAAGATTAGTGTAATCATGATTAATTTCTTTTCTATATCCTATTAATCACCCTGTGTGGAAATTTGCATATTGACAAAAAAGGGATACCAGGTCACAAAGGTTATAATGCCGTATCAAATATGTATTCCTAAATTATTTATAAATCTCTAATTTCAAATGCTGAGATTTGTTGAGCAATTACCAATTAAGAATAAATTATGCTAATTTTCTGAATATATGAAATAATCCATGTAGAGGGAAAAGGTGTAGCAAGTTCACTTTCATGTTTCAGAAGACCAAAGTGAACAAATTAAATATCTGATTTTTTGATGGTGTTCTGTTTTCATTTATACAGGTGTATGTATTACACAAACCAAATGCAAATGTCCAGGGTTGAACTGTGTGTGTTCTACACACTGTAAGTGTATTCCCTCTGAAAATGTCAAATGATGAATCGTCGCTTCGGGTTCTAAGCAGTGGTTGTATAAATCATCAAAATTTTTCTGCAGTTTGCGTTCTTTTTTGCCTGTTTGTAGTTGAGCCTATGGTAGTTTATTATCTTACATCTGTAATTATCAAATGGTTAAGCCTCATTTCACTTGGTTTTCAAATTATACACGTTAAAAAAAATACAGGTTTGGTTTTTTAGATTGTTGTTATTTCTGATACCTAAACAGCAGACCCACAAAAGAATGGGTCACAATTTGCAATGTTGAAATACTGTTTTCATAATGGCCTTGTTGATAGTTTGTCGAGTTGTTAATAGAAAATAAACAACACCCCACATTATTAGAGGATTATAATTGTTACAGTTATCACCAATTTTTTCAGTGTATGTTGGCTCAGCTAGACAAAAGCAGGGAAGTGTGAGTGAACTTGGAAAGTGTACATGTGAACACACACATTTAAAGTTTTTCTTGTCATCTATCGCTGTTGGGCAGAGGAGATACATGTGTGTCAACTCCGCTTCAACTTAGCACAAGGTTTTTATTTCAGAATTGCAGTGAGTCATGAATCTACAGCCTTAAAGCTGGTAATTAATGTACAGTCCTGGTCCATGTCAGTTATTTGTGTGTTTACTTGGGATCTAAGGTCACTTCGAACATTGCATCGATTAAGACATGTAAGTTTCATGCAATCATCGGTTGCAGCTGAGTGCATTGTTTATTGTTCGCTACAGTGAAGTATTTGCATATTGTACCTGATTACAATTGCTTTGTCTCAGATTTACACAGGTTTGGAAACATTTTCTGAGCATAAATCAATATTATTATACTGTTGTATGGAATGAAGGTTTGTTGTTAAGCATGGATTGAGTTCAAATCCAGATGAGGGTTTGGATTACTTGTTTTTTTTTTCACGTTTGTTGTACACCTTATCCAGGGGTATGACTATAGTTCTGCTTTGAATACATGGAGTTACTTGTGTTAGTGCCTAAAGCATTGTTTTTCAAACATAATAAGTTTTTACTCTACAGTAATGTGTCTCTTGAAAACTTATCCATTGATGAAGATGTTTAGGCATGCAAGAATAATTTTAGTTATTTATCAGTAATCAGAAAAGATACAAATCAAGTACATGTCACAATTGAAGTGTAACATGCTTCAGCAGAAAGTCTAGGTGAGTTATAGAGCAGTCCACAATTTGCTTCATCAGCCAAAGCTTGCTTCCGCCTGTACTACAGCCAAACTGACCTACATCTGTAGGTTATGCAAGTTTCACCATCACAGTTGGCTCAGATAGGAGTGTGAGGATAGCACAAAGCGTCACCTGTGTGATGGTCACAAAGTCTCCCCCCCTTACCTGAACTAGCAGGGGCTGGGTGTCGGATGAAGGCACAGAAAGATTATCTTGTGCATGCTTGGTTTGATCAATCACTCTTTCGTCACATCTGCATAATGAATGAAGCTTATCCACTCACTGTGCGCTAATAACGTTTAACTTGCTGCACAAAAGCGGTGTTTTGTTTTGTGTTACCTGAGTAAATGTTTAGTTTTGAATGGTTTGACAAATGAGTTTTTGTTGTGTTTTTTTTTTTTTTTGTTCTGTTTTTTGTTATGTTTTAGTATTGATAAGAAGAGGTCGTGGCTATTGTCTTATCCTAACGTTACTGATAAAAGAGATTGATAAATTAAAATTTGTGCATTATATTTACATTATATTTTATATATATTTATTAAGTAACATATAAATGTGTATTACTGTGCATGTAATATCAGCACATAAAAATTTCTTTTTTCAGTTCTGTCTATTCTGCGCAGTTATTTCACATCAGATTTAATAATTGTTGTTTGATTTTCTTATGTAGGCACAGCTATTGATTTTTGTTATCAGACAAGCAGTTAAATCTTTTTCACTCTTGCCATTGTCAGTAAATTATTTTAAATGCACTTCTGTGACCATTACAGGCATGAAAGCTTCCATTACTGTGGCTGAGATCCAAGAGATATTTCCTTGGCTTTTGACTGCTGAGTACACTGCAGATGGTTTAAGTTTGACATCTTTTTGAAGGATTGGGGTGGCACTGCATATGCAGTCTCTGATTGCACTCCTCTCAAAGTTATGGTTTAGTAAGTATAGCAACAAGGTATTAATTTACAGAAAGTTCTTTATTTCTACCAGGCTTAAAACAATTATACATGTATGCTTTTTGATACCATATACATTTAGTATCTTTTCTGTAAACTGATGACACATGATTTCATTAACCAAAATCATGTTGTTTTCAGCTGCCCGAGCATTTTTGCAGAGAGGACAAGCTTGCCTGGTGGTTGAGTTTCAGTTGTCACAAAAAATGCACTTGTTAAGAATGTGCTTCAAGCACAGAGTTGTCTAGATGATAGGGTCAAATGGGCAGTGCTTTATATCGGAATTGCTGAACATTTTAATTCTTTCCCACAAACGTGTATATTTGTGAGAGGGAATTAACTTAGATGGGCCCTGTTTCAAAGGCAGTGTCAGGCATACATGTAAACGCCTCTGACATATGTTGTCATTGGTAGATATTACAGTCAACACCCAGTCTGTAATAACTTTGGGGCTCTGCCCAATTTCCTCCCACCATAATGCTGGCCCCCCATCATATAAAACGAAATATTCTAAAGTACGGCGTAAAACACAAAATTAAATAAATAAATGTAATAACTTTATGAATGACGCTAGGGTGAATAAGTGTGTTGATAGGGGATTTTTTTCTCACTGCAGGCACTCCAGTTTTACTTGAATGAACTCTCGTCATTCATGATTTAGAATCTGAGCAATAACAATGGACTTAAGCTTCATAGAAATGTAGATTTTTCAGGCTCTGACATACATATAATTCATTCTTAATTACATGTCCCCCTTTTTTTTTGTATATCAGAATTTTGGTGAATACATGTATTTATACAACAATTCATCACCAAGATCAAGTTTGACAGGTGTAAGTTTATATACATGTAGTGTGTGTTTTTAGGTTTTTTTTTTTTTTTTTGGTCATCTATTGTTCACAGTCTTTGTTAAATTGGTTTTATTTTTTAAATACTTGCTAGTTTCACCCTATCTTCAATTGTTCATTAAATTAAAGCAAACAGTGGATCTGTGTTGTCTGGCTTATTCTGGCTGAAGCCTTGCTTCTTAAAGTGTAATTTATGCCAGAAAACAATAGTACCTATTATTATAGCCTTTACACACTCAAGGAAATACAATTATGTTGATTTTTTTCTGTTTGTTCATTTAGTCTAGGTTTTGATTCATATATAAGCTACATGCACTTAATAACTTCTTTTTTCATGTATGGATGAAAGTGAATCACCTAGTGTCATCAAGTATGGCCGTAGCACAACAGTGAAATGAAAGAAAATATGATGCAACTCAAATCTCTGTACAAATATAAATTGGTCTTTCATACAGGCATACTTAAGTTTATACTCTGTGGGACAACAATTTCATAGCCAAGCAAACTATTGGAAAAGTGCAGTATCTCTTAACTGCATGTTCAGAGATAGAGGCTAACTTCAGTCAAAGTTTCAGATGCAGTAAATCTCTTGAAGTGAAACACAAACTTGGTAATTTAAATGCATTGATAAAACAGTTGTCGTTGTTTGTTTATTTTTATGTGATTCCTCAAAAAGGAGGCTCCAGGCCTAATAATATGGCTACTTAACGTATCCATGTCTACAGCTTCTGTGATAGACATTACTGTATTTAAAGATATGGCACATTGTATATTTCATTTGTTTTTGTCCAAATACAATCTGTTCCCTTTTCTTCATTTTATGTGTTCATTTATTTATTTGAATGGTGTTTCTTGGTGTACTCAAGAATATTTCACCAATGTGTGATGGGGGCCACATCATGGTGGGAGGAAACCAGGAAGACAGAGCTTTGTGGAAACCCACGACCATTTGCAGGTTGCTAAAGTAATTTTGTGCTCCAACATGATGTTGACAGTATAAGAGGAATCGAGTCATATCTGGACTTGGTCACAGTGACTATATTGGTAAGAGGCTCTTGGGTCAATGTACTGTACCAACACTTCCCTTCTGTAACATAATTAATAAGAGTACATTTGGTCTTAGTTCTTCCCCATAGTCAAGCAACAGCTGGGGTCCAAAATGCGCAGCTTTGGAACTCTACCTACATACATGTATAAACATAGATATAAGCTGCCAATAGAAGTACATATATGGTCAGAGTTGTAACGGGGTTTGACGAAATATCCTCCTACACCTACATGTCCAAATCACGTGGCATGAAAACAGACTGCCAGTCGAGAATCGGTTCCTTCATCAGATTTTGCCCATCTGATCGTATGACATGGATGACCCAGGTGTGCTCAGGTACATGTAGATTCCAGTAATTAATGAAGCCCCAGTATGTAGGCTTACATGTATGTCTGCGTCTGTCATGTTAACATCAGCCTGAGAGATAGGTCACAGCACTGTTCAGTAGTGCTGTGTTACAGGTTCAAGGAAAGGCCATGTTTTGCTGAAACATGTAACGTAGAAAAGAGCCTTCGTAAGCCTCCGTGAAGGTGGGTGGGTGCATGGGGGGAGGAGGAGGGTGGTAAGATCTGTGACATATCTGTAGGGTCTGTGGAGGCTTATTGAAATCACAGCTAGTCATGTGTACGCATACATGTATAGGTGTCTTCCTGGAATGTAACCTTATCTCATTTCATTAATCTCTAAATATTACAGGACTGATCTGAATTTGCCTGAGAGTGGGTCTACACTTCACCAGATGATCAGATATTAGTTATCTCACAAACATCACTACATTCAGTTGTTTAATTTCAGTTGCTTGATGTCATGTGTTAAAGTGAGAAAGAACCACACCTTTGAAGATAATTTTGTGCTCCAACATGATGCTGACAGTTATGTGATAAGTGCATGATAAGTGTCATGTAGCTGTGTACAGATGGGAGGTTGGAATCGTATCAGGGAGGTTGGAATTGTATCACCACTTGGATTTTACCCTCCAGAGTTGTTCCCCTTGAGCACTGTCATCAGAAGACAATACCCCAACTGTGTCAATAAATAAGAAAACTATAGTACAGCACTTGTGAATTTTCTTCCAATTCTAAACTTGACTATAAATCTGTGTCTTTTCATACACAAGGTTAAGCCATTTGACCCTCAAATAAATTGTATCCATCAGGAGTTAATTTCATCCTGACTATACTAATGTAATATACTATAATAATGGGTCCTGTGGCCAAGTGGGTTAGCGTGCTAATTCAGCCCGATGACCCTTTTACCAATGCGGTCCCTTTGAGTTTATGTCCACTCTGGATGGCTACCTCTCTCTGGCCATATGCAGGAAGGTCTGACAGCAACCTGGGGTCGTCATGGTCTTCTTGAGTATGGCATTACACACCAAACAAATGAAGAAATAAAACCATGATGGAACTGTTTAGCTTTGTACCTGTGTATTTTCTATTTTATTCAGGTTGGATTTTGTTGGAGGCTGGGAAGGATGCTGATATACGGACAGAAAAAAGTATACAGCCATGGTGGGAAATCTTTGTAAGCTTTAGTCCTTCACATAATTATCTATCATATTTAGTTAATGCAGTTAGTAAGTAAGATGAATTGTGATCATTTGGGAAAGTAGCAATGCAGGTGTCAGTGACTGTTCCTCTGATAGACCTTTTGGTAAACTTCAGCACCTGTAGTAGGGTACACACACTGCTTTCTGCTTGTCTGCCCAGTTTCTCTATCTAGAATTTTTTTCCCCAATATTAAATATCTCAGCTGAAATTTTTGAATGGTCTCATATTTGGACTGTGAATACCTTGGTATGAAACTTAAGAGGGGATCATGTTGATGCCTCTCTTCTTCCATGACTTCCCATTGATAACATATTAATAATGCACCAAAAACTCTTACCTGAGATATAGCAGTGTTGCATCTGTCAACAGATGTCAAACGTCGAATACTCTCAAACAATGTGCACAGGAAAATATCACATCATTACACAATATTCTGAGGATAAAGTCATATATGTATACAATCATTTGAATGATCATGCATTAATTAGTGACTTTCCTAAGCATCTGATCTGATAGTAAAGTATCTGGAGTAACACACATGCATGCAGATTTGTTGAAGCCAATACTGCAGTATATCCACAGAGCATGATCTCAGTGATCAATCCTGATGTGTTCCTATACACTGTTTATAGTTTACCCTCACAATATTTATACTGATTTTTATAGCCAATCAAATTGGGTCAGTCAAATAGTTAAGCTGCTTGTTCTCTCAGTCCCTCTTTAAACTCATGTTTTACTTTTTATTCTTCATTTTGAAAGTGACCTTTTATATCAGAAGGATTTACCACCCCTGTTCTCATCATTTGTTGTCAAATGTCATTACAGTGTTTTGTAATGCAGGCCTTCCACAATTGTCAGTTAGAAACCTTAATCACCACTTTGTGTCTTAGGTTTTAATGTTTAGGAAAGAAATTTGTTTAAAAGATAAGGGCACAGTTATACAACCTCTCAATTTTCTGGCCAAAGTGCTTGTTATTTGAGTATTTAATAGTTAAACCTCCAAAACTCAGAAGCCTTTTTAGGCCGCCATTTTAACAGATTGCTTACGTCACTGTGCTTGGCTTTGCAAACATAGATGACATAATGGAGGGCTTCAGTGGGGACCCCAGCGCTAGTTCTGAGGATAGTGAATGTAACTTCGGCTTACAAGACTACCAGTTTGAATCACAGAGGAGTGAGGTTGAGAGGAGTAATTCGAGTTCAAGTGAGTAGAAACTTGGATTTCTGACTTCAACAGGGGCAATCTGTGAAAGGACAGGTTGTGCTGTCTGCCTTTAGGATATCGCAACTCAGACACATTTTGCTAGCCAAAAGCCACGCTTGTAGACATGATGTGGTCCACTAGTACATCTCAAACTCTTCCAGTTTAGAGTTGGCTTTAACAGAACTTAAAATCCACGATTATCATGATGTACGAACATATTTAGATGACACTGAAAAATGCATGTTAATTAAATAGTAGGAGTAAAACCTTAAGCACAGGGACATCACAATGAATATTCAAGAGGAGGAAAGGAGGATTTTCATAGGACAAAGCTAAAACATGGCAGGATTTTCTATGTGCCTTGAATAGGTGGATTTTGTAAAAAATGACAATGTCTCAAACAGTTTGTCTCTTTTATGAAAGCTTTAAAAAATGTAAAAAAAAAAATAATAGTATTCCACACAGTTTGTATAGCTCTTTCATTTAAGGTTGTATAAATGTGTTCTTTTCTTTTAATGCAGTATTCCTGGGTCAGTTATCCCCCCTGATATTTTAGCTGTAGACCTTTTAGCATTATGTCCCCTGATCATCAATCCAACCAGCGCCTGCAGTCCTATGCAAATTTCTCAAACATTGGGTCAGTGGTCAGTCACAATGACAAGAGTCTAATCTGGCCATGAGGACTTAAGTCAGTCCAAGGATGATGTTTAACTAAATATTCCTTGGTAATTTTGAAGATATATTATTTCATTAAAATTACAACTATCAAGGTACTAACTTTTGTCAACGTGTTATATTGTTAGAGAGCTTCAGGGCAGAGCAAATTGTATTTCTTTGACTGAATAAGCCACAGTACAGACAAATAAAGTTATTATTTCAATAACAAACTGGGACCTCAGAAATTAGGTCAAGGAGAATTTGCTTACTTGATTTACATATTGAGCAGGTACAAGAGCATAGCCCTGGACTCCGGGGATGTTCCCAGTTGACGATATAATGGTTGTGCCTGGGGGTAGTTGTGAGAAGCCTGTGTTAGAAGCTGTTGTGGCAGGGGTGACTGGTCGAATCTGGGTAACGGCTGGAGCAGGTGTGCTTACAGCAGGCCGCATAGCCACTCGGTTGAGAGGAGGTAAAAATAAAAACACACACATGTTAGTTATAAGATTAAAGATGCAGCATGTACTGTGTATCAATGAAATATATGTAATATGCACATCATTCGCTACACAGAAAAATATTAACCGACAGGCCCGGTTTATAAATATTAAATCCAACTGTATTAGTTAATTTGGATAGAAATCTTAAGTGAATAAGTACTGAAGCCTCAAAAAGAATCACTCTTTTCCCAAGTATTTCTGTACTCTCTGTATTTCAGGTGCATTATTAGCTGTTGCATCACAATGTGTGCTAAGTGGAATAAAACTGAGAGCAACAGAGTTGACTAACAATCTTCAAAGGGAAAGAGGGGGCCTCCGTGGTTCAGTCGGTAACGCAGCGCAATGAACGAAGCCTCCCACCAATGCAGTCGCTGTGAGTTCAAGCCCAGCTCATGTTGGCTTCCTCTCCGGCCGTACGTGGGAAGGTCTGCCAGCAACCTGTGGATGGTCGTGGGTTTCCACTGGGCTTTGCCTGGTTTCCTCCCACCATAATGCTGGCCGTGAAATATTCTTGAGTGCGACGTAAAACACCAATCAAATAAATAAATTAATTAATTAAAGGGAAATACCTCTTAAAAATTAACTTATGGCAAGTGAAAAAACCACTAAAAAGTGTATCTAAACATTCTTTCACTGAATTTTTAGATTCTTTTTCACCAAAATAAACACAGTCAAATGTTTTGATTGTATGGTGGGTTTTATGGACCATATTGAAAATGTGGTGAAGCCACACAACTTTGTGTACAGATTTATATTCAGCTCTGAATAAAGGTCTTGTGAAGAGTACTCTTGTACTCCTGAAGAGTACCCCCTTATTTGACCTACATGTATGTAGGTTGGTTCAACCAAGTTTGGAAACTAAGTGCATTTGTTCCTTGATCTGATTCAACGGTTGCTCTCTTCAGCATTTAGGACCATTGGCAGTTTAATAATGGGGAAAAGTACTGGTTTTAATACACTTTGCTCAGAAAAGAGCAAGCAGATTACTTTAAGCATGGGCATAAGCTTGTGGCATAATGCATTTGGTGTTTTATATACAAAGGGGTTACTTTGGTGATATGTGAAGGAGGCATTACAGGGTTTCCGCATGGTCCCTTTTGCATCCGGTAAATTGACCCATTCCCCAGCCAAACCTAACGAAAATTCCCGCTCAAACATTCAAAATAAGTGAGAAAAAGACGTTTTTCAATTGACAGTTGAATATCTGAATCCTTTGATAGATATGTTGACAGTAATCAGAAGTTAAATCATCAAACTGCAAACTCGCCGAACTCTTGTGTATCAACTGCTTCACCGACGAATCTCGTTCTTTAATCTGTCATTGCGTTTCACAGTAGTATCACATATCGTGCAAAAGCCGCACTGACACATTTACGTGTAGTCCATCTAGATGGACTCCGGGTGGTATTTTAAAGTAATGACATTCATCGCTGCCCATCACCCAAACTCAACAAAATCGTAGCAGGTCACTGAACTCGAAGTCGATAAAACTGCTCTGGATGAGATCCGCACTCATGCCACCCAAACTTACAAGTATTCAAAATTGAAAAAAATGCAGTAAATTGAGAAAGTAGGATTCAAGATTGAACGGGAAAATGATATAGACTTGGGCAAAAGAGGTGTCCAACCAGATGAACTAAGTTAAGTGTAGGTCAGTGAGGCTCTTCGCACGGCCGGACAACCTGAAACGGTAGCTACGTTGAATGCCATTCCAGGGGACAGATCAGCGTAACCCATTAACACAGTTACATGTTTCGTTAGCTCCAAATTTCGTGGCCTGGCAGTGTATATTTTCTACATTCTATCTTCACCGACATATATATAGGTGAAATATTGCTAAATCAACCAATCAATCTATATATATTAACAATAGTGAGAATTCTTACACGGATGATTTCCAGCCCGTGCATTGCAGTGGTTTAACCTGTAGCCAACAGGCAAACACATGGCTATGGACAAATGGTCTCATTTCGTTTACTCAGACCAGCAAAACTTTTTTCATCTCTGACAATTATAAAAGGCCTAAAATTTGCTTACCAAACCATTTGACATGATGACAGCAAGATCTCAAACAGACGTCAATTATTGTGAGCTGATTTCCGTAAATTCACCATATGCCTGGCTTTGTGCACGGAAATAAATGTCTTTAATGGTAGTGTATTACGTATCCAGTAAAATTCTGAGTTAAATGGAGCAGCAGGAAATGGATGAAAAGCCGATTTCAGCTGCTCTCCAGTGCCATTATTTAGTAACTTTTTTCCAAAAATTCGCGCTACCTCAAAAGGAGGGGATATCCTCCTCTCGTACTCTCTCCCCCTTCCCCCTCAGTCGCCGACAAAAAGAGGTTAATGACGATTGTGTCGTTGTTTGCGTAGCCTAGCGTCTGTCGAAGACCATGCAATTGTCTTTCAAGCATTTGGTGTGCACATCATGTGCACATAACATTCGGAAAAGTGTGTCAGTATACCTTGCCAAAAGTCTTTGGTTTCCTAGACGCACTGTTCATTCCAACAGTGAAATTAACCGCCGTCATAATATAAGTGAAGAAAAATCTTGACTACTGAGCAACGATATAATTAAATAAAGAAGTTAATAAGATGAATTCTCTGTGCTGGCCTGTTCGATATTCCCCAACACACCATGTGCTCGCAGATGTTTGACAGGTATGTGTGGTAATGTATTCAAGGGGAACAACGAAATGACAAACTTCCAGCATGATGGACAGGACTGAAATGAGGTAAATCTGGATATGACATCATTTGCATGTTACCTATAGTTAGGCAAAGGAAATGACAAATGTTGCTCATTATAGCAATCACACACAATAACATGCTCAGAAACTGCAGTTTTTAATCCACTTCCTGTCTGTAGTTCACAGGATATTCAAAAAATACTTTACCCAACAAATCTCTGACTCAGCATATTAATTTCAGCCTTGGGTTTGTGTTTGTAAGTACAGTGCATTTATACTCCATTTTCCTGATACATTGGTATAGGCGTGCATAAGATCCTTCCGTCTAGTATTGCAAGTGTATGTGTCACGGTATTGATGAAGCATAACAGGTTTTTCTAGCTGAAGTCTTTTTAGAAACTCAATTTGAACAAATCAGAAAACTCAATATTTTTTGTCAGAATGTATGGAAAACTTATTTTATTTCATGAAAACTCGATACAAAATTTGTCTAAAACTCAATTTTCCTGTATTTCCCATAGTGGTTACCATGATCAAAAATTGGATAAAAAGGTGGGTAAATGTTTACTTATAAGCACTTGACTGCAGGGAATATACTACTTCCTGAGAAAGAAATAACAGAGTTTGCAAATGGTGCAAAATATGGATATTATGCAGATTTATAATACTACCAGAAATTTACATCTGAATTTTTTTTTTATGTAATAAACTGTGAAAGGTTATGGTATATTATTAACTCACTAGCTTTACCAGCACTATATGTGTATAACTGTACGTATGTGTATAACTGTACGTATGTGTATAACTGTACGTATGTCCTGTTTTAGGCTTCCAGCAAGTGGGTTTACTGATAGGCCTACTAATAAAGAGACCAAGACATCACCTAGAAAACTTTAAGGTTTCCATCATCTTGTCTGGGTCTTTTTCAAGTGAAAAACCACTTTTATTGAATTAAAAGTGTAAATTTATTCTGTTGGAAATGAAAGTGCTGATTACTAAAAAAAGATCTTTTCTAAGAAAACCAAATACTTGTGAAGCCTTGATTTCTTCACTATTGTATATATTGTATTTTGCTTCGTTGGCCTGTAGAAATGCAAGTTCAGAAGCACATGACGACCTTAAACTGATACTTTTGATGTGAACACTCGAGTTTTTCTGATAAGAAATAAATCACACCTAACACAAAACTCTTAAGGATCTCTTAGTAAAAGTTGGGGTAAGTGGGGGGGGGGGGATCAGTCAGAATCAAGCAAAATATATCTCTTGACAAAGGCTGAACTTTATGTGTAATACAGTACTTAGTTTTACAAAGACCTTCGGGAAACAGACTTCATTATGTGGAAGTTGCTGTTTCTGATTGCTGATGAAGTCTTGACTTCTACTTTATGTTGGGTGTGTAGAAATGCCCCTGACAGAACCAGAGTAGCCAGCAGTAGCGCTACCCCTGAACCCTGTGTGGGGTTGTGGATATGGACATATTCCCTTTGACATCCCCCGTAGCCCCTCCTCACCATCAATTCCCCCCCCACTCTGCACTATTTCTCCTTGGTCGATCCCCACCCCATATATATATATATATATATGTATATATATATATATATATAGATAGATAGATAGATAGATAGATAGATAGATAGATAGATATACATACATATATATACATATATATATATAAGTGAAAATAAAATCAACTTATTATTACTTTCTTCACACTAAGTGGAAAACAAATTTGTAGGAGACGTCAAGAAAAACATTTTTTTAGAAAATTTTTTACAAAATCCAACCAGTTGAAGAGTGGGAAATAATCTCTCCTGTTCATTAGCTCACTTGTACTAAGTACAGGCCTAACTTATGTCATTCCCTGAGCGTCGGCATCCAATAACAGGGAAAGCAGTGGTAATCAAAATGTTAGGGGTGGTGTCTTAAAAAGTACTGCATGCATTGAAGTCAGGGTTTGCACGCATGTAGAGGACAATAACACAAGAGGGATGTTCCATCCTCGAATATTAAATACTGTTAATTACCGAATTCCTGACTTTGCGCACTGCATATTATCCTCTGTCCCCTACAGGCAAGCTCTTTGGTAGCCTTGCTACCACATCTAACTTATAATAAGTGATCGTATTAAATTATGACTTTCCAATCTTTTATTGGTATTATGTTTAAACATGTCGCCTTGTATATAGGTAGAAATGATTACCTGTCTGTAGCCAAGACGAAAATATTTTAGATCTGTTGTGTTGCTCACCTTTTAGATGTGTATAAGAATGTGCTTGTCATAACATTTATTGATTAAAACGCATGAGACCAGAGTTTCTGATGAATCAATAGCTCTACTTGTTAGGACAAAATTGTCACAGAGTTGATTACAAATTTGTGTATGCATGGAGGACAATGGAATAAAAACTGAAAATCAATACTGCGAAATCAGCATCGATTGATTGAGTTGTACCAAGTTTTGTTGAAATTGGACAAAAACTGTACCAGTAACTAGTACCATTTTTCCTAGATGAACGGACAGGCAGGATGTACAACAAATCATCGAACTGGAAAATTCATACTATGAATTATGTCTCTCAGTGGTTTCATTGAAATCAAACAAAACTCATTCACGTTCGTTTAAAGTTGCTATTGCAATATAAAAAGCATGGTACCATTCTGTGGTGTATATACAGGGGGGAGGGGAATTGGTAGGGGGGGGAGGGGATAACCAGGGTGGGAATTTTCCCAGGCGGTGGCCGTTAGAGGGGGTTGACAGGGGGGAATAATGGGGGTCCTTGGGAGGGGGCTTGTATGTCCTACTTTCATGGGGTTGTGTGCTATTAGTTGTTTGGACTTCACAGTGTGAGAGGATTTGCCCCAGACCAGTCACCCTTGGGTCCCCCTTCCTGAGGGCCAGGAGTCTGCCAGAGGCCACCCCCCACCTCCTTCCTGGTGGCATGAGGGCTTGAGTCATCAGCTGAAACCACCATACCCAGACTTGGGTACAGTAGTTAAGGTGGATAGAGCCAGCAGCAAGCTTAGGTGACTCCTCTATATGAGAAGCACATGCTAGCATGTGACCAGTTATTGGCAGGTCCTGTGAATTACACCATTTTGGAGTAGTCTGGGTTCAACATCAGGTGACGCAACTACGGAAATGCCTTTTTAGATGACAAATACTTGCTGATATGTGTATATAGGGCCTATATATGTACACTGATGCTGATGTCAGGAAAAACATTTTCCTAAAAATCAGTTGTTGCCCGTTAGATTTAAGTGTTACCAACTGAAGATACAAGGCTATAGGATTTGGTATTTGTCCAATTTTTTGAGAAGTTTGGATTATTTGTCATTTCCTTTGGGTAGCACTAATACTGTGATGTTATATTAAGGTCCTGTGCTGTGATAGAATCTTTCGCTGACAGTTTCTACTTAAGCAGCTGTGGGGAGATGTTTGGAGATAGGGGAAGCTGTGGGGGAGGGGGGGGGCAATGAAGCACCCTGTGTATATATATCTGTAAGCATCCAACTGAAGTAGGGGTTGACTTAGGTGAGGAGTTCCAGGGCATCCTTTCCTGGGGTTCTCTGACATGTGCTCTCACCTCTGCTGCGCAGATTTAAAGTTAAATCATGGTCTGATTCCACATCTAATACATGTATATAGTGGCCATACACATGTACTTATTTGCAAGTCTTCAACCTTTTTAACCACTCAGGCACTTTTTTCAGTGCAATTAATGCATAGAGTGATTATGAAAATGACACTGAAAATGATTTTTTTGTGTGTGACTTAAGATATGAGCTCATAAAGCTGTGTAAATTATTTCTCTCCCCCCCCCCCAGCTCTGTCAGAATGATTCGAAATAGGGGTTGAATAGGTTGAAAAATCAGGGTATATGAAAATAAATTAAAGTACTCTGTCAAAAGTCCTCTGATCTGGCTGCATGCTGACTCACATTAGTTTAGCTCATTACAGTCCTAGGAATTAATTGTTTTTTTTTTCAGAATCAATGCATACAATTGAAAGTTACAATGCCAATAATCTTATGCCCATGATATTTTTTAATCAAAACAGATTGAAAACAAGTCCAAAGTTATTCCAAAATCAAGAAATTTCAGTTATTATCAAAATTTTTTTTGTTTTTACTGTTAGATAGTTGTTGCAGCTGAGATCTCTTATCTAGAACTGTAGAGGCCATTTATAACCTTACATGTAGTTTCAAACTAACCTGTCTGAGTAGAGGTTTTATTTTTGGTGTAGAACATTGAACAATTTCCACAAGAGGAAACCTCCATATAGTGTCTTGAGTTCACAATACCCTAATTCTTCAACCTTTTCAACTGCGCGCTGAAAGCAATATTTCAGTATTTTCTTGGAGAATCGTAGAGTCTAGAGATTCTTGTAGTTTTATGACGTTTATACCTGTGGTGACAAACAAATCATTTTTGGTTTCATTTTTACAATAACTGTATGTATACACTGCCCTTTAAAAACTGCTTTGGTGATTGAAAAGTATGAAGGTTTACAGTCATTAATGTGCTACTTAATGCACTACATCATAAATAATTTAAGCAGCACTGACATGTATCCAATGATGAGGTTTGTGGTTGTAGTTTTGGAGTCTACTGGAAATTGAGCTGCTGTTTTTAAATAGCATACTTCTCAAATGATGTTAGTTTCGCACCTGCATTGGTGGTTGTGATTTAAATGGTAATTAAGCTTTGGAGGCCCTTGCCAATAGAGAGCAGACTGGGTTTGAAGCTGAAGGGGAGGCTGTCTTGTGTGTTCAAGTTGAGGTGGGACCCCCAGGCTGAGGCAGCATACAGATAAGCCACAGTTGTTATTGCAGGATGAATTGTTTGGAGACAAATGGAGAGGAATTCCTCTGTGGAGATATGCTGGGTCTCTGTTAACATTGGTGAAAAAAAAGAGAAAAAAAGCAGAACCCTTTGGGAAGCCTTGTGGTCTGGTTGCCATATGGACATGGAACGATCTGTATTTACAGACTTATACGCACAGACATGTAGACTGCAGAAGTACATGTAATACTCAAACCATTTTGCCACGTCAGTGACGCACCATGTATGAGGACGTATTATTGGAGCATTAATTATTACCGCATGCCGCAGAAATTTTACAACGCATAAGGCTGTTCTGTAGCACATGGGCCCAACTAGTATTAAGGCTGTTTTTTCAAATCACGTTATGAGAGGTTTGTTTTTTCCTCAGGTAGATATTTGACTTTGGTGTATTAAAGCTGTTAACTGATTCCAACTGAAAGTTCAGCCCATTGGTTAAGATAATATCATAATGAAAGGGCTGTATCACATTGGCAGCGTCTGCATCATACTGAAATTTCAGATTTTAGATGTCAATAAAATTATGCATACAAGTAGTGGGCCAACTGTTCTGAATTTTTTTGAAAGTTTATCTGTCCTTCAGTACTATAAAAAAAAATGATGTATTCACAAGTTCTTCGTGACAATTTAACTAATGTAAATACCTGTAACATCTTATGCACTTGGCTGTTAGATAGTCTTGTATTACTGTAATTCTTCAACCTTTTCACATGCTTGCAAGGCATTTATTCAAGCATATTCTGAAGGCATAATTCTGTTTTGAGTGTTGTAATTATACTTTTTGCGAAAACCCTGAAACTGGTCAGTAATAGCAATGTAGTTTTGTTTCCAAAATCAAATTAAAAATGTGGTCTGAACGTTGCTACCAAAAAGTGTAAGGAATTGGGGTATTGTGATTTTAAAACGTGTTAATTTGATGAATGTGTTGGCCAGGTTTTGGGGAAGGATGAAACCTGGAAGACCTCGATAGACTACCACTGCAGCTGTCCAGTTACCTGATAAACTGGTGTCAGAAATCCTCAGCCCTACCAGTGATGGCCACGGCTACACATGCAAAACCTCTTTGTCTCTGGTAGTAGTCATCTTGTAATGGATCTGATGATATAAAGCTGTTAGCTTAAGGGTCTTCGAAATTTTGTGGATCTCTTTGTGTAAGCATAATTGGCATTGTGATAATAAAATGGTAGACTGTCCAAAGAAATCAACAAGCAAAAATCTGGCAAAAATTTGGCAAAAATTTATAATCTTCAGTATGCATTTCTGACCTTTCTCATAATTTGACTTCGCTTCTTTTCTTGTTTTGATATCTGCAAGGTATATAATATGTGTTTTAGTTTTCTCTTTTTTTTTTTTTTGCCTTTTGTAGATGATAATACTGAAATATGTGATTCGAATCTCACACTATACATTTTTCCATTATATTCTAGCCCCTAGACTTCGGTTTAGTCTAGTCATCTAAAATGACCATGAAAGCACCATCAGTCACTAAGTACATTGTAAAAAAGAGTAGCTTTGGTTTTTCTAGCCAAATTCTGCATAGAAACTCAATTTGAACAAATCAGAAAACTCAATATTTTTCGTCTCCAATGTATGTAAAATGCATCTAAACCTCATTTATTCTGTCAAAATTCAATATAAAATTTGTCTAAAACCCAATTTTCCGATGTTTCTTGTTGTGGTTACCACATACAAGAAAGTGGCTGGAAAAAGCACTGGTAACTACCTGTACTTTGACCATTCCTTAAATCTATCGTGTGACCCAGATACCTGCAATAATTAGCAGTGTTACCAAACTTTTTTGGGGGTCCTTTCCCTCTCATTTTGTATATGTATTTCCCATTTCTTTTTTTTCAGATCATTGGAGCACATATTTTCTTGATCTTATTGACTGGTATGCAGTTCAAATTATTTTTGTACACTTTCTTTTCCTGTCCAAGTGGCTGGGTTTGAAACATGTTGCCAAGATACACCTTTCTGTCCATCTTAATTACACATAACCAGTGTAGGAGTACATGCTGGTATGTGTACTGCTTGACTACCACTTCACTTTTTTACCTCTGGTTGCAGTGGGCTTTACCAAGTTTGCACAGGAGGAATAAGCTCCAGCCGCCAGGTCATCAGGACTAAAATGGTGACAGAAGTCTACCCACGACTCGCAGTGGACTCGTCCAACCCATCTAACTTCAGAAGTTAACCAAGCACTGTATGGCCTAGCTGGCTCTTGGCTGTCAGGGAAGCAAGTCTATTAGACTGGGATTATTGAAGTTTAGGTAAGTACTAAAGAAAGGGCTTTTGACAAGAAAATTTCTCAATGGGTGTGTCACCTTTGACTGTATGGGAATATTGTTTTGTAATTTGTCTCTGAAAAAGGGTTGCTTTTGTGATTTTCTCTTAGAGAAGAATCTGGTAGTGAACACTTTAGGACACTGACTGTCTTGTTCTTCATCTCTGTGATGTATGTCAGACCTTGGATAGGAGATAGGAAACACATGTTGATACTTGGATAACATCCTGATACTGTTGAGCCTATAAGCTTACCTCCATCCTAACTAGTAGATGTAGCATCACCGGAGGAAAAGTAAGGCTCACATTTAGCTGATGGCATTCCTGTATCTTTTCTCCTCAAATAATGAACTAACTTAACAAAGTATTTCCGTGTACTTCCGTGACCTGCAGATTTTGGATTGTTCAACTCAATGTAAAATTTTAGGTCATTTGCAATAATGCCAATACTGAATTCTTTATGCAGAAGATTTATGTTGTATACATCTAAAAACATTGGACCAAAACAGACTTTGTCCATATTTCCTGGCAGGTGACTTGTCTTAGACTTCATAGAAAGGTCCAAACAAAGGTAGAGTTTTGCTGACCTGTAGGTCAACTCACTTGATCCTCTCATCTAGCTGTTCTTTCCCTGGTAAGTAAACAGTGAAAACAAAACCAAAAGTCAAAAAGAATGCACGAAAAAAGAAAAATTACACTAGTGTGCTTTTAATTGAGATAGCGTTTTTAATGTTCCACTCTGCATTGTGCAGTGTGCAATATTAAACTTCACCGAATAAGTAGAGAGTGGCATTGGCAGATGTTGTGTTGCTAACATTTAAAAATTTATAAAAATTCTTCATGTATAGAAATATTATCATGTACATGTGAACTTCTGGATAAACTTCCCTCTGCTTTTGCACTGACTCTCAATAATGGTAGGGGTATTTGCTAAGATACTTGTGTGCCTGTGTGACAAGTGCTCGTTGTTCTTCTGGGTTATATGGTAACCTGGAATCACGCACAACTGTCCCCTATCAGACCACATGTGCTGAGTCGGTGGAAAAACCTTCCCTAGTTCATGTGGTCTTCCTGCCAGGAAGAATTTCAGACCAAGAACTAGCGGAAACCATGCGCCCATATTGAATAACACATGTGTAAAACTGTAAGTCTTCTGAAAATTTGATATCTTAGATTAAAAAATACCAGAGTTTTAAAGGAATTTTTGTTGTAGTTTTATATGAAGCAGCTTTTGTAATGAAGATTTTTTTTCTTTTATAATTACTGTAGTTAGTCTTTGTTAGCTCTAATTGTCCAGTGTTGTAAGCCACTGTAAGCAATAGCATAATCATAACCATAAATTGTTTGTATGTGTATGGCTCTAGTGGCAGAATACTGTTCATTCAGTTATTTATTGATTGGAGTTGTATGGCATACTCAACAGTGTTTTGTATTGGCAGAAAAATACAGTCAAATAAATAAATTTATATTTTATGTAAGGATCAATACAAGCACTGAATTAGTGTGATCAGTATAGTTCTTGAAGTTGATTTCATTAAGTTTCGTAATTTAATATGCAGCTACCATATATATAGGTTGAAAAATACCACTGACTACAGCATGTGTAACCCCTGGCACTTAGTGCCTTTTTTTTCTCTTGGCATTTAATGATATAGTTATCATCTCTGTCTGTCTTATTTTTATCTTGTCAAATAAACTCCCCCATGAAATTCTCCACAGATTTCCGAGAAACTTGGCAGATCTGAAGGGAGTTGGTGATATGTGGAAGAGTCTTTTTCCCTTGCATTCCTTTCGTTATTGCTAGTGTTATCACGATTAGACAGAATTTTGACTTGTGTGAAGTAAGTGATTTTGTGGGTGCAAAGTTTTCACTGGATTTTAATAAAACTTAGCAGATGTATTGGTGACAATATGTAGAGATGACCGAGAGGTTCTTTATGGTTTATGACACTGATATGTTATTGTCATTGTTCAACAGTGGCGAATGCAAGCCCCCAGAGAATTTATAACCATTTGGACAGGGTACTGAAAATTTTACCCTGTGTACAGAGTAATGGCAGTTAAACCACATGGACAGAGCAATGAGAATGTAACCATGTGTATAGAGTATTGGAAAATAAACCACTGTGCACAGAGTGTTGAGAATTAAACCCCCGTCTACACAGTAATGAGAATTCAACCATCTAACTGAGTAAGGGCAATTAAACCATGTGCACAGAATAATGAGAATTAAATTGTTTGTGCTGCGCTGATACAGTATCATTGTTTCAGGAGCACAGCAGTAGCCGTGTCGCTTTCATGAGCTAGTCCAAGACAAACAGCTGTCATCTGTCACTGACATTAAATATTTGTTTGGTAATGTAAGCCGACATAAAACATACCCGACAGGGTTTTCCTCTCAGATAGAGGGACTAGTTACACCATTTTGTTCCCTCCCAGGAAACCTGAATCAGCATGTTTCTTTCAACATCCCTCCTTTATACTTCTTGTTTTCACCAGCATCGCTATTACACAAGGAAGGACTTGTAGTATGTTAACTATAAGAATAGTGTGAATAACCCTAGAATTGAAGCAAGAAATTATACAAAATGTTATTGCTCAAGTGGATTTTTTGATATGCATGTACATGTATTTATGTTCGTGGCAGAAATTTCTTGTTCTAGTCTTCAGTATTATGGATGCCACAGTGTGGGTGAAATACTGTTAACGTGGCATTAACCACCCATCATCCATTCTCCAAAAGTACATTATTAAGGACGCTGAATTCTTTCTGCTGTTTAGCTGTAAGTTCTCAGAAGAACGTTTGCTGTCATTTTTAGCTTGCCTGCACTAAGTTGAGGCGTAGCTTATGTTGTACCCTGAGATTCAATGCCAGAGAAAGCAATGTTAAGCGAAATGTTAGGGATGGTATCGTAAAAAGTACTGCATGTATACTACATGTAGAGCACAATAACAGAAGGGGGAATATTGCATCATTTATTCTGTATGTGTATATTAAATACGGTAAATCACCAAATTCCCGGCTCAGTGTACTGCATATTATAATCTGTCCCCTTCAGGCGTGCTCTTTGGTAGCCTTGCTACCACATCTAAGTTTACATGCTTGTGTAAAAGTAGTAAAGGTTCATTTTATAACGATGTTTTGAAAATCAACTGTTTTTAGTGAGATGAGTTGCAAGCAAACGACATTTTGAGACCGTTTGAAGCACCATCTGATCTGTTGGCTGTTAATTGTTAGGCTGTTTTTTGTGTGGTAAGATAGTTGTGCAGAAAGATTGGTAATTGTTAGGTTGTTTTTGATTTGGTGAGATAGTTGTACAGAAAGATTGGTAATTGTTAGGTTGTTTTTTTGTGGTAAGATAGTTGTGCAGAAAGATTGGTAATTGTTAGGTTGTTTTTTTTTGTGGTAAGATAGTTGTTCAGAAATGATAGGTAATTGTTAGGTTGTTTTTGATTTGGTGAGATAGTTGTGCAGAAAGATTGGTAATTGTTAGGTTGTTTTTTGTGTGGTAAGATAGTTGTGATAATCTCCTGATCTGAAGCAATCTTGTATTGAAGCAAGTTCTGTCTAAGTAAGGTTGTTGTGGAATTCCTGAAAGTATTTTAGATTTGATTTATAGAAAATCTGGTCCTAAGGATCAGCCACAACATAAAACACATGTGATTTCTGTTTTTTAAAGGGTTTGTTGTTTTGCTTTACAGATAACAAATTCTTGCCTTATAAGTGAAATAACTTGATGGTTACTACCTGTAGTGTAAGTTAGCAGAGTTATGGACTCTTAATATCCCAGGAAATTGCCTTGAAATGAAGAAAAAGTAGTGCACATTATAGATGATGTAATGCAGAATTGCCCAGTTAGGAATGACAAATGGGTAGTGTCTCTTTAATGTGTTCAGCCTGTGGGTGATAAACCCTCTGTTAAATCTAATGTCCAGATGGGCAATGGACTGGCGCATGTGGCTGCATGATAAGTGGATGTCCAAGAACCTCCCCTACCCCCAGCTGGTCAATCTGTGATGTCTGCAGTGTCTGCAGAATGTCCCAGGGGAACTGTGATAATGTCCAGACTTACCCTGAAAATAATGACCCCAGGTCATTTAACAGACTGCAGGAAACAGGGGCTGATTATATGAGAGTCCAGGGGTAAGGGGCAACAGGGCTGGGCATGTAGACTCTGATGTGGCCTGCCAGAGTTTAGAGAGGACATGTAAACAAACTCAAATCTGAGCAGTTGAAAGGGACATAAGGAGGGTAAAATGGTGGCAGGGCAGCTTCCAGGTTTGGGTTACACACATATGGACATCAGAGATAATGACAGCTGCACAGTGAATCTTAAGAGCAGCAAGGTTTTTGATGTCTTTTCTTGAGGAAAAAAAAGTTGGCATGTTCTTGAGTGCAGTGCAGACTTTTCCCTGGGTGTTCGGAATTTGTCAATACTGCATACGATCAATGCATTTGCAGGCACACACATCTGCACTAGTGTAATGCATCGTATGTCTACTGCATTACTATAGGTGCATCTAAAGTTTGCCATGTCAGCCACGAGTAAGTGCTTGAAAGTGGAAATGAAAATGAAAATTCCTGTCCCTGGAAAACCTTGAAAAATTAGTCACTCCCGGTAAAAGTAAATAATTGTGATGATGTAATTTCTTTACACTTTGATTTGACTTAACTTGACCTGCTGTTGCAGTATACACAGTATGTACAGTATACACAGTATGTACAGTATACACAGTATGTACAGTATACACAGTATGTACAGTATATACAGTATGTACCACACACAACTTTTATTATACTGATTGAAAATCTACTCCCCATTCATATACAGATATACCCATTTTGGCTGCATTTAAGTCAACTGTCTTGCAGCAATTATACAGAAAATATTCATAAATTTGCTTGATCATTGGCATAGATTCTTGGCTGGTTACATAATGTACATGTGTTAATAAATGGTTTTAACAGTATCCATGTACACATTCACTGATTGGGCAGTTTGCAATCAATGATGAGGTAAAAAACAGAAGGCCTGATAAAATAAGCAGGTTGCATAATTCATTTTTTCTGAAAACTGAAGCCACTATATTCATCTGGTGAACAACTTGGACAAGCAGTCATAGGGGTTAAGACAGCTATGGCCTACAGTGTGTGGCGTTAAATGCACTGCCCAGATGTGCAATGTGCCTGGCCGCCCTGATAGATGAGTGGATTGTGTTCCTCATGTGTCAATATATACCAGGCATAGATCACAAACATGCGTCCACAACTCCTAGGTTAATTCTGGTAAATAGGCATTCATCATGATGCCGTTGAGCTACCTGATACCTTTACAGACACACTTCTTCATGAGATTGGTCCCTGTTAATACCGGTATCTTGTAGATGTGAAATAGTTGATAGCTTCCATCAAAAATTTGTCTACATATTCATGTCTGTTGGACCCCTCAGAGGTTGTAAAACTATAGCTAATGAGTAGCAGCCGGATGCAACACATGACTTTTATTGATGAGTTTTTACTAGATGCCTCTTTGAAAAAGCCACCCTAGTGTTACATCTGTGATATGATATGATATTGTATCCCAGGTTACATCAAGCACATTTACTGTGTCAGTCAACTGCATGTTGCGACTGCTTAGTGAAACAGGCACCAGTTGTCTAACAAGAAGGGGTTTAAATGGCTGAGGCAGCAAGGATATACAGGTCTTGCAGGCAAATTGTGGGAAAATGTTTACTAGAATGTATGACATCTCCGTGTAGTGAAGATTAGTGATAACAGGATTCCCCTTTAGATCAAAGGTAAAGAAATCTGGCACTTAACAGTCATATGAAGGTGTTCATATTAAGTATATGCACGCATATGTCATCGGTTCAATTATCTTTGCGTCAAAGATTACTTACTTTGAAGTAACTTCAGTTTTTCACCAAAGGATCAAAACCAACCGTTTTTTTTCTTCAAAACTCGAACAGTAAAGAAATGATGTGTTTACAGGACTCATCTAGTCCGATCTTGAACCCTAGTTTGGGTGATTAATCAGTCATATTGATAAGTTTTTGTTATAATAATTCCAAATAATTGGTTTGTATTTTGTGGTTTGGAATCTAGAAGGCTTTCAGGTTATGTATTTAAAAGTATTCTTCCATAATATTGTCTCTAATGGGACTGGGGAGCCTCCGAGGCTGCGGTGGTTAGCACACTAGCAAAGTGCAATGACCCAGGAGCCTCTAACCAATGCAGTTGCTCATGCTGGCTTCTTCTCCGGCCGTACGTGGGAAGGTCTGCCAGCAACCTGCGGATGGTTAGGGGTTTCCTCCCGGGTCTGCCTGGTTTCCTCCCACCATAATGCTGGTCGCTGTTGTATGAGTGAAATATTCTTGAGTACGGCACAGAACTCAGATCTGATAAACAATGATAGTAAATAAATCATCTAGGAATGATACACTCCTTATTCTTAAATACGTGGCCCAACTTTTAGATCTGACCTACATCATGTTACTGTGTACATGGGTTTATTTTGAGGTTGTCCAAGCTCGTTTTAGTGCTGGAGAGCATACAGAAAGAAGTAACTGCCCTGTTACTATGTCGTGTTCAGTTCTATAATTCACCCAGGTGGTAATTGGTACCAACTCACTGCACTTCAATGAACCGAGTAAAAACATTCTACCAAGTTTGTATGTGTGTAGATGGTTATGTGCCTATTTAGCTAAAATCTCAGTGAAAGTGCCCCTTAGTTACGTTTGATTCATTTATCTGATTGATGTTTTACGCCATACTCCAGAATATTTCACTTATGGGACATTGGTCAGCATTATGGGAAACTGGACCGAGCCTGGAGGAAAGCCACTGGTAGGTATGGTACAAAGGTATAAAAGCTTTTTTCACTTTATGCTCAAACTGGATTACACTAACACAAGTACGTACCATTTATGAGGAGGAAGAGGTTGTAGTGTTAGTATCCCTTGTTGTTACAATATTTAACTTGATGGTTTAATATATATCCTAGTCTGTTTGAGTTCCTGTTTGTCAGCTTCATTGATGAAGACAAGTGATAAAGGTTGAAAAGAACAATTATAACATCCTTGTGGAAGAAAACTATAGCCAGAGGTAGGTTATACAATTCTCAGGCTTCATAGAAACTGTCATCATGTAATAAGTCACAGTTGAAGAGGACATAGATTAATGTCGGCATTGTAAATGTGAGCCTGGGTATTTTTTTCCAGTTGAGTTGTGGGAACCTGTATGGGTTGGTATGAATCACTAGGCTTGACATTTCCTCTCCTGACAAACTCCATCAAACTTCTCCAGCCTAAGTTCCTTGCCTTTTCAATTATGCAGACATCGTGGAGAAACAAGTGTGATGTATTAATTCCTATATTGAGAGGCAAAGCAGCCATGAAAACATGTGTGCTGAGATTTTTATGTTGAGTGGTCTCCTAGCTTGAGGTATCTTATATGTATGTTAGCATCTCCAGCTATACAGGTGTAAGGGTTGGAAATTGAGTGCCAGGTGACTTTGTTGCTAATGCACATAAGATCAGGTCATGAGTAAATCAGCCGTCTTGATATTTCCCTAGCTTGGTGTTTAACATAAGGGAACAGGCTGGTAACTTGGCCTAAAGTTGTGGTTAGCATGGTGTTAGTATGCTGTCAATTGATGATCAAGGTACTCATGTTTGATGTCTTAGAAATGGCATTCCATTGAGGCAGCATTTTAAACATGTCTGCACTAAGGCTGCTACTAGACATAGTTGGGATATCATTGACTGAATTATTTTGAAATAGACATATTTCCATTAATCAAGCAAGCAAATAACTTGATAAAAGGTACACAGAATGGCTGAATGTTTGAAATAGATGATGATAATATTTCAAGTGATATTATATCATATGACAGATGTTTATTAGTGTCAGTGTTTGCCCATGGCACCCAGTTTAGAGCCTAAATTCTTAAACAGTAGTCAAACTACCAGTAATTTGTTGCACATCTTTTGAGGTAAAGATTGTTTTATCTTGCAGTTGCATTGGTGTTGAGTGGTGAAAACTAGGTTTTGTAAGTTCAGAACAGCAAACTTTGAAAACACTACACCAGTTTCTATGCACCTTTTTCTCTTCTTCTGACACACAAAGCATATCTTTATGGTCAGCAAACCTTTCCCAGGGCTATTTAAACACTATGCAGTATGCACGACTGATATTTTAATGCGTAACCAAATATGAAGTGTACTAGTCTGGGAGCAAAATGGTTTGTTTGTCAGCTAGTGCTTTGTAATTAGTATTATTAACCTCCTTTGGATCATTTATACAAACTTTCAGAGCCGTAAAGCTTGCACTGCTAACCTTTTGATGGCAGATAAGTTTACAAGTACCTCGACAACTTAATTTTATGTGTAATCTGGTGTAAATTCCCAAAGAGCTACATGTAGACTTAGAGCTGACACTTCAAGCTGAATTTGGTGCACACTAATTTATGTCATCGTGATTTCTGAAAGTTGAGTGTTGGAGGCAAAAAAGAAGGAAAAGTAAAGTACATATACAGAAATTGTATGTAGAGAGGATTTATGATTTCATGGATGTTATAAGACATAAAAGTATTTTTTATTTTTTATTTATGTATTTTTTGGGGGGAATAAAATTTATGACAGAGTATATATATCAGGCACAGTGTGAACTGCGTGCATGCTGACATTAAATCTTGAGATTTTCATGATTTGTAAGCAGACCAAGCAGAGATGTAATTAATTGTGTTTTTATGTAGTACTCTGTATTTTGTGCCTTTAAGGTGCAATCTGGATAGATTGTCTCTGAGGATATCACCTAATTCTGAAGAAAGTTGACAACTGATGGGTAATTTTAGGACATTGAAGTTGGCTTTGCGAGTTTTCATGAAATACATACCCACAAATTATTAACACATGCTTATTTGTTTCCTCTTATGGTTCAGTGTGAAACTTTTTATACGTATGACAAATTTCATGTTCTGGCATTTCACTATTAGGCTACCATTATGAATTGTCAGAAAGCGTGTTTCAACAATTTCAGTTTTTAGTACTTTAGTGGTGGTACTTTACTATTGGTGTAGGGCTAGACTAGTGAGTGGATATAAGGCGCTTGTCTGCGTTATCAAACCTAGGTGGCCTTGTGTGGCAAGAGCTGCTGGAAGCGAACTTGGCCTTGGTCATGGACTGTAGTTAGCCAAAACCTGTACCAAAATATAACCCGTCTGCCATAAGCAATGTGCTTTATGTCCTGCAGCCGGTTATAGGTCAGGTAAAATGAGGCAAGGTTATACATGCAGCTATGTACATGGCAGTTATGCCCGGAGCAGGCAAGCTAAAGATGTGGGCAAGACGCACAGTGGTTGGGTGGAGTCTGTTTCCCTAATAAATGCCACATACAGTCTCTTGTTGCTATAGCAATACATTTGACCCAAAGTTTACAGTCTGTTTTCCGTCAGTTCAAGTAAGGTATGAGTTTCTCATTTAGGATTGTCAGTTACATTAGGTAAGAATTGCAAATATTTATCTGAAATATAGGGTGCAATCTGCCAGCTGTAGACATATACTCCCGTTGCAATCAGGCAGAATTTTTGGCTTAACCTCATATTAAGCATGCTTTTCTCACTTGTGATTTCCTGGCATGAATTAGCTGGGAATGGTAGAACATGAGTGAAAAAGTATAAGACTTGGTGTGTTTTCCTGAGAGATTTATAACAAAATTGTTAACATGATCATAGGGTTGTGAAACAGTTTTCTGGTGGGTGTGAAGATGAAGCAGTTAGCAGGATGGCAAATGTGGTTAAAAAGGATAATATTTAGTCATAAAAGTAATTTGAAAACCATAATTTCCAAAACAGTGTACAGATGTAAAGGTATGCCAGACTTACAAACTTTACAGGGTGTAGTGTATCATTCTTGAAATCTGTTCATTGTTCCCTGCTGTCAGCAAATTATCAATAAATGAAATACATCACAAAATTTGACAGAAAAGTCCTTTGTCTGCTATACTTATTCTCTGTAAGTGAAATGGGTACACTATATGTGTTTATTTGGTACACAGTATGTATTTATTGGGTATACTATATGTATTTATTGGGTACACTGTATGTATTAATTGGGTACACTATATGTATTTATTGGGTACACTGTATGTATTTATTAAGTGCACTATATATATTCATTGGGTACATGATATGTATTCATTGGATACACTATATATATTCATTTGGTACACTAAATGTATTTATTAGGTACACTGTATTCATTGAGTACACTATATGTATTTATTGGGCACACTATTTGTATTTATTGGGCACACTATTTGTATTTATTGGGCACACTATTTGTATTTATTGAGTACACTATGTATTCATTGGGTACTCTGTATGTATCCGTTGGGTGCACTAATTGTGTTTATTGAGTACTCTGTATGTATTTAGTGGGTACACTATATGTATTCATTGGGTACACTATATGTATTCTTTGGGTACAGTATATGTATTCATTGGGTACAATATATGTATTCATTGGGTAGACTACATGCATTTATTCACTGCAAGGTTCATAACCATCCTTGGACAAGGAAATGTTAGACTCCCTGCTTTCACAGTTTGTGGGGGACTTGTTGACAGTGAGTACTTCACAGCTCTGGTGTGGTCCACAAATGTCTTCCACCACTGTGGTGGTTTATGTCCTGTAGCTGATCTGGACAATTGTATGTAACACGTTATAACAAGTATAACCTTCCTTACAAAGCTGTATACTTCCTCCATAATAATGATTACCATTGTTTCGGTGAAAAAGTGTGGAGTGTGGCATTAGACAATACTCAGTCAGTCCTTCAAGGGTTGCAGTGTATATTTTCAGGTGAAGATCTCTGGTGTCCACCATGAGGCTTCTGTTGGTTCTCCTGCTCCTGGGTTTGGTCTGCACCTCAGTTTTGGCCAGGGTAAGTCTAACAGCTTTCTCCATTTTCTTGGCTATCTTCAGTCTCGATGTACGCCACAGTTAAGGCTTTTTTGGCCAAGAGGCTAAGCTCACACTAGTGTAGCTTAATGACCCATAATGGCGTCTCACCAATGTGATCGCTATGAGTTCAAGCCCAGTTCACCCTGGCTTCCTCTCCGGCCATACGTTGGAAGGCCTTCCAGCAACCTGCAAATAGTGGAGGTTTTCCCCCAGGCTCTGCCCAGTTTTCCTCCCACCATAACTCCCTATTGCCGTGTAAGTGAAATATTTTGGAGTACGATGTAAAATACCAATCACATATATAAAAGGGTTCTACTCCTTTCTGGTGTCTCCCTATACACCAGGGTTATTCTGGCCAGGGTTCTCCTCCTGGTGTCTCCCTATACACCAGGGTTATTCTGGCCAGGGTTCTCCTCCTGGTGTCTCCCTATACACCAGGGTTATTCTGGCCAGGGTTCTCCTCCTGGTGTCTTCCTATACACCAGGGTTATTCTGGCCAGGGTTCTCCTCCTGGTGTCTCCCTATACACCAGGGTTATTCTGGCCAGTGTTCTCCTCCTTTTGTCTTCCTATACACCAGGGATATTCTGGCCAGGGTTCTCCTCCTTGTGTCACCCTATACATCACAGTTATTCTGGCCATGGTTACCTTGTGTTGTGTGTCCATATACACCACCCTTATTAAGGTCAGGGTTCCTCTTATGTCTCTGCATACACCACTGTTATTCAGGAATGGGTTCTCCTCCTTGTGTCTCCATATACACCACTGTTATTCTGGCCAGGGTTCTCCTCCTTTTGTCTCCATATATACCACTGTTATTCTGGCCAGGGTTCTCCTCCTTGTGTCTCCATATGCACCACTGTTGTTCTGACCAGGGTTCTCCTCCATGTGTCTCCATATATACCACTGTTATTCTGGCCAGGGTTCTCCTCCTTGTGTCTCCATGTGCACCACTGTTGTTTGGCCAAGGTTCTCCTCCTTGTGTCTCCTTATGCACCACTGTTGTTCTGGCCAGGGTTCTCCCCCTTGTGTCTCCATATGCACCACTGTTATTCTGGCCATGGTTACCTTGTGCACCATTGTTATTAAGGTCACGGTTCCCCTGTCTTATACCTCCATACATACGGAAGGTGTTCAGGCCATGGCTCTCCTCCTGGTTTGTATCTCCCTATATATCACAGTTACTTAGGTCAAAGTTGTGTTTTGTATGTCCTATATACCACTGTTATTCATGTCTAGGCTCTGTTATCTTATATCTCTGTATATACCACAGTTACTCAATGCCAGGTTCTCCTCCTGTCTTGTATCGTGTACACCACAGTTATTCAGGCCAAGGTTGTATCTCCATAGATACCAGAGTTATTCAGGCAAGGGTTCCCCTCCTGTCATGTGTCCCCAAATACACCAGAGTTATTCAGACCAGTGTTCTCCTCCTGTCTTGTGTCTTCATATACACCACACTTATTCAAGCCAGGGTTCTCCTCCTGTCATGTGTCTCCAAATACACCACAGTTGTTCAGGTCAGGGTTTTCCTCCTGTTTCATGTCTTCATATACACCATAGTTATTCAGGCAAGGGCTCTCATCATGTCTTGTCTCTCCATATACCCCACACTTACTCAGGCCAGTGTTCTCCTCCTGTCTTATTTCTTCATATACGCCATAGTTATTCAGGCCAGGGTTCTCCTCCTGTCTTATGTCTTCATATACGCCACAGTTATTCAGACCAGAGTTCTCCTCCTATCTTATTTCTTCATATACGCCATAGTTATTCAGACCAGTGTTCTCCTCCTGTCTTATGTCTTCATATACACCACAGTTATTCAGACCAGTGTTCTCCTCCTGTCTTATTTCTTCATATATGCCATAGTTATTCAGGCCAGGGTTCTCCTCCCGTCTTATTTCTTCATATATGCCATAGTTATTCAGGCCAGGGTTCTCCTCCTGTCTTTTGTCTTCATATACACCACAGTTATTCAGACCAGTGTTCTCCTCCTGTCTTATTTCTTCATATATGCCATAGTTATTCAGGCCAGGGTTCTCCTCCTGTCTTATGTCTTCATATACACCACAGTTATTCAGACCAGTGTTCTCCTCCTGTCTTGTGTCTCCAAATACACCACAGTTATTCAGACCAGCGTTCTCCTCCTGTCTTGTGTCTCCATATGAAACACAGTTATTCAGACCAGCGT
This sequence comes from Acanthopleura granulata, assembly GCA_016165875.1. Classification (NCBI taxonomy): domain Eukaryota; kingdom Metazoa; phylum Mollusca; class Polyplacophora; order Chitonida; family Chitonidae; genus Acanthopleura; species Acanthopleura granulata. The sequence continues at coordinate 10,787,540 of JABBOT010000002.1, forward strand.
TCTCCTCCTGTCTTGTGTCTCCATATACACCACAGTTATTCAGACCAGCGTTCTCCTCCTGTCTCGTGTCTCCATATACACCACAGTTATTCAGACCAGTGTTCTCCTCCTGTCTTGTGTCTCCATATACACCACAGTTATTCAGACCAGTGTTCTCCTCCTGTCTCGTGTCTCCATATACACCACAGTTATTCAGACCAGTGTTCTCCTCCTGTCTCGTGTCTCCATATACAACACACTTACTCAAACACATGCTCCTGAACTTGATTCCAACTCACAAGTAAACAAGACCTAAAAGTTGCAATTCACGTTTAATTCTTGTTGTGCTCCATATCACAAAAAAAAAAAAAAAAATTTCCGCTCGTTGTGTAAAGTGTTAGGTACAGTTTACTTATCCTTGCTCTTAGTATATACAATATGTAGTCATTTCCTCGCGGAATTAAATCCTTTCTGCAGCATTTACCATGACTGAAAAGAAATTGTAAGGCCTTTTATTTTCCCTGAAAATTTATTGATACATTATGTTATCAGTCATGCATGTACATGTACATTGTAAGTGTATGTCCTTGGTGTAGTAAACCTATATGCTATTTTTTAACTGAACTATGTTTAAAATCAGGTCAATACGCTGGAATTAAACTCTCTTGGCTTCGAAAGTCCACCTTTCAGATATACATCTTTCTTTATTAAATCTGACATAGCTGCCAAGTTTTTTGGTTTCAGTGGAGAAGTACAGGATTTCCCGTATGCACAGATATATATCAGAATCAGCGATGCAATGTCTCTAGGTGATGAATGCGTACTGGACTAAACACCGTTAAATTTGAAATTACTTCCATTCACTGAAGTATTTAAAATTGCAAATTACTCTAGAAAACATTCTCAGTTAAAGATTTCTTATCGCATTTTTATAATGTTTTTTTAATAAACTCCAGATTATCACTTTGCCGAGTGATCTTTCCAGTGTGCATCTGGAAGGACTTTAAAGCTTTGGTTTGTAGACAGTTACAACAGGAAATGTTGTATCATGTTACAACAATGTTGAAACGAAGTCTACAGACGTATGTTGAATGGTGACTTGTAACATTAAATTGAACAGTAATTTGTCAAGAGGGCATGCCTATATGCTGTATGGTGAACAGGAGCAGTGGTACTCCAGGGAAACCCAAAGCATGCAGGTGTTTCTATATTTTGTGGTAGAAAGATGCAACCAGATGTACCGGTAGGTGGGAAAGTAAGAAAATAAGACAAACATTTGCACTGTACACATAGGTTTGTTTTGTCTCCTGTTCAGGTGACAGACATGTTGATGTTTTACGCATACTGGGATATCCATCCCTGCACTTGAATAGGGCAGATATGGCTAGATATACTGAAAGTGTCCAAGGTACCAGCTGAAGAAATGTGCCAGAATTAGGATGCTCAGCTGACATGTTCCATTGCCGAGGGAGCATGTCCATGAGATGGTCCTATACCCTGTCTCACTGCTTGTTGGAGCCGTGGTCGAAATAAGCAGTCCATGACACGTGGAACTTTTCAACGTTTCTTCAAGACAATGTGTATTCCAACAACATGGTGGGCATATGTGTTCATCATACGTGGGAAAGATTGTTAGCAACTTGCCAAAGGTCAATGATTCACTGTGGGCCCTCTGGTCACCTCCACCCGTGAAACTAACCACCATGATACGGGCAAGAAATCCTCAATCATGCCGATCTATCTAATTAAAAAAAGTGAAATAATCTCAGACTGAGGCCATGGCACAACATGAAACATTTATCCACAGACTCCACCCAAAGATAACAACACACATGAAGCACGATTGTAAGCAACTGAAAACAGCGCAATGAAGTGATTCATTGAAATACACACAATAATGCAAAAACTGTACTGGCGGGATTGAAGCGTTAAATTAGGTGAAATCTACCATGAACTCTCCTTGTGACACATCAAACAATTAGCTGATAGATATACATTTAAACACACACACAGTTTTGGTATATACATGAATAGGGGTGTTGGTGACCAGTCTGTGTGCTTCTGGTTATCTCACCTACAAGTATCATATCTCAGTGGTTGGATCCTGGGTGGTCCTTCACATGTTTTTGAGTTCAGTGCTTAGGCCCAAAACATGTGTATGCCTATAGATATGTGTGCGTGATTTCTTACAGCAATAAACTTGATTCTGTTTTGCATGTAAGTAAAAGGATAAATGCATAAGACCCTGGTTGGCAAGTTTTAATCTTTCTGCGCCGTCTGGCTTTGGGTTGAAGGGGTTGTGACAGTTACCGCTCATAGTTTTGGGGTGGGACCTGTTTGGGCTCCTATTGAAGGGATATGTTACATTCAGATACTAACGTCTACAATAGTAAGCACACCACATGTAGGTAATGCTAGATCTACAAGCTCTGTGCCCCTTCCTGTTGTTTGTAACTTTTCCATGGCATGATGTCCCTTTGTTTTAGTCTCTTAGGACCTCTGGCATCAGCATATATGTATATATATAGACACCCAGCACCTCTGGCCTGCTATGCTAGCCATGATTCATGGCACTCAGCCACTGTGCGCCCTGACTTCAGCTGCTGGTTATGTTAACCACATGTGTTTGTTACCACTGCTTATTAAGACTCTACCTGAGTTTCCACCAAGCGGAAGTGGAGAAGGTTTTATTACACGGCCTTGTTTAACCAGCATTACAGTTCAACACATTTTTATAGCAGTCTAGTACATCAACAGTCTGTGATCATCATGATGCATTCTGTTTTTCACCTATAGTTTGGCCTGTAAATTTTAAACTGCTCTTCCAGAAGCGTGTAATAGCCTTGAAATGATTCTTTGGTGTCAAAGTGGCCACATAAGGTGGGTGAATCAGTCAGAATCCAGTGAAATGTGTCACTTGAAAAAAACGAACACTAGGTGAAGTATGGCTACTCCTACAGATCATATGACACCTTGCATCCATACAACCTTTAGACTGTAAAAAAAAAAAAAATACAGCAAAGTCATAAATGTTTGTGTATTGTTAAAAAATACACTAAATTATTTACTTGGCTACAAGCATATATACTTAGGTACAAAGCCTGGCCAGAAAAATAAAACACATTGGTGGGCTTCATCCTATTGCACATATAAAATAGTCTCATGCAGATATGATATTATGTAAGATTTTGTGTGTATGTATATAGGAGAGTATCAGGGCATCACAGTTTATGCTATAATATTAACATAACACGTTCTGTGGCATTATTTTTCATAGTGATGTGGCAGTACTCTGTATTTAACAAGTCACAACTTATCAAAGGCATCAGCCACATAGATTCTGTTTGCTATAAGTGTTGGCCTACATAACCTGATGTATTTTTTTATTTCCATTTCCCCTAACCCTACCACCAGAGAAACCGAAGGCGTAATAGGAACCGTGATGAGATTAGAGAACTGCGCCCAATAGATGACCCTGAGGCAGATGATGATGATGATGACGACGATGATGATGATGAGGTCAGTACACTGATCAGCCACATAATGAGCTACATGTCAGAGGTCGGGCTTTGAGTTTTGCTTGACGTTTTCATGAAGATTGAAATTCAGCTTAACCTGTCCAGGAGTTTTACATATTTAACATGGGATATAAGTTATCTCAAATAGCGTATTATGATTTTAAAATTGAGTTATATCGCATGGCAGCATAATAATAATAACAACAGCTTATGAGCTGTAAATGTTAAGTTCTTTCACAAGTACTGCTCTAATCATGAGGAATATATAAGCAGGCATTAATGTGGTCAGGTTGGTCAATGACTTATGTGATGAAATATTATATTTCAGTTCAGCTTTACGGTATGTATGATCTAGTAGTATTTATAAATAGATACATGTCATATGGAAAAGGATGATTTATTTCACTGTTTTGGCTGTATAACGTGCGCAAGTGAAAATGAGACAATAAGGTGAATAAATAAAACGAAAACATTTTGATGAAATAGAAGACCACATGCCCTAATATAAAGTTCTATATTGCCTGAAGTGTTTTCTTCTTCCTCTCTTTTTTGATTCAGGAGCCAGGTACAAATGAACCAGCTGAACTGAAAAGTAAGTTGTTAGTTGATGTGTGACGGCATTAGCTGTCATGAAGTAAATGACATTTACTTGCTGCTTGATGCGTTTTACATTGGGGAGGTTTGCTGTATGTTGAAGTTATAAGCCAGCTTCACAAAATGGAATGTAACTCTTCATACCATCGTCTTGTGGTGGGAGGCCGAAATTTTTGAACTGCATGAATACTGGTGAAAAACAAAAGTAATCCAATCTTTCTAGATACATTCTTGTGTCAGCCTTATTCAGGTCATGTTGTTAGTTTTCCAGTCATGAGTAAAAACTTAACAGGAAAGCAAAATTAGTAAATACATGCTAATAAACTTTAGAGGAAAAACCATTGAACACTAGTGTTATATCCAGTGCTGCATTTGTTATTTTCGTCGATTTTGTTATTGTTGACTGAATGTAATTTAGTCAAATGTTGAAATATCTGTTGTTATGGACTTTTGGAAGAAAACTACATTTTACATCACTGTCATGTAACATTGTCCTCTTTTGCCCATACATCTTAACATTCAAGCATTTAGCTGCATTTCATTCAGTAAAAGAAAACTCTAGAAAGAGAAATGTAAAAATAGTTTTGAATGGTAAGTATTCCCGGGCAATGTACCCATGTTGCATCTAGTACTACATGAATTATGGATATCAAAGGAACTGCATTAGAATATCGATATAAGGTACTGTCATTTATTCTGCTACAATTTCAAATGGATATTTACAGACAGTACATATCCTGTAAACAGTATTGTGCGATCTGATTTTTTACCCCTCGAACTGCTCTTGTTGCAAATATCAAACTGAGCTGATGTCTCACCTTGTCCCTTGTTGTAGATCCGTGTGACACCAAGCGCTGTAACCGGGGTGAGATCTGTGATATAGATCAGCAGGGCCTGGCAGTGTGTCTGTGTAGACACGAGTGCCCCATCCCACAGGACCGCAGACTTATGGTGAGTAGTATAGCAGCCGAGTTTATAAAACATGTGAGCTGAAGATCCGAAAACCCTGCTGGGAAGTCTCACATGAGATCCAGAATGATTGTATGAGATCTCATCTGAAACCTTGTGCGATATATTAACATCTGCCCAATACTTTCAGTTTTTGACTTTTTAATAAAGTCTTTCTAGGGAGAGGTCTTACATCATTTTACCAGTGATCGAGATTCTTATGAGAGAGTTACATTTCATTAAGAGACCTTTTGGAACAGGATCAACAAGAATGTTGCTCTTACGGTTTTGTGCATTTTAGGCCTTTGATGTTGAAGTTTTTGGGAAGGGGAAGTGTATATGCCAACACTTTGGATGATTACGGTCAGAAATGTGGGATTCTTGAATATGCCATTTCTGAATTATTTCCCCAGACTATGGTAAGGCAGTGACACCTGTTTTCTAGGTTACAGAAAGGAGAAAAACATCGCCGACTGTGGCAGAAATGTAGAGAGATCGTGAATTAAGTTGATGCTTTTCAGTTTCCCTCGAGTTGCTTGAACAATTATATAAACTTTTATCATAGGCTTTCCAAATCAGTTCAGACCACAAAAGTACCACGTATAATCTGTCTTGAAGGTTGGCCTTCTTGTAGCTTATGTCGCTTTAACTATAAAACCTGCCTTTAGCCATTATCGAAGGTCCCAGCTGACCACTGCTCGCTCCCCAAATTGCGCCATTTAAATGGCAGAGTGACCTAAAGGGGGATAATTAGTTAAAACTGGGATTAAAATGGAGCTGTTCAGTTGTGACCTAACCGCATCATGGTGACATCCACTTGTGTCATGCCCTTCCTTCAGAGATACTGGCTTGAAACCCTGTTGTTTTTGTAGAGATTTTTGTCATTGTTATTCCACCAAATTTGGCTCTAGCTCCCCAGTCAAACCTATTTTAGCTATCCTCTTGAACCTTTGTCATCATTCAAATTGTTGCACCATAAAAAAAACTTTTAGGTTTTAGATTGCATGGCATGGCAGCCTTGTTGGATCTTTACATTTTCTTCCAGAAACTTCTCCAATATGGGAGACTCCACCGACTTCCATCTTGGACAGAACTGTTCTCAAAGACCTTCTCTGGAACTTTGATTTATTGATGATTATTATTATTTATATTAAGCCGCTGTTACCACATTAAAGAGATCATCTTTGTTCATTTTTTTTCTCCTTTTCTCAGTGACTTTATCTTAAACTGAGCCATATGTGATTTTCTGTGCTTTTTGTTTTCTTTTGTTTGGAAAACAGGTTTGCAGTAACAGAAATGTCACATTTGAATCTGAATGTCACATGGACAGAGAACACTGTTTGTGCCGCAAGAAGCTACCAGAATGTCAGCACCCGAGACATGGGAAAATTCAGCTGGATTATTACGGAGAGTGTAGAAGTGAGTTCTGAATACACTTTGTCCTATTTTGACTGGATTTTCTTTGGAACTTCGATGTCTTAAAAGTAAAATGCAGTCAGTAAAGGATTTAAAACACATCATGAAGGTATTTCAGACATGTTATCTGCTTTTTGAAAGATATTTGAAATATCAGAGAAAACTGAAAACTAAAAGCAGATTTAGTGGGGTGACAAAATGATGCTATAAAACACTTATTCTTGATCTGCTGGTACAAATGTACGTAACGACTGGCAATTTGTAAATTCTCTAGCTTTCATTGCTTGTGTGGCGTTGGTGAAAATAACTGACAACACTGCCGTTGCTGTTCACACAATCTAACATTCTGTTTCGATCGCTTGTCTGCCACTGATATGGTGTACATATCTGCATGTCCCATGTGAGAAAACTTGGGAGTAATTTGCCAAGGTTCGTAGGTTTTCCTCGAGCAACCTTAATGCCAGCTGTCATCATATAAAGAGAAAATTCTTCAGTATATGGCGTTAAGCAACAGTCAAATAAATAAATAGTGTTTTGTATTTGTCTCATTTTATGGTTAATTAAATAGCAGCAGTGGTAAAGATACAGGAGACCTGCTTTTCAAAACAGTTGAATTATGATATTTTACTGTCATGTCTATTGATTGATGAGCTTGTCCGATGTTTAAAATCTAACTTTCATTTGCCAGAGCTGACCCCGTGCCCTGACATGGAGATGCAGGGTTTCCCCGGCCGTGCCAGGGACTGGCTCTACAATGTCATGAGAGAACTGGTAATGTCACCCTACATGTATCAAACTGCTGAGCTCACAAGAGTTATGTCCCTTGAAAGCAATGAACCCTATTATTGGAAGTGTATATGAAACATTTGTTGCAATTTCATTATGTATGTGAGGTTTATGATGTATCCTAATATGAAGTAGTGAAAAAAGAAGATTGCGTGAATGCAAGCAGTGTGGTACATGAAGTCAAATGCTGTCAAATGAACCGATGAGAGTAGTGAGTGAAATCATGGAATCACATCTGAGCAATTACAACCATACCAGTTTGAACTGTGCTTGTTATCAACAGTGAGGAACAGCTGAGAATTGATAAATAGATGAGAGTGTTACTAAAAACAGATATGGCCATCTCATTCCTTTGGCACTGCCAACAAATATGCATAAACAGGTGTAGTAATCACAAGATTGGAAACGTGCTCAAAAATGTAAATGGTTTTATTACCCTCAATAGCTCTAGCTTCAACACAGCTATATTTCATAAAGCTTTTGGCTGTCATCTTGTGGTTGGCATAATATAAATCGTTTATTCTCAGTCCATGTTTATATATATGGCTCTAGTTCATAATAAGTGGAATTAACCTACCTCGTTCAAGTTGTTAGTCATATTTTGATTGATTAGTGAAATGTGTGATTCGAGACCTGATGCACATGTGAAATGACTGTTATTTGATATGCAGGGAATTACTAAATTTTAGCTTTTCTGCAAGAGAATTTATCTTGGAAATTAGGAGAGACACTAATGACCCACAAAATGGATTATTTTTGACCTTTGTTTCAAATCTTGCATTGGTATCTATGAGTTGTTTTGTGTTTCAGGCTAACAGGAATGACCTGGGGGAATACTTGAAGCTGCTGGAGGGAGCTCAGGCTGACCCCTTCCATGTCAACGCTGTGCTGTGGAAGTTCTGTGACCTGGACAAAACACCACATGACAGGTCAGCCACAAAGCCACTTCTTCATTCGCAATGATACGGTGTTATCACCTAGATACAATGTGTCAGATTTCAATAGTGGTATGTGGCACTTGCTGCACTGTGACCTGGACAAAACACCACATGACAGGTCGGCCACAAAGCCACTTCCTCAGTCACAGTGGAACAGTGTTATCATCTGGATAAATTGTTTCAGATGCACTGTGGAGACATAACAAAAGTAAACAGAGCGATTTGTTATGTATGCCATCAAACAATTACTGATGCACAACAAAACGATGTGAATGTTTACTAAAAATATTTATTCATGCTTTAGGAAATTCAAAATATGCTTTTTTACCATGCATAGGTGCAATACGTTGTGAAGTAAGACTATGTAAATATTTTTGTTCTTGTTAAGTACTCAGTGTTCGTTTCGGTATCCCACTGGCTTAAATGGTTACAGAGCCGACTCTCAGTAAGGTCATGAGTTCAAATCCAGCATGGTTAATTACTGCTTTTCCATTTCTATATATGAGAACCTACTGGAAACTGGGGCTGAAATAATACAGCCTAGACTGAGGCCTAAGCCATGACTAACATAACAAAGTGCATAACTCTTTCCGTGCAAGCTCGCAGCACACGTGAATTTCCTGACTGGCTGCTGTGTTTGCAGATTTGTGACGCGGCGCGAGATGCTCTTCATCATCCGGTCCCTCAAGGCCATGGAGCACTGCCTCATGCCCTTCCTCAGATCCTGCGACAAAAACACTGACCGACGTATTAGCCTTGTTGAGTGGGGCACCTGCCTGGGCATTGAGAAAGGTAAGACGAGGAGGGTGCCTGAAGCAGGCTACAACATGTGCTGCCAAAACATGGAGGAAAAATCTCAAGTGTACTGGGGCCAATTCCACAGTGAAGCCAATTGGGGAGTTCAAAACTGTTAAACTTTTATCTCAACGCTTTTTTTTTTTTGGACCTCAGGATTTAAAATACAACTGACCAACAAACAAGTGTTGTGTTAAGATCAGCGTGTAACAGTTTGAATTTCTTACGTTGTAAACCTGGGCAAAATATAAAAATTCTGAAATTTTTACACAAGTCAAAACTTTGTTTGTGGAATTGGCCCATGGGCCAATGTGGTTGGTTGTAAATAAGAAGGCAACATCTGTATTTAACATATGTTTACAGTCATGTCCAGAGTGGAACGTCATGATTGGTTGGTTCGAGACACTTGATGTACAGTGAGCATGCAGCACCAGTTGTACATCAACAGTCGAGAGCCCGCTGATCACGATGCTACATGCAATAGTTGATTTTTTTACTCCAAATGGCGCATCATGATATCATAGATATAACAGTGTGTTGATTTCTGGTCTGCTTGATACTCCAAATGTAATGTACATGTAAAACTGACAAGCAGACGAACTGAGAAATTGATTACAAGGGCACAGAACAAGATGTGACCCAAAATAAATGTAATGTAGCAGAGTTTAGTGTGGTATATTGCATTTGGCGCATAGAAGACCTTACTTTGTGCAACATCCTGAAAGGTATCATCCCACATGAAGTTTTTCTCCAATGAGGAGAAGAAAAATCCACAAGATGCATAATAATCACTTATCATGACCTGTAATTGCTTTGCAGTACAGGGTCCAGGTTGTACTATGTGGAGAAAAACTTAGCTAAGGATGGCCCCCTTACATAATATCAGTTTTCTGTTTATCATGCTTCTGTTCTGGACACTTTTGTCAGTTATCATGTCTTCTTAGTGGGCCATTCTGTCAAGTAAATATGTGATTACCAAGTGAATCTAATTACAAGTCTGTATATAACGGGTGTTGAGATTCACCCTGCCTATGACAGTCGAATTTTCTCAGAATAGCTTGAGTTATTTCTGTTAAGAAAATATCAGATTCGTACTCTATTAAGAGTGATTCCAAAGTTTGATTTATTTATTTATTTAGTTTTATTTATTTGATTGGTGTTTTACGCCGTACTCAGGAATATTTCACCTACACGATGACAGTCAGCATGATGGTAGGATGAAACCGGGGGGAGCCCAGGAGAAACTCCAAATTTTCAAAAAAGTTTTGATAAAATGACCCACATTATGAGTTCTGCCAACTTAATTATTGAGTTTGAGTCGCAGTAAGTGCACCGACAAGTTGATATTGTGTGAAGGGCAATTATTTTGGGTACTTTAAAATAATTTCAAAACTTCAAACAGACTTGTGCTGTTCGATTTTTAGCCCAAAATCCCCGATAGAGTCTCTTCAGGTTCTAAGTTTAAGTCTGTTAAACATGGTCTGATGAAAATGACTTTTTACTATGAATTTTTTCTTTACTTAGGCAAGATTTCCGACATCTGCCTGGATATCCACAGGAAGGCTGGCAGAAGAACATAAACAGCGGCTTAACAGGGTTACCTCCCCTGAGACATTACGACATCAGATGTCTGACCAGTCTCTCTATGGTTGATCGTTTCCCTTTTTATTCTGATTTTGAACAGCTAGGTAGCAGTTATGTTAACGTCCACTTTAAGACAGATTGTCTGTATCAAAGTTAAATTTCTTTACCAGCATAATTGTGACTGGCATAATATATTTGTATGCTAAGATAAGTAAAGAGTGTGTTGTGTCTTCAGAAAATGTACCACGTCTGTAGCAGTAATTATGTTTGACCAGGTAGTGAGTTGTTCTATCTTAAAGCATATACATGTAGTGCAGTTTTTATGAATTTTTTATTTGAAATGTTTATGTTGGACTTTGGTCAGCTGTTTGAAAGCAAGTGGCGTAAATATTATGTGTTGGCCCACACAAAGCACTGCCATGATTTGAATGAAAGAATTCAAATTTATAATCTTTGATGTTTGTGAGTTTAAGCATGAAATCTGACAGGGAACATTTATGAGATTTTAAAGTAAGCCACTTCTCTGTGATGTTACTTTTCTCTTGTTATTAATATTGTGACATGTTAGTATAATGTATCACTGCCATTAAAAATTTGACTCTATAAAATGTATTTAACTGTAATCCGTCTGGTTGTATATCCACCAGTGGATTTTTTTTTTTTTCAGGAAAATAAAACTTCAAGCTCATGTCTTCAGCACAGATTTCATTGTATCATTTTTATGAGGTCCGGTACACGTTCAGTGTTTCTTGATAACATGGTGTGGTGACAGCATCAAGATTGATCATATCGTTTCAGGCGTTCTTTCCTGTTTTCTGGGATCTTTGTGGCAGTAAGCTGCCAGCAGCACCATTTGTGCAGCTTTTCATTGTTGGAGACCATTTGTCTTGCATCAGTGTGGCTAACGGGTCTGTACATCAAACCAGGGACAGTTTGTTCAAGGATTTAACACAGCCTTAGCGGTGTTTGTTGTGTAACCCGATACTGCTGAACCTTTTTTGTATCGAGTCAAATCCCAAGAATACACATCATTCGAGGGATTTGGTGAGGTCAATCCTGGTAAGCCATCAAAAGTTTGTTTGCTTGGGTGTTTGACGTAACATTGTTTCAATTATTTATTTGATTGAATATTTCACGTATTATACGAAAAAAATGCGCTTTGTTTTTAAATTCAACACAGGCAATTCTAGATGGTTGTTCCATTTATGTTTTTTTTTTTGTTTTGGTTTAACTTTGGACAAGACACTATTTTCCATACATCACAGTTGTATAAATTCCGCATAGCCCACCTTTCACACTGCCAGGGTACGCCTACTTGCATGCATATCATGTAGCAAATTGTTACCCAGAGTTGTTTCCCTTTACTCCACAAAGCTAAGAATTATTTCCGCATATAAAGCAATCCATTTTCAGTTATGACACCGCATTCATCAATGACCCATATAACAATTCCTGATCAACTACACGTAATGGTAAAGTTGTCCAAATGATTTTCAAAAGTATTGCCAACGTAACGTGTGAAGAAACTGGATTTGATACCATTACTTCATCATATGCCTGTAATTTTGAACATTCCTTTATCCCAGCTAAATGTAAAAGTACATTGGCAGGCCTTAGAACTTGCACTGGCTTGTGCTTCCCACTTTTTGGTATTTGCAAGTATTTTGCAGTACTGTCATGCGTAAAAAAAACAAAAATGAAAATTGCCCTGCTGAAATGAATTTTGAATTAAAATTTGAAACCTAAAACAAGCAGTCTATAAACAGATTTCCAAGTTTTTTGTCACTTCCCAATGACCTGCACGGAACTTCTGATTTTCAAGGCCTGGGAATTTTAATTTCCAAGAGCTGCATAAACCCCTTGAGAAATATCACACGTAGGTCAATTTGGAAGTTCATATTACCTGTACACAGTAAACAGGACACGTGGAAAAATAGGAAAACCCCTACATATTTATTAAATAGTTTTTCAAAACGTGAAGCCAGACAATACAAGTTGAATCTACAAACATTTGTTGTTTTTTTTAAACAAGAACTGCAGACGTTATGTGTTACACTTAAGATTTTTTTATGATCTGTACAAATGGAGAATGGAAAGACAATGAGAAAACATTAAATACAGGATAAATTTATTATCTTAAATACTGGCAGCTTTTCACAAGGCTCTCAACTCGTTACGGACAATGGCCAAATGGTCGTTCAACATCTTCCACTGAAAGACATGGCATTTTTTCCCTATCTTCACTCACATACTTCTCTCAGCTTCGGGGGCAAAAAAAACAAAAAAAAAAAAACATTAAAAAATAGAAATAAAACCTTCCACTCACACGAAATTTACTTCACACTGGAAGAATCTCTTTGGCAACACAAGGCAGCCCTGAAGAGATGCATTAACCCTTGTGAGAAGCTGCCAGATTTTACCCCTAACACAACTGATATAAAAACATTTAAATTGTCAACTTTGTTATTAAATACTCTCCAATCCCTTACCCATGATGCCAGTCTGTTTCATGTGTTAAGTATCGATTTTTTCCCCCGAACTGATAATACATGAACAATAAGAGATCATTTCAAAAGCCCACCCAATTTGAACACGCAGTTTCAGCCAACATTATGATGTTCAGAAAAGCTTGTACAGACGCTACTGATTTGAAATCGCAGTTTCTTCTTTCATTGATTTTTTGCAGGCCATAGTTTTGTTGGGATTTAGTTTCAAAACCAACTTCTATGAAGGAGGAATGTGGATGATAATAGAAAACTGTGCCAGTCTTCCCTTGCCAGCATGGGAGCCTTGTCTCGGAGGCAAAACAGCTTAGTTACTGGACACAGTAAGATACCGTAGAAACTTTGCATAGTACTTTATCCACAAAACAAAGTCTTCGCAGATCACATCGTTTTGATAATTAAAACAAAGTTATAATACTCTATTTAAAAAAAAAAATATACGAAAATAAGGTTGGGTCTTGTATATTGGGCTTTTTTTGGTAACACCTTCAGTAAGTTTTCCCGCAAAAAGTTGACAGCACATTAAAAATTGTCTCTGATGAGGGGAAAAACGCAAGGACAAAAAGCGGAGCCAGATTTTTATGCAGTTGACAATAAACATGAATACAAAACATAGAAAATATGCAATTCTGTCTTGTTCTGTCGTAGAGAGACAAGTGAGCAAGAAAGAGACTGCCACCAATGCAAACCAATTGAGACCCGTTTGCAACAGAGGAATTTATTTACAAACATTTTTGGAAAAAATACATTGGTTGGTTACATCGGCTGGGCGATCTATCTATCAACGGGAATGATAAATAGTTAAATAGACTTTGTACAATATCTGAAACAGGAGATTTTTCATGTAATATTTTAAGTAACAAACCGAAGAGGTTGGGAAGCTGGAGTCAGACTGAGTGACGATAATGTATACTATGATGTTCACACAGAAGGCTAAGAAATTCAGCTCAGTCTTCGGTTGGTTAATATGCCACAACCAATCTGCCAGCCCGGAAGCCAGTCCTCGCCGATAGTCCACCTGCCTACCCGCCCGCTCTCTCTTTCTCTCTTCACGAGTCCAGTCTCAGAATTGCATACTTTCTTTAAGCACCATTAAACAGAAGGTCAACGTCTCGAGCTAGAAATGCCCCTTCCTCCTCCACCCCCGCCTGGATTGTTCCTATTATCTCTGCCGCCCATTCCTCCCCCTCCTGGCCTGGGTCCGCCTCTCCCTGAGGGGCCAGTGGGGAACCCCCCACGGGTCATTCCTCCACCGATGGGCCCGCCTCGTCCTGGACCGCCTCGTCCACTTCCAGGACGACCACCTTCCCCTTTAGCCTTTTTCTCTTCTACGTTTAATCTGTGTTCCCCATTATACATTATAGGCTGAAACAAAATCAAATGTTACCAATTTACAAACAAAATTTGAAGTTGTAGCATAAGCCCATGGATAATACATTATCAAAGATCTGTCCAAATTTTAAATTTTGCACCACTTTGCATATGGGAATAATTTTGCTTTCAGGATCAAGATAGCTCTGAACTGGCTATCATACTTTTACAGTATCAAGGCTAAGACATTTTACATAAACATCCACATTTGCATTCAAGTGTATGAACCAAAGGGAGTAAGAATTCATAAGCTCCCATACTCACTTTACTACTTAATATTGTTTGAACTGGGTCTGGACTATTGAACACCACAAAACCAAAATTCTGAAACAAAAAAAAAATTACCTTCACGTAAGAAGACAAGATACATATAGTACAGGTCAATCATTGAATACCATAACAAAATATGCTAACAAAGTTCTTTTCCTAAAAAAAAATATTCCTCAACACGGTATACAATTTTTCAATCACCCATACACAAAATTACTATTACATCTGGCAGGGGTTCGCTAATACCACAAATATCAAAAAAAAGTGATTTAAATCCAAAGTGAACCATCCTGAACACAAAGTGTCAATGTGGTATGTCTATTTCCACTGACAGAGCCATGTGACCATTAATTCACTCAACAGATGAACAACTCTAGGCAATATACATGCACACTGTGCAGAAAAAAGTTTCACTTACAGGAACCTTCCCGCCTCCACTTTTGGTGTTTATGCGTAGCTCTACCACCCGACCATATTCTGCAAAGAAACAAAACACATACATTACAAACACTCCTATGGACACCATCCACCAAAGAATGAAACAGTAAAACCTGGCTCCCATCTCTGGAAATCTCACCCAGCAGAGACAGCAAATCAATAAAAACTTCACGCTCTGAGTATCAGGATCATAATGCATCAGAAGAAGCACTGTACAGCTCGGCTGGCAAGGGGCTAGGTTAACTTCTCGAAATGTTACAAGCTAGATATGCTACTTTTCTACCAAGAGGTTTTGCTGTTTAAAACATGCACGCTATTTACAACCTGAATTCACTGGCATTTTATCCCAAACACTAAACTATATTTCACTTGTATGCTGGCTTTCAATACCAACCCAGAAAATACAGGCGTGACATTTATGAAAACGCCCCCCTTTCAGACAAACGTAAATTGCATGAAATCTGCTAAAACTCAGAAGAAATTTATTTCAAACAGCAAGAATGTCTTCTCACTTTCAAAATAATCTTTTAATTCCTTTTCTGAAATGTTGTGAGGCAGGTTTCCCACAAACAGCTGGTGGCTGTCAGGATAGCGTGAGCCCCGCCTGCCGCTCTGACTGTCGGTGTCCCCCTCAGACTCGTTACGACCGATGCTCCCTCTTTCACGGTCTCGGTTCCTCGGCCTGCAAAACCAGTCCATGACATTAAAAAAATGACATAGGCATCTAGTGAACCTAAGTAAATGAACAAGGAATTTGATGATGTCAACAAGAGGTCAATGGTGTCAGCAAGACGCTTCAGCAACACTGCAATTCAACTATATAGAAATATGTCAGCCGTAACCTAGTTTTTCAGCAACAATAAAAAAAACAAGGTCTTCAATGTCATACAAAGATGATCATTCTGTAACAGGACCAATTCTAGTGGATAAAGGATCATCACTTTTCTGAAATGGGCATAAGCAACATGTACCAAGATCTTTATTTCATGAACTTGTCCTGGAATGGCTAAGTATTGCTTTACACCACATTCATGGGGAAAAATTACTAATTCGTTCCATATAACCGCTGCTCAGTAGTAAAATTTGTCTTCGGGTGATGAGGTGGTGATAGAATAGGCCCTTTTCATCTTCCAAATGAAATGAAAAAGATGTCTACAGCCAGATGCTACACATACATTCATTTGCACAAAAAAGTGAGCAATTAGGCCATTTTGCCCCAAATTAAGAAAAGTTGCCAAATTAAAAACCCACCTCAAAGACAGAGTAAACTGAAGAACTTAGAATACTTTACAGACAGAATATTCATTTTCTGTTAATAGATTACACCCCACCCCAATTAAAACAAACCCAGACATTCACAACAGGAATCAAAGTTCTGTTGTCTTGAATATCAGAATGCATAAATGTGAAGCTGAAGTCATAATAAAACATAGGTGCAACTGATCTGTTCAGTTTATTACTTGCAATTATATTACAAGGATGTAAATATCACCATGCCAAGAATACTCCCTGGTTATTTCATTGGTTATAGAATCTAATCATTTCTACCATGGCTTTATGAACGGAGAAAATTTGAAGTGAACACTTCTTTAATATCAGTAACACTATAACTAAGCACGTCAAGGGAAATAACACAAGTTTATCAGCATTGCCAAATGATCTAAACAGACTGACATCAGTATTGAAACTGCAGCTAAGTCCTAGTACAAAAGCTGCTCAGTAAGGAATTTGTCTTCAGGTGATGAGGTGGTTGATATGACAGCAGGCTACTGTCCCTACACACACCACTCCGGCGCAAATTACATCATCACGGCAGCCCACCAGCCTATTCCAGTCAGAACTACATGTCATTTATAAGAAAAGCCTTGCTCTGGTTAGTACGAGTTAATTTTATTCCAATGCACCGAAGTCACTTAAAGCAGTTAATCCACATAAATGTTGCATTTAATCCACTTAATATTTCATGTTCAATGTATTTTACCTTTGGCTACAGGTAAAGGAAAGCACAATTAGACAGCTACCAAAGCAATCCAATGGACAACGGCTCTTTCAGCAGCGAATTTCAAATCGTAGAGAACTTTGCAACCATCCTAGAATAACCAAAGCATGCATGTACCTGGGAACTCTCTGTGGTTGAGGTGTGGGTCCCCCTTGGTCAGGCTTCACTTCTGTCCTAGCTGGCTGGGCCTTTACCGGCACAGGGGCAAGGCTGCCAGGGCTTGTGCTCTGCACTGATGTGGTACCTGCCGTGTTCTTACTAGCCATGGCAGCCCAAGAGAACGGCTTGGACTCGGGAGAAACTGTCCAACGAGAACAATACATCTCAATGCAATGTGGAGAATACTGGTACAGACTGATCTAAGTACTTAACTAATTTACGCCGCAGAATCTAGATGAAGATTATAAAAGAGAGCCACTTCACTAATGGACAATAGTTCTCACTTCGCAACATCCATCCTTTATATGCTAAAAAGTTTTTCTAAACATAAAAGTATGACACTTTTTTTGCGTAACTTAGTGCTTGCCTATCTGCCTTCCTCTTTACCTTCAAATTTTGGGAAACGGCAATGTTATGACGCTTCATGCCTAAGAACTGACGTTTCTGAAATAATCTGGAACTAAACCCTTCACAATGGTTTCTTTCTTTAACAGAAAAAGTTCACACCCAAGCCTGAATTCCTCTTTGTCTCTTTTTCCAGGAATACAGAAGTCACAAGTCAACCAGAGTGATGCAAAGGATTTAGGGTACAGCTCTGATCTCACTCACCACTGTCAGCCTCGGGAGCTGGTTCGGGCTCGGGCTCAGGTTCTGGGGTTTTCCTTTCCTTGCCCTCGAACGACAGCTCGGCCTCAGGAGCCTCAACTTCCTCCTCCTTTGCGAGGATCACATCTTCCTCCTCTTTTGGGGACACCGAATCAGCCACCTCCTCCAGGTGAGCCGTGCCGTTACTAAGGACATAAGACAAGGCACCGTCAACATCAGATCTGGTTAACACAACAGCTACCAAGTGTTGCACACACGGAAAAACAGTGAATTCAGCAAATTTACATCTCATGTTAGATATGTAAAACTTGCACGCAAGTCAAGCTGGTTTTCAGAATTTTTGTAAAAAAAAAAAAAAAAAAAAAAATGAGACACTGATTCAAACAACCAAGTAGAACCAGAGTATTCATCTAACATGCAAAATGTTTGATACAAACTAAGCTCATTTTCAACCTTAATCCAAGTTCCAAAGGAGAACCTACACAGAAAAGCAGACAATATTTGGAGCAGTTACTGCACAGAAATCAACGCCTGACCAGAGGACCGACAGACCAAAATTAATATACTCTGATTTTGCTTGAAGCTGGATAATCAAAGCTTACCTCAGTGGCTGGTTGTTATCAAAATAAGCAGGCATTGATCTATCTGGGTGAGTCTCCTCCTGGTACGGGGCCTCCGGTGTCTCTGTGTCAGAGTCAGTCATGGAAGGAAGGCTCCCTGCAAGCCCACCAGCACAATAGACAAAGGCTATAGTAAATCTGCTGCATGCAATCCATACAGTAATAAAGCAGTATACAAATACTGAAATTCAGGATTATTTCCCCCCATAGCAACTCGTGCTTGAATTCAAGTTCAAATCAGTGTGTTAATCCTTTGAATTGCCAACTTCACTAGCTTCGGGAATTCTGAATGAATGAATGATCAGGGTTAAACTCCAGACACGACAGTACTTCTGTATTATTGGGGTTTTTAATTGACTTTTTCATCATATAATGGCAAATTGTTTTCTGTGTGGAAGGAAGGCCACAAAAACAAAGTGGGGAAAAGTACAAATCCCCTGTCCAAGGCTAAGACTGATCCTGTATCACTTGCATCGTCACTGAAGAGGATTTTGGACAAACCATCACTAATGAGCTACATGTAATTTTCCTGCTTAGAGTAATTTGGGCCAAAGATGTGTAGTCTAGCATTCATTTCTGCCTTTTCAATGATGGTTTGTGGGCAAACTGGTAACCATGCAGTACGAGAAAACAATGGTCAATTCAGCCTGGGGCCAAATCACCACTGCTATGTCAAAATGGAAACTTCTGGGCAGTCCGAAAAATGCTGAGCGTACATACCAGCCACGTCTTCCTGATTCTCAACATCGCTGTCCGTGTCATGGAATACCTCGTCCTGGTAACGAAAGATGTCATTGTGGACGTAGTACTTCTTGGGAGACTGAGGAGCCAGCACAAAGGTCTGCATGAACCGTCGCATGGGCTGTCCGTTGTTAGACAGTTCTCCCGTCACCTAAAGAGGAAATAAGACCACTTTGTTACTTTACATCACTGAAACTACAGAACGCTAACACAAAGACATCACCAATAATTCTCTGTCCATAAAGCATCTTGTGTACTGAATACACAAACAGCCAATTAACACATTCATCTGGCCATCATAAATCTGTACACATGAGGAGCATCACCATATTATGCATCCTCATTTCAAAAGGAATGAAAAACCTTTACCAAGAGTAAAACTCTTCTGGCATTTTCATAGCTAAACCTTTAAACTGTACCAACATGAAGACCATTTACTTTTGTCTGAAATCTGCTAAATACAATCATTAACTTCTTCAATGATTGACCGCATGTGAAGATGAGACTGATCACAGACAAACCTGCACAACAACAGCATTATCCACAGTCGCATGGCTGTCCACTTGCCGAATCTTCGCATGGCAATCCCGAAAATTCAAGGATACAATCTTTTTGTGGATGTTCTGCATACGAGATGGAAACGTTGAGGTTAACACATCTGACTACATGAACATCTATTTAAATAGCAAATAGCCAATTCATACATTCATCTGGCCATCATAAATCTGTACACATGAGGAGCATCACCATATTATGCATCCTCATTTCAAATGAAGGAATGAACAACTTTCATCAAAAGTAAAACTCTTCTGGCATTTTCATAGCTAAACCTTCAAACTGTACCAACATAAAGACCATTTAGTTTTGTCTGAAATCCACTAAATACAATCGCTAACTTCTTCAATGTGAAGATGAGACTGATCATATTGGACATTAGACTACATTACAAGTGATAACAAATCCATCATGCTTTTCTCAAGCTCTCATCATCTGCTTTCATTTGCTCCACGTGTTTGTTAACAAAAGAAAGAAAATTTGATGTTCTTGTGATATTCTCCACTGACCGCTTGTCCAGTCACGGGCGGCTGCTCTTCCCCTGGCTTCTCCACCCCACCATGAACGAAGCTGGAGTTATGGCTGTAAAATCTGAAAATCACACCAACAGCGCAGTATTAAATTCCTAATCTCCATTGACTTGTATGTAGTACATGTATGGATTATTATTTAGAATTATAATGTGTCTAATCCAATTATGTATTATTAGAATATTCAAATCTGACAATACATTGTGATGTAATTTATTTTTTAGGTCACTTAAGTTTTCATTCATTCATGGCGAAACTCTGATTTAGGCTACAACTTTTATCTACGTTTGAATACAGAAAACCATTCTTCCCTGGACACTCATATGGACAGGACATTTTTCTAGAATGTTAATTACATACACAGTCTTCTACCTGTGCCACAACTACATACACATGGATGCTTCATCAGGCATTGTTATTATAGGAATACTGGCAAAAGCCCAACTTCAGCAAGTTGTATACAAGAGCCAAGGTAGCTACTGCAGTTTCCAACTCCAAGTTACTTTGCATGTTGTCATTCCCGGACAAAGTTCCACACTTGCCACCCTTTCTGACTAGTCAGCATTTACCAGTGAGTCATGTACTTTCCGACAGCCACTAAAGAGCACATCGCAGTCCTGTCAGATGTGTACATGGTATTGGCTGATGAAGCAGTCCCAACATAAATAGACTACACTGCAGCTATCGCATAATACTGCAACAGCTGCTATATTACATATTCATAGGTTTGCATGTGGCTACCTGCGATCAAAAGCTTCGTGAGAAAAATGGAAATATAGGGCAAGTAATGAAAATCAGAAGACAAAACTCATATTCAACATTTAATCCTTCTATTGGATGAATGGCATCTAAGGATACCTTATACTTAGTGGCACGTAGAAAACATTTAACCCCAACTACATTTAACAATGAACACAAGCATGAGGCTAACCTTAAATAATTAATATGCATGATAAATGACGACCTGGTAATTTGAAAGCTAGAATGTTTTTTCTTTATTCTGTATTGTCCGGATTGTGTGACAATTGTGAGATATTGGTTAAGTGCTGCTTATGTTTTGCATAAACATGCTATTTTCAGTTTGACGAAATGTCTGGACCTTAAGCTTTTCCCCAACTTGGCCTCATTAGACCATCATACCTGTGAAGGTGCAGTGGGGCCTCGTGCAGCAGTGTGTAATACTGCCTCACAAATTCGCGGCCAACGCACTGTGGACTAGGAGTTTCCATGACCATGACTTTAGACTCTGAAAGTTTTAATCTGCAACAAAAGAATGGAAGCAAGAGATGTAAGGAAAACAGGAAAGCAATCTTCAAGTCATTTTGCTACTAAAGTTCACATCATAAACTACGTAACAGTACAAAGCTGAAAAGTGGATAGGAAACTCATCAGTTTATACCAGGTAGTACCAGAGGTGATTTGGTTTTACCACGGACAAAACCAGGAGAAGTAGGGCATACTATAGAATGCAGAATATGTTCAAGTCTACAGGCACTGCTGATGTAGTCATGTAGGTGAAAACATCTTCATGAAATGGAAGTTAATACAGAACTACTTCAAGGCACATAAGTCAAACTATAATTTGATGTTGAAGTGGAAGATTGCTCAGAAATAAGTTATGATGAGTAAACAGATCATCAAAAAAACTGTATCTGAAAAAATACATTTATTGAATGTTTTGATTTTTCACCAAATTAAATGCAGTATAACGTTTTGAATGTATGGCAGATTTTATGGACCATATTGACAAAGCAGTTCACCAGTGATGTCACACGTACTTTCCTCACCATAAAACAGTATGTTACTGTCATATTAGCTTCTTATATTACAGGAATAAACTTTCAGAGCTGAATAAATCTGTACAAGAAGATATCACTGGTTACCCACATTATCAATATGGTGTATCATACCCGCCATACAATCAAAACATTTAACTGTGATCAATTTTGTGGAAAAAAAGAAAATCAGTGAAGGAATTTTCAAACACACTTTTTAAGGCTATTTTCACTCACCATAAGTTAATTTTTGAGTGGTCTTTCACATCAATAATTTACATCTGCAGTGCAGGCTGCTCTGTTGTCTCAACTTTAATTTCCAAAGAATACCAGCTACAGTTTTTGTACTGCCCACTGTTGTTCATTTCATTATTTTGGGCACTAACGTGCCCACATAAATGCACTACGCAGTAGTACAGTAGCAAAATTTAGTAAGCTTTGACCACACGAATTTTTGGCTTCATGGCCATCTCATTTCTTGATGTCTATTGTTTCCCCTGTTACTGCCAATGATATGTAGGCGACCAATCTATTCCAGTCTATACACAAATCTACTGTCATTGGCAGGCTTATTCAGGCCGTAGGATCAAGTATGGAAGTCCTGGAAATCCAGGAAGCACTTGCTCAAAGCCCTCACTACATTAAGTTGCAAAACTACCACAGTAACCAGCTCTGTAGGCAGCCGCATTTGAGCATTTCAGAGGGATATCAACCGACATGCCATTTTATTTGTATCTACAGGTATTACTGGCACAGGCCTGAGGAATAAATGTTTTGATTACATAGCTCGGCAGTCAACACAAAACTTTGCTTCACAGTGAAGTTGAAGAATGCTAACCACTACAGCAGGTGAGTGAGTGAACTGCCGGGGTCATACCATCTTGAATTGCACCATCAAGGCAGTAAGTTGCTTGGTTGTAAAGTTATGATGGAGCGATGTAAGCATATAACGCGTCACTCAACTATCGAAATTAAGAAGTTTTCTCTCCCAGTTTTCTGGTTGTGATTTGCCAATTTGAATTAGGTAGGAAATAGAGACTGCTTTTGGATGGCTCACTTGAATGATGTACACACAATACTATGAATAACATACCAACAGCATGCTAACAGATGGAAGCTTTCTTCAAAGAAACTGCATTACTTTTCTATCCAACACTGAAATATTACTGTAAATTATACAACAATTACAGGAAAATACAACCCCATCCTATGACACTAATAACTGTAATGTAAACTGAACAAAGCCTTCTTGCAATTTCTAACATGCATAGATGCGGAAGAGATAATATCCCCACGTTGTTGTTGTAGCGAGGACCTCGTTTTAAGGTCACTGTCCTAAAGCCGAAGAGTGTATAGCTTATTGCCCCAGATACACATAAAACAGAACAATGTTCGATTTGAAAACCGTGAACATTGAGAATTAATTTTAAAAGAACCAGATTACAAGAGAGAAAAATACAAAACATGGGTCTGTAGTTATGGTTACTGTTTTGTGCCTACAACAATTTGCTCCGAGAACAGCATCCATTTTCACTTCTGCGACTCAAAATTCGAACAGAGCATTCAATACCTAAAACCAAAAATATGGAACTAGATCACATCTACATACAACGAGAATAATTTCTTTCATGGTTATGTACAACACGAAGTTTAACTAATTCATTTTTAGATGCAATTCAAGTACCCCCGGGTCACTTCTCATTTCTTTCTTCCAAATTCGGAAGTCCTCAAAATGAGACGACGAATGAAGGTTTTTCGGGTACCACAAAAGAAAAGATCACAAGCCCGTCAATACGTACCTCAAGAGTGGTCAAGGTATAGCCTTTAAATTAGGATTCTATATACACATTAGATATATAAATAAAATATCGCCGGAATTTTCATGAAAGACGACCCTGGTTTCAGTCGGTAGCACATGCATGCACCGTATGCGCACTGCTGGTCTTGAAGCACGTCTGTTCGCGCATTACAGACGCCCCGTTTTAAAATCTGTGACCCCCTTACATAGTCTGGAATCCAAAATACAAAACACTAACACGTGCCCGCACAAGGATATTGTTTACAGGTACAATACTCATCAGATTTCTAAACTAATGATATAATTCATAACAATTACCTTCGTACTTTAAATGAGTCATTTTCTTGAAGGATCAAAAATTTACGTTGTCGATAAACCAAGATACATATACGACATTAATATTAATAAAAGCAAACTAAGTGCATGTAAAATATTTTAAAATTATCTAGCTGTATCAATTTTTCTTTGATTTTACAACAAATTCTAGGAACCAGAATAGTAATATTTAATAGAACTCAATCAGTTTCCCAGGTTTTATTATATAATTTGTTAAGAGGTAGAGAGTATTTCCAAATTGACTGGTACTTTGCTTGCATAGAAACGGTCTCGATCAACAAGATGTGAGGTTATGTTCGATGTATTTTTGGAAAGAAATGTTACAAGAAATTAGTGTTACAAGAATACTATATAATCCATATGTGCCTCTCAGTACAAAATTAGAAGACATGTACACGTCAGTCTATATGCGTTTATGTTGAAAATCTATGTATGCTGCAACTGATAAATAAACAAGCTTGTATTTACCCCTGACACATATTGGCTAGTTATGTAACCCATGCGGGAAAAGTGAAATTTCCCTGGTGGTATATCAAGTCATGCGAAAGGCCCCAATGGTCTTCAAGCGGATCAGGTGCCCATGGTGTGTATAGGCTGTAACAATTTAACAGCAAACGGATATTATAGTCTTTTCACACAGCTTTACTCCAAACTGATTTAACGGATTGGAAAATAGTTTGTTCTATAAATGAAAGCTTCAACGCCATAGGCCTATAGCATACTGAATCAGGAGAACTTGGGTTGCGTCTCAGGTATGTAAGCTACATGTGGCCCACAGTTGTAACATCAAATACCTGATCTCCATATAAAGACTGAACATAATTTAATAATTTTGGAACACACACATGGCTTGCCACAATAACTGATACACGCAGACAACATTAAATGCTGTGTCATAAATATCAAAGACATATAGGCTTGGGGATCAAGACCACGTAGCCTATCAATTTCTGCATCCCCGACCTTGCCTCGCCCTGTGTCGTTCATGGCCTCACAACAAAAAACTGCACCACTGACTGGTCCTTTAGTTTAATAACGAAACAGCATTAGTATGACACAGTTTGGGACAAATTGATCATGTTCCGGTTTCAAGCCTTATCGATAATAAATAAATAAATAAATAAATAAATAAGAAAAGCCAGTGAAATCAAAACTACAAGTAGATCTATATAATACAGATCCCTAGCGTGCTGTGTGCAGTTATGATCGATGCATTTTAAACCTCTATGTTTCGAAAATGATGCCTGTATATACATGATAGGAGTATTAGAAATCGCGGATGACAAAACCATATGCAGGAACAATGAGGAACAATATACATATGATATACGAAAATTACGTAAGCCAAATAAAAACTCCTATGGCATACGTCTGTTCAATAAAATCTTTCGTCGGGGCTCCATTAGTGCATGTGCGGTAGGTTAGTGCATGGAATAGTATGGAAACAGAGGCTCGGTCAGTTTTGAACAAATAATTTATGGGAAAGAAAAAGTACAAGCAAATTATCAGATGCCTGACTTCATATTCGATGACGAAGTTTCTAGAGAAAAGGATAGTTTAGAGAGACTACACTGTTAATCGAATCGGGAAATGTACGAGTGAATCAGTTTGGTGTCTTGTGCGCTTGCTCACAGTATCCCTAGCAACCACATTGAGTTTCGTTTTGGGGGACAAGGGACCGTGGGATTGAGGGCAAATCGACAGTCGCGGGCTTGCAACAGGAGTAAGTAAATCAGCATGGCTACAGCATACCACCAAGAAGCTCTTCGCAAACAGAGGATTTTGGAGAGAAAAAGAGAGGCGGCAATTCGCATGGAAGCTGAACGCCAGGTAACTACATGTAGCACTGAAAGATAGTGAAAAAGGGTGGCAATCAAAATGAATATATTTGTGCTTCAACCTGTACTATGTAATGCATAAATTCTCAACAAAGTTTGTTCTTAAAATTTGCTAAAAGAAAAAAAGAAAGAGAGTTTATTCCTTTCACTTCGTGATTAAGTTATCGGCTGCTGAATACAGCCTTGTACATTTTGGATGTGCGCAGATGTGAACATATACATGTGTAGGGCCTACTGTGCGTTTTGAATGGGCTTATTCTTTATATTTTGGAAATGTGAGTCCAACCCAGGTATCTCCTCCTCCAACTGACAGCCGTTGGGAAAGGACACACCTGGGTCTAACATTTACTGCGTGTTGTGCATGGACTTATTATACCGGTGTTTATGTTTTGGAAGTGTGGAGATGTGAACATGATTTCATCCTTTCAGGGTATTTATGAGCCACGCCCAGCGCAGCCATGTCACGGTTTGAATCCCCCCGCACAGACTGACACATACAGGTGAGATTTGCACAGACTTTCTGGATGAGTTGTAACCTGCATTTCAACTAACACTTACATAACCTCTGTGTTTAAAATAATCCTCGCAGTGTTCAGATAAGAGTTAAATTTGTTAACTCTTGCCAGTCAATCTTTCTGGGTCAGTTGTAATCAGCATTTCAACTAACACTTACATCACCTCTGATTTTAAAATAATCCTAGCAGTGTTCAAAGGTGATAAAAGGTAAATTTGTTAATTCTTGCCAGAAAGTCTCTCTGGATCAGTTGGTTAATCAGCATTTCAACTAACACTTACATCACCAATGTTTTTAAATAATCCGCATAGTGTTCATGTAAATTTGTTAATTCTTGCCAGTCATTAAATTTAATTCAAGCTGACCAGTCGGGTATATTACTTAAGGTTGTTTAGGTTTTGTTTTGAAAAACAAATTTAGGAGCAATAAACTACATGTAACTTTGCAGTTTTTAAGGGAAACAATTTATGCTTAAGTTAGCATTATACATCTACTTACATGACTGACCTCAATCATTTGCACTTATCAGTCTTTTCAAGCATTAAAAGGTAAACTATTTTACATATACTTTGTGCCTACCCAAGGTAACTATGATAATCTTATGTATGTTCATGATTTTGAGACAGTAATAATCTCACAATTTACAGACAGATTTTGTGATCATTTTTCTAATGTAACATAATAGAAATTGATTTAGCTGCTGTAATTCTTCAACCATTTCTCATGTTTGCGGTGTGTTTATTCAGGTATGTTCTAAGGGCTTTATTCTGTGTACATGTAGACTCGTAAAATCACAATGACATTTTGTGAAATTGATTAAAGCAAGCAATGTAGTTTTGTTGTCAAAGTCAAATTATAAAGGTGCATATATCACCCTCAGAGTTACACAGAAAGGTTTAGGAAATAGGGTAACCACAATCCTCCTCTTTATTGGTGTACAATTCTTAGGTAAAAATATAACTGACTCATAACTGAAATTGTCTAACATATGTGTTACTTTAGTATAACTGGCCTGATGTTTAAGTATCTGTTTGGCATACATCATAGAATACACATATGTTCACATTCCTCAAGAGGAACACACAAAGTGACACGAAGATTTTTATAAATCACTCAGCAATCTACAATGACTACTGACGCATGGAAGATAGCTGCACACTTTTGCATCTTTAAATTGTACATAAATTTTCTGTATTTACTGAAGTTATGGTTCTATATGTGTGTGTTCTATGCATATGTAACTCTTGCAATTTTATAACCTGGGCATAAAATGTTTCATTTTAAATTGTATCATTCGTAATAAAATTATAATAGATACCGCAAACTTACATCCTTTCGTCTCATTACCAAGCACACCTGGTAGCCTGCGGCACTCAATTCAGTTACGGTAGTGCATGTGACTATATTGGGCTCCCTCAAACTTTTACATCTATACTAATACAAATGTAATTCATCCTCTTCAGTGAAAGTCATTCTGTCGTGAGTGTTTAGAGGTTGATGTTTCTCCTGGTTGTGAGTTGTCCTTGGTTACTTTTCTTGACTCGGGTTGATGCATTGTCGATAGCTTTATTCAGTTCCAGATTTTATGGACACATCTTTAGTGAGAGATTTTGTTCCTTACTTGTTTATGCAGCTGTTCATTTCTTTTGTATAGATAAATGGTTTGGTTCCTTTGTACACTGGTATACATACAGCCCTATATTCATCAAGCTGCGTCCATCTCACTATGGCTCATGTAGTCCCAATGCTTTTCCAAAGCTGTGCTGATTCTTTTATGGAGTTTATTTGCATTGAATTGTTGAGGTTTATTGCATGCTTGTGTTCTACTTGAGAAATGATTGCTGTTTGTTTCCTCTGTCCATCGGTATGCGCTTGTCAGTTTGTGTTAGTGTTTGTCTACATGGATATGATTCCAGTTACGGCTCCTTATTTATGGTTTCAAGTGGTTTCTATTCTTTTTTGTACACACATAGGGGATTAAGGCCTCATTTGTAAATTTTTTCAAACCTTTTTCCTGGCATGCAAGGAAACTGAAAGTACCAGATAATGTACCTTGGCAGCAGATAAAATTGTTTTTGTGTAGCCTTGCACAAGTCCATGAATCTGATGAAAATCCCAGTTATTTTTCTGTTAATCGCTCAAAAGTCTTAAAGCCTTTAGTAATTCTGGTTTCTGCACTCTTTTTCCAGACCTGGTTTGAAACCTGACGCCATGAACGATGCTCTCATTTTCAATGAGATCACGCACGACCCAAACTTCAATTTTAGAATTCGCAAAGACGAGAAGGAGCCTCCAATTCATGTTGACCCTATATACCGCATCATGTACCCAAATGCCCTGAGAGTGGTCAATCCTAATGATGCCACTCAGTAACATGTAGGCCCTTTTCTTTTTGTTAAAATTGCAATTGCACATTAATTTGTAACCTGATTTAACCTATCTTTGATGTTTCACTTTCATGTAATTAAATAATGCTTATCTGCAGCGTGCTTAAGTTAAAGTATTTAACCCGCAGTCTTAAATAGTGCAGTTATGCTTCTGACTGATTCTGAAAGAAATGTCTCTGGTACGTGTCTTCGAAAAGTTTTTTATTCTTTATTGTAAAGCTTTTAAATCGAGCGCAGAAGGGATTGAAGTTAAGGTTCTAGTATGGCAAAGTACTTGCATCTTACAACTTGTAAAATGTTAGTGAGGATAATTTTACTCAATATTTTAATCAAGAAAAAATGAATAAATATCCCACAAATTTCTGTTTTTAGTGACTTCTTTACCACTGTTTCAGACTGGACAAGTTTCGCGTGAATGAAGAAGGCTTCAAAAATCGCTTTCGAAATAGAGCGCATTTGAGCCCAAATGTGGACAGGGTGTATGAGGTTTTATATTCGGAAAACTGCGACAATGCTGATTACACCATGGATGAAAACCGAAACAATCGACTTTCAAACAGAGCAATGGACAGATATGAGGCTGAGAGAACTCTTAATGGACATATGCATGTCAGAGTTCAACAAGAATTTCCATTCTGAAAATGCTGGGATGATGTCATCTCTCTCGTTCGCTCTTTCTCTCTCTCTGGCAGAGGATTGTTTTCCTGGCTTTCTCGCTTGTTGCAGTCCCATGTTTTTTTTTTTATTGGCCCACTTCTTATTTCACAGGGGATTTTGTGTAAGATTTCATAGGATTTCCATAATCAGTTTGGTCATTTGACGGATTCCTTGGAGAATGATGTCAAGTACATGTACATGTAGCTAAGGATTTTATGTCTACATAAGTTTCATGATTGTGGTGATGTCAGATGTGGAGATTGTGATTCTGGTGACCTTTGTGCATTTCTGTGTCAAGTATGCTTGTATGAGTTTTGATCATTCATGTCTTTCGATGCTTCATGATTAGTCTGAACCTTTCTTGGTTGGCATAAGGCCCGTCTGAGCCTTTCTTAGTTGGTATATGGCTGTCCTAACCTTCCTCAGTTGGTACATGGCCGTCCTAACCTTTCTTAGGTCAAGCACAATTCCTGTAGAACGTTCTTTGATCATTAACCTGTGGTCTATACACATTATGCTACTACGTGGTTTTGCCAGAAACAGATTTGTTTTCGTCATGTAATTTGATCCCTACATTACACGTTACTTTATTCATTGATAATTAGGCATTGGTAGACTCAAGTTTTATTTTATCATGGCTTTTCATCTTTACACTGTGAGCTTAATTGATTTTGGTATTTATTGGAAGGGAAATCATGTTTTCGGGACAATCATTTTTTAATATCATACACCTGCTTCTCCCAGATAGTTATAAGCATGATTTCATCCACAAGAATGTTTATCGTGTTATCTTATCAAGAGCTGCTTGAGGAATGAATGGGTCCTGTGTTTTGGGTTTTCCAGCTGCAAAGGCATGATCCCGATCCAGGCTTACCACCGCCATGCCCGTTCGCTCAACCTTCCCCTCGATCAGGTCTACCCCATACTTCATCCCAGAGAACACAATTTCAGGGTTCCTGCCAACGAACTGCCAGAGAGAAAAACACATTTTAAAGTTTAGAAAGCAGGGATTGGAAGATGTAGCCAGCTTGGATGTGTTCATAATAATGAGACCGAAATTCGACTTGCAGAATTTTGAGTGTTATGGACTGGACGGTTTTCGAGGGTTTTTAAAACTTTCAGTCAGTGGCTTGTAAAAAAAAAAAATAGTAACATAGAACTGTACTTGAAGCGAAGGGTACTTTAATCAACATAAAACAGTCTGAGAAATGAAATGTATAGACAGATGGCGTTTTGTAGTGTCCTTGGTGGAATACATGCAATTATTTCTGACTGAATAGAAATTGTCTGGAAATGTTCTGCCCAACCGAAACACCATGGCTAAAAGGACGTTTGTACACAGGGGCATCTCCACTTTTATTCATTAACTTGGTGCGAAGGCCTCTGAGCTTCTGCTTTGTCTGTATTTTTGGCATGACTCAAATCATTTTTACCCAAGTATTTGCTCGTTTTGATTCTGTGCCCTGGTTTTGCCACTAGTTATTTGCAAGGATAAATCAAGGTTTAAAGTTGGCCGGACGAATTCAAAGAAATATCTTTGTTGCTTAGAGTGTTACGTCAACTATGATAACGTTTGTCAAGAAGCTGGAGTCAAGTCAGCTTTATAAATCAGTATTACCAGAAAAGGACAGTTTATGAAGATTTTTATGTATACTTAAGGGAAAGGTATTATTTTTACAAGTCGATATATATTTTTATTGTTTTCTACACGTGTGCTTTATTATATAATAAAAAATGTGTTTTTGCACCTTACTTCGTGGTTTGTGTTCTGGGCTTTGAAGCAGGGCACTATTTTATTTGAAAACAACAGCTATAAGATAGCGCTCACAAGACCAGTTGTTCATTTGTATTTCCTAGAATGTCGAAATACAAATGTAATGTCGCCCGAATGAAGGAATAGATAAGACACTTGACACAAGACGTGAATTCAGTCTCTTCCTTGGACATTTTTTGAGTACCAGTTGCCTTTCACCAATATGTGGTGTGCATATGTGTAGGCCAAACAACGGAAAGTTCGGTTTTCGGCCACCCGGTTTTCTCCACCCATGATGATAAAACTGATCGTCATCATATAAATGAAAATAAAGTAGTATGGGGTCGATGGAAAACAAAATCAAGTGTTTTGTCCATCTTTCACAGACCACATTATGTATGATAAAAATCATGAAAAATACACTCATTGGGTAGTAGTATTCTCTGTTACTGAGTAGGCAATGTTGCGCTGCCATTTGCGACAAAAACCATAGCTAATGCAACGATAAACAAATCCTGTGACAACAGAAACACTTTCATGCCAGGAGTGCAAGGATGTAACAATTTCAAAAAACACCCACAATTCCCGTCATCAGTAGAAGCACTTCCCACAAGTGTGAAGAATGGGACAATTCTCTCGGTAATCGAATATCTCTACATTGACAGTCGACGTATGCATGCATGTACCATCGACATGCACACATTGGTAGCGTATAAGGGCGACGGCATCACCTGATTAACACATATTTCCACAAGTTACGTGATTCTGGATGCAAATGGAGAGGCTGTGGTGGTAGATTTGTTGTCTGTCCGCCACAAATAGCTGTCTGGTGTACATTTCTGAGAATAAAAGGTCAAGGAATTCAGTGAATTTGGCTTATTCCCAGCAGAAAAGTGGATTCTTTTAGTGGAGAACATTGTCCGCCTCCTCTTTTAATTTGTCAGAAATGCTCGGCGCACAGAGGAGTACATGCATGGTCCATAGCTTGGCACCAGGTATCCATGGGGAATAAAATACTACGTCATGTTTTAGCGTGTGTTTGTCAAACGTTGTTATCTCTATTTCCTAATGATACTGGGGTTATATCACTCATAAAAGAGCGTCCATGTTTGTTAGTATGTTATATCCACACTGACTGACTTTGAAGGCTGACTTTAGTAACACAAGTTCGGATATTTTACTAAATATATAAGCCCATGTGCAATTGTCGGACGACCGAAGACAATTTCACCTAAATCAAAGGTAAGCACTTCTCCACGAGTGTTTTGTTCACCCTCGCAGAAATTCGAAACAAGCATTATAATCACATTTCAAAATTTGATCTGAAGTCAAAAGGTCGCCGTCGATGATCGTGCCAAGACGTCTTTTCATACATTATGCCGGGAGATCTCTTGGTTTGTCTGGCCAAAAAACCCAATAATGTACCTTTATGCCCCAAAACAAATCGTACGAGAAATGCTTGTGACACGAGAACAACGGTCCGAGGATAGTCGCTGAAATTATTTAGAGGTACGACTTTGGAACTATTTGAGTTGGACTGGCATATTAAAGAAACCCTTTTATTGGTGTGACTTTTTTCAAGTTTGGTCCCAAATGACGTTATACAGGCTTCGTTCGTGTATGTTACACTGTATTATATACCTTTCCCGGGTATAGACACAGATACACCGAAGCTTATTTGTAAACATCTTACTGTAATGTAGTCTACTTGCACATATATTGGCGTTGTTGAGTTGAACAACTCATTCGTACTTCATTATTATGTACATCGTATTTCTATTTGCATGTAGGCTTTATAAGAACTTAGCTTTAACACCAAACCCGAGAATTCAAAACCAGTGAGCTGGGATTTTCCTGGCTTGCCACCCAGCATATAAGCATCACAGAAGTAACATTTGCGGAAGCGGGATGGTTCCGCTAATGGTGAATCCTCCATGTTCCTTCTCGTCATTTAACCTCGGCATGTTAACCCTTCTGCACTTTCCCTGCCCAGACTTACAAGATTACATGTGAAGGGCAAATGTGATGTAATAATAGTATTTCACTCATGTATTATCTTGTCTTTAGTCGATAAGACCAGTGCTGGAAGGTCTGACGCCTACATTCAGTAATGAACTTTCTGTACTGCCAGTATTTTTGGCGACTGAAGGAGGGAAAAAATTTAAATTGATCCTTCCTGATTTGCATATAAGCTACGCTACATGTAAGAACTGGATATCACATCGTGCCAGTGTGTTCTCTCCCTCTATTTGTTTTGTCTCTGTGAGCCGTTTCATGTTGTTTCTTTTTTCTTAATATTGATCTCTTGATAAAACAAAATTATAAAATGTATATCAATGGCGAAAATACAAATTACATCGACCTCTTTTGACTAGACCACATCTGGCAAACATCCCTGCAAACACAAAACAATACATGACAACAGACAGGCATAATTACAAAGTTAAGTTTGGCCTTTTGATGGCCTTAAGTTTGAAGTTAAGTTTAAACCTTAAGATGGCCATAAGTTAAGTTTAGCCTTCAAATCACAGACGGCTCGATGGTTAAACCAGTAACACAATCCCTCAAAATAAATGCATAATTTTACGTGAAGAAATCAACATGAAAGCAGAAGTACTTAAAAGTTTCCAATGATATCGAGAAACATATAAGTATATGTACGTAACATTCATTTGCGCTTTATTTGAAATGTTTACGACAACAGTTTTTTATACCTTGGAACGAAAGCCTTAACATACTTGTGTTTTTTTTTCTCACGAAGCACAACTTTTTGATGTTCGCTTAGACTCGATTCCCTGGTTTAAAAGAATACTCCAATGCGAAGGTCCGCGGTTTTATGTAAATTTTTATATATTTGACATTTACATATTTGGCAACCTTAATGCTAAAAGAGACACCATCGGGATTTTACGAAAGCAATACTGAAATAGGCGAAAAACCAGAAACCAGTAGGGTGCCTTCCCCGGCTCAACGACGAGAAGGTACCTAAACACCATCATAGAGACATGTAAGAGAATCATGTAGAGTAAACAATCCAAGACCCAATTCTTTAGGCGTGAAGGGTTTGATTGGTTTGCTTAGCACCAGTCTGCTGAACTAGTATGCTTTATACTGCAAAACCACACAATCACAGCTTCGTATTTCAGCAAAGCTTTACTAAAATCTCCAATCCACTGGGATTCTCGGGTGTCTTTTTATCCCGAAACAGCCCTGTTCAAACTAATCACGTTATTCTGCCAAAATTTAGGTAAACGACGTAGGTGCACCTGGCAAGTACAGCTTTGAAAATTCTCACTCCTATTTTTAGAATCTGTGAAACAGACGACCCTCTCCTACCACCCCTCTCCCAACTCCTTGGACAGTATAAATAAGGGGTTATCTAAAGGTAACTTGCACAAGTTCACCATTCAACTATAGTGTGACAAGATGTTGTTGGTGGCCCTTGCCTGCTTACTTCTGGCAGCTCATGTCAGCTGCCATTCTAGCTACATGGACCGTATTCCTAATGGACACAAAGTTCCCAACCCGCGAAGTCCGGGAACCTACTGGGAGGCCTCGGGCCACACGACACCAGACGATGGCGACGGTTTGAATCAATTTGGGAAGGTAAGTTTCGATTTTTAACATTAAAGACGCTGAGATGAGGTGTCCATAGATGTATTGTTATTCAAACTGTTAATATCGGAAAGTTTTCAGGAAGACATACCTGTTTGGCACATTGCTCTGGAGTACAGGTGTTTCACAAACTGTCTCTGCAAAAGACACTGATTTTCACTGGCGGTGGTAAGATTCCATTTTCAGCTTTGAAGACTAGAAAGGCTCACTTGTCCATGCAAATTAAGAGTGCAAACCCTTAACATTGGGAAGTTTCCAGGAAGGCATATCTCTTCATACTCCAGAGCAATGTACTAGTTTTGGCACAAACTGTCCCTTTAACACACCGATATGTTCATTAACAATGTCTTCTTTATACAACCTGTATATTAGACGAAACTAGGCAGATTGCATTTAATTTTACGAAGTAAATACATAACCATTTAAATAATGAAGTGGCGAGTTTGGTTTTAAGGTTCAAAATAAATACAAGGATATCTTTAGCGAGCAAGTTATGTAGTATGTTGTATTAATAAATGCCTGTTTGTACACGTCACAGTGTCTACACCTATTTATTCAATAGTCTAAACATTGCATAACATAGAATAATTCGGGCTATTTTAATCGAATGAAGCTGATCAAACACGGGAAAAACGTCCCCAATAAATAACAACTGCAGCTGGATTCGAAAAGGCGAGCTCAATTGTCACAGTGTAGTGGCCTAAACTCAAGCAGGGTGCACATGCAAACGGCTAAATTTAAGATAAAACAGAAGTACAAGCATCATGCATCTCTCCAACTTGTGAAATTTGTAAAGAATTTCTAGACTCTGGAAGACGGCTGTTTCCAAAATTTGTCTTGTGATCGCTTGGTTTGGGTGTACATAATATGCTAAGGCTATGCGAGATGAAAACTGATGAGACAGTATATGCCAGACTGTCGCATATGTAGGACCTTTGAACAACTGTTTCTCTCAATTTATTTCAAAACTTCTGTCGTCACCAAAAAGGATTTCAAGCGCATGGGTAATCAGTGGACGACTCAGCTGTGCCAGATGGACTCTGATGGTGACGGTAAAACTAACGGTGCCGAATTGGGAGATCCAAACTGTCAGTGGCGTCCTGGCTCCACCCCTGCAGGTCCTGCCACCGGACATCCAGGTACATCCGCGCGCATGTCCAAACAGACATATATCTGAACACACACACTGGCATTCCCTTTAAAAAGAGACATGGTCGCCAAAAATTTGGATTTTTAAACAAATTCTGATAAAGATTTATTTATTTGATTGGTGTTTTACACCGTACTCAAGAATATTTCACTTATACGATGGCAGCTAGCATTATGGTGGGAGGAAACCGGGAGGAGCAGAGAAACCCACGACCATCCGAAGGTTGCTGGCAGACCTTCCCACGTACGGCCGAAGAGGAAACCACCATGAGCTGGACTTGAACACACAGTGACAGCATTGGTGGGATTCTGATTATGACGTCTTAAACGGAAAGACCCCCGTAAAAATGAACTTCGGGTGAGTGAAAATGCCATTAAAAACTGTACCTGAAAATACCTTCACTGAATTTTTTAGATTTGTTTTCACCAAAAAAAACGTAGTCAAATGTTTGATAGTATGGTGGGTTTTATTGACCATATTGACGATGTGCTTCACCAATGACCTCAAGCCAACTTTTATATGGCCTTAAAGCAGAAATTTAATGTCATATTTGCGATTCCATACACAGGCAAACATTACAGGAGTACTCTTTACAAGAACAATATTCAGAGCTGAACATAACGGTGTTTAGAAAGTTGTATGAACCACTCTGGTGAACCACATTATCAATATTGTCCATAAAACCCATCATGCAATCCAAATATTTGACTGCGTTTATTTTGTTGAAAAAAAATTTTAAAAATTCAGTGAAGGCATTGTCAAATACAGTTTTTAATGGCCTTTTCACTCACACTGTGTTAATTTCTAAGTGGTCTTTCCGTTTAACGAAGTTTTGAATTTCGTTCATAAACCTAAATCAGTCACGTTCATATGAAAAATATTCATTGGATATGTAGCTTGTACGAACTCAGCAAGTTCTATAGTTCTTCGAATTCATCACAAAGAGGGTGGGTCATTTGGCCTCAGTAATATTCAAACAAAAGCATATCTGCAGTCGTTCCGGATCAGTCTATGTTGGCTAAACGAACTCGGATAATTTCGAATTGTGATACACATAGATGCGTATACAGTATAGCAGCTTAAATAGCGTTGAGAATAGGTTACCAATAATATTCTCATTGAACTATGAGTCAGAAACTTGTGTCTGTTCGACGTTTAACTCCGCGCCAACAAGAACATTTGCACCCCCTATCAAGCAGTAATTTGCGACCATTGACCATCCATTACAACTCTACACTTGCTTGTCAACTTGCTGAGCTCTCTTTTATACCTCTTTTTGACCGATCCTGTGACCAGCGAGCCGTAAGTCCTTCTCTTACGCGTGTCACCAGCCACTCTTGTTTACATATAGAGTTTACCGAGTCCTGTGCGCATGCTCCATTTCCAATGAATTTACAACCCCTCATATAAATACTCTGACAGACTTTTCGGTTTTTTGCCTTGTTATTTTTAAACATTCACTTAACGTACAATAGTGGGGGTTTGATTAACGAAAAGCTTGTAACTTTTCTTTCTTGAGAAAAATACCTAATACTCATGTCATTCTGTAATAACGCCTAAATACCTAATATTTGGGCCACCATGTCCCTTTAAGTTTAAGCCTAATGACACGCCAGAACACACATCATGACTTTCACTCATGCTTAAGGCTAACGATACCCTAACACACACCGTGACATTCACTTAGGCGTTAGGCTAACGATACCCTAACACACACGCGTTGACATTCACTCAGGCTTAAGACTTATGATACATGAAAACAATTCGTGACAATGACCCAGACCTAAAGGTAACGACACCCGAACACACTTTAGGATATTCACCTAGGCTTAAAGCTAGGGATACCCGAACACACATCATCTCATGGCTTCCTAAGAATTCCAGAATAAAAACGGGTTTATTGAGCTACCAACCACGCCAGAAAAACATGGTCTCTTTTCAAGCCTCGCCCGAAATAACTAAAATCAACTTATTTGTTGCCTTTTCCTTTAAACTCAAAACTAATGATATCGTGACATTCGCTTCAAACTTAAAACTGGCGATACCTCAACATAAATCATGACATTCACATAAGCTTAAGAAATGCACGAAATTCTGCATCTTCCACAACGCTGAAATATTTAGTGTGAATCTCGGCAAACGCAGCTTTACATTTTGGAACCTTATGTAAACAACACGGTATAGTGAACTTTTACATGTAACGTGTATCTTGTTTTCTTCTCGTCTGATCTTGGGCAGCTTCAGAGCTTCACAAATAACCTACAGCGATCCCGAGGCCAGACCTCTCAAACAGACTACAGGAGTCAGTTTCTTAAAAGGTACTTTGTGTTAAGTAGCCCTTAGCTAAGTGTGCTTTATATCCATACAACATGGGCTGTCATGGTAATTAACTTTTTACTAAAGCAAGCAGACTTCATGAAGTTGGGTAAGTACATATAAAAAAGCTGAAAGCATTCAAATTCACAGATAAAGAGAATTCATACGTTTAGATGTTTTGGCATTGTTTTGACTTTCAGCTTACAAGGATAATACAGGTGGAGGGAATAGCGTGTTTCAGGGGATATCTCTCCCCCAACCCGACAGCACGGCAGGAAGCGAGTACCAAGGTCACGAATCTGAGCATCATCACAGTAAAGAAAAAGAGCACCACCACAGTCACGAAAAAGAGCACCACCACAGTCACGAAAAGGACAAGCACCACAGTCACGAAAAGGACAAGCACCACAGTCACGGAGACTAATAGCTCAACCTGTGAGTGTGTTCTGCACTTATTTGTACATGGACGTAAAATTTGTATTCTTTGTCCTGATTTAGGTAATGAAAATACTTTTATAAGTGCTGTTTATCTCTTTCCTGTGACTTTGTTCGTTTGTTGGTTGAGTGAAAACTTTGAATTACTAGAACAGTTCTGGGCAAAAGTAGCATCAGCTCACTGGGAAGAATTATACCTCCCGCTCATAGTATTTACCGTAATTCTTCTAATTTTGGAACAGATGTGAGTAAATGTGTATCTCAGTTGCGGTTTGATTACAATTGTTCATATATAGGCTGCGAATACGCGAAGATACTCAATACGATTAACCTACGGCCCTTAGACCCAGGCTAAGCCGTAATAGACACAATTATGAAACAGAATCCCGGGATATTGGACACTCGGTACGTGTTAATTCACATGGGGGATGTACTTACCGTATATTTTAAGCAATTTGCTATGAAGATGGAATATCCTTGACACAATGGCATTTTTCAGTAATAATTTGGGACGTTGACTGAAATAACCAAACAACTCACAAGATTTAATAAACGCTACCAGGCGAGATATGTATGCGCTATATGCAGGAGCCTTGGGTATGTTGTGGCGTGCAGAGTATCGTTCCTTCGCCCGTATCGGGGGAGTGGGGGATTGTTGCCAAGTACGTTCAGATTTGTCTATTTAATTGATTGGTAGCTTATGTGGCCCTCAAGAACAGTCTACTTTTGAATTCAGTGCGATGAGTTACAGCTATCACAGTCCTCTTCATCGTAGTTTTCAGCCGCTGACCAGGAAAATCATGAGATCAGATCCAGGTCTTGCTGGTTCAGCTATGGTTTTCAAAGAGGTGTTCTTGTCAGGCTTCAAGCTTCATACAAGTGATGGATTCTTCGGTGCCGCTTTAAATTCATTTATTTTTTCGAATGTTGTTTAATTCAATAATTTTTGCCTATACGATGGTGGTCACATCAATCGGTGGTAAAAATCGATCTGTCCAGTGTGTATTACTGCGGTAGCTTCTGGACAAAGTTCTGCCGGTGTTCGCTCTGCCAGTGTTTTCCCTCCTGTGCCCGCATCACCTCTGATGGTTACTCCAGTGCTTTCTGCATCTTCCAGTCCTCAACTCGCCAGTGACGGGTCCTCCATTGCATTCTACGCCAGTGATGGTTCTTGTAGTGCTGTCTGCCCCAGCGGTGGCTCTCGCTCTTCTAGTGTTGGTTTCTTCATGCAGTGCTCTCTCCACCAATGCTGATTCCTCCAGTTCTCACCCTTGTAGTGATGTTTCCTCCATACAGTGCTCTCTCCGCCAGTGAGGGTTCCTCCAGGGATCGACCTTCTAGCGATGGTTCCTTCACGCAGTGCTTTCTCCGCCAGTGACTGTTCATCTACACAGTGCTCTCTCCGTCAGTGCTGATTCCTCCAGTTCTCACCCTACTAGTGATGTTTCCTCCTCGTAGTGCTCTCTCCACCAGTGAGGGTCTTTCCAGGGCACGACCTTCTAGTGATGGTTCCTTCACGCAGTGCTCTCTCCGTCAGTGATTGTTCATCCACATAGTGCTCTCTCCGCCAGTGATGGTTCCTCCATTTCTCGCGCCTCTATTGATTGTTCCTCCAGTTCTCGCGCCTCTATTGATGGTTCCTACAAGCTGTGCTCTGTCAGTGCTGATTCCTCAACGCAGTGCTCTCTCCGCCAGTGATGGTTCCTCCACACAATTCCCTCTCCGCCAGTGATGGTCTTCCAGTATTCACCCCGCTAATGATGGTTCATCCACGCAGTTCTCTCTGCCAGTGATGGTTCCTCCAGTTTTTGCCTCTCTAGTGATGGTTTCTCAATGCAGAGCTGTCTCCGTCAGTGCTGGTTCCTGAACGCACTTCTCTCTCTGCCAGTGATGGGTCCTCCAGTTCTCGACCCGGGTTTCTCTCTATCAGTGATGGTTCCTTCACGCAGTGGTCTCTCCGTCAGTGATGGTTCGTCCAGTTCTCGCTCCACTGGTGATGGTTCCTCCACGCAGTGCTCTTCCCGGCCAGGCATGGTTCATCTAAGCAGTGCTCTCTTCGTCAGTGATGGATCCATTGCCGTTTTCTCTGGATATCGCTCGACTAATCAATGTTCATTCGGTCTTCCCCGTCAATGCCTCCACAAAATATTCACAATTTTGTCCTTTTCCTGTCCAGGACTACAAAGTTACATGCGGAAGGAAAATGTGATGTAATAATAGTATTTCAGTCAGATGTTATCTTGACTTTAGATAATAAGATCAGTGCTAGAAGATCTATAACCTACAGCAAACGAACTGTCAATACTGCCAATAATGTTTTGTGACAGAAGCAAACGGAAAGCAAAGAAACCTGATATAAAACAAAACGTTCACTGAAATTAATGTGGTTACCTGGTTGTTTGTAGTAAGAACTAAAAAATGAATTATGTATTACATAATCAAATTATATATTATATGATCAAACTATATATTACATAAAAGAATTATACGTTACATTATATAATAAATTATATAATTCTTGAGGGAATGACTGACTATGGTCAAACACCATTTTGACTTTATTACAGCCATATCGTCGCCAAAGACGAAAATGTTGGCATTTTCATTGTTCCATCAGTTTTGCTCTGACGATTGCAAATAAAAATAATACCGGAATGCTCCAGTAGCGCCATGATTGTCAAAATGATATAACAGATGATATACTAGCACGAAATTATGACACGAGGGTACGAAGCAATGGCACGATGGCGATAAGTGATGACACGACGACACCACATCGTACTAGCGGTTCATGTCGTCTTGCTATTGCTTTGTAGCATCCTACCGTCGTTTCCTGTCATCCTGTCATCACTTTTTATTATGGCACCACTGTGTGCTATTGAAACCACCTGGCTTCGTACAGTTGCGTCATGGCGTCCGGACATGATGTCTTCATCATCGAAATTTTTCAGAGATCGATTAAATAATGCTACAAAACAATGGTCATTGTACCATCGGTTCTCATTCACATTGTAGGTGCAGCCCTTGTGTGTAGATGTTAACATTGCTCAAGCTTATAGACGATGGTGAACTAGCATTAAACTTCTTCTCACTTGCATGTTCAGATAAGAAACCTGCGCCCGATATTAGCAAACCGAATATCATTCTCCTGATGCATTCTCCGCTCCTCGATTTGCTGCTCTATGAGCCGTTTTTCTCTGTATATGCTGTTTAAATCTGACATTGGTTTCTTGATAAAATAGAAATATATACAAAAAAGTATATTGTAGATAGCAATAGATTTTATGCTGATCTCCTTTGGCTAGACCATCCCTGACAAAAATCCTGGAAAATAATTCATGTAAATGTGTTTTAATGCAAACGTAAAGTAATGCAACACAACAAGACTTGAATACAGAGCTAAGCAAGAACTTCTGGAAATCGCCAATGGTTGGTAAGGATCGAAGTTTCCAAATCACAGTTCTGACCCTCAACTCTTAAAATGATATCTAGAACCAAATTCCGAAACACCAGCCTCGTCAATAAAATTAAAATTGGTATCTCTTTCGTCATAATTTAACGAAAGATATTACCTGTTCGTATACAAGCAGTCAAAACTTCCCAATAAAAATGAAAAAACATACGTCAAAGAAAAAGGACACTGCCAGCATTTAAGGGAAATGATATTAAATCTCGGACAAACCCGACACCAATGGGATACTTTCTTCCACTCAATGGCGGTACCTTACCAGTTGGCCAAAAACACGACATGCAAAATGCAGAAATGAATAAATAGACGAAGCAGTTTAGGCTTGTTTACGCTATAAAGTTACCCATGGAAAAGTTTAATTTTTTAGTTTAATTCCAGTCTGTTGTACTTTATAAAATGCCATATATCGCAAAACCGAACAATCCCGCCTGCATGCTTCAGCGATACTTTACTAAATTACATAATCAGTTTAATACTGGGCGTCTTTCTCTCCCATAACAGCTCTGCTGAAAGTAAGCACATTAATCCAGAGTTTAAACACCTTCACACCTGTCGCTTCAATCTGCACAAAATCAAAGGACACAAAAGCACCAGATAAGTGCGGTTTCAAAACATTTTATTGTTGTTTTTAGAAGTTTTGAAACCTTAAATGAACCGGCACCCCCCACCCCCTGACTCCCCGGGCAATATAAATAAGGGTTTGTCTAAATGTAACGAGCATCAGTTCACCGGTCGCCACTTGTGGGACAGGATGTTGTTGGTGGGACTTGCCTGCTTTCTTATGGCAGCTCATGTCAGCTGCCATTCTAACTACATGGACACAATTCCTAATGGACACAAAGTTCCCAACTTCCGAAGTCCGGGGACCTACTGGGAGGCCTCGGGCCACACGACACCAGACGATGGCGACGGTTTGAATCAATTTGGGAAGGTAAGTTTCGACTTTTAACTTTAAAGACGCTGAGATGAGGAAGCAAATTGCAGACTCAGGTGTCCATAGATGTATTGTTATTCAAACTGTTAATATCGGAAAGTTTTCAGGAAGACATACCTGTTTGGCACATTGCTCTGGAGTACAGGTTTTTCATAACCTGTCTCTACAAAAGACACTGATTTTCACTGGCAATGGTTACTTCAATTTCAGAAGAATTTGGAAAGACTACATTTAGTTTTACAAAGTAAATTCGGAACTGTTTGAGTAATAAATGGCTAGTGCTTGGTTTCAAGAGTCAAAATCACAGGGAAGTGTTGTACTCTGTTACATGTAACGGCAAAACCCAATGCAGCGATTGACGAGACCATGGTCTTCAGGGGCACTGCAGTACACATAAAACAATCTTTAAAGTGAAAAACAGCACATGTTCAAAGTTAAGTTTGCCGAAAAGGTTGGGCAATAATACGTCTCTTTCAGTGAAGTATTTTTCTAACAGCTACTATGTGGAGAGTGGAAATTGTCATTTAACCGCGCTCCGTCTGCTAGCAGGAAACGTAGCCATTCTATGTGGGCCGTGACGTCATTTTTCGAAGCCCCGAACACTCCTGTCACCTGAGACTTTAGTTGCTAGGGTTGTCGTTGAAACTAAAGTACATATGTAAATTTATAACATGAAATGACCAAGAAAAACACAATGGTCTGGAAATCTCTCAATCTCTCATAAGCGTAAAAGCATGCGCGCCTTCAGATCACCAGTAGGCAGCAATATACTCCACATTTCAAACGAAGATAATTCAGCAACCATTTCATATAAATCCAAAAGGCTTTTGTATTCAAGAGAGAAGTTTGTAATCTTTTCAATGAACAGTACCTCAGTCATGAGCTGTCCCTTAGGTACAGAACTCATACACGTTTGGCAGTGTTCTGAATTTCAGCTCCCAAGGATAACACAGGTGGAGGGGACGGGGGGGGGGGGTCCACGTGATAACCCTTCCTCCAGCCCGAAAGCACGACAGAAAGCGAGCATCACGGTCACGGATGTGAGCACAACCACGGTTATGATAAAGACAAGCACAACCATGGTGTCGATAAAGACAAACACAACCACGGTTATGACAAAGGCAAGCACAACCATGGTCACGATAAAGACAATCACAAACACGGTCACTATAAAGACAAACACCACTGTAAGGAAGACAAATAATCACTCAAGTAGTTAGTGTATCTGTACGATAATGAACATACGTGTCTATGGGCGCGAAATTGTTGTCCTTTGTACTCATTGTGAAAGTACTTTCACAAGTAAGTATTGTTT
The DNA here is from genome assembly GCA_016165875.1 of Acanthopleura granulata. Classification (NCBI taxonomy): domain Eukaryota; kingdom Metazoa; phylum Mollusca; class Polyplacophora; order Chitonida; family Chitonidae; genus Acanthopleura; species Acanthopleura granulata. The sequence continues at coordinate 10,832,183 of JABBOT010000002.1, forward strand.
ATCTCGCTCATGTGATTTTGTCTATCTGTTAGTTGATTGACGACTGTGTACCCGCACAGTTGTGGACAAGAGTAACATCGGTGAATTGGGAATTATGATAGCTCCCCGCCCCCGACAGTGTTTACCTTAATTCGTTCAATATTTGGGATGAATATTAGTACTGCTAAAAGCAAAGTTACGTTTCTCTTCCAGTTGTTTCATGATAGTAAAAGTATAGACTTGTTGTGTATTAGATGAAATAACATACTGTCTGCCTGTCTTAATGTCTGCAACTATATGGAAAAGAAATTAGTCACGAATGTGGAAGCAAATTTGTGCACAGCTTAGTCTTGGGGCCTACCGCCAATGTACTGAAATTGTGGCGGTAATCTGAATCCAGGATTTGAAAGCGATTCTTCTTCCTTGCGACATAGCACACACGTCCAGGGTATTGTCCCTTTGTTTGAGCGGCGAGGAGCGGGAGTGGGGGGAGGTTTGTACATTTGGCTACGATGGAGATTTGCCCACTTGCAATGCCTTCAAGATTGTTCATTTATTTGATTGGTGGTTTATGCAGCACTCGAGAACAGTTCACTTTTGAATTCAGTTGCAGGGGATCATCCTTAGTTTTTACCCGCTGACAAATGAGATGACACGATCAGATCCAAGTCTCCCTGGTTCAACTAAGGCTTTTGGGTGACGTGTTTGTTCCAGTTATTTGGCAAAGAACAGGCCACTTCGAATTCATCCATCCATGAATCTGACAGGCGTCATACAAGTGGCAAATTCTTCAGTGGTGCCTTAACTTTATTTACTTATTCCACCGTTGTTTAACGACGCACTCAAAAATATTCGCTTAGACCATGGATGGAAGAATCCAAGGTGTCTAGAGAAAATCATTTTGGCAAGTTACTGACAAAGTTTGCCTCGTGTGACTGGCCATAAACAAACATTCCTTGGGAATGAATCTCGGTTCTCCGGTGTCCACTCTGCAGATGATGGTTGCTCAAGTGGATATTCCCTCAGTGATGGCTTCCCCAGTGCTCGCCTCACTTGCAATGATTTCTCCACTGATCTCTCCGCCAATGGTGCCTCCACCAGTGCGCTCTCCTTCACTGATATCTTCGCCAGTGAAGACTCTACCAGTGCTCTCTCCGCCAGTGCTGGTTCCGTCAGTGCTCGTACTGCCAGTGACGGGATCCTCAGCCCTCGCTTCGCCATAGATGGTGTCTTCCATGCCCGTCCCGTAAGTGTGGTTTTCTCTTGTGCTGAGTTGACGGCGGTTCCTTTTCTACTTGCTTGGACTGTGTAAAAGTATAAAATCTTCACCCTTCTGCACTGTTCCTGCTCAGGTTTCTACATTACACGTGAAGGCCCAGTGGGGTCGAGTAATGGTATGGCCTATCAGATATCTTCTCATGAGATGATAAGGCCAGTGCTGAAAGGTCTGCCCCGACCTTTCTGTACCGAGAGTGTTAAATACAAAAGGAAATGGAGAACACTCTAAGATCTTTGCATGGAATTAGAAAAATACATACTGAATATGACCATTGCTTAATTTTGATTCAGAGGGAAACTTTTTTAACATTTTTACGGAATATTTGCCTGACAGCAGGCCATTACTCCACTGGTCTCGTCCCAGCCAGGACTACAGGACCGTACATCCACATATCCACCATTATTCCAATTTTGTTGTCCCGGTATTTCTGCGTAGAAGTGTACTACGAAGGAGAAATCAGAACAAACTTTCTAATCCATCAAATTGAGAAGTATGTCTTACAAGATCACAATGCTACAACTCGAGCTTTTCTGAATTAATAACCCTATCTTTGGTATTCTCACTTTGATGTACTTTAATCATTAACTTCTTCCTTTCTTACTGACTTCTCGGGAAGCTAGTGGTAAGCATTCGAGGTACATGACACAGCGTCAATATTACACAGCGACATTCATTGGATTTGAACTTTGCTTAGTACTGTGTACGATGTAGAATTTCATGGAAATCAAAGTAATTAAACATAATGAGCAAAACATAATGCATAAATACGAAGTTAATAATGCCTTTTGTTCTGGTTGATTGATTGTGTGATACTTAACGCAATGCTCAGGAGCTTATATTTATTTATTTATTTGACTGGTGTTTTACACCGTACTCAAGAATATTTCACTTATACGACGTCGGCCAGCATTATGGTAAGAGGAAACCGGGCAGAGCCCAGGGGAAACCCGACCACCGTTAGCAGGTTGTCAAGAGCTTATAGGCTAGGAAACTAGAACGCCAGGGTAAACCACCTTGTGACTAACAAACATTTGGACTTAAAGTCGCAACCAAAACATCGAGCGCTAGATTCGAAAACGTGTCCTAATTGGTCAAGAGCCTAATAGTAGTAGCAGTCAACCCCTGTTTCTGAATACCTTGGCACCAGAATCTATACAATATATACTGTTCTCGTCACGCACGTCCTTCAGGAAACGTTCATTCAGGTTGTCCTGGTGTAAAGTATACTCTGTCTGGATAGAATCTGGTGTAAAGTATATTCTAGCTGGATGGGCCCTGGTGTAAAGTATACCCTTGCTGGATGGGCCCTGGTGTAAAGTATACTCTAATTGGAGGGGCCCAGGTGTAAAGTATACTCTAGCTGGATTGACCCTGGTGTCAAGTGTACTCCTGGGGTCAGGTATACACAAGCTGTGTGGACCACGCATTAAAGCATACTGTAGCTGAATGGGTCCTGGTGTAAAGTGTACTCTAGCTGGATTTACATTATAGTGTTGCCATGAGAATCATAGCGTAAGCATACTCTCCATAACAGAAAGCATAATCTAGCTGAATAGGCCCTGGTGTATACTATACTCTAGTTCGGTTGGCTCTCCAGTATGATAAACTCTGGCAAAGAAGGGCCGTGGAGTAAAGCACACTCTAGATAAGAGGGCCCTAGATGGGTAAAGTATGCTTTAGGTGAATGGGCGGGCCCTGGTGTTAAGTCAACTTTAGTTGGGTGAGCCGTAGTGTAGCTTACACCAAAGCTGGGTGGGTTCTGATGTAAATTATACTTTAGCTGTTTATTAACTCATGTAAAGAATACCCTACCTGGATAATTCGGGCATATAACATACATAAAGCTTGCTTTAGCTGGGTCGGCTCTACTGTGAAGTTTACTCTAGCTGGATTACATTATGGTTGAAAGTAACAGTACTGCTAATTCGCCATGGCAAAAACAGTTCACGCCAAAACAGGGACATTTTCGCCAATTTTACAGATATACTACTTAGAAAGGTAGACCCAAAACCAATAGAAAATCCTTAATCATTATGCTTAATCGCCGTCTACAATAATAAATTATGCTAAGTCTCCAAACGACACACCTCCATATGTTTTTCTTTAGCTAGATATCGCTTTTGACAGTAACCACATTATTCTTAGGTAATTAGGTAAAACCAAATGTCAGCTTCTGGTCTTGAGACTTGAGCCTGCACATCAGGTAATAGCGCACATGTACGAGAAAAATGCAAGATCCAAACTTTTAAACTTTATTTTTAGAAGCTTTGAAACCTAAACTGATACACGCCCAACACTCCCTGGACAGTATAAATAAGGGCTTATCTACGACAGGTTCCCAGACGTTCGCCGCTAGTGATCACCATGTTGTTGGTCGCCTTTTCCTGCTTACTTCTGGCAGCTCATGTCAGCTGCCATTCTAAGTATATGGACAGCATTCCTAATGGACACAAAGTTCCCAACCCGCAAAGCCCGGGTACCTACTGGGAGGCCGTCGGGCACGCGACACCGGATGGCGACGGTTATAATCAATTTGGAGAGGTGAGATTCAATTTTGAATTCGAACAGGATCTATTAGGATGTATTGCTTGTATACAGACACTGACATGTACAGTGAAAAGATACTACAGAATAAATTTTTTTCACACGATGGCTTTGCAAAGTATGCTGATGCCACGTCGTCTTTATTTGGTCTGTATATCCTCTACTACTTCAGGTAAATTTGACAGAGTGCCCTTAACTTACAAAAAGACCAGAGGTGTTTAGATAATAAAATTTCTAGATTTATAACATCTACAGGATGTACATCTTTACTGTGCACATCGTTTGATATATTATCATACAAAAGGTCGGTTTTTACTCTTATCCTCACGAATGTAAATTTCATTACACATTGTCATCACTTTCATCTTTTTTCACCTTTTTTAAGCCTTTTATGTTATTTTACGCTTTACAATCATGACTATTTTACTAGAATGGCGCATGTCATGTTTATGAGGGAAGGAAATTGGAGTCCGAGGAAAGCCACTGCAAATTAGTGGTATCCGATAAAACCCCCTAAAAAAGCTAACAAGCTAACTATCTTGCCACCGTCAGTACCTTGCAAAGGGTCTTCGGTTCACCCCAAGCACTTCAGTTTCCTCCGCAAGTAAAGAATTCTTGATTTGTTTATTTATTTGATTGGTGTTTTACTCCGTACTCAAGAATATTTTTTTACTTACACGACGGCGGCCAGCATTACTGTGGGAGAAACCTACGACCATCCACTGGTTGCTGGTAGACCTTCCCGCGTACGACCGGAGAGGAAGCCAGCACGAGCTGGACTTGAACTCACAGCAGCTGCATCATTGGGAGGTTTCTAGGTCATTGTGCTGCGCTAGCGCGCTAACAGACTAAGCCAAGGAGGCCCCAAGAATTCTTCAGTATGCTGGTAAACAACAATCAAACAAATAAACAAACTATATGAAAATAGCTGTTGACTGGTGCATGTATGCGTAAACTAGTAAACAAATATTTCATCTTGATATTCATTCCTAACCAAAAAGGATTTCAAGCACATGGGTAAACAATGGACGACTCAACTGTGCCAGATGGACTCGGATGGTGACGGTAAAACTAACGGTGCCGAGTTGGGAGATCCGAACTGTCAATGGCGTCCTGGCTCCACGCCTGCTGGGCCAGCCACTGGACATCCAGGTACATCCGCGCGCCTGTCCGTACAGACATATACCTACCCACAGTCCAGTCATATTTGCCGCAGTTCAGTTTGGTATAGACAGCGTTAAATACCAATCAATCAGCTTAATCAGTAAAATAATAGCTAATAATCTAATCCCCTTAACCTCCTGACAGCGAAAATTAAGCCCAATGTAGCACACTTCACAACTATGGTGGAATTCAGGCTCGCGAGTTTATGCAGGTTTAGGCGAGATAGGGTGAGGGCTCTTGTGATCTAACGCGACGAAAAGCTGTAATGTTACAGTGGCTGCAAACAGCTCTTAAGCCGACGGGCCGGATTTGTATATTCAGTCTAGTGGCTACTTTGTAAAATGACGCCTTTAAGCAGCGTTAGTTCGCAATAACCCCTACCCTATCTTGTCTAAACTTGCGTGAATCGGCGAGGCTTGTTCGCAGTTATTACACTGGTTTATACTGAACACGCATCATGACATTCGCTTAAACGTAAAACTAACGTCAGGGCTGTTTCTATCAGAAGGTCGACATATTTAACTATCCGATGAAGAATTGGCCAGAACTCAAATTCGAATGCACTAAGCATGGGACCTGGTAAATAACTAAGGCAGTACATGAAGATCGAAAGCGCCGTCATGTTGTCGGCTAATTAAATCAGACATGGTGCATTCTCCACCGCGAGAACCAAGTCGTGTGAGGCGATATTGTGTTCCTGGTTTTTCTAACATGGCGTATCGCACGGCCTTCTGAAAGCCCCAGATTAAAAATTGATTTATAGGTCTACTAAGCACCCCATTAAACTCTGATTTCGGCCAGATAGGTCTGTTTCCATGTCTCTTGTAAAATAACGAAAGTAATGTGACTTTTGTCTATCCCTTTAATGCGTATGACAAATACAAAATTCTTACTCAAGATGATTCCTTATAATATTGCTTTGATTTTCAGGTTATAAGGACAACACGGGAGGAAGGGACGGTGGGTTTCACGGGATATCCCTCCCCCAACCCGAGAGCACGGCAGGAAGCGAGTACCAAGGTCACGAATGTGAGCACCATCACAGTAAAGAAAAAGAGCACCACCACAGTCACGAAAAGGAGCACCATCACAGTCACGAAAAGGACAAGCACCACAGTCATGAAGACAACTAAGAGTCCAACTTCTGAGTGTATCTGTACAATAAAGAACTATTTTGTATATGGGCATAAACATTTGAATTACGGGATGGAACTATTTTTATAAGTAAATGTTTTTCATTTCGTGTCTCGTTGCGTTTACATTACACACGTTTGTTAAATGAAAGAGAGGGGCGTACCACAACTAATCCAAAAAACTGACCGCCGTCTGATAAGTAAAAACATTTTTTCAATTCATCCAACCAAATTAAAAAATAATGAAATAAATATACAATTCGATAAGACAAAAGTGCCTATTGAAGTTGAAAATAACATATGAGAGAATAAAGAAATTTTAATCAACCAGAAGATTTTTGAAATATCCTTAACACAGCCGCGTCTGCTTACGATTCAACAAAGGCTATCCCGCTATGTATTCACAGTCTTCAGTAAAATATCTCTTTCATGTTGGGACATTTCCACAGACTTCAAAGAAGGTTTCAACTCTCTGGCTCACCAAGCACAATTAACTGTGTTTTCCATCATTCAGGTAGCATTTCGTGTAAAATCAATTGCATCGCTACTAAACAAAACCTTAGACAAAACTAAAATTTCCGCAGCTGGGAAAGTATCCTGTACAGTAAAAGGCAACGAAGGAACTCTTCTTGAAATTTGTTATCACTGGTGTAGATTGTGAGCAATGCGTATTGGACCGCTTTAAAATTAACATGTGCTGTGTATAAACCGCTGAGAAATATTTACTTTCTCCTGTTGTGACGCCTTTACTTTGCTTATTTCCTTGTGACAGGACTTATCACTTTACTTAGAGGACTCAGCATTCCCCTTTGTGAACTTGCTTATTCTCATGTCTGAGAACTTATTACGCCCCCCTGTGAGACGATTTTACTTACCCCCTAGTGCCAGTACTTCGCCTGTGTCCTTATATAACTGCATTATTTGTCCGTTTTGTGGTGCTCTGTGACGCTAATGTGTAGTGCTCTGTGACACACAAACCCCTACGTAGTGCTCTGTGACACACAAACGCTGTGTAGGTTAGGGCATTTTGACCTTAGAGTTGGAGTCCTCATTCAAAATATGACCAATAAACAAATGATTGATTAGTCTCTCTTGCTCTTCAAGCTTAAGAGAAAAACGCAATATCCTGATGACAAAGGTCCTCCATCGTTTATAGTATGGTGACTGGTCATTTAGAACTCTCCGGCCACATCAGCACAGTGAGTGAGCATGACACTTCGCACTGTCCACTGGCTCGTAAACACCTGGTTGAAGAAAGTACAACACATCAGATGTTAGACTGCGTGCTGACGAGACGCATTTATTATTTCGTGGTTCGGATTTTGCAGCCGTATTGAAAGGTTTTGCAAACCCTACAAACTGTGTCGGGGGACTTGCATGTACTGTTGCTCTTTTGGAACACTGGCATGCCATGTAGCCCCTCTTGCCTCAGTGCTGAAACTTACACATTCGAAATCAGCTTTTGATCGGTTGTGGTTTCAAGTCGGAAAGCTTGTCTGGTACCTGGCGAAGGTTGGTGGTCTACTTTAATCACCTTGGTTTCTTCCACTCATAAACCTAACTGGCGTTGTGAAAACTTCCCGAGTACGCCGTAAAAACATTGTTCAAACGCAGAGGAAACCAAACAGAAAGTCATTGCTATGATTCAGGCCAGGTCATATCAAAAGACTTTAAGAATGGTACTTGTTACTGCCTTGGCCTAGCGCAAGGTATTGAGAGACTAGAGCAAGGAAAATTGAATGGTCGGCCCGGTGTCAGTATAATGTGACTGGGTGTGGTGTCATATCTGGCGTCTCCGGCATGATTCTCCAGTGGCAGCAGCATTGGCGGCATGAACTCGCCCTGCCACAAGGAGATATAGCATATCTACATTCTAAGGACTCGTCGTCATCTAACTGTACAAGAGCTCAGGTGAACACAATATACTCGCGTACAAGGATATTCCTTTGAAATATATAAAAGAATACCAGCGGCATTGTGATGATTTCAAACTGTGAGGGAAAGTACTTCATGGGTTTTGAGCAAAAGTACATAAAACGACTCATTGTTACATCTAAATCTATGTACCCACCAAAACTTAAAAGTCCATATGCAAAACAATCAGCGTTGTGGTATCTATTTATATAGTTTATGTACGAATAAGGGCAATCTGGTTACCATGGCAACTGTGAAAATTGACAAATATGAGTTATGACACATTGTCTTATCTATATCTAACTATCCAACAACAATGAAAACTAAATATGGCCCAGACACGAAGTTCATCCTTAACTAAATAGTATATATAAGGGAAATAGCAATCTGGTCCCCATGGCAACCAGCGGAAAGGAAAAATGGGAGTCGTCATTTATCCACCAAAAATTAAAACTGTACTTGGAAAACAATTGGAGTTGTAGCCCAAGCACCAAATCAAATTTATTAATTACAGTATACACGCAGAAAAAAGGTGATCTGGCTACCATGGCAATCATGAAAATGGCCAAATGTGAGTCGCGAAAGATCGCCTCATCTATATCTAAATATCCAACAAAACTCAAAACTGAATACGGAGAACAATTTTAGGTGTAGCCCAGACACGAATTCACGTGTATTTATACAGTATATATAGGGGAAATGCTGATTTGGTTACCATGGCACAGAAAATAGACCACAGAAATAGACAAATATGAGTCACGACAAATCATGACATCTGTATCTATGTATCCACCAAAAATTAAAAATGCACGTGGAAAACTATTTGAGGTATAGCCTGGACATAAAGTCATATGTCTTTATACAGTCTATACAGGGGAAATGGCGATCTGGTTACCAAAGCAGCCACGGGAATAGGCAAATATAAGTCGCGACACATTTTCACACTTGTATCTATGTATCCACCAGAAATTAAAACTGTGCGTGGAAAACAATTTGACATATGGCCCGGATACAAATACGGATGGACAGACGGACAAAATCGCTATACCATTATGCGACCGCCATTACTGGCGGGCGTATAAAAATTGTTGAGTATGGCCTCAAACTCCAGCATACATACGTACAGTGGTATGGACGTTGGCACCACACCGTGATCAGCCGCTTACATGTCACTGTCCAGCACGTCACTGAGGCCTTGTTTCTTGTTAATTCGATAAATTAATCGTTACCTGCATGGCCCTTAGCCGAACCGACAAGCATCGCTCCAATCTGCCATTCACAATCCGGATATTCCAGTTCCACTCCATTCGCCATACCGTCAACATCAGAGTCCATCTGACAGAGCTTTGTTGTCCATACTTTTCCTCCATGTTTGAAGTCCTGTCAAATCCATGGTAAATTACATATCACATGTACTAGCTGAGCTCTGTAATAGACTTGACCCAGATATTCTGTCATCTCAAAGAAGCTTGGCTTGCTTTCACAATTTAATGCTTCCAGAATGCTTGTTTCTAGATGCAATACTTTATGAAAACCCAGTGTTGAAGTCAGATCAAACATTCCCATATGGACAATTCACTTAAGAATTTGAATCCAAGGTATGATCACATGAGAGATAGTTTTAAACAAAATTTCCGCTTTAAGACCATCGTATACTATATGATCCTGCAATTGCACTACGCAATGACCAGACTCCTTTTAAACCTAGCAGGTTCTAGTTATATATTTAATATTTTCTTAGTTGTTTGACGATTGTGTTATTTGTCGTTTTTGGACTGGTCTTGCAACACAGGAAGCCCATTTTGGTTGACGGCTGGTTTACGAATGTCGGTTTTGAAGTCTAGGTTACTGACATTGTTCGGGACAGATTTTTTAAGCAAAAAGTACTATAGTTAATACCGCACTGAAGAAAACTACCTTACAGACAAAGACCCTGCAACAATCAAGTTATGGTGAGTGATAAGATCATTAAAAACTGTGTCTGAAAATACCATCATTGCAATTTTTAGATTTTTTTTAACGAAAGTAAACGCAATCAAATGTTTGAATTGTAGGGTGGGTTTTATGAACCATATTTATGAAGTGGTTCACCAGTGACATCACACCGACCTTTTCATGGTCCTAAAGCAAAACTTAATGTCATATTAGCGTTTTCATACACAGGCAAATGTTAGATGAGTACTCTTCACAAGAACTTTATTTTCATGGAACAAAAAAATTGAGTGAAGGTATTTCCAGATACGGTTTTCGTGGTCTTTTCACTTCATTTTTGTCTGGTCTTTCCCTTTAAAGAAATCAATGCTGGATTCATGTACTAAATCTGCTTTCATGTTTAAACGCCAGTTGTACAAACGGATTGACGCATTCACTATGGGTTCTTACCTTTTGTAAGAAAAACACGTTCCAGAGTAGTTGATTCTGGAAGGAACTGTGCAATGTCATGCGAGATACGTTGATGGTACACTGTTGACTAATGCTGGCAAAGTCACCTGATTTCAAGTTAGCACACAGAAACTTAAGTTCCTCTCATTCAGACCTGAAATTTGCATATGTGAATAACATTGATTTGCATTTTTGGACATTAAAATCGGATGTCATGATCTATCAGTGTATGGTAAGAACGCTGACACGTTTGTACATCATGATGCTTTCGTACCTTGGTCAAAAAAGATGAAAAGCCTGGGTGAAATCCCTTGTTTTTATAGCGCAAAGGTTATGTTCTAGTTACCTTATATGATCTGAAATTAAGCAAAAACACTGGCCTTGCACAATACGTTACGGGGAAGATTTGTTGATAAGTTAGTTACTTCAGAATTGTTAAAACATTGTATGCCTATAATGAATGATGGCAAAGGAAATAAAGTGAAATTCCTAAAATTTGAATCACTGTTCCTTTTAAAGTTCAATAGAAATTTGAAAAAAACATAAGGCACGAACTTCATTGAAATATCAGACTTTTGCAGTCTACAAGTTTGCTTGTCCTGGATCTAAATCTAATTAGAGAGAAAACTGAAAGACGCTTCATTTAGAGGTTGTGTGGTATGCTTCTGACCAGAACAGTGACGTTAACAGTCATTTGAAAGAAAGTGCTAATTTTATTCACATGTCAGCTAGGTCAGATATGCTGAACGCCATTTCTGTAGGGTGTGTGAGGGACTGGATCAAACATGACAGAATTAATTGGTGGACCGAATTGTTGTGAAAGAAGCATGGGCAATACCGGTACATAAACTTAATTTAAACCATAGGGGTAGAAGCTTCAAAGGTATTGTCAGTGTTCTACTGACATAAATATTGTTCGCAAGGTCTCTTACTGCTGCTGTTACTGGTATGGTTATTGTAACAGCTATCAGGTGATAAAACTGGTTTGTTTTCATCACGACGTCAGTTCACCATCACCCTTAATCTATATATAACGCTCTCAACAAATGCATCTTTCCTTGCATGTAATTCTGATGATGACCAAATAAAAGTCAAAGTATTGATGTTTGTCGACGCTACATTTGAATTTCGCTTAACTCAATTCCATTATGACTGCACATGCGTGCAATACAAATGAAAAGGAAGTAGTTAGTACAAAATGGCTGACATAAACAACCGTACTTTCAGAATTGATAATCGTATTTTTGAGAGTTGTGTGAAAGAGAAGCATAGAAAGAGAAACAGAATCCAATACACGCTCCTGCAAACAAGGTTAGTTTTGTTTACAGGATTCCCAAACCACGTTCTCCATCGTCACGAGCAACAAGTGAAAGTGAGTGCCAGAGATGTACCAGAAATGTGACGTACTATGACCTAATTAAGAGGGAATTCCCGCCAGACGGCGCTTTTGGAACCACACAGGACCGAATCAGGTGTGTCCATGTTAACCGGCATTGCTTTTCGGTGTGTTAACAGGAAATCTATTCCGACTGAATGCGAATCGATGCGAATAAATGAAACCGTATTTGGTGTGCCAATGGCAAAATGGTCAGAGGATACGGCTGAAATCCGACCTCAAGGTTACCTCAGGGTTTCATTCAAACTGTTCATATAATTGGTTAGGAAGGAACAACTTATACACGCATCTCAGCGCCATGGCTTAAGCAGGATAAGGTAAAAAAAAATTGGTGATGTCAAATCATACACTAGACGTCACTGGTCTAGAAATACTCAAAATGCTGTGTTGTCATCATATTTAACACATGTACACAATAACATGAAAACAATGTAAAGGGACCAGTCCTCGGGGATGCTTTAAGTCCATTGCAAACAGAACACGATGTGGTTTGTTCTGGTTTGTAAGTGTGTTGTGGAAGTGACAGGAATTTAAGCTAATAGCTCGAAGATAGGTCACACAATCTGTTGAAACTTTTCGGGAAGATAAGAAAATATTTTCCAAGAGGATGCAACTTTCGTCCATTCTTCAACGCTGAACAAAATCCCGCATATACTAGTAATTCAAGATGTTGTATTATGGTCCTTATAAGTCACCGTAGAGACGGTTGATAACTAGAAGACAGGAGGCCACAACTCACCTATATTATCATCCACTGCATAGCTAACTGGCGTGAAATAGTAAATAATTCCCCATCCATTTACTCACATGTTAACATTTAGTGCTGGTGAACTGTCCCAAAATCTGCGAGCCAGAAGGCCAAAACCTATTGATGACAGACCATAAAATATTACTGGTCAAAATCTCGATATTCATACAAAGAGAAGTAGTAAACAGTTTTCAGTGATGATTAAAACACGTAATGAATGTTCTAGGCGGATGAATAAAACAGTGTACCATTTCAGTATATATGGTGTCGATAATCAAACATATATCTCGATTGTGCTTTGATTGCAACTCTTGATATATCCATCGTGGCGATCACACCCAACACAATGAACATACAGCCCCTGGTCAGGGGTTAAGCTGAATTAGACGCAATTATATCCCAGAGATTCTGAATACTGTCGGTATTTACTAACAAGAGAGGCGTACTCACTGTAAAATTAAAGAAACTTAGAGTGAAGGCGTTCGATGGCATATCCTTGACACACCAGTTTTTGCTGTAATAACTTGTGACGTTGATTGAAATCATCACAGAGCACACAGGATCTAATAAATGCCACAAGGCAGATATGTATACGCCATGTGAAGGACCATCCCGTATATTACTATTGAAGTAGTGATAATTCACAATATCAAAGTCGAACTGAACTATCCCTCTTTTGTGTGACAGGAAACCGCTGTCGTCTTTGTACAGGTGTAAGTCCAGACCAGATATACCATGTGGACAATGCGTAGTTTCCTTTAAATCCAGTGAAGGTGGATATATATCTTTCACAGCCTGTGTTATATACGGGATGCTTACTGCTAGCAAATCATCAATATACCGTTTGATTAATGAGAAAAGTCGAGCCTGATGAAGATTACTTTTTTAATAACTTCTGCATATTGCCGTATTCATACGAGAACAGGTATAGGTCTATCAAAACAAATTATATATATGTATATCATTTTGAGAAATGACACTGGGCCAACCTATACTCTTTTGACAAATGATTTCCTCAAATTTCACATAGGTATTATTGATGAGAAATTCAAGCAATTCAATAAACAACGAGACATCCGATGAAAACTGATGAAGCCAAGAGCTTATGTATGTACGTTTTGCAAGTTCGAGGATACGAATTCCACGACGATATTTAGGGCAAAGGTCGTGCAATTACAAATTGCAAAATTGCTTTATCAATTTAAGTCGCGATGCCGGCATTGTTTTGAAATGCCCCTGTTTATTAGGTTGCGAGCTAATAGTCCATATTAGACTTCCTAGCAGTCAAACAACCGCATGTGAATGTCGAAGCCAACATTCGCATACCAGCCGTCAACCAAAATGGGCGTTCTGGGTCAGTAATCGGTAGACCAGTTTCTAAACGACAAATTACGCAAACCATTAAAGGACTATTAAAAAAGTATATAAAATATGAAAATTAGGACTGATTCATGCAAAGAGAAGCCATCTACAGTTTCCCATGATGACGAAAAGATGCAACGAATATTCTAGGCGGATGAATAAATAACATCAGTTTACAGATCGTATAACATAATAGTGTGTATAGTGTCTATAATCAAACTGATCTCATTTTCTCTGCACATAAAGACAGAAAGCTCTCAAGCTTTTTCAGGTGTGAACACACACATGACCGATAATTGCAGACTTCTCGTTGGCAACTTGGCGGTGTCGGTAGCTTTTCCTGATGAAAGTGTTGGTGTTGTGCTGTAATTTGTAATAGCCGCCTAAGTTTTGAAAAGGTTAGAATTTTTCGGGCTGTGTTTTTGCAATGTTCATTAAAAGTCAGAACGGGTATATTTCAAGACGAAATAGTTTTATTCATACTCTATCAACGTGGCAAATATGCGCAATTGGAGGTTACACTCTTTATCCGTTGAAGCGTAGCCTAACTTGCGAAAAGGTAATAATAATACCTATTCAGTTAGTTGAGAAAATCCCAATTCAATTCAATTCACTGTAACCTTTTGCAGGGCAAACACTTCTAATTCATAAGGTGTACAATTAACAAATAGTAAAGATAATACAGACAATACATCATTTTTATTTGAAATGAGTTCTTTTGTTTTGGTGAGAGACAAATTACAATATGCTACGTATACATCTTATTTCACAACAAGAAGGGGCATTGCCTTTCACATCACTTCAAAGTTTTTACTTAATTCTGCTTAAGGCATGGTGGAAGGGGGCCTGTAAATTGTTACTTCTTAAACACTTACATGAACAGAATAAGCCAAGAACTTGACAATAGGTCGGATCTCTTCAGTAACGTATGACCATTTGCCAACCATCACATTGCCGTCGCTGCTCTGGTTTTACTGTCTATGCTCTAGTCCTTTATATTATGAATGTATGAAATAAACTTTATGCTATGACCTCCTGCCCGTATGGGGGCCTCAGTCGGCTCAGTCGGCTAGCGCGAAGCCTCCCACCAATTCGGTCATTGTGAGTTCAAGTCCAGTTCATGCTGGCTTCCACTCCGGTCGTACGTGGGAAAGTCTGCCAGCAACTTGCTGATTGTCGTAGGTTTCCCCCGGGCTATGCCCGGTTTCCTCCCACCATAATGCTGGCCGCCGTCGTATGAGTGAAATATTCTTGAGTACGGCGTAAAACAACCAATCAAATAAATAAATGCAATCCTGCCCGTATGTGAAGCATTGCACTCCAGGCAGCAGTTCTTGTAACTGGGTTATACATGTTGATAAACTCAATTATTCTGCAATACGCCATGAATTTCATCGTGACGGAATTACAGGGTTACCCTAAACAGAGACACTCCAATATGTTGTTCTACCAAACTAAAGCTTATACTGACCTGTGGATAACGGGTGTAAGTAGCCACCAGGCAGGAGAACTGGAAAAGCTGCAACTAAAGGTTGATTTTTCAGTCACATGATACGCAAAATTAGTGTGACGGTTATACGGCGGAATAACCTCGATTTTATACATAAGGATCTTTAATTTCCATAACGTCCGACTATTTCAGAGAATTATATTTATTTTCTAGTACCTTAGTGTTTTGGAATGCATTTATTCTTTGACTGGCACAGCAAAAATACAAGTTGATAGCAGGAGCGATGGAATTATTTAGTTTCACTTTGTGACGGAATTTCTGTCGCAAGTAATTCCGTCACGGTAATATGTATTTTCAACATGAAATGAAAAATTTTAATGACCTATGGCGATATAAATCCATTTCAAAAAGTTTGGAAAAGGTCAATAGTTTTCTAAAACTAACTAAACCTATTCTCAATTGGTGAACTCCCTTACTTTTCATGACATCTGACATTAGCTATACATTTATGAAATGCACTTGATCTGTGGCTATAGAGCTTTAACTGTATGCTAACTGTCTTACTTTTCATGATATTTGGCACGCGTTGAATTAACCACCTTATATTTGTTATTTGTGAAATCTGCGTCAAAGTGATTCATTTTCGCTGAGCATGCACACTAGGAAAGGGTCTTTTCTTAGTAAAAGTGTTTCTCCGAGCCATTTTTATCCAGGAGTCCATATATAAAGGTAAATATAAACGTAGTCGTACACATTATGCTTCATGTGAAAGGAAAGAAGCCCCATTTATGTCTCATTGAAATATGGGAAGATGTTCCTACCTCTGCATCTTGGTTTTCTGTCTTAAAGTTTTAGCAGATTTCTGAGAAGATAACATTAAAGTGTCTTTTCAGCGTACGCCTTTTTGCCGCCAGTGTCATTTCTCAAAATGATATACATATATATAATTTGTTTTGTCTGGCATTGCTTTGGATGGTATTGCAATGATAAAAATGGTTTATTCATTGCTTAAAGTTACTCGGGCAGGCTGTAATGAGTTTTGAGAAGGACAGGTTTCTTCTTTGGGCTCTGTGATAAGACTTTTAAAGCTTTTCTCTTCGCTTTCCATTAAAAAAAGCACTCTGCATGCAGTGGGCTTGTACAAGTATATGAAATAATCAACATAGACCTTCATTGTGTGGAATTTGCCTGCACAACTTTTAACTGTATGTCGATTTCTCTTCCACGATTGCTGTCTTTCCGTTGGCTGGGGTAAGATTGGGCAAAGCTTTGGATTTTGTTTCCTGTGCTTTTCATATATCGTTAATCTGGCTGGAAATCTAACTTCAGTCATTCGAGCCTTCGAATGGAAAGGAATTACATGCACGAATTTACCCGTGCATTTGTATTTTTTTTTACTAAGTTGCGTTCTTATGTAAAATTCGACTTTCTCGCGTAAGGTTGACACAAAAAATCTGATGGAAACCGAAACATTTTGATGCAGAAAAACATTTGTTAAAATTTTGTGACGGAATTACAGTGATGTTATGTACAAGAATTACTGAAATATGAGTACGGGTTTTATTACTCTTAACATTTTAAGAAAGGTTTGTTATCATTTTATAATTTGTGCAAGATTTAAGCTATATTTTGATATGCAACATGCCAGTGTATCTGCAACAAAGCTTGATCTTTGAGACTAAGGACTCCTCGCAATATATCAGCCATTTTACAACTGGGAAATTGACTGGAACGTGACTTTATGGGCACGAGTGACGTGTTCAGTCACCGCATCCCAAAACAAAACATGCGATACAGTATCAGAAGGTGGGCATTTCAACCTGAACTGGCACATAATACATATATAATATATTTGTGAGAGATACAAAACTGGGGCATGGGTAACAAATTTCATGACGCAGGAAAACTCTAAAAACGGAATATCAGAACCAAAATACAGAAATACTCTGTTGGAACGAAACTTACCTTCTCGGAGTTTCACTACTTCTTTATCGTGTAATAGATGTCTTTTGCAGTACGTGGTCGTCTTTTGCAAAGTTAGCATGCACACCATTTTAGTGGAGGACAAATGGTATTACGTTAGAATCTGCAAATTCCCTATCCATGTCTAATCATACGTATGTGGCAAGATCACATAGCGAGCAGTACCGAACCACACTAACTAATGGCATTACACGATACGTGAACATCGTCTGCAGAAAAAATGAACTTAAAGGAAAACATAAAAACGATGCCAAAATCAGATGGAAGAGCATGAAAAATGATTTGCAGATACAGTCTAATAATTCGAGTTTCGATTTCAGGAAAAAAGATGTATTTATTTATTTACTCACTTGATCGGTGTTTTGCGCGTACTCAAAACTATTTCACTTTTACGACGACGGCCGGCATGATGGTGGGAGGAAGCCCACGACCATCCACGAAGTTAAAGGCAGACCTTCCCACGGAGAGGAAGCCAGCATGAGCTGGCCTTGAGCTCACAGGGACCGCAATAGTGGTAGTCTTCTGGGTCATTCCGCTGCACTAGCGCACTAACCAACTGAGCCACGAGGACCCCCAGGTGAAAAGAGTATTTGAAAATATTTTTGTTTAATGGGCATTTGGGACCACCTCTGGTATATTGTCTTTCGCGTAATAATGTTATAAATGACGATGTTACACCTTTGATACATTTGCACTAGATTGTGATCTTTATATTTGACAAATGTGTTCAACCTGGATTCTGATCATATTAATAAATATTATAATTCAGATTGCATGTATGTGTTTAAATGTAAACACCTAATTTACATTCAAATACATTTATTAAACATGCATATTTCCTTATTTAGAACATTATTATGTAAAAATATTTACCAGAGGTGGTCTTAAATATCCACCATACAAACATCTCTTTTCTAGTCAAAGAGAAAATCAAAATAAGTATGAAAGACTATATCTGCAATAAATTTTCACCCTCTCATCTGATTCTGGCATGGTTTTTTTTATGTTTTCTTCTCCTTTAACCGATTTTATTTTGAAGAGTATATAAAGAGTATAACCAGAGCAGCCACAACAGCGTGATTGTTGGCACATGGTCACACGTAAGCGGAGAGATCCGACAATTTGCCAGTTCATCTCAGTTACGGTTTTCTTGAAAATCAAGACACATCAAGCTTGTTCTTCATGCACACCTAATTTGGTTCGATGCACCAGTGTCTGTCTTATGATGGCACAATCGGTGTCAAAATCCACAGAGGTGGAACTGAGCGCAAATACTTCCTTTCGTTGGGAATATTCTTTAATTTCGCGGAAAGATCAGCTCCTCGCCTTTTATTCCGATGCTGTCCTATAAATCGAGGTTGAATCGTTCTTTACGTGATGAAACAGAATGGATATGCAATGAATTATAGCCAGCTGAATCCATAATAACTTACGTAGCAAAGATCGCTTATCCAATTAAATATTACTTTCGACGTGCATATTAACCCCAAAGTGTATGTTGGTCTGTGCTGCGACATTGAGACAACAAAAGCTAATCTGATATGGAGATACACGTACAGGTAGTCTTTTACAATATATGACTGTGTTTTGAGTCATGTAGGCCTCTATGCAAGCATTGATTCGAAGGCTGGCGAAAAGCACCTGTCTCTCAACAACATCAGCATGTGCCCAAAATTTCTCTGAAACTATCATAAATGTGATGCTAGTCCAGCCGAATAGCTAGTCAAGGATTCGATCCCCGTGAGCCTTTTCTTCCTTCATGACGAAACGCCTGTGCTGCTTCATGGCGATCGATGAAATTAGATTTTTTCAAAACAAAATTTCATCTGCTTGAAGCAGCGGCGTTTCGTCATGACGGAATAAAAGGCTTACGGGATTCATTTTTTGACAATGACATGTGTCGTCTGTTAGCACTCGTTTGTTGCATGATGCACGATGTCAGCATTTGCAGCGACTCGGTCATGTATCACGACCACCCTCAAAATTCGGGCCGAATTAAACTTTTTACTTCACGACTCCGGAGGAATATTTTGGAGAAAAGTTAAACGGCCATTAAACAGCTCGAATTCCGCGTGAATATCAACTTTGAAGGAAATACCCAAAATCTATCAATTCCATCGTGTACGCCGACGCTCCGCCATTTATAGCCTCTTCGGTTCGCCTTCCGGACCCTAAGGGGATTCACGAATTGGCGTGCATGCACGTCACACTTGACACAGATACCAACCAGCTGTTAATGACAGCCGGCAGTTGCCATCAGCAGGATGCAGCGAGAGGCTGTCCGAAATTGCCTGCACGGCCACAATATTTGCCTCACTGGACAAGCCGGTACGGGGAAGACGTACACAGTAATACAAATCCAAGGATCTATGAAAAACGTTGGAATATCAACAGGTAAGACAAAAAAATTACTTTGATGATATCTCAACAGAGGTCTATTCCACAAAGCCATTTCTGACTTGAACAGATTTGTCTTTAGCTAACACTGATGAGGGAGACAAAATTTTAATTTCTAAAGCTGAAACATAAGCTTTATGATCGTATTTCAGTTTTTGACTTCAGTCAGAAATGGCCTTGTGGAATCGGCCTGAGTATTTTTTAAAGCTAGTCTCGACAACATTTGTGGGGGGGGGGGACAACACAAAGAGAAAAGAATTAATAATAAATAAATAAAAATACTGAGGGGATTAAAGACAGGATTGCCTATCTGCATGGGATTTCGCTTTTGTTGAATATTTAGACATTTGTTAAAGACATATTTTCATGTATAGTTAACTTTAGTCACTGCTGTCGAGTGGCCTACAAGAGCTCACAGTGTAACATTTACCCCTGTTCCTATGCAGACAGATTTCAAATCAGTCTTTTTGCCTAAAGAAAGAGACTGAATTTTCCATCGAAATCTGTGTAAACCTCTCTAAACACTAGGATGCTATTAATCTTAAGGTGGTGTCGGTAGGTGATTTATTTGGAAGTACAAAGAAGCCCATTTCCTTAATTTAAGTCACACTGTTAGTGCTATTTCTGGTGACAGGAACATCATTCTTATTAACCGTTACTATTTTCACTGAAATCCCTCTACACATACATGTACACGCTACCGCATTTCCATTTACCAGTCTGATGTTATCAACCTGAGAGAAGAGTTTTTGATAAGTTTGCGGACGAAAACTTTCCCAACTTGCTTTTCCAATTCTAAATGGAGACGTATGTCGTTCATCTATTGATTGTAAACTTTTTTCACATCAGCTGAGCCATTTGTATCTTCTTGATACGTGCAGAGAAGCCTGTGAAACAATCCAAAAATTATTGAGAATGATGTTCTTATTTCTTCACCTTCATGTAGTAACAAACATCATGTTACTTGAATAATAATGTTGCTTAGGGTTGTTGATGGATATACTTTCATACATCTACAGGCATGTCAAATTCCATGACTTTTTCATGACTATCCTCGACCAAGGTAACAGATTTTCATGACCCATTCCTTTGACTATTCAGCAACTTAACTTGGTTCACATGACCTTGTGAGAGCATTAGAGAATCTATGGCCACCTAACCCATAACCTAGTCAAACTAATTATAGTTTCACTCATTTTCACATTGATTCGAAAATTGAATATATCCAAAAAAGAAAAACAACTATAAAAATTCCATGATTTTCTTCATGAAAATTCAGTTTTCAAGGAATTTTAAACTCTTACCAGTCTAGAATTCCTTTTTCGCTGTCAGATGCCATGGTGACGTCTGTTTGGATTTGTAATACGTGCGTAAAAAGCTGGTTGGTATCTGTGTCATGTATAGCGCGCAATGCATGCCAGTTCGTGAATCTCCGTCGGCTCCGGAAGGCGAGCCGAGGAGGTTATAAATGGCCTTCCACTTCCAAGACACATGCCTAACATAAGCATAAAACCGTAATAAAACTACTCTCCGGAATCCTTTATGACTTCATACCGTTCTATTTAGCCTATCTAAGTTATTCGGGTCTCCGTTGCCTACTTAAAGCAAATCAAAAATGACTAGACGTACCTCTTGGTTCGCTTAAAATACTCTCGACATTTTGAACGCGTAACAACAATAGACAGTTTTCCCACAGTCATCACTCGAGGATACCGATCTCAACCTGTAAATCTACCCAGATGAGCTAAATAACATATGTAGTCATATATGTTACCAAGGAGGAGTTTTATAACAGTTTAGGCCCATGTTGGGCTTGTTTCGCGGGAGTAGAGGGCCGGTCTGAAAGTCAGACCGCATTGCCGCACTGTTGAGTATAGCGCCTTTCTCAGATGTAAAATTTGAGCGTCCACGTCATTTCTAAGGTAAATTTCAATTTTGGGCATTTCCTTAAAAGGTGATATTCACGCGGAATTCGAGCTGTTTAATGGGATTAGGAAAGGTATGTGTCTAATGCGAGCAAGTGAGATAGCAATAGAGAAGCAAAGGGTTTTTATGGTAGTTGCGTGATTTCTTGCCAACGATGTTTCGCTCGTGTCCATATACATAAGTATTTGACTGACCTATAAAACTTCGAGTGCCTGTGAATTAACCTTTCGAAAGAAATTATTAAACGTTTCTTGGCCGATTGATCTTTGACCGGGTTCAATTTCCGTTACCCAGGTACCTCTCACATACACAAGTTACTTTGGGTTCTAATAACAATTAAAAAAACTGGGTCATTATATATCACACTAGAATCGTGTCTTGCCTTCTCTTTACTACTCATGGTACATGACCCACTCAGTTAAATAAAAGCACGTTAAGCAAAGTGAGACGTGACATCACAGATGGCGCTGCTTGTAGCTGCTACTACGTTCTTTCTGCTGGCAAGTCAGTACTGGAGCATTTACAATATTAAAAGGTTGACAAAGCACAGTGTGAATTTACATGGGGAAAAAAGCAAGGCAAAAAGGTGTTGATAGAATACTGTTTGAATGACGTGTAAAGAGGTGTAACTTCGAGTGCCCGCGGTTGAAGCGAAGTAAGACCTTGTGCATTTCTACTGTTTGGTTTTCTTTCAGATAAACATAACTGATACTGATAGTTCTAAAATGTAACATGACCACAAAATCTCAAATAGGACAAAAAGCTGATACAGAATTGGGAAGGCTGAACTAAATAGGGTTTTTTTTTCTAAGGAAAAAATGAAGTTTTAAAATAAACGCTTAAAATGAAACCGTTGGATTAAAAGTCTTTGAATTTAAGAGGAAAATCTGTCAAATGAGAATACTTATTTAGTTGATTATTGTTATACACTGTAATCATGAATATTTAACTATTAGACGACGGCCAGCATTATATATACGTTGCGTAATGGTGTAACACCGATCTAGCGGTGTTTGTCATGTAACCCGACACCACTTAACCTTGTTTCGTACCGAGTCAATTTGACTAGATACGAAACAAGGCTCAGTGGTCTCGGGCTACATAGCAAATACCAAGACGAAGGTGTAAACCCTATTCTGCCCCCAAAGGTATTTAAAACAGTTTTGTATGGTGGATATTTGGGACCAACATTTGGTATTTAGCATTCTGGCATAATAATGTTCTAAATAATGATGTGAGGCATGTTTAATGAACTTATTTGAATGTATTTTTGTTGTTTATATCCAAACGTATGCATTTAACCTGAATTATGATAATATTTACGAACATATTAAAAATATAAATATGATACAAATCCAGGTTGAACACATTTGTTACTTTAAAACGACAAATTCTAGCGCAAAAGAGTTTATTCAACATATGTAACATCCTTATTTATAACATTATTACACGAAGATTATAAATACCGAAAGGTAGTCCGTAATACCCACCATACAAAAATTATTTTCAAGTGTCTTTTTCTCCTTAAAGAAAAATCTCAAAAAATATAGAATACCACATTTACAACCAACTTTTCGCACTCTTTCATCTGAACTTTATGTCATTTGTATGTTTTCTCCACCTTTAAGCTGCCAATCAGATATCGACTGCATACCGACAACAAAATTATGGCCGTTTTGGGACTCGGGCAATTTATCTTACTTTTAAGGAAACATGTTTATTGTACTCTAAATCAAAAGTTAGCGCATGGTCAGTAACTTTTCTTATGTTTTTTTTCGCTTATTTTGAACAAAATTATGTCCTTTTTGTTCTGGTAAAGATTTGACCCAGCTGTTTTGTCACCTGCTTCCAGAATGCTTCTTTCCTCATGCAACTGTTTGTGAAAACTCAAACAGTGTTGAAGCCAGCTCACACATCACGATATCTACATGGCATTACATCATGACCAAATGACAATTGTAAACAAGACTTCTCTTCTAAGGCCATAGTATAACTTATACCTGCAATTGCACTACGTTTACATAATTGATGTTTTTACGCCGTATTCAAGAATATTTCACTTAAACGAGGGCGGCCAGCAGTGTGGTAGGAGGTAACCCACGGCCATCAGTTAGTTGCTGGCGAAGATTCCCAAGTACCTAATTGTCCAAGTTTCAACAAGTTTTCCGCTCATGTGAGAACACATTCGGATAACTAAGAGCAATTGACAACTAGGATAGAGTATAGAGGAATATTTTAACGGTCCCAGCTTCGACATTTTATAGACAGCACGGGAAGCACAGAGGCATTAATTTAAGTTTATTGTGTGGAAGACGACAAGGATCACAGCCCTACAGATCTAGATGGCATTTAGTTTAATGAGTGGAGTGCTAGAGGCCATACACCGACCTTTGACCAGTTATGCTGACGAACTGGCAGATATAATGTAAAAGACTACAACAGAGAGAGAGAGTAAAACCAGAGCAGCGACAACAGTGTGATAGTTTTCAAATGGTAACACGTTATAGGCGAAATTTTTTACCTCAATTCGGGTTTTATTCTAACTGTTCATGTAAGTGTTTAAGAAGTAACAAGTTACACCCCCCTCCCCTAGCACCATGGCTTAAGCGGAATTAGGTAAAACTTCACGCATGTGCACAGGTATGGTGGAAGACAATCGACCTACAACGACGTTACCAGGGTCAATCGCAGTCACAGATACCACACAAACAGCGACAGTTTTGTAATCTACGAAATCTCTGCCCATCGTCGGGACTGAACACGTACCCCGTGTGTTCTTGCGATTGAAATAAAAACGTTCTACCCACTCGGTCACGATCCGCTCAGTGGAAAACTTGGAGGCATGTAAACGTAAATTATAAGTAGACATATTGTTTGGGTGTGTGTCGAGGACGGTGAATAGGCAATGTAGTGGTATGGACTGCAACTTGCCCTCCTGCACGGATATGACGGACATAACTGGGAGGGTTTAAGTTGTGGTCGGCAGATGGTGCTGAGTGATCGCCGGTTGGTGATGGTGGGAGAAAGCTCGGTGGAGGCTGGGTAAATGGATGGGGTGGGTGGATGAAGGAGTTGGTATAAGTGTGAGTAAAGTATATTCTGACGATCTAACAGTCCTGCTGTTTACTATTTGCGTAATGTGAAACTTCTGAGATGTATTCATTAACCCCCATACAAAGCAACCATGAAGTCCATAAAATATATGGAAAAGTATGTTTAATATCAACAGATTATAAAATAGTTACATGGGAATAACACAATGAGTGTTGTTTGTCTTGGGTGTGTCAGTTTCGCACAGAGAAATTAGAATGGGTTCACACCAGCGGTCGCTTTAGCAGGGGGAATTGCGACGACATTTGTCACTTGTCACAGGCTCACATATTCCTAGATAAACACAAAAGATAATATATATGACACTCGGTGAGAAGAGAGACTAACACAACTTATTCTGTGGTCCCGTGTTTTAAGGGTGGCTTCAGGTCCAAGGTAATCCCAACCCACAGAAGTTAACTTGACACCAAACAGCTCTTTTAACTTAATCACACTCCTCTTAAACGGGAGATTCAACTATTGATTACCGTACAGTGTCCTGCCAAAGTTTTAAAATCGGTACTTTTTGTCAACCCGGTGTGGCGCGATTTTTTTTTTATTTTTTTTTTACTATGCAGGAAATATTTTGCACTTATTTTCATTTAAATAATATATTTGCTCGTTAAAAATACTGGACAAACCAATTATGAACGGAAAATATAATTGATACGCTGAATAATGTGATGAATATTAACAGCAGACACTAAAGGACAACAGTAACTTAATGGCATTATTTCTGAGAAGCGACAGTAGTACAAGTTGTATTCATTTCTGTCTTGTTTTGTTTACTTCCCGGTTACCTGGATGGCCCTTAGCCGGACCGGTTGGCGTCGCTCCAATCTGCCATTTACAGTCCGGATCTCCAAGTTCCTCTCCGTTCGTGTGACCGTCGCCGTCAGAATCCATCTGACATAGCTCCGTGTTCCAGTGTTTATCCCCGTGATGCTTAAAGTCCTGTTAATAACACGAGAAATTGAGCAGGATATTTCAAATTACATAGGGCATCCTACAACATCATCGTTTAGCATTCGTGGTACCATTGTTTTAAGCCCACCTAAAGTTCGATAAAACTTACTTTTAGAAAACGTGACACAGATATGTTTTTAACAGGATTCTAATTATTTATCTTTAGCGCAAAGGCATGGAAACTTATCTATTTGCGCCTTAAATACTGAATGAGGCTCCTTGCCTGAATTAAAGGAGGTCACATTCACGTTCACATTATCGTGAGAAGGCGGCCATAATATTTTAACACATGGCCATTTTCTCCTACGTCCTGATGGATGTTCCAGATAAAAATCATTGTAAGATACTGTAAAATTTCAAACTTTAATTGTACGATACTGCATTTAATTGGTTAGAATAGAATGTATTTTCACATTATGCTTCGTACAAGTTTGTCGAATAGAAAGTTACTTGTAAAGGCTTAAGGGCTTGAAAGGGATGCCAAAAACGGCCTTAGAAAAGCAATGTAAGTAGTTGAAAATGGTCAGCAAGGGCTTGGCTTCATGGCATGTTCCCCCAACCTATTCCCTTCCCACATGCGTAAACTTCCAGAAAACCAGTCAGTATGATTACATTCCAATCAATTATTGGAAATCTATAGAAAACGCCGTAAAGCATGGTCATAAATTTCTTGACTCCGAAAAGAAATCGAATAGCAGTAATGTTTAAAGCCGGAAAAATGTGAAGCCAGCATTGTTTAATTCCGGTATTAGCTTTTTTGTCTTCATTTCTCAGCAGTTTACCTAGTCAAAAAACGTCGTTGGAAAGAAAACCATGAACAAGTATTCGTTCACCTTGCCAAAAGCGTTCATCCCATGATGACCGCTACTTGGCACACTGTGCCCCACCGCCTCCCACACCGATCCCGATCTGCAAGGATTGGGCACTTTATGGCCATTGGGAATCCTGTCCATATACTCTCTGTGGGCCAAAACCAATCCTAGGATGCAGGAAAAGAGTAGCCAAGTCTTCATGGTAGAACATGTGGAGTTTGATCGCTGAATTCCCTGTATTAGGCCAGCAACCGTATTTATAGCCCTCATCCCTGGGTCAGATGTATTTATATCCAAACATAGATATTAATACTGGTGTTATCAGATAAAGTGTACTTGACGCCTACCTGTTTGAGCTATTGCCGATATTAAGATTATCTGATTCTTCTATACATACCAATTAACTTTGCTATATTTTGGTTCCATGTGTTGCTAAGTACGATGTAAAGCCCAAGCATACATACATATTACGGCGGTCGAGTTTACCAAACAGGAGTGCCGTTGTAAAACAAGTTGTCCTCCGGGTATACATAATAAATCCTGCTGACTTAAACCCGCGGCCGAAACAGCAACAGCCAAACTCGCAGTCGCAGTGAGCTAGTGCTTTTATAATTTGAACCAGCTCCGTCTCAATCTTTCTATAAACAAAAATTTATATTATGCAAAGTACCATTTCCAGCAACACAAGGGAAATCACTTGCACACATTTTTTGCTGCACGGAAGACATATTTGTGAGCACAAGTTAAACCCTTAACAAAAAGTTAAGAATCTTAAATCATGCCAGGCAGATGGTAAAGACACGGTTATGTTGTAAATGTAACCCTTTCTATTAAATATCCTGCGAAAGCGGCGATGTTTTTGATAGTGTCATACATCTCATCCCTTATCTTAATAAAACACATAGGTAAACCGTCAGCTAAACAGAAAGAAGACAAACTCTCATTTGTTCTGTTTTCGTATATTTAAAAAGTTACAAATTAAGTACTTAATGAAGATATTGACTCTTGTAACATCCCTACGTCCGCTTACTCCCACTTCAACAAGGGTTGTGAGATCGACAGGCACTGCTTGTAAGTGGTTCACATATTCCTGAAATGAAGAAAAGTGTTTAAAGGACATTATTATATGCTACTGAAGAAATGCAGAAGACGTATAATTTCATATTATCCGATATACTCACTGGTCAGTTATCAAAACACATCAACCAGGTAGAATCTTGTAACGGGGTTAAAATTTAAACAGGAAAAATTGATGTTCGATGTGAAAAAAGGCATGTCAGAGATGTGCACAATTTCAGCCTTCAGAAAAATAAAGTATGAGACAATTCAGGGGCTACAACCTTTTAAAAAATGTGAAAACCCTCATCCTTTGGCAAACTAAATTAGAAGAAAGATTACATAAATAAAAGTTTTCAAAATAGTGGCCTTCAAATCTCGGAAACCATTCCCTGCAAATGTTGGCAAGCATATCTACTCCAGTTTCCAGACTTTCATGGTATACCTTGGAGGATATTTTTAAAACGCCTTTGAAGCAAAATCCCAGCAAATGTCAATACATCGGTGCACATTAAATTACTACAATGCACTGCAACAAAATATTCCAAGCAGTAACGATGCCTTCACAGTTCTGGGTGCACTGTTGGCAATGATATAGTTTACTAGGAGGCCTTACATGGAGTTTCTTCTGCATCACTTGTCTGCCACCATTGTGGCATTAACTACGTGGCAACCCTCGGAAAGCTCGTCCGTTAATTTCCCTAGGCCGGTGGTATATTCCGCGCGCTCTGGTTTCCTCTTGCGAAGAAACTCGCGGTCTTATAAGGGAAAAGTCCTCGGGGGGTGCAGTTAACATCATTCAATTAATATATCGCCACTGTATCAAAGTCACGGGAAAATTTATAACATTTAAGTAAATGTTTTTAAGTAATTTTTTCAAGACGCATTCTACACACGCAAAATGACTACACAAGCATAATGTAACCAACCAGGGTGGCTCTTGGCAGGCCCAGCAGGCGTTGCTCCGGGTCGCCATTTACAGTCCGGATCTCCAAGTTCCGCTCCATTTGTCTGACCGTCCCCGTCAGAGTCCATCTGACATAGCTCTGTGTTCCAGTGTTTGTCTCCACGGTGTTTAAAATCCTATAAGTAAATCGACGATGCCATTTACGAACTAAAAAAGAACAATTGTTTACAGATTAAAGCTTTGACTGACTTTGTGAACCCGCCTTTTTATGATAATGAATATTAAAATTATACAGTCAGAATTTTTTCCAAACTGACAAATAGTAAGACTTGAAGAAGAAAGCATTTATCTCCTCTTGGAAATACCTTATTCTGTCAGGAGGTAAACCCTTTTGTTAAATTATTAAATTTCTGACAGAAAGGGAATAAAATTCAAAGAAATGAATCGGACTTTTTGTACATGTATGTGGACATACTAAGGGATTGCTAAGAAAAAATTACATGACTCGAAGACAAATAATTTAACTTCACATGCCTAAGCTTAACTCATGAGGAATCAATTTTGACCGCGGTCGGAATCTCAGATCCAGCTTTGGTAATTTGGGATCTGGCTTCAAGTCGAAGGGTTTGCCAGCCAGTCCCCTGCACATAAACAATGCACCAATTTAATAAATAAACACTGAAGTGTGAAAACGCAACCACACGGACATAGTACCATGACAAAGAAATTCAAAAGTATCGTTACAGCACATGGAGAAACTATTGCGATATACACAAACAACAGACTGTTAGTCCCTTCACCTTGCCAAAATGATTTTCTCCGTGCTTGCCCGAATCAGGATCCGTGTGTCCCGACGCGCCCCAGTAGTGACCAGGTCGGCAAGGATTGGGCACTTTGTGTCCATTGGGTATCCGATCCATATACTCCTTATGGGCGAGACTCATGCCCAGGATAAAGCCAAATATTACCAGTGTCTCCTTCATTGTACTTGAATGGATATCAGCAAGTGGGGATTCCACAAAGGTGTATAGCTAGCCCTTTTATACTTTTTATTTTCTAATTAAATATATTTTTAGTAAAATACCGAAGTCTCTGATAAAGAATATCTACTAAGATAGTGCATTCTTGCGATTCTTATCATTCCCGTCTGCCGTCAGTGCAGAAAGGTTTCCGATCACCAGTGTTTCCATGGGTACCTATTTTGACATCCCTGTGCATGTCTTAACTGCGCAATACAAATTTTCTACAGTAACGTAAATACCTGGAAAATACAACGCTGTTAATTTTATTTGCTTTTTTCTGATGGTGTCTCTGGGACTACCATAAAGCAGTTAAGAAAGAAAAGTTAAGTTTCATTTCAGGGCGAATCTGTTCCTTGTATGTTCTGTCATCACATGTTACATGGTCATAACCAGTCACACTTGCATTGTAACCATTTCTTCCCTGTCAAATAACAGAGCTTTTTTTAGTCTCCTGCAAACCGTGTGCAGAGCTTGCCTTTTAGCATTTGTTAGATCATGTGTCTCGTATGATGATTTCTATCGACTTTACAATCAAGTTATTTTTGCAAACACTAATGAATCAAGAATATTACACCATACGCCTTCACTGTTAGTGTCGGACATTTTACAATGAGTACATTTCTCTTCTAAGTAAATATGGAATCTCGTACGATCTGCTTCAGAACAGTGTATAATTTCGCTTATCTCTGGATTGGGGTATGTATATGCATCTGGCCGTGTCATTTAAAGCGCAACTGAGAGACATATTTTGATTTATAGACAGTTTGTGAACAAGTATGGTACACAATTTGAATACTGATTTCATTCGTTCGTTTAGAACATCTCTTGCGTCTTTCTGTCATCACGGAAACTGCTTGTGGCTTCTTTTCATGATTACGTCTTAATTTCTTACGATATATACTTTCTCAATCTGGCCATTTTTCATGTGGCGTTAGGCTACGATCATTCACTGATTTTGTGGTAATCCCTCTGACCTCATTCTGCGTTCATATTTTCTACTCGTACCATTTCAAGGTGGTTACGTGGAGGTCGCCATATTGTATTTTATAAGTAACATTTCACCGGACAAATAAATAGTTAGTTTATAGGTGCTCCACATTGTACGTATTTTTCCCTTGCATGACATTAAGTATGCAATCTCATGGCTAGAGGCCGCTGGAACACCTGGACTAAGCCACCGCCTTACGCTACATATTTATTTATTTATTGATTTGATTGGGGTTTTACGCCATACTCGAGTATTCCACGTGCTTATGTCAACGGCAACCATTATGGTAGAAGGAAACCGGACAGAGTCTGGATGAAACCCACGTCCACGCGCAGGTTGATATCAGACCTTCCCGCGTACCATCCGCCAGATACCGAACAAACCTGCTGACTAACGGCCGCACTCGAGGCACCGAGGGTTCACCTCAAACGCGTAAACTCAG
Organism: Acanthopleura granulata; assembly: GCA_016165875.1. Lineage (NCBI taxonomy): Eukaryota > Metazoa > Mollusca > Polyplacophora > Chitonida > Chitonidae > Acanthopleura > Acanthopleura granulata. The sequence goes on from JABBOT010000002.1 coordinate 10,863,123, forward strand.
TGCAAGAACAAAAAATGGATGTGTACAACACATTTCTTAGTGTCTCTTACCAGAATTATGGTGCTACTATTAACGACATGTCAGCAGAGACAAGCGGCTGCAGAGAGCAGTTGCACGTCGAGGTAGCATTGTTCACATGTTTCAAGGAATACACACGCAAATGTCCTTGTGCTGAATATCAATTAACAAGAACACTAACATATACATGTACTGCTCATTACCGCACTTTTGTATCAATATGTCACTCCGCGCAGTTTACATTGCACAGGTGTACATTTTCTGCATCTTAAACAAAATTCGAAATATATATATGTATAACCGCGTACGATGAAGTACAAATATCATTATAATTTACGCCGCCCCAAAATGTAAGAGAATGTTAGACACTTCACCTTGCCAAACTGATTTTCTCCATGCTTGCCGGATTCATCAGTATGCCCGGACGCACCCCAGTAACCGCCAGATTTGCACGGATTGGGTACTTTACGTCCATTAGGTAAACGATCCATATACTCCCTATGGGCGATGGCCATGCCCAGGATACAGCTAAATAATAACAATGACTTCATCGTTGGGGTGAATGTGAGTAACCAGAGCTATCAGTAGCTATCCCTTTTATACTGCTTTTTCCTTAATTTATTTGTAGCAAAAGTTCAGATCAAATCATCTGATTAAAAATAGCTGCTCTTTTTGCACTCGTTTTCTTGTATCTGTTTGCATCCATGTGTAGATATTGTTGCGTAATCTGTGGCGCAAATCTTAACCCAGACCTGGGTAGAACGTTATCGTTCCTATCCGAGGTCAGAGTGCAGAAAAGTTCCAGACAATCAGTGTTTCCATGGATACATACTTTGACTGTCTTGTACTCAGACATGTCTGCATTGGAAAATTGTAGTTTCCTTTACAACAAATAACGTGCAACTCCAAAAATACTGACTTGATTTTGTTTCCTTGGATATATAAAACAATATCCGAGGTCTGTGCAGGTGTCCAAGACATACGTCTCGATATGGTATGAACCCGGAAATCTAAGTATCACTGACTGTGTATCTATCACGCATAAAAGGAACAAATATGAAATTTCAACTTTCCGCATTCAACTTCCACTCTAGCCTTTGAATTACATGATACTTCCAGAGGTGAGGCCTTTATGCGCTGTATGGAACGCGATGCTCTATGTGTCTTTCAAGCAATGTTAAATGTGACGGTACCTTAATGTTAAGGCTCACATGGACTAAATGCCCAATTAAGCTGAAACTGTCAGTGTGTGTCGCTTCAGTAGAGCAGCTTCTGCCGACTACCCAATTTGTTCTGGCCTTAGCCGATTATCATCATTTGTGCAATATTCTAGTTACCTATTATCATCATTTGTGCAATATTCTAGTTATCTATTATCATCATTTGTGCAATATTCTAGTTACCCATTATCATCATTTGTGCAATATTCTAGTTACCAATGATCATCAGTTGTACAAAATTCTAGTTACCCATTATCATCATTTGTGCAATATTCTTGTTACCCATTATCGTCAGTTGTGCAATATTCTAGTTACCTATTATCATCAGTTGTGCAAAATTCTAGTTACTGATTACCCCATTTTGTGCAATATTCTAGTTTTTCGTCACCTGTGCACTTTTGCATGACTATAACACTGTGCCACTGACCACCCATTGTGCAATACTGGTCAATTGTGCAGAACTGCGCGACTGGAAACCAAGTGCAGGGATGTGCAACTGTCATGTGTAGGGCATAGCTACTCAGTAATGCATGCACGACTGTGGTCTATGTTCAGAGTTAGAGATTACTGTGCGATTATTGACCTTCAACGTCCATCTAGCTTGACGGGTGGTATGTAAATTTTTTTTTCAATACCAAGATATGAAACAGCACGTCAGTGCTAAAAGTTATCCAAAATACAGCACGGAAACAGACATGCAGCCTTCAACTCCAGATATGCAGCCTTCAAGTCCAGAAAAGCTGCCGAACCCGTGGATGTACTACGAGGGGATAGAGTTTGGGGCTAGATTACAACGTAACATTAGAGCATTCACACTTACTTGTCTGAATCTTGAAACGTTCTGTTCTAGGGGAGCTTTTGCTGTCTTAAGCGTTGAACAGACTGTTTAATCTTGGAAGGGCTAATAGTATACAAAAGAGCATCATAAATAGCAAAACCGGAGCACCGACGACAGTGTGATAGTTGAACAGTTGTTACACGTAACCGGTGAAGTCTGGCCTTAAATTTACCTCAGTTATAGGGTTATCTTCTAACTATTGATGTAAATGCTTAAAACTCAGCAATGTACAGAGCCGTTAGTACCATGGCTGAACCAGAATCAGGTGAAAGAAAAGCAGTGATGTTAATTGCATTTTATCATTAGTCTACAACTTTTAAAACTAAAGTAGTTTATTCCACTAGAGTAGTAGGCGTATTTACAATGAAATAAATCTTTAAATAAACACCAGACAGTGGTTGTCCACTCTGCCAGTTATACTTCGAAACTCTTCAGAGAATTATACTTATGTACAGAAGTCAAATAATAAGTCCCTTTTGTGAAAGCACAGATGATAAAGGAAATTACATACCGTGACAAGCAATTATTTCGCTTAAAGTTTTCATTGTGGGATTGCTATACTGCCAAATCCACGTTAAGCCATATTTATTTTTTCTTTATTGAGGCTTTTGAAAGAATGTTCTTCTTGATTATTTTTTCACCCCATACAATCTATAATAATCCACCGTTCGTCGGCAAAGTTGTCGATAACTGCGCTCGCCACGATATGGCTGAAAAATTGCTGATGTGGCGTAAAGCCATTATCATTCATTCAAAAACTTCTAACTCAATTCTGGAACTGTTAGTCTGGGTAATGAGTGTTAACTTCATTTAGCCCCTTCATTTCATCTTGGAGTTTCCGTCGACTGACCTTTTTTCTGGACATCTGAGATAACAAACCAGATGTTCATTTCTTTAGCCCTGAACAAAATCGCAACTTGATAAGCTTAAACTAAACTCAAATATAACTCTTTTAACTCTTTGCACTAAGTCGGTAATATACTATAAATAGATATTGTCTTACATGCGAGAAGAAAATGAGGAACCTTGGATCAACTTTTTGCACTTTAAAATTTGGTGATAAAGCCCTACTGTCTTAGATTTTTTCTTACTTGGCGATGATGTTACATAAAATTAGAATTACTTATTTATTAATTGTTGTTCAAGCAACACTCAAAATTTTTTATGGAGATAGGAAAGTGGGGCCCGTTTCACAAAACACACTTAGGGCTATGTGCACATAACTACCAATTGCGACCTACTACCTACAGAATTTTGTTCCCAGTTGCACGAAACCCTCTTAATGTTACCAGCACGTAAATACCATGATAGTTACCATGATAAACCACGGATCTTTGACAAGTTAACTATGGACTTTCACATCTATGCCCTACAGATATTCGCATCAGATCTTGGTGAAAGACAGATTGTATTCAGCGAATGGCGTTTTGCCACCATGCGACTTCCCACAAACAAAGAGGACGGTACTGTGTGGTGTTTAGTTGTTGGTTAACGTCATATTCAAGATTTTCTCATTGACACAATGTCGGTCAATTTTATGGAGGTATCAAAACCGGAGTGCTTGGGGTGAGCCACAGGTTACTGACATACATATATGCACAAAATGTCTATGTTGTAAAGACAAGTGGTTGTCACAAACGTAGGCGTTCCGGAGCAATTATCGCAAGATCAGTTTCCAGAACGACAGATAACACAAACCTCTAAAGAACTAAGAAAATATATAAATATTAGGACGGATTCATGCTAAAAGAAGCAGTCAGCAGTTTTCATTGATAACGAACAGACCCAGTGAATGTTCTAGACGGGTGAATAAAATCCGTTTCCAAAGAGTGTACAATTTTAGTATGCATAGTTTCGATGGTCGAATATGTGTCTCAGTTGCGCTTGATTGTAACTGTTCGTATATCCAGCGTTGGGATATATGGTCCTACGTGCAATGAGGGTCGTGATATTGACATGTATGAAACAGACCTTCCAAACGTAAACATGTTTACCAATGAACAAACACAAAGGCTCCCATGACAATTAATAGCCCTGTCCAGTTTCCTATACCCGAACAGACTCAGTAGCTGACCGATCCCCGCCATTGTGTAAATATGAGACAAATTCCTAGGTCTCAGTATGTGCTAATCTTTTGAAGAGCATGGTGTGGGGATCACAAATCAAAGATGGCCGACAGCATATAAACTGAATTACAAAGATTAATGAAAATCAATCCCAAAGGTCTCTTCGCTGGACTCAAACCACTGTTAAAGTATAAACCTGATAGTTTGAAACATATAAGAATTTTTAACATATCTAGGATTCATACTACCATTTTGACAGCTGTTAAATGGTGACACAAAGATGTGTTATATGTCGAAAAAACAGTTTCAGATAAGATATTTATAAGACATGATGTAATTAAATACTATATTCTATTTGTTTCATCCAGTTAACTATAAATTCAAATCGTTTTTTAACTTTCTGCCCTCAAAAAACGGTCGCCGATCGATGGCTACGGTTAAATGTATAAAAGGGAAATAACTCTTGTCGTGACGTCGGCTTCTACTGAGAAACTCAGGATAATTTAAGAACAAGACAGGCAAATATAATTCAAAAACAAAAAAACAAAAAAAAAACGTATACTGTACTATACTATGACATGCTATGACCCTGCTGAGTTTCATACATGAGATTCATCAAGGTCATAGCATGTCATACACCCTGGCTAAAATCTTAATAATACTTACTGTGTACCTTTATATTAACAGACATGCCAAGTGTTTATTTATGGAGGCCTGTACGGAGTTTGATATCCTTGTTTTTTTTCTTGTAAATTTATTTCACTCGTTCATGGATATGAAGGCAACAGGGAGTAAGAATATATTTTTAATATAATTAGTTTTATACCTGGAAATGTATTAGGTAGGGATGTGCAATAATTTTCCTCGGGCTCTGTCAGACCAGATTTTCATTTATTAATCAAATATTCAATGAAAAATATTTCGGGGGCGGGGGAATTTCAAATTTTCACATTTCAGAACAGCTTTATTCCTTGCTTAAACATTTATTTAACGTGTAATACTGCCTGGCTACGATATGGTGGAGGTATTGTTCATGGGGCCGTAATATAGAATTATTCTTTCATTTTACAGTAACTATGTTTCCTCTGCTCTCTCCCACCTTCATATTTGTCACTCGCACATGTTCAAGCTTCTCGTGAGGTCATTATTCCGTTATCTCAGCCTTTCTCCAAACAACTAAGTGTATGAACAGATGTATAAAGTGCAAAGCATACGGTGAGATGCAACTGGAGACCACACAAACGGCATTATTCACATATTTAAATAAATACGCCATTAAAGATAATATCAAATATCCACATCTTTACTAATTATTGCTGCAATTTTGTATCCATAAATATTCTAAGTGTTTAACATGGTGACAGACCTACCTGGATCCTGGGCGGTACACGCGCAATTTGCACCTCTTCATTCTACTGAGACAATATATATATATAGAACAGTGTGATATACAGTCCATAAATAAATATTTGAACTGATGTATTATACATTATTAATCGAAAATAAATCATCAGTTAGTTCTGTAAACGTGCATTTTACGGATGACAGTGATCACAGGACAGAATAGAAAGTGTCTCCTAGCAAACACCTAAAAGAGATTATACAGACACTATATATACCCAACAAAACTGTAGAAAAAGACCCCTTGTAACCAGATGGGAAATCGTCCCCTGGTGTTGCAGGAGTGAGATGGAAAGGCATCCTCATTATCTCTCCTAGTCTTAGAGCTCTTTCAGCAATCATCATGCCTTTGCTTTGTGCAGAGGGATGATGATTGATGGAAAAACCAGAACATTTTCTGCAGAAAAAAATAAAAAAATGTACCTGAATCCGAAGTGTAATTACCGTACAACATATCTGTGAAAAATTGGAATGATGTGATTCATAATTTTTGTTTTTACTAGGAGACAAAAGTAAGATCAAAACCAGATTTCGCTATTTTAGGGAGTTTTGCTGAGGGAATTCCCGTCATAACAAAAATATGATAACGTCAACCAAAATCATTTATGTGTATTTGATGTCAAGGTGCATGGAGAGTTCTAATACATGCAAAGTATCAAGTTGGTTCACTCAATATTTTTGTAAATCTAAGAAGAAAGAAATGTTTTGTAGGGCCCGTGGAACTGTATGTTCACCACAGTAGTTTATTTCATTATCTCCATATAGTACAGCGGTGACTCGCGCGGCTTATAATCAAGGGGAGACAACAGTTCACGATTCCTGTCTTTATTTGCACTTTTTTTGTAACATAAGCTACGGTGAAAATGATTAGACCAGATAAGACATAAGCGTGATTTGTTTATATTTTGCAAATCTACATATGAGATATATAAAAAATATGCATACAAGGCATGTAGTTCCGTTTTAACCCGCCATGTGTTACCTGTAGGCATGTCGAATAGCTACAATGTGGGGAAAGGCTCCTACACGTGTTTATCATGTCCTAGAAACTCCCAGTCATATATTCACGATAAAATTCACAAGACAAAACTTATTTTAAATCCAACTTGTTATAAATCTGACAGAAAGAAGGATTTTAAGTAGCGAACAAATTATTGTGTAAAAAGGCATTTTTTATTGTTTGCCTATTACTGGGGCAAAACGTGGTATATAACAACTTCAACCACATACCGCATATCCCATCTAGTTGCAAGGGGTCGTTTGAAATTTCCAATACAGGGAGTGTTAACAACCTTACACCCCTCCGGGTTGCTATGGTGACAACATAAAATGGCCTTGTTCCAATGTGTAAAAGTTAAATAATGAAAGAAATGGGGACTTCTAGTTAAGTGTTTGTCCCATCCAATCTGTACATCAGTCATGTCATGACACAACATTAGCTGTTATATTTCTCTCTAAGGTGAAATAATGCAACTAAATTTACGTCTGGCGCATGGATGGCATTACGGGTAATATCAATGCTTTATCACACTTGCATAATAGCCGTCGTGACCTGTTTCCGACATATATAGTCTATATCTGTGTCATACAGGATCACAGTGTAACGATTCACCCGACCAGTAGGATATTCACATATTAATAACTAACACCCAACCTTCTCCGGGTTGTACGCGTATACAATTTGATTTACAAATAAGCCTATAATCAGGTTTGCAAAGTCACATGTACGCTAACACAGGATCAAAGTTTAAAAGGCGAAAGATCTCTTTCGGCCTTACTCGGCGGCAGACCATGCATACAGTCGCGTTATCGCGGCATGTCTGGTGAGCGAGCCGTCTGCAGGCCTCTACCACCAGCGTCATGGCGGCAGACGATCTTCGCTTCGATTCCCGCCGCTCTGTGCTTGTTTGTAAGAACGGCTGCGTGGCATGTTCTCAGCCTCTAGCGGCACGAATAGGGATTGGTAAGTTAGCTCTTTCATACTCGCCAAACCTTCCTCGCGTCCTATGTTAAGTAGGCCAATTGTTCGAAATAGAGTCGTGTTACACGTATATGTGGCGTTATGCGCCGTGCTTGTCAAACTGACCTACAGATCACTGACGACCGTTACAAAAGAACTTGTTCGTTTTTATCTCTACTGGTCGAGGGCCAGAAGAAGTGTATTAGCAAGTTCTCCGGCGTCCGTCTGTTTGTCTGTCTGTCCTCTGTTAACTTTTCCTTCAAAACGCTACTCCTCCTAGATCGCACAAGATACATAATTCTCAGTCTCCATTATCCATTTTCGTGCTTGGTTGTCCGTCTGTCTGTCCATTCATTTACCATGTGAACATTTCTTTCAAAACGCAACTACTCCTACAGTTTTTGTATGATTTCAGTGAAACATGGTTTAAGGGTAGACAACCCCAAGATACATAATTCGTAGTAACCATTTTTCACTTGGATGATTTGTTGTCTATCTGCCCGTTTATCCGCCATGTTAATATTTCCTTCAAAGCCACACTTCTACACTTTTTGTCTAATCTCAAGGAAACTTTTTTGAAATGTAGACTACATCAAAATACATCATTCGAAGTATCGGTTTTTAATTTCGACGATCAGTTGTCTGTCCGTCTGTCTGTCTGTCTGTTCATCCAATATAAGTGAACATATCTTTCAACACACTACTCCTCCAACAGGTTTTGTCTGTTTTCATTTAAATGAAAACTGGTTTAAATGTAGACTACATCACGATACGTAAATTGAAGTATCGATTTTCCATTTCGATGGTCGGTTGTCCGTCTGTGAGGTCATACAGCATGTGTTAACATTTCATTCAAAATGCTACTAATTACTTTTACAATATTTGTCCATTTCAACATAACTTGGTACAAGTGAATCAAGATACGTATTCGTAGTAGATTATCAATTTTAATTGTTCATTGTCCATTATACATACATAATTTAATTTAAATAATTTAAATATTCTTGAGTGTACAAGGTTAAATACCAACCAGTCAAATAAGTATTGCAGAGATCTAAATGAGTAGGCTTGCATATTAAAATGTATAAACATATCTGATATGGGACCTATATTCAGCCATATAGGATTTCGAGTCGCCGTGCATGTAAACTGGCCTCTGGTCAAGTGCATGGCCCTGGTGAGAGAACCAGGTTGAAAGATAGGGTGTAAAAATTTGACTGACCGACTGACTGATTACTGAGAAAACAACCGATTTACACGGCTGCTTACTTGCAGCGCCAGATATAAAATTGATATGACATTAACATTTCTCAGCTCTAAAGGCTAAATTATAATTGTTATCTTCATTAATCTTTATTAATGTGTAATGCAAAGACCTTTTCGGGTTAGATTAACAGCTTACTCCTCCGCTTCTGTATGCCTCTGCAAACTAGGCGTCGAAACCGACATTTTTATACCAGCCGTGAGCTACGCGTTCCAGGTCATTAATCGCAAGATCAGTTTTCAAAAACAACAAATACTCAAACCACCAAAGAATTAAGAAAGTATATACAATATAAAAAATTAGGACAGATTCATGTAAAGAGAAGCAGTTAACAGTTTTCACTGCTGAGGAAAAGACACAGGCGAATGAATAATGACGTTTGATTGTATTGCCAAATAACAACGGTCATTTCAGCTTTTACCCGAAGCTCTGTAAACGTATCCCATCACATTTCTATGTAAAATGCAGTCGGGAATAAGGCGGCCTTGAAGCAAGAGAAGAAATATCAGATATACTCAGGAAAGAATGTATGCAAAAATATACACAGTGGAATTGTTTTTGTCACAATTGCAGATGTACTGAAATCTGGCGGAAATGCAGCAGATGCTGCTGTTGCAGTTGCAGCAGCACTCAATGTCACGGAGCCATGCAGTACGGGAATCGGGGGAGATGCATTCTGTCTGTTCTATGATGCCAAGAGTAAGAAAGTGCACGGGCTGAATGGAAGGTAAACAAGTACATGTGACTACAGGGTGCTGGAAAGAAAGTTTGTACAGAATTTAAAGCACGTCATTTTTTCTATTGTTTTCGGCCGGAGCCGAACAACCAATATGGTTGGGAGACTCACTAGCCGAGGGGGGTAGCGCACCAGCGCGGTGTAATCCCCCAGGTGCCTCTCACCAATGCGATCGCTGTGAGTTCAAGTCCAGCTCACGCTAGCTTCCTGTCTGGCCCTACGTGGGAAGGTCTGCCAAAACCTGCGGATGGTTGAGGGTTTCCCGCCGGCTCAGCCCGGTTTCCTCCCACCATAATGCTGGCCGCCGTCGTATAAGTGAAATATTCTTGAGCACAGCGTAAGACATCAAATAAATAAATAAATAAATAAATAAATTGGCTTTCGTTGATTTGATTTGGGCTTAAAATCGGGAAGTTTCTCAGGCACGTGGTGAAGAGCAGTGGTTTACTCTGGACAGTCTGGCTTCGTCCACCCATAAACCTGACTATCGCCTGTTAAGTGAAAACTTAAGATGTGAGGAAAAAAAGACTACAGCGTGCTACTGGAGCATCGACGATAGTGTGATACTTTTGCCGGCAAGTGAGGAAAACCGTGAAATCCGGTCTCGTGTTAATTGCGACCATTTTATTCTAAACGTTAATGTAAATGCTTAAAAAGTAACAACTGTCTAAAGGGCGTCAGCACCAAGGCTTAAGCAGAATTAAATACAATAAATACATTGATATGTATTGGAATTTATTAGACGTCACTTCTATAGAATTACTCAAAATGCAGTGTTGTCATCACATTTAATACACAGTCACATGGGGCGGAAACGATAATTCAAATAAATAGATGCATTCAAAAACTTGTACATTTAAAACCTCCGTAGATATGATTTCATATCATAAGGAAATGATGTCTATTCGATTTATTTCCCGACAAACCAGCGTGCATTTTGATTGCAGGTGAGGCCGTTGAATAGACTGTGAATTTATAAAGTAGTCAAGTTTGTTACTCACCAAAGAGACACCATATTGATGGTGATACACATGTAAAAAGCATTCAAACAAACAAATAATACATACTAGCTGGTCAGAACCGGGTAATTCATGTCGTGTGTCAGTTTGCCGAAATATTCTCTTGATCAGCACTCAATCCGTTTTCAGTGGACGCTCTCCAGCTGCACTGACTTTAGCGCAGGCGCAGAAAGATGGATTCGTTTATCCTGAAACGTCCCATATTCCTCGCAACCATGGACATAGCGTGACTGTTCCCGGTGCAGCCGCTGCCTGGGTTGATACCGTGGAGAAATTTGGAAGTGGAAAGGTACTGTTACACAGTTTCAGCTCGAATATTTGTGCTTGAGGTAACATTACGATCGACAGCTCGTAACAAGCTCCCTGGTATACCATTTTCTGGTTCTTGGGACGGCTAAGGGAAACCTACTGCAACCCTCCCAGAAGGGTCAGATTGGCTCACATCCGGTGGTAAAGCTGAAGACGATCAATAAGTTGTTGGATTTGAACACGCTCTCTCGATGGTCAAGGCCAGTGGTCTGATGTATGTATGAGTTTATTAATATCTACGCAAAATAAGTCATGTATGAAAATATCTTTATCAAGAAAAATCTGCCGAGTGATTGAAATATTTTGCATTTCCTTTTCCTTAGCTGAAATTGGCGGAGATTCTTCAGCCTGTCATAAAGATGGCAGAGGAGGGATTTCCGGTGCAAAAACTTACTTCTTATTTTTGGAAGAAAGGTAAAACTAAATTTGCATCACGACAAGTTGTTTACCTATAAATTAACTTGACTCTGTACAGGTCCTATGTGAGTAACTTATACTATGAACGACGAATACCCACGATTTTGCCATGAATTGTCATGTAAAATAGGTAAAATTTGTGGCTAAATATTAGAGGTTAAGTATGCTAATGCTGACATGAAACCAGACATTTTCGTTTCCCGTATGTAAAATATGTGAATAAAAAATAAATGTCTATTTTTTGTACATTTTAATTATATATATTTTTTATTTATTATTACCTTATATTAAGTCTTGATTATCAACACCAGGGGTAGAAACCGTCCTGTCACAAGCCGGCAATACTCACGGCAAAGATATGATGATTGATGGGAGAGCTCCAAGGCAAGGGGAGATAATGAAGATGCCTTTTCTTGCTAACACTTTCAGGGTGAGATTAGTGGTGGAGCATCAGTTTACACAAGTGAAGACCGTTACACTGTGAACTAAAATCCTTGAGCTACGATGATGAAAATAATATTGTTACTCTACTTTGTGGAGAGCAGTGCTTCTTAATAGCTTCTTTACGGTTATCGGGCGTATAACTTTAATACTTTGAACAAAAGAATGATAGCACTTCACTGGGAAAACATGATAAGAATTATCATAAGTTTAACGGTGCCTTAACTGTATGGCAAATATCTTGAATGATTCTTATACGGTTTAGCATAACGATCTTGTGCAGTCTTGACCATGAAGATGTCTTCACACACTAAAAAATGTTTGGGCCAAATTGAGCTAATTCATCTTCGAAACCGAGTGATAATGATTAGATCGGCTGTCACTCTAGGCTCTTTCTTGTGACCTACAGGAATACCAAAAGTTAAATGACTGATCAACATATTATGAGATCTGGTCTTATATCTCACCTTTTCTGAGTGGGATTATCTTATTTGCAAAACTCCGAATCAGTTTACTGTAATATTTCACAGGAGCTTGGCAAGAATGGAAAAGGTGCGTTTTACTCTGGTAGAGTAGCCCATGCTATTGTAGACGTAGTTCAGAAATTTGGAGGCGTGATTACCCTCGAAGATCTGGCCAATCATAAGACGACTTTTGACGAGCCAATCAGCGTGGATTATAAAGGATGTCGTGTGTGGGAGATGCCCCCGAGCGGTCAAGGAATAACAGCTCTGATCGCTCTCAACATACTGGAAGGATTTGATTTAAAAAGTTACGTATCTTTTTCTTTCTATGTAAAAATCAGAAATCGATTCCTATAAAAGACCTTTAGTATATGAGGCTAAACTAAACACCTAACAGACAGTTAAGCCCATTATCAGCATGCATGAAAACAAGTATATGTAGGAAATGAAAAAGTCATTAGACATTTATTATTTAGGTTATGCCGAATGAGACAATGTTTTTGTCTTACAAAAGAATAAATCTTACCATGTCGTTTTTGCGAAACAAAAATGGGCCTTCCTGTCTGTAAGGGTAGTTATCTGTTATTTCTTACTGACTTGCTACTGCTTTCAACTAAGCATTTCTTTTATTTTCTGTTCTGGTTTGTTTACAAGCGTTAGGTTTATATGCCTACACCGAAGTCTGAAAGGCTTATAGTATAATTTCATCAGTATGTATATCTGTTCGCCAGAAATGGGACATAACTCTGCTGACTATCTGCACACACTGGTCGAAGCTGTACGCCTAAGCTTTGCTGATACACAAACGTATTGTGCCGATCCTACCATGGTGGAAGTCCCCGTACAAAAGATGCTGTGTAAACAATATGCTGCTAAGAGACGGACACTGATCGACCCTAAAAGGTATATTTATACCGAAGCTGTGATAAATTGGGTTTCTTAGAGCACCATTTTATCTACTGGACAGGGCTCATTCAGTCAAGATTGTTTTCTCCTCAAAGACGAGTGGCTGACCTTGAAGCCGTAGGTGAGAATTAAATAAATAAATAAATAGATAAATAAATAAACAATTGAGCCAGAGTGAGTCCTTGTCTTTTGTACAGATGGCGTAGATATTTTGTGTGGGGTAGTTACAGTAAAAGTGAGGTAAAATTATTTTGAGCTGAAATATTCTTCATGATAAATCAACGTGGCTAAATTCACCGTGCGTTACAGCACAGGTAGTAAGATGCAGCCATTGCTGCAGAGATGACAATAAAATCTCGATTTGAATGCATACAAATCGGACATGTAGGTAACTGAAAGGATGCTTAATCTGTGTTGTATGCAGTCTGTCCCTTACAAGTATGTGATAAATGTGGAAATGTTAAAGTGCTTAATATAGGCATCTAAACCGACTTTCGTGTATCAGCAGTCAACCAAAATGGGCGTTCCCGGTCAATAATAGGAAGACCAGTTTCCATAAACTACAAATAACACAAACCCCTCAAAAAAGCTAAGAAAATGTATAAATATAAAATTAGGACGTATTCGCGCAAAGAGAAGCACTCAACTATTTTCATTGATAACGGAAAGACGTAATGAATGTTCCAGGTGGATGAGTAAAATCAGTACCCAATGTCGCGCGCCATTTTAGTATATGGTGTCGATAATCAATTATATGTCTCAGTTGCGGTTTGATCGCAACTGTTCATATATCCAACGTGGTGACCACACTCAACGTGATGAACATACGGGTTAAGCTTAATTACACACAGTTATAAAGCAGAGTCACAGAGATTCTGGACACTCCGTGCGTGTTTTGTCTTGACATTTTTATATCTTCCCTAAGCAGGGTTGTTCATATATCCAACGTGGCGATCACACTCAACACAATGAAAATACAGCCCATAGGACCTGGTTAAGCGGAATAAGACACAATTATAAAGCAGATTCCCAGAGTTTCTGAACACTCCGCCCGTATTATGTTTGACATTCTTACGGCTTACCTAAGCATGGTTGTGATAACTGGCATGACCTAATGTTCCTGTGAAACTCTCTTGATATTCTTATAGCTTCCCTAACCGTGGTTGGGATGACTATCAGGACCTAACGTTTGTGTGAATCTCTCTTGGCATTCTTAGAGCTTCCCTAAGCATGGTTGTGATAATTATCGGGACCTAACGTTTGTGTGAAACTCTCTTGACATTCTTATAGCTTCCCTAAGCATGGTTGTGATAACTGTGAACAAGTTAAGTTCTCGATGGTGGAGTTGGTTCGGTCTCGTTAAGTGGGACTACATTCAGAAAGATATGTTTTGAAATTCTCCTTCATAAGAGATCATGCCTTTGTGAAATTTTGGAACACGGATCGCATTTGGGAAAAGGGATTTTATTTAATATAGGTCGGTCACAAAGAGCGCTGCTTCCAAGCGAGTTACTGTCATGATAAAATCATCTCATAGGCAATTTTTTCTTGTTTAGGTGAGGTGCTAAGAGAAACACGTGATGTCTTCTGTCCCTAGGAGTGGTTATCTTGAAAAAACTGTCCACATTTTCAGAAAGCACGCATCATCTGAAAGGCAATTTATTGCTGATTCCAAACATTGGTCTTCATTATTTATTGACGTTTATACAGTGATTAAAACGGAAATAAAGATTGAGGTGCTACAGTGGAAATTTTGGACCATTTTGAAGCACAGTGACATCACAGATTCTTTTTAGCTGCAAAACATGATCTGATTGCTAAATGTTTACGTTCTACATGATATACATGTAGTGCAACACTTGTATCTGTATTTGATGTGGAAATATAACATTTACAGCATGTTTAGCGGCAAAAAGAATCTGTGACGTCAATGTGCTTCACTATAGGCTTAAAAAGTCCACCGCAGCACCTCAGTCTTTATTTCCGTTTTGATCACTGTAAGAGAACGCCAAAAGATAATGAAGACCATATTTAAAATCCGCACGAAATTGCCTTTAAGATGATGACGTGAAAGAAGTGAGACTGCGGTTTGCAGTTAGCGGTTAGCTATTCAACGGGGACAGGTCATTACTTCTAAAAATTATATATTAGGGTTCATCTCCATTACTGCCCCTTGGCGTCAGAATCGTGAATTGTATGCATGACGTGATAGCCCGTATTAAGTGTCATTAAAGTACCAAGTGTGATGTTTGTAGGTGCAGTATTAATGGAGGTAAGGGCCAGACTGCTATTCACAGAACCGCTCCCTGGCGTCAGAATCGTGAAATGTATGCATGACGTGATAGCCCGTGTTAAGTGTCATTAAAGTACCAAGTATGATGTCTGAAAGTGCAGTATTAATGGAGATATGGGCCAGACTGCTATTCAGACTGCTATTCACAGAAGCGCCCCATGGTGTTAGAATCGGGAGTCGTTGCCATCAAGTGATAGCCTGCATTAAGTGTCAGTAATGTACCAAGTATGATGTCTGTAGGTGTGGTTTTCATGGAAATGTACCCTAATATATAATTTTTAGAAGTAATGACTTGTCCCCGTTGAATAGCTAACCGCGAACTGCGAACCGCAGTCTAACTTCTCACACGTAGATGATGCCTACTTTCTAAAAATGTGGTCTGTTCTTTTAAACTTGATTCCCTTTATTTTTGTTCAGCAAATAGCTTTTATTAGTTTCTGTGTGAATGGTTACTAAATGTGATGACACAGCATTTTGAGTCATTCTGGATCAGTGACGTCTAGTGCACTGCAGTTAACATTTTTAAGAGTTAAGTCTGCTTAAATCATGGTCCTGGGGGATGTATAAGTTGCTTTTGTTTGAGCATTCAGTTGGGCACTAAGAATGCAACCCTGAGACAAGCTGACAAGAGGCCGGACTTCAATAGTTACATGTGACTATTTCCCAACTGTCACACATTCATACGTCGCTGCCCTAATTTTCACTCTCCAAGTTGTAATCTTCTGTATTGATTGGCTTTTGACTACTTCAGACACACCGCGTTCTCGACGGGCGGTGACTGGACTGGCAGTGACACTGTTTACTTCTCCGTGGTCGACGAGGAAGGAAACGCCTGTTCTTTCATTATCAGTAACTACATGGGGTTTGGTACAGGCTTTGTACCGGAAGGTTGTGGCTTTACGCTGCAGGTAATTCTCTTACAAGTTCTCTCCCTTGGACTGCAATCCTTCCTCTCTTTGCGAGGTGGTCAGGAGCTATTTCCCATGCATTGCAGCCTTAGATGGAAACACAGGAGTACATTTCCCCAATAAGCCGAAAAAATTTTGGACAAAGACGAGGAATTCCTTCACCGCTTTCCAAAGTTTTGGTAGTCCGTTTTCCGGCCATTTCCCTTCCTCTTAATGGTGTGTAAGCACATTTGCAATTCGGAGGATGTTGCGCAAAAATGCCTGTTAACGTTTTGTTACGTGAATCTTTGACAGTATCTTGAGCTTGAGTCAATATTTTAGTCCTTAACGATTACAGGGTCAGGGCTGGTTTTGTATTATTTTACGTAGATGATGATTTCATGAATCTTACATCCCGACCTAACCTGTAAATACTGGCCATGTTTTGTTTTTCAGATTGTATTTTAAATTTGTATAGTGCTTTCCACGTGCAGTACAAAAACACCTGGATCTGAGTGGATATCCAAACAAGTACATAAGACCTAGGAACGGATCATTGAAATAATCATATACGCATTTCTCTTTTGCTTTCAGAACAGAGGAACCAATTTCAATCTGGAACCTGATCATGCCAATGTGCTGTCGCCAAATAAACGTCCATACCACACAATTATTCCAGCAATGGTTACGTCTGCAAAAACAGGTCAGGAATTCGGTTACTGCTTTTCCCAATTTTTCGTTTCCAGTGACTTTGCTCTGATAATTTACAGTGCCTATCATTTCTGGTATGAAGCTTTAATGCTCTTCTCTGGTTGTACGCGATAAGCTCTGCGAGAATGCTGTGGATGGTCATGAGTTTCTCCGGGACTCTGCCATGTTTCTTCTCGCCATAGTGCTGGCCACCGTTGTGTAAGTTAAATATTCTCGAGAACGGTGCAAAACACTCATCACATAAATAAATAAATGAATCAAGTTGTGGTATTTAACGAAGTGACTTTTTTTGACTGTGTACAGGTATTCATTGCTATGACAACAGAACATTATGAGTAATTCTAGACCTGAGACGTCTAGCAAAATTGACTGTAGCATGACTTCATTTTTCCCTAATTCTGCCTAAGCCATTGTGCTAGGAGACGTGTAAGTTGTTACTTCTTGACAATTTTCATGAATAGATAGAAGAAAACCCAACCTCAGGTGAATTTACAAGAGGCCGGATTCACCCGTAACGTGTAGCCATTTACCAACTCTCACACTGTCATTGCTGCTTTTGTTTTTACTCTCTGTGCTGTAGTCTTATATTTAACTGACATTCAGCTTAAATCCGGGATTTTCGGAGAACACATTATATGGATGTCGAAGGTTCCTTGTCTATAAGTGAAACAGTAGTTCCGAGCACGTATGATACAGCAATTTCCTATGGGAAAAATCAACGATACTTGTCCCTGTGCTATACAAGGCATTGTAACCCATGGCGTTCACAAGGAAATTTCCTGCAATTTATGCGAATCTTTGTAATGCCTGAAATGCACTCATGTATAGCTTCATGTCGAGCACGGACATGCGTGAACGTCGATGTGCTTTTTTGCCCCCCGCATGACTTCTGCGCATGCGTATTATTGCTCACACGAAACCGTTATATGTGTCTGTGGCGTCATTCCTTGTTTTACTGTGTTCGCTTATAACAGACATGAGCATATTTGTGCAAAAGAAGATGATTCTGATTCGTTATCTGCCTTACTGGTAATGGAGTATGTTTTTCCTTAGGTGAGTTGCTGGCCTGTTACGGAGTCATGGGAGGCTTCATGCAGCCCCAGGGACATGTCCAAATCCTCCTCAACATGCTGGAGTTTGGAATGGACCCTCAGAGGAGCCTGGATCAACCCCGGTTCTGTGTGGGACAGGGACACCTGTAAGGTTTATGTTCAGCCGAATTCTCAATCCAGTGTCCGATTCTTCGAGGCGATTGTCGAGTTAACATTTTGTTTAAACGTATTTTTAACCCGTGATGTTCAAATTTTGAATAAGTTACAAGTGTTATGTTGAGACAACTCTATACTAAATTAAATTTTTTTGGCTGTAAATAATGTATCATGTAATAATGTAAATCTTTAATTATGATGTAAGCCGAAACTTCACCTCTTTGTGAAAGTTCTGAGAAATGCCAAGAGTTCAGTTACCAACCAATCATAAAATACAATAACTTATCGTAGCCTATAGTAAAAGTCTCTTTTTTGTGTGACTGGCACTTGGAACGAAATCTTATGAGTTGTTCACAAAGTACATCTTAAAGATTATTATTTCAAAATTAACCTCAGTCTGTTCTTAAAATTATATATCTTATAATCTTGAAATGTATTCATTGTAGTCGTCTGTGCAAAATTCAAAAAAAAACTTGACCCATTCGCCTTTTAGAAGAAAGACCCGAGTTTAAATCTGAACTGTATCATACCAAAGGCTTTAAAACTGGTCATCGGCACGTTTTCGTTTACCGTTACATTCAGTATCAGCGTTTATTATCTTGTTGGCTTTACTGCTTCATGAAGGCAGTCATGAGGTAAGCAAAATACTGGTTAAATCATGATGAGTTCTAAACGATCAATACATTTTATGTGTACAGTCATAATGAACAGTGTTATAAAGGTTAGATTTAATTGCACCACACGGACACAGAGTTGCACCAACGAGCTGTGTAACTGAAGATTTCAAAAATGTTGCAATAATACAAATCTGTACATGTACTCGTTACCAAGAGCACAAGATGTAATCTTAATTTTAAACTTCCTGCAAGAGATTTATCAAAGAATTTTCTTTCTCAAACGGTAAAACAGTTTGCTGTGTAGTGGGTTTTTTTGTTTTTTTTTGTTTTTTGTTTGTTTGTTTGTTTGTTTGTTTTGTTTTTTGTTTTTTTGTCCTCCTTGTTTAATTTTAGGCCTGGAATGACGGAATTATCTTTGGAGGATGGAATCTGTCAGGAAGTTGCAGAGGAACTTAAGAAGAGAGGGCACCAAGTGGTGTTTCCCGTCAGCGGCTATCCGAGGTCAGTGTTCGGCCGCGGTCAGGTGATTACCCAGGGAGCATGGTGGAGCCAGGATTCAACCAATCAAACTGTTTGCAGAAGCATTGACGTATACTGGGCGGGAACGGATCCCAGAGCAGACGGTGTGGCATTGGGCTATTAATAGCTATACGTGATGGAGGCTAAGTAAAAATTAATCCACATAGTAATTTAGCCATTTATACTATATGGACATAATTGTAGCAGCACTGCTGGTTTGGAATAAATTAACCCTGAACTGCGTGGCAGTTATGGAAACAAAAGGATGCGCGACATTTACAGATGTGTATTTCAGCCCTGTTTCATGTTAAATCATTAACCACACAGGCCCCACTCGGAGCAATGGCGGCAATCCGCGGAGTTAATAAGCCAACCCCAACCAGCCTGTTGATCCTCCATCTCTGACGCTGGAGTGTTGGTGTTTGAAGAAGCAAGCCGAACACGAATATACAGAGCCGATGAACAATTTGTAACAACCAACCGAGATCACTCATCCAACCGTATCAGAAACAAGGTGCAGTGGCCGCATCTGCTGAAGCCTCCAGCCTCTAGTTAAATTGTTATTATCGGGGAATTGACAGTACTGACAGAAGAAATGTCCTACTGTTAATCCGCTCCGTGACATGTTACAGTGATGCAGCATCAAGTTTTGTGTTCACAATAGCTATAATAAAAATCGACCTAACAAGCATGAGAGCTGTTTCGAGTGTACATGACCGGGATTTCTATGCTGAAAATGAAATAAACCCACGCGATGGCTATATTAATTATTGCAACGCACGGCACTCAAACACAATTCAGAAAATTCCACATATTATATACAGTGGTATACATATGGTATCTGAGTGATCGACACCAAAGACCATGGGCTTGAACAGAACATTAAGTCGAGAACAGAAAATATACTTAAACAAAAACAGGACTGAGCCAAATCCTGGAAGTCCCTAAAGTCTCTAAAGCTATAGCATATTTATTTATTTGACTTACGTTTTATATCGTACACAAGAATATTTCACTAATACGACTACGACAAGCATTGTGGTGAGAAGAAACTGGGCCGTTCCCGGAGGAAATCCACGAACTTTCACAGGCTGCTGACAGAACAGGTATATCACCGGAGAGGAAACCAGCATTAGGTAGACTTGAACTCACAGCGACCGCATTGCGAGAAGTTCCCAGGTCATTGCGCTGTAACATATGCATAAATAACCGTGCTTTTGTCTATTCTTCATGTAACCTGTTCAGCGCATGCGCACTGATGGACCGCGCTCGCAGCAGCTAACTGGCTGATTTCAGCATGCTTATGCCGTATGTACATTTTCACGCGCTGAACTTTGTCAAGGGTGCACATTCCACAACTGTGCGTTTGTAGATAGCAGTCATTCCAAATTAAAGTACATGTAAATTGAATTGTAGGGAAAGATAACTGAACTGAAAGCTGTATTTATTTATTTGATTGGTGTTTTAGGCTGTTCTCAAGAATATTTCACTTATACGACGGCGGCCATCATTATTGTGGGAGGAAACCGGCAGAGCCCTGGAGAAACCTACGACCATCCGCTGGTTGCTGGCAGATCTTTCCACATACGGCCGGAGAGTGGGAGGCTTCGGTCATTGCGCTGCGCGTTAACCGACTGAGCCACGGAGGCCCCAACTGAAAGCTGTAAGTTCATGGTTAATTGGGGTATTAGCATTCTATGAAGTCTTTTGAATGGCTGTCGTGGAGTAGAACAGCTGACAGCGGTTCTAGGAGAATTATGTCAACAATAAAGTAAGTACCTATTACTGATCCCTTAGTGATCTAAATATGATGTGCTGACATCGTTCATAATGAAATTCTGCTTGTTTTTGCTATTTTTTCCGGGCATATATCATTTCAGAATTGTGTTTTAAGTATTCAAGACACAAAATTCTGAAAATTACCCTTTAACTAGTACAAATGTTTGCTGAGTATATAATAAAGGCGTAAATGCTAATAAATCAATACCTTTGCTGTGGCTTAGAACATCGTAGATGTTATAAATTTCACCTGTTATATTGTCCTGTTCTTATATTCTGTAGAGCATATAACTTAGTCACAAGCATGCAGGTACAAGTGATGTCCCCGTGTCCAATGATTTTGACACATTTTCATATATAGATTGCTCTCGTTACTATTTTAAGTCAGCCTTACGGGACGAATCTGTTCTTTCCGACCACCACTGCTGTTTCGATTCCAGAATGAAATTAAATATTAACTATATTCCTCAGCGCAGCCGTTACAGATAAATTGAAACCCGAAGCCAATCTCCATGACAAGGTGTCTATCGGCGAGTTCATTATACCGGCGTTCCCATAAGGTTCGCTTCTGTTATGTCAAATACGAAGTTTGGCCGATCATTTGCTGCATGGCATGTTGAAAAGACAGTGTAATAGGACAGTGACAAACTCCAAATATGCCTCTTGCCATGGACAATTTCCAGCGTAATGACTCTTGTGCCGTACAATGGAAAATATTCGGTATAAAAATGACACCAATGGGAGAAATCTGGCCGCATTGATTCCAAATGGCTACTGAAAATGGGCGAGAAAATTGACGCTATTACCAGGGTTTGCCTCCACAGAGTTTTCTTTTGATACACATGAAATTGGAATATTTTATTTCATATTTCTGGTTAGTGTTACACCTCCGGGGATATCGCCTGTTACAGTTGATTCTAGAATCACCTGCAGTGCAAAAGCGAACTAATCTTGCATCTGGGGTAAATCTCCCACCGACTCATTACATAGCCGCACAATCGATCATCCGCGAACATAATTAACAGCACAGTCACATCATTGCTACTTTTTTGTCATATCTTTTTCTGAAAGACTTCTCCGGTAATCCGGGATTACCAAGCACATGGCAGCTATACGTTATTATACTCCAGTCACACGAACATTTTCAGATCGCTATAAGATCCAACTTTAAATGTAATCCGAATCTGATTACTTTTTCCAAAGTTCATTTGGCCGTTGGAGTCATAAGAAAGATGGCAGTTGTATAAGGTTTAATTTAAAATGCCTATTTCCCAGATCAAGTTATGATTCAAGAGAATGTTACAGTTTTTGTTGTTTTTTTTTTTCATGCTTATATTAGCGACTAACGACTTTCCTTTGGCAGATATGTTGTAAATTTACTCTTTATTCCCTGTTTTGGGTTCGCTGTACCAAAGATATGATTGAATGCATTTCAGCTAGCAGCAGGGCCAATAATCTTTAAAGTGTTGCATTTTCCCAATGCGAGTTGGCCATTCTCCGGCATCGCGTGAGTTATAACCTACCAGTTTGTCCCAAATTGTCATTGCAAAGGTGCAAATGAACAAATAGGTTACACAGATTGGGACCTAAGGACTTTCATTGGGAAAGGTTCCCCCTCATATGTGGTATGTGCGCGTGTGCATTCCAGATTGTTTTAAAATGTAACAACAAATTCAAAGGTGGAATTCTGTCTGATTCTTCATTCGGTTTAATCTGAGAATTAACTGGTGAACATTAAATTCAGTGTGTACGCAAAATAGTCTGAAATTCGATGAACGTAAAATCAACGAATACACCGTGAGTTACCCCGATGAGCCTAATTCGCACAAAGACCCTTACAGCTTTGTAAGGGTTGCTCCTCGTCAGGGACTGACACAGTCTTCCCCGGCTTGGCCTTTTGTTATATTGTCCGTGCTTGGGTCAAGTACATGTGCGAAAGCTTTCGAGGCCACTCCAACAAACCATTGTAACCTAGTGAATGGGCGTCCCAAACAAGCCATTATTCCTGCTGTCTACAGCTAAAAGGCTGTCAGATCTCCCTATCCAAGACTCCTATTTTTGCTGCTCGTATTCCTCGCTAACTGCGCTGTAGGCCAGTTTGTATGGGAACACTACAGGATTGGGAAAAATTTTGATCTCGCCTTTGCTTTTAACTGTATGGTAGGTAATTATTAATCTTATCAGAGCTAATCTGCCTCGGCTGATTTGGTAGACCGCTGTACACTCTCGGACAAAAATCACCAACTGCAACACTAGAGACAAGGGAATTAACCGATACGTACAGCTATATGTAGTTATGCACAAAACACTTACTAATATTAATTTTACCATCGATTCAGACTTGAACAGGTCATTGCCTATCACCTATTCCGGCTGATTGCTCAGATTTACCGTATTTCGCGTATATTTATTTGCGCATTTTTTGTTGTAACAAACAACTGATCACATGAAACCACGATATATAGCCGACTTGTGTTTAAGAAACTGGATATTTTCTTTACTAAAGTAATTTCATTACAAAAAAACAAGAGTTGTTATGTAAAAAACGACAAACATCATGCATATTGGCTGCCAACAGTTGATGCTACGCCGTATTACATCAATTCTGCTTCAGGAAATTATAGTAAAGGTTCATCCTTTGGCACGATCTCATTGGTTGACCAGTTTACTTAAGCAGCATCCTCGTCTGAAAACCGCAATACACCCTTTGTATCGAGGCTAGGAGGTTTTATTTTCTTTTATAGCTATCGAATGCAGCATTATAAATACTCATGAGCGTTTACATAGCACGTAATTATGGTAACAATAATGAATCAATCAATATACTTTACAACAAGAATCTCAGCGTAAAATTAATAAGTATACCTTCTGTTGCAGTAAGTATCATGCTTCCTGGGTGAACAGTAAAGCAAGAAAAAGCGTTTACTTTTCTTGCGTATATATCTTAGGACTCAGTAAAATATGCTCGGCCAAGACTATATCTGATAGTCTGATCTCAGCACTCGGACGTCATTTTTATGGGAAGGAAAAAAACAAATGAAATATTTTCTTCAATTTTGAATAGTTTCCCCTGGCTTATTTCCCAGTGGTCACATTGTGTTAACAAACCCCCATGTGATATTTCTGCTGTGAGGTTACGATCTGGCCAAACGCCGGCGCTGAGGGTACCAATGGGAACGCTACTCGGATATCATAAAACTTTCTCTTTTGCAACCCTAATAAAACACATCCGATTTCCAACAGATAAACTGGCCCGGCGGAATTTTAGTACATGACTCGAGAGACAGAAATTATATTACTTTGCCAGAAATATTATCTTGGGAAAAAATGAAGTTATTTGATGATGTGACCGTGCCATTGTTTTCTTTCTTTAAAGTTTTCTCTTCCCAGATACATGTGCTTTTTAGTTATTTGATTAGCTTTTTGGACAGACCATGTTGAAATAATCCAGATATGATAGAATATGTTGGTTATCCTAGTTATCATACAGTGATTGACATGGACTCAAACATCGGACTCTCCATGAATGTAATATGTGGTCTTCAGAAATACCACGTCAAGTTGTTACAGATAAAATTTCAAGAAAATCTAAATATATTCACAAATATCGCGGAGATTTGCAATTTAAACACAATATATAGACATGGGTGCATTCGCTTTGAATTTTAGGATTCATCTAAGCGTGACATTTAGAGGTGTATTTTATGCTGGCCATGATGTGCGAAGGCCATACTATTTGGTACACAATATATACTCTCACAGAACCTGTCAACCTTAAATGAATTTTACACGCAAAAGCAACTCTATAATTCGCACTGTCTGTGCGTCTGCCATTCTATGTGTCGGTCATAGTTTTGGCAATCTCCGCTTGTTTGATAATGTGTGCTCTTTTTCTTCCTACATTTATATACAGGCTGTTACAATATTAGATGATGCATCACTTTAAACCTTCATTTCAGAAAAGGCTTCGTAAATTTATCTTCTTCTGACCCTCCATGAACTGGCAAGGCTTTAATGGTGCATTCTCTACCAAATTTGAAAACCATGATGTCATGGATTCACACTCTCTTGCTGCGATAAACGCCTGAAATACTTCAACAGGAAAGAGAACGCTTCAGGATACAGCTCATTAGCCCAACAAAGACACCAGTAGGCCCTATATCAAACACTAAACCTAGTAAGCCGTTCTAGTATGACAGTAGCCTGGCGACAGTGGATCCATGCGGACCAAGATCGAGACATATTTACACAATTTCATCCGATCCGGCACGCAAATATGGTCACAAATGACACGTCATTCTTATCAAGTGTCGGTACCAATTTACACCTAAGCTTTCGTCTTAACGCCCGCGCTCTGTAAGCCTCACACGTAGTGGCGATAAGGGAGCATCTTTTTAGACAAGACTGTCGTGATAGTAGCATAACCACGGCCTTCTGTCAATAATATAACACAATTAATGCGCGGAAGTGTAGAGCGGTTATACGCAAAAAGGTTTTCTTGACATGCCTTGGACTGCGGAACATCCCAGTGGAGCAACTTCCGACACTTCGGCACTCAGTAATAACACGTATTATCATTGGGCAAGTTTTTCTGACAAAGCAGACACGTGGGTAGTAAAACTCTTCCAGGGAGATACCAAGTACTTTTTCTTCCTTAAAGTTCGCTGGTTTTTCCAAAGACTGTAGGCAAGTGCAAAAGCCCTTCAGAAACGCAAGGAGAGCTGACCACATTCTGTTCATGGACTATGCTTATTTTGATTTGGAAGGTATTCTGTTACGTCTTAATATTTCCATTTCCACTGTTAAGCATGATAGAATCTGTTAACTGTTTTCGGAATGTTTCAAAGCGTTGTCTCTTGTTGATCAGGTTAAATTTCGCTAACAGGTGAGGAATTCCGTAAGCGAGATTTTGTGATAAATGGCTCCTTCTTACGATAACCTCAATAAGACAGTGGCTCGCTGAGCTAATTCCGTCCACTCTAAAATGGCAGACTGTAATCAGTGTCATTTTCATTTAGCAGATATCCAAAGCCATCATAATGTGGCGAACTTATGTGATCTCCAGCCGCAAAGTGAATATTTGGATCCAGCGGAACATGATTAATGACTGGTCATTGAATTCGGCCATAACTTATTATAAGCCCACAAGCCTGAGCCATCCACTTTTTATACAGGGCTCTATACTCGTGCCTGTGTCAGACCAAGAAATCAGATGCTTAATACACAGCCGCAAATTATCATCAAATATATCTGTGACTTGATTGATTATTTCCATGGGGATTGATAATCCCGATAATTTGGTCTTTTGACCGAGATCAAATCAGCAATCGATGGCAAGATTGATTGATAGTGTTGATCATTATTGATCATAGTATTGATCATTTACAGACAACACATGTGAGATGAAAAAAAAACCATTGAGGTAATTTGCTCAAAATATGTAATAAAAATGTAAATAAAGGTATTTTCTATAATTTTTAGCCATTTTTCATTTGACGCTGGTAAATGTTAAGGAAAAGAAACATTAAAAATGAAATAAGCGTCAGAAGAAGAAATACCAAAACTTGTACCCGAAAATACCTTTACTTAATTATTTAGTTCTTTCAAATGAATTAAAAGGTAATCAATAGTTTTAATTGTAAAGTAGGATTTATGGACCATTCTGATAATGTGTATCGTCACACCAATTTTCTCCATTCGTAAAACAGAATGTACTGTTATATTCGCCTTTTACAAGAGCATCAAAGATAAGTGGACAAAGAACGAGGGGGCGTGGGGATGTAAACTGCTCGAATGACAAGCCATTAATCCACAGAGGAGAAAGTAATGACTGCATAGACAGCAAGAAAGAGATCGACAGAAATTCGAAGTAAATTGTTTGAAGACAGCGTAGAAGGCAAGAGCCTGCAAGAAAATAGGAAAACAGCGCGAAAAACTGTTCAGTAGACATGTCATCAGTCCAGAGTGGAGAAGGCTTGGACGTCATAGACAATAGGGAAGAAACACAGAAACTCGAGGTAAGCTGTATACGACAGACATGTCATCAGTCCCCAGTGGAGAAGACCTGGACTTCAGATGCAATAGGAAAAAGAATGATACGTCACTAGTCTACCGCTGCGAAGGTAAGGACTTTGGAGACAATAGGAAAAGAACCAGGGAATTTGGAGATAAACTGTTCGAATGACACCTCATCTGTTTATGGCAGCGAAGGCAAGGAGTTAAGAGCCGTCTGAAGAGAGGAACAGTAGACGTCACTGAAGTTAGACTGCGATTCGCAGGTAGCGGTTAGCTATTCAACGGGGACAAGTCGTTATTTCTAAAAATTATATATTGGAGTACCTCTATTAATACTGCACCTACAAGGGCCTGTACCATCATACTTGGTACATTATTGACACTTAATGTGGGCTATCACGTCGTGCATATAATTCCAGATTCTAACACCAGGGGGCGTTTCTGTGAATAGTAGTCTGAATAGCAGTCTGGCCCATATCTCCATTAATACTGCACCTACAGACATCATACTTGGTAAATTATTGGTGTAGTGATAATGGAGATATGGGCCAGACTGCTATTCAGACTGCTATTCACAGAAGCGCCCCCTGGTGTCAGAATCTGGAATTATATGCATGACGTGATAGCCCGCATTAAGTGTCAACAATGTACCAAGTATGATGTCTGTAGGTGCATTATTAATGGAGATGTGACCTAATACATAATTTATAGAAATAATGACTTGTCCCGTTGAATAACTAACCGCTAACCGCAAACCGCAGTCTAACTTGACTCACGTAACAGTACAGCCGCGGAAGTTCGTGGTAAACAATGATATAAATCATCAGCGGCTGACCCAAGAACTAAAAAAACTGCCTATTATCGATGCCTGTTCAGCTTTTTCTCACTCTGAGGGTAATGTTAACCTCTATTTCCTGTCCCAGCTGGGAAGGATACCTTATGTGCAGCAATGCGTGCGCCAAGTCAATAACGGTCAACGTTTTCGTGCTGGTTGTTTTAGTTTAGACAGAGGATCACAAGCATCTATCACGGCGTATAGCCCCGTTCATCAACACATATGATGAAGCATAAGGGGAGAGTGTCGATATAATGCGCTCATAATGTAATTTACCGTCGATGAACGCAGCAATAATTACAAAATGCGGCAACTGGGCCCTCGGGTTCCTATAGCTCATTTTCTTGCCGACATCGAGATCAACAGAGGCCATAAGTGAAATCTGTTGTCATTTTGCAAACTTATGGCAGGATTTGATAAAGGATAGTGGCATAAAATGGGATGGCTCGCTATTCGCGGGGCCTGAGTAAGAGTAAGCGGTCGACAACGCTCCTGTGGCAGTTTTGTATTGTGTAGCGTTCGCTCAAGACCTCTTATCCTCCACCTATATGTATCATGCAGCATATCTTGGAACTTGGAAAAGTCGTTATTGAACATCAATCGATCATTCAATCAACCAATCAAGTAAACAATCATTCCCACCATAATCCTATCTTGTTGCCCTCAGGTATACATGAAATAGTCTAGAGAGCCGTGCGATGTACAAATCGTATCAATATTTATTCATTTATTTATTTGATTTGATGTTATACGCCGTACTCAAGAACACTTCACTTATACGACGGCGGTCAGCGTTATGGTGGGAGGAAAGCCGGCAGAGCCCGGGGTAACCCATCCGCAGGTTGCTGGCAGACCTTCCATTTACGGCCATATCAACGAATGAGTAAATTCCTAACATAATTCATAAAGATCTTGGTCTGAACTCCAAGGCACAATATTGTCACATAAACCTTTTCGAATTCTAAACATTAACCGTATATTCTTCGCTTAAACACATCAGCTTTATAATTTCTCGGCTGACGTATTTAACAAGCGACTGTAGATCCATTTTTTTTTTTGGCGAAGTGTACAGCCTTTGAGAAATTTCATGTACCTATATTTATATTATGTGTCATATTCCAGTCACGTTGTTATGTAATAACTTTGACAGAATGCAAATGTTTCGCGGCTTGTACAGCGTACACAATTATTTCCGATCCGCAAGCCCGTTTGTCAAACATGAAATGTCCGGCGCCGTGTAGGCTCCACGGTTGCAGTTCTTGTGGCAACCATACGGCCCCTTGGGTGACATGGGTCACGCTCATATAAATCTATTACGATGTCGTATCAGGAATGAGTCCTAGAAACGCGGTTGCACACCAACAGCCTTCGTTATTTGATCATGAGATCCCCTGGTTGGTAAGGCTTCTATATAGGTTAACATCGCGCTTTGGCAAAGGCTTTCAAGCTTGACAAAGGCTAATGGCACGCAAAAGCATTAGAGACAAAAATCATGTGTAAAGGCATTCTGGAAACGCTCACCGGAGTCGAAAATTAGCGATTGACATTGCTTGCATATTTGCATTTTCAGTGATAGTGCACTATGCACATCTAAAATAAAATTCTGATCTGTAAAATCTATATACATGCTATATAAAGCATCATTGTCATAGTGTACCAAGGAAAAATGTTCACATTCATTTTTTAACCGAAACAATATGAGAAGAGTTTTTAAATACCGTAAGCAAGAACCCGCGTAATTATGCCCTTTGTAATCAAATCTTTGCTTGAGAGGGAATGGTAGTTAAGTTACTTATATATTATGTAATGGAAAACATCATTCAAACTAAGAATGTTGTAAACCTTTCGCCCCTTAATTATAATTATAATTAAGCATCACTGCAATATTACACAGATTTACAATGGAAGACAGCGTAATTCAGTTTCGAAAATTAAATCAGTTAGATGTTATGTCAATATTGGAAGTAAAATAACTCACTGAAGGTCATTGGAGGATTAGTGTTTGTATCAATGTCTAACATTATCGCCTTGTTCATTCTTCGACAGTAGTGGACAGGCCAATTGCACTAGTACATGTCTCCTAATGCCTAAGCTCTTTGGTGGAGATCCAAGCAGATATTGATGCGCGTAAAAGCTCTCGGAATGACCAGGTAAGCCGATAAGATGGCGTTAATGAACATTAATGCTGGTAGTGGCCCTGGTGCAGGCTAAACACCCGTTAATACGGCGAATGACCCTCAGGAACTAAGTCCAGTTTACGATCTGGAAATTGTTTTACGGACGAATCATCCCTTCGGACCTATACGGACAATCGTAGAAAATAGAGAGATTATTTGACTTCGTCTCTCGGCTTAAATTCATCAGCTTTCTTCCTTCCTGATGCAAGCACTCGTGGTCCGGGAATCAGACCATCGCTCTCCCCCATGAGCCTTCGGACACAGGAAAAACAACTACAATCTTGCCGCCGTCTCAGATGGTTTGAATAATCGCCCTTTATTATGCTCAGTTCTCGAGGGGCTTGATTTCGTATTCAGTCTCCGTTTAGAAACCGTCTTTAAAGACTGATAGAGAGCGTATTGAGGTCTCTGGAGGGCTGTTGGATGGCACTCTACAGATTCCGGGAATTTGAAGCTCAGGCGGCTGTCTTGTGTTGGAAATCTCTGGTTGTCACGGTGTATGCCAGAGAGCCCGAGAGAAGCCATCATTCCTCCCTACTCTCTAACCCTTAGCCACTCATCCGTCATTTACAGACGATGTAAACAGTATTCCAAGACGCTAACTCGGACCTCAGGGACTACCAGATGCGACCATCGTTTAGAACTTAGAAATAGTGTAATAGAAATGAAAGCAATTCCTCTTTCTCAAGAACGCTATGTCTTTGTTCAGCTTTAAACACAAATCTGGGAAAATATGTCTCGATCAGTCGTCCCCAGATCCGTCTACTTATCCCTAAATTATTGATATTGACAAATGATCTACAAGACACAGTAATGTGACCAAAGACCTACCAGAATATTGAATCATGAATAAACCAGAGGTATGGTTCGATGCTTAACACGGAACATTACAACAGAACGGCGTGCTGGTAATATAAACAGAATTGCTACCAAATAACGGTAGTTAACGTATGGTGTCAGGAAGAAGAGCAAGTGAACTGTAGACTTTAACAAACAAACGCTGTATTGTCCTGAACAAGGAGCCAACAACTTTCTTGGACTCTGAATGAAAATTGCGTAGTGTTGTTTTTAAAGATTGTATCCCCTATTTGGCCGCACGTGGGAAGGTTTCCTCCCACCATAATGCTTGCCGCCGAGGAATAAGTGAAATATTCTGCAGTACGGCGTAAAACACAAATCAAGTATATAAATAAATAAAATAAAGATTGCACATACCATTCTTAAAGAAGGGATAAAGCATATCCTCTCAGCGATTGTAAAATGAAATGCTTTGAGACCTATTCATGAAGAAGATTTTATTCATATATTTTTACAGCGAGCAAATCATTGGATATGAAAACAAATGATGTTTAATCTGTTTGATCGATGTATTATCATAAGGACTGGATATAACCCAACGGTATGAGAAGTGACTTGCTATTTCAGGGCTAGCAGTAGCTGAAGTTGTCAGTTTATCTTTCTGTCACGCTTCATAAATTCATTGTTCATGTGGGTTCAAAGAAAATATTATAGCAAAATCTGGCTTTGAATTTAACTTATGGGAAAAGTATTAGATATTGGAACAAACATGGAGGAGTCGTTATTTAAGGTTTATGAATGGGCACAACTTTATTTTTGACTACTGATGAGACTTTGGTCGGGAGTATATACTTGCCTGCGGATTCCAATCTGACTCATACAGTGTTATTGTCTATAAGTAGGCGTCAACCATGAACAGAACCACCCATATAATGAAATACAATAATAACAATAGTCCAGCTACGCCAAAAACTTATAACAAAACTTCTAACTTCTTCCGGAACCTTCTGTGCATAAAATTCTTTACTGTTGGCAACAGTTACGTCAATACACTCCGACCGAACATCGCTGATGGGGCCATTTATACTCATCAATATTTCAGCGGTCTTGTCCAAGGTATCCATCAGGCTTTGTCGGATTGGGCAATCTGTTACAGTTTAAGGCGATTTTCGAACACCTTCTATGGCATTTTCCACAGCTCTGTGGCTTTCTTTAACCGCAAATACCCGCTGACGTTTATCCGCATCGGCTGGAAACGCGAACCAGCTGGCTCCCTGAACGCTGTGGGTTATGCAGGCGGTTATCTAAGCGAAATGACCGATGTGGCTGTAACAACCACGTACGCCTGTCAGCTTAAACACACCATCACAGTATATCTCTGTGTAAACTTCCTAGCTCCAGGATATCCCACAAAGATCCCCCATTAGAGATTGACGGCTGTGTTTAGAGCGCTGATGAATGAAACTCTTTTGGGAATCCTCCTCGAGTGGCGTTATGGAGTTCCGGTTCTTGTGCTATATTCATTTAGCGCCTATCCTGGGAAGAACCTTTGGTTTTCTGTTTTAATCTCGGTGGTTTTCCTCAAAGTGTAACGTTCGCCATTGTTGCTTCAAATATTGTCACTGCATATACATTAACACACCATGACAGACAGAAAGGTGAATAAGGCGACAATCAAATAATAAATGTGAAGTTTCAAGTGAGTTTTAATCTATATGCCCTGATTATTACCCAATTCCTTGTGGCAAGTCGCAGACGCAGATGAAAATATCACCATTTCTACTGGATACAAACAAGCATGCATTCCAGTGCAGCTTTTATGCTGCCTACAATCACTGTACTTCAGTTCATAATCTCTCTGAATCGTTTAATTTTATCTCTTAGAAAATAATGAAATTCATATCGCCAATAATCCGCCACCATATCGAGAGGGAAAAGAGCAAATATCTTATCAGTCCAGGATGTCCAACAAACTTCGTTCGCTAGTCGGTAGTTTCATATAATTGATAGTTTTTCACATGGATGAGTGTGCGTCCGTGGAATTACACCCTGAAACTTCTATCACGGCAAATCGAATCACGGCACAAATTTATCCCGTTTCTATTTCGACCACATTGTGTCAGGCTGAACAGCCATTGTTCCGTCAATCCCTTACTCCATTTATGCGGAGCACTCCGTGGACAATAATTAGGTCAAAGTTCCAAAATTATTGAAAATATGGGGATTGTTATATTGTGAAACAGGCACTATTGATCTTCCCCAGTAAAGCCATTCTGTTTACCTTCATGAAGAATTAAGTTTATGTGATATTCGGCCGAGTTTTGGCTCAGCTTTAATCGCCGTGGAATTAACTTGCATTCTTGAAAACAGAATGCTTTACTCCTGCGATAGCCTAGGGCTTCACAAAAAGGAAGGATGGATATGAATATCTGCATATACGGTTAAACTTTTGTTTGTTGGTCTGGCATCCAGGCATTTCTACGCAGAAGACTTGAAGTGCAGTTTTTACAAAAAACTGGCTTTCAAACGTTTATATTGACTATTCTGAGGACCTAAGCCACCACATTCGTTATTGCATGGCCACTTGGTATTTTATAACGACTGTCCGTGGTTTATACATGTGGATGTAACACATTTGTAACCTCGACTAGACACAGCAACGTATATTTATTTCATGTACTTCGCAGGACTTTAACAGTTGTCACTCATGCCCCGTATGGGATCATTCTGCAAAGCGATTTGCGACTTGGATATCAGTCACAGAAGTGTTGACCTCAAGTGTTTCCTGCCCGAGTCTGGCATGGAACCAACCCCTCGTGCAATGTACACCTGTGCAACGTGTAGAGTACGAGTCAGAAATTTTCCATAGAGGAAGCCATTAGATTCTTTCAAACGCGGTCAGTTTTACCTCTCATGAATGTTCAAACCACTAACTATTCTGAAGAGAAATTTAATTTATGTCATTAAATGTTAATATAAAAACTCTCTTTTCAAGCAAATATTTACTGTCAGTTTGCTGACATGAAAATGTGAGAGATTATGAGAATAAATAGCATTTTTTGTGAGATTTATATGTCATATGTTCTCGTGAAGGAGCTCAGTGTCAATGTTTGAGCTGTCAGTATGAAACTTTAAAAATATGCTGACTGGGTTTGGCCGCAAAACCCGTGGAAATACATCGCCTTAATGCTTGTATAAACAGCTTGTTCAATCTGGCAAAGACTGATTGATTGCTAAGACAAGACTTAAATCATTCATGCCTCTTAAGTGATCTTCTCAAAGGGTTTCACTTAGACTTTAGATGGTAAAAAATAGAAGCTGTTGACAAATCCTTCAATATGACGTTTTACATTAAAGAAGGCAATTAACGGCAAGCAACAGCCGGAAAGACTTTAGGAAGGTTTAATACCAGCGTTACTGGTATAAGATGCGTTACATTTTACCCTCGATCAGTAAATCATGATGAAATCAATAAATTCATATCGGAAATTGTTAAAGCATGCTGGATCTCTTCGCAAGTGTGCATTTTCCTGAACCATGTGAAATGTAATGACTACACAAATCCAGCTCCCAAGTGCTTCTTCAAGAAAATCCTTGTCTTCATAGTGAGCATTGCTAGAACATGGGTATCAACCAGCAGAGGGTTGGACAGCTTACTAACATTAATCCTGCTAAAAAGGATCGCTTCGGTGGCCTAGTAGGAAAAAGCGTCCTCCTCGAGGTCTGGAGATCCGGATTCAATCCCGAGTAGGGTCATACCAAAGACTTTAAAAATGTGTACTTGTTGCTGCATCGCTTGGCGCTCAACATGAGAGGTTAGAGCAAGAACACAGGACTGATCGGCCCGGTGTAATATGACTTGTTGGGTGTCTAAAGGATGATGTTGCGGTGGCGGCATGGACTCACCCTGGTATATTGATACCATATATATACATTCTAGGTACTCATATCATAGGGTCATATAACTGAAAAATTCTCAAGTACGATGTAAAATCTAAGCATACATACAGGTTTAAAGTGCTACCTGCAGCTACCTGCCTTCAGCCCAAGGGTAGAAGCCCCGATTATAGACCCCGCTGTTATTTTATAATATAAATACCAACATACTAACATAAATTGTTCATCGACATCGACAATTGAATTATTGACATCGACATCTATTCAAATCATACATACCAACAATTCTTTACGAAATGTTTTCTAATCAGGAACTCCATATATATCCCTCCCTCCAAAGCAAATCTATTGATTTATTTATTCATTTGATTGGTGTTTCACGCCATACTCAAGAATATTTGACTTATACGACGGCGATTTTAAGAAAATCGCGCAGAGCCCGGAGGAAACACACGATCATCCTCAGGTTGCTGGCAGACCTTCCCACGTACGGCCGGAGAGGAATCCAGCATGAGCTGGAACAAGCCTGTTGAGGTCTTGAACGGCTCCAGGTATAAAATCATTACAGAAGACTTGTGTAGGCGTCAGCGTAAGCTCCAGTGACAGGGCGATGGCGCCGAGATGACGTTCTAGATACTTCCACTTAGCCGTTGACAACATGTAAAGGAATGCCTATTGAAACCCTCACATTAACTTACATTGTCCTTGTACAAATCTGTGTGACCTTGTTAGGCCGTGCGCTCTAGCGTTACAGTCCACACCAATTAGAGGTGGTCTAACATAAAACTGTCACGGAAAATTGGATAATCTGACGACGTTTACTATATCAAAAAGCTCTCCTCGTGACAGTGCCACAATTATGAGAATTCTTAAATCAAAGTGCGGAATATATCGCTTCGAACTAGGCCGATTCACTACCGAAGTCCTACTGTCTGACGACCGAAATCAAAGGACGATTAGCCGCGTCGCCGTGTATATTAATCCGCTGAAGGCTAAATATGGCACAAAAACACAACAAAGCCATGCTTCGACACAACATGGCAGTCGAAAGCAAAATGGTTGACAACGTAATGCTGTCTTCTATGAGCATTATATATTGTACATGTCACGCAAGAAAAGCCTGTGCACTTTAACACGACGAAATTGGGACAACTTTTCTCTCATGTGGCTACTGCTGGTTGAGACAAATCAGTTCAGCGATAAGAAAACATTACAACAGAGGTGTAGAACACTTAACACCTGACCTGGAACAAATCTAGTGCATGCATGCCTAAGTAACTCTGATGATCAAGATTATATTTTCATTAACAGATATCTTTGCAAACACACTAGAGTTTTCAAATGTATATGCATGGCTTGCATACATATTCAGTACTATATACAATCAAGTAGGAGTACACATTAATTATAAGGATTATTATACATGAACCTGATACAGTGATTTGCTAATATACATGTATTTATGTACACATGTATTAATTGATAGCAACAGAATGTCTCAAACAGCAACACACAACTGCAGAATAAATTATTTTCATTCAATACTCTCTATCACCCACACATAGATCAAAGGTTTTCCAGAGATGCACAGATTTTGCACTTACATGTAGGATAAATTAGAAGATTTGGATACTAATATAATATGTACTTGTGGTAATTTTCAGACTGTGTACTTTGAAGTTATACATGGAAAAATTTGAAAAATTCCACATATTTTTCTATATTCATCCCTCAGCCAAAATTTTAGGCACCCCCGAGTGACATTAAACCATATATGGTGGCAGGACAGACAAGTTCTTATCAGCAAATCTGTGGTTCCTTCTCATATAGGTGACATCTGGTTGATTGATCTCCAGCAGCAGATGTAACACTTGAGACAATACATTTGTCTTGCAAAGCTGGAAAAGGTTTTATTGTAGTATGTATAATATATATATTAACCAAACTATTGAATATTTGAACACTATCATTGACAAGAATAAAATTATATATCAATATGAATGATTACAGGTCAGTATATTTCTTAAAATTTATTAAAACGTGACACTTAAATGCTCTATAGCTATACATATAAATAGTAAACTATTACTGTATTTATATGGCTATATCCCATATATTATATTTATGTATACATGTTTATTTCACTGTCCATTAAGTCAAAGTTCAAGAATGCTTTCACTTACCACACGGTGATCAACTTTCTGGGTCTAGGAAACCACAATGCCCAGGGTAAACCATTGATATTTTATGTATCTGAGCAGCATCTTTCACATGAAATAAATTGTGTATTCATATTAATGGATTTCAGTATTTGTCTTAAAATTAAGAGTGAAAGTTGTGTGCTCTGAAATTTATAATTATTCTTAGTAACCTATTACTATATAACCATGGCTATATAATGTTTATACTTTTACTTGCCTATTCATTATAGGCAAAACTCAAGAACTTTTCACTTACATGATGGTAATCAGTTTTAATGATGGAGAAAAACCACAGTGCCAAAGGCGAACCGTGGACCTTTGGCAAGTTACCGACACACTTTCCCAGTTGTGACATGTCACAATGACTGCTGCAGCAAATAACCCATTAAGAGTCCCCATAAATTCCAACCTAATCTCTTCGTTCATATCAGTAAATGAAATATTTTCTTTTATTACAATGTATTTCTTGCTTTAGGTACCAGCAATGCACTTACATAGCTAGCTGTTTTCGCTGGTGGTTACTTAGCTAGCCAGGTGTCACTAATACGTATGCATGTTTATGAGTCTGAATCTAAGATAAGCTGTTGAATGGATCTGTCACACAAATAATTTATGGGTTGTGTTTAATATTCATTTAACATATTGTTGTTTAAGAAATTTGCTAGTGTATGGCTGGCGAGTGAAAGGCGAGAATAGACTTATTACCAGTATTAGCTTTCAGATATTATGCTAGTTCAAACATGCAGCCTATAACATGTAAATATGTACATGTATACCTGGAATATTCTCGGAGTTGTATTTATCGGAGGAGATTTATACTAGGTTGATATTTCGTAAGTTTACCGAGTTTAAAGACAGAGGATTGCTTTATATGGAACAAGGTATATAGTTTCCGCTCGCGCGTCACTCCGCTATGTTGATAGTGACAAAACAATAGTCAGTGTAAACATGACCTAATTCCGGTTTTTGGATTCAAGTGCGTCATACTTTTCCCATTTTTACTGATAAATTGACCTCTTTTAGGATAAATCAAAGTGAGGGTGACATTATTTAACCCTCACTAGAGTCTGCGTGTCGTCAGTACACCCATATAGCAAAAACTGTAAGAATTTTTACGCTCAATTCATTCATCATGGCGATACACGTCCATTACTATTTATAGTACGTGCGGATTGATATATGTTTTTGAGTGCTTTGCCTGATAAGTTGTTGCTCCACCAACAACAAACTTTCAGTATTATAATGAGCATATCCTTCTTACTGTGCCACTTTTGTGTAGTAAACTTTTTGTTTCGTCTTCTTTGGCCAAACCAGCATGGATTCATATCTGTGTAATGAACACCCTCTCTCACTGGGACGAAAGTTCTTGTCTAAGCGTCTTTCAGCGCACAGCGTACGGCCTGTATTAGACAGATTATTCTGACTAACAAATGTTACACAGTTGACGGGACCTAAGTGATTCACAAAATCTAACTAAAACTCCTTGGATAGATTGAATGATCCTTGCTGCGTTCCATTCTCAAGAATTTCTCACATACCCCGATGATGGGTCGTTTTTTTGAACAAAATATTTCAAGATAAAGTTATGAAAATTAAATTCATTTATTTATTTGATTGAAATACTCAAGAATACTTCACTTCTATGGCGGCGAGCAGAATTATGGTGAGAGGAAACTGGGCAGAGCCCGGGAAAACCCACGACCGTCGACAGGTTGCTTGCAGACCTTCTCGCTTACGACCAGAGAGGAAGCCGGCATGAGTTGAACTTGAATTCACAGTGACCACATTGGTGAGGGCGACTTTGGTCATTGCGCTATGGAAGTTACAATTTGACAAAGAAAGCTTTGATTTATTTATTTGCTTGATCGGTGTTCAAAACCAAGCTTGCAAATTTTTCATTTCTTTCAACGGACGCCAGTTTTATGGGCGGAGGAAATATAAGTGCCCGGAGTAAACCGGCGCCTCTTGCCAGTTACCTGACAAACATTCCTTCATTCACGCAAAAAAATTTGAGATTTGGCTCTGGATATGGCTGACGAGACTGGAAGTATAGTTAGTGAGTTCTGCGCACCTAGTGTACAGTGCGATTACATTCTTCAAGGGTTGCAAAACTTCCAAGTATCGAAGTACTGGTGCAAACGAGACTGGATAGAAACCGTGTCGAGAAAGACTTAGTCCCATTAAGAACACATTCTGCAAATCGGCAACTGTTTGGAATACTTGATACAAATTATCCGCTTAAAACTGGCCTCGTGGCCGGTGCATCAATCACACCGAGTGACCTATACAGCGACCCCTAGCGGAGAGGATATAACCCGGGGGTCAGCGAGGAAATGAGTTATCGGAACCTGAGCGTCAAATTGCTCCATTTTGTAATTATTGCTCCATTTATCGGCGGTAAATCACATTGTGACTGTATTAGACACTCTCTCCTTATGTTTGGCCATACATTTTGATGAATACGGCTCAAAGTCGCGCTAACCAGTCTGTTATGATTAAATACCCTCTTCACAAGGATTCCGCTCAAATTGATCAGCGTGCTTTTCTGCGTGCTTGCTTTGAACAGATAACGGTATCCA
The DNA here is from genome assembly GCA_016165875.1 of Acanthopleura granulata. NCBI lineage: Eukaryota > Metazoa > Mollusca > Polyplacophora > Chitonida > Chitonidae > Acanthopleura > Acanthopleura granulata. The sequence continues at coordinate 10,902,698 of JABBOT010000002.1, forward strand.
GTTACGCCGACACTTTGTCAAAAACAGTCGTCTGTTGGGGAAACAGATTCCATTTGATGCTAATTACAAAGAAGCGCATATCTGAACAAACAGCGATATGGAGAACTTCTGCTTTGTGGCGTCAAACTGTCATAAAAAACACAAAAATCAGCTTCATGCTAATGGTCATCGCACAAATACCAGACACATAAGGCACGTGTTATGAAGGAAAGTCGAGCATTATGAGTTAGATAATTGATGAAGGCAAAAAATATAATGAAGCCAAAAGCACACACAGCCAGGCATCGTCGTGCCACACACTCAAAAACTGTATTTTGTATGAAATCAGCGGAAACTGTTATAACGGGGTTATAATGTCAGCCTATAGGACATCATGTCTGCGTCGGTCATGTTATCAGCCGGGGCATATCATGAAACCAGTCTGGACCTTGATGCAGGCCCGGGTTATCATGATATTAGGGCCCATCATGATATCAGTGTGAACCATGATGCAGGTCTGGGTTATCATGACATCGGGGTCCATCATGATATCAGTGTGGAACATGGTGAAGGCCTGAGTTAGGGAAAAGCATAATGAAACCCCGTGAAAATACGCCGTATGCCTGAGGAGATTGTGAGATTGTTCAACAAGCGAATAAATAAATAAACAAATAAGTACCACGTCCTTTTATGATCTCCATCAAAATCACTTAACTTTATCTTGAATTATGATTGATTGACATTTTCCTGCAAAAATATATCACAAATGTCCATAGAAATTCATATCTTCTCTTTATTGCCCACCGCTTCTAACTTTCTTCTCAGAGGATATAAATCAAAACTGGTAAAAGTCGTAGTAGGTTAAGTGGCATGTGTGTCAGAATGAAAGTTAATGTAGCAGAACATATAACGGGTTGAAGCCAAAGATCATGCAAGTATACCTAAACGGATGACAAATGTCACTGATAGACAACCTTAGTCAGCGATGAACTCGTGATGAAGAACTTCAATCATTCAATTCCAGCTTTTATTCCCTTTGCCTCGTCTAACTTTATGTTTTCTCTCGGTAACGAAGTTAATTCTGGCGAAGTCAAAGAAAGAGCAAAGAGTTTAGCTAAAGAGTGCAATCCGTCATAATTTTATCTGCGGTTTTTGGCAAAAACATTCAGTTTCTCTGTTTTATTTGCTTTTTATTGGCAGCATCCGTTGATCTGTACAAATGTACTCGGTACAATGGTATATATGGGGATGCTGGCGATTGAAACATCAATAAAAGCACATCCCATGAGTAAGACTTAATTCGGTGACTATAAGCCTCCTGAACATTTTGCGTTTTGTAGCCTATATACCTTTAGATTACATATATTTCGAAAAAATTCACTTCTTAAATAGGCCACAAGTTCCTCAATAAATCACACGTCCGCAATAATCTCATGAAAGTGTATCTTCTGGATGCGACGAAGGCAGTTGTTTTCTTCATCACTTTTATAGTGTATATGGCATTAAACTTTCAGCTATGTGTGCTCAGTCTCAATAGTTTATTGTTTATATTTACATTGGCGTTGGTTACTACTGTTTTTTCCTAAACCGACCAACTGACTCATGGGTAATATGTGAAGCACGTGGAGCAATAACAGGTGACGCAGGTCAAGCTTTACATCGGACAGAGGTAATGCGGGGAGACAGTGTTCGGTGACAACAAGTTAATATTAAATAAAAAAAGTCCATACGCGAATTTAAACGCATGACCTGTGACCAACCATCCAAGGACATAAGATTTGATCAATAATTTGTCCAAAACCATTTACATAATTTCCAGTTCCTTTCTGTACTTATCATTGCATCTTAATGTATCATTGGGATAAAATGAATTTTAAACATTCTAATTTAATAGTTAAACACTGTTTTATCCTTTTTGGCAACTCCACGTACTGTACCTCGTTTATTTACACACGTGGAGTAGCATTTTGCTCTTGCTACTTCTCTCCAGTCAGTCATGTTAATTCAGTGGTTGGGAAATTGTTTTTATGTCAGTGTGGATTTCAATATATATGCATTCAAAAATTCCTCAAAATTTTCACTAATATGTGACTTTTGATTTGAATCAGCAGTTCAGGGGTCATAAGCCGGTCTTATATGTTTAAAAAAAACGTGTCGACAAGTAACTTTTTATGTGCTAAAGGCTTCAAGAATTCAACCGTAGTAACAAATGATGTTGACAAAGAATGTGTGTCTGTATGGAGTTTGGTTCGGGATCATTACCAACATGATGCATAGGTCTATACAATATTGAGGAGAAATATGCAAAGCAAGGTTCAAGTGAAATTTTTAAGCGTGGCCATTCACAGTTTGTATATATGTGTATTATATGAATATGAGTCTATGAGTATAGACCGCATAGATTGTCAGGCTTGGGTCTTGTCCGTGCCGAGTGACTGGGGCCATGTGGTCAATAAGCCCACTCAGCCAACAACCCATTAATCATTTCACGTTCCTGTGGCCAAAATATTCATATTGGAGTCATAGATCACATAATCTCTCCCAATTATCACGGCTTTGGAAACACGCTAAGTGAAAATGACAATGATTACAGTTTGTCAATTTGGCGTGGACGGAATTGGCTCAACCAACAAGTATCTTATCGACTGTCCGTATGAGGGAATTACTGCTCACTTCAGACGACACTCGCCTCACATATTGGTCAAAAACCAGATCCAAATCAAGTTTTCGAAAGTGGGATCTGTTTAAGACTTCTGGACACAAATTAATCACTGGAAAACGGACTTCACAGGCAAAGCATCAGTCACATCACGTGACCTCAGTGACCTCTGGTGGAGAGGATTATGACCTTTGGGTCAGCCAGGAAATGAGTTATTGGAGCCTGAGCGTCAAATTGCTCCATTTTGTAATTATTGCTCTATTTATCGAGAGTAAATTATATTGTGAACGTATAGGACACTTTCTCCTTATGTTTCTCCGGTATTCGTCAAAAATTTATTTAGAACTGCAGTCGATCCGCGATTAATTAGAGAAAACGTCTGACACAGACACACAATCAAAATTAATATAAACTGGGCAGTTTTGAGTTGCCATTGGTCACGTAATGAAAGCAACAATCGGTGGCTCTGCCAGATAATCCAACAAATAGAGAAAGCAGATATTCGCAAGCGAGGAGACTTCAGTGTAAACACACACACAGTGTAATTTGTAATCTGAAGTCCCCGGATGACACAGAGATCGGCTGCTTCTGTCTGCACAAACTGTTTCTACAATGTCAAAAAAAAAATCATGAAAGCAAATGAAGATTGGTTTACGTTGATTAATGAAATTATGCAGAGGTTCCAAGCCAGATCAGAAGGCAACGTATTATTGTTAGAGTCTGTATCGAATGTTAGACCAAGCAAGATTGAGCCATGGTTTACATTTATCGTTGGTTTATTCACTTGGAAAACAACGCCATGCAGCGAGAAATTCCAGCAATAAATAATTGCAATACAATAAAATAAATCAAGGACAGAATGGTTTATGCCAACTCTGTTTCCTTACTCTCGTATTAATCAGCAGATGTCATAACCAACATTTGTATATCATTAGTTATTCATAATGGACATTCCTAGCCAATTCTCGGGAGACCGATGTCCACAACTTTCAATACAAACTCTCCCAAAGGTAACACAATGCAAAGTACAAAAACGATAAGAAAGCATAAAAAAACATTATAGGACAGTCATGTTGAAAGAAGCATGCAACAGTTTTCAATGCATGATGCCAGAAAGATACAAGGAATCTTCCAGACACGCAAATTCAATGTCAAGAATCCATCACAATCATGTAAGCGCACGACAATGACTAGATAGGCAGTAGCAACAAACTTTCAGTGATGAATTTTCAGGAATTTCTAAGTGCTTCTAAAAAGACATTGTTTTATACAAATACATAGGCTAAATCTCTCCAGCGACACGCTTCCAAACGTAATTTACGAATATAACCTCCTCGTACAGCAATTCAGAGATCAAAGTTTCCTTGCAAGTTAACTTTTCTGTTCTTTGCAAGTTACCGCGCTGACCTCCCCGTCGACCATATTGTATTCTCCTAGGTCCTTCTCGAGTGTGATGGTCCCCTCTGGTGTGCAGGTCTCAGACAGTGACTTCGTGTTTCCCCCGGAACCAGCTCATGTTTTATTCATGCCTAAAGTCCACACAGTGGCAGACGGGTTTTAACATACCACCATTGCTCATTTTATTTGCTGGGAGTGTCGTGTTTGTCAGACAGACTGGGGGAAACCTGAGCCAAAGACACGGCGAATTACATTCTGCAAACCCTCATGTTTAACACAAATGGGTGACTTTATACCTGTCCTCGGGCGGGGTGAGGTCGTGCCGGAAGAGTTGGGTGGCACATCAGCAACTCCCAGCGAGAGTAGACGTTATCCAGAAGGTGGCATCTAACTCAGCCACTAACTAGTCTAATTGATGCATGTTATAATCAAGAGAATAATATGGAGCGCTTGTCAGAAAAGATGTTCAGTTGTCCCGGAGACGTGTTATAGTCGGCCAATTCTGGTGTTACCGCCGTGCCTATTGGGACAAGATGCTGGCCATTTGATAGGCATTGTGTGGGATTAACAAGCCTATATTAAGGCATTATCGAACCGAGGCCTGTGTTTAAGGGATAAACCGGAGAACAGAGCAACGTAGACCCGGGCGAGACGTCGCCAGCTAACCGCCTTAATGACTTAATACACTTTCATATGGCCCCATGATGCTCTCGCTTCCATCAGCCTTGTATGACATATAATTTGCCAACATTGAAAAATCCCACGCTGTTTTCTCAGATAATTCCGGTTTATTTCCTCTCCCTGCCAATCTAAGCATCCCAAGACAGACACCCTCCGCCTGTAAGGCGACATAAACGGGTAAAGGGAGTATTTGGTATACAACCACGATTTCTTCCCCCAACGGGCTGATATATGCTAATCACGTTATTCTCCGCGCTCGGATAGGACACTGAATGAAGGGGTAACTCGGACGCGGTTTGGACGCGGACCGCAGAGAGAACCATAAACAGACAGCCTGCATGGGTTTGTCTGTATAATTGAAGTTGTTGTATAGTTCGATCGGTAATAATTCTAATACCGTACAGATAACACAGGGCCTGGATCAAGATGGACTGATAGTTCTGACCGGACTTACAATTAATGTGTTCCATTCTTTATCCCTGAAGTCGCTCCCATGCGTGTAACCATACTCTAGAACGATCCATCATAATTTATAAATGCCACTGATGGGAAATTGTCAAACGTATACTAAAAGTTAATGACATATAATAGAATACAGGAAGAAAGCGATGGAGTGAATCGAGTCGTAGAAATATATTATTCCATCCATGCGGCTTATACTCTTTAGCTATATGCAAGTAGTTCGAACGATTTTGTACGTTTTGGGAATCGTCTAGAGATCAGAGACCACGCAAAAAACTGGATTTCAGGCACATGAAAATTTTATTGTCCTGTGTATAGCATACAGAAATTAGCTTTATTTTGGCTTGGAGAAACGTTAACTTTAAAAGCATATAGAATAGTTTCCTCATGCATGAATACAAATGAGTCGAACAGTGAATGACACAACACATGTCCAGAAACAAGCTTTTGAGTGACATTTAGAAATGTGATGTAAGCTTAATGTTTTGTTATCAAATTGAAGAAATACGCTAACGGATAATTATCCCTTTAATATATATTCGACCTTATATATTCCTACATCCCACGTACAACACTGCAATATCCGTGCATTGCGTCACAATCACTTTGTCCGATTTGTGAACCTCATTCGAAGGGTTTAGTTTAGCACCTCATATATGAATGGATCCAGGTTGAACATGGATGTTATTAAGACCAATGGAATTCACAGCCAGATACACAAGATCAGGCGATAGTGAAATCTTTCTTCACTTTTGTTTTGGAGTTTAAGTGTGGAAATTTTATTTTTCTTCCCTTATGCATGTCCACAATCTTGAAATCATTTAACTTGTTTGAAGGGTTGAGAACTCGACAGTGGAACCCCATCCTCGATCACTGAACCTTCGATTCGTAGTCATCAGTAGAAAACAAGTTTACTAAAGATAACATCCTATCTTTCAGATTATAACCATAAGGTTCTTTATAGCACAATAAGTGAACCCTCTTTTCTAAAGTTAAGAAAAGATTTGGCAATTTTCTGGGCCCGAAGAAAAACCATTTTTTTGTTAACACTGGTTGTATACAGTAAACAACATTGGGATATGTATAGGAAGTGTAGTGACGACTTTACGTCATCAGTGTGGATGTATATGTTATGATTTCAATATATTTTCCCTCTGAAAAACAGTTAGTTATGATCTCAAAGGAAACATTTTTGTGGTAGTTCGGGCAGAATTTTCCTCTAAGGTTCTCCTCCGGGAGGAAAAAAAGGAAGCAATTGTTACAAATTTGTAACTCATGTCACTCACTGTAAGAATCATTTTACGAAAATCAATTCTAATTATAACTTATCTCAAAAATCTGCTGCCATGCGAGACAGGTACATTCACCACATATACATATGCAGTACATATATTGCAACCTATCCGAGTAAGGACATAATGAAGGACATCAAAACTGAAACTATCGCTGTTGTAAACGCCGCATGACAGCAAACCGCAAATCTCCATCAGATTTACCGGTCGGATTATTCGTAATCGCTCAAATTCAAGTCAATTAAGATGGATGCATTTGTTTCACCGATCTTACTATATACATATGTATTCAGAATATTTAAATGTAACAAATCATCGATGTATAGACCTGTCGAATAAAATAGATCTTGTCATTTAATTAAATTCAGGTAAATAACATAATGATAGATAATATTACACCTGTCCAATTTAAAATGTCATGTATCATTGAATACATACACACATATACAGAGGGCAGCTTGTTTATATAATACTGAACCGATAGCGGTAGTAAATCAATACAGATATGAATTATGATTGATTTGAGTGAAGCGATATGCTCAGTACCAATTCAACATTTTTGTAATATACAATGTAGTATATTTGATTTTGTTTGGGCATTTAGTTGATTGTTGGTGCTGTTTGTTTGACTGTACGTACATGTAGAGCAAAACCATGGGACAACAAATTTACTAGCGTATTCCACGTGTACACCAAACTCCAAATGAAATATCTGTTGTAAAGGAGTATATTTATACTTAACTGCTGTATTTTAAATTGTTCCAAATAATATGTGACGTCTATAGTCTTTCAGTTCTCCAAACAATAAGCCATCTCGTTACATTGTGCTTTCCGAATTATCCACATAGTAAATCACACAGTACTTTTCTTTTTGAACTGTGCAAATTATAAGCCACATAATTCTTTCTACATGAATCGTCCAGACAGCAAGGGCACCTCAATGGCTCAGTTAGTTACCTCGCTGGCGCAGCGTAATGACCCAGAATCCTTCCACCAATGCCGTCGCTGTGAGTTCAAGTCCAGCGTACGCTGGCTTCCTCTCAGGCCGTACGTGGGAAGGTCTGTAACCTGCTGATGGTCGTGGGTTTCCTCCGAACTCTGCCCGGTCTCCTCCCACCATACTGCTGGCCACCGTCGTATAAGTGAAATATTCTTCAGTACGGCGTAAAACACCAATGAAATAAATAAATAAGTAAGTAAATAAATCCAGACAGGAATCACCAATGCATCCTCATCTGAGTTGGTCAAATATCTATTCATCACCCACATTAATACTTGTCTGAAATCTAGCAAATAAAAAAGAACCAATGTTGCTAGGTAGCCTCTTCATCTTTCCAAATGGTATAAAGAATCTCGGAATTCTTTGTCTGAGCAGTAAAGAAGCCCATATTTCTAAAACTGTTCAAAACATGACGTGATAACTGCATCTGTTTCTGCTTCAGTGGTTCTACTTCATAAGCACGAAAACGTGACCATCGGTAGGGTCTGATAATGGAAATGGAACTGATAACAAAATACCCACGCAAATCGATCTAATAATCATAAACTCCTATGTCCAAGTGTTGAGTATTAGTAGCTACTTCGATGTAGGAATAACGCCAGAGATCGTTCATATACTTGACAAGAAAGCTTAAATAGCATGGCCCTGTTCTGTAACAAGAACTTAAGACTGTACGTTACAACAATCACCAAGTTCCACGCCAACCGGTCCGATTTCTTTTTTCACAAAAAAGAGAAAAGCCTCAAGGGTAACAACCTTAGTTAAGAGTATAGGTGTCGGGGTAACTTAACCCCCGGATCTGCGGGTATTGAACAACGTCTGACACCCACCAGGAGAGCCTTTCAGTTCGGTCTGATACAAAAGTTTCGGTAAACAACGTTCAAGTCCTCTTACTTATTGATTTACGAATGTAGACGCCCCGTGTTGCCATCTCGCGCGGCTGTTCTTACAGCGGCCCACTTCACCAGAGCACACCTCTCGTTATTCAAGAGGCGTTACAACCTGCCGAGCTCGTGTATTCCATTCAGGCGCTGTGAAAAGGCGCTGGCGGTTTTAAGAGCATGTCCGGGAGTTTTCAACAGAGCAACGCAGCGATCGTGCGCCGTTTGCGTGCACAATAGATTATCCCCGAAATCAAGCGTCTTTAGAAATTGGCCACAATTCATTGTTTATCCGCGCAGTATGCCCTGCGTCTAGTTTCACCGGCTGATTGTTTAATAAGCATTTCACGAGATTGTAACTATCGCTGGCACGCGCTTCATTAACTTCGGCCAACTGTCTACCATATGGCTAGATTTGGCTCTGAGCATGCGCGCTGGCTGACGTACATGCGCGCTCGAGGCACTCAATGACTTACCCCGTGACCTGAAGGATTTAGTGTCAACTAGCTCGAGGCAACCGATTTTAAGAGCATATGTCACGCGTAGAGTAAGGTGTTACCTCTACAAGCTGGACAGTGGTCAAATTTTAATGAAATATGACGAACAACAGAGCTTTATGTTTTAGCAAACAAAGCACACCTTCATGCCTTTTTTTGGCAGATCTTTGTCATGGCTCAGCCTGTGTACATGTATGCACTATATCCAATAGCTTTTGTGATTCATTCAACGTACATGAGATAAATAACTGGCTCATTTATAAAGATTATAAATCCAACGCACAAGCCAATGGTACTCAAATTTGATTGCAAAATTCAGTCAATCAGTTTTGTCAACGTTATTTGCTATTATGCGACAGTAGCCTAGCAGAGGTAAAATATACAATTGTTTTCTTTAAACAATACTTAGGATCTCTTTCGGTGGGGCAAAGGCCGCTAAACAAACACTTGATTACAAGAAATCTTACCAAGTTTCTGATGTGTTGCGCTATTTCGTTTAGCAGCCTTTTAGGCTCTGTTATGTAGGCCTATACACACACATTGGAAATATGGCCTTAATACAGTAATATTTTGAACCCCCAAACTAATTTTCATTGCTGTTAAATTATAGCCTGGTAATAATGTACAAACAGATTTTCACAATTCTAATGTTTTCATTTATCATCGTTCGAAATTATCGTCAAGATTTCTTATGCTGTGGTCACTCAGGGTCCTCCGCTGATCTGTGAACACACATTACAGGGAATGGATTCTCTAGTGACCCATTGTTTCCACGAGTCATCCTCCTTAGCAGACGGAGGCGATTGTCTTCAAGGTTGTCCGTTGATGACTGCTCAAGATTTCTTTCTAAACAAGAAACCGCTCACGATAGTTAACATAGAGCCCATGGGAATAAGGTGGGGAGTAATTGTCAACCTCAGTGTCCAAATATAGAGAATTCTGGGACGGTTCTGAATTTTAAACTCGTCACTTTTCTTTTGCTTCTCTGGTTTAGTTGTTAAAATGAGAACACGTGGTAAGCTGGCGTTCCTCTCTGATTTTGGCCTCAAGAGAGAGCTTAAGCTTATCAATTATCTCCGAATGTCATTTTTATTGCAGTTAAATCGCACGCGTCGCTTGGTCTTTAAAACTTAAACCCTCAGATCCCAGGCCTAACAAAACCATTCCATGTTGTATTATGTTCTAAAATCAAAGCACGCCTTTTGAAAGAATGTGTTGAACCAGTACATCTAGCCTTCATCTGCTCGCTGTCCCCCGCTCGTTGCACGGCCTTCTGTTTTCTGAGCTCATGAGCCTTTATAACAGTTGAAGTGCAAACGAATTAGAATCTAATTATAAAATAGCCCGTTTCCACTTGTCGATGTTTGGCGGGGATTACTTGAATCACTGTCCAACATGAGCGGCTCGGGTGTACGGTGTTTGTAGCGGCTTCCGCCTGCCTGTGATGATCGCCTCTCACCGCGCATCGACTTCAATGCGAACCGTGCTTAATTTATCGATCCTCACCATCGCTCCATTACTTTAAGCCGGCAACACATCGCGCTATTTATTTAATCTGACTAGAAGTTTGCCGGCATCTGTTCGGGTAATATTTCAGCCAATCAGAAAGCGCGTCTCCACGGGCTAGCAAGCCTGATAATTACGGCCACTTGAACGCGCCAATCAGCGCTAAGTGAGCCTGTGTAAGGGTAAAATCTTGGCTTCACTTGATTACTGGCCTTGTTGATGACAGCTACCCATATGCATCGCTGAACATAGGGCTGCTATAAGAAAACCGGACGGCGGCCAGGGGAATCTTTTGGCTAGGTGTCCGTGGGACGTACGGTGCTGGTTGCTAAGAGGGCTCGTGGATACGTACAGAGGAGCCCTTAGAGAAGCTGTAGGTGGGGACAGAGCCGTATTCACAGATTAAGGGTAAGTCATTAACCAGTTGGTCTGTCATCGCTCATCGGCCGTACAGGTTATGTACCTGTACCGTTATCTAACGCTAAGTCAATAACCAGTCGTTACATTGCCAGTGTATATCATATCGCCGCAGCGATGCTAATATACTGTGATTGCGTTATTCTTATTGTATTACGGTAGACAGCCACATGCCATGGCCACAGCGCTGTTTATTACAGACCCAACACTTTTGTGCAGGAGGGTGGTAATGAAATCAAATATACAGCATAAATCTTCCTACTGTGCTCAATACACAGGTAAACAGGCAATAATTACAGTTTAAACGCGCAGACGGGTCATCTACGGTGAGTGTGGACATTGTGGAATTGATCAATTCATACATAAAACTTGCTTGAAAAGAGTAGCTAGTAGACATCTTATAATACATCCTATAGTTCTTCCTTGTTTTACCATGTTCTCGTCACAATACAGCAGCGATCTTGTCAATGTGACATAAAGCCTCAAACATTCAATCATTCATTCATCGAATACAAAGATAACACCATAGTTTTACTGCCCTGCTCTAGTCTACAAGCACGGTTGCCGAACCACAGATATCTACACAGTTCTCTATACCCGACAACACTGAGCTGTTGTTATACCTGATTACTGAGTCGTTTCAAAGTCATATACTTATGCAATGACTCTGGAGCACAAGTTACCTTCAGCATGTAAAGTAAGAAGTCATGTGTTCGAATCTATGGTCATACGAGATTTTCTATCGACTTTCCTCGTCGCAACAGTTTGGGGTTATGCCATAATCATTCATTCATTCTTCATCACAATATATGCTATGTTCATAAGGTCCTTCTAGTTTAGTTATGCCTCTCTGTTCTTCTAAGTAGAAAAACTGGATGACAACAAGAAACAAATCCTAAACAATGAAAGACAACACTGTTCTGCTATGCTCAGAGAGTTCATTAATCCCATATTATGTTGTACTTTCCCAGTAGCTTGTTTGGATTTTGCCACTATAGAAGGAATGACATATCCAATTTAAAGTCTGAAGAGATTAAATTTTGAGTAATGGAAACTTAGATCTGGAGACATCTCAACACATGACTTCGATCACTCTCCACCCCATTGAAATGGTGAATACAGGCGTACATTCAACATTCGAAACTATTTCTTCGCCAAAGCATGTCTGAATTCAGTACATTTAGGTGTTAAACTCCAATCAATCATTCTTCAGTCGAACTTTCTTTTATACGGGATTATTAATACAGAAAAAACTTCAATAAGAGGCGTAAAGGCTAATAACGTTATTTCGTTTTTCTCACAGTCCGAAATACCAAGACATTGACACTGATATATTTCAGGAACACAAAAAGGCCATTTAACTGTTGTAATTGTCAAATCAGTATATCAGCTGTTTCATCCCACATAAAAAGTTCACTAGTAATTACATTGACAAATCTCTTAGTATTTTAATACTTGGTTCATGAGGAACGTATCCTTCATTCAAAGCAAGCTTGACACATTTTTGTTGGGATATCCTGCACGTGACCAGAAAGGGACCTGTTCGCTACATTGTCAGCATAGGAATGATTTGATAACAAGCAATTAATGGTCTATGGGTGATGCATGTTATATATGTTACAAGGCAGGGGTACAGGTGGGATGGGTGGGGCACGGTGGGATGGGCTGACCGGCACAGGGTGTCCAATACAAGCAGGACAAAAGCTTACAGCGGCCTTTACAAACCTTTCTGGCCATTGTTACAAGCCTCGTGTTGTTGCCTACTCCGGTGTTATACTGCGCAGCGTTGTATCATGGCGTACATTATTTGATCAGGACAAGTGGCTTTATTCCTGACCCCTACTCTGCTCCTGATGCTTCATCATCTGTTAAGGGGGCCAGGGGAGGGCGTGTGAGCCGGGCAATGGCCTCACGTGGCTGATTACTGACAGCTCGACCATAACCGTCTAACTAACGTCAACTCTCTCAGGTACAACGGTCACTCGACCGTAATAACTAGCTCACGGCATCATTGTTGCTAACAATGGTCCGATTACCGAGTGTGATACCGAAGAAAAAACGACACAAAGCCAGCGTGTTTATGTTAGCGATATATTAGCCCCGGTCAATCTTATGACCGTCGCAACTGTCATATTGAGACGGCCCAGAAAGTTTTTTATTACATTAGTTGGCCACAGTCTTTCTTTAGAGGTCAGATAGGTGACAGTTAGCACATGAATGGTTCCACATTGAGCAAGAAGTAAACAATATGTGCAAACGTATCTGCAGTTACGCTTCGCCACGCTCAAAAGTGTGTTATAATTTGGCGCAGCTGTTCCTTCCCGTCCCAAAATATAGGTCCCAATATCAAAGACTTTGTTACAACCCAAACCATTTTCATTTGAGTTGTAGAGAGAGAGTTGATAAGTCTAACGCCTGTCAACAGCTGGTATCATTCACCATGTTATCTTGCGCTTAGCGATTCCAGCCAATTCTTTTCACATATATCTCGCAAATCCTAATTCTGTAATATACTGTAATGGCTTTGCAAAAGTAATAATTTCTAGTAATAATGATGTCAATTAATTATGTGTATACTGATTCCGAAAGGTATCTGATCTCTGTATTTATGACTATAGAAAGGGTTTACAGTTTTGATCTGTGCAGTATATAGCCATTGATTTACGCCAGGAAGATTTCCCCTGAAAGTAATTAGACGTTTTGATTATTAAGACACGCGGATTCCTGGCCATGGAATAACTAACGCCGTTTTATGCCATGGTGATATCGGCCTACTCATTTTGGAGAACCCATGCATGCAGTTGGGAAAGCTGTTTAAATCATATTCGATATCCGAGTTTATGATGCATGATGATTCTATTTTCCCAGACCATCTGGAGTGAGCCTGCGATACAATGCCACCGTGTATCGCCTTTGATCGCAACTGAGATACGCCTTGATTGTTGCCGACTTTGTCGTGCATGTCTCAAAGCAGTGGTTTAATTCCTGGTAGTGCCATAAAAAAAATAAGAATTAAACCCCGTCAGCGATCAAACCTTGCAAATCTGAAAAAAATGATGTCATAATGTTTTCCTGAAATGGACAAGCACTGAGGGTTTTTGTTTCAAAAATAAAACATTATTCCCTTATTATTAATGCGACAGGAATGTAATTTGAATACCTGTATAGTGCGTCAATATTGCTTTGAAAAAGAGAATTTAGAATGCTTGACTGATTTGTTTACTTTAGATAGTCTAACTACTTCCCAACCCAACAGACACACAGCTTGTAGTTTTATACTGTTCGGGCTCTTCGGAAAGACACATTTGTTAAGCTAATCTAATGTCTGATCTCCATGTCTGGGCTCATTGATCACTATAGAGCAGGCCCACAAGTTATACATTCCAGATGGGGTGTACAGTAAATATACAGTTATCGCATAAACATGTATACACCAGATGTGCCAAGATACGTAGGAGATAGTATGGAATATGAATTAAGATTCGGTAACTGGGATTTGATCTTGTGTAAAAAATGTTCAGTTGATTCATATAGCCCAAGTATATCCATCGTTATTTCTCTCCTACGAAAATATGAGGTATGCGTTAAATGTAAATACTCCAGTGCTATTCTAAAATCTTATCAAAAGGTTTTTTTAGTTATTTATTTGTTTGCTGCAGAGTTTATCTATTTGTTTATTGAATGTCCCTTAATGACATACTCGAGAATTTTCGCTGCACGCAGAGTTTAGAAGCAGTTGTAAATAAGGCTCGATGTTATTAAAGTACTTGAACATAAAGCTTGGTGTAGAGCAAGGTCTCGTTGTTTTTCAGGGTTTTTGACCATTTTTATTATTTCACCCAAGGGACCTATAACGTCTTTAGAGCTGTCTGAGTTACTTATGTGGATAAGCCTTCGGAAAGATCGTCCCTGTCCGTTTACAAGGAGGCACTTATTTACCAGGCCATGTGCTGGAAGTGGGCAAGGCAATTTGAAATATCGGCCACAACGACCATGTGGGCTCGCTGCCACACAATAGGTTTGCTGGGCAATATTGTGGTTATTTCCACCGAGCGCTACCTTGAGAATGAAATCAAATCCGACAGACTCGCCAATCCTCCCTCCATTAGCTCGCGTGGTTAGTAATCTTCCCAAGGCAAATTGCATTTGAGTTGAAAGCCCGTGTTTTGGGGTTCCCGCGTGAGCATCCTGGTTGTAATTTCCTTAGAAACTTGACATATTTGACGTTTTAGCGAACAATCAATCTCTGGCTTGTTTGGCCCGGGTCCGTGGCAAGGCGGTCCGAGTTGGCCATCGCAGGCCAGCAGGCCCTCGATACTCGCGGACATATGGTCTGTCTTGAGTGTGCTTAAAGGTCTTCTATTCTTCAGGAAATTGACGTAACCTAAACGTCTCGGAAAGCCGCGGAGATTTTTAATAGATCTCCGATGAATTAGACGAAATTAGTTTTAAATACGAACCACCTGATCCCCCCTATAAGTCGTTTACTGGGCGATATCGGATTAGGAGAGCGACATCGCGCCTGAATTCATCCGAAAAGACCGCGTTCCCTCGCCTAATGAAGATATCTATCTTAATAAACGTCCTTGTCCCGAGAATAAATGAATTACTCTTAGACATGGTATTCTTTCTTCATTACTTCAATAGTTTTTATTCCAGGAGAGGCTTATTGAGTTGGCGGCTCTCAGATCTGTCTGGTACTGGTAATGAAATTTGCCCATCCGGAGGCCACTTGATCGAACAGCTTTCTTGTTACAAACACGGCTGGTCATTAGAGGACAGTGAAATGTAACGAATTGGCCAAAACATATTCTGCCTGTTAATGCCTTCATTTACCATATGCACTATCGACTAATCCCAATGTTTAACATAATTAGTAATCAGAAGTGATTCGAACTGGGATAATAACCATATTGACGTCAGACATGACTGGGAAGCTTAACTCAAATATCTTACTGGCACTGTAATAAGAACAGGGATTTGACTTCTGATTCGTCCCAAGTCGCGTGTTACAGATCTTATTAACAGTTGTATAGTCACGCTATATACACTGAAGAGATAACCTTGATACCTGGCCTGTAAACAACCAAACATTAACCAGGCAGAGCATGCAAGATGTTTTATTAAACACTGGTTTCATTCGTGTGTGATCAATATTTTTTGATATTCAATTTTTATGTCTCTTTTTCAGTTTTATTTTAAAGTTGTAATAATTAATAAATTTGATAAATTCCGTGTAATTCCGCCACTTTTCCAGTCAAAAGTAAGAGTGTATTTGGCTTTATACATATTTTTAATGTAAGTTTTTAAACTATATGACCATTATTCCTTTGATATTAGTTAAAAGTATATATTACCACCTGGGAATGATGTAATACATTCAATAATTTTAACATATTCTTCACAGATATAATTTAATCATTCGGATTGAGTCAAAATGGGGGTGATCACACTGGTGACCATTGACTACGGTCGAATATATGGACCTCTGCCGAAGTCGTCAATCATCACAGATCCGGTCAGCCATATTGGATCACTAAGCAATCAGAATGCTTGTCAGAGGATCACATTGCAGGTTTGTATTTGGTCAGTCAGATCAGTGCAAATGTCAACAACATGTCCCCGACAATTTTACACTCTTTGAAAAATACACGCAATGTATGCATTAAGAAACAACTGTGGACGTTACCCGAAAATATGTTTAATGATATTCCAACGATAAAAATCTGTTAGCAAAGATATTCATTGTTATTCTATCTCACTGATCACATTCATGTTGAAACAGAATAACTAAACAGAAGGAAAGTGAACGTATGTGTCCCCGGCAAACCCCTTATGGCGGAAAACAGGGTTTTGTGTTTTTCCATATGTGTTAACGTCATTTATGTACTCCATGCATGTGAGGTGGCCCTGTAAATTGGGGCGTTAAATTCAATTGGCAGTTATACAACTCGGCCAGTGTGTTCCGTACGTTAAGAGAGTACTAGTAACCCGGTCACGTCTTCAATTGTATTTCATGGCTAGTTAGGAGGTTTTGATCCACTTAATGGAATAATATGTTGCAGTTCGGCCCAATACTTTCTTGGTCTCTAAAGGGAGAAGCGCATCGTTGAGACATAAAGTTCGCCCCAGGACAATGTTGTATTGATTTTACATCTCTCTAGGAACCTGGAATAACTAGCGTGCCATTTAAACAGAGTAACGAGATCACTAGGTGCTATATTTCTTTCGAATTCTTTTTGCAATGTATTAAATGTATAAAACGCATATGCAAATTTTTGCAACATACTAAATGTTTGAAACGCATATGTCAATGTTTGCAATTTCGAATCCAGTACTGGGTAAATTTGACTGCGATTTGTTACCGTTTCTGTTTTCACTGTAGTCAAAATAAAAGTTTGGACCTTTAGATTTAATAATAGAAATCTGCAACAAGTCCTATGGCGACATGAATTCGTCCCAATTTGACCTTTTATGGTTTTAAACTGCATGTATATGCATTGTATACGGTATTTTACAGTTCAAATATGGTCCTCATGATTTTTGTTACATGTACATTTTTACAGTAAATACAATAGAAATAATGATTGAGTTTCTACGGTAGACTTTGTGGAACATAATGAACGAGTTGAAACACAGTAAGGTCAGTAAGGTCACCAATTTTTTCTTTTAACTATTTATCATCCACTATCGATATATTGCTACGTTCAACATGAATATACATGTATTGATACATGTACATTTGTATTTAATGAGGAAATGCAACAGCTGCGGTCTATGTAACAGCGAAAAGGAATCGACCACGTCACTGTGCTTCAGTTTACATTCAGTATGGTCCAAAAAGTCCAGTCTTTATTTCTGTTTTATTCGCTGTAAAAAAAAAACCGATGACCATATTTGGAATGAGCATGCACGATATCGGCTTTCAGATGATGCGCACTTTACCCGAAGATGATCTGCTCTTTTAATTAGAAAGTTGCTTTGTGGAATAGGCTCCTGGTCCTTTCTATGGTCTACTTACTTTGGCTTGTAGCCCATATTCTCACCATTAACACAATCTGTTCACCCTGATACAGTCAGCCAGTCTAGACTTAATTGCCAATATAAATACTAAACGACATACGCGGGGAAAACCACTAGGCGCCTTATAGTCTTATTACCTTCGGTTTGTGTGTTAAAGCTTACAAGTCCTTTCAAACTGATCTTGCAGCTTCTAAAACTTGCCATTTGTTCGCTGTGTCACAGTGAGAAGAGAAGGAGATTGCTTGTACTAAGATCTGGCAACACACAGAATATAAAAGATTACAACGTAGAGAGTAGAACCAGAGGCCCGACGACAGTTTGATAGTTGGCAAATCGTCACACGTTACAACAAACAGGGAAACTACCAGCTACTATATCCAAGAGTCCCTTATAGTGTTAAATTTATCGATTATATGAATTTTGACAGCTAACCAGTGGCATCTAACCTTATATGGAAGGCACCAATTTTAAATTGTCAAAAGTGCGAAAGTGTTCAAGGGCTAAGTTAAAAAAAAATTTCCGCAACAAGTTACAATTTCCCATCCAATATTTTACCCTCGAACTAAGAGCAGTATCATTCACTGGTTTTGCTGATGAAGGTTACAACACATATGTTTTGAAACGAAACAGTTGATTCGAAAACGGCACAAAAACAGAATGTAGAAACGGCCACTTGAATTTAAAAACTGCTATATACAGCTAAGCCCGGTGTTGATTTATTCAAGCATTATTGTTTTATCGTTCATCAAAGTTTAAGGAAACCTAAGTTCTATAACTACATTAAGAATGTCTGTGTTGCACAGGTGAACCCAAACGAGGCCAAGGAATTGAATGAGCCAATGGAATGGCTGTGTTACATACACCCGGCAAAGACTGAGGACGAGCAGAACATGGAAGCTTATATTAAAGAAGGTCAGATCTACTACAGGGCGCTGAGAATGATCAAACCTCACGAGGAACTACTTATCTGGTACAGCAAAGACTTCGCCATGTTGATTGGAATTCCCGAAATTCAAAGGCCTCTCAATGGAGGTAAGTGTTATCTAAGGACGATATTTTTAGGTAGTATTCCACAATACATTCTCGTATATTAAAAGTACAAAGGAGACGTATGGCTATTTGTTGATATAGCTGTAACCTGATGACCTAACATTAAATCCTGATGCGAAATTAAAAACATATTCTACATGTAAGTATTGCAGGTAATAAATCTGCTTCCTCAATTTTCTATATTTTTTCATCACTTATGCGATATAAAAACAATTGTATGATTTTACAGCAAAATCTGTGCTATATATGTATACAGACATAATGAGAGTAATCATAAAGTAAAACATTTAATAACTGAATGATGATGTTCTTTTGTTAAAACATCTCACAATTCCGTCCTGACATACTCCACGGTTGTATTAAATGTTTTCAGATTCTCCTAATTATTGCTGTCCATACTGTGGAGAAAAGTTTGACTACCCTTTCCCTCTCAGAGCCCATGTTCGCTTTAAATGTCCCCAGAGAAGAGTTTGGTCGCAGGCCGATAATTTCACCAAGATTGCAGTACATAGGAAAGACCGCAGCTCTCCGCCAAGTTCACCTGGCCATGAAAAGACGAAGGACGCTGCAAGCCTCGCGTCTAAGTCCAGGGCGTCCATACCAGATTATCGCGCTTTGAAAAGGGAAAGTAGTGCGATGCAGGATGCAGAATGTAGTCCCGAGAAACGGCAGGAGAGAGAGTCACATGGTTCCAGCTCGAAAACCTTAACGCCGGAACCCAAGGACAAGTCATTCGATTGCAATCAGAACATAAAGTCTAATGGTTTTAGTACTGAGGATGGTCACAGTGCTTTTAGAAAAGTTGATAAACTGTCCCCCAGGTCTTATAATAGAGCCTCCTCACTGGAGCCTCCCGTATCGGTCAGCTGTAGAGACCTGAAATGTGGACTGTCTCTTGTACCTCCTTCCTCAATGGCTGGTCCTATGTCCGCTCTGGCCGGTCACGGTGATCCACGGGCCAGTCTGTTACTGGAGTCTCGACTTCCGGTCTATCCTATGATGCCCCATTTGCATCCTGCCATGGTTCACCTTCCCAGGCCAAGCATATTCGGGGGCATTGCTATGGGAGCTGCTGTGATCAACGGGGGCATTTCCCAGCACATGAAAGCAAAAAGGGGAGAAACTGAGGGCGATTTGAAAAACATTGAGAACAGCAACCCTAGTTTACTGACTTCGTCGAAACCTCCTGTGGTCTTTGATAAACCCAGAAATCCGTATTCAGCGATGCAGACTATAAATCCCATGATGGAGAAAATGTTACATCCTCCCTCGCAAACGTCCATGCATACGCCATTGTCCTCTGTGAACGTTTATCAAAATTGTTGCGCTCAGTGCAGCGCCACCTTTCGGATGACGAGCGATCTCGTGTACCACATGAGATCTCATCACAAACGGGAATTCGATCCAATGAAAAGAAAGAGAGAGGAAAAATTAAGATGCAACATCTGCAGTGAAAGCTTTCGGGAGAGACACCATCTCACCAGGCATATGACCTCTCACCTATGACGCTGTGTCGTTCACCAGTGCTTGACATTTAATGACCTTTCAAATCGAACTTTCATGGATTATTAATAGTGTGTGCAATATGATTACCAAAGGTTTCACGTATGTACAGTATAAACTATGTAGCTATAAACTTGCTCTTAAACTGACGTTGTTAACAGCAGCGAAACAGATGTTTTTGTAATATATATCTTAGCTTAATTGTTGCTTATAGAATTGTGATAAAACCTTCCATTTTAGAAGATTAATTTAGTGCTATGCTTGATCCAGACATGCGCGATAGGGGTGTGAGTATTAGGGAAAAACATTTGATGAATTGTGGTGATGTCATTCCAATGTGCTGTACCATTTGGAATAATCAATTGTGGAGAGACCATGTGGATGTAAGAAACGTAATTGCTTGGGTGAACCATTTTGTTAAAGGTGCATAAAATTTAAAATTTCACCCTCAAGGGGAAAACGAAAAGAGCCCAAATTTTTGTGAGTTTCTTTTGTAGAATGTACTGTCAGAATGCAGAAGAGGGCGTATCTGGTACTCCAATTTGTTAGCAAAACATTCATCCCGTTACCTCACTGATCATTCCCAAGAGATCTACGGCTGACTTTTCTTCAGGGAAAATTGCAGGGTTGCTATTGTAAATTTTTACAGTTGCATTTATTACTGCATGTTCAAAATGAACTCAAGTGTCTTGCACTCTCGGCCATGTTGGATCTCCAACAGAAGAATTTCATGATCCACTGAACATATTGATACGCACATGCCAGGAGAGGCATTCTTCTGTGAAGGATCCAACATGGCCGCAATTTCAAGTCGCTTATAAAATAATAAATATGTTTCTATAGAAACTTTGAAATCTGCCCATGTTTACTTAAACTACATGAATCACGTTATTTGCTTGGGCCACATTTCATTCCCAAACCCTGCCAGGATATGTGCAATCTTAACTTTTTACCACATTATTATCAATTAACAAATGAGATGTGTCATACTTAATGTCCAACAACAATCCTTGTAAACCTGATCTTTGATAATATTAACTTATTGTTTTAACTTAATAAAAAGCATATAAATCACAATCCTTCACTGCTTCTCGCTATATTCTACTACCTTCTTCATTATCACCATGAATGATGGAAATGTGTTGACACGCCACTTAACCCTAAGAGGTTATTTTTTGTCTGCATTGTGGCCTCATTGCTTTGATCGTTTGAAAATAGTCGTTAACTGGAAGACTTATAATTAACTGTTAATGTGATCGATATGTACATAAACCATTTCTGAAAGCAAGTTTTTTTCGTTCAAGAATGATGGTGTAATGTATAAAGGGCTAATCCAACGTTATTCTCGGTGACATCCCTGAGACCTTGATCCAGGATGACGAAGCTGTGTTAGACTTCAGTTAGACTTAGCCTTAATTTCAAAACAGTTTACCGCGATAAAATTAGGACTCGCCAAAAAAATTTGTTTTAACAGTTTAACATTTGTCAACAAGTGAAAATTAATATTTAATTTCAAATATAAGTTTATATAAACACCAGAAGTTAAGACTTCGTCTGACTTAAGTCTAAGACAGTTTCTTGGTCCCTTTGCGTTGCTTTCATGTGATTGTTTATCAAATATTTCGAGAAATTCTAAACCAGTGACATGTAATAAATTGCAATTAACATCACTGCATTTTTTTGTACCTATTTCTGCTTCTGCCATGGCATGCCGACCCCATGGCGATTTGAAAGTTATAACTATTTAAGCAGTAAATACGTAATACGTAAGTAATACATAAACAGTTAAAATAAAACCCTAACTGAGGTAACTTGACAAGTGGTTGGATTTCATGGGTTACCTGTGATCATTTGCCAACTCCCACACTGTCGCCGCAGTTCTTGTGTCACACACCATCCTGTAAGTTTTACTATTATTACTACTAGACCTGTAAGTTCAATTTCTTTGCGCCGTCATAAAATCACAATTAGTTTCACGGAGAATGAAAAGTAACCTTAGGCTAGCAGAGGTCTCACCAAGGAATTTTCAAACTTTTATTGACAGCTGACAGTATTTCCTTTTTCTAAAATAACAGTGTTCCAGTGGATGGATAGTAAACACGATATTGACTTCTATGATTGCGTATGGATTCGTCCTGGCACTGGGTTGTCAGTGGATTGGTTATTTTTGCTAATTGGGCCAAGCCAATGAATGATGCTATATGTGAAGTGTCTGACTTAATAAAATGAAAAACCTCTAGGCCATACAGGTTCCCCCCCATCAGCCATGGCCACATTTTATACTACGTTGCTGGAGAAGACGAGGAACAGCTTGACCAGCTAGATGCCATGCTCTCCATTGGTTGTCACTTTGTGTCAGACAGTTAATCAGGCCAGGTAGTTAATCAGCTGGCACTTGACTAAGAGCCGGTGTTCTCAGGAGTATCTTCCCTCCTGACAGGAATCGACCTCCACAGCATGATACAAGGACAACACTCTTACGTGTACCGACAAGAGCCATCCAAATAAATAACTAAAATCAAACCATCCTGTATAGTGGAATGGGAGTGGACTTGTCCAGGACAACACTCTTACGTGTACTGACAAGAGCCACCCAAACAAATAACCAGAACCAAACCGTCCTGTATAAAGGAATGGGAGTGGAAAGGTTAAAATTTACCCTCGATTTTCTAGATTTCCGTGCCTTCAGTGCTTTCGATGCTGCTGGCACTGCTCGTTGCATATTGACAACGCTTATACGGCCGTTTAGATTGTCTTACAAGATGCTCGCGATTCGGTGACTCCTGGTCTTGCACTAAAATGGCACCATTCTCGCTGTACACGAGATCATCCCTCAATGCCCTCAGGGTTGACTCTGGCATCTTTGGAGATGATGGACGGTCCAGTGAAGTGCCAGAGCGAAGAAGATGATGCGACCAATCAGAGTATCCCTCTTAGGTGTGTACCACAGATTTGAGCAAGGTATTGAAATGAAGGTTTGTACTCAGAGATTTCAATGGACCGCATGACCTCTTCGGGGTCGGGAGATCCGGGGTCAGTCCTGGGTAGAGACATACCAAAGACTGTAAAAATGGTACTTGTTGCTTCCTCACTAGGTGCTGAGAACCGAGAGGTTAGAGCAAGGAAGCAGGACTGGTAGTGTAATGTAACAGGGTGGGGTGGTGTCTTCGGTATGATTTTGCTATGGTGGTAGCGCTTTAGACACGCCATGCCATAAGACGACACAGTATATACCTACATTCTAACGACTCCCCGTCATATACCTGAAAAGTTGATGAGAATGACGTAAAAACCCGAAGCATACATACATACATACATACATTGGACCCCGTTACAGATAAGTCAAGGCTAATATGTAACCAGGTCAAACTACCTGTAGTATCCATTTCAGTCAAGGGTCTAGCGTTGACATGGTGAAGGTGCCGCCAGGTAATATCTGACCTCTGTGAGTGAAATATTCTTGAGTACACAAACCAATAAATTATTAAATCGTGCACATGTTCGAGCTTTGTAGTTAAAGATGTGCAACGAAGTACACACAGTCCTGAATAGATAATTTAAGGTCATATTTAAGGTAAACAAAGAGGTCCTCCACACTTAAATGGGATGAAATCAAGCCGAGCTCAATCTGACTCAGCTCACAAAGTCACTTAAAACCATCATAATCGAATATAAATGCTCAACATGGTATTGGTATTCATGGTATTCATGGAATACATGGTATTCGTCTGGTCTACTGAACGCTCAAACGTTAAACTGTGTAAATGCGACAGGTTGTGATGCAAGCGGCAGAACATTGTGAAAAGAAAAAACACCAGAAAGCTGTGATGTTGTCGGGCTTGTGTTTGGGGGATCCCCAAGGTCTGTTGACAAATGGTCTTTGTTGGGATCAGCCATCCGTCAAGCAGATCAATGACCGAATCGGCACGGGGCCGTCTCCTCCCAGAAGTAATCATATGGTGCCCATTAATCTACTGCCTACATCTCTACGGCTCACTGGTGCTTAGCTATGTATCTAATACAAACAGTTCATCACATCTCGCCGACAAATCCACACTGAATTGCCAGCTTGGAGTTTTTCATGGAAAGTCCCCGCGGAAAGCGGGTTACGTTTGAGATTGATTTACAAGGTACCTTGCTACCGACTTCGGTCCCCAATGAGACAAAACACGAAATCCAACATTTGCCTCTTTATCAAAGCAAACGCAAAAACGCGATAATTGCCTGTGCTATTCGGTAAAAACTATATTTCCACAGAACTACTTTGCGCCTTTCTTCTGAGGCGAACCGTTCATGAACTCCCCGAAGTCACTCATAGCGGATTACGCATCTTGTAATTCAGCCAATGTCGAGAAAAAGGCTTGTTTTAGTTAAGAGCTTAAGTGAGAAAATCAGAGCTGAGTTTTTCCTGATAACGTCAGTATTTTTGTATATCAGAAGATCACGTTAGATGGCTATTTAACTTATTCGGCCATTAGTTATCAAGGTTCTGGTGGCCGAGAGTAAAAGCCGCCTTTTTGATAGTTTTTGATGCCCCGTTGTTTAATTTGGTCGAAGTCTGCTGTTTTAGACCTATACAAGCCCTGACTTAGACATGAAGGAAGTTGGCCCTCAGAACAAACCTTGCACAGGATTATAATGCGTCTGATCTATATACAAAATATCTTTTTGGGGGTCCACTTCCTTCATGCCTAAATCAATAACTTTGTCTTTTGATTTGCACGACCTATCTTTCACCTTGATGTGTACCAAATACATGTCGTAGTAACCATCTGTTAAACTTAGTGTAGTCGTTAGGGAATCATGCGTTAAACCAGGGCATCGTGGTTTCGAGTCCTGTCCTGTCATTTCCCTGAAAATCTACACCTCCGTCGAGACTTTGACCTCTACTGTATTGTGTCGCCATTTAACTACGCCATTTTCCTGGTTTCCACATGCTGTGAGTCCGTAGGTTTAACGGACTCACGGCAAGAGCTGAAATGTCGCACTTTTCCCGAATCTTGGCAGAACATTATTCGTGCCCGACCTTGATATGCATTGAATACTGTTTCGACCTGCTTTTCTCTATGTCACTCTCAGAAAACGTTTGGCATACAACAAGAGATCTTCGGACGAAGGCTCTATAGAGGCAGCCATCTTCAATACTAATGATCTTACGCCAGAAATTATTTGTCAGATTGAAAAATTTCAAGACTTCTAAATTAACACAACTTGTGTGATTTGGCCATTCTGTCCCATTCGAAATGAAAATATTTTACTTAGATTTTAAAATAAGACCAAGCCCACTTTTGGGGAGACGATGATCGCTCAATGCGCACAAGTCTAGATTCGGCCATTCCCGACGTAAACCCGAAGATAGGCGAAGTGGGTCACGATGGTATTGCCGCGTGATCGTTGGCTATTAGCGCGTGATCGCTGTACATTGCCTCATGACCATTGTACATCATGTTTTGCGGAATATCATGTGACCATGTATTGACCAATGGAAACCAAGTATTACCTTGTGAGGTATAATAATAAATTCTGGAAACGAAACAACAGCCTGTCCGGATAACGCGAACGCCGATGATCAATTTTGCGGTTTGCTGTTAACTGATGATTGACAGTCGTCACAGACAAATTAATTAATTTCTGTCTGCAACGGTCAGTGCTAGCCATGAGCACTTTCAGAGTTTTATCATACCTCCTCCTTTGTGCCTTGAAAAACTTGAAAAACCAAGGAGGTTGTGAAACATAGAAAGGTGAGTAAAAATTTTATCAAGTTTAACAGCAACTGACTTACAACCCAATGAAGTGGTCAAACTCTTTTAACTTTTCTCTGGAATTAAAAGCTAAGGTCATGTTGTAAGTATATTCGAGCAGTATTTTCTTGGATTAGTTTAGCAAGGTAGCCATGACAACAGAGGACAAATTAAGGACTGCATGGATGAATTTAGAAAACATCACAATGTTCACGGTCCCGTTTTACGAAGGGAATATAACGCGACGTCAGACGTTACTACCATGGTGACGTACCCCCAAATACAGTTACGTTACACATAACTTATACGAAGGAGGGTCAGAAATGAAGTTCTTGAATTAGTGGAGGAAATCAACCACAACAGAAGCAACGGAAACTATTACTGCTTTGTATTTATCACTCTATAAACTATAAACTCGCGATAGGAGTATGTGGACTATTCATGGGCTTTTTGGGGTATATCGAGAAATCACGTTTTCGTCTATCAAAAGTTCCTTACACTTCAATATCGAGCCTTGTCGTCGAGTTGTGCTCTGGGATTTGGAGAGGATTTATATTGGCCCATACCGTTATGTCATTGTCTCACAACGGCTATTTTGTAAATTCGGAGTGCCTACAGATCTACTGTCGTATCAAAAATAAACAAGGGCAGAAGATGTAAAACCAGGTTTCATTAATTAGGCCCAGTTTTACCGAGGCTGGAAATCTAAAAAATTTAATGCTTGGACAATAATGCAACGAATGTCACAGATAACATGCAATTTTTATACCCAGTATGTTTTCCAAGATAACTAAGCATATAGGCTATGCCAAAAACATGGGAGACAATTTGACTAACAGATGATATGAGGATACAAGGAAATTGGTCTTTTGACACAATGGAATCGTGCATGAAAGTTCATAATATTAACTGATGAGGATCAAACTCTAGACAGATGCGTTAAAGAGAGAACTTTTTTTAATTATCCTTGATTCTATTGTTGATAATGTACCAGTGATACTAATATGGGAGACAGCAGAGCTCTCTTTCTGACAGTTTAGAATTATTTGCAGATACAAAGATAAAGGTGCCATGCAGTGTTTACATCTCTTAGGTGAGTCAGACACCTATGGGATATTAGCTATGCGAATCAGCTTTGTTCTGGGATATGTCTTAAAACAAAACTTGACTGAAAAAAGGCAACTTCCACTACACGGTGAATGGAAAAATTCTTGCAAAGGTATCCAATCCCCGAATCTATGCCCATACGGTAGCATATTGTTGTTGTTTTTTTTTTTTTTTTTTGGTTTTTTTTTTTTTGGTTTTTGTTTTCTTTTACAGTGGCAACGTCAACGCTGGAATACATTAAAACAATCTTTATGACTCATCTAAACAAAATAAGGTGTATACCAAAATACAAATCTTCATTTCACGCATACATTACATCCATATTTATCTGAGGTTTTCAAACCATATAGGACCGGTAATGATACCGTAGTCCTTGGAGACGGCCATTTTGGAGTTCATAAGTCCCCTCTTGAGCGCGTCTATAAATTCCTCCTGGCCCTGATTACCTTTCTAAGTCCGTCTGTCTGGAAGTCTCGGAGGGGACGACGGGGTAATGCGTGAACTGAAGGTTCCCTCAAGCTCCTCCTAACTCTCTCTACTAATCAATGATTTAACAGCACTCGGAGCGGCGAATTAACCGGTTATCCGTGCCCTTGCTTGGCCGAGGAATGAGTGAACCATATCAATCCTCCGTTAATGAGAAATACATCAGGCTACCGTCCGCTTTTATTCCCGCTGAAGGTTTAGTCTGTCAAACCGTCCGAAGAAACGAGAAGATTCAGTTCTCCGCGCATTTGGTGGCATGTGTGCGTACCTATATTAAGTAACCACACTAACCACTGGAAACACTGAATGTGATTTTTGTGACGGTTACAGGCGCTAGAGGGGATCGTTTCTTTCTTTGCTTGAATGGCGATGTGTCAGTTTCACGTATCGATGTATCATACGCTGCGCGTTACACAGTATGTTCAACAGCAGTTCTGAACATAGACACGGACTTATACATACCGGGGCCCTCACTGCACGAGTTAAGTACTCTCCAACTGAACACCACTGCACGTGGTCATTTTTCTCCTGTCCGGTTTTTGTCATTGAAGAAAACCTGACAACGCAACAATCTTACGTCATTTTCAGCATGTATTCTGTGTAAGGGACAAATTGTGACTACTCTGCTTTAGTTACAGTAATGAGAGAGTGGTTTGTTCACCCACTGATTGAAGGACCCCACTTTGATTGATGGATTAAACGTCCCTTTACTTACCTTGGCTTATCGGCTTCCTCTTGCATTGATTTGCTGGCAGAAATTACCCTGTTTAACAGACCACCATTGATTCTTGCTCGCGTAATAGACAGGGAAGATGCTCTAAATATTTGTTTTATTTTTTGTATGTTTGCCGAATATATGTAACATTAGGATATCAGTTAAGACAAATCGCTTTTTTTATCTGGAAAAACATCCACTATTTTTTATCCAGTAAGCTCATGGTACTGTACCTGGACAGTCTCATTGCCCTTGGATTGTGATCTTGTCTCTTTATAGAAACTTCTACATCTCCAGATCATCAGCTTCGGGAGCATAATCCACAAGTCTGTCATATAATCATGTAAAAAAATCAGAAGCAAAATGTCCACCCATTATTTCCCGCCATAACTCTTTAGACTCTAAATTGATTAGAAATTTATAGCATAATGCACCATCAATATTTTTTGAGTGTCTCTCTGAAGAAATCAGCCCGTTACAATGTTCGGCAAACCGCACCAGAAGTAGTAACGATGATTAGATGGCAATAAAAAACCCAGCGGTTCTCCAGCCAGAATAATCTAAGGAAGCCGGCAACAATACTGTTATTGAATCAAGGACGCGTCCCATTCCACACAGTTAATAGAATGATTTCGGTAGAGGAATGCAGATTTAATCCGTCCGGTTTCCTTCTCGTCTCCCGAGCCAATTCAACCTCCGCGCAGTGACAGGAAATCAATCTTAGTAATTCGCTTATTTTTATGCATAAATACATTTTAGGGTGGGTCAGTGAGTGGGGCAGTCGGGTCCTCGAGGGTGGGGCCAAGCACGGTGTAAGGGGTCAGGCGAAAAGCTAGAAAACTAATAGGAAGCCCGGCAAATGGCGGCAGAAAAAGGCCGAGCGCCAAGACGACAAGTCACCCAGCCATATAATACACAATATCATATGGCTAAATGGATTCAACACATAGTTAGCGGGGGGCTAGCATTGCTCAATACGTTACTCTTCAGTGCATGGGTAATTCCATTATAACGGGTTGAAAAGGCCAGAACAGTCGTCTGTGGCGAGATTGATGAAAGGAATAAGTACCCCGTATACATCTTCCCCCTACCGGCAATCATTTATCGCGCCAAGTTTAGACCACAATCTGCTGCGAGGGCCAGCCAGAATGACGCGACCATAAATTTAGACGTCCACTTTTTGGAAGCGTCGTTCGACAACAGTAATTTGGTTATAAAAAAGTAAACCGACTACACGCCGTTTAAGGTTGAAATAAATGGTGACAGCTTGCAGGACGCTCAACGTATAGTCGATATTGGCTATCGCTATACATCTATACAACGAATTTCAAATTTACACCCTGTAGCGTTCAAAATAAAACATTTCACGAGTTTCTTCACGAAGCGTTAACAGCAAAGCAGAAACCTCTTTGTTTGTGCTATGGGCCCTTCTTCAAGACCCTAGATACTGGTAACGCCAGAAAACCTCAACATTTTAAAACTACGTCAATCTCATCGGGCCAGCAATGAAATAATGAATCCAAAAAGCGTAAAATTTACAAGAGGGTAAAAGGGCAAGATTTATGAAGTAATCTCTTAAGTAAAGCTAGGTGAATATTTATTTAACAAAGTTAGTGATGGCATGCAGCGCCCAGCGCCAGCCGTTTATCTTGGCCATTGTGGCGTATTGACGCCTCGGAGCGTCAAGTCGAGCAGCGGGCTTACAGACGGCCGACAATTGGTTTTATTTGCTAGTGTAAATCTGTAATTGGGCAAATAGGTGTAAAAGAAGACTGCTCGTTTGGTCTGGAGGTTCGGAGATGTGGGCCTAATCTATGGCAGTCGTCTCTGACAGCCGTGATGGAGTTTCACTAGAGCGACCATTAGTAGAACAAACCAAATCCATAGGTTTGATGAGCGGCCAATATTCGCCATTGTGGTCGCTGCTCCTAGAACAAACTTGCTGCCGTCATCGGCCGAGTGATTGATGACCCAGTGAGACGATGTAGTCGGCCAGTTGATTAAACCACTAACTAGCTGCAATAATTCAGAGTGTCATGCTTGGAATTCGCACGGACATCATCTTTCACACAAGAACGGAAAATAGCATCGCCTACATGAGTGTGGTCAGTCAAATAAAATGATTAACGAAGAAGTTTTGTAACATACAAACACCTTTGGGCTTATAAGAACGTAAGTTGAACAAAAACTAAATTTATATTACAGGATGGGGACTGAAACATAAACTTACGCCTTTAGTTGGACGTTTGCAGAAAGGCTGCTAAAAAGAATGCTTATAAGTCTTACCACTGTTTGACGCTTGGATGTACTTTGGTCTGATAAAGGATGTTTGCGAAAGTACTATTTCCATTACTTTTAATTTACCTTTCTTTTTTCGAATATACCAAGCGCAGTCGATTCTCATAGATCAATCGCAAAATTAAAATTTGTGAAATCCTACCGAATTCTGGCACACTGCTTACACACAGCATAAATGTTAATGATAGTACACGTAGATCATATGAATATTCGTTTATCTATTTGATGGGTGTTTAACGATATACTGTTTCATTCAACTATTCTCTACACTGCTCACGGTATTGACACTGCTCAAGTTTTCAAACCCGATGTGCCCGGAGTGTAGCTGTGTCTTATTCATGACGAAATTAGTTTAATATTGAATGAGAGGCGCGAGAATTTTAAATTTAACCTAATGTAATTCTAATGTTACCCGGTCACGCTGGAATTTTTTAAAAAAATTTTTCATCCTGTTTCCTGAATCAGACATTAAAATAGCCAATCTGGAAAAACGTATGTCTAGTTTATAATGCATCTGTCTGGCCCTAAAAGTGACCGTACGCTGAAGATCATCGAGTACGAGGAAATTAAGTAAGATTTATATCCCCTGATGGGAAGAACTCTCTGGGGAGAGCACAATATTTCGTGCTAACTGAACATGTCTGAAGTGTTCGTTAACGCAGAATCTGTTTATAGTCAATCACTGTGGGGGATTTAGTGAGTTTCACCACGCAAGGTGAAGCAGGTGAATCATCAGCAATACAAGTAGACTTGGCTTTCTGTGAAAGCTAGCTCGGACAGAGCTGAAACTGTGTAGACCTATCTTGGGGATGGCTTGTCCTCGCCAACACACCGAAATGGACACCTAATGTTACATGCAGATCAATGGCCAAAACTTCGCCCTTTCTCGTACTTATATCTGAGCTTAATTCCACATATCCTGATGAGAGGAAGTTTCTTTTGCCTGTTTGATAAGAGGGAACTATTTCACATATTCATACCCAATGCCTTGAAATTCCATCACTAGAGGTTGAGACTGTTCGGTTGACATATCTTGCGACCGCCTTACCTTGGTGCGCCGTAAATGAATAAGGTTAGTTTTTGTATTTT
The DNA here is from genome assembly GCA_016165875.1 of Acanthopleura granulata. Lineage (NCBI taxonomy): Eukaryota > Metazoa > Mollusca > Polyplacophora > Chitonida > Chitonidae > Acanthopleura > Acanthopleura granulata. The sequence continues at coordinate 10,934,482 of JABBOT010000002.1, forward strand.
GTTGTTGCTGTTGTTTTGAAATCTGGCGTGCCCATTGTCAGATAGGAAGGAATACAGTTCACGGGTGGAACCATTGTTGGAACAGAAACTATAAGACATTGTATCACCTATGGACACAGAGTATACGATTTACAATCAGCAGACATCACTGAAGCCCCTTGTCCTCTGCAGCCTTGTCTGATAACAAATCAATTTTATAATTTTGCTCTATTTCCAGGAAAATGATGTCATCTCTGGAATTAAGTGTTGACGGTACACGTGTTACAAGTGAGTCAGACTCGTAGAATTCGAGGATGATTGTTCCAGTATAAGTCTTGAGTATAGCCTTGTAGACATTTGTCCGCAAATCTTCAAAAAGGGAACGTGGAATAATGAAGTGAGTAAAATTAGGTATTGTCATCGCTGCCCTTGCTTTAACAGTGAATGGTGAATCCTGTGCTAATTCAATATGCAATGCATGAACAAGATGCCTCGACAAATAGTTCGGAGTTTTCCAGGAAAATGACTCCTGTTAATGTTGCAATTCCATCTAGATAAAAAATCATGGTGCACGTCAAAGGCACATCTTTCAGAGCAATGCAAGTGGCTTTTAAATACAGAAGTTATCGCAAAGAATAAGAAAACGTTTAAATTAGTGTTTAAATTATGTCACGGCAAGGCTTATGTAAAACTTGTTGTCATACAACTGATATAACTGGAACTTGAAGTATCTTGTAATTCAAGAAGACGACTCGGAGCAAGTAGATATGGAGGCCTGTCAAACTTTGGTGCCATTGTTGAACTCCTCATTTTTACGTTTAATAGCAAAAAAGTAAAAGCTAAGAAATTTCTTTTGATTCGAGCTAGCATTACATAAGGTGAACGATGTTTATGTCGCAAAAGATGGCGTGACACTGGTTGAAAAGTAGCGTGTCGTCGTCTTCCTCTTAACGCCTGTCAAGCTATGCAATCATAGATTCATCATCGTGTTTTTATGTTGCACCGTTTTGAATGTTATAATTCCGGGAAGACCTGTCGTAAAAAAAGCGGATCGTTCCGCAACGCTGTGGAACGGTGTTTCGTCTTGGCGCTGTAAATCTCACCGGAAACGAAGTTCACACTGAACCTGCGTAAAATGCCGAATGTGGCCCGAGGAGAGAGACGCCCCCGAATGAACCAAAAGCGTCTGCCGGTGCAAAAAAAATCGATATGAGACGAGAAGTGGAGGAGCTAACGACAGTGTGATCAGGTGGGGTGGATGTAGATCCAATTTCGCCTCATTTTCCGGCGATTTGCTGAGGGTCTCGGATGTCGTATCAAAGCATTTCTGCGGCACGTCCTCTATCTCCGGGCCTGTACCACCAATGCGGCTTTAAAGCGGACATATGTCCTGGAGGTGACGGTCGGACCGAAGCCTTTTCTCTAGACAGCTGCTCCGCGCTCCCCTAAGCTCTGTAACAAACCCCTAACTCCAGCGTCACCACTACACCCACGGGCCAGTGCCACTAACGCTGTTAGCAGAGATATTATTTAGATGTTCCCGAGGTGGCATCCAAACAAAGCTGATTTCCTCCAACCGTAAATTGCCACTTCCGAGCCAATCCCAGTCGGTCCTACTCGTTTCTGCGGGCCTGACGATGCGGAAAAAAACACCAGGAACCGTAATAGCATTCAGTGTACGGTTTGTTAATTGAGAACAGTTTTTGAAGTATTTGGATTTCTGGTGGGATATGAGAAAACTGGCTCACCACAAGGCTCTCCTTTATGAGAAAACTGGTTGACCACAAGGCTCTAGTATAGTAGGCACAAACTATTTGAATTCTGTCATAAGTCAAGTTACACATGATGAGTACCGTTAGATTCATCCATAGGTCCACAAAAAGAGGATATATATAGGACTCTTTTTATGTTTTGAAATTTGTAACAGCTACAAATGAATTTTGACAATATAAAGAACTTTAAATCCGCAACAGAGCTAAAGTAATATTTACTTATTGGGGACATATGATCTTACTATGCATGCAACAACTACAGGATAATATGTGTTGTAGTGGAAAATTTAACGAGGAGCCTTTCCCATCTAAAGTAGTCTTGTTCATTTCTGCATTTGTGATGACGATGAGTGGAAAAACTGCTAACTTTGTACACACGTATTGCAAGAGAAAAATAGTTAATCCAACTTGAGCCGAGGCGCCATTGGGTGGTCAGATACGCCAATGGAGCAATATATACCGCCTGGCTTCGTGGGCTGGTGCAAATCCAATTTTAAGTTATTAATTCCTACTTTAACAATACAGCATCCACGCTTTTCGCTGATTTAATATATTACCATGCTTCAATGTAGCATTTTAGATCCTTATAGTAGTAAATAGTTTCAAAGCTAAAAACAACGGCTGAAAAGAATGAAAAAATAATGAAAAGGCCTTCTTTCTCACTTAGTGTACAGTTAGTATAGTCCTCATATTGTCAGATATTTATGGACATTTAAACCACCTGTTCACTGTTGCATCCACTCCAGCTGAACCCACTGTCTCAAATGCTTTTCGTTCATCTTGCTGAAGAACACGGCCTACATGACGTTGATATTTTTGGTTCATATGCGTCGTGTTAAATGACGTCACTTGAATGTACGGTCTTGATATTCTGGATGGACATGCAGTGTGTTGGGTGACATCGACCATACGGCTTTTATGGTACTGTCGAGAGTTTAAAAATTCAGTTTTTGGACGGTTCCTGCTATATGCGTTTATCGTCACCATTGAAACTACTGGTGATATTTATCTGAAAATTATCCTCGCTGTCTTCGAGCTGGCAATTTTCTACCATATAAGAAGCAAAAGACGTTTTAAGAGCCACTTAAGGATGGCACGATTTTACAAGCCGTAGACGCATGATTCCAGAAAGTCCCGGGGAGTCAAAAGATTCACGATGACACGAAAGCTGCATTTTGATTCTCTTAAGATTAACTCAAATATGTGCCTCGGGATGTCAATTGCGGTGAGTGAAGCGTTTTTAACGCATGACAGGGTTTATCTCGCGGTATGACATTACAACGTTATATTCCGAGATGTTTTCTTAAACACGCTATAATGCGAATCGAGCTATTTGCTTCACTCGCTTATTACATTTGCGGAAGAAAAAATGATATTGTCCGATTTCAATTATTTCTCTGTGCGTTTTGCTGGCCACCGGGCGGATCTATTGTCCAGCCAATTTAACTCACAATCTTGCTTTCGCTTGAACCAGAGGGGGTCATTTGCTCAATTGAATTAGGAAAATAAACATGGGCCATAGCGATTGGAAATATCGTTTTTGATAGTTTGCCCTTCCTGTGGAGAATTTAATTATCCCAGCGGTTTGTTACAGGGTGGCCTGCAACGGCTATATGACTGGCACTTTCTTTTGGCTTTTAACAAGGGACAAACATAATCTACTAAATTCAATCTTCCATCCCTTTGCGGTGGTGTTATCTCGTGGACAAAATACCAATTTGGGGATTTTACACGGTGATAATGTGCATGGGCCTCTGTCATTGTTGTAATAAAAGTGTTGGCTCGATGAGGTTTGAAGATGAGGAGAAGCGACAAAGGGTAATTCTCCCGAAGCAGTTATCAAAGATGTGTACCCATCATGCATATCGAAGGTCAGGAAACAAGTTTTATAACATTTAAAAAGACATGTTTTGGCATTGGGCAAAAACAACGTCTTTGGCTGTATGACTCTTAATAAAAACATTAGACGAAAAATGTTTTTACATGTCAGAGACGCAAAACCCAGGGGAGCTCCATATTGTATAAAAATAGGATATTTGTCACGTTCTCGGAAAGAGAATAAATTCTATCAATCACTTTTCAAGTGATGGCAAATTTCAATGATTTTAAAATTTGAGCAAAATTAAATTTAAAATGGTGAAAATTTGTTCTCATCATACCCTAAAAAAACCTTCCATTAAATCCATTATTTGAGGGATTGCATTTTCCTTTCGTGGATTACTCTGTTCCTGTTAAATAAACATTTTTTGGAAAGTCTCCGATTTAGCGTAGGTGACAACTTTGTGAAGTGTTTGCGAAATTGTATTGCCAGAAGGCTGAAATGACGTCAATGTGGTGTTAACCACGAAATCATTCGATCACTGATTTCCAGAAACCAAGTAAAACGGGTCAATGACAGGCTACTGACTGGATCTCGTAGATTCCAAGATGGAAACATTTAACCCCAACCTGACATCACTTTATAACAGGGATTCAAGATCATCCTTGTATAATGTTATAATAATTTATCAGCACTGTTAATTGATAAGACATGACATGTACATGCTTTGTCGACAAAGATCACACATGTCGTTTATTTCAAAACCGTTAGCATTATACTCTAACAATGCAATATTGCATAAAAACGAAAGCTGTAAAAGCTAGCACAGTTTATAAGAATTATGACACAGAACTCGTCATTCGAATTTTCCTGACACGACAACCTCGGCTTATCAAGATTTTACAAAATGACCTGTATATTTCGTTAACATATTATGTTTTATATCTGTCAGTAGACTGTAATAATTAACAGTAAATATAAGCTATGCTTCTCACACGTACCTCTAGCTACAACACACCGCTGTATAGCAGACGAACAGCTTCCTCGTTCTGCACTGCCTCGTTACATGTCCCAGTGACAAAGACAGCCATGTTGTCGCTACTTTGATTACGTTGGCAAAGTCTACATCAGAAAACATTCATTTAACCCCCCTCAATCGAAGACCGTGTGAAATAGGCAACATTGTCCGCCTAAAAAAAACATGGTTCAACAGTTGTAATTGTCTTTAATACATGACTTTTTCTGTATAGTTGTGCCTGTAAAGAAAAGAGGTAGTTCACAAGCACTGCAGATCAACACCAGATAATGATGTGGATTTACCCAACTTAGAACCAATTTGTTTAGGCGGGAAGTGTTCCCTATCAGCAAACGAAATGACCTCATAAACCTTAACTACAGATCACTGTAGAGCTCCGGTCGGCTGTATTTAAGAGTCTTCAGGCTAAATCTAGCCCAAGCTGTGACAAGCTGTGGTTTAAATGTCCATCGAGACGTTTGTCAAGTATCTAACAAGAAGGGGGGGGGGTCATTATGTCCGCTCCTCGATTTTTCCAAACGAAAATACAACAGCTTTCATATATTATTTATTTATTTATTTGATTGGTGTTTTACCCCTTACTCAAGAGTATTTCACTTATACGACGGCGGCCAGCATTATGGTGAGAGGAAACCGGGCAGAGCCCGAGGGAAACCCACGACGATCTGCAGATTGCTGGCGGACCTTCCAACGTGCAGCCGGAGAGAACAGCTTTCATGTGAGTCAAACATTTTCCACAATGGTGAAAATCACCAATCCAATATTAACATTGAGGGATAATGCTGTACTAAGCAGAACCTAAAGTAACCTTCTTAACATGTGAAGAGTAAATTCGGTTTGGTTGCCTTAAACTAGAAGTTCCTTACAAGTAGCTCCGTCATTCACATAAGTATAATCTTAAATTTGATGTTACTGCTCGTGTATTAGTCACTCGACACATATTGACTCAAACAACAGATTTGGTGAATGGCATCACTAATTATACAAGCCTTACACCAGTCAAATTTCACATGATGGACTATAGGTATTTACTTGTACTTAAATGAAAATAGTACCTGACATTTAACACTTTATCGTGCTGAACGGCAATAGGTTTGTTTTCAGGGAACAAGGCGATGTTGGTATTGGTTGTTATCTGTTTCTTATCAATGTATATACTGAACAAACGCGTGATCCCTTTTCAACCGACAGCACTCTGGTAAAAACATGCACATGTACGTTTTTATACGTAAATGTTCGTACATTTATTGTGATGTAATAAATATCAGGAAACACATCAGCACTGTTTCCGGTGGCAGGAAGGAAACTGGTGAAGTATTCCAATTTTTCTCTCCACGATGAGTTCTTCTTTCGTGGAATGCTTACTGTCTCAAACACAGAGACTGCATGTGAAACGAGCACAAATATTCAGTACGTCATCATGTCACAAACACATTTCACGAAAACGCCAATTCACAGGCACAAACATTTAACACTGGAGCCATCATCCCGTGTTCAGCCATAATTGTGTATACACGGACACAAAAGCTGGAGATTCCATTGCATATACTTCTCACACCACAATTTGTACTTTTAGCGCACAGCAATACAGTATTCATTGAATCTCTTTACACTGGTATCATGAAAATCACGAACTGGACTTGATGCTGCAATGGCAAGGCTTGAGTCAAAACTAAACTCAGTGATACGTGGGATATATTTAGTAACGTGGGCTAAGACCCAATGATAACGGGATGTAGGCTTTCATCTACTTTGGGTGAAGGCCTGGACGACTTGTATACCACTTCAACGTTGTTCCAACTTCTTTACCTACTCCTCACTTGGCATCCTACACACAGAACATGTATAGGTCGATCCGTAACAAAACACTGCACATACCAGAGAGAGACAGAATTTCGGACAGCAATACAGCTTTACGGTTACTTTATTGTTTTCTTTAATGCCACTTGTGTCTCTCTCTGTGAATATTTGTCGTTACACTGCTTACATTTTGAAAACCTCTCTGCATACTACCTAGGTATAGTGATGTTAAATCCTGGAACCCGTATATTTTCTTCTTGATACAGTTAATCCAGAATGACAGTAACTTTTTTTTTTCCTGTATTTTAGGGTGGTGGAATCCATACATGCTTGACAATAATTCTAACTATTGTAAAACCTCTGTCAGATCGTTGTCTTCAAATAATATACACCAAAAAATCAGCGTTTTACAGGTAAATCCAGTGTGTACAGAATTCTACACAAACAGAACTGTTACAAGCACACGATTGTCGTTGACACGCATATCAGTATAGCATTTATCGCTTGGGTTGGAATCAATGTACATTATAATTTGTTACTTAAGCCATGAGGTAGCATCACAAAGCATCCATACATACAACCATTTACATGTAAATTGATCCACGTTCATTTAGAATTGATTACGAAGGGATCTACTTGGTTATATTCCACACTCAGAAGCTCTCATGACATAAACCATTTTGGCGGATATTCAATTTACACAAAATGAAACCTTGTTGAAGTAAATGTGAACACAAGTGAGCCAGCTGAGACCCCAAGCTCGGGGACCCCCTTCACAAAACTTCCTAAGTCATATTTCTCGTGAATTTCTTCGTGAAAGTCGTTCTCCAGGATATAGTGCCATAAGGCAACGTCAGAACGGTGAAAAGTTACTTGATTGAGGAAGTTTTGTGAAATCGGGCTCTGTTTAACACACGTGAAAATTATCCATGAAAAAGGCGCTTGGAGAAGTTTACATATGCACACCTGACAGGCAAAATCCGAGAAACTTAATTCACGCCATTTCTTGGGGGATCCTTAAGCTATGCATCAAGTTTCATAAATCAGTTATAGACAAATTTCAGGAAGGCATTCGAATGAGGCTGATATGCTGGCATTTTTAAACCGTGAAGTTTGAAGTTTCTTGTGCACGTGGTTAACGTTGATGTGAAACTGTTAACGTCACCATTCTGGTGATGAAAAAGCATGGAATCGGTATGCTGATTAGGAACTACACACTTGTAGCTTGTCTGCCACAAGTGGCATAAGCCCGCTACAGAAACCAAATGTTTCCATGTTGGAACCAAACCACGCACACTCTAGAGATGCCACAATCACATATTCAACTAGATATACCCAGGAATGTATTCTGATCCAGTGCCTCTTGATCATGGCCAAGGATGACTTGAGGGACATGAGAAACACTGGTGATGTGGTCCCACAACCATGGCCATGGATGATTTGAGGAACATGAGAAACACTGGTGATGTGGTCCCACAACCATGGCCATGGATGATTTGAGGAACATGAGAAACACTGGTGATGTGGTCCCACAACCATGGCCATGGATGATTTGAGGAACATGAGAAACACTGGTGATGTGGTCCCACAATCATGACCATGGGTGATTTGAAGAACATGAGGAACACTGTTGATGTGGTCCCTCAATCATGCATGAGAAATCTGTTTTGCACCGTTGATAAAGTTAAGTGCGCACAAATGCTGAGTCATGTTGGTAGAGAAATCACACATACAGAGTCACACTGAGCCATGTTAAACGAGCACTGATTCAATTCGGAAATTTACGAAGTCGTATTGACCTATTCATCACACACATATAGCCTTAAACTGAGTTTATAGGGCAATAAGACATAGTGCCCTACTAAGTCATTATGGTCGAGGAATCACGTAGACGCATCTGTATTAAGTGGCATAACATAATCGACGCGTTTAATATTACGACGCTGTACGTCATGAGTCATCTGGATCGAGCAGTCACACATAACAGTGTTCACGCACGCATACAGCATGAGGCGGTCCAGAACCTCATACACTTGTGATCATAATTTCACAATCTGAAGCCTCGTCGCTACTCGCCTCTATGCGGGATCGTTGTTTTTTCCTCATTCCAGGCGGTTTTAATTTCTGTTTTTCTAACGGTACATTTTCTCCAATTTCCTGTTGGGAAAGTACAAAATGCTACTTTTGAATTCTATAAAGTTGAACAAAAAGAAGAAAAACAGAATTACTTTGCAGATACATGAATGACATAAACTTGTTAGCAGTTGTAATGGAATAAGCCCATTTTAGTCCCTAGAACTACGCCCTTTAGTGAAATGACGTTTCTTTTCAAACGTTACTCTCACCTTATCAAACATAACGTTGAAGGAGCCGAAGGAATCCATGGAGTTATCGTCCCCTGTATAATCAAAGCCGTGCATTACCAGCGTCTTTTTCTTCCGACTGCTTTGGATAGCTGCCCGAACCTGCACACGTAGGGAGTTTGATTGATGGATAGATTAACTCACTGATTGATTGCTTGATGGATGGATGGATTTAATGATTGATCAGTTGTTTCAGCAGTATTTCCTTGTCTCAGAAAAAGTCATCGATTGTTTCATCCGCTGATCCATTATAGGTCTATATCTATCCTAAATCAGACCGATTGCTTTCAATTACAGACACATGGACATTCCATGATCATCGGCCAGTACATATATATAAGCAAATAATTTAAGTTTACATCATTTGTCAGAAGCTAATTATTTGGTGTTTTATGGAAGCTCATGAATAGATCACCTGTATTGTGGAGATTACGATTATTGATGACGGAAACCAGACAAAGGAAGGGCACCGCACCCCGATGGATAAAAGTCCTAAATGACAAACCTCTGACAGGATCACAACCTGGGACTTTACTGGCCAAAGGTCAGTAAGCTTCCTGAAGAAGAGATTTATGGTCGCTCGTCCTGCGCTTATCCAAAGAGCACAGGTACAGCTGCTTGTGATCAGTTATTTACTTATCTGATTGACATTAACCGCCGATATCAAGAATTGTCCACACATATGACGGCCGACAAGTTCAAAGGTGATGGAAACCTAGTCCTGCATGCCTCCACCTTCTCTTCACAGCCATTATGAAACACCGGAGCAAAAGTGGAAGCGGAACTAGAGGAAAATAGAGTGCCCAGAGTAAACCACCGTGCTTCGCCAGGTACCAGACAATCCTCCTGACTTAGAACTGCAGCCAAAACAGCGATATCTGGATTGGAATGCTTGACCTCACTCGTCAAGGGCCGCATTGTCGCATTGAGCCATCGGGTTAACCGTGAAATCTATTCTCAGCTGTTGTGTATGGCACAAGTCTTACGAAATGTATATATGTAGGCGATTTTAATTACAAAGAAGTAAAATGCATTATTCCGCCATAATGCTGACCGCCGTGGTGTAAGTGAAATATTCTTGAGTAGCGTGTAAAACACCTATCATATAAATAAATAAATAAATGTATTATTATACTTCAAGTGAAAATACAAAAAACGGGAAAGGTTAAATAAAACACTTTTCAGCACTTATACATCAGCTAGTACACAGGGAGAAAATATTCTGACACATGCAACAAACCCTCATACAATGGCAATGTTAACAAGTTGTGCTTGTTGACTTCTATTATTATTATTAATTTTTTTTTGGTAGTGTGGAAAGGGGGGGGGGGGCGTAACCAATCACTTAGATTAAAGGTCAAAAAACTTGATGCAGAATTGGCCGTTGGTAGCGATGGAACATTTTTCTGTATGTTAAGCGAATTTTGGACATTCGGTAACAAGTTGCTCACGCTTTCTGAATTTGATTCCGAGCTGCTCATTTGCTAATTGACTCCCAAGTTTTCGGAAAATTTCTTAGCTCCTATAAGAAATCTTTCAAACGTACGCCAACGCCTCAAACACTCGATGATTCTGATCTGGCTTCGGTTCAACTGTTTCGGACACGATGTTGGGTGAATGGATGCATTGTGGTGGCCGGTAAAAAGACGGAGGGGCGGGCGAAGGAAAGGCGAGAAGTTGACTGTGGGCCAAGTCGCGAGGACACGAGAGTTGGGGGTTCTTTCTCGACGAAGTGATGAATTCACGTCTCGCTATTGGTAGGCGGTAATCTCGCACACATGTTCACTCAATACCCAGCCGGCTTGTCCCATCCTTTTTAAACATTTCCCGGCAGAAGAGGCCGGCACATTAATTGCCCCGTATTAAGCCATAGAGCAAACTTTAGCCAGTCCCAGATGTCTGGCAGTTTACGCCATCTCTCATCATCACACGGCCGAGATAGTTGTCACAATATAACCAATTGCTTTAAGTGCTTTACTCACTCATGCTTCCAAAGACGGGACATGTTTAGATGTCTCCGGTACGCCCGGATCACAATTGTTCCGTAGAGTAAATACATCTAATCTAGAAATCCCCTGTAATGACTGCGGACAGTAAGAGACGATATATCAATTTCACGATGACAGATTTAATTTGATTAAACAGGGTGGAAAATATGGACAGAACGAGACATCTCGAGCAGGGGAGTGATGGTCACGTGACCGGGATCAGAGCGTCGCCGTCCGCCGAGGACAGTTATTCTAACAAGGTGGGAAGAAAAGGCCGATTTATTGAGAAAGCCGTTATCCAGCCATTCCGCGCAGATGGTTCCCTCCAAACGATACACAACCTAATTTAGAGGCAAGAGCGTGTTGGAGGCGACCGGGCTAATACGCCGCGCCTCCCGCTAATTACATGGTATTCATTAAACAGAAAACATGTGCGCATGAAAATGAACAGGTTGTTAAACCCCCTCCAAACACGTGTCCGGCCAGTCTGGTCCGAGTGTAGCTCCCTAATATACTTTATATACGACTCTTTTTAGCTCTTCCACCGATATATCACCCCCTAACAGGTCCGAACTGACAATAATGGCAGAAAGTTATAGCTGTGCGCTGAATACTTAACAAGTTTGAAACCAACGCTTAGCTGGAAAGTACACGTGGAAAGAAAAAAACAATATGCATATGAATACTTCATTGCACGAGACTCGGTTATAATAAAAAAAATTCCCATCATACCCGATTTTCCTATAACGACCACTTATCCATGAAAGTCAGTGTCATGACAACAGGCAATAATCATGAACTTCCAAAGTGCCATGGACAGTATTCCTTGTTTTTATTGCAAGAGAAGCAATGTTGCTAGAGTATCAAGAGTTTAATAACCCTGGTGTCACGAGTGAAGGGAGAAACTGGTCGGAAGAGACAGCCAGACAAGCAAAACTAATGAAACGCATTTTTATCGTTAGGAAACAAAATGAGAACGGTTAATATAAGCTGATTTTTACACTTATAAGTTTAGTGTCGTTAGTAAAAAAAGGACACAATATATTAGATGACTTGAGAGAAATAAAAATTTGTTTTTCACACATAGAATCATGATAGAGTATTCCGGGGTAAATCTGCCTTCCATTAGCAAAACAGCCAACTTTAATAATGCAACAAATCACTTGGTCTCTTTCTGTGCGAGGAGCTTCATGCACGAAGCCGAAAAAAGACTGACAGGGAGGGAATTTGATCATTGACATTTGCAGCAGAAAGGTCAAGAAAATCCATACGTACCTCTTCGTGGAGTAATAAAAAGAAGACAATGAAAAACGATCCCTGCAAAAAATGACAGAATAACATTTGAGTTGTATCGATTTTTAATGAGAGGTCGCGGCGAGCGCTCAAAAGTTGACAGATGTCGAATTTGGACACAAAAGACGTCTCCAGACGGGTCTCTAGTGATAGACATCTGGTTCCCTTCAATAGGACGTCGGGAACCAGGCTTGGACACAAAATCCACGTGTCCCGATTGGATGTTCAACCGAGCAGCACAGATAATAAAACCCTTTAAACTGTCACATTTTTAAGCCGAATTTGCAAAATATTGCGTCCGTGAGGGACTAATTGGGTCTCGTTTGTCACCTTGGCTGTGAGTAGTCGTTGTCAACCGTAACCCACGAGGATAACAGTATCGGCTAGTCCGTTGAAATAATGAACCAGTAACAACGATACCTGCTATATTTACGCCAGTAACAACGATATCTGGTATACGCCAGTAAGAACAATATCTGCCATAGTTACACCAGTAACAATCACGTCTGCTATTATTACACCAGTGATAACGATATCTGCTGATGTCCATTAACAACGATATCTGCCATAGTTACACTAGCACAAAACAATACTGTTACCCGAAGAATGAATTTTCTAACTGTAATATTCTAATGCCATTGTCTTATCCCACGGAGAAGACTGTTGTATAAATATATCATTGCTGTCCATTTAATTACTCCTAATGATGGCAAAATAAAATGCTGAAGTACTGAGTTCTGAGTTAATAAGACATAAAACGCAAATGTTAAAATGTGATTATTGTTTGCGGGTTTTAACATCAACTTGGATTACAAGGTCTTGAACATTTATACCGCGGAACACAACACAAGTCTGCTAATTTGACATGGGTCAGTGTTAAATTACAACGTTTTCTAATCATCTTGTGCTAAGTGGTAAATTTCTAAGAACTAGGAAAATGTTAACCTATAATGTATTATAAATGCTTTTACTCCTCCGCTGAAATGCCATAAAATTGGGTTTAACATTATTAAAGATATAGATAACATTATAGTTTGAAAAGAGTATAAACTGATTTCATTGTTCGCATTAACAATATATGTACAGTAATTATACAGTAATGTAATTACGGCGTTTGTTTCATTATTTAGACGAACACAAAGGTGTACAGCTGTAACTACAAAATTCACGTGTATAAGCTTTCATTTCCAGAAATGCTGTTCTAAACTGATTTTGGGGGGAAACTTCGCATGGTCTTGTAAGTACTGGTAGATAGTCATACTCTGTCAGTGGCACACCACGACAAAGTCAGCAGCACTGGAGTCGAACTCTGCTTACTCTTGGAGGTGAGATGTCGCAACTTGCATCAGCGATTTACACCATATTTTGCCTCCTGGCTGGTTTGCATAAAATTTTAGATTGTTTTGAGAGAAAACTATAGCTTAAAAAGTATTTTATACATGCATGTGAAGTGCCTTTTAAGTCCAACATGAAAGCTACTTTTACTTGCATACATGGCGAAGTGATTTTCTTTGACGTACTTGTTAATTGGCTTACCTGTATACATAGCACAATGGCATACAGGTATTTGATGATTGGATCCCTCATCTTCACAGAGAGGAAAGCGAAGGCCCAGCAGACTGTGAGGAGAATGACTTGGGTCCACAACGATTTACAGTGTATCCTAGAGAACAAAAACAACACAGCGCATGTATGTTAACTTGACAAAAAGTAAATACAGCAAAAATCTCCATATCTTCACAAAGCAAAAGTCAAAATACAATAAAAACCCGAGCAACCGAATAGTCCACGGCAGCTGCACACGGAGAATGAAAACGTAGAAAAACACAATATGTTCACAAAAAGACTTGAATGCTTCAAAAGCCACATTATCTTCAAAATGTGAATGCAGTGTTTTACTTTTTGGTGCAGCTTTTTTACATTTTGTATCATACTCCGAACAATGAATGATAAATTACATAACCAGGAAAGCAGTTTGAGCATTGACCATAGGGCTGTTTACATGAAATCAGTTAATGTGAAACAAAAGCTGGATTTCTACAGGATTAGTCAAGTGAGCTCAAAACTAAACTCATTCTGATCATTTTGTACAACGATATTACGTAACCTGTCATTTGATGACAAACAATTCCCTAAAATAAAAAAGGTTTAGGAATACTTACAAAATAACTTTGTTCGTTTTCTCACTTTTTGTGTAGGAATTTTCGTTGTGTTCTTTGGCGGTGAAAATAAGGACCAATATAGTCACCTGAGGGAGAAGATGTCAAAATCAAAGTAGATGTCACATACATAGATTTTAGTGGACGAAGATTTACTTCTTATCACTTTTGTGATTTTATGTTGTTCATCTCAAGTACACTACACTTGACGAACGGCTATGGTACATTTCAAGGGAAGTAATATTATTTTAGCATCATCGGTTTGTTCTTAGAGTTATTTCCCTTGAATATCGTATGTTTCGTGACAAGGATACGGTACAGTTAGGTATGCATCATACCATTGTAAAAACTTAAATCGATTGACACAGTCCATCCTGTCAACTCTTATGAGAATAATATTTGTAGTACTCACACTTTACTACACAATAGTCTAATTATTCTTTATATGAAAAGTTTTTATTGAAAAAATATGTAATTAGCGGAAGGTTCAACGTTGATCACTCCACGTGCGTAATAACAGAATGCTTAAAATGTGAAATTTTGCAGTGCCAGATATCATATTTAACGGCGAAAGAAATTCTGACAGTTTTTCATCATTTACTTTACATAAGAAATTCATAACACTCACAATGATTATCCCCAATATAGGCCCTATAAACAACCAGAGGTCACCCCAGGCTATCCAGCACCTGTGACAAAGAACAGTTTTCGTATACCACATACCATCAGCATGAAAGCGAACTTAGTGTTAATTGTAGACAAAAAAGCTCGTATTTAGCTACCAAATAAACCTTTGCATTTGGAGGGTCACAGGAGAAAGCTCAGGTATGAGGTGTCATTTATGAACGCCTATGCCTGGTCGGCTATAGACCTATACAATATCCTAACAAGACAACTTTACAACGAAATCTGTGTGTCGGAGACAGTGAGCTGTCATTGACGTTCGTCTGGCTGACTGCGCAGCCGGAAGTTTACACCGGCGCTTCGGTTTCTTCCACCCATAACATGAAATATTCTTGCGTACGGCGTAAAACACCAATCAAGTCAAATCTAATCTACCACCAATAAAACTGACAATCATAATTTGAATTTGAATGATTTCGTTTAGCGTGTCCTTAGTGACACAGTAATCCAGGCGAAACAGCCCTCGGCGGTCGTAGGTCCTCAGATGAGGACAACACAGCAGCCTGAGTAATTCTAGACAAGTGACGTTTGTATGTTGCATTCAATTTCACTGTAAATTTTTATACCTAATTCTGTTTAAGCCATGGTGTTATAGGACTTGTAAGTTATTATTTCTTAAACACTTATATGAACAGTTAGAATAAAACTCTAATTTAGGTAAATTGACAAGAAGCCTTACTTCACCGGTAACGTGTGACCATATGCTCTGGTTTTACTCTCTGTGCTGTAGTCTTTTATTTTGGACCGCTCTACATTCGTTGCAGATCACTTGTCTGCCGTCAGTATGGCTCTCTAGATTGTACACGTGGGAAAGTTTTTTAATAACTTGCGAAAGGTAGGTGGCTTGTCCTGGTACTTCAGATTCCCCGAACCATATGGATATCTAATAAGACACCGTTGGACGATTTTGTTAACTCTTCAGCTGCATATACTCGGATACTTATTATTTTTTATGCTTCCTTGCGTTTGTCAGTACCTCATTCCGCCATAGTACAGATTACGTTTGGACCTGAACACTTACATATTGTGGGCGTAGTACAATTCTCCCTGTGTTCCAACAAAAGCACCAACTAGAACACCGGGAATAACTGGAAAGAATTCAAAAACAAAAAAGAAACAACAAGCTTCACAAAGTGGTGAAACATTAATAACATTTACCCAAAAGAGAACATATTTTTAGATCCCTAATAAAACTATCCATGTACTTTTTGGTTTTTGAAAGAGCCTCTATAGTAGGTGAAAGTTTGAGGGAAATATTCTAATTCAGAAATTCTTTCCTTATCTCACTTGTCAGTTGTTTGTAACTCAACGAAAGCAGTATTAAGCCTGTACACGCTCTTGCATTAGTTGTAGGAAACTGTTTCCACGCGATATGTCGTCTTCACTTAATGTAGGTAAGGTCAGTCTCTCAATTTCGTTGCGGTGTGGAATATACAATATAAAAAAAAAAATGATTAAACAGCATCTTCTCATTTCCATTTTTGTATATGTTTGTGTGTCAGTTTATATCAAAAATAATGATATATTCTACCGGCTGTTAGTGGTTTTATCTAAATACAAATGTTGCCATGTTACAGATAGACAGGAGTCAAACCGTGACATAATGTGATGGTGACGTCAGTTTGCAATGCGATGTCACTGTGTTGTTTTAATGATGTAACTCGACAACTGCGTATTCAGATGTCTGTTTCAATACAGATCGTTGTATTTACCCCATCCCAAGATGTAGTAGCGTAGATTCGAGCCGGAGTCGGGCACGTGGTCGCCTTGGGAATGGGCAGTATAGGTTATCATGATGTATAGATTAAACGCCTCGTTCATGATCCAGGCAAAGGAGGCCAACACGAAATAGTGGATCATCACCGCGAATACCTGACAGGTGATCTGAAAGCAGAAAAAATTCGTAGCAGAGAGAAGATTGAAACGGCATGCTTGTGAATACCCGGAAAAACTTCAATGTAAAATAGCCCTTGTAACAAACAGGGTTTATCACTTGAACTACCACAGGCTCCAGTGGGAATTGTTCGTGACTAAGCATGCTCAGGTTTGGCATAATTTTGTGAGGATTATTTTCAATGCTTTTCGGTAAGTGGATTCTAAGTGAAAATTTGTACTAAACATAACTAGAGTAACGGATTCTAATAATAAATACACTTAAAAGAATTTATGAGGTTCAAATGTTATCGAAAAACTGGATTTGCTGCATGGTTGCAATCTCATCCTCTCTCCCCTTGAATGCAGTCTAAACAAAAATACCGATAGGTATTGGATCCCATCTTCAAAACACCAGCAGGCCTCTCCGGTTTCCTCCCACCATAATGCTGGCCGCCATCGTGTAAGTGAAATATTCTTGAGTATTCAATCAAATAAATACATAAATAATACATAACAAAAACACTACTATCTGCCCAGCACCACTAAAACAGTGCTTTAATTTTTCAATTACTAGGTAAACGTTGGTGGGTTTGGGTATTGGAAAGATATGCACATAATTTCTGAGCAACAGATGTAAATGAACCTCGCCTACCTGATATTCATACAGGTCAGTGTCAGCCATGAAAGTGGGCTGACTGGCGAAGATAGCACAGGCCAGGTTCTTGTCTTATAACCTGTCACAATGATACACCTCACCTACCTGATATTCATACAGGTCAATGCCAACCATGAAGGTGAGTTGACTGGCGGAGATAGCACAGGCCAGGTTCTTGTGTAGGTGAGCAGTACTGCTTGATGTTCTACATAAAACAATGAGATTATCAGAATACACAAATATCCCAAATATTCAAAACAAGAAATTGAATTTTATATACTGTATATAGGCGTACACCTCGTATGAAGAGGGAATAAGTATGGTTAGTCTTATACACATGAATCTTTTCAACACGATTTATTGTATTCAAATAAAACTCCATACATGCCGTCACCATGACAAGTTAAAGTTACAGTTCAAGTTTTAGCAGTTTTTCTTACTTTTTAAAAAAAAAAACCCATGGTTTAAATATTAACGGTGCCATTTTATAGGGCTGATTTTACGTCAGCTAGAGGAATCTCTCTTAAAGATCACGTGACATTTGGTTTTCGAACTAAGGGAGGTACTAAGGGAGACAACTCCTAAGCCCATGTTGCACTTATGCTGAAACGATCGCCATCTGTTGCATATGCATGTCAGTGAACCACTCTTGCAAACTGACCGGAATTCAGAAAAACGATGCCAAAATTCCCACTCAACATACAATGGGACGATACCCTAGGTATTCAGAGACGTAGAATCGTTTGAAGATACCGGAATCCCGATTACGCTAACCTCAAAATTAATTGGACTGGCCTTTGTACCAAATTTCATTCATATCCCCGCAAAACTTTTCCCGTTAAGTTGCTGGCTGACTTCACTGCCAGACGCAGTTTGGTCAGTTTCATCCAGGAATAATTACCTTAGGTATGTTAGAACGGCAAACGTGATGAAAGACAGAAGCATTGAAACGGAACAGCCGACATACGAGGCTACGTTCATGTTCAGAGGCCGCTTGTAACCCTTGTCCCACTGCAACATAATATACAGTTACCTTTAATTATTTATTTACTTGATTTCGCTCAAATAACGGCGGAAAGTATTATAGTGGAAGAGCCCGGGCGAAAACTCATGACCATCCGCATGCTGCTGGCAGGCAGTCTTACAGAGAGGGATCCGGTATAAACTGCATGAACTCGAATATACAAATACATAACCAATACCTTGAAATGTAATGAGTGGAGGTAAACTTTGATACAATTGTCAAAATGTATACAAGTAGATGGAAGGAATCAATTATACATGAGTTTGGTTGCCATGCATTAATTTTTCTGGGGCTAAGGCCATAACTTTTGCCAGAATGAATCATTTAAAATAAATACTAAAACTTTTCAGACGAAATATCATCCATAATAACACTGACAACGTGACATAATCAACAACAAGGTCTGGGGAAGTTTACCTCACCTAGTGTTCAACTTAAGATGACCCAAATTAAAAAAAAGTCAAAAATTATTGTTATGAAATCATACTAGTAATATGATTCTCACAAAGACAGTTACAACATAAGATAGAGCACAAGTTTCTCAGCCAAAGATTAAATAGCTTACATTCACGTTGTACATGTCAGTGGTGATGGCAAATATTCCCGGCACTGCGCATGCGCATTTCCCGGATTTCAGTTTGTCCTCCAGCAGAACACATCCACTCGTGGACCAGCCCCAGTGAGAACTCCTGAGAACAGCAACATTGGCGCATCTATTACAGTGGTACAAGGGGTAGAGCGCATGCTCAGGAAATACCCGTATTACTACAAGACCTAATAGGGTTTAACAAGTTACTTAGGATGGGATTTTTGTTATATATCTGTGCACGAAAAGTACAGGTTTCTTTTTTTTCATTTCTAATGTTTCAATGCTCTGGTTATCTGACTTTGCAGAAATACACAGGAGTCTCTTTATAGTATCTCTAGTACTTCCAGAAAGTATAAATATTTTGCCCGCTATTTAAAAGAATGGGTGGAAGTTGCTTACTTGTTTCTATGTCGCATACGCACGCACTCCGGGTTGGAGATGTTGAAGGTCTAAAAAGCAAAAAGTAGCACAACATGATAGTGGGTGACGTCACACAATACGACCAAATATTGAAGAATACAAAAGGAGCAAACAAATTGGCTTAGCAAATATAATAGCTTTGTGACAAGATAGTCAAACGTCTGCACGAAACATAACGTTCGTTCGGTTTTGTCTGTCGGTCTTCTAAATCAAACTTGTGTCTAAGGATTACTGAGTGATGTTAAGCGGCGTTAACACAATCTGTTCTGTTGCATTGAATCGCGGAATGTGACTAGTTTAAAAGTAAGGCAAGCTCGATTGCATATGAATCGTGCTTTTCAAACACAACAGTTCCTGCAACGAGACATTCCGCTTAACAAAAAGATAGCACTCACATGTGAATAATTAAGAGACTATGGGATAGCGCATAAATGTCGTTGTAGAGCATGATTTCGTCTTACATGAATTTTAGGGGCATAAAATGCTGACTCACATCTAGATATGGCAGATGTAAGAGAATAGGGTCTGTAAGATTCTCTGTGTCACCATTCTCTTGGTCCATATGAAGGTACAGGGCCACGACTGGTGTGTTGACATGGTTCTCTTTGGACTTCCTGAAAACCATGAGAATAGCCATTCGTTTGGTGTGGCCAAATAACACACTTCTCATCTCTCAGTTTGCAGACAGCTCTAGTAAGTTTAGTAGAAACGGACGTTCTAGATTTTACAAAAAATACAATGAGTATTACTGTATCAGTTAAGGTGAAGTTCAGATAATGATTCTCAGCTTTCATCTCATCCATTAAAATGTGAAAGACAGAACAGACATTTTGGAAAACAATTTTTTTCCTGTAGAACTACGTCGATATTACTGTTTGAAAAGTTATAGAAAAATTGTGCTTGTTACCCTCTTATGTCATGGTTGGGTACAACCCAGGCCAGACTGGCATACCGGAAACTTGACACCCCAATAAAAACTGCCGATATAAAGGAGAGTACGTATATATAGCTTCAAATACTTTTGCAATTGTAAATATTTGTGTTCTTCCGAAAATGGGAAGCAATTAAGCAGGCTCTATACATTAATGCTACTGTTGAAATCAAACATTGGTGTTATTTTCAGTTTAAGATAAGTTCTTAATTGTTAAATGTATATGTCGTGAAAGCTTTTAATTCCATTTCATGTTTGATAATAATTGCGTTTTTCAAGTGTTCGGGCTAATGCTAACGGAGATATGGAAGTTGGTTAACTCGACTAATAAGTCTACTTCACTTCTTACATTGGACCTAGTACTCACCAGGCAACTTAGATAAGTTATAAGACTGTAACACAGTACTAGGCAGTTCCAAAATCCCATCTTTTGGCAATAAGCCATATTTCCGGCGATCCCGTAAATCAGGGAAGGTAACTCCGTGAAACTCCTCCACCCACTGGCTGCTGATCTTAAAGGCTGTAAGGGTTAGCAAATCCTTAAATTTGTGAATGTAACGGATTACAAGGAAACTGTTAACAGAAAGTATTGTGGTATCACTCTAAGTGACTTGAGATGCCGTAAATGAGAAACAGACGAAATAATATCCTTGTTCATGTAAACTTCATGTAAATTCGTAATATTGCAAAGCGTTTCCATGGCGTTGGGAAACGAAAGAGGCATAGATAATCCCATCTTTCTCTGATCGGCCATGTCTTTTTAAAGATTGAATAGTATGCGTAATGTCATGAATGTATTAAGTGATAAGCAGTGTTGCTATCCTAAACTGCACAGTACGGCTTTGTGTGTTCCGAAAACTTACAGATATGTCAAATTACTGGCAAGTAATTAAAACGCTTTTGAATTTATAAAGAATGTATACGCTTCTCACCTAGTGACGACCTGACTACCTTAATGACAGCTTCCTTATTCACGAGAATCTCGTCTTTCACGTGATATTCCAGACTCTTGGAGACAACAGCAGAGAACTTGTTCATGGTCTCGAGCAGAGCGGAACCTTCTGTTCCGACAGGGCGCGTGGCGTTCCACGCTACGTCATTCTTTTTATCCAATAGATGATTAACAATGTCGGCGATTACCTGAAAGTATGAACACAGCAAATATTAAAAAAATCGTGAGTGACTTTAAAAGTTTGAACCACTCCTATCCACAAGTATTATTGCGAAGAATCACTGATACATTTTAAATAAAGAAGGCCTATGTACGAGGTGCTCTTAATCTGAATGTCGCATCATTTCGCAAACCTCACCGGTACGATGTCATTTGGGGAAATTTTTGATATTAAATAGGGCATAACGGATAAAAGCAAAGAAGTGATTTTTGTATGTTTTGTTCTATGCAGTATAGCTTGCACATCTGTCAAATCAGTTGCATAATAGGGTGTTTACTTGCCACATCTGTAACTACTTATTACGGTTTCTATCTAAGTTGAGTTGTGTGTATTCGTTTCTTGCTCGGAGCCACAAGCGCGTTCTTGATAACAAACAAGCAGGAGGGCTTCACAGTTAGGCTACACAGCACTAACCCACTTATATTTTGCCCTGAAGTCACTATTTACTTACGCTTTTTCCTTTCATCTAACACATACAATTATTGCCTTTAGTTAGATTGTATACGACATATTTATTGGAACTGCTATTGCTCGTGGTGATTTTATTTACCTCAGCAAATATCTTCGTGTGGTTGAATGTAGGGTATGTTGCCTCGGTCCTTGAGAACGTCTGAGTGCCGTGGGACCAGGAGACGTCACGTAACGTTATGCCCTGCAATGGTAATGAAGAGCCCAGCATGATACCGCAGACTGGACTTGCGCTCAACGTTAACCTGTTCTGTAATTCAAACAAGCGTGTTCTCACAATATGGTGATCCTGGGTATAATTTAACCACAGCACAGTGAATAAGTCCCAAGATGAAGCCAGACAGTCTCCTGTGTCCGTAATGATTCAGGATGGAGATGTTACATCATCAGGAGCCTGGTAGAAGATGATCTTTGAGCACTGCATCTACCACTAATCAACAATAACAGACTAAATTGTTACAGTTAACACAGAAACAAGCATTGCGTTGCTTTTATTCACTGACAATGATAAAGTTTCAATACATAATAATTTCTTCAGTGCTACGGCATTCATCTTGAGCTTTACTGATTTTTGTGGAGGGCTTTTCAAAATATTCTTCACTCATTTTACAAGAAACCAGGTCAACTGGTTTCGTCGTCGTTCGAATTGTTATGGAATGCCTTGACTTGTTTTTACCAGTGCCTAAATCCATCAAGAAATAAAACTTACCTGTGTTTTAATTAAAATAGCCAATAGATCAATGACAGTTGCGATGTCCACAGGGTTTTCATATCTGTGGTTAACCGTATGGTTCAAAAGTTTTTCGGCGTGTATCAAGATGGAAGAAGCCAGCATGGACTTTCCCTCAAGAGATTTCTTTATCTGAAACAACAAACCCTCATCGTTTACAATTAACATCAACGTATAAAGGAAGTCAGTTCAATTGTTCCTAAACAAGGCATATATGAATGTAGACTAGTGCAGAAGTAAGCCCAAAGCCCTTCAAAGGAGCTGAGCAGTTTAGAGGACAAAGGTAAATGAGCTTCAGGTGCCTAAACACTTTGGAGCATAAAACACATCTGAAGAACCATTAGTAAATTAAACTTTTTTTTTCAACAAGCAACAGTTACACCACGTTTCTTCTGTCAAATATTTATTTCGAGATTTTATTTTTAGGATTTACACAGCGGCATTCTTTCACAAATGCACAGGCGAAGCATGGAAGTAATTAGTGATTCCTTGAAGACCTTTTGAAGACTAATGCAACTCTAAGTGTCCAGAAGTTCCCAATTACCAGTTTCTCTATGGAATAACGGAATTCTTCAAGGGGTTATTGTAAGTTTTACAACTCTATATGTAGAATATGGCGTTACTTTCTGCAAAAGTGTAATCATTGGCCACAGCTGTATACGATACAGAGAATCCGCTTGAACCTGCGTGAATGAATGACTCGTCCTCATTCTGTTAGTCAACAATCTACTGACACAAATCGAAGCAAAATAACAATCTCCTTACAGCCCTTGCACCGCTCTCTATTCTCGCGGTACATCTCGGCCGCCATTAGACAAGCTTATTTAAGCTTAGTCTAACCGCTGTTGTCCTTTTGCGGATTGATAATCAGCATTCATAAATAAATTGTTTCAGAGGCCTGTTGGAGTCACATTGTGTATTGTATATGTATAAGTGTTAGTAGAAACAATGGTTCAGACGGAGTTCTTTTTTCTCTCATCATCCCCTGTCTCATTCGGTAAACCCAGTAACCTCTGTTCAAAATTTGCTAGTAGTGGCAGTGATGAAAAGTGAGCCTAGAGAGCGGCGCATGCGCTGTAAAGAGCATGGGAAATGACTAGCGCGCTAAAACTCTGTCTGTCTATATCTCGAACTGGCTGAAGTAAATAACAGTTACACACGTCTGGTTGATGCACATTTGAAGCCGTGGGTATCGCCCCCACAGCTTTCCTAGCGCAATGTACGTACCCGACGTTTAATATCCATTAGACTGTCGGAGATACACTCATTAACGTTGGGATCGCCCCAGGTGCCATCGTTCTCTTTGGTGCGGAAGCACTGTCTGGTGGCGTAGTCTGAAAGCGAAGCAAAATGACAACAATAGACACCTTCAAAGACATCAGACGTCACAAGGTAGCACAAGGTTGCACGAACCGGGGTCAAAGTTGCAAAACAATCTGAAATTCTAGCTTAATTAAGATCGTCACTTATGGCACAGTGCACCAAACATAGACGTCAGACTAAAAGATCAGATATAAAAGTAAGGTTGTTTCGCGTGTCCACTTGTAGCTAGATTTGACGACCAGACTACACAAAGGTGACTAGGTGTGAGCTACCTAGATGAATCCCATAAGGCATGCTGCCTAAGTGAAGTGTCTGGACGTGGACACCATACCCCCACACCTATTCCAGCCAAATCGTCATGTTATGGACACTCCAGATCGATTCCAGTCAAATCGTCATGACGCGGATACCATACCCCAGAGCGATCCAGTCAAATCATCATTACGATTTCAATCAATTCGTTATGACGTCGACGCCATACCGAAGGCAGATTCCAATCAAATCGTCATTGCGTGAACACATACCACAGGAAGACTCCAGTAAAATCATGGTGACGCTGGGGCCTCAAAAATATGAAGTTCGAATTTCGACAGCCACCTATCAAGTGTCTTCACTTTCCGAAAGGGGTGAATCTTACATAGGATAACCTCTGTGAAGAACAGCACGGAATCACACTGGGTTAACTCACTTGGGCCACTGATGTAACCATATCAGGATGATAAGTAAAGAGTTTTTCGAAAATTACAGTAGGATCCAGCGACTGGCCACTAGTATACAGATATCAGGATGGTAAGTAGAGTGTGCAAAGAAAGCTTCCCCGCTAACCCACATCAGGGACAAGTGAATAGCCATTAATCAAAAACATAAACGATTTTTTAGAAAGTTTTCAGTGATCAACTTGACTGTGTTGTCAACCACATCAGGGACATGCGAAGGTCCATTGGTGTAATGTTAAAAGTACAATAAGGCAACTTTGTAACGAACCATCACCACCCCTCCCATCTACCTATATAAACACTGAAAGCACACAATATACGCCCTGGTTGCTTTACATGATCACACTACTTTTAACGTTCAGCCATAAGTAATGCTTTGACCGCGTTTATTTTTCTCATTTACCTATTTCATGTAGCCTAATACCGCCAGGAGAGACTCAAAAACATGTTCATTGGTCTCATCTACGTGAACATGATGACTGGTCTATTTAGCAAGCTAGTAAAATCACATCCCTGCATGGCTGTAGCAAATACCTGAGTTTCTTTGACCAGATTGCCAATGCGCCAGCTGGTGTGCCGAATGGCAGGGTGCTGTCAGCAATACCAAGTTGTGCGCATTCCAGAGTATTGGCAGACAATTGAGTTGGTGAAACGCGTGTAGTATTGGTTATATTTAACAATGCCCTAGATGGAATGTTTTGCGCAGTAGGAAAAATCAATAACCACTGTAGACGACGTGAAGGTTTCCTGCTGGTTTGAGTAGAGCTTTGACCTAGCTTTCCACGCCATTTAAAGACAACTTGGTTGAAATCATTTATCATGTGGATAGATGTTAATTATGTGCGCAACTACATGAACCTTATAAATACAAGCACAACGGTGCCCGTTAAAAAAGTGACTTTGTACTTCAGTCAGAATTGTCAACTATTTCATAGTTCTTGGAGCTAGGGGTCTGGTCATGGCCGAACGTGTATAAGATGCTTGCCTTTCAAAATTCTAGGTCTCAGGGGACGTGATGTCAAACCCATTGTAGGACAGGGAATTTTTGTCGCCACCGCGTTGAAAGAAGCGATCGACCGTGCTGTCTCGTGTGATCTTACATGGATTTCGCTCGAGGTCTCCCTTCCATCAGTATGATACAGGTCAAATGTGGGAAAGGTAGGCAGAAACCTGCCAAAGGTCTCTGGTTTTACCCCATGCACTCCGGTTTCCTTCATCTCTGTAACTGGCCACCATGCAGCACTTTCCTTGCACATAATTTTAACCCAAGTGATTCGGAAAACAAATCTTTCAATCACGTTTCAAAACTTGGGCTTACGTCGGAAAATAACTTTCTGTAATCGACTCTCACATTAATTACTCTGCGGCTATTTGTTCGACATTGGAAGTTGATAAAAGCGAGGTTCATTCCCCAAATAAATATTTACCACACTTCTCTAAAAACCGTACAATAAATAAACGTTTCTGTTTAGTGGGAGAGGCTGATATGGCGCAAGACGCACGCAATCTTCTGTTTTTTGTGATGTCGGTAAAAACATAATTCATGTTTCACGTACGAAATCCAAATTAGCAATTAAACTTACATTGCTGATCAACAACAAAAAAAAGCATTTTACTTGAATTTCAACAGTTCCCGAACATCAGACAGTAATACTTTTTTAGATGCAAGCTGGATTTATTGGGAAGGCGAATGTTTACAAGTGAATCTTCACAAAAAAAGCCTATGATCATTTCCAAAAAGTTACAAGAAATAGAATGTTGAGAAATAACAGACCAGTTTTCATGTAATTTCAACACAGTAATTTATATGTAGCCTAAGAATTGCCAAATCCAGGGACGAAGCATCACAATTTTAGCATTTGTATTGTGTTTTAACATATAGACAAGTCTCGAAGGTTGTTTGTATTGTGTTTCAATGTACAGAGAAGTTTCGAAGGTTGTTTGTATTGTGTTTCAATCCAAGTTTCGAAGGTTGTCTAACAAAGGAATGATATAATATACTCTACCTAAGGTTTCATTTAGTTTTACTTTCTCTTTCTGCCCCGGACATGGTAATGATATGTTGTTATCGGCGGGAGTTCTCAGCCACTCGATGTTCTCGACTGTCTCTACATTACACATGGCACCTGCAGGAACACAAAGAAGAAAAATAATTTTGCAACCCACACAATTGCCTCTTTTCAAGCATATAAGAAAAATGTTACATACTATAAGCTGATGAAGAAAAATACAAAATTTCTTAAAACAAAGGAGAGGAATATACATTGAAATATTAAGTACATTGTCTTTTTCTTTTACAATATAGTCGGTATTCCTTTTCCGTTGAAATGACGCGAGGGTCACGGAGTACTGCAATTATAAGGGTAGGCCTATCAGTGGAAGGCGTGCTACTTTGTCTAGGATTTCTCAGCCTTTTCACGACAAAAGAACTGAGGTCAGTAGATAAATCACCCACGTTTCACCCATATGTGCTAACATAATATATCGCCTATGCATATGTTATTGAACACGTCTTTAGATAAATGTGAAAATAGATAATATTCAGGTGCAACTGTTATCCGTGAAAATACACTGTAATGTGACAGGCCTTTTGGCCATGTCTTAATGCTGCTCGAAAATCACCTAGATGTGGCGAGATTGCTCAAGAAGTTGAATACTGCTCAATGAGTTATACTATTGATTTTCCTTCGTAATTCTCTCTGAATGAAAGTTTACAATAATCCCTTCCATGATATAAATAACTTCTATTTGGGATCGAGTAGGTGAGTGGGTTTCCGAGCAATGCGAGCATGCAGATGCTGCCACATCCGTTCTGTTAGCTGACGATTCTTTACCTTTATTTTCACTGCAGTACTTGTCACATGCCGTTGCCGCCTCGGTTGGGGTATAACACGTCGATGCTGAAACAGGAAGAAAACATCGCCATTGATTTATCGATGGAGCTCGATGAAATTGAAAAAGTGCGGAGTGTGTCTGAAAATAAGTCAATAGACATAAGCAGGGCCAGTCATTGGTGAGTCACCAAAATAATCCGTTCTGCGATCACATGAAATTATCTACTCCCGTGTTAAATCAGTTATATGCACATGCCACATTTAAGTAACTTTGAACCTCAGGTGTATCCAACCGTAAATTGAAAACCAATAGCAAGACACATTTGACAAAACCTCCATTCCAAAAAATTACGATCTGAAGCAAAAAATCTTATCCATATGAGAAACATATCAGTCAGCATTACGACCTCGGTTTATTCGACCTAACGTTGCATGTCATGAATACCTGGGCAGGTGGTCGGAAATTTAATACAGGTGAGTACATGGCCAACTGATTTCGGCTCAAGTGTCCTGTTCAATCTGCTAATAAGAACTCAACTGAAAGACAATTGAAAATGTTGTGTGTGGGAAGTTATACACACTAGGCCTGTCCATCGCCAATCCCTGGATCCTAAATTTAAGTGTACGTAATTATCACGGCAATGCAATGTCTTTACTGCATGACGCTAAGGCAATTTTCTACAGTAACTGTACAAAGCGATGGGGATCTCAGAAGATTTGACTCACGTGCAATTCCGGAAGGCCACCTTAGTCTCATAGCCCCTCTTGTACCTGTCCGGAACTCCACCCACTGAACAGCGTTTCCACAATACATGAACGTACAATCCGTCCAGATCTTCTCTATGGCTTGGTATGTCTTGGCGTAGCTCCAAATGTTGAAGTGAGCAAGATCACCAAGAAATGCATTGTCCAATTGAAACTCCACGTTAGGCCTCGACGACTGTCCCAACACGAACTCGCCACTACTCGGGATCTTACGTTTTGGCCCGAGGCCGAGTCCAGAGAGTTTCCTCTTTCCGTTGAGATAAAAGCACCAGCTACCGCCTAGAAATGAAATCATTACTTGAAGATCAATTCCTTTGCATGGATACTTATGTGAAATGTTTTAGAAAACAAGAGAAAAGGGAAGATGATTACATTATCTTTTTTCATATTCTTTTGGTATCTCATGGGTTCTGGCAGACGAGGATTCGCTGTTGGTCTCTGCAGAAGAGTCTCGGTTCGATTGCATGTCAGAATGAGTGTTAGTTTTGTGGCCAAGAGTGGTAGTTTCCTTGGAAGCCATCAACCGGACCACCATCATATCAGGGAAACATTCTTGAGCACAAACAAAACGAAGGTTACATATTTCACTGTAGCTTATTCTAACACTATAAAAATAATGTTTGGATATTTGCCTCTGACAAATGCTTTCTCTCATCATATGTCTTTTTCTTAAACACATCAAATTTGACTTTATTACGTAGTAAAACAATGACATGAGTCAAAAACCAAAGTCAAAGGGCTTGTTCTTCCAGCTGCAGTCACACTGGCCTTACTGCTTTAATTCACTTAAGATTGTTTAGGTCAATTAAGCCTACCAAACATAGTAACGCATAAAGAAATTATTGAGTTTCAAATCAAAAAAGAACGTCAGCGGAACGTCGCGTGACCTGAGCAACCATCGACTTGTTTGACAATAAGCCTGCATCGACTTTCTAAGCTACAGTAGTACTTTCAGACAGTATATTTAATCTTGCGTGATAACAAATAATTAATCAGAATGGCAAGAAATAAAATTTCTTAAGCAGTTAAACAAATGTCTTGGAATCTCTTGTCCTGTACACATCTTCGGCCTTAGGGGTATTTTTTCAGGATACTACATGTGTCGCGTGACACAAAGTTTAGCCATTTAGTTTTTGGCAAATATTCTGTAAAAAATCATCGAATTGGAATAAAATGAACTGAGTGTCACTCTGAACAACAAGCAAGCGAGTAAGTCGAAGTATTGCTCTTAACAATCGAGTTATCTAGGTGACCTGAGATTAATAGCAGCTAGTTGCTAGTTCGTAAATAACCAAGATATCGATATGGAACGAATGCTGTGTTGGAATTCTGAGCCAACTGAACTCAGCTGAGCCATGGGCGACATTCTAACAACCAAAGACCTAAGAATCAGTGAATGTTTATGGCTTAACGTCACATCGAGGCCATAAAGACCTGAGAACTTCGGATTTCATTTTCAATGTCAAAACCCACAAAAAATGACGCAAGACCAGGCTGTACGTGCTCTGTTGTTAAACATGGCACTGTCCCAAAAATCAATTTGCTCTTTTTTTATATACCCAAATTATCCACAAATTGGTCACCACCTTTAATATAGATATATAATATTAAATACTATTTCTATCCGTTCTCTTCACTTTTACCACACGAAACAAAGCCGGACATGGTTGCACGGGGAGTGAAGTGTGAGAGCAAATAGTCCATTACCAAAAATGGCTGTGATAAACCAGTTTTGTTGTTCCTGGTAGCAAACAGAGCAAAGCCGTTACTTTTCCAATGTCTTAAAAATCCTCTTAGCAAAAAAAAAACATTGCAAAACTTCTGCCTTTGTAATATCTTAAAAATCGCTACACTAGTTTTAAAGATAACCGTTAGTGTAAGAGAGTCAAGAACTAAGTAACAAAATAACCTATATAGGTAAGTCAGTCGCCCAAAGAATAGACGGACGATGTCCAATGTGACAAAGAATTACACATTCGCATGTTTCAAGCCCTCTTAACGTTACGTGTTCATAAAAAAAAACATCGGAAACTGCGTATTATTATATTTGTATATTTGTGACCTTTGCGTGGCTTCGTGCCAGTGCACCCAAAAATCCGTACATTTTCGGAAAGATTCGTAAACCTATTTTTGCAAATATGCCTCTCAACTTCATCTCATAATATTCCATCATTGCGCGATGTAAAAAAAAATTGTCACGTGATTGATTTTAAACATTTGGTAATATTGCATGATTCCAGATCAGGTCTTATATACTTACGTTCTGAAGTCCAAGTTATGCCGATGTGGTACCATTTGTTAGGTTGCAATTTAATCTCGGTATCATTCCGATCTCCCCACACTTCTAGCTGAAGCGTCGGTCCACTGAACATGCGTAGTACATTCTTCCGCTCGCCTTGCTGATAGGAGAAAATGGTTCCCTTGTGTTCTGGTTGAGAGACCCGTATCCAGAAGACAATCGTGAAGTTTGTGAGTTTCGGGAAGGACTTGTCGAGCAGGAGAGTATAGCGCACAGGCTTTCGTGTTTTGAATTCGAGCAATGAATCCACTGCTGTGGCTACAAAGAAAGACAACAGTAAACACCTGTTTCTGGCAAGAGGAGAATTACAGGAGTTCTTACAGATTACTGGACAAAGCGTCAAAATCGCCTGCAATTCATTCTACCAATTGGTTAATAAAGTTAAATCACCGAAGGCCAAATTTGTCACTTCAAGATTCTTTGGGAAATATTTAGTTACCTCAGAACCAGAAGTTTTCAATGACACTAAAAGACGTTCGTGTTTGTCCTGGAAATTATTCCTGGAATATGAGCTTTAAATTTGAATTCCAAGCCATTCCTAATACACTGACTGCCTACCCTACATCACTGGAAATTAATGACTCTCTATGACATGTTACCAACTTTATTTCCTTTTCACGTATTATTATTTACCTATTCCTTTGGAACCTGGTGTTTTAAGTTCTTTGGGAAGGATACTTTTTATGCAATATCGACATGGAATGCACTTTCATACGAATGTCAGACCTGCCTCTTAGATACATATGTAACCTAACATTCACTACAAAGCTTGGAGTACAATATGCATACGCATTGTCAAGTTTCGTCTTCAACATGAAAAGGAAATATGTCTTGCGATTTCCTTTGTTAAGTCACTGGATGGAAGCGACCCTTTCTTTCCAATTCCCCCTTCCCCTGCCATCAACACCCCTCACCTCGACCTTCTCCCTTCTCCATACCAATTACCAGGCAAAACCAGTACTCACACATGCACATGTGCGTGTTCCAATGAGATCCCGGGCCACACTCACAGCCATATCCATCCGGGTGGTTCACACATGTTGGTGTCGTGTAGAACAGTTCACGACATCTGTCCAGGGGCTCACCTGTAATTCACAGACATAGACTTCTATCAAATTTTATAAAGTTTCTGCTCAGATGACGAAAATAAAAAACCATTGTCCGTGAGTGTGTCTGTCGTAGCCGATAAAGGTGTCCTATGAAAGATATGAGCACATAGCCATGGTGACTTTAACAGACAAGCAAAATACCGTGCTGTATATGAATAATTAAAAGTTATACAAACCAATGTTTTTGATAGAGAATAATGATCTACATATGGCTATTTCTTTGACTCTCCATATTCAAAAAGAACGTCTCCCAAACAGAAAGCATAGTTAGAGCACATTCGTGACACTAGACGTCATCAGCGTCTGTAATGAACGCCGACAAGTGACACGATGGCTGAATGAACTTCCGCTGCTTATTTCATTAGCACTGGTATTCTGACTTTGTCATTCAGAAATCTGTCTGAAAATTTCAGGGCATTAAATTAGTTACACAATCTTGAGCAAAATATATATTTTAAATGTGAAAATTCAACCAAAGCTTTATTTTTCGGAAAACATGTCGTCCAATGCAAATTTGATAAATACATCAGAGGGGAAATAAGTATGTAGAATTTTATGACTATAGGAGGATGTTCTATACTTGCTTAAATGAATGAGAATATGTAGGTAGATATTTAGATAGCTACGAAGTCCGTAATCTCGTAGAACCTCGTCTGACATAAGTGTATTCAGGCTGGTTTATTTGTATTTGTGTTTGAACTTGTCAACACACTGGACAAAAGGGAAAACGTCTGAGTTCATGTCTTTTCGCTGAGAGCCAGAAAAGGTGCAACAGCTGGCATCATGTGTATGCGTGCTTTTGTTGTTTTCCTAACCTTTTCACAGCTCTTTTAAAGCGCTGTGCACTGCACGTCTGGTAACGCGAGACAATACTAGATTTTACGCGACTACGGGATACTGATCAAATTTGGCTGATTCCAGACTCCAAGCGATTGTTTACAGGTTTTATTTTGTGGACGATGTCTCGGAATTCAGCAAAGCACCTATTTCACGGTGTACAGAAACTCATTAGGCAATGTAAGAGCTTCCTGTACGAATTCTGAGAAGGCGCTAATGGGGGTGTTTAATTGTCATGATGGCGTGTGCAGAAGCCATAAATAAGGAAAGGCGCACTCAACATTAAAAGTGTTTCCTGTTCCGACTAACGTCCAGAGGCGGACAACTGCTTTAATGACCCCTAGCGGAGCGTTTCTGGTACACCTGAAATGTATAAATATCACTGATAGCTCACCTGTGGCTATCTGAAGTAGAAGGCAGCAACTAATCAAAGACAGTAGGAGACACTGAGTCCGGACACTCGACCACTGGCAGCTCTCCACTCGCCCAGACATCTTATCTTCTCATCTGAACACTCTAAATTACAGAGCGGGGGCTGAGAACAGACAATTATCTGTTATATACTGACAGACGTACATCTGCTGGAGTATGAGAAAAATACGTATGTCTTCCATAAGTGATGACCAGAGAACATCTTATGGTTATAACATCTATCAAACGGCACCGTGCCCATCAGTAAATGAGAGCCAGGGGCTAATGGTACAGTAACATTGTTTTCTTTACCAGCGAATGCTTCGAATGAAAAATATGTACCATCCAATTGTTGTCAATATCAGAAGATGACTGAAATGAACAAAAAAGGAGTTATAGGCATTCATAAAATGAAAGACAGGAAGGCAGGTGATCAGTTTAGCCGAAAAGTGGGGTATCATCGCTTTAAGAAATACGGGAACGTTTCCTGTCTAGTTGAGTAATTCCGGCCTAAGCTTTCTGTAGCTTGCTGTTCGTTCCTGCACTTGCGATGACGATTTGTGGGCAAACTGATAACTTACATAGCATTCATTCATTGCAGGACAACAATGGTGAGTACAGCTTGGACCCTAGTTCCCATTACGCGGAATAGATACTCCCTCCTATCATGGTCGCTTTAATTCGTCTTTAACACTGCATTAAAGACTGTTCAGTCGGTCCAAATTTGGTTTTACCCTGTAATTCATTTTTAACATATCTGCGAAATATGTTTAACAGATAAAATTAAAAGTAACTAGGTAAGGTAACAAAACAGACAACACTTTCTTCCGTTCTGAGATTCACTTCTACTCATAATCCCCAAAGTCATAGTCCCTGCAAGTTTATGTTTATGTATTTATTTGCAGTTTAATGCCGTACGTAACAGTTTTCATTTACATGACTTTTCAATTACTCCTAGCCCATGTCTATCACCAGCATATATAGCCATTTCAGGAAAGTTTCTTTCTCTTCTTAGAAAATTACCAACAGACTTTCCTTAACATGCTATACTATAAGGCTGAGGGTCGTTTTAGGGCACATTTATATCGAATCCCTTAAACCATAGACCCTGTTTGAACACCAACATGGTGACGTCAGTGAGATTGTGCTGAGACTTGGTAAGCCCCTACCGTAGGCTTGGGTACTTAACACGGACGTCACTAGGACGTAGTTTTAATGATCAAAGCAAATGGAAGTGAGTTTTCGTTTTAGTCTTTCGAACTAGACAAAATATGCAGGCAAGACCTTTGAGCGAACCAATCAAGGCATTTGTGGCATTACTGTAAGCTACCTTATTAAATGATTGGTTAACTTAGCAATGTCCCTAAGACACATAGGGTACCTGTGAAGAGAGTAACGTAAAGCGTGAATTCTTAAATTCTAAGATATTTAAGCCCACACGATTGCCCTCCTTCCCACTTGATTCGGGGAACTTTCAATTTGTTCCCCTTAACGTTTAACACTGGAAACCGTTGTCCTATGATGTGTAATGTTGTGCTTGCATTGTGGAAAAATAGTCCTATTTTCGGAGCTGTGTTCGAGTAGAGAGAAAGGCGTTTACATTTGCCAGAACTGTTTAGAACAATCTCGATAAATCGTTAATACCATACTGAAAAAGCCCAATCATTGTGGAACCTCTACTTTAATAATAAGACAATGTTAGAAAACACATAGGCGTTCTGGGAGCAACCGTAATGCATTCGCAACACGTTATCTAAAGTTCTCGTGGCCGGGCCCAGATCGATGCCGACTTTTGAAGAAATATTTACATTATGTTATCAAATTACCAACAGGCTTTAACGAGTATTTTCCAAAGGCCCAGAAACGTGATTCTTTGGCCTTGCCATTCTTATTTGATAGGCAAGGCTTTACCAAATAAACTAACGACTCTTCGCTGGATGGCAGGACGAATTCCCAGAGGACTGGTTCCTAAACAGGCTGAAACTGGTGGATCAATGAGCCCTTGATCGACCTAAAGTCAGGACTTTTCGAGCCGGGAAATATTTTTTTAATATTCCCTGGTCAGACGGTGGCGGAGAGGAAGTGAGATGAAGGCTCACACATGGAGCTTCAGCTGTTGTCTAAAGAGCTTATGGATTTTGGTGCCGGGGAGATATTTTTGATTCAGGATAATCTCCATTGGCTTCCAGTCAAAACCTCCCAAAATAAATCAATAAGCTCGACATGCCTAAATTCCTACAAGGTCCAGTCGAGAACATCCCAAATATACTCTCTGTTCAGCTTCAAGGCCCTGGAATTATGTCTTGTAAGGTGTGAAGTCGATCCACATAATCAAAGGGAGTGTAAATTGTTAAAACATGTTGGCCGCCAACCTCATACTCAGCCAGAATCAGCTATCCTTACTGACTCGAACGACAACCTCAATTGGAACTGCCAATCCCGATCCGGCAAAGTTCATACCAGCCCAGCCTGAAATAATCGGTGGTAAAAATATGCCACACCACTCTGAGCAGTTTAATTACAAGTTAATTTGAGCTATCTCGATATTGCCTCGTTAACGTGTACCACCCAGTCCATGAGAGGCAAAACTTCAGAATACCACTGCGTCTGGGTTACCACTTACAACCACTTGTAACCAGCGGATGGCAGAAAAGGATGTAATCTGCTACTAAAAAAAATCATGTATTTCTACTGAATAATCAGTAGTTTCCATAGTCAAACTTTCGTCAATGAACATTTGTTGAACTTATAACACAGAAGAAGTAGGATCTACAATTGCTTTGCAAACACAAAATCCTTTGAACCACGCATTTCCGTAGCAATGCAAATCGTCAATACAATCAAGAGTTAATTGCTAAAACTGAAAACTTGATTGGTGATTGGTGTTTTAGGCCGTACTCAGAAATATCTCACTAATACGACGGCGGTCAACATTATGTGAGAGGAAATCGAGCAGAGTAGTAGCAGATGTAAATTCCCACTTGCTGATGAATCTTGTTGTTACCGTCACACATGGAATTTGTGACGAGAGTCGATTATTGACATTTATACTTAAGGTTTGAAAAATATGCTGCTTGATCATTTCTTCTCGAAAGAAATAAAAGCATTCTTTTATTATAAGCAACATTATATGTCGCGCTTCTTAGGGGCTCCCACAGGATAAGCTAGAAGACGATGTGACAAAGAAGCTTTCTCGTGGCGTCACAGATTCTACTCTCTAGTCAGAACAAATCTAAACTCCATCACGTACAGAAGACCAATTTGTTAAGCGACGTTTTGTGGCAAATAATTCAAGCTTGAGTAGAAAATAAAAGCAACTGTCGATAAAATGTCCTCTTGCCAATTTTTTGGACACAAATGTTTAAATCAAGCCTCTAAACACTTCTTTCCCTGCAGCTGAACACGTATTGAGGGAGAGGCTGTAAATTACACGGGTTATCGTCAAATCCATGCCTATTCATACTTACAAAGCTCTACCCCATTCTTATTTCCCGGGGGTACAATAGCGACATCCTCACCCACGGGGAAAACCCATCGATCATCCTTGACGGCCAAGAATTCAAGCTAAGGCACCTCATTGGGACGCAGAAGGGAATAGTTATTTATCAATACCATTGGAAACATTCACAGAGGCCGGGCCTCGAGAAATAGCCCGCATTTTGATGGTCCAGCATTTCACAGCGTTAAGCCGAAAATAAAATCATTCTAGATTGCTCTTATCATTAACGATCCTTATTTACCAAGGACGAAATGTCAATAGTTATAATCACATCATTCTTTGGAAAAGACGTGGTCAGAACGTACATGACAGATCCATCTATCTATCTAGAGGTGAACTTTATCTTTATCGCTACACATACACGTTATCCATCTCTTATGTGAGCAAGTTTGCTTAAAGCCACACAATTTCAGATCAAGTTTTTGATTTAAGAAACAAACGAAGATTTCTCAAGCAAGACAGACGTTTTCGTGATTTTGTGGTCACTATCATGATCAGCAATTTAAAGGAAATTCTCTCAGCACTCTTTCATGTATCCACTTTTTATGAACACCAATGTTGCTGCATAATTTTTTTCAACAAAGAATGCTTTCTGCCAAGAAAAACAAGTTTCTTTGTTCTATATTTTGGAGATTTAGGTAAATTCAAAAGCAATTTCAGTAAAACACGAGAGGGTCTTCAATTGGCTGGCCCCAATGAAAACAATTTATGCTACTGCTCATCGGCTGAAAAGCCATACTGACGACCCCGGACATTTTGCCCTGACCAACAGGACAATACTCATATATCGTCGGTATCGTGAAGTATCGACGTTGATAATTTTAAGAATTTAACCTAGACAGGCTCTGATACCAAGCGACGATGATAATCTCTCTATATACATCAACGTCGGGTTGTTATGGAAATGGGGATTAACAAGATTTACTTCAGGCATGGTCCACAAGGACATACTTCTAGTAACAGAACAGTTTTTACCACACCGAATTAAAAAGATATCTAATATCTCTTCAGTTATATGAGCCAGAATGAATCTTTTCATTTATTTGATTAGTATTTCACGCCGTTCTCGAGAATGTTTCACATATACGATTACAACCATCATTATGATGGGAAGAAAACTGGCAGGTCCAGGGGAAAACAACTACTATCCGCAGTTTGCTAGCAGGACTTCTCATGTACTATACACCCCAAATGAAGATATACTACAGTAAGTACTTTGCTGAGCAACACAATTTGCAGTGTCCGTTAAGACAATGGAAGCACTACTTTTACTGCAAAGGCTCAAACCGTGATGCACGCAGGTATCCATGACACATTTCTCTGGAAAAAAAAAACTGTTCGTGGGGGATAAAGTTGGTTGCTCGCAGGTCTAAATTGCATCGCAATCCAATAACAGTCGCTAGAAAATAATGAATTTTTCATCAGCTGTTCTGTCTTCCATGGTGCCGACATTTAAAAATGCAAGTCTGTTACGCAAGAAACTCGGTTTTTAGCTTTTGTTAGTGAACAGATCAATCGGGACTCAAGAGCAAAAGCTCTAAGTGCACGTCCATCCGAACTGCAAACAGTCCATCTTTTTCTTTGGAAAAAGAAAAAATTTACAGTATTACAGTCCTGAAAAGATCATAAGGTACGAACAGACCAGGGGCATCTTCAACCGATACCCCTAAAATCTCACATTCCTGAACAATGCATAGAATGATCGGAATCACCAGAGAGTGATTTTTACTAATTATTACAATCACAAGCCTCTGCATCCAAATACATTTAATATATTCGTTGTTATAGTGTATTATTTTTGCAAGATGGTTAACACCCTGATGTATTTAATCACAAATTGTACACAGTGTACGATATACAAGACTACAACATAGAGACCAGCGCTGCGATGACAATGTGACAGTTGTCACATGGTCACACTTAATCGCTAAAAACGACCTCTTTGCGGTTTTATTGTACATGTTGAATGAATGAATGCTTATTGTTTAACGCCCTACTCAAGAATATTTCACTTATACGAAGGCGGTGTCTCCTTGGTGCAGGACGGATTTCCACCGTATCTTTTATCTGGTGCTGCCTCACCGAGACGACTTGCCAAAGACACCCAACAAGCCCCCTCACCCAGTCACATTATACTGACACCGGGCCGACCAGTCCACCCTCTATCCTCTTATTGCTGAGCGCCTAGCGAGGAAGCAGAATGTACCATTTTTTAAAGTCTTTGGTATGACCGGACCCAGGTTTGAACTCAGATCTCCCCGTCCGCTTTCGGACGGGGAGATCTGAGTTCAAACCTGGGTCGGGTCATGAAGTAAGTGCATAAATAACTTACAGGCTTAAGTAGAATTAGGTAAAAAAAAGGTAGATGTGTTAATTACAGTATACGAGACGTCAATGGTCTAGATTTACTCAAACTGTTTAATGTACTATGACAAGAAAACAATGCAAAGTGACCAGTCTTCTAGGACAGCAGTGCAAATGGTGTGTGCGGTAAAAGCTGCGCTCTTCAAAAAGAATTGTAGTTGTCCTCTAAGTGAGAGTCTAAAGGTCTTGAATGGAAAATCTCTCTTTTGACATACAGATTGTTGGCCTTTTGTTTGCCTTATAGTTTTAAGATGACATCCTTTACGTTTGTACGTTTACTTAAATAAGTCACCACAGAGAAAAGGTCTTCATAGTAACACCAATACAACAGATTTTATACAATGAATTGGTATACGAAGAAAATGGATGACTTATCATAAGCCTGGTGTGAACAAATGCAACTTTAGTCAAAATCAATGACAAGATTCCATTTCCAAGATATTCAATGGCGCCATGCAGTTTCTGAATTCAACAAACCAGACATGGCGAGTAACTGCTAGAAACCAAGAATAGTCAACAGTTTTCAGGGGGTGTTTACTGGACCTAATTTTTTCTCCTAGCACGATATTTCAATCGAATGTTAACGTTGCGGTTCACATTTAATATCTTGATCAAACATAAAGAGAGGTGACTTGTGTCTAAGAACTGCTCTAGTAACCATTTCAGTATCATGTCACTCGCGCATGACCAGTTTTTCGACAGGACACTTTTTTTCTGTTCTAACCAGAAATCTACATGCACATTTCCCTGCCTGCGTGCTCTACAATAACTGCGGACATAACGGTACCAAATCCCTTTATTCGTAAGAAAGACAAAAATATGCTGGGCGTCTCTTGGATTATGTCTCATTCAAAGCTGTTATCAAGCAAATAATGATGGTACTGGATTATACGCACTACTGCCAAGCTTTCATACAAAGCCGATATACTCTGAGGCGTTGGAACATTGTTTTTCGCCGGCCTCTCTGAGCTTATAGTCTGTAAATTTGAACCCAGATGAACCAAGATGAAATCCCCTTAAAGCAATCACGAGGGAATCGAGAAAAACCCAAAATGGCCAGATATCTACCGTTATTTGCTCATATTCTACCCCAGATAATTTACGACTCATTCCCATTATCTGTTCCACATCGTCCTTTAAAAGCGATGAATATAAAAGGCATAGCCTATTACGGCCACGGACCGGTCTGTCAGTCTCGGCCAGGCTGTCCAACCGTTCCGATAGTATCAGCGGAGTAGCCATTGCCCCACGGTGTTACTGTATAATTCCCTACTTTACAGTGTCACGCGGCCGGCTGGTTTCCATAACATATTGCTTCTGTCGTCTTCGGATCGCCGATACGACTCCTATCAATAACCAAGTGTCTATAAATTCGGCTGTGGGATTCCATCGATTAATTCTCCGATGCTGCAGCAAGGTAAATCTCATACCACTGCGTCTTGGTCATTCAGCTTTATCCAAGGCCAATCCAAGCTTCAGCCAGCTTATACATTCAGATTGTTTCGCTACAACCGTCTGGACTTCAGTCCGTAATACGGCAGAGAACCCTTTACAAAGGGTCAACCCGTTTCAATAAACCCTAACGACATATCCAAATATTCTCTTATATATATATATATATGCAACTAAAAACAGATTTGCTACAATAACGAAATCTTGGAAAACCTACCTTGAAACATTCAAAACTGATCCATTCACATTCACGCGAGTGATGACAGCTTGTCCGGTTCCATAATTCAACACCGCTTTGATGGATGGAAGACGAAGTGAACAGAAATGTTTTCCCTTACATCACACGGGCTGTTATTGCCGACGGGAGCTTCGCAGCAGCGAGCGTTATCGCGGCCCATGGTTCCGTTAAAATCCGTGATAGGGCTGGCTCACTCTGCTTCAGGCCCGGCCATCATCTGTACTGGCGCGCTGCTCCGCAGGAACGAGAACGGCGTTGCCATGGAGCTCACGAGGTATCGATCATCGACTGTTTGTCGGACTGGATGCCTTCGGAGGTTAGCATTGGCCATCAATAAGGAGGTCGTGAAGAGACCAGCTCCGTGTTGCCAGTTTAGACCGAACCACAACCATCCGCGCCATAATCGAACTCCAATGAGAAACCCTAACACTCTTTTGTACACAAAACGAATCGACGTCTCTTTGTGCACGCGATGACAGTAAAATTGATAAAAGCTATATTCACTTAGCGTGAGAATGTCCCACACTTACCACATTTTCTTTTTAGGCCAAATCTAATTGTCCTTTTCAGACATCCTCTTCCAGCATTTTCCAGTCAATAATCGTCTTCACGCCTTCTCTGTATTCACTAACTACAGCATTTGGCATGCATTCTCTGTGATAAATAGTAACCTGTACACATTATCCTCTCTCCCGTCTGTTCTTTATTTCCCCTTAATCTTATTACATTTTTGCAGGTTTTACAGCAATTCGTTATCATAAAGCTGAACCAATTTACACATTAATTCAGCATACCAATTTAGGAAATAGGCCCACATGCAAAAACTTGTATAACAGACCAGTCTGAATCTCTTCCAACCATTTAAACAGGCTACATGCCACATGATCTTCGGCTGATGCTAAATACAAAGGAAGTCAAGTTTTGTCGGTATTTGTTCAGCCCGTTAATTGTAATTGGGCAAACTAACTTTGATTTTACAAGGGTGAATGTCCATCCTGGTGATGCCAAATGCAGCATTCGGATATACATGTATATGTATATTTAGATATTGTTGTTTAATGCCACACATTAATATTGTGTGTTTCATCTCTGTATGCACAGTTTTGTCTTTCTAAGTCACATATAAACGATCCAGTGATAAGGCCACTGTTGAGGCCATACACGGATTCATCCTTTATATGGCGTGAGAGTTTTTTGCTTCCACAGATCCAATACGCATGTCAGTTCCCGTATGTGGTTGATATTTATGTTTTCATATTATTGTTTACCAAGAGTTTTGACAATTTAAGTAATTCAAGTCCAGAAACGTCTAATAATGTTGTAATTTGGAACTAAAGATGTAACAGTATCTTTTCACCTCATTCAGCTTCGAACCTGGTGCTAGGGGATGCGTAAGCAGCTTCTGTTTGAGCATTTGGACGAATAGTCGTAATAAAATCCTAACTGAGCTAAACCAACAAGGCGACCGATTTCGCTGGTTATGTGTGACCATTTGCCAACTATCACACTGTCGTGAATGCTCTGGTGTTACTGCCCATGCTATACCCTTTTATACTCTTTATCCATGTTCATGTTACCAAATGTCGCGAACTGTAAGTAGAGAATGAGGTCTACGGTGACGTCGTCTACCGTGAGACACGTGCGCTACACCTAACGAATGCTGCAGGAGCAAGGCACTTTCTGTTTAGCCAAACCGGAAGACAACTTCCCCGTTCATCCGTGTTTAACATAATAGCATTGGAACTAATGACGAATTTGAAGCCAGTCCAATGTCCCTATTGCCTTAATGAAGTACGGGTCATGGCTCTAGCTAATGAGGGGTTGTATCTGTATACAATCCGTTACAGATAAGCATATCTATTAGCCTGTGGAGTCCAGACCCCATTTCCGGTACTAAGATAACCAGTGCATATCCACATGACTAACCTTATATTGCATCAGAGTTTTAAAATTCGGCCCGCTTTGGCATTTTCGTATAACTACTAGTGCGTGTCAACATCGCTTGCTTCTACTGGAGAACCCCAGTGGGCCTACATTTGTGGTTGAAGGAGCTCGTCTTTGAATCGCTAGGGCTCACAAGGTGCTGGTTCAAACACGGCCTAGGACAGGCAATTTGTAGAATACCTCGCTCTCACTGTTCGGTGACAATAAGGAGTCGACGACGCTCCAATGGCAGTTTGTGGAGAAGACCACCTGTCATCCCCCGAATATGATGTCCACATTACGTAGGAAAGCTCGCCGGCAACAGGCTACAAGTGGGTGGTTTATCCCGCGCAGTACATGCTTTCCTGCCCAAGAAAACTGCATGAATTGCCGTATTAACTACTGCCTTGTAGTCCTATTGAGCCTCATCGTATGGTTAAGGAACGAAACGAAGTATACGATTAGTTAAAGTAGCGATGATGGATCAAAATATAGTCCTCTAGCCTTCTGGTATAAAAACAGATTGCAACTCCATCCGGTGTATAAATCTGGTAATTTTACGGTTCATGTGTAAAGTCGCCGTACTTGCTCTACACCTTTGTAACCTGTTTTCACAAGAATGAAACCTGTGATAATGACCGATAATGCGCGGAACTGAACGCTGTGGATACTGAATGCTGTGGAGGCTGAATGCTGTGGATACTGAATGCTGTGGATACTGAATGTTGTGAAGGCATGGAGTCCTGTGGTTACTAAACCTGAACACTTCTCAGGCAGAACTGGCAGTTTCATCAAACATAACTGACCACGACATAGAGACCAAAACCAGAGCAGCGACGACTGGGTGATGGCAAATGGTCCGACGGAACCAGTGAAAACGTACCTGGGTTAGGGTTTTATTCTGACTATTCGTGTAAATGCATCAATAGTAGCAAGTTACACATGCACCATGGAGTGATGCTGATTGGAGTATGTCAGACGTCACTGGTCTAAAATTACCCAAAATGTTGTTTTGTCATCAGATCACAGAAAAAGTAACATGAAAGGCACTCCCTCGCCCCGAAACGACACGTCCGTCAGAAAGCAAAAAAATATGCGTGAAAAGAAATATAAGCAAGTGAGACATGGTTCTTAATTTAATTCGTCAAATTTATATCGCCAGTAATGCAAAGTATTGTGGTAAACGATGCAAGTCCCCTGTCTGACGTCGAGTGACATTTATTTTAGAACAGACCTTAAATTAAAAAACTTACCTTAAATTAGCATAAAGAATTAGGTAAACTTTTACCTATCCTGTTAATAATTATAGGGTGATTAGAATAGAATAAACAGTACATCTTGGCCAGGCGTGAAACGGATACAAATTAAGGTATTTAATATCAAATCTTCAAATCTGCTGAATACACAATTTTCAACTCCATGAATATTGTGTGTTACATGCCAGCATACTGGAGTAAATTGGATCATAAGCAAAAGATCCAAACCCTTATTCTGAAGTGGTCAACAGTCCAAGATGAATCTTTTTGTTCACTCTGAACCAAACCCTTGTTCTAAA
Organism: Acanthopleura granulata; assembly: GCA_016165875.1. Classification (NCBI taxonomy): domain Eukaryota; kingdom Metazoa; phylum Mollusca; class Polyplacophora; order Chitonida; family Chitonidae; genus Acanthopleura; species Acanthopleura granulata. The sequence goes on from JABBOT010000002.1 coordinate 10,978,564, forward strand.
TGAGTCAACGGTCCAAGACAAATGTTTTTGTGGACTATGAACCTAACCCTTGTTCTCAAGTGGTTAACAGTCCAAGATGAACGTTTTTTGTGGACTCGGGACCAAGCCTTTATTCTGAAGTGGCCACCAGTCCAAGATGAATGTTTGTTGTGGACTCGGAACCAAAGCCTTGTTCTGACGTGGCCAACAGTCCAAGATGAATGATTTTCGTAGACTCGGAACCAAAGCCTTGTTCTAAAGTGGTCAACAGTACAAGAAGAATGATTTTGTGGACGATGAACCAAATTCTTGATCTGAAGTGGTAAAGAGACTAGGATGAATTATTTTTTGGACTCGGGTTCAAAGCTTTCTTCTGAAGTAGCCAACAGTCCAAGAAGAATGATTTTTGCGGAGTATGAACCAAACCCTTGTTCTGAAGCGGCCAACAGTACAAAAAGAATGATTTCTTGTGGACAATGAACCAAACCCTTGTTCTGAAGTGGTAAAGAAACCAGGATGAATTATTTTCTGGACTCGGGATCAAAGCCTTCTTCTGAAGTAGCCAACAGTCCAAGAAGGATGATGTTTGCGGACAATGAACCAAACCTTGTTCTGAAGTAGCCAACAGCCAAGAAGGATGATTTTTGCGGACAATGAACCAAACCCTTGTTCTGAAGTAGCCAACAGTCCAAGAAGAATGATTTTTGCGAACAATGAACCAAACCCTTGTTCTGAAGTGGCCAACAGTCCAAGAAGAATGATTTTTGTGGACTGGCAACTAAAACTCTTTATTCTGAGGTCGCAAACACATCAAAGTTTAAATGATAAAGAAATGATTTTTGCGAACTCTGAACCCAACCCTTCTATAATACCCCGAGGTTTAACGAACACATGAATAAATGGACACCGGTCTAAAAGATACCTTGTTTTGACCGAAACAGTTCAAAATGGAACAGACGGGTTATTTTTCTGGACTCGGGACCAAAAAGTACCTCGTCTTGAAGTGGTCATCTACAAAATGAATGAATTTTGCTGTCAACAGACATATCATCTGAAGGGTTTTGATTCCTCGGGCTGCATCCGAAAAGCCCCTCAAAGCTTTATAGAAATATGGCAAAGCGACACATGAACACTTAACGACCTTTGCTTGCCCACCATATTACACCATTGTAGGCTGCCTGAAAGTCTTGAAGAATGATAAATATGGCTGATAGCAAAACCTTATTCTTTCCACCGTTTAATGGAAACTTTCAGAAGGATATTTAAGGGACAAAAGATTTTTCGAGTCGGACAAAGTCTTTATTTTCTGAAAATCTGGTACAAAGAAGCCTTCCGGAAAAAAATAGAAACTTTCGAGTAGAATAGTAAAGAAAATCGTGTGAGCATAAGTCACAAACTCTGGAAACGAATTCGTTATAAAACGTTTAACAACGGAGTGTAAAAGTATTAACAATGACTGAACTTGTGTCAGGTGTGGCATGGCCATTTAACAATCAGAGGTGGTGGCTTGGGGGTGTTTCTTGGTTTTGGCAAAAAAAGATTTTATGTAACAAGTGACTTAAATGCTCAACTGTACTCTGAAATGAACACCAGACTAACTTATAATCGTTTCGTCTTTCAATGGACTTACAACTTAAATAAATGCAGCCGCTCTTGCAACAGAAAACTAAATCCAAGTCCGACCTTTTCACTACCAGAACTGTAACAACTTTACAGTAATACACGCATATTATGATGAAAAATAGCTGACATTTTAGTCTTTCTTTATGGTTCTTCATTCTTTCACTCTCACACAAGACTACATGTCAATAACATTTTTTCTTTTGAACGTTTTGTTTTATCGCGCGCACACACATCCGGTTAATCCTTCTCCCAACAGACATTTACAGCTATAAAAATAGTGGACTAGTAAGAAAGTAGTAAATGTATTTCAACATTACAAAGACAACACTTTATGTACAAAACATGTGGAGATTGGAAGGTTATCATTGTTGTAGAATATCTTGGGTTTGGGGTTTCTGCTACAAATCTAAGAACAATACCACAAAGCTGGCAATCAGCTAACTGATCTAACTGATGCCAAGTCTACTACCACAGAAGTTCATCACCGCCAGCTGTGAAATAGAGAAAACACTGAAAATTCCCAAATATTGAATATCAGTTTTCACTATTAATGCTCATATGACATCGGGTTGGATGAACTGATTGATGGAGTTATTGTTTTGGGGCAGGGGGAAACCATGTCTCAGAGGCACAGTAAGCAGATCACAGAAAATTTCCTCACCTTGGAATATTCTATTATGTAAAGATCAATCTTGAGCAATTTAATTTATTTATTTATTTATTTGATTGGTGTTTTACGCCGTACTCAAGAATGTTTCACTTATACGGCGGCCAGCATTATAGTGGGGGGAAACCGGACAGAGCCCGGGGGAACCCACGACCATCCGCAGGTTGCTGGCGGACCTTTCCGCGCACGACTGGAGAGGAAGCCAGCATGAGGTGGACTTGAACTCACAGCGACCGCGTAGCCTTCTAGGTCATTGTCCTGCGCTAGCATGCTAACCGACTGAGCCACAGAGGACCCCCATTTTAAATTAGAATATGGCAAGACAGAGAAGTCTTTCTTGTTAATCAACGTATGGTCATATTGCTGTTAGTACCCTTGTTAGCGTTATATATCAACTCTGCATTATGCAGGTATTCTGGTGACAGGAACACTTACTCAAAACATTCACTCACAAGTCATGCTTGGAAACAGAGTCAAAGGTATGGCAAAGTATACAGATAAAGTCAACAATATCATCACTAAACATTTATACAGGTAGACATAGTACTGTCACAATCTAAAACCAATTACAGCTAAGGCTGACTGACCAAAAAGATACATGGCATCACTTCAAACAAACATGCATTTGTAACACATTATATGGGCAGCTATATCTGTATACGGCAAACATCAGTGCTCTCCCCTATGTCTTCATGACATTTATATCCTCTTTAGCACTGTTCCAAACTGTATGTACTATATTTTGTAATAAACCCCTACTGCCAATTAAATGAAAACAAAAAGAAAACATCAAATCAAATATAAACAGAAAACAAATCACACTACAACAAAACTTGCTTTTATAAACAAGCACACAATTATGTCTAATATGTTATTGGTTAACTGTACATCCAGATACCGTTATTCTCATTTAAACCATAACCACATTTCAAATTCAAGGTGTCCATGCTACATGGACATGATTAGACACACACTCTATCAGTGTATATGCACCACTCTTCATACACTGAGGCCATTTGTGACCCCTCAATCCTTGGGACACAAACTGTTGTATTCCTGTCTAGGATGACGCAAGCATACGTAAAAGTCCAGTTGAAAGAGGGTGGGGGGATACTTCCAAAATGAGATGACAACATTGTCGCGTGATGTTGTGACAGCTGAGTTACTCACTTTTGTGACATGACATCTTTAGTAGCTTATGTGTCATTAATTTAAGGATAAATGCATGTTGCGCTCTTACTGATGTTGAACTGCACACTTTTTTCATTGCCAATGAAAGGGGAATTTTACTGATGTCAAAACATTAACTGGAGAATAAAAAAAAATAACCAACCATGTGAATGTGGAATGCAGTATGCCATAAAGAAAGTGAGGTACTGACCAGTGTTGGCCAACATATTTACATATACAGGCTAGAGCAATACACATCACAAATCAAAAGTCACACAATATGTATTATGGACAATATTCACAAAAACAAAAGCATACCTCACTGTGCAAAAACCCATGAAACCCAGACAAGCCATAGTGATTAAAACCTTCGAGAGTTGCTTAACAAATATTTCAGTCAAACTGAAGAAAAGTTGAAAGAAACTTTCCACTAATTCTCATTTTAATACTATGAAGTTCATAAAACAAACGGTATGCTTTTATATGTCATAAACCAAAGGACCAGATAAACTCGAACTTAACTAATTACATTTCACTACCAAATACCAAACTGTCACAGCCTTAACATAAAATCCACAACAGAAATCATGAAACTTAGACATGACAATGAATGATACACACAAATGTGACTAATAGATATGATAATATTTCAAATTTCTCAAAGTGAAGTCTAACATAAGAAGAGAAAGACAGAATTGACATGTAACCTTTACTAATTTTTTCTTGATCATCACATGATGGTTTTTACATAGAGTACCTACAAAGCACTGTTCTATACACCCGAACATGCTCTTTTATTCTGTGCAGAATGCATTGTGACGTACAGGATGGCACAAAAAAGGCAGTAACACCAAAGAATCTTATAACCTGCAACCATAACACAATAAGGAACTAATACAAAATTAACAATGAAGAAAAAAAGGATTACAATTCTTTCCTCTTACACCCATGGTTTTCATGGACAATACATATTATTACAACACAAGACAAAATGTTCCTTTTCAATCTACTTGCAAAATAAACCTGCATAGATACAAATAGAGTTGAAATGGAGAAACAATTATTTGCTAGAATAAGCAGTTTCTACATGACTGTGCTTACAGAAAATCACACTGAGGTCAACTTTAACAGTTCACAGTTCAAATTCAAAGTATATATGTATATTGGTGTAAAACAATTATTATGTACACTAGTCCTTTATTATGAAAATCAAATCTTCTGAATTATCAACAAATTGTAGCACTCACCCATATTAAAACTAGAAATTTATAAAACCTGTTGTTAACCACACTTTGCAATACTGAACACAATTACTCTTGATGGTTTTCAAATGCTTACAAAATATATGACTGGACAACATGAGAGAATGTCTGAACAGGTTAAACTTGAATACCTTGGTGATTCTGATCACAAAAAGGTCTAAAAGTGCACCATCATTACCTCAGTGCACGACTGCACATGTATTCAACTTCACCACAATTACATGTAGCTCATATTTCTCACGAGGACAGTTTTATCTCAACTGTTCAACACCATGCAGGCCAGGATATCAGAGACATAAACACAATGTCTAAAAGTAGCAGCATGAAGATTCTATGCTTACACAACAAGTGCTATAAGTTACCCTTTGCAGGAAAAAAAATCAATCAGGGTTGTAAAGTCTACATAGACATAGATGTTCAAATTTGTGCGAAAGTGTGCAGCAGGGTTGACTTTCCTCACCCTTATTCATCTTATTATTCATTACCCATGAATAATGTGCATCTATATATTCTTCACCTCACATTATTTCCTCTTTCTCCTCTAACTTCCTCCTATCCCTCCTCTTCCTCCTCAACCAAAGCGTAAGCCTCCTCCGCTTTAGCGTACAGCTTTGTCGCCAGCCGACCTTTCATGGCTGCCATTGCTCCTTCAGCAGCTTCATTGAAGAGATCACCTACAAGTCAAATGCTTGATGAAATATCTGTAATATCTGCAGTCCACTTGTGTCAGCTTTACAGAAAAGTTCCCCACTGTGCACTACCATTTCCATGTATACTATCAACCACATACTGCCAATGCTTTTGGGTTTGCCAGCAACCTGCAGATGGTCGTTGACTTCCACAGGCTCTGCCCGGTTTCCTCCCATCATAATGCTGGCCACAGTCATGTAAGCGAAATATTCTTGAGTAAAGCGTAAAACACCAATCAAGTAAATCAAATAAATAAATCAACCTTTGTGGTTTGCCTATAATTGCTTATATTCAAACAACAGTGTTTAACACAAAAAGACAACAGCGGTTTCTTATATTCTGATGAAATATTTAAACATCAAGCCTGAAAATTGATGCCTGACATTTTTGAAGACATCCCATTGGTGATAGACACTTTTGTACTGTAATATATAACTTGGACAATACAGCCATACCAGTTCATCCAAAGGGGTGTTTTCAAAATGTCAGGCACCTATTTGCAGGCTGGAAACATTATCTGCATATGTGACATATCTTTCTCGTATGACTATGAACGTCATAGTCTTTCTCGTATGACGATCTGAATTACCTTCACAAATACAGGTGACTATCAATACACACACACACACACAAGAGTAGAGCATCCCTGTCAAGTTGTCTGTTCTCTCTCACCTGATTTGCTGGGGTCTTTCTGCAGCCCGTAACCCCCCTCTAGATACATCTCCGCTAGCTTGGCCTGTATGGTGTACACCGGGTCATCCATGGTGGAGTCGTACTCCCCACCCTCATCATGTTCCGTGGTGTTGATGGCTTGTTTGTACCACTCGCCCGCATCTTCCCAAGATCGAGACCTGCAACAACAGTGACACAATACTTAGTTTGTTCACTTGATACGGTATTTTACTTGTTTGATTTTTTGGTTAAGGTTGTACTAACAAATATACCACTAAAAACTTGGTCAGAATCATTTGTCAGGATTAACAATAGAGAAAACTAATCAGGGTCAAGAGGAAACCAGGCATTGTCTGGAACACTACAGGTACATGTACATCTACCAGATAGAAAACTTCTGAAGTAAACATGCAACGATTCAAGCCACATGCTCTTAATGATGCTCAAGAAGACTTCAATAGTCGTATGAAATGTCATTGACCAGTGGACCTCAGCCAGTGATGCTCCCCAGTGGAATTTATTGACTGTCAAAGGTAAATTAGAATTACCACCCAAAATTATGCCACAGAAATCAAGCAGGAATGAGTAACTGCCGGCTTTTTCCATTTGACACAATGTGGAATATGCTTTAGCAAGGGTCAGTCACAAACCAAAAACTACTTTGTTGCCTTACCTGTTGGTGCCTAGCCCATTGCCGGTCTCAAATGCCCTGGCCATATACAGCATGGCACCTCTGTCCCCAGCATCAGCCGCTTGACTCATGTAATCCAGCCCTTTGTTGATGTTCTCATCTGTAGGCTGCACAAACATGACAACCCACAATTCACAGATTATTTCTCTTTTCCATGAGCATTTATACCTTCAAATCTGCCTGAACCAAACTCCAATTCACCCCCACCAACTAAAAAAAATCTGCACCTCAATTGTACAGTGTACACAAATTCCACAGACGTGATGACCATGCCATTAAAATTAACTTTACAAAGTACCTATCTTGTGAGCTTCTTCTCAAAGAAACATCCACAAACACAACAAGCCTGATTTCAAGGTAGAAACATACATTATTTGATTTATAAATATATAACTTTCTCAATTTCAAGGCTTTTAACCTCTTGCCATTAACACTGAATAACCACAACAGAGACATAAAAACACTGCCTAAACAAGCATATGATTAAAAAATCTGGACAGTTACAAATTTACAACCCGTTGTAGAAGTGTGCATTTTAATTTCAACATTGTCACATATACATGACACTACACATCATCCTAGCAGAAAAGATTAGACAAGCCCCGAGTTGTGGCCCTTGGCTCTCTGAGTCGTCTCCCCTTACCTGTACAGTGGCGTTGACCATCACATCTCTCTGTAAGCCCAGGTACAGCTTGGCCAGGGTGAGAATGGCCTCCATGACACCCAGCTGAGCGGCATATTCCTCATGGAACATGGCCGCCTCCCAGTCCACCTCAGGCTCTACACCATTTGTGTCTGTGGAGAACCGCCCCAGCTCATGGTACTTGGCCATCTCATGATGGATCTGAAACAGAGGTAATCAACGATTTTAGTACAAGGTCAGAATGAATGAATGAATGATTATGGTTTAACACCACTTCGGCAATATCTCCGCCATATCGTGGCGAGTACAAGGTCAGAGGAAAAAGGCATCAACATTATTAACTGAATAGTGACAAATATTTCCATATACCATGTTACTGCCGACGGATTCTTGTTTATTGTTTTGTTGTTTTTTTTTTGTCTTTTTTTTCTCTTAGTGTCATCTTCCAAGAGAAAACAGGAAATGAAACTAACACCACAGTATCTGCTTGTCAACAAAGCAGCCTTTGAAACAAAGGCAGCAAAATTACAACGCACTTTCCTTCTTGAGGGATTTTCAAGGCAAGGTTATACTGAATTTACTGTAAATTACGTAAAATTTCTCCCCAAAATAGTGCATTCATAGAGGCAAATAAATACCTTAAAATATTACCGTTAGAACTGAAACTTAAATTATTCCAGCATACCTTCCTACCTTCCAACCAAATTATTCCAGCATACCTTCCTACCTTCCAACCAAGCCTTAAATAACCTTTCTGCAACCAACAGAACTCACAGAATCAGTAATAATGAGCAACTTTCAGGTCATTTGGGGTAAATAAGTAACAGCTAGGAGGATGACCACTGTTACAGTATGTTAACACGCAGCAAAAAATATATCAAATGGTCAACTTGAGACAGTGACCAGCACAATGCTGAGTTGCAACGACTGCCACAAGGTTTCTCCACTGACCTTCCCCAAAACAGAGTCCCCAATCACAAGCTTTCGGTTCGCAAGCTGCAGGAGGCTGATTTCATTAGCGATACAGGATGGCCGGGCCTTCATGCGAGATGCTTTTGCAAAAGCTTCACGGTCTTCCTCCTATAACAGAGTATGAATGCAAGCTTTGAGGATTACATACACATGTAAATTCATACAACAAAGCAGCTCAGAATCCACACATAAAAAGGTCAATGTAAGAATTATTTTAATACTGTCACCACTTTGTGCTGATCAGTGTTACAAACACAATTCTGCTTAATACATCATTCATTATATGTGATGTATGATACTTGATTCCCTTTTTTACTCAGGGTTCACAGAAACACAGGTTGTAACGGATAACAGCTCACTACTGTACTAAACTGGATTCAAAATTTAAACTTATTTCCAAGAAAAACATCGCATTATCCTTTGAATCACTTTTCAGGCAACTGATGTGTAGCTATAACGAATTAAAATAGAAACACCAGTGTAATGAAGAAAGGCAAAAATTATTTCAGAGCCAACTTAATGTGATGTAGTTCAGATGTAGTTAAGATAAATTTGTTATGCTTCGTGATATGGAGGGTGTCACAAAACTGGGTAGAAGAAACAGGTTAGAAATGAGTCAGTGTAATCATGATGATTTGCACATGAAATTTGTTGTTAGCACACAATGACTTGTGGAATGAGTCCAGGTACAGGTATGGTTAATCAACCCAGGTGTTATTTGAATTAATGATCATCTTACTGCAGATTATCTCAGCATCCAGGTTTTTTTTATCGGGTTTCTTGGAAAACATCAAAAGGAAACAGATAAAAACAGCGTCTAAGTGAGAGCATTACAATCATTTCAAACAGGGAATACCATTAAAATTTATGTCTGAGTTGTTTCTCAAAGACGAAATTAATTTGAGAATGCAAAAAATGTTTTAAAAAGTGTAAGCTAAAAAGGTTTAAACTTCTATTAGTTTATCTGATATGTGCTGATTTTGGGGGGAAAAGACCTTAGAAGAAAACGGCGAAACTACACAGGGTCATGTGTACTGTTATATACATGAAAGGACACTGCCACCGTGAGATCATCGTTATTAACTCACAACTATCACATATCCAATTCAATACACTATAATAAGTTACAATGTATTTTGTCGTTGTACACTGACCTAATATACCTATGACATTTTTTTTGGTTTTCATTGATGATCATTAATTGCTTATAATGTAAGCAAAAGAATCAAAAATATTAGAAACAGCCAACAATTTTAGGTAATCGAACAAAAAAAACGAAAGAAGGAAATGTTAAGATAAGAGAAAACTTGCACGTAAAATACCTAACTTCCATGGATGGAAAGAGATGAGCCCAGTAACAACACAATGGTAACAATAATTTACATGTAATTACTAACCCAAAATTACCAGCACATAACCTACATGTAAGTAAAAAGTCTACGCAAACAGATGTAGCTAGTCAGGCTGCTGGAAATCTATCAATCTGGACAACACAGTATTGGCAAAACCAGAAATGCAAACATGTAACTTCACAAAAATAAATGGAATGTTCTCCAACAGGAGAAATAAAAGTATCTACAGAAATGGTATAACAGTGTCAAACTGAAGAACATAGGCTAAGTAGTCCCTGGATGCATGTCCAACAATAAAGTCAACTACAGTATATTAGAACATGAAAACAAATTCATCCAAATGAGCATAACCAACAGTAGACAAAATGGTTGCAATTATAATTTTATAGGACTATGCATATACTGTTAAAACTCAATACAACAGATAACATTTCCATATATGAACCAAATTAATGAATCTACTGGGTCAGCCTACGAAACACACAGAAGTTTGGATGGACATATGAGAAAATATCATGTACATGTAGGTTAGAAAGCTGGCTGAATGTAGACATTCATGTAAGACGACACAGAAATCACTCAATCAGCTGTACACGTACAGTGTCCCGGAATTCCTGATCCCATATATGTTTATCTGATGGATCCTAAGGAGAGAGGGCAGGGCATTGGCTGTTCACCACAATTTCACAAAATCACAGTGTACATAAATGAACAACTGACTGTATTTGTTGTGATACTTAATAACTGATGCCAGACTGTGTTTAAAGTGAAAAACAGTGCATGTTCAAAGTGAAGTTGGCCAAAAAGGTTGAACAATATTATGTTTATTTCAGCAAAGTATTTATACTAACATCTACGAAAGCAGAAACTGGCATCTGATCATGCTACATAGACTAGCATGAATAGCAGACATTCTGTCTAGGCTGTGACATAACTGTTCCAAGCGCGAAACACTCTTGTCACCCAAGGCTGTAGTAAGCTGCTAGGGTTGTGTTTTTAACTTAAATACATATGTCAATTTATAACATGAAATCATCAAGAAACTTACTACAGCCACAACACTATGGTCTGGAAAGACTTTGCAGTGTTGCTCATCGATGTACTTGTAATAATTAATAATTGTTACATTGACAGACAACTCAGAACATCCAAGTTACAACGTTTTAACAGCTGATATCTCCTAGCTCTCTGATTGGTCAATCCCTCATAAGCTTCAAAGCATGGGCGCCTCCAGATCCCAGTCGGCAGCACAACACTCCACACTTTATACTAACCTAATTCGGCAACGAATTCATACAATTTCAGGTTTTTACATTCAAGAGAGAATTTTATAATCTCTTTAATGAACAGTACCTCAGTCATGAGCTGTCTTTTACTTTAAAATACTTGTACATATTTAAGCATATTCAGGTTACAAAAATTACATGTATTTGATACCTTTGCTTGTGTGAATAAATGTACACGGCTAGGTTACCATTAAATACATCTAACAGCAATGTGCCTAAGCTAACACACTTGGACAATGACTGTATTCATTGTTCCTACTTATTTCATATGCATATCCAATGCAAACATAATACATATTGCGACTGAGAATTGAGGGCTCATTCTCTATCCTTCCGCTGAATGCAGTAATTTAGTAATAGATCTTTCTGAAAAACTAAGTTACTCCTCCAGTTTGTTTATAAAACATTTTTGCTTTTGAGGACTAATCATATGATTGCGTCTAAATTTTGCCATTGTCTTCGGAAATTTTTTAGAAGTTTCACCGAAGTTGCATTCTGACATTGCGCCCTAGGTCATACACAGCAGCACATCTGCAATACAGAGTGACAATATTGTAATTTCCGAGTGCCTTGGGTGGTCAGCACCTGCACAGATATATGCTCTGAATAAGAAGGGGGAGATAACCTAGCTTCCAGAAAGATCTACACACATAATTTGCGTACACTTTCTCAAAAGAGAACCTTTTGTGGTACTATTCTGTCTGCCTCATGTCTAAGATTCGACCTGCCACCAAGAGCAAAGTCTTGTGGATTTATACAAAGACAGGACAGTTACTGTTTGCCTAGCCTTTGACCTACAATACCCCTGGCTACCAACCTCTGTCATGGACATGGAGTCCGACTCACTGGCAAACCTGGTCCGTCTCACTCTGCCCATGAAGCCGTCCGGGGACATGGGGTCGTCCTCTGTGGTGTCCTCTTCCGTCAGGGGACTGCCAATGTCCGGGGAGGCGTTCCCACTGCTGTTAGTGGAGACAGAGCGTTGCCTGGCCAGGAACTTGGTGAGATCAAACCTGTCAATGGGCGACGCGCTCACACAGGTCTCCTCCTTGCCACGCACCTCTGTGTGGTCAAAACTTTGCTGTGTGACAAAACAGGAAAACATCGTCACAGAGTATGAATCATAAAGTGTGGCAAGATAGTGAAAACAATGTAGGCATAAAGCAATCTTTATTAAACCACATCTCTGTGTGATGAGACCTTTGCTGTACATGTATCAAAAAAAAAAAGAAAAACTACACAGGTAAAGACATAAATAGTGGTTAACAAAGTTACCTTCATTAACATACTTCTCTGGGTTATCAATACATTTATATCTCAGAGAGAAGTGTGAGTTGTAACTTTAGGGAAATGTGTGGAAACACAGTAAATGTTTAGTTAGTGTAAGAAAGTAAGTCCCTTTCAAATCTAAATACCTGTGGTGCTTAACTACGGTGGTGATCTGTAGTCAAACCGACCAGCTAACCATGTAACTTACCTGTTTCTTGATGAATTTTTTCTGTGAGGCCGCCTCTGATTTGGCCAGATCAAAGGGGGACAAATGCAGGCTACGGCAGATGTTGTTACAGACATGGGAGTGAAAGAACAGTGCCATGCCCTTAGCTCCCAGGTTGCCATCCCCATACTCCGTACCGTCAATGCTGTGAATCTGAGGGTCTGTGTACAGATCTCCCACCCCCTGGATGTCCACCACAATCAAGGTGTGGCCAGACCGTTCAAATGTGAAGTGACTCAGAGCCTGGGGGAGAGAGTGACACACAAATTTACATGTAATTGTCAGTGGAGTGAAAGAAACCATAGTAACAAGAGACTTGGATCCTGAACATAAACCTTTGGTTCCAGATGTGGAAGTGGTGAAGCGGCTCTGTAAATTTAGCAGTTTACAGGCAGACGCCATACCAAAATACGAACCATAACATGGGAGACGTTTTTTACATGTTTTGACCAACCCAGCATAAAATAAAAGCAACAATACTGGTAATCTTCTATACAATCTGACATATTTACTGAAAAAATAATCTTGTCTAAAATAAGAGATTTCATAACTCTGCAATGAGGTATGCTGTGATATACATTAGTTCTTTACCACTATGTTTGAAACTCGAAGAGCCAGAAAGTCACATTCCACATCTGTATGTCTAATAATCTCCTTACAAAGCTCGCACAAATCAGAGCTCAAGGCCTACAGCTGTAATACCTAGTCCAACTATCTAAACCCAAAAGCAGGAGGAGACAACTCTGTGATTTCAGGGAAGATAACTCTCATCATTGTTATGTGCAATATGTTGTGACATGCTAACAAAACCTGAGACTCAAATTCAGAACTTCAAGAAATAAGATAGCAGGAATCACCAAGCACCCCCCTCTCCCCCCTTCCCCCAACCATTCCCACCCAACAGTTTCCTGGTCTTCAGTTACCTGTGGGGTGTGCCTCAAGTTTTCCTCAACAAAGCCAGAGTTGGAGTTGTACTTGATGTAATTTCCAGACATAAAGTGCTCCAGATGGTACAATGGGGAGCCCGGTCTGTTTGTGAATTCCAACACATACATCTGGAATATGTCCACCTACAGCAACAACAAGGTGTAGCTCAACATCAAAATCTATAAGTTTTTGTCAAATATTATTTAATCTCCCAAACTTTTCTCCTAACAACATTATCATACATGTGCATGTATTATTTATAAGGAGACCTATGAAAGTCTGTGTTGTTTACAAATGTAAAACATCTACAGATCCACTTCCTAGTTGCATGTTGTTATTAAACCAGTGCCTTTACCAGTGACATACATCCGGTAGGCCACATGTACATATTAACTTCTATTTATTCTGAAGTGTTAGAAGTTGTAGTACATATAACCTCATTATGCCAGTTGTCACACCTAAATGCCATTGAAAGAATCACAAATGCCAACTTGTGATTTAGACTGGTCACCAGTATGTCACTAAATGCACGGCTATACACACTTTATACAACATATGTATAAATACCTGGTACAACCTATATATATACATACTCAATACAACCTTTTAGGCTGAGTCTTGTATGATGTTTACACCTGTACATGGCTTGCACATGTAGCCATACCTTTTTGGGTGGGTTGTGTCTGTTGTACTCCTCTGCCCATAACTTGGCATCCATTTGCAGGCGGACATCCTCAAAGTACACATTCCTATCCACCTCCTCTATGTAGCGTTTAGCCACGTAGTTAGCTGCATGCTTCCAGTCATGTGAGTGCAAGAAGTTCGACAACTTCTTCCTGTTAGCATGATGTAGAAAAAAACAAGCCACAATTTTATAATGCAACAAGAAGATTCATTTTGGTCACTATTAAATAGCATATCATAACATACATAATATTGGCTATCATAAACGTACACGTACAAACACTACCTTTTCTGTGGACAGTTCTTTTCTATATCTTTCCCTTTTTTCTGTTATCTTTCATCGTCAATTGCAATTTTTGGACACACTTCCACATGCAATTTTCAACCTCACTTCAGTGTTGGGTTGCCATTTGCATAACTGGCGACTGCCACTTGTTCTTTTCGTGTGTGCAAACATGTACATGTACAGAAGAGCAAAATATATTCACTCAATTTAAGGATTTGGTGCCATTTGTACAATTGTTTCCATCATTAACTGACATCAGATTACGTTACACTACAATGCCTAGAGACATATTAACGCAATACACACACTTTCTTCTCACCAAATTATTATTTTATTTATTTATTTATTTCACTAGTGTTTTATGCCGTACTCAAGAATACTTACAAGACAGCGGCCATCATTATAGCGGGAGGAAACCAGGTAGAGCCAAGCAAGAGATGGATTTGAACTCACAGCCACTGCACTGATTGGAGGCTTCTGGGCCACAACGCTGCGCTAGCGTGTTAACCAGTTGAGCCACGCAAATCCCCCACAAATTATTAAGTACATACATGCAAGTGCATGGTGCCTCATCTCTACATGCTGTCTCAGGAACTGAAAGAAGGCTGTCACTTGTTTCTGTTAACAACAATATCCAAATGCCCTACGTGTATTTATGAAGTTAAAAACTGACACATAATCCTTTATTGTTCTCTAAAATGATAATATCCTTGACCAGAAATCCAAGGACAAACTACAGTCTTAAGTCATATGGCTCTCTTAACACAGCATTGTATCTACTTTCTGTCAATTACTGGATTATCTTTCTCCTTGGAAGACAGCCTGGCTTGATTAATCTAGACACTCTGCCCTGGCAGAAACATACGCTAAATATAACCTCAGACAAGCACTGCTGGGCAGTCCTCTTTAAGTAAAATGTAAATAAATTTGTGCATAGTCAAGTTTTCAATAATGGGTGAAGTTAAGCGGCTGTTCTTGATTTAACTGTGACTACATCTAGGTTTACAAATCCAACATCATGTTCTATTAGGTTAAATCTTAAACGACAAGAAATAATCTTAGCACTCTGTTTTGGATTATGAAGTACCAGTACAGATATACTATATAATTTATTGAAAAAAATTTATAAAATGTTACAATTTTTGGACTATTTACAGCTTTTACAATTAGGATATTTTTAACCCTTGCTGTGCACAGTAGGCCTACATAGGGTACCTATTTACTACTGACATTCGGATATTTATGGCATGCTAGAGCGGAGGTAGGTTAAGTTTATCTGATTTAAGTACATGATGCCCTCTCTAGCTTGTCTATTCAGTCCACAACACGTGAGGTCTTGTCATGGAATCCTTCATGTACTACTGAAGACTCCAGACTTCACCTCACCACAGTCAATCTGACCCACTAGCCAAGGTCTGCTTCCCTCACCTCTGTCCCAGGGGTCTGTGTTTATCCTGTTACCTGAGGTCACACAACTCAATTAACCTGCATAGCCTCAAGTATCCACAGATTATCAGCTTGGGCATGCACATGTACTCTGTGTTGTGTATGTATGAAACAAAAATATTATCATACATTAATTACAATGTTGGTTCATTCACTGAAAATAACTGCCTAATATCAATACTGGCAAAAAAGGCTTTTTTTCGTGAATCAAACTCCAGCAATACATTTTTTTTTATTAACACTCCAAAACATCCAGCTGAGTCACAGGTAAGTGTGTACATGTATGCACAGGTCTGCAAGCTAATAATGCAGATGATTATGAATGCACATATATTCTAGCTGTCAATCCTGTACAAACACAAAGACACGCATCTATCTATCCTAACAAGGTAGTATGGTAAAACCCTACAAACACACAACCCTATACATGGGTCTGTGTCCCCTGTTCTCACTGTGGGACTTTGGTGACAATATGCCATCAACAATAATTATGAGACCTTTAGTGGAGTGATATGTTTATCTAAGAACAAAACTGATACATTTGTTGAAGACGAAAAGTCATCCTTCAATGTCAATTGGTGGGCAAGTCTGAACAACACAGATGCGAAAGGTTGGTTGTTTACCCAGTGCACTCTGGTTTCCTCCAAAACTTTACCTCATGGCAGGAATTACATGGTAATAGAAACATCTAAAACGTGAATGTCATGAAAAAACAAATGAGTGAGTGAGTGGTTCAGGTATAATATCGTACTTAACAATGTTTCAGTCATATGACGATGAGGAGTCCTTCTTGTGTGTGCAAAGAGTTTGTCTTCTTGTGGCAGGGCGAGTCCATGCTGCCAAAGGGCTGCGGCACCTGAATATCACGCTGAAGACACCAGACATGACACCCCATCCAGTCACGACACCCAACCCAGTCACAAGAAGAAGAAGAAGAAGAATAAAACAATTTGTACTTAAAAGATTTAAATGTTTGATATAAACCTCTGTGTCCACGAATAAGACTGACATCATATTTAAGCGAAAAAATGTTTGCATATCATGGTGTTATAAAGCAATGAAATAAATGAATGTCCAAAACATTTGTACATTTCCAGGCACAAACAACCATGGTACGTGTACAATGCCAGGCTGTGCAACCATTAATGCTATGTCATGAACACAATATGAAGGGACCGTGTTTGGGATTAGTAACAGGCTAATATGTGTGTGTATATATATGCACTGTGGTATATGCCAAACTCTTTAACTGAAGGGCAGGACGTATCTTTGTAAAGACCAAGTGTGTAAAGTTCCTGGATGACTGGCCCACCTCAGCCTGTTTATAACTGGCCTGACCTTCACTCTGTCAGGGGTCAGTTCACAGCACAGACAAACACCCTCTGTACTGACCACATTTTCCTACCTGTCAATCAACCATCTCACAATTTTATTTCAAATTTGAAAACAGCAAATTTTCAAAGACATATTTCAAACAAGAAGAAGAACCCTATGCAATAAAATGAATTTTTTCAACCGCAGAAGAGCTAAAAATAAGGCACAGCAGGGTCAAAATGACCCACTGAGCTGTCCTTCAAAACTGGAGGATATTCCTGCAGTCTAGCCTCTGATGAACTCTGTGTTTACCACGTCTGCCATGTAAAGTCAACCCTGCAGAAATACAGGCATTTGTCTTCACCAAATGTGAATGATCACTTGTCTTGCTCAGACTGGGCACAAATGACATTCAAGATAAATATAAGTCTCCAATTATTCCACCCAACTTAGCCTTCCATTCCTGCCTTAGTGACAACTAACAACACTAGCCTCTGCATGCACTGCACATGTTGTGGTGCCTGGGCTCCTGAACCATACTATTTCTGTTTGACTAATCAATAGAGACTCCTCTTTCAGAAATTGGCAACTTGTTTTCTATTTGCTTGTACAGGTACATACCTTAGTATAAATGGCTGATTTGTTTTTTATAAACAGGAACTATGACCCTCGGACATCAAACAAACCGTTGGGGGGGGGGGGGTGTACCATTCAAAACAACAAAAGGTCTGGGTGAAAAAGTACTGAACTAAGCAGAGAGAAACTGCCAAGGGCCATGAGCTCAGCCACTGGTGCCTACAAGTTGGACTGGACAATTTTTGAACCATACACGAACTCATGCAGAAGTGACATTAATGCATGGTAAACAAACTTAAGAGTATTAAGGACATAGAACAATGTATAATAATGTCTTCAAATGACATTTTTCAGTCTAAGGTGAAGTACTGAATAATCTACAGGATTTCAGCAGAAATACATTTGTTCCTATGTACATGTGCCTGTAAACCAAATGATGAAACAATGACCTAAAATTTCATCTGCAACAAGATCTCACATTTTGTATGAGTAATATTATTCTTAGAAAGGCGTTTCTCAATTTCTTTGCAAGGCCGAGTGATATTCCAGCGTAAAAGTTTATTTGCATCTACATGTTAACGTAAATTTGCATCTCTTGGCAAAAGTTTCGGTTGCTTACCATACATGTATACCTAACTACATCAGATCTGTATAATACATCACAGGGGTAAAACACCTTGACAACAGTTTCAAAACAACTCCTATTTTTAGTGCAACCTGCACAAACTCATCCATCTGGCACAACCTACATACCTTCACAATACACAAAGGACGCCTTTCTGAAATTTACGAACAACAAATATGCAAATTTCTGTCGGTGTGGGTATAAAATGCAACAAAACATTTCAGTTGCCCTACCTTTACATGTAAATAGATCAATAATAACTCAACACAACAGCTTGCAGAGTGATTTTCAAATTCATGTTTGTATTATGATATGAAAATGGCTAATTTCTTGAGCACTCAGGGGAGATAGTATCACTCTGATCTGATGCCAGCCATGATAAACTGTGTTCACCTTCCACAGGGCTAAATGGCTCAAGTGATTTACACCTGCTCTGTGATATATGGAAGATGTAGCAGTCATCAATACAAGTTTACTGTACACAGCCACAGGCCAGCATATGTTTTCAACTATAAAGTACACATACCATGTAGTGACACCTTTATTCAAAATTTCTCATTGATTTGTTAACTGCATTTAGTGAGAATTGTATGACAAATTCAACAACAGCAATGTCATGAGGCTATACTTGTTAGTATAAATGTTATCATTAAGTAACATTCCGCTGCGTATGTTCCCTCGTTGCTAAAGGTACATCAGGTCAAAGACAGAGCGAAGGATCACCAAATTCATCGACATGTGATATGAAATCACATTTTCACACCTGTGTACGAGTGTCTGCAAATGCTATCTGCAGATTTCGGACATTGTGACCGACATATCCACAACGTTCAAAGGGATCAAATGTCCATGTAGTGTTGTGTGAAGCCTCTCAGTCTCTATGTGCTGACCTACATGTACGTGTGTTTCTAAACACTCCGTCACAATCATCCAGATGATGTACACTGCCATCACAACTTGTAACAGAATCAACTATGTACCAGCATGTTTGCCAACACTCATTTTCAGTGCATCATCATCATGACCGTTTTAGGAATGGAGTACCTGTGTTTTCTAATTCCATGCATTTCATGAATGTATACAAATAGTTGTATGATTCTATTCCTGGACAGGCAGATATGCTTCATCTTGGATCTGCTTTCAATTTGCAACAACATGTGTCATTCAATATTAACTGCACATAATTATATATATCCCTATCATATTTTAGCTATGTATATACATGTATATATATGTATATACTGTATGTGCATGTCAACTGGCAGGAGAGAGCTTTCAAGCTCACGCAAACCACATACATATATTACTATGTACAGATGTGCAATCATCCCATTAAAGGTTTTATTCACATTGGCATAAGTTAGGACATTTGACAGATTCAAACACAGCCTAATGGCTTCCCATAAGTCAGATGCCCCAGAAGCAACGCATTAACATGATTAAAAACAATTAATCAAATCCTTTGCCCCTTAATACACAAATCCAGACTCTAACAATGAAAGGAAGCAATTTTCTCATCAGCTAATTGAGATTATTACAACATAAGGTTACTCGAGGTTGTAATTAATTTTACATACATATATATTACCTACATTACATATATATACATATTTGTTTTGTTAAACGATAGTTTATTGACCTTGACTTACATGTAGATAAAACACACACTGAAATCTTTGTACATCTGTACTGGAAGACTCTCCCATAAGCAAGTCCACTGGCTAATTGAAAGGCCTAACATGACAGGTAACAGCAGACAAAAGAATTGCCCACAGCATTTGACACGAGATGGGTTTCAGATAAATTTACCAGATGCTACCCTATGCTTTGTCACTGTCATTTTTAGATTTTATAATGGCCACAGACTGTACACATAACATCAACCATGAGTACGCTGAACCTACTTTACATGACGACACTGTCCTCGGTGCATAACACATGGGTAATAGATTGTTACACATAAAAGCCTTTGCAGACTTATCCAATTTCCTAAGGGTTATTAGGAAACATCACTTAAGGGTTTGTCTACAGGTTCATATACATAACCATGTATCTTTGCATTGTTCCTAGATGAATGTTTTGGCCGCTACAACACACCAAGTACATGTTCAATCCCGCTCTTGGTCAGGGGCTATGTACATAACGTGTCACCAGGGTGTTGTTGTTGACAATGAGTGACCGATGACAGTCACTGACTCGTTTATGCAGTCTAACGTTCACTGAAGTCATCCATCCATCTGTGTACAAGCATCACATTGGGGGAAATTTCGTAAGTAACTTGTCAACTGCCAGTGGTTTACCCCACTCAAGTTTCCTCCACCAATAAAACCTACCACAACTGCATACATGGACGCCGATGTTAAAAACTCTTCAACGACAATCGAATAAATAACTGCATGTATGTATTCCAACTGAAGTTTGTCTACTCTTATATGTACATGTAACTACATTCCAGACAACACCAGTAACTTGTTTACTGTACTTGTGCATAGCTGTAGACCATGTGGAAAGTTCTGGCTGCTGTGTGGTACAGGTACGAACATACCTGTACATAATGTGCCATCAGCAATTTGTGTAACAAGAACCCAGACTCATGAGAAGGCATTTGGCAAGGTTAGGCTAAGAGCCAGATTTACGAGATACACCAAGATGTGCAATGAACAAAAACAGAAATGTAATCTCTAACCACTAGCAATGTTCAAAGCCAGGGCACTTAGCATGCATACATGTACTAAACGTTTACATATACTTACAATCTGAAACACTGCCTCATTGCACCACGGTTAAACGCCTGAAATGCAAATCACAATGTATGTATAGGTCATCAACAGACTTTAATAAAAACTGTGTTGGAATTACAAGACAAATTATTCACATGTCAAAATTCAATAAAAATCCTACCTCTCTGGATTTCCTATATTTCATTCATACTGATAAGCAATAGTGTTTCCTTTACAGGCTCTTCAAAACGGAAGACACAACAGGCGCAAAAACATTAAATTGTTCTAATAAATTTAACCGATCACTTCCTGGATCCATCCACTATTTTCAACTGTATCAAAATACATTTTTAACAGGATATCATAAAGTCTGTATCCTTTGCCTCTTTGCCTGGGATTTAGTATCACACCATTCAGACATCATCCTGTCAAACTCTTAGCTAGAACATGTATATCACATTTCTAAATTTGCACCCACATCTACCAAATCACAATGTGCAAAACTGCAGCCCTAATCTCCTACCTTTTCTTCCATCTTGATGACCACTTCATCCTTTGTCCAGGCTTTCTTCAGGGCATTGTATCTGTGTCTGATAACCGTCTCTGTGGGCAGGTTCTCAATGTGGAACACTGACCACGGGTCTTCCATGTTGCGCGCCCGTCGGATTGCAGAGAACCAGTGTTTCTTGTGGATGTTAAGGTTGGGCAACTTTTCCGCAGCAGCCAGAGCCCTTGACAGTCGTCTCTGCCGCAGGGACATGAGCATCTTTGGTTTCTGCTCCACTTTGTCGCTGTCACTGTCGCTGCGCTCCGACGACTCGTGCTCATTGTCGCCGTCCTCGTTGAGATCTGTTATGGGAAACAATATGATGTCATCGTCACTGTCACCAGACGCCGACATCTTTGCGATCCTAACTTTCCTCCACTTCCACGCTTGGCTGGATGTGAGTGGATGTTGCTTTGACTTTCTTTCTTAGCTTCCTTAATCTGGTGTCGTCAGAATCAACTGTCTTCCTGGAAAGCCACTCTGATTCGATGTAACCATGAAGGAATTATAACCTCTCAGTTGTGGAACTTGATGGGTCAAGTCAACAAAACCCTTTCACTAGCAGCGATATAAGAAACCCAGAACTGAATCTGCAAGGACAAAAATGAGGAAATGGCATTAATCTCCCTTGATTGTTTACCTCCCTTGAGTGTCAATACAACGCAGTTGCTTACAAACACAGTGAAAACATGTGCAACAGCTGTGAAATCCTGCAAAAAACGCTATGTACATGTATGCCATCTTGCACTCAAGCTTAGGATGTCAAAAATATGACCACAGACTTACGTCACAATTCAAAGAGCTGCTTGTCACTATTCCACATGTAATTCAAGACAAAGTCAATTATATATAATACCTACAATGTCAAAATAGGTTAAACACATAGTATCTGTAAGTGTTCCCATTCTTCTCACAATCAACTCAATCAAGGACCCCTTGTATAAACAAGACACGGAAACCTAACTGTACATGCAATCAGCTTGGCTGTAACTAGCTCTAGTGGGCTTACCCACAGATTATTATCTATAGAGAGGCTAAGCCCTAGATCCTTCCTACTGCCTGCAGCTGTATTTTGCCAACATACTGTGCTGTCCCTCTCGTTTGATGTTGGCGTCCATAAAACATTTATTTCTGTAGACCCACATGTCTAAGCTGTTCGTTGTTCTGTGTTGTCTGGTCACGCAGCCTCTAGTAAATGCACACGGGTGCAAAAATCCTCGATGGTAGATCTATTTCGAAAGTCATTCATGTTGACACCTACGTCATCGTTATGGGGACCTGGTAGTCAAGCACTTGGCTCTTGGTGGACTTCACCGATCGAGGTGGTGTTGTTTACTTCCATGTCTCGATCCCCCAAGATGATGATGTAGATGTCAACATGGCCAGACCAGTGCGAATGACTTTCGAAAGGGATCTTCCGTCGAGAAATTTTGTACCCGTGTGCACTTACTAGAGGCTGTGCAACCGAACAACACAGAACAACGAACAGCTTGGACATGTGTTTAAGTGTTTTAATGATGTCAACATCAAACTGAGAAGGGACAGCACTGAATGTTGGTAAAATACAGCTGCAGGCAGTAGGAAGCATCTAGGGCTCTACAGATAATAATCTATGGGTAAGCCCTCTAGAGCGAGGCTGTAACATACATGTATACAAGAATTTCTAAACAGGTTCTGTAAATCATGACATTCTCTCTGGGAGGAACTCTATGCCTGTTCACTACACTAAAGCTCTCATTAAAAGCGATGTTTGGTTTACACAGCAAACCTGACAGACAGATCTTGCACTGATTCCTTCAATACTAAACCAAACCAGACACTACAGAATCCAACACCTCCGTCTGTCAATTTAGACCTGATTTACACCCGCCTGACAAGTCTGCGCAGAATCTTGTACCAGTTCTCAATTTGCAGATGTGATTGTGGTATTTCACCAGAACCCCTGCCATGTTGACATGCGGCTCTATTCAGACCTACTGGAGCAGGCCAAATCCAGGGTACAGGGTACATGTAGCTCCTATCAAACAAAACCTATTTTCAACGTACTGAACAATATCATACAAATGCCAAAAAAAAAAAGTTATTTAACTCTTCGAAGTACATGAACATAAATACTTTTGAGACTCTCAAGGAAGGACATTTACATGGACAAGCAAAACGGTGGCCACTAATTTGCAGCTAAATTTAAATATCCAGTCTAGAAATATTAAAATGTGATTCAGAAATACACTGAACATTTAATTCCACATTAGCCAGGTTTGCTGGCCCTTTATAGCATGTTCACTAACTACCACAAATAAACTTTCTTATTTTCATTCAAAACACAGGGAGCCACTGGAAATCTTTCCACAATATATGAACAAGGTGATATTAATTGTATGAAAATAGAGATGCAGTTTTTCTATTTTTTCTCCCCTAATACAAATGATGAAATAAGGAAAGTACATATTGCTGTAAAATGAAAAGCCCCTCGCTAAAGGAAAACAAATAACAGTGATGTCACTCACAATAACAGGGATATGACATGGAATGACACTTTCACTTTTATGTAACGTCATTCTACTGAACATCGCCTAACTACAGACTACATTTACACCGCAGATTTCACTTAACTGTGAAAAGGAACAGGATCTGTAAATAATGCACCTGCTACAGCCCTGAGGATTTATGTCTAACAAAGACTTCCCAGTGTCATGTAAAAATAGCCAGTAAACACATCTTTTTCTCTCTACTTTTGGCTGCTCGCTGTAGGGAAATTTCTGCATGAGAAGCAAAAATATCTCGGCTAAGGCAGGTAAAAACTCGCTGTAAAGCTCAGCTTATGGGTAAGGTCTATGATGGCATCATAGTGACCTTGACATTATAGTCCCACACAGCTGGACAGGTAAAAATGTGGGTCAAGTCTGGGGAACTGGACCAGGGGATAATAACAAGCCCCCAGGATGTCAACAGAATCGCTCATGTAGTCAGTCACAGGTGGCCTTCAACTGAAAAACTGTGCCCTCCAGTAATACACACAACTAGTGAGCGATTTATACTGCCAGGTCAACTGAATCAAACTTGATAATACCTGGTCTGAGCCAGATCAAGCTTGGCAATGACATCAGAACAGCCAGCTTATCGATAATCTTTTATAAACAGGAATTTAGGCTATTTAAGGGTTAAACAACTCAGATAAATGTTGACTGCGGTAATTATTAAGCTATAGTCCTGCACTACAGCCAACAGGCCAGGAAGTTACACATACATACCTGTGCTCTTACACTTTACAGCAGTGCATGCACAACTGTACTACAGTCATGTAGCTTTAGTATGCATTAGCAAAAGCAATGCGGTCACTAGTTCAAGTTCAACAAGCCATCGGGAAATGATACAAATCCCCTCTTCAGCTGTTCCCCACTAAGTAAGGTGCACATGTGGCATGACATACTTGTATTTCATGTTCTTGCAAACTTTTAAATTTGTTGACATTGAGTGAGGAATCTCAAACCAACATATCACCATAAATTACCATATCACATGACCTAGACGAAAAAAACTTATACTTTTAAGCTACTCATTAAGGTGTTTAATCCAGGCAAACCATAATCTATTGAATTTATTATATATGATAAATATTACATATTTTATTATATATGATTTAATACCAATATCCCCATCTTTGCATGCTGTGTGGGATGTGTCTTGGGACAACGGAAAAGATGTGACATGGGAAAGATGATACACTCTACATATCCCCACTACAGTTTGTGCACGTAGGTTGACCACTGGATAATGAAAACTGATACACTCCTTGGACATTTTAAACTCATTTAAATTCATGTATGAGTATATACTTCAGCTGATTCAGGCATGTCATATTTCAAAATAGCCTTCTGGAAATGAATTGGGGTTAGAGGCAAAGTTAAGAAGACTGTTTCACAGCAGACAAGCCTATTTTAAGTGAACACACTAAAAAAAAAAGCTTCATGCAGATTATGGGAACTCCATTCTCACAGCTAATCAATCACAAAACCTTTCCTGCAAAAACGCTGCAAGACATCAATAAAATGTTACACAAGCCACACATGAAACAAACCATACAGAAACACAAGAATGGGAAGTTCAATATGACTGACTTCACAAACGAATGCTGATTAAGGTACAGTATTTGTACATTTACAGGAAAGCAAAATGACACTAATTACTGAGTATGAAACTGTATGCTCTGTACCACAAAGGAAGGCCTAGAGGAAACCGGAAAACTGCACCCAGTCACTCCATTCGGTCCTAAGACTTGACAACTGAGTGGTGAAGGATTTCAACTACAGGATCTGAGCTGCACGTTCTGGGAATCATGACATAACATGCAGGTACCAGGATATTTACAAACCATGCATTCATAAAGATGCCCTGCAAACATGTACATACGGTTTCTGTGATTGTTGATGTATTGCTGTGTACACCTACATCTAGGTTGCAGGTTGTTGTTTTTATTTTTTAAATTTGAGACGTGTTTTGACATCACACTTTAGTCCACATACTCATACCTTAGAAGTACAGGTGTACTCTCCACATAAATTCCAAAACAAGTGAACTTGTAATGTACATGTATATGTACAAATACACAGAATTTATGTGGTTGGTGTTTTACTCTGCACTTCAGAATATTTCACTTATTTGATGGTCTACAAGTTTGTATGATGCAGAGCCAAACATCCGTAAATATCACCAAGTACATATGTCTGAAAACTTCATGTGAACTATACGGTAGATTCAAACACATGACCAGGTCAATGTCACCCGGGACAACCCACTGTAGAATGCAGCCTAGCTGAACCCATGTGCATTATAGGAAATTCCATTCATTAAATTTGTCATTTGCCAAAAAATGTTACAAAATGAATTAAAAAATCGTAAAACAGGAAAAGTTTTGTTTGTATTTTCCTACCCTACTAATCCATTCAAATACCTCTATGGCACTAACTGAAAGATACAGAATACATGTACAGGAACTTATATCTGTTGACAATATTAAAGACAAGACGATGAAAAATCCCCAAAACTGAATCTGATCTGTAACTTGTCTCTCTCACCACCTCACCCCACTCCCTGGCACTGTTAGGATAGTAATAAGCCACTCGTTTCTTCAAATAACAGAGAACAGTTTATAGTCTTTATACAAATTTTTGTAATTTATTCCATAATGAAGCTGCGCAATTTTTTGTACACTTCATGCATGTCGACAGACAAGAAATCACTAGTAGTTTTTTCCCCTCCAGTTATCATACTAAAAGGCTTCCTGTGTTTATCTACTCTACGAATTTTTTTACAACTTCGATACATATGCATGAATCCACTGATACATTTAGACATGTACTCATATTGATAGCTATATATATATGCTGGCAAAGAAAAGCAATTTCGGACTGACAGGAATTCATTAGCATACAGTACGTTTTACATTTAATAAATGAGAAAAACAAGTCTCCAGTCTTGCAGCTGGAGCCTGCCTGACACGCACAGTATGCACTATCCCATATGTCAGTGAACTGACCTGGATAAACATCTTCCTACCATGTCAGGTGAGCCCTTGTCACCTGGTGAAAATTCAGAATCAACACCTTCACGTGATCTAATTTACATACGCAACCCAATTTTGTTATTGATCTCACTGAAGTGTACAAGATGTCAGATTTCCTACATCACCATGCACTCCTTCCTAGCTAAGTCTGATACATGTAAATGACACACTTGTTACGTTTCATTCCCTGAATAATCTACTGAACAATTTCAAAGCAAAACTGCGATAGACAACTTAATTTACCCTGCCAAATTAATGAAATTCTCTGAAGACAGAGATGAAGCCCAGTTAATAACACATGAATGTAGACTCTTTTGTAAGTGTCACCTACATGAGCATATATTAGCATTCTATACTTGAAATGAAAAAAAATAGGTAGCATCAGAGGTAACACGGCCAAAAACTATACAGCACACTATACTTTTCTATTGAATAAGAATATTCAGATACTTCTGACTAAAATAAATGTAGCCAAATGTTCAAATTCTATGTTAGTCTTTTGCCCCACTTCCCATGTGTCACTGACCTCACGAGGATGTAACTGTTTTTCATCACAACGAATGCAATTGGTGTTGGTATAAAGCACGACTTGTGAACCAATAAACTGCCAAAAAAATTTCATCCAGAAAAATCGGTGACATCTAATATTATCAATGTTCCATAAAGCCCACCACAAAATCAAATTTATATTAAAAACTGAATTTCATTCAATGCAAAAAGGTCTTAAAAAAAATCTATAACAATATAGAGGTAGTTTTAAATGGCCTTTCCTGATGCTTCCTGATTTTTCTTCCTTTCTTGCTTTCTTCTGTTTCAAAGCACAATCCAAATATGCAATACGTAAAGACAATAACCTCTAACATGTGAATCACCGTTTTCTTTGAAACAAAGTTGGTTTATATGAACTTCATTTTGATGCTGAAATTTCTTCGTTCAGTGCCATTAGATGTATGTGAGAAGAAGTGTGTTTTAACAAATTCATCAAACTCTTTATCAGAATCAAACAAATTCTAAACTTTACTATTAATGTGTATGGTATCCAACTAGTTAATATGTTTAACTGTGGTCAACAGCCTGGAAAATCAACATAATCATGATTTATCTAATGGCTACAACGCTGAATGACACAAGGTAAAAGTTATTATGACTAAAAGCTACATGTACCCCAAGTGGAAGCCTCATGTA
The DNA here is from genome assembly GCA_016165875.1 of Acanthopleura granulata. Taxonomy (NCBI): domain Eukaryota; kingdom Metazoa; phylum Mollusca; class Polyplacophora; order Chitonida; family Chitonidae; genus Acanthopleura; species Acanthopleura granulata. Next base: position 11,006,939 of record JABBOT010000002.1, read on the forward strand.
GCACAACAGTTCAGGTACATAAATGTAAGCGACGGCTCAACTGATGCCACGATCAGCCGTCACCGGATGTCAGATCGTCAGGTACATTTAGATGACAAGTTGGTGGTTGCCCCTGCATGGATTATCACAGCTTTGATCTTTAATTAACGCATCTGCCAATCCCTTAGCTGTGTGAAACTGCTAATGTACTTAACACAGGGACATATAATTATCACTATACAGACATTGTAATAGGGACATGTATCATGGGCACTGATATAAAGCATGCTCAGCTTTGTTAAACAAGTATTTCTTGAACTACACCTATATGTGATGTTGACCTAAGCCAATACGTTTCAGGTTCAAAGCAAAATGTACATATACAAACATGTAGAACTTGCTTATATTTATCTAGGCTGTCCTTCCTTTTATCACATAACTTAATACTATACTTGTCCATGTACCAGTAATGCATTATTTATGACTTTTTAAACAAAAACTATACTTCATTACATTTAAGGAATATTTACTGAATTACACACGCTGTATTTCAAGTCAATATTGAAAATCAAATATGGTTATGAAGTATGTACATTAAATGAAAAGTTCCCAAAAGTTCTCTTTCTAAACTTGTTACTTCTTCAGACGGATACAACATTAAAATGAAAGACTCATTTTGACCTGCAGGAAGACGCCAAAGATTTACATCAATTTGCTTTTGCAACAGCAGCTTCCAGCCAGTTTTTAGCCAAAAAACATAAAATCATTTTTTTCACTTGTCTGTCACTATTCATTTGCCGTGAACAGCTGCACTTGCTTAATTTAACTACTGCACTGAAACAGGATGTTCAGTATCCACCTGAACAAAGCCTCATACACCTCGCAGGGTGAACTCCTGAAAATGGGTCAGTGACGTAGTGGCTTGCTTTGTGTATGTGCACATGCTATTCTGTACTAGTCTACCAGACCCATCACACGTACACCAAACAGTTTGGGATTGCGAAACGCCACACAAAACCAGTCATCTGTGGCGTGTTTGTTTTAAACACTTACAAAAAAGTAACAAAACATCATTTTCTTCAGACAATTAAGGTATATATGTAGTTGTCGACATACTGGACCTCGAACACAATAATCATTAAGAACGCTGCACTTACCTTTCTGAAGAAGTCAACATGAATGATAGAGAAGTGAGGTCAGATATTGCAGCCAGCTCTTCTCAGTCTTGACCTTTTCATAAGTAGCCTAAATGGTCAAGAGGTCACAGCTATTACATGTATCAACACTGACCTAGGTCATACATGTAACTTGATAAACCATGTCCAGTATCACAGATGTGCATGTGTAGTGTACTGTACAATGAATTTTACTCAAAAATTCACAAAAAGTACATACTCCTGTGAGTGCTAATTTTGTTAAGCATAAACTACAATACATGTACCAGTACTGCTGTACATGTGGTGGGAATAAGAGCAGTGGAATTAATGTATTGTTACTGATATAAAAAAATACCAGCACATGTGAGACTGAGCTTAAGTGCACCAAGCTGGCCATGAAAAGCCAATAGATTTCTTTATGTTATATCAGAATATTTCTGACCTATGCCAGAAACAATGCATATAAAATCATTCCTTTGTTTTTCATCAGGGTGTGTAGTTCAAGCAGCTATGTATGATTAATGCATATAGATAAACTGTATCAAGATCGAGGACAATCACATTGTTAAGGCCAAAAGTAAAAAGTTGTTGTCTTAGGGGTAACAAGCCCACTTTATAAATTTGGGGTAGGTTTATTTCTTTTTTTATTTCTTAATTGATCTAAAAATGGACTTGTGGGAATAACATGTGAAAATTATTCCAGATAATTCATTGTCGAATTCACCTCTGAAAATCTGAATTAGCCTTTGAGTTAATTTCCAGGTTAATTAATATAGAATTACAATTCAAATTTGGTGAATGGCATCCCAACTGCAAAAAGCTTTGAAAAAAAATGGGGAAAAAAATCACATCTGTGTGATGTGGTTTACATCACACATCATAGGTTTACCCTAAACATACAATTTTTAATTCATGCCTAAACCCCACAAGACTGAACTATATTATGCATGAAAGGTTACATAAAATACATTCACACACGTACAGTATATATACTTCCTTGACCATGCAATTTCCTTATTAATGTTCACTCATTTTGGATATAATAGAGGCAGATCAAACAAATTAAAAATGTATAATATGTTCTATTTCCACAAGATGGATGCCAACTTTCCCTTGGAAGACTGACGGGCAGGTCACAACATGTATCTTCATCGGCATGTTTACATTAAAATGTACCCGGCAACACAGAGTTCAGACTGCTGTCGCTGACCTCAGTCAGTTAACAGATAAATGATGCCGTTACAAATAGCCTGTGCAAGATCTGCATTTGAACATGTTCAGTGAACATTATCCATTTGGAAATCAATGCATCCCAATGGAGCACACAACAATTATGATTCTAACAAATCTTCATTTCACCAGAACTATAAAGGTTATTTTGACGGGATCTTTTTGAGCTGCCCAAATCTACCACTGCTACACAATGTACTCAATGTAGTTATTGCATATATCTACAGTTTCATGCCACAGCCTTGAACCAGTTTCAAACACAGTTTGCTAACAAATGACATGGCATCATTACTACATTATACTCATTACGATAGCCCGAGACCACGGTCTAAGGGTGGCGTATATATACTGATAAGCGGGGACCGCTGGCCACCCTTAGCACGAGGGTTATGTGGACCCGATTTAGGTATAAAGCTTGTAAATAGCTACTGCCTCGTTCAATTCCGGTGCATGCGTGTTAGATTGTTCCTGAATACACATAAAGCACAACTTTACATCACTATTCTCCTGTAAATTTTAGCCAAAGTCGAAAAGTCGGTCATATGTAGCAGGTCACCACGCATTACCATGTTTTTAAAATGTGTCAGCTCGACGTGCATGCACGCCAGCGGTTGACCTTTCGGTGACATCTTGAAATTTACATCCATACTAAACAAATCTACACCATCATTCAATTTGCATCAACCATGGATGCACATGTACAGAGAGCAACAACACGGTTTATTAGATCAAGTTGTCGACAACCCATTTGGGCATAAGTCATAAATGTGAATTATCTTCAATTTACTGGTTGTAAAGGATACAGAATATGAAAAAAATTGAACATAGTGAACATAGTTTATCTCAGTTTTACCCAGCTCATGCATGTCTTGGTTCACTTTGCATGGATTTTCGTAGCACTGAGTTTCTGCGCGCCGAGATCTTTTTTCATACCACTATTTTAACCTGTGTAGCTCCTTGGCTGTGATCTACACCTAACCCCATATAACAGATCACAGCCGAGATCCTTGATTATCATTACGACATCTGGTGAAATGCTTAAAGGTGATCACTGGATCAATGACAGTCAATGTGAATGTTTTCAATTACCTATATATATAGTTTACATTCACTTTTTCTATGTTTATTAATTGAGTTTGCTTCAACTACAGAGATACCAACCAACCCCACCCCTCACCCCCGAAGTTAGTAAATCAGGCCTAATATAAACAGAACCGACATGCCATTCTGATACAAATGCACCGTTAACATTACAAACAAACGGCATCTATTTACCGCCACTCGGACTTCATCAGGACATGACACAGAACAAATCATGCACGCTCTGTGACTGACAACATCAAGTTTGTAAACATGGGTCAATGATGTACTCTATGTTTATTCTTACTTCACCAAAACACAACGTCTTTAGATGTTGTCATAAATTTTTTGGAAAAACACTGTCTCTTAACACTGAACTTGAAAGCTACGGCAGAATCGCCCACGCTAACCATGCTGATGTCATTTCAAAACATTTGTGTGTCACCATAATTTATGTTAAAAACTTTGAAGTGAGGCTAAAATACAGGCTTGTTTCGCCGTGCCTCATACTAAGCATATTTACTCCATTTAAGTATGCTAAAGAAACAATCGGTACTTGCCTCATAAAGAGAACAGAGGCCTTGGAATCCATGCCGAACACCAATCCACCTCTTCCACGTTTCTCCATTCCTCCTTGTTTACGCCGACTGTTGGTAATGATGTCAACGCGCATGCGCTTGATACACCATCAGGGTCTTCGGGTCACCAAGGTAGCCGGGTCATATCTTACCGTAAACTTCCACAAAAACTACTCGTCGGTGTTGACATTTGCCATAGTGGTATTTGAAGGGCAGAGCGAGTTTTCCTATCGGATAATGCATATGTAATTTAGAGTACGAATGCTAAATCATAACTGAAGAACTGTAGTGATCGGGCACCTGTCTGCAATTGAAGATATTTTCAGAATTTCATGAAGATCTGGTAACCCCCCCCCCAAAATAAAATAAAAAAGTATAAAAAAAATAAATAAATAAAAAAATTGAAAGGAAACAAAAAAAAAAGAAAGACATTATAGATGATTCCATGTACAGGCGCTCTACGTGCACCGGTACATTGCCAATGACCTGTGAAGTTGTAAATACAATAAGGAAGTATGCTACGACATGTAGGCTTAAAAGTAGCATGATGGGTCTTCCCATCAGGTCTTATATATATTTTAAAGCCTGTGTCTGGATATACGTTTACGTGCATTTATTAGAACCTGGAGCAGCTTGCAGATCAGTTCATGTATACAGAGGATGAATATCCAGTTATCGACATCTGGTAGGCCTGTAGATCTGTGATTGTTTTTCGGATGTGCCAAATATGGCTGACAGGAAGAGAAGGTCATCGGCCCAGGAGAGGATACGTGGGGGCTTTAACAGCTGTCGGTCAAATGTCTAACCTTACAAATTTTCTGTCAGAGAGACCAGTCAAAGTTTAAAAAAAAACCTGAAACGTACCGTCACATCTGCCTTCGCTGTTGATGTGCAATACTTCTGTGCATGCACGCAATTAAAACTACATGCAGTGCATTGCGAAATTTTATGTATTTATTTATTTCATTGGTGTTTTATCCGCCGTACCCAAGAGTATTTCACGATATGACAAAGGCCAGCATTACGGTGGGAGGACAACGGGCAAAGCCCAAGTGAAATTCACAACCATCTGCAGACTGCTGACAGACCTAGGCCTATGTGAATTTCCCCGTATGCAACTGGAGAGGAAGTCCACCAAACTGGGCTTGAACTCAGAACGACCGCAGCTCCAGACTCACTGTGCTGATAACCAGAACAATGAAGGTCCACCAAAGGACGGTTCTATTGGCAGGCATTTAAAAAAAAAACATACTTCATAGAGGTGTGGGTTTATTAACGACATGGACAAGTGCTTGGCAAGAAAAATAGCAGGTGGAGGTTACTAGCTGTACCACTCCGTTCGTGTTGGTGAACACAAGTCACGAGATCTCGGAACTGGGTCTGCACACAAATGTGAGCAATATGCGCTAGGGCAGGCAACTTCTAAAACAGAACCAAACGTGAAAAAAAATAACCTGACAATGCACAACTTCAGGTTCTTTTGAACACTCTGTGTGAGTTTGAGAATCCTATGCCCAATAGTTGCCGAGATATGCTCTGCACAAAATCTACAAATATGGTCAATGGCAGATAACTCGTAATATAGATCGAAAGGTTACATTACCAGATAGTGCAAAACTTCAATTCATCTTGCGCAGTTTGTGTGAGTTTGAGAATCCCATGTGTCATAGTTGTCAAGATATGCTCCGCACATAGCTGAACGGGACGGACGCACGGAAAGGGCGATCGCTATATTTCCCTCTTTTAATGATGGCGGGGACATAATAAGTAAATAAAATTTATGCATGGCAACAGGGTAAGCACATATATGTACCGAGAGCTATATAGATGTAACTATATGATATTTTAAGAAAATATGTACATGCAGAAATTACTCTCTATAAATTATAACATTTAAAACACTGACTTGCCGACGCACTATGTACCTACAGAACAGCATTTTGATTGACAGATGCATGTATCGAATATATAGAAGATATTACATTCTGCCGACAGGACCTTTTCTTAACAACATAGGAACTAACATAGATTTCACACTGTATATCATTAACACATATATGTGTAGCAATTGCTTGTGAGAGTGCAAGTATATGATGTATGCACATGCTGAGTAAATCAGCACTTTGTCCAATTGCGGGTATTTTTTTTTTTTTTGGATTGTATTTTAATAATTATATGTAGAGATAAGAGATATCGTGTAGAGGACATTCAGCATCAAACACTTTAAAGTCTGTTTTTAATGCTTGAACTCACGTTTTCGGATTGCAATCTATTTGTAGGCCTAAGTTAAAGGAGTAGTACGATTACAAAGTTAACTGGAAACAATTCAAATGATATTTCCGGAATCAATTCCGACGAAGAAAGCAATATAATGGATTAAATTTAGATTTATACCTCACTGTACTAAATATGCATACAAAGCGGCGGGACTGTATTGTACAGCAGGGGTCGGAAGTCGGCACAACATGATGAATAATAGGCCTATTACTGCTCTGATGTAATCACCGCAAAAACATGATCAGTTCTCTACAGTAATTTGGGGATTCGTTTCATGTGCCGTGTTAAGTATATCAGAACACCTAAACACTTGTTGCAAACAAATAAAGTAAACTGGCTCACACACATGTATTTAGACCTCATATTGGGGTCCCTGCACGTGTAGACATAAATAGCAGTTCTGGTGTAAGTTTTTTAACAGAAGTTTATATAGTTACTTAAACTTAACTGAAATAAACAGTAGCTTAAGTATTAATTTCATAAATTCTGTGTTTCAGGGTATTTCTTCATGTACTTATTGAGCGTGTGCAACGCACAGATTATGTTATTACACGCATGTATACATGTACATGCAACATTGGGCTTTATAGTCATGAGAAGCCGTACGAACTGAAGATATCTTGTTGATATGTATAGCCCAAGCCTTAATCAGTTTCTATCCAGATGCACGTCATCAGTGTACTGCTACCGCACACTTCATTAAGCATGTGGAGTGGGGGATGGGGGATGTCCAGGTGCACCCTGCGTGGCCGAGGTAGCGCGCTAGCTTATGCCAAAATGACACGGGGCTCTCGTGCCAATGCGTCCTAATAGAGGTCAAGCCCATCCCATGCTGGCCTCCTCTCCGACCTTACGTGGGAAAGTCTGGCAGCAACCTGCATGCATGATGATGCGTCCGACGGAACACCGCGTAATGATTTAATCGTTGACTTGATTGGGGTATTACGGCCTATTGAAGAATATTGTTGAAACCCACCATTAGTGTACCGTAAGAGATATAGGCTTACACATGAATACATCTATAGGTCTGTGAGTACGCATGAAGAGTATAACGAAGACCCGTCTTTTTATGTTTACTGCATGGCGCAATCGTAACATATACGTAGATGTTTCGGGCTTGCTCTTTTTTGTTGTTTTTTTTAAATTAAATGGTTCTGCGCTGGCGTATAGTGGGTATAGTGCGTCTGTCTGGTAAATACTTTAATACAGGTAATTTTGGCACTATACATAATGGAAGCCGATAGCGGCCATCCGTGCTTTCGTTCTTTCTAGTGATTATTTAGACCAGAAAATAATGCGAAAAGACGAATCAACGAAAGGAGGAAAAGACCGAAGCAACCAAAGTGCTAGATTCCACCAAAGGACGAACGGATGAGGTTTAGTGGAATATAGCACTTTCGTTGTTTCGCTCCTTACATGAAGCAAAGCTCGAAAGAACAGAAGGGCGAAACAAAAGTACGAAAGGGCGAGGGGAAAGTATAAAACAGGGAGATGACAAAACCTCGTTGCTTTGCCTCGCTCTTTCTTACTTTCGACTCGCCCTTTCGTACTTCTGTTTTGTCCTCTCGTACTTTTGCCTCGCACTTTTGTCTCATCCTTTCGTTGTTTCGTCCTTTCGCATTATCTTCTGGTCTAAAAAATCACTAGAAAGGACGAAAGCACGGATGGCTGCTATCGGCTTCCATATTGTATAGTACACCCTGATTTTCACTCATTGTGATACGGTGCCAGTGCAATGACCGAGTCTATATAGGCTTCGGTATTGCGTTCCATGAGACAAGAGAGTAAGTGTACACATGGGCATTGGATCGGGCCGGCTTCCTGTATCAACCGTCGTGATTTGACAGAAGTAATGTTGAAAGCGACGTAAGATTCAATGCAATATCAGTGAAACGAGATTACTTCAGTGATTGGCCAATATATACTTCTGTCAGTATCTCGCATCTATAGGCCTATAGGAGGATAAAAACTGACGTGTTGGTAAAGACCTCAAATTTGCACCTCGATCTCCGCAAGTATACTCATATACATGCATAGATCACGCATTCATTGTACATGTAAAACAAATACGACAATTCAGGCGAGAGCTTGACACGAACTTGCGACTCCATCAAGAAGGTTTTAATCTGTGGTCATCCGATATCTACAGCTTCGCAAGCGAAGACCCCACATATATCTACATGAAAACAGAAAACAGCTGAACAGATCGTGTTTCCCGAGAATCGAAATTTAAGTGCTTTGTGCTGTAGTGATAAAGAATACAACTGTAGCCCTACTTTGAGATAAAGACCATAACAGATACATGAGCCATCAAACGTAATGAGATACACTGCAGGGCCTATACATGTGTAGCCTATACGTCACAACATAAACCAGGTATACATCATATCAAATCGACATTATAGTATAGTCTACTCTCGATGCAGATTAAAAGCATTTTCACGATGGAAACAAAAGCTCTAAAGGAATTTATTTATTTATGTATTTATTCGATTGGGGTTTTACGCCGTACTGAAACAATTCTTCATTTATACGACGACGGCCTGCATTGTGGTGGAAGGAAGCCGACAGAGTCCGGGGGAAACCCGCGACCACATCCGCAGGTTGATGGCGGACCTTCACACGTACAGCAGGAGAGAAAGCCAGCCTGAGCTGGACTTGAACTCACAGCGACAGCATTGATGAGAGGGTCGTGGGCCATTGCGGTTCTCTAGCGCCCTAACCAAAGGAGCCATGCCCCACTCCTCTGCAGGAATTAAGTGAAAACGCATTTGGGGAATTAGATCCTGTTCCATCATCGGAAAAAACTTCGTTGTGAATGCATTGTGGATGCTAATCAACGCTGACCGAAAAATTATCTTTGAAAGGCCATACGCAATATAAACATGTATATAACATATACTAAGTTAAAATATAACCCACAACATATGTCCATGTGTCGCAGTGTGCTGTACTGACTTGAGTAAACTGAAACATGCCTAACATCACTGGAAACTGTTGACTATTTCTGCTTCCTGGTATGTAAGTATCTTCCGTTACAATTAGGCCTATATCAATTTACAACAGATTGCATGTGAGGATAATTCTATAGATAAAACTAGTCTTTAAAAACTAACTTTGGATTTTTTCACCAGTTGACGGCCTGAACTGTGACTTAGATGTTCAGCTTAGGCTACTATTTCGACAAGAGACTCGCAATGATTGTAACTGCAGATAACCGCAATGTATATACAGGTTTTTATCTCGTTGTCTAACGTTGTCCTGTCGCATCTGCCTCGTTCTTTGAGCTTGGCTGATATATGACAAGCCGACCACAGACAACTCGAGGTGATACACACTGTTGTGATAATCTGTGCATGTCTGTACAGGGACATATCGATTTTGCATGAGAGATGTACATCACTGTTTAATATTTACGTCATTTTTCTTACAAAAAGATGTTGAAGCTATGTTGGTCTATATAAAAAAGCTCTATTTTAGTATCTATATATTATATATTAGGTAACAAATAAAAAATGAAAATGTGTAAGTTTCAGCCCATATACATTGTTCCCCTCAAACGACGACCAGCAGGCAAGACAACTTGGATCGACCCCAGTCACCTTCTTGCTGGATTGAAGAGGCAGAAAATTTAAAATTGCCTATCGACAGGAACTAATTTCTCGTATAATTGACGTGGTTGGCCAAGCTTACTAGTGGAACGACTGGTTCCAACCAATCCCAAACAACGGGCGCTTAATTTCTTTTAACATACACGGTCTTCTGTTAACGACATATTCATACTTTCCCATTTAGACCTTAAAGATCCCGGAAGGGACCACCGTTCCTTGCTACATACCTGACAATTCTCTTGACATAAAGCCTCAGCCGAAGCATGTGCCAAGAGCTTGACTCGAGCTCGGGGCTCCATTGATCATGCAAAGGCCTGTCAGTAGCGTGCATCGTGCCAGCGATGCTCACAAACAAATTTAGAATAACGATTTATTTATTTATTTGTTTCGTGTTTTGCACCGCACTCAAGAATATTCCACTTATACGACGGCGACCAGCATTATGGTGGGAGAAAACCGGGCAGAACCTGGGAGAAGCCCACGGCGATCCGCAGGTTGCTAGCAGACGTTCCCAAGGAGAGGAAACCAGCATGAGCTGGGTTTGAATTCACAGTGACCGCATTGGTGGGAGGCTTCTGAGTCATTACGCTGTCTTATCGCGCTAACCAACTGAACCACGGAGGCCCCTTGCCTAATGAATTAGACGTTGCATGCTACCGATACAGCCTCTAATTCATTAGGCTAAAACAAATTATACGCACTACTTGGGAGCCGGACAGATGCCTGCATTTATAGGCCTATATACATGTGTAAACACTGTTTCATTGTCGAAGACATCAGTACACGGGGCTCAAAAGGTATAGGCCTACATACATGTATAAAGGTGTGCATTCTTTCGATAATGTATAATGGTATTTCGATAGTTTTTCGTTCCAAACGTTCGTGTGGTAATGAAATTTCATATGACATAGGTGGCAGAATCGCCCGAATATATATATATGAATTTGTCCGATGAACAAAAATACCTACATAAAATTTACTGGCTTGACTTCGTGTAGCCGAGAGAAAACATTTGCTTGCCGATTTATGCATGACCTAAAAACCCTAGTGTGCCAACTTTCGCACGGCTGTGGTTCCGTTGAGATAGGCATACTTTTCCTTGTTGTAGTGTCTGCTTAAATGCCACGTATTATGTACCTTGTTAAAGGGACTACCTATCGGAGGATTCTTCCACCTACCGATAATAACAAAATTAATACACGTCTGCTGCCATATCTGATGTTTTCGACAAGTCGGTAAACATCCAACCGTGAATGGAGTACAACAATCAGCAGTTCTTGTAATCAGCGACTTATGGCTTCTGTGTATACACTGTACTCTAGTCCTACAGTGCGCACGTTTTGCACCTATACACGTCGGTCAATAATGTTAATACATTTGGCCTCGTTTATCCTCCGAACCGCACATGGTCCATTACACCTGAAGCCAGTATAATAGATTCCCGACTTCACAAACCATGTATGGCACCCTGAAAGGTATTCAGCTACTGTATATGGATAACCCCACAAATGTATAGCACTTTCTCTTGTGCGGAAAGTGCGGAACTAAGAGTACGTTAAATCGTCCAAGAGAGAAATCGTCCATGACAAGATAAATCGTCCAAGAAAGTAAATCAAAATGGTCCTTGCAGGATTAACAACTACATCGCACATCTTCTTGGTGGCCTGTAATTTATTTATTCTTGGTTGCGGGACATACTTGACAGACTTTCTTCCTCCAGTCTACTGGTTTAGTAAAATTTGGAGAAGTCCATGTCCGTGGTGAAACATTCATAGGAATACTTTTAAGGTCTTAGATTAACACCTAAAAAGGCACGTGCTTAAATTGAACTGAACATATACCTGCATTCAAGTAAATGAAAGTCCAAAAAAAAACTCATTGATGAGTAAATCCAGTTTGGGATCTGAAATTACTGCCGAAGTACCGGATGTACACTGTATGTACACTGCACTGAACGTCTCTCAAGTTATCATATTGTCGTAAACTGCCATGTACCCTATAATGATGCTATGATATATGCATGTCAGATGTACAGGTAGACTGTCACAAGTTTTCTGTAGGCTACAAAGCTGTTCCTGTAATAAATATCCGAGAAACACATTTCACATGTAGCCATTATAACCAAGGACAATATGTGACAACATCTTGCTCAATTTGCCGAAATTTCTTGGACGGTTTTGACCTGCATCCAGTATTGCTTGGGTTTGATGTCTGGACCACGTAAATTTTACCCACTATGCCACTGTACATGTAGCAGTCACAAAGGTCTTTTCCGTGTTCTTTCGTGCGCTGAGATGAGGATTGGGAGGAAAGGACAGGAAACTACCCTACACATGTACCTCGTGATAATGTGTTATGGCCATATCACAACATGGGTACCACAAAAGCTGTCCTCACGGCAACATGTTGTTAATGACACCACGAAGGACAGACTGCAATCCCTACTAGTGCACGCACTCACTCACTCACCCACAAGTCCCGGTGGTGCTTACTATCCCAGAGGAATGGTATATCTACAATATGCAATTGGCCTTGAGTGAGCATGACGATACAGTCCACAGATCAAAGTGCCCAAGATCAAGAGGATAACATGACTAATCCTGATTATTTATTTAATTGGTGTTTATTGCCATATTGGGAGAAAATCAATTCCTTTCCCCAGCTAAGAGATCAACCTTTTGACTTTGGTTGGATTTCAGCGTGCAAAATCTCACTTCTACAACGTCTGCTTTGAGCCACATTTATAAAAATACAGTTACAAACCGTATATATTAACACCGCATTCAGTGTTGCATTATTATTTACTTCGCACAAGAAAAATGTTCTTTACAGTGAGTGAGGACTGTGATATTACAAATACTCAAGTTCAGTAAGCTTAGCTCGCAGTGATTTTATCACCATACAAAGACTTGAACATAAACAGTGAAAAGCCTGTAAATGATACTCAGTAGTGCTGTAATGCCAAAAATGAATAAAAGTGTCAAAAAAAATGATCCACAAAACATACCACGTCGTTTTATACCGAACTCTTCACACTGTTAGCAAGTCAAATTAGGTTTTAATAAAACTGTACTCAGATTGCATGCTTTCGGAACATTTTCTCTTCTGCTAAACATCAAGTAGATAAAGTTAATTTATGACAAAAAAATAAATTAAGGATGCAAACTTGAGACAACAGAAATGCCCAGAAGTATAATCTAATGACCTCAATGTAATAATATGAAGATGGGCAGTGTTTCTTTGGCGTTATCGCTTTTTTAATGCAGATGCACTGCACCATATCCACACTGTTAACCATACATTTGCAGGTAGCATATAAAACTGAATAAAGATGGACTATTTAAAGATAGGATGGCATTGTCCACTCCATGGCCCTTGCCTTGCCAGAATTTTACCAAGACACAATATCCCATGTCACCAAATGACAACAAAATGTGATGCATTGAAGATAAAATCCACGACAATATGCCACTGATAGAATCTGTAGTTATCCCATCCTTTTCTCCCCACCCAGTCTTTCAAACTGATTTGCAGGTATAAATCTGTTAAAAAAAAAAAGAAAAAGTATTAGGTATAATTTAAAATCAAGCAAATATTTATTTATTGTTTTAAATAGCTGTCCTCAAGAATATTTCACTTATATGACAGGGGCCAACATTAAGCTGGGGTGAAACGAGGCAGAGCCCAGGGAAACCCATGACCATCTGCAGGTTGATGGTGGACCTTCACTCATGTTTTACGGAATATCATGTGACCATGTATTGACCAATGGAAACTAAGTATTACCCTGTGAGCTATAATGATACAGTATACATGTACTTTGTGAGTGTGATGCAGCTATGACCAGGTATGCTATTGTTGCAAATCAAGTTTGGCAGGATATCATTGTGGCCATGTACTGACGTATGAAAACCAAGAATCACCATGAGGTATAATATCAACTATGAGGAGTGTTAGTGCTTACTGGTGCTAGAGTCAAGTCAGCATCTGTAAGAAGAAATGAGCTCATCTAGTCCTCCTCTGCTGGGTCTCTGGCCTGGACGACTTTTGATGACCCATCTGAAGCACAAAGTTCATTTTTATATTTTATTTATTTATCCTATTTACTGAAAAGGCCCTTTTATTGAGGCACATATTAATCATAAAATATTAGTTTTGCTGTTTAAATTTCCATTTTTCCAGTATCTGCCATGTAAACCTCAAAAGACATATGTAAGATGAATAGAAATGTCATAATCTTGCTAAAAGAATAACTTAGTCAAGGATGCAAGTTCAGATCACATATATTTATTTATTTATTTGATCGGTGTTTATTGCATACTCAAGAATATTTCCCTTATACAACGGCAGCCAGCATTATGGTGGGAGGAAACTGGGCAGAGCCCAGAGAAACCTATGGCCATCTGCAGGTTGCTGGCAGACCTTCCCACGAACGGCCGGAGAGGAAGCAGGTCACATATTGTATTTGCACAGAACGTGGACTACCTGTAGACACTGGACTTCCTACATAAGTTTCCGTTTATAAATGATGTTGCCTTACTGAGCTCCAACAGGGGCTGTGCGTCATGACGGACAAAAGGTTTTATGAACGGTGTAACTGTTTAATGAACTACATGTGTGTTGCAAACTTCTATATACCCTAATTCTTCTAATTTTTGACAGATATCAGTACAGCTGATAGCCAAAAATTACATTTCTCTCCCAGTTTTTCCATGAAGCTATGAATACATTGTTCATTAGATGGACTAACCATGTGAGAAAAGAGAACCCGTGCATTCCAGTTTCGTTGGCTAAAAAGGGCAGACCAAGTATCCCAAAGAATTAGGGTCCTACAGCACCATACAACACAGGGTAAATTAACACCAATTAAAATTTATATTATAACTATAGCGTAACACTTCTTTTGGATACTTTTAACCTGCTCAAATTGACAGCATTTGAAAATCTATAAGTTTGCTATCACAATCAAAATATTATGTATGAACTGGATGATTTCAAAGTAGTTTGACAAAGTCTCTGGTCAATGCAAAATCCTACCCCAACACTGAGCGGACAGCCTTTGAATCTTAGCCCATCCAACACAGTGACAGCTGCTTTGGCATCAGATTCATCGTAGAACTGCAACATAATAGAACATCAATCAACAGAAATCAAACAAGACATCAGCAGACAACACAACTTCCCCGACAGGTCGTAAGTCACCAAATCTGATGTATGCATGGAGTGCTTGTTTATATAAATACTGGCCTTATTTTTTGCCTTAAATGGAAAATGGACGAACAAAAAAGCACCATTTCAGATACAACCAAGGCAGAGTAAAAAATCTGAGATTTCAGAGAACTAGAACACTAGAGGTTTTATGCATCACAGATGAGGAAAAACAGAGCACAACAAATCATGACACTTAGCCTTATTTATTATGATGGGATTCTGGGCCAATGGCTGGGTCTAAAGGCTTCGAACTGCCTGGGAAATATAACAACTGTATTGTTGCCCTTTTATTCATATTATGATTTAACTGACATCACCCCCAAGAGAATGTTTTTTATAACATCTGCCCTCAAAATATGGCTGCAGATATATCTTTATCAAAACACCAGAACAAAATGAATACAAACATGCTCCCATATGTATGGATATGACAGAATCTGGCCTGATGTGATAATAAGAATAACTGTAGAGTCTTGTCAGAATGAATTACGTACACATGAAGTCACAATGACCCACTTACATTAATAAACTGATATTTTCTTCCTGACTGAAAGCGAACACGTTTGATTGGTTTATCCCCCTCATCACAGAGGCCAAAGCTCAGCAACTGCTTCATGAAAAACTTCTTCAGCTCCGTCTGCCAGCGAAAAAGAAAATCAGTTTTTACAGCTGCTAGATTCCTTCTTACAGATGATGTCTTTCTTTTTTCCAAGAAGATGAAAAATTTATATGTTCAAATGCATTACTTATTGTTCATTTATCACATGATATTATTACACTCAGGTCACAGACGGTTTCCAGGTTAAACCAATGTTGGATCAAAATTATCAAATTTCCTAAACTATTCAGTTTATTTTCTTTGATTGTTGTTGAAGGCGATACTTGACAATTTGTCACTCCTTCAATTGTGGTTAGTTTTTTTGAGGACTAAATTGCCAAACCTGGGGTATCCACTTACCTTTGGCAAATTACTTGCGAACTTCCCCCAGAAGTGACGTACCACATTCCACACCATATTGGTGAAACGTAATGATCTACAGACCGCGCAAATGCTGTCATATCAGCTTTGTTGGATGCTTATTATCACCAAGGACCCAGAAACATTCAGAAAGGGGAAATTTACAAATTACATGTGAATGGCCGATTGTTAACTTATCTGAACAGCAATCTGGCAGTGTAATTTGTAAACAAAATCTTCATCCAATTCCCATAATTTCAGAACATCTACATAAAGTAATAACATAATTCATATTTATCAATGGTTATTTAGTCAGTAAATACAGCTTACTCTTCCAATAGTAAATATCTTTCAAACCTTGAGTTAACCACATACAGGTTGACATTCCTGATCAGATACAGGTATGTGTACAACTTAAGTAACAGTACTCACAGGTTCGCAGTTGGGTACATTACCCACGTGTACATCAAACCCACTGTGGGTGTCCTCCTCCCTCTGGGCAGCTGGGCCGGACAAACAAGCAAAATCAATAAACTTACTTATTTCCAGTATTAAATTCTCTCTTTGAGTTATTGGTGTTTTACACTATACTTAAGAATACTTCACTTTATACAGCCAGCATTAAAGGAAAGGAGTAACTGACAAGATACCCACCCCTTTTGTTGTCCCTGTGTGGGGTGTAGGCTGGCTTTTTCTCCCGAAGCGCTCTGACTGGCTTATTTGAGGAGGGTTTACCTGCAGGAAGGCCTTCCTGAATACACACAAATTACACTCAGTCAGCATCAACAATGTTCATCCCAATGCTACATTACCTCTCATGCAAAAGATGGCTTTGTTTATTAGCCTAGTTTGGGTTTAACTTCACTTTCAACATAATTTTGATCCCAACAGGATGATGTTTCCTCGTAGTAAGGCTGGTCATGAGATTACTGTTCTTTCAGGTCTAACATATAACATCAGGGGCAAACTTTCAGCATGGGCAAAAACTCAATCTAAACAGGTCATCTGCATTTAAGAGGCTGATTCAAAGCTGATATGAAGTGTTTCTAGGCAGTACTGAAAGTCTAATAAAATTCTTGGTCGATGCACCTACCTTGACCTTGAGCACATGACCTTGATACATTGCTCCATTCAGTTCCTGAATAGCAGCTTTGGCATCTCTCTCATTATAGAACTGGAAGAAAAATTATGAAAAAACAAAAAAGAAATAACAAATAAAGTTTTCCAAACTGCGATAATCTAACAGGGTCTATTGCTTCTAAAGTTTCTGTTTGAGTATTAAGGTCATTGAAACCGATATAGCATCACCTATTGAATGATACATTGTCATGGTAGTCAAGTCAAATGTTGAGGAACTTCATGCCAGTGAACCCAAGTGTTTCGAACAACGTATTTCTTTGATACCAAATATTCTGTATCATAAACCAGTAACATGGCAACTCACAGAGCATTACAGACATTCAGGGGGATATGAATCAGAAATATTCTAAAAGTAATGCCTTGACATGTTGTTAAATAATAATAATAATAATAATAATAATAATACAATAATGCCAAGCTGGGCCAAGAAAAGCAAGCTATAAAATTGTTTTTTGATAGATAAGTTTTCCAGTTTTCCCTTCCACACAAACTGCAGGATCCACTTTGTCCTGCCCATCATTCTGACACACAGCTAACAAAGCAACAATTACACTGCTGCGTTTATGCCAGCCAAAGGACTTACCACAACAAACTGAAACACTCGGCCCACCTCGAATTTCAGGTGGGCAACAAGTCTGTCATTTATCCCACATAGTCCACGTCTGATGAACTCTCGCTCAATGAACTGCTGAAGTTCAATCTCCTGGAACAGCCCGTGAATTACATAATGAACATGAGGTGGCACAGTTTTCATGTTTATATTTGACAGCGTGTACAACTGTAGTGCTTATTCCACAAATTAACAGCAGAGTTTAAAGTAACTGAGTAGATGCAAGCAAGCTGCGTATTTGAATTTATTGCACGTCATTGCAAAAGCACTATACATCTAGTCACAATTCAAAGCTGTGCACACACACTTTATGTACAAATATCGTATAACGTGCATGTATATTTTGTTGTTCACTTAAACTGGGATCCTGCAGCACACCGATATCATTTAGCTGCACACTAACTTGTTACCTCTGACTGCTTCATGGCTTTAGGCAGATTTCCAAAATAGACCTCATGGCCTTTAGTAGGTAAGTCCTCTTCCACGGGCATAGGCTGAGGCAGGAATGCTGGAGTGGGTTGCATGAAGGAAGCTGCTGCTGGCACATAGGGGCAGTTCGCTTTATCACAGCATCAAAACAGAAAGGGAAAAATCTTGAAGCACAAGTACCAGTAATCTTGGGTAATTAACCAATGCATCTTAATGCAGAGTTACGTCCACAAGGTCACAAGAATGTCATTCAGATCTGACTATAAAGGTGTACAAAAAGTTGTGTGAGGTCACTGGCGACATATTGTCAATATGATCCATAAAGCCCACCTTACAATTCACACACTTAGCTGCTTTCAATTCTATCACAAAAAAAAAACAAACATGAAAAACAATAAGAAAATAAATAAAGGTATTTTCAGATACAGCTTTTTTTATTGCTGCCTTTCTACTGATGCTTAGTTTATTTTAATGATTCTGCTCCCTTGAAGATTATGCATTTATTGGCAAGGCACTTTTCAATTTACCTTGGTTGATCAGATTCTGTATGAAGGGAACACCTAAGTCTGGCATAGGCATGTCAATTGTGTTTGACATCATGGCTGGCATGTCCCTTGCGTTTGTTATGCTAGGCATCATGGGAGCCCCTAGCGGAGTGTTCTGTCCTGCCTACAACAGTCACCAGCAGACATTACATGAAGATTTCAACATTTTGAGCCTTTAAAAAAAGACAACTGAGTGATCAGATTAATGGATCAGTGGCCATGCCAAGCTGAATGAATGAATGGATGAGTATGGCTTACTGCCACTTCGCCAATATTTGAGCCATATTGTGGCACGTCAAGATCCATGCCACGAGGAAGATGGTTGCAGTCATACGACGGTGGTAAGTTTGATAGTGAGAGGAGACCACCGGAACTGGGCAATTATTATCCATCATGTGCAAGCCTTCTCCAGGGAACCTCATGTAAGACTACATGAAAAGGCTACAGCATCATTGAGAGCTTATAACCACAAAGGTCGGAATCTAGAAGAAGAATCTAGAAAACTGCTTGACTCAGGCTGGAATTTAACCAACAGTTTGTGTGTTTGAAGAGCTGAAACACAATCTTCACAAACACACCCACAACACAAATATGAGTGTCATTTATGTTCAAGTGTAGGGAGTATGTGCAACTTATAATGCACACACACATGTACATATATCTTGACACATATCAATCACAAATAATCTATGTCCATTATTGCTGTGTTTGTAAACAAACATTTTTAACATAAGAGACACAGAACAGAAACTTTTAACTTTACAGGAAACCTAGTACGATATAAAATAAACAAAGTACAGTGATGCATAAATAAACCATTATTCACTGGATGGATAGGTATACAACACTAGAAAATGAAAGCAAAAGTAGATGTGCCATTACCTGTATTTTCAGTTTTGAGCCTTTGAACATCACCCCATTTAGCTCTGCTATAGCAGAAATTGCAGCCGCTGCTGTACGAAACTGAAAACCCAAAACATATACATGGACCAGGCACTTTTACCCATAATCCTCTCCTCATGCTACTGAAATGGAATCTAAATGTGAGAAACTTCCTATGCCTGATTTCTGTCCAATACAATTTTTGCAACAGAATGACAGCACAAGCTAAGCTTACAACAAAAAGGCCTCCGCTGTTTACATTGCTCCCTGCAATAGGTCTCAAGGCCATGCATTCGTGAACAAAAATAAAAATAAAAACTTCTTGTATTTAATGTGAATTCAAGCCTCCGATTTTAGGTGTGGTAGATGTACTTAAAAAACACTCCCATTCTCATTCATGGACATGCTGTCATGGACTGAAATATTTTAAAGCATGCTTTTCAAATACAATACTAAAAAAAAACATTTACAAAATGAATCTCCTCACTGTGACTTACAACAATAAATTGATACTGCCGATTGGGAATGAATTTGATCTTCTTTACTGGTGTTTCACTGACATTACAAAGGCCCCTCAGGACGAACTCTCGTCTGAAAAACTCCTCCAATTCCTCCTGAAAATGTTAGATATGTACATTACAAAGCTAAAGACATCTCATTCCTTGATTCCCATCACAATATCTTGGAAAAACTGGTGCTGGTGGCCAACAAATGTTTATTTTTCATTATCATCCTTTCAACTTCAGCTTGTGATATTCTCCTCTTTTGTGACGATTTCTAAGCAAAAAATTAAAAACCAGAGTTCTGATGAGGGTGGTAAATTAACCTGTGGCTGACATGTGATTTGTCTGATTGCGTGCACCATACACAACGCTGTGTACACGAACCAGCAACCCACACCTCACTTACACAGCTTGTGTCCGGTGTATTTCCCACAAACACGTCAAAGCCTTCTGAAGCTGCATTCCCCATAGATAGGTCTGAAACAATCACAGAAAACGGGTATGTGAAAAAGCTGAGCAGTTGTTGAAGAAATTGATCCACTGGTTGAGTTTGGGGAGGGGGGGGGGGTTATAAAGCACCACTAGTGATTAATTCACTAGTCACAATGTGCTTAGTCTCCTTAATCTCAGTTTCTTAATCAGTTAATACGGAAAGCAAATATAAAGAATAGGTGAGCACTGGGGGATGTGAGAGATTAAAACCTGAGGAGGATTTTATTCTGCAGATATTACAACAGGATGATCACACACTACATAAATCGTATCTAACAACAAACAGATCTGAGAGATAAGTTCATTACAGAGACTGATTCATAGGTCAACTTGAATGTTAATTCTGAACTTAAGGTAGAATAGTAGTTCTTTCAAGATAAATTTTGGAAAAGGTTTCTCATAGGCAGATGTGTGTTCTGACAAATAAACTGTTTGACGAAACACAGTTACTAAAGAGAAATCTGAAAAACAGAATGCCTGTATCTTCAGGATGTTGAAAGTATGATTCAAATAGCCAGAAAATGTTTCAATTAAAAAACAATGATAGTAAAGAACAGCTATGAATCAGCAGCCCTTTCAGTCATTTTCTATTCCCATGTGCCATTTACACCTCAATCAAACATTAAAGTTTCAGTAACGGACTAGTTACTGTTATAATCAGACAAACTGCCAGGCTCTGTATGTGCTGACATTGTAAACGGGAAGGTTTGATGGTTATGAAATCAAAGATGGCTGACAATTACCTTGGTGGATTTGCATAATGCAGAATGTCAATCCTCCCACTGACCTCCAGACATGGGCCTGATTTGTTGACAACTGTTGAAGCCATCTTGATTACAAGATCAGGAGTGAACGACGGATGAATGGAAGGACAGACACCAGGAGAGCATTTCAAAGTTTCCTGAATACTTCGGTGGTGGGGACAAAAAAAACAACAACAAAAACCCCCGTAAACGTACCCTGAGGAAAACCTGGAGGGAGCTCTGGTGTCCAGTGAAACTCTGACAAGGGTTCATCTGGGGGTCTCTCTAAAGACTGATCCATCAGCATGTTGGTTTTATTGATCTTGTTAGCAGACTGCAAGTAGAAAACAACGGTCAGAAACATGTCAATTCACCTTTCGGCATAACCAAAATATCATGTTTTCAGTTATCAAGTACTTGAAATTCTGTTTCACCTTTGATTTACTTAACTACGCAACAATGTATAACACCAGGTGCATTGCGTTAAAAGTACAAGGACAAATCAGAAGATTCATTTTTCTTTCCTTCTCTCTAAAATACACCACACACAGGCCTGATGTAAACACGTGACATGCACACAGGATTGTCTGGAGAAATCACTACCTTTAATACTCTTGTGCCCTTTAAGGCTGTAGTAAGGAACTGAACGATTGTCAACAGTTACAGCCCTATATGTTGTTTTAGTGGTGCATGAAAATTGTCTTTCATGCCAAAAATGTCCATTACCTTGATAGTTAATTTATTCCCCTTAAATACCACTCCATTCAGCTCTTCTACAGCCATGATGGCATGCGACTCTTCATAGAACTGCAACACACAAAATGAATCTGATTATACCTCATACAACTTATATGTATACATATACAAACGTGTTGTATGCCCGTAAATCTGTCACCCAGTTACTGAGTGTAATTTTTACAGTCAGTGCTGGCAGTATATTTGACAATGAAGTTCATCAAACTCAGCCCAAAACACAGGCTTTTAATTATACATTTTAAAGGTACATGTGCACCAGATAACTGTTACTGACCACGATAAACTGGAAATCTCTGGAATTTTTCTTCTTCACTCTCTTAACAACATTCTCTGTGGGGCCACAGATTCCTCGCTCCCTCAGTAAACTTGTGAAAAAGTCATGACATTCAGTCTGGAAAATTTAAATACGCATGTACTGATTAAAACACAAGGTTGAAACTCTAAAAAACCATGCACCACCTGGAGTTATTTTCTAAAATTTATTGAATATTATCAGTACTTTTAAAAAGTGAATCTTGCATGTCTCCCCCACTCTAAGCAAAGTCCTGTTTGCTCTTATTTGTGAAGAAAGGGAAAAACTTGTCAATTTACAAGTTAGTACAGTAGCCAAAACAGTGTACCATTAAGTCTTACATTTGTGTAAGTCCATGACTACACGCTAAAAATAATTATAAAGCCTATAACTGTGTAGGAGGTAAAATGTGTTTTATCAGAAAATAAAACAGAAAATAAGAAAAAGCCAAGATATTCTATGAATATATCTGAGTGCAGAAATTTATTTCTGAGTTGCTTAACTTCAGTAAAACACAGAGATACAATGATAAGAATTCAAGGAAAAAAATTCCCGAAAATAATGCAGCTGAGATATACTTTTAGTAATCTTAATTTCTGTGCGTAGGGTCAACTTACTACTGTGGCCATAGGACAGTTTCCTACGTAAATTGTAGATTCCTCACTGTCATTTCCACCTAAAAAGTATACAAATCATACGTCTTCATGGTGTAATATGTCACCAGGGCGTTCATTACATTTATGTACAAATAATATCACCTGCCCAAGGCCAGGACCTCATGTGGCAGGGAATTAAGGTGGACAGCACTTCATTTACAACACAATTTTGCATTTATTTATTTGAAAAATTCTTTTTCAAAGGCAAATAAAGGTCATAATACATTTCTTTTTGGTACTAAAACTAACGTTTTCCAGCAGTGTACCACGCTTCTTAAGTTGAAAAGAACCTATCGGTAAAACTCAGCAAAGTAGCAATGCTGGAATGAACGGATGATTATGGCTTCAGGCCACATGATTATCAGCAATTTTTTTGGCCATATCGTGGCGAAGTTATGTAGACTTCACTTGAAAAATCAACCTTGTACTTCGGAAAGTTCTGGAAACAAGGTTGTTGATTAAATCAACATGGGTTTGCAGAGACATTTTCCCAAACTGCTACACAACAGATCACACCTTACTACCACCAACAGATCACACCTTACTACCACCAACAGATCACACCTTACTACCACCAACTTACCTAACATCATCTGAGCCTTTTCTCTCTCTGCCTCTTTTTTCAAGGGAATGCTATTCTGTCCTTCCTATAACGGAACAAGGCAAACTGATTACAGTTTCACAGCCATCCAAGGTCAAATATAGCACATGCATATATGTTATTTATTTATTGATTTGATTGTTGTCTTAACACCTTTACTAAACAATTTTGATCCAATGCAACGGCAGTTATTTGCATTAGTGGAACGACCTAAAGTGCTCGAAACCTCCCCCCAAATGCAAGGACCTCTGACAAGTACCTGGCAGACCTCCTGACTTACGGCACAGCCTTAGGAGCGAGCTGGATTGAGCCAAGAGTAATACCTTTATATTAACACCCATCTATCACGATATTCAGAGTCTGATCAGTACATTTCAATCCTAGAAGAATGGATAATAAGGTATCAGTGAAGTACACAAATGCTTGTCACCAAACATGGTGCCTGTGTGATGTGATATTTTAGATTATGTCTACATAATGGCAACAGAACCAAAATGTGACCATAACTGTTCATCGAGGCAATTACATGTAACACACATCCAATCTGATGAGTTGGCCATATCCTTCTCATCAACACATGTTTAGGGATATTTGTACGAAGAAGAAGTGAGATTAATTCATAGTTTTACAACACATCAAAATAAAATGCCATTGTCACAACTTAAAATTCCATTTTATGGTAATTGGTATGCATCAAATTTGGTATACGGTTACCATGAAGAGGCACAGCCTTTGGTATAGGATTACCATGAAGAGGCACAGCCTTTGGCTTAGGATTACCATGAAGACACACAGTCTTCTGTACAGGATTACCATGAAGAGCCACAGCCTTGGGTATAGGATTACCATGAAGAGGCACAGCCATATGTATAGGATTACCATGAAGAGGCACAGCCATATGTATAGGATTACCATGAAGAGGCACAGCCATATGTATAGGATTACCATGAAGAGGCACAGCCATATGTATAGGATTACCATGAAGAGGCACAGCCATATGTATAGGATTACCATGACGAGGCACAGCCATATGTATAGGATTACCATGAAGAGGCACAGCCATATGTATAGGATTATCATGAAGACATACAGCCTTCGATACAGGATTACCATGAAGAGGCAAAGTCTGTGGTTAAGGTCTACCATGATGATGCACAAGCTTTGGTATAAATTCTAGCTATGAAACCCAAACATTAAAGTGCCACTCTGGTCAGAATACAAATTGCATGGAAATATTACAATGATATGAAAGATATCCTACGAAGTAAGCCTAACACCATGTTTCAAAAGGATTTAGATGAATAACACTGTGTAATCCATATAAACGAAGACTCCTTGAAAAGCAAAATCTTCGGCTGCGTTCGTAAAATTTTCCTGATGTGACGTGATAAAATTCCCTGTATGACATCAAATTAGGCAGATGTGACGTTGAGTAAGGCATTTATGCTGGGATGACATCAAGAGCATTTGAAAGGGTAGCATCATATCTGTATACACAACAGCGATTGAGGACGTACAATATTGGTTCTAATTCGCTGTAATATTTTCACAATTTAAGAAAGAAATTCAGACTCTCCCAGTCTTTATCAATTCACCTTGCTTTTAAGACACAGATGATGTGACACCAAAGTAACTCTGTAAAGTAGACATGTGAGTAGCCACTGTTACACTATAATATTACCAATCAATGCGCTTCCTTTTTTACGTGACATCCTCACCTTGTAATTTTCACAAGTATGTAATAACGTGACAGTTAAATTTTCAATTATTCACATGAATACATATATACTACAGGGGCCCATTTTACGAAGAGGGTGTAATGTTGTTGTGGCGACACAGCTTTACGGTATGTGCAGTCATGACGGTTACGTTTCACATAACTTACACCCTGTTGGTAAAACAGGCCCAAGATAATAAACTACTGTTGATACCATACCTTTATCTTCAGTTTCTCGCCTTTAAATGTGACAAAATTCAACTGTTCAATTGCAGCCAGCGCATATGATGCTGAGCAGAACTAGAAAGGAACAAATTACATCATATTTACTTCCTGAAACAATCTGTGAGCCTGTCTGTGGGTCAGTTCAAGGGTCTTTGCCCTTAATTTTCATAAATACAAGCCGGCTCAATGTGGAAAATATGAAGAAACACTCTTAATTTCAAATGTGTGCAAATGCTCCTTTATCAACATTCAAAACAAACTGCAGAAAGGGATATGTGCCACTTGTCAAGAAGGCAAATGATACAAGAGACAGTCAATACACTTTTTTGTGAGTAGAAGTATGTAACCAGTTCTTTTATGTAGGACAGTTCGTTTGTTGGTTTGGGGGTTATCATTTATACTTTCAACATTATCCAAGGCTGTCAATGTGACTTGATGTTGCCTTGCATCAGTCTCTCTCCCAAACCCATTTGTAGCACACTGCCTATAAACAGGAACCTTCTAACCCACACAACACTGACATTGGCCCAACCAGGACTTGGACTATCCATTTAGACTCCAATATCAAGCAAGCAAGTATCAAGATTTGTTTACATACCTGAATGGTATCTGAATGGTGATTAAAAACACATTGAAGAACTGTGAAGATCTCCTGACCAAAAGCCACAGCCAAAACAGTGACAGGCTACAAAATCATTGGTCAAGGGTCAATCAGCCACAGCAACTACACTGCTTCTCAATAGCTGAATAAGGCAATAAGTCCAAAGTATACTTACAACAGCAAACTGATAGGCCCTCCCTTTCTGAACCTGTGTTTTTCTGACGGGGAAATCGTCATAACGACAGATCCCCTCCACAGCCATCTGTTTGTTCAGGAAGTCTCTCAGTTCATCCTGCAATATCAGAAAAATATATCTACCTCATGGTCACAAAAAGTTACTTCTATTGATTAATTTCTTGTATTAATATCACTTGTGACACATTTAATGCCACATTCAAGAATATGTTATTTATAAAGAACAACATTCAGGTGTATGAGTAAAGGAAGTCAACGGGCACTCCCAGATGGCCTCACAAACTTCACAAGTTGATGCCACAACCAATCAACACAGAAAAAAGACTGACTGGCTAAGTTAAACTAACTTTCTCCTCTGCCTCATCAATACTGAGCTTGTCTCACTCAGATTTTATTCATGCATATAACCTTTACAACACACAGATAGTGTGGCTGTATCAATTAACTTTTCTACAAATTAACATGCTGTAGTCTTTTACATTGCATTCTTACATACAGCATTTTGAGTAATTCTTGACCAAGGACATCTATTAAATTGCAATTTACACCATTAAATTGTTTTCAAGTCTGTTGCTGCCGTAGTTCCAGGGGCTGGTTAAGTTCAGGGGGTGGTTGAGTTCAGGGGCTGGTTAAGTTCAGGGGGTGGTTAAGTTCAGGGGGTGGTTGAGTTCAGGGGCTGGTTAAGTTCAGGGGGTGGTTAAGTTCAAGGGGTGGTTGAGTTCAGGGGCTGGTTAAGTTCAGGGGCTGGTTAAGTTCAGGGGGTGGTTTAGTTCAGGGGGTGGTTAAGTTCAAGGGGTGGTTGAGTTCAGGGGCTGGTTAAGTTCAGGGGCTGGTTAAGTTCAGGGGGTGGTTTAGTTCAGGGGGTGGTTAAGTTCAGGGGCTGGTTAAGTTGCTACTGTTTGAGCATTTACATGATCAGTTACAATAAAACCCTAACTGAGGCAAAAATGACAGGCGGTCACAATTCACTGGTTGAGGGTGACCTTCTACCAAATGCCACACTATCACCACTGCTCTTTTCTTTTACTCTCTATGCCCCTCTCTCTTCAATAGTACATACAGACATGGAGATGTGTATATAAAAAGGCACTCCACAAAAATAAGTTATTAAGTTTGCAATAAATACTTAAACGCATGAGGTATACTTACAACGGTTGTGTCTGGGCAGTTTCCGATAAAAACATTGTAACTCTTAGCAGATTTTGCTCTTCTTGCTGCCAATGATCGCCTTATTTTACCAGCACGCCCTTTAAAAAAAGAAATAAATGTTTACATTTTTGGTATGTGAAATGTTAACCATCGTAGACAGAAGGCACATTTGTCAAACAGACAAGTACGTAGTCTTGTGGGTTTCAATCCTGCCAGAAACTAACATATTTGACCTAAAAAAAATTTTTTTTGACTCCTAGAGCGTATTTTTGGAGAGAGTCCATGAAATTTTACTTTTAGTGCTGACAGTTCTATTTTTTTCAGCAGAATATCATCCTTGCTTCCAAACAAAGACCAAACTATCGGAAAAGATGTCTAAGAATGAGGCAAAGTGAGTAACCTGGTCATGGTTGAAACTTTAGGTCAAGTATTATACCTGTCTTGTACTGCGGTGTGGTGTATTTATGTGTGTTATTCTGGTAAATACATTCAAGTTCATGTATTACAGATATAGCTAAATGTCAACGTTTTAACAAAACAATGTAAATTCCATTCCATATAATACAAAAAACATGCTTCCACATTTCTCATACTCATCAGTAGGGTAAGGCAACCAACAGCAACAAGCTGACCCGTTACAAAAGTGATGTGACATTATTCAATCCCAGAGCCAAAGACTAATTATGTTATCACTTGAAGGCTACAGATACATAGTACCACCTGTTTCCTCTGTCAGTAAAATCAACAATGTAACGACAGCTAACTGCTTACTTGTAACATCAATATGAACAGTGTCTTGAGACGAATGCTGTATCATTTATTTAGGTCTACAAGTATCTTGTCTTCAGTTATAGGAATTCAGGGTCTTCCTCTGTAACTAAACACAACTTGTGTACTCACCAGTCTCAACTATCTTGTCACTAGTGATGTCAGCCTAAAGACTATCCTTAGAAAAATTTCTTACTGAGTCTAACTTGACTGACCCTGCACAAATGGCGTTCAGTTTTACTGTTAATTTCTTCAAAATCCCTACCACTTCTGTTAGCTAGAATGGATAATAGAATTCACTATCAAGCCACCCCAATTTTTCTGAATGGGTTGGATTAAACACGACAAAGAATTTTTGAATTCATTTATTTATTTATTTATTTGATGGGTGTTTTACACCATACTGAAGAATTTTTCACTTATATGACAGTGTTTAGCAGCATTAAGGTGGGAGGAAACCATGCAGAGCCCGGGGGAAACCCACGACCATCCACCGGTTGCTCGCAGACCTTCCCAGACACGGTCGGAGAGGAAGCCAGCATGAGCTGGACTTGAACTCAAAGCGACCGCTGGATCTTTACGCCACGCTGGCGCGCCAACCCCCTTGGCCACAGAGGTCCCAAGAAGTTTTTAAGGATAGCCCAAGAGCATTCGTGTTTCACTGACAGGGATAATCGGCCATATACAGCCTGTATATTCACCAACATCACTTATCTTCTCATTTTTAATGTCAGTATCAAGTTTACATGGACAAACAAAACTCTACTCATGCACCATGCTCACCTCACTGTTACAACAACATCAGCTCTTTCCTGCACACACTCACTTCCCATAAATCTCCACTAAGCAGTACCCTGCAGAACACGCCTGTAACTCCATGCACACAAAGTCACGTACCTTCATTTTCCTCTAGCTCCACTTCTTTCACCAAGGGAAACTCATTCTTGCCTTCCTACATGTGCAATTTTAAAAAAGGTTTTAACACATACTATTAGAGTAAAAAACAACCTTTATAAAACCACAAGAGAGTCAGATACATGAAATATAAGCAATACTAACATTTGATACTGAGAACATCTGCTCTCAAACTTCAATGTTACACAGAATGTACAGAAATGTGTGTAGATGAACAGAAGAATACGATCTGAATCGCATTCAGGATTAGAACTTCTACTTTAATCCATTCCAATAAAACTGGGTTTGGTGTGAATGCAAATGGATTTGCTGTGAACAACAAATTATTTATTTACCAATGGAGGGTGCTTTCATGTGTAGCTGTTGTTGTTGTAGACCTTATGACAACCACAACCTGGGTCGGTCAAGTTTTTCCGTACGATGAGCACTGATTGGCTCAAAAGTGATATTCACGAGAATTAGGACCAATCGATATGGCTTTCAAAATGTGATGCACTTCTTAATGTAAACTCCTTAGTGAACAGTGTCACTGTCGTGTATTTTCTGAACACTGCCATTCAAATTACTAATAAGAATTTTATTTCTCACTATGACAAAATGAAAAGGTTTCCTGAAGCCTACAAACCTGAATATTCAACTTCTTATCCATGAATGTCCTGCCATTCAGTTCTTTTATTGCTGCCAGAGCATACTTTGCTGAGTCAAACTGAAAAGATGTGAATAACATATTTTGGGCTGCATTTTCTTTTATCTAACATTTGTGAAAAGCACAAACCCTCAAACGGAAAAACGCAATCAAGAACTACAACTGAAGAAAACATTATCTTGGTAATTAAACAATGACCAGGTTTGATTAGGATGTGACAAAAGTTACACAAAAGCTACAACTACCTGCCTCACAATAACTAAAAGCACTGTCCACATTCCTTCATTCTAAGAAAACTGTCAACTATTTGACCACACACCACAACACCTTGAGGAATCGGATATATTTAAAGATACATACAATTCTTGTCAGGTTGTATTCACCTCTGCAAACTGA
Source organism: Acanthopleura granulata (assembly GCA_016165875.1). NCBI lineage: Eukaryota > Metazoa > Mollusca > Polyplacophora > Chitonida > Chitonidae > Acanthopleura > Acanthopleura granulata. The sequence goes on from JABBOT010000002.1 coordinate 11,037,281, forward strand.
TACTTCCTGCCCGCTTGAACCAGAACTTTCTTCACAGGCCTCTCGTCTTCCCCACAGATGCCTTCTGCCACCAGTTCCTCATTAAGGTAATTCTGGACTTCCTCCTGCAGCAGGCCATGTGCATGCATGTATACATATGACTGTGACACACAAACTTATCCCAACTGTTTCTGAACACAACAACAACATTAGTCAGTTAATTTTTCTCCGAAACCCGATGGACAAAAGTCCCACAGAAGAAGTCTTTAAACTGCACGCCATAAAGACCTGCCACACGTTTTCAGAATGAACACAGATGATTATGCACAGTTTAACAGTAAACACTGACAAATACCTATCAAGAGAAGAGAATATATTATGAGCCTTATGCGAAAACAACAATTAATATTGCACATTATGTAGTCAATATTGAATGTCACAGGAACACAACAAAACATACTATGAGAACAACATGTGTCAGTTAAACTATACATCACAAAAACATATACCTCGCTGTCTAAATTGTAGCTGATACACACATCATCATCGCATTCATTAATCCAAAATTTGGTTTCACTGCTTAAATAAGCTGTATATATTCTAAAGTTTTGAGGAATAAAAGCATAAATAAATTTATGCTTTACTTACTGATTTAGTACAAAGAACCTTTCTACTGACTGTAATAGATTCATACTGTTGCATGGCTTTACACATATACAGGTACGGGTCCTGTGACCGATACTCACAGCACTGACATCTGGACAATTCCCAATAAACAGTGTGTAAAGTTTGGGCTTGCTTTGGGCTGAAAAACAAGCAGAATTAGATGTCAATAATGACAATGTTTTTCTCAATGGACAATGTCAAGGTCCAGCTGTACTGAAGTGCTATTACAAACATTTCTCTCTGTAAGTAACGAAATAACCAGGCAACTCAACTGTCGCGCAAAGATTCAATCTATATAGTTTATTTATTTATCTATTTGATGAATGCCACAGTCAAGAATATATATAGTTTATATGAAATATTCTGAATCATTTCATAACCGTCTCAAGTAAAGCATGCGCCACAATTTATCCATCATTTTGGGACATGTAGTGTCCGTAACTTGTACTCTTAAACTACCAATGTCATTATTCAGTTAATATTACATTTTCATACCTTTATCAAAATTCATAAAACATCTAATAAACAATGCTGATTATTCTGTTGCAACTGGTTTTTAAGTTATTGGGATTTTGTTAAAACACAACTTCTAGACACAGTATATATATAACGTAGGTGTGTATTGTTATCCATCATTGGAACCTACCTTCCATTTTCTCTAATTCCATTTCTCTAATCAATGGTTCTCTGGATTTAGCTTCCTGAAATTACCAAAAAACATTTACATTTTCATGAAAGAAATTTAAACCCTACAAAATGTTGTGTTCAAAATTAACTTGAAATCTTCACAGCAGTTTTTCAAGAAATATGTAGTCAGCAATATCTGCTGCAGTTTTACTGTCAAGCAAACTTGTTACAAGTCTGAGAATTCAATCACACCTTTCCTGTCTAATGAGCACACAATTCTCATCAACAGTGTACATACCTCTATGACCAGTTTCTCTCCCAAAAATCTCATGCCATTTAAATGCTGTATAGCAGCCACAGCATGTGTTGCAGAAGCAAACTGAAACAGATGGGAGAGTGTAGCAGTTTAGAGGGGACATGTTCTTCTCAATCAAATGTTACGCAGATTTTAAAAAAAACCATACAGAGATTTGAATAACAATTACACTTTAATGATTCTGTATTAGAACAGTAAAGAAGGCTGATATCTGATGTGGCTTTTACTTACATGAGCTTTGTCTCTTTATCTAGCATTCTGTTCCAAATGCTCACACATTATATCTCAGGAATACAAATACACGAAGCGAAACTATATCCAAACAGGAAATACAATGAGTACTAACCTCTGCAAACTGGTATTTCCTGTCAGGCACAACCAAGGTCCTCTTCACAGGCCTCTCCTCTTCACCACAGAGGCCCTTTGTCACCATTTTTTTATTGAGGAAGGACTCCAATTCATCCTGATAACAGTCGATAACACACATTACAAGAGCATTATAAGCCATTAAACATATGTTATGAGACCCCAAAAATCACAGAGACAGGAAAGTCAACAGCCAATATCAGTTCAGCATCAACAACCTCCAACAATAGTTATGACAGAGTACCCAAAAACAGGAAATAACACATCATGAGAACATAAAAACAGCTAGTCACAAAGAAAACTCCACCAAAGCTCAGCGGTAAGTTGTGAAAACACATGTGTAAACCACATCGTGAGAACAGCCAATGACAGAGCATGTGAACACAATATTCAGTAATGCAACCTATAGAAATATCAACAGTCAATAGCCCAGTTACGTGAACACAAACACACCTAGACCCATCATGGGTAAAAAGCCCAGAACTTCAGGACACAATCTCTGCATCACACAAAATCACTTTTAATGCTTACATGTTTGTCTGAGTAAGTCTTATGTTTACATTAGTGCTTAGTATAAAAAGTCACAAAATTTTATCCACAGAAGAAATTGCACATTGAAAAATTCATAGTCAAAACTGATAAAATATAAAAAATCAAAAGAAAGATTAGACACATCACACATACACAATAATACTATATTTTCACAAATCTTGTACACAAAAGAAATACTCACTGCAGTAACTCTTGGACAGTTTCCAATAAAGACCTGAAAAAGCCTTATATCTTTATTCAAAGCAGCTGAAAAACAAAAAGACAGTCAGGTCTTTAACGTAAGAATTTCAAGAATAAAATTTTGCTCTTGAAAATCTGACATCTAAAAATGGTTAAGTCATCTACCAAGTGGATAGGTTTTTTTTATTACTTGGTTGATCATGCAGACAAACTCACTCTTGTCCTCCATTATCCTTGGTTGATGTTTTTCTGAGTCACTTTGAGACGCTTTGCTTGACGATCCCAAGCTTTCTTTCCCAGAGCCCTCCTTTCCACCCATTCGTGGCTGCTTTGTGTCCTGATTCAACATTTCTAGTTTATCTCCTGGCCGTTTCTGAGCCTTTGAACCCTTAGTGACTTTCTTAGCTTTCTGACCTTGAACTGTCATTCTCCTGACTTCTCCGATGCTCTCTGGTTTTGGAGGTTCTGGAAACAGGATAATCCCTTGTAAATAAGGCTTGATCCTATACTGACAAGAGGGATTCCTCTGTCTGATGTATCCCCTTCACAGTAAGAACAATAATATATCCACTTTTTATTTATATTTCAATTGCACCTCATGGTGTTCTTGCACTCATACAATGGCATTCAACCTTATGATGGGTGGAAGCCACTGTCCACTGACACTCAAGATTCATGGGTGGAGGAAACCACTGCCCAATGTAAAACGGCACTCAGATTTATGGGTGGAGGAAACCGCTGCCCAATGTAAAATGCCACTCATATTTATGGGTAAGGAAACCGCTGCCCAATGTAAAAGGACTTGGGTTTATGGACGAGGAAACAACTGCCAATGTAAAATGACTCAGATTTATGGGTGGAGGGAGCCATTGCCCATGGTACAATGGCAGTCAGATTTATGGGTGGATTAAACTACTGCCCATTGTACAATGGCACTCAAGATTCATGGGTGGAGGATACCACTGTCTATTATACCATGGCAGTGAGATTTATGGGTGGAAGAAACCACTGCCCACTGCATAATGGCATTTGGATTTTTATTTCTTAATTTTTTATGTTTTTGTTACACCAAATGTACTGTACTGACACTATTGTGACCGACTGTTTTTTTTTTTTTTTTTGCTGCCTTACGGTTTAGATGGATTTTTCAATGTACCATATTTGTGTCATAACACTATTATTACTGTCTAACATGGGTGGCCACATGAAATACAAGAATATTCAATTCGTTCAAAAACTACCCATACCAGACAACCTGTCCAAAATCTCCAGTCAACTCACACAATGGTGAATCAACTCGTACAATGGCTAAAATCATGTAATAATGACCATAATTGCCATCTAGATATACACGTATAGATGTTGACCTTCACTGTATTAAATCTAACCTTCTTTTCTTTATTGCGAGTTTCAGTCCCAAACAAATTGCAACGGAACCGGTGATGTTCTTTTAGTACTGCTGCTGGGAAAACCATAACCAGCGCCAGGAACAGATACTAGCAGATTAACAGAATCCCTAGCAAATTATTAAATTTCGCAACCCCTATCTTCCTTCTCGATTGTCTGAATACAATGTATGTCATGTAATTTTGTATATTCAAAAAGAACAATTTGACAGTACTGTTTTCTTAGTTTGGATTTCTTTGTAAAATCACCAATAAATTGCTGAAATACTGAGTCCAAATGAAGCTTACATTTTTCTGAGTTACACTATTTGTGTATCACTATAGCCCTACTTCCTTTGTATTTTGTCAGCAGCACGCCAAATGTTGACATAGGTCTAATTTGTGTAGAAAACAATTAGGGGCTATGTAGACTTCAATTCTAGTTCCTGAATAAATAACAAGGCTGACACTGAATAAACGCACTCAAAGTGGAATGAATGAAGACACTATCATTGGCATTGGTCCTGAATATCTCTTACTGATAGCGTAAACGTCAAGTACTTTTAACCGAGGAAGGAAACATTGGGAAGCCATTCTCACACACCTGTGACTAGCTTTAAATACCTGATTGTGTGTCCCTTCTCACTAAGTTAAAACTGTTCAAAAGAATGCATGAATGAATGATTATGGCTTGACAGCAGGTTGGCAATATCGTGGTAAGAACATTTTTAAACCAGGAATCCCTGTTCAAAACATAATTACAACGCATACATATTTCACCATCACAGTAAACTCACTCAGTTCCACTTGAAATCGACCCTTTTCCTGGTGAGAAGCGAAATATGTACTGGCTGAAGACTGTCTAAGAGGAAACTTAGGTGCATCCAACGGAAAACCTACAGAAAGCTGCAATGGCAGATCATGGGGGCTGTGGGAAGTGTTTCATGCTGGAGAGAGGCCCGTTTCTCAACTTTTGAGGAGTCTCGAGGGTATGTGGATTTGTCTGTGATTGAACTTGAAAAAAACTTAATGTAATACGTCATGCATCGATGACGTTAAAGATGTTCAAACGTGATGCTTGTATATATTTGTAAATTATTCATTTAGCGTAACTGTTTCATTAGAGATTATTTTCCCACTGTCTATGCCACTTGTGAGCTGTCTCTGTCTCAATAAATGGAATTCTGTTGAACATCTACATATCTAGATGGCAATCACGGTCATCACTGAATGATTGTAGCCATTGTATGAGTTGACTTGCCATTGTGTGAGTTGACTCAGGTGTATGGACGAATTGTCTTGTACGGGCTGCAGATTGGAAGAATTGATCTGCTACCAAAGAAAGCTAATAACGTTTGGGTTTAAACTGGGTTACTTTCTTGAAGAGAGACAGCGCTAAAGGCACCTTTTCCTCAGTTAAATAAACCTGCCTAGTATCGTATTAGCAAGACTATCTGAACAAAGTAAAGCTTGAATCAGCCACACACATATTAGAAACATTGATCAAGGCGAATGTCATTTACAACTCAATAGCTTACCAGATCAACAATTGCATACTTACCTCTGACCTCTTCATGACCTATCACATGAAGGTTAAGGTAGCTGTCCCCTATCCGAGCGGGGTACTCCTTGTTGTTCTTCACAACAGCATTTGCCTCCAGAAGGTTTGCAAACTCGACAATTGCATAGCTAAAAGGACAAACATGGCACGTGAACATCCACACAGTGCAGAATTGTATCACAGATACGCGTAAACAAACTGCATGTTACGGTCACAGGTTTTCAACAGGTTTTGGATCTGGACACGTCTAGTATCCGAATACAGACAAAAAAGACTATGCAATAGGACAACATGATCTGCATAGGTCTCTGAACAAAACAAGAATTATATTTCTTCATTCACAACTGGAAGAAGATTTTCCCATCAAAGTCTTGTCACAAACAAGAGAAATGTTTGTAAAAAAAAAAAGCAAACGTAACTCTTACACTACACTTGACAATATTTCAGTTTACACCCCAAAGGTTTAACCAGAGGGAAGTCAAGTCATGGTTCTCTTCTGGTAACAAGGAAACATAGTATTCCAGACAAAGCTGAGGTAGGAATCCTCAGAACATGAAGAGCTGTATATAAATGTCACGGATAAATCCATCCAAGCAATCTACCTTTTCAGGTAACAAGTAATACACGTAAAAACTGTCAAAGTCAATATTGGTAAAACAGCCACAAAAGAAAAAGAAAATAAATGAAATAATGCTCCGTAATTAAAAAGGGATGTTATACTTTAAAAAATGCAACAAAGAAAATGTAAGTAATTGCTTCTGAATTCAAAGCGTAAAGCATCTGCAATCCATGGCAAAGCATTATCAAGTCTTTGCATACTACATGTATTTAGGAGAATTATAATGAGTTTTACACATTTTGAAGATTTTTTGGAGAATCATATCTACTGATTTTGGTGGCAGCGACTATTGTCAGACTAAAAATCTGAACATATCAAAACAATTTCACTGCAAACATAAGGTTTTATATTCTTGGAAGTGTCATTCAAGTGATGAAGTTGGGCAATAAGTGAAACAAATATATCCTTGGAGTTCAATTCTTGATAAACATGCAAGAAAGAGAGGAAATCAATTCCAGTTCCTGAAAATTACATCAAATCTCAAAGGATATATCAAGAAGATTAACTAAATATGAATGTTAGGTGTAAAATTATTGGGTAAAAAGAGTTAATAAAGTCAATAAAGAATTAGTTGTTCAAACAAGATTCTACAAGTGATGAGAGCTAGGTCGACATACATTTCAATGGAATCACAAGGCTGCTAGCACTGCATTCCTTTATATCTTGAGCTGCATTGAAACATTCTTTGGGATACTAAATACAAGGAAACGTTCTTGTAGGCAGGGCAGTTTCAAAGTGCGGAAGAAGATTATGTCATCACCAAATGTGGAAGTCACAGCTCAATATGAGATTCTGCCAAATAGCCACAAAGAAAAATGTCTAGTTTGGAAGAATTTGTATCAAAAAGAAAGTAACGATCTCGCCTGGACTTTATTAAGCCCAAGGGCGAGTTTGTATGCAAATTACCCCAGGGCACCACCCTGACTGTTTGTAGGGAGCTGGACACTGCGGGCTGTTGGGTAGAGGAAATGTAGCATTTCCACACGAGCGTCAAATGGAATGTTGTTCACAAAGACAGATACGGGTTCTGCAGGCTCTGCAACACAACACCAGTCCAGCGGGTCAGTGTGGGGTACGAGCGGTCAGCGAAACAACAAGATGTGGACATTTTCTGACAGGTTCACATGGATTATTGCATTCAAGACACCAGGGCGGAGAATATTCAATTCGGAAAAATAGGTAAAATAATTAAACTTATATTACTGAAGTTACTGCTTCGTTCAAGATGGGGATGGGAGCCAAGGTGCTCACATTCAAGTGCTGGACAAAGGACAGATGGTGTTTAAAGATAACGAACACAAATTTGACAAGTAAATAACAAATCAGTCGTTTCCTCAAATTTTCAGTCATTTTTTGGGACAATGGGAATCAGTAAGTAGCATACCTTACACAAATGAGTCAACCAGTTCAAAGAGATGATATTACAAGACCTGAATATCTTAGCAATAGGCAGGCCCAGATATATTATCTGAGAAGAATCAGAGAAAAGATTTCAAATTCATGCTTGTCATTGAACTTGGAGCTGTAGTCAAGCATATAATACATACACATATACGCTCTGAAATCAAATATCTCCTGAAATAAGGATATCTGCAGACCCAACAGAAAGATGTGGTATTAAATGTTTATCAAATATTATTCATCATAATGCACTGCTTATCTTATCAGATATGCATATAAATATGTCATTCTTCACAACAAACTAATATAGCATATCTGTATTTTAGACAAACACAAATGTGACATCAACAAGACGACATCAACAAGTATTAATACCATACATATTCTATTGCATGTCTTAAAATTCACTCACACTTCCACCAATGAAATATCAGATACCAGTTTCCATGACCTTGTACGTTACATTTCTACACTTACCTTCATCCCCTGTCCTCTTGGTGACAAAATCTACTGCTTTTGCCAGGAGCACTATGAAAGTAATAATAATAAATATAACAATAATATAATAAGTAAAATAATAAGGAAAATGTGCTCACAAAGAGAAAAAGTTATGAAAGGCACTTTATTTACTTCTGTCTTTTTTCTTTTGATTTCTGGGAAAGGAAGGCGAGACCTTCAGGGTATTAGAAAATCACCAAATTTCCCCCAGTAACTCACAAACCTCCTGACAAAAAGCTGCAGCCAAGTGTGAACTAGATTTGATCCTGGCATTTGACTGGTCAAGGACTGACACACTCTGGACCTAATGGCCAGCTGGGACATAGCAATATTTAATCTCCACTTGTATCTCAGAGCATTAGTTGCAAAATGGCCAGTGTTACTCAGTGCTATGGGTATACTTGTTATTGGTTAACTATCCTACACTGGTGCCTACTGTGGGTGAGTGTGTCCTAGAGTTACAGCTGTAAGTGTCCTACACTGGTGCCTACTGTGGGCGAGTGTGTCCTAGAGTTACAGCTGTAAGTGTCCTACACTGGTGCCTACTGTGGGTGAGTGTGTCCTAGAGTTACAGCTGTAAGTGTCCTACACTGGTGCCTACTGTGGGTGGATTTGTCCTAGAGTTACAGCTGTAAGTGTCCTACACTGGTGCCTACTGTGGGTGAGTGTGTCCTAGAGTTACAGCTGTAAGTGTCCTACACTGGTGCCTACTGTGGGTGGATTTGTCCTAGAGTTGAAGTGAAAGACAGCCCATGTTCTAAGTTAAGTTTGCCAAAATGGTTTGACAATATTATGCTTATTTCGGTACAGTATTTTTCTCTAACAGCTAACACAACAGTAAAAACTGACATTTGACCGTGCTTAAGTCGTCTGCAATAATACGTCACCTTTCTGTCTGGGCTGTGATGTAATTGTTTCCAAGCATAGTCATCTGCCAGGGCTGTTTTTGAAACTTAAACTTATAAGTAAATTTAGAACATGAAATGATCAAGAAACTTACTCTTGCCACAACACAATGGACTGGAAATACTTTGCAGTGTACTTGCACATGTACACACACGTACTTGTTATCATAAAACGTAACATTAAAACAATGTGCTGTCCCTATGTCCCTACAGTCAACTGAAAAGATTTACGTCACAGCTTATAATCAGTTGATATCTCCTAGCTCTTTGATAGGCCAATCTCTCATAAGCTTAAAAGCACGGATGCCTTCAGATTCCCTGTTGGCAGCTCAATTCTCTCTATTTCACCAAAGAATTCATACAAATTCGAACAGCTTTTTGCATTCAGCAGAGAATTTTATAGTCTTTTCAATGTACAGTGCCTCAGTCATAAGTCGTCTTTTACTTTAAATACACTACACTGGCACCTAATGTGGGTGTATCTGCCCTTGAGTTAAATAAACTACACTGGTACCTAATGTGGGTGTATTTGTCCAAGAGTTAAGTATCCTACACTGGTGTTTAATGTGGGTGTATTTGTCCAAGAGTTAAGCATCCTACACTAGTACCTAATGTGGGTGTATTTGTCCAAGAGTTAAGTATCCTACACAGGTGCCTAATGTGGGAGTATTTGTCCAAGAGTTAAGTATCCTATACTAGTACCTAATGTGGGTGTATTTGTCCAAGAGTTAAGTATCCTATACTAGTACCTAATGTGGGTGTATTTGTCCAAGAATTAAGTATCCTACACTGGTGCCTAATGTGGGTGTTTTTGTCCAAGAGTTTATTCATTTATTTAATTCTTGTTGATAACCTTACTCAAAATTTTTTTTACTTTGTCATTTTTATAGATGGAGGACACTTGAGTGCCCAACGCAAACCACCGACCTCTGGCAAAGTTACAGACAGAGTTGTCATATCTGACATACAGATATTCACACCATACTGGTGAAAAACAAGCAGACTAGAATGAACATTAAACTGTGTAAACACCTATACACAGTTTAATGTGGGTGTCTTTGCCACCCTTGGGGCTGTTTATTTTTGGTCCAACAAACCCTTACGCAAAATAACTGAAAAAAGTAACACAATAATCACCCTGTATTTACTCCGACAGCATTTAGTTTCAGGTCAAGAACCTTCACAGTTCGTCTTTAAGTACACAACGCTTATTGACTATCACACTACTCGGTATTATGATTCTATCTGCTCCAAAGTGAAGAGGCTTACACTGGTGCTTGTTTGAGGTCTGTCTGGAAACAAGAACTTTAGGCTGACTTTCACCACACATTTTGACATCAGACAAGATTTCATAGGCCTTCTTCCTCAGTTCATCAGTCTTGAACCTCAGATCTAACACTCTGTAAGACATTCAAACCCAGAACATTTAAACAGTGATGCCAAGAATGAATGGAAAAGCTTTCAAGAGTGGGAAGGATGATTAGAGCACAATGAGAGTGCAAGACTATCCTTTTTAACAAAATATGTGTAAATAAGTATGTCACGCTCTGTCTGAAATACTCATTCAAGAAAACAAAAGTGGATCATTTTGCAAGTCATCCACTAGGTCTTTTATAACAGCTGTTCAGTAATTAGCTTAATGAACATTTCAGTACAGTAACCATGTGTACATTTTACCTTGAGAAAGTAAATGTAATTCAAAATGTGATTTATTTATTTATTTATTTGATTGGTGTTTTATGACATACACAAAAATATTTCACTTATATGAAAGCGGCCAGCATCATGGGGGGAGGAAACCAGGCAGAGCCCAAGGGGAAACCTATGACCCTCCGCAGGTTGCTGGTGGACCAATAGAAAATGACAATTGAAGTGAAATTCAAAAGATTACATAACAAACTAAGCAGAGATCTTTTCTTAAAAAAAAATACAACAGAGAAAACATAAAAAAAATCATATCAAAGATGGCTACGTGCAACTAAAACTTGCAATTGATGACACTACCCTTCTTTAGGTAAACCTCTCAGGCTGATGAACTTGAGATAGTAAGATGAAGTCAGGCTCAGGGCTGGCTTGATCACTGGACCTTCCAAGTCTTCTTCTATTACAGGATAGGCTATCAAAGCATTCAACAAGGTTGGTGCTGGAAAATACAAAGTCAAAAATACAGTGTGAAGAAAAAAATACTAACGTATCATACATACATAGGCTGTATACATGGATTGTTGTTTAACGACATGCCCAAGAATATTTCACTTATACGAATGCAGTCTGTATTCTGGGTGGAACAAACTATTGTGCTCGGGATATATAATACTCCACAGATTCCCTATCAATGACCAGAATTGAACCCGCACCTCGGGCATGTCAGGGGCCATGTGGATGGGAGTCAAGGATGTTATTCAATGAGCTACATTGTGCTCCATGCATATCAGCTGATATAAAATTTAGTTACTTTTCCAAAAACATCTGTGACTTTGGGCGCTTTGCAGATATATGAAGGCAGAAACACCCTGAGAGGTGTACCAGTAGGGGAAAGCACTGATCTTTCTGTGTTTACTTACAAGGCTTTGTTTTCTTTAGCAAGATCTTCTTCGGTGAGACACCTCCTGAAACTGTTTAAAGTAATCCTTCTAGTGTTTTAATACTTCAGCCCATGGTCCTTTTCTAATTCACATTTTAAATTAATAAGTGTAAAGATGATGGATCACAAGGAAACGAAAAAGGAGACACAAGAGACAAGACAAATCTATTCACCAAGGTTCTGTTATAGTTAAACAGTGTTTCAACTCTTTATGCTAAGTTGAAAGCCAGCAGTTCTCTGAAGGCCTTTCCTTACTTTGTTCACTGCTATCATCCAAGGGCTTCTCCACTTCATCGTCGTCTGGTTCCTGATTAATGAAAAGTTTCATGAGGAAAAATGACTCACACAAATTCATGTATCTTTCAACAAAACCAACACAGTTTCTGGTGGCTTCCTCCTCGCAGTGTTTCTTTTCACTGTTGAAAATATCTTGACACGTGCCTAAGATTTGCAGCAAGTCCCCAACTGCATTTCCCTTGTGAGACACATGAACATGGCATCAAAGTTAACTCCAAGGTTTTATAATTTAGATCACACCTTTCAAAAACCATAACTTAGATGTGCTAGCAAGACTACCAAAGTGCTCGCCTGTAGGGGACAGATTCTAATATGCAGTACACTAAGTCAGGAATTCGATAATTTACGGTATTTGATATACATGCAGAATCAGTGATGGAATATCCCCCTTGTGTCATTATGCTCTACATGTGTGAAACCCTGAACTCAATACAAGCGGTAACTTTTAAGATATCCTGCCTAAAATTTTTTTTTGGCATTGATTTCCGAGTTATTGGATGCCAACAATGACAGTCAGGGTACGACATAAGCTACGTCTGTGCTTAGTACAGGCAAGCTAAAAATACAAGGTACTCAAGACAAAGAGTGCCAAAAACAAATCACCCAATTTTCACTGAAATCTGAGTATAATGTGAAAACAAAAACATTCTTTTCATCCTCTAAACTTCGGTAATTACATCTAATGTGTAATTACAAGCAATGCATTTGACCTTTTCAATAACTTCCAAATCATCAGAAAAGAGTTGATAAATTTTGGATTTGCCAAAATTGTGGGTAAAGCTAGCAAAGAAGGTGTGCTCAAATTGGAGTACTTTTATCAAATGGGCTAGGAGAAATTCTTCTATGCCTTCAGATCTCCACATATGTGTGTACATCACATGACTATAAATTTCTGCCAAAGGTCACACAGTTAGATTAACAGTCACAATAAATAATTACAGCCTAATCTGACAGGACAGCTGACCTCAACAAAAAAGCTTACCAGGGCACCGACAGATACACCACTTTTCCTCCACCCACAATATCTTGCCTTACTTTGTAACTATGAGCAAAAAATGTGCATTTTCAGTCAGGATTACCCTCCCCAATAATATGCTCTGTGCTTCAAATTTTTTTCATATTTTACCACTCTGAAAATATTGATATCCACCAATAGCCACTACGCGTGTGGAGCATTTGTATTCAAGTTTGGAAAACTAACCCCATCAGACGCTTCATCAAGAACTACCAGATTTTCAAAGTTCTCGCTGTCAGAAACATCATCATCTTCTGCAACTTCTTCGCCATTATCTTCACCTAAGTCCTCTTCACCTTGAGCTATGTCTTCTTCACTCTCCCCTACCTCCTCTTCCACCAGCTCTTCACCTTCTGCCATTTCTTCTTCACCTTCCTCAGCAGATTCCCCTTCACCTTCTTCACTTGGCACATCACCTTCTTCTTCCTCCAGCTCCTCTTCGTCTTCACCTTCAGCCATCTCTTCTTCTATTTCCTCAGTTTCATCAGCTACTTCATCACTGCCACCATCCTCATCCTCCTCCACAATGGCATCACCGGTCAGCAAATCCTCCTCTTCTTCCTCCTCATCATGCTCACTGTCCTCTACATCGCTGGCCGTCTGCTCCACATACTCCTCATCAGCCTCCTCAGATGATGCCATTGTTGCCTAGTCCACCACTTGTCATATGTGAACAACTCCAAACCTACAACTGCTAAAGACAGAAAATACTTTAAAGTGAATAGGCATGCTAGCTGAAGTGACCAGTTACACTACCTTCAAAACTATTTTCATTAACATTGTAATGTTTTCACTCCAACTTAAAATCCATTTAAATTATAGGATGAAATGTGAGGCCTTTTGGCAGCACACCTGAGTTGTGAGGACAGATTACTTTCTTCTATAAATTTTCTCAAATTTTCTACACACCATCTGTTCTGAAATGTCTTAACAGTCCAAATGATGTAAGTTAAACTGGATCTTCGGGTGCTTATTGCAAAACCTTAGAAAAAAGACAAAGAAGTGTAAAAGACAATTTCAAGTATTTCTGAACAGTTTTTATACTTTTATACATTAGCTATGGTGAGAAAAATGTGCCCTGTGACAGGTGATGGCTAAATTTATCCAGCCAAAACTTTAAGTACAAGAAGGGTCACCAGCTGGATTTTTCATGAGGTCTGTTATGGGAAACAAATCACATTTCTTAATGTGACCTGAGGGACATAATTTGTTGAAGTGTACACATCTGAGAAAGGTCCCAGGAATCATCTGGCCTAAAGAATAGGCCAAAAGATCCAATTGTACTATTCTACTTTATGGATTATGCCAAATGCAGGGTAACTATATCTGATAAGGACTGACTGATTTATTTGATCACTCTCAAGAAATTTCCACTGCTTACGGATGCATGAAACTGGAATTTTAGGGGTAAACTACTGCTCTTGGGAAGTGAATGTACCTGCAGTGACTAATCTGCTTCCATAAAAACTGCAGCCAAGCAAGGGAGAGCTGGATTTGACAGCTGCAGCTGGAAGAACACCTTAACTGAATGAGCCTGCAAGGGTTGGGATGGAAGAGGAGGGCAAACCTGTGTATTTTAGAGTGGGAGGAAATCTTTTTTGGATGAGTGTTTAAGTGACACTCTTAATTTGTCTTTGAGAGCATAATACTACATGTACTGCCTAGTATTCAGTAATACTATGCTCTAAAAGACAGACTAAGAGAGTATACTGTCTTGCGCAAATCTTCCCCTTTCTCACACACAGTCCGATCGTGTTACAGTGCAACATCCCTTCCTGTAGGAGCGATTGTGGACGGTGGAACAGCCAGTAGAGGCTACGACTCTCATCTGCCTCATTTATCTTTACACTTTACCGGCACTTCATTCATACTCAAAGACGATATGATGAGCGCCATCCAGGGCCCAATATTCGCGACAAAAACACTCCTATGCCGCTACCATTTCCTCCTTCCACGCTTCGTCAAGTTCGCCCGTGATGTTCTGACTTTATACCTAACGTTTTCGTCAGTCATAAAACTGAACGAAACTATGAGCGTTAAACTTTTGCACACGCATCAGTACAACATACAAACTTTACCTTTCCGCGGTCCGAAGGATGAGCCCTCAGTATGATCCTATGACGTCATCGACCAGCATTCTCTGCGCGGCGAGCGTCCACTTTGTCAAGAGACACACAAAAAAAGCTTTCGAAGCGCCAAAGAATGAGTTGGGAACATTAGTTCTGCTTCGACTGAAAGT
Organism: Acanthopleura granulata; assembly: GCA_016165875.1. Taxonomy (NCBI): domain Eukaryota; kingdom Metazoa; phylum Mollusca; class Polyplacophora; order Chitonida; family Chitonidae; genus Acanthopleura; species Acanthopleura granulata. The sequence goes on from JABBOT010000002.1 coordinate 11,052,471, forward strand.
GCTAACTATCTTTTATAAAAAATTATTTTTCATTTATGCATTTTTATGCATTATTATTTTTTCATTTATCTTTCAGTCCTCAGAATCGGAAAATATAACAGCCAGACAGGCTCATTTCTGAAAAAAGATTGTCCCATACATCACTTTTTTGATGATCTGGGACTTGAGGAGAGCGTTTAGAAAAAATGTGTTAAACACGGTGGGCCTACTTCAGTTTCCTGTACTCTGTTTCCTGCGTTAAAATTGTGTACATATGTCCTTTCTTTTTTACGTTGCTTATGGTGATGTATAGGCCTACAATAGTTCCAAGCTATAAATGTACATATGCGTCACCTAAAACTCCCCTATGACTAAGTCAGCTAGACTGCCAGATTGTGAGAGTTCTACTGATCTGAGATATTTTAAAGTTTGTTCGGAAAGTATGATCATATAATACTGGAAAAGAAGGACTTTTTTAACGTCACAAGAAATATTTTATGAACTTTTCACATCAAACACAGTAAGTTGAAAAACAAAATCACACACACACACACATACGTACCAATATTTTTACACATGTACTTTATTCAACTTACCGTATTGAGAATACAAACTGTGGAAATATAAATCAAGTTCGTAAAACATTTTTTGGGTGCTAAAATGTTTCGCTTTTCCCGTAGGATATTATCACACATTCTAAGCAAAGCTTCAAACATCTTTCAAAGATAAACAGAACTCTCAGACTCCGGCAATTTGACTAACTTCGTCATGGATGAAATTTTAGGTGAAAGAGTTATTTTTATTTCCAATCAGTTTTGCCATTTTTTTCTTCTTTTCCTTTAATAAGTTTGGAACTGGGACCCTGGCTTGGATCTTGACCTTGGGTCAAAACGTAATACATTCAATTTTGGATATGCAAGTAGAACCCTATCCAGGATATTTTAAAGCGTTTCTTCACCACAGATGAATCAGCAACTTTACGGGAAGAATTATATACAGATTTTGTTGAAGTTGAGTGTGCTGCTCGCTTTTAGCACAGGCATCATTCCAATTCATTTCCGTGGTGATTCACACGGATCCAGGAAATTTAATTCATCCCTCTTCCATTGCCACATGTCATACAGAAGTAATATGTACATATTTTGAGGAAATTGTGCCAAGCTAAGTGGGCCGCTTGGGGTGAATCAACAGTCTTTGCCAGGTATCTGGAAAACCTGACATAAGGCTTAACTGACTGAAGGTTGCCGTTAAAATTGCATGAGGTGAATTTGAACATGCACCATCACTGTTACAGGCCATGGAAGTGAAAGCAAACCAGAGCTTGAATTATCAGAGCCTGCAAGAGCACAATATCATGCAAAAATAATTTGACTGATTTCACTGATGATGGTCAGTGCCACACGTGGAGTAAACAGGAATGCTTGGAGGAAACATTGATCTTCGGTAAGATCGTCACCAACTTTCCCAGGTCACACCAGCTTTCCACATGCAGAGCCAGGTAAGCCCCATATTAATACAGGGCAAGCATGCAATTGCCTGGAAACTTTATGTCAGACCACATGGAGGCTGGAGGTATAAGGAAAATCCTGTATGAGGATGAGAAATAACCATTATATCACTTTCGTCCAACACTTTGACCTGTGGATTCAAACCTTTGTTTTCGTCTTTCAAAATATTTTGTTTTACATTTGTAACAGTGCAGTAAGGAACTTCCTGTTCAGGCCTGTGATGATAGGCCAAAGCTGTATGATCCATTCTTAATTCCTGCTTTATAGCACTGATGACATTTATGAGTAAACTGGTAACGTACTGTAGTACTCAAGGCAGGCTTATTTCTGTTTTCCACCAAAACAGTTTTTAATGAGTTTATGGTATGGTACATTAATGTATCATATCAGAACAAACACAGTAAAAAAACTTGGGCTAAACATTGCCACACATAAAAGAAGCAATCAAATTATCAGGCACATATATACATTCATGTATACGCAAATGTAGGCTACCAGTATATGGTTTGGTGATGAAAAAGATAATGAAAAGATGGGAGATGAAATACACAACACATAAAAATACATACACATAAAAATGAGAAATGACATTAGCTTCTTGCTAAAACAATGGACAACTCCTATCCACTTGGCATTATTCTTGCAATCATCATTTGCCTGGCTAAATCAACATGTATTTCTTAATACAATGATGATATTCTTTATTATATATCATTTATAATACACAAAATGAACAGCAATAGTTTACTCCAAATTAAGTATGTCGCATTCAACTACGTTTCTCTAATTCATATGTTTGTGTTGTTAAGATGTGCAGAGCCTGAGTAAACATGTGGTCCTATTACACTAAGTGTACATATCATGGGTGTATCATGACGCTATCTTTTATCAGTGTAAATTTCAATACCTCACTTCATTCAACTCCTGTCCACAACATTTCTACTGACTCAGCACTTGATTATGCCTAAATAATTACGACATTTGCAAGAGACAGACTCCAGTATATACACAAGTAAATATGGCACAAAACAATAAATAAACAATATCTCAGTTCAGAGGTCTTCAAGACACTAAATAATTTAAATCTGAATACAAAATACAACTAAACCCAGTCTAAATCCTTCTGGACCCAAGTATATAATAATAACAGTATATACCAGTCCATCACAGCAATGTCCATGACGGACCTACACCAGTCATCTAGAACAATATCCATGAGTGACATACAGTATTTACCAGTCCACCACAGTAATGTCCATGAGGGACCTACACCAGTCATTCAGAGCAACATCCATGAGGGAAATACAATATTTACCACTCAGCTGCAGCAATGTCCATGAGGGACCTACACCAGTCATTCAGAGCAACATCCATGAGGGACATACAATATTTACCACTCATCTGCGGCAATGTCCATGAGGGACCTACACCAGTCATTCAGAGCAACCTCCATGAGGGAAATACAATATTTACCACTCATCTGCAGAAATGTCCATGAGGGACCTGCATTAGTCATCTAGAACAAAGTTCTACATTAGTCATCTATGAAGGACATACAGTATTTTCCAGTCCACCACAGCAATATCCATGAGGGACCAACACCAGTCTTCCAGAGCAATATCCATGAGGGACCAACACCAGTCTTCCAGAGCAATATCCATGAGGGAAATTCAATAATTATCACTCTTCTCTGGCAATATCCATGAGAGACCTACAGTATTTACCATAGATCCACAATAAGGTCCAAGAGGGATCGACAGTATTTACAATACAACATTCTCACAGATGTGTTTAGGTACAACACAGCATGTCTACTTCATGATGGCATCTCAATGATGTGTCTACTTTACAGCTAAACGTAGCTTAAGAGGAGCGCCTCTGAATTTCACTTGATTCAACAGCCTGACAACTTCACTGGCAACATAAGGATCATCAAACTGAAATAGAAAAAGACAAACAATTATAAAAAAAACACCAAAGCTCAATGAACTGTGACCAGCTTATTTCTTTCATCACACTCAAGACATTTCCACCCATGACAGCACTGAAGTTTAAAGGTTAAGGAAATCCTCGCAGACACTGCTTCACAGTGCCAATAAGAACAATAATACAACCTTAGACACACAAACTTGGGGCAGGTGTATTTGAGCAGGAGGTTTTCAAAGCAATCTAAAAATTGTTGTATCCTTTTCCTGTTGTAACTTGTTCCACAGATTTTCTTTAATAAAATAATAGCAAAACTAATACAAGAAAGCAATCAGAGATTTCAAAAATGTACCTCCCCCTCCCCTTCAGAAAAATATAAATACAGCAAAATCAGCCATTGCATAATATTAATATATTTAATATAAGAGACTGAATCCATACTGACACAGGCATGGATTTGATAACGACATGGACAAATGCATGGCAAGAAAACTAGCAGGGGGAGGTTACAATGTGTACCACTCTATTTGTGCAAGTGAACACTAGGTAAAGGGAGGAACTGTTTCAAAAGTACCAATGTATTCACTACAATCCCAGTGTAAATGTACAAAAATCAGGATTCTTTGTACTAATTTATATATTATCTTCACTGTGCCACATTGTACAACATACAATTTATTAAGTATTATCACTTTGCCTTGTACAGAAACCAGATGTCCTAGAGCTAAATGAGAAACCAGGTACTGAGTTTAAATGATGACACATGAAACAGATTAATAATGACACAATTTTATTATTTTCATAGTTAACATCGGGTATTTTCTGCATCCACGGCCTATTCAATCAAACGACAATGACACTCCCAACTTGGTTGAGCAGAAAGCAGAGTTGGGTGTAAACCACAAAAGGAGGCTAGCCACACCTGGCCTTTACACTCACTGTAAGAAACTGAAAAGGTCTGCGTCGCTTGAAGTTCATGTTTAGGCGAAAATCTGTCTGATGGGGATAAATAAGTTCATGAATGGCCTCTTCAAAGAACTGTCTGAATTCGCCCTGTGGAAAAAAAATAAGGGAAACTGTTACACAACTACAGCTGTCAATATGTACGTACTGTATTTGCCCTGCAAAAGGAACGAAAAAAAAAAAATCTGCCTTCTATAAAAAAAATAAGGCAAACATTAAGATCAAATGATAAAATATAATTGTTGATGCTGAAACTTCCAGAAAGATATCATCCCTCCCTTCTAAACAAACCTACAAGTACTTTCTATGATCCACAGAGTTCTCAGAATCAAGTAAAATAAGTGACAAAATGGGCAGCTCCCAGGTGATGACCATCTGCATGTGAAAGGAAACACATGTCGACATGCTAGCATCAGATAAGACTGACCCGTTACTCACCCTCATATGGTGCTGCAGTAAGCATTTTGATTGTATTATACGAATGTATGCATCTATTTATGTGCAGGTCTGCCTACCATTAACTGATGTCAACACTCACCTCTGTGCACTCCCTTTTCACATTACCCACAAAGACTTCGTTAGCAAGTTGTACATCTTTTGGGAGAGAACGCATGAAACAAAAAATTATAATTTACAAACTGTGTGCGAGTACGGTAAACAAGACTGCAAAACTGCTGTTACTATGACACCTACAAAGAGATGCATTGCGAGAACTCATATTCTATACACAAAATACTCACATTTTATTTGCTTTGGAGTTTTTAAGGGATTTAATTGAATTCAAATGTTTGAACTGTATAGTGGGTTTTACTGACAACACTGCAAGAGGCAAGGTACTCATGTCACCTCTTTTTTCTTTATCTTTACCTACATGAGAAATTTCTGTGAACATTATTTCACAATGTTGTACTAGTGGATAATAAGAGATGTTCCAAAGCTAAAAGCTGTGTGTAAACCGGTGACTTCAGAGAACCCAAACATGGGTTATATGGTTCGCAAGCGCGACAGAGAATTCAACCATTAGAATGCATTTTACTATTACAGATTTCAGTTGTCCATCTCAAGAACCTTACTTTATTTTTCGACTTTCATTCACATCAAGAAAGTTTCAAATAATGTTATGAAAGTAAATATCTGTTCGACAAGACCAACCTGTTCCTTACACCTTATGAGCCAGTGGACATAGTATCAAATATAAAAGCCTACCTTTGTTGACATTCTGTGCCATTTTGTTTTTCTTCCTTGAAGTATTGGAAAATGTCTTTGCGGCAAAGCCTTTGTCATTCTGAAATATAAGAAACATAACTAAATACACCTAAATGTTTGAATATAACTGCCCCTCTTTCAAAAAGAAAACTAAATGTATACCCATTCTTGCCTCTTTTCAGGGCTGTTTTCTGAATAAAAACATTTGCTACAGAATTTGTACATAAACAAACACACCTTGTATTTTCATGTGACATTCACATAATTATGAATTTTTAAAAAATTTTTTTTTTAACCAGGCTTCGACATACTCCTGTGAAAGGCAATGTTCTGAACTCCTACTTTAAGTTCTTGAAATTACCAGTTTTCGAGGTCACTTTCAGTTCTATATGATAAATGGCGTACTCATCGATATACCTCCAAGGCTCAAAATACTTACATGCACACTGTGCACCTATTTTGCACAAGCACATGCACCAGCTGAAAATTACGTGCACAAATTATTTATGTATGTTAAATAAATGTAACTTTGAAGTTGAAATATCTTTTTCATACAACACACTCAGTCCACAGCATGGTGAAAAGTAAACCAGTTTCTACACTTTATTTTTTTCTTAATTTCTGAAACTGGTAAGCTTCAAGTTAAAAAAAATTGCACTTAATGTATACTGAGGGTGTAATGGGTCATTTTGTACCAAACCATTTTTCCAGCTGGTCATTTTCATAATCTGTAAATTAATTCTGAACAACTTGACCCAATAGATTTATCAAGAAATACATGGAGCAGCAGTTTGGGGCTTGTGCACTTTCACTAATGACACAGGGTGTTTGTGAAAGCAGATAATCCCCCTTTGACGAAGAAAGTTTTCGAAAGTCAATCTATATAGATATCTGTTTAAGGTCCTAAAATGTAATTTCTAACATATGAAAATATATGGCAAAATAATAATTTGCAAAATTAGTTCATTTAAATGCAGACATATGATCTACACATTGGAGTAAGATAGTATGAGAGGAGGAACCAGATGTTTTGAACATTCATTCGACAAGTGCAAGTACCATCATTTAATTTATTAAAGAAAAATTAAATTTACAGGTCGAAAGTTTAAATGTTTCAAATTAGGCAACTTTATTTACAAACCTAATACTACCTGCATTCGTCTACCTGACATGCCTGAATGATATTTTTTAATGTAAATATAGTGACCATGAAAAGCACTGTCAATTATGCTGTGTATTTTGTCCAGTGTGGGACAATAATGATTTTTAAGGCGTTCTCTCATGCAAGTCAGCTTGCAAGAATGTTAGATCTCTTTTGTGGATTTCTGTTACGTCAAATCGCCATGAGGCCATGTGAAACGAAGGAAAGTTAACTTCTACACACTTTAACTCATTATATATTCAGAAGATGAGGACATAATTATACCTTAAGTTTTCACATTTCGCAAAAACGATTGCTTTCGTCAGAAAAATAACCCAAATACGCTAAAAACGGAAATCTCACACATGCTTTCACTACGAACAAGTATTTAGATTTCAAAAGTCTGTGAGCCAAACAGTCGCTCTTTCATAATGGCGGAACATTTGCTTCATGATCTTCAGATTTGTCATCATATTAGTCTTACATTACTCATCAGTTTTAAAGTGGATATGTTACTCTCAGAGCCATTAGGACAGGGAAATCAAAGGTTTAGGATAGCTTGACAGTACATACATCTTTAGTGCAAAAAAAAAAAAATGATATCCTTCTCTATAAGTGGGTATTTATGCCAGACTGAAGACACTGTCTTAGCAATCAGGCATTACGGGCGGATGACATCAAGCAGAACCCAGACGAACAAGTACAGGTAAATTCATATTTTATCACTCTTACCAGTAGCCTCATCTTTATGATAGAACCATAGCAATTCAGCCCATCCAGTTCCTGTACCACCGTCTTTGCCACTCTACTGTCATGAAACTGTGAACAGTGATATACACGGATGATTACATAAGACCCAATAATACCTACAACTTTTCCTTTTCGCAGTACATCTGGCCGTAAAAAAATATACACATGTATAAAATATACATTTATCAGCCAAAAACCAGAAATGTAGAATTTGTTTGTTTTCCTGTAATTATGACCATGTGTGCATTAGGGAATATTTCACTCACATGTAAACACTGTGGCTTGTGGGTGGACACGGTGGAAGAATAGACCTAGGAAAAGCCTGGAGGGAAACCTAGCTAACTAATTAAACGAAAGTATTTTAGCTTAACATTGGTTGGCCAATGACTTGTGTTTGGGCAGAGAAAACTTCAAACAGCTCACCCAATGCCTTACATGCTGTAGAAAAATTTTAATATGCTCTCTGTAAAACACAGATTAAACTTTCATTTACATTCTGTAAACCCTGACCTGTCAATGACATTAATATCAAGTAACTATAAATGAAATAAAAAATCCGTACCTGGAGAGTTAGAGCATTTTTGCCATTGCTGTAGATTGGTGTCAGCTTGGCGAATGGATTGTCAATCTCAGCACACATGTACCTCCTGACCATCTCCTGTCTCACAAACTCGGCCAATTCCCCCTGCAATCAGCAACTCAAAACCATGTCTGTTGTCATGATACAAAATCAGCTCACTGTGGTCATGATACAACACGACATCACTGTGGTAATGATACAACACTGTGGTAATGATACAACACTGTGGTAATGATACAACACTGTGATAATGATACAACACTACCTCAATGTGGTAATGATGCAACACCAGCTCATCAGGTAATGATACAATGCTAGCTCATTGTGGTAATGATGTATATAAACCTTACAGCTGTAACGATAACTGCACTAAAGACAATGTTGATCTAAGATCAAGTGATCTAAAAAAGACCATGCCAACAATTCAATGAAAATATTCTGTAAAGCACAATTTTGGCAGAGATTTGCAAGCACTTATGCACTATAGAAAATCTTGTCCTACATGAACAACAACATGTAGATGTGTCAGAAAAAACTTCATAACTCACCATTGTAACATCTGGCAAGTTAGTGATGGACACTTCTTTTCCTTTCTCTTGATGACCTGCATGTGCAGCTCCTTGGTAACCTGCACAGCAACAACAACTTTCCTAGTCATTTATTTGTCTGTTTGTTTGGTGCTTTATGCTACACTCAAGGATACATGTATTTCACTTTAATATCTGACGGCCACTAAGAGTATGTGTAGAGAAATCCAGGCTACTTGTAGGGTAGTAAAATAACCTCTTATCAAAATTTTACTGACGTCGAAAATGACTTCATGGATTCAGTTTCTGCAATCCCTGCTATCTACACATAAAAACATTGAGCAGCTGAAAAGACATATGTATAGAGCACCTTCATCGGCCCCATCCTGTTTGTTTTGAAACAAACCCCCTCAAGTTTTCTAAGGTTGACCATGCCAGTGTCAAACATTTCAGCAAGCCCAACTCCCTCATACAGTTAAGCAAACACCATTTTACATGTACATACCTGTAATATCAGAATAGGATGTGTTCTCCAAAGCATCGGACTGTCTGGCAGAAAATGAGCTGCTACAACGACACATTAGTTATTTGCATTCATAAAGACAGAACACCAAAGACAAGAGAGCCGTGCTATTCCACACCATCCAGGGCCATACTAAAGAATTCCTCACTACTACAACAGTAGTCAAGGACAAAACAGGGGTGCCCAGAGTAAATCATCAACATTTTGCAAGGTTCTTATTTTTCTATGTTTGAAATACAGATATCTGTGCGATCTTCAAGTGAGTGTCACCAAAGATCCATGAACAGTCAGAGAAGGATAATCTACAAATTCCCAGTCCCAGGCTACATTCCAACCCACACCTTATCTGTCTTAGCAGCAATCAAAAGGCAAGCACCTTGGCAACTCGACCACAGTCCACTCCCTTCGGAGAGAATAATACAAGCATACAATATACATTACAGACTGTCTGTGAGAAATTGTGAGCTCGAGAGAAGTGATGAGAAAATCACTTGTCAAGAGTGCACAATTTCTCAAAGATAATCCCATGGCATGCACTATCTATTATATACTGAATTCCAAAAGAAACATGAATTTTTCCAATGTCAAATCAGAAGTACATTCTGGATAACCAAAAGTGAGTAGATATGTAATGGATGTTCCAGAGAGTGTTTTTCAATCTTAAAGATGAGTATCTTCTGCAAACACAGCAACTGTGGTGTCATGCTGTACCAAATTGTACTGATTTGAATTTTCATATTCCTCGTGAGTTGAATGCGTGAGTTGACTGCGCTTTCTTTCATGAGATTCTTGGTATAAGAATGCTTCTTAAGGAACATAAATCGCAGAACTGTGTCATGCGCATTTTGATGCAACAGTAACCATGCCACGTCTGAGTGTTGATGAACGTCAAAGAGCCATCTGCAATACTGAGGCAGGTTGTGACGTCTAACGTGTCTCCAGGCATTATGGTACTCATCAGTCCACCATATACAGATTGCTTGACCGCTCCCAGCAGACAAACACCGTCAATGACCGCGCTCGGAGCAGACAACCTCGTGTGATATCAAACTGTCAAGACCGCTTCATTGTCAATTCCCATCATCAGAATCTGTTCCTGCAAGCAGCCACTACAGCTCGAAACACAGTTGGAACAATGAACCGACCCATCAGCACCTATACTGTATGTTGCACACTCAACAATGCGAGTTTGCATTGCCGTTGACCTTATGTTGGTTCACGTTTGACTCCACGTCACAGGCGCGCTCAATTTAACTGGGCCGCAGGTCATCGGAACTGGCGCAATGGGCAATGGCAGAATATTGTCTTTTTTTGGATGAAAGTCAAGTTTGCATCGACGCAGTGGATGGCCGTGTGAGGGTATGGCGATGCAGGGGTGAAAGGTTCAGTGATCCATGTGTATTGGACAATGACCACTGGAGAGGGACGTCCTTCACACTTTGGGATGCAATCAGCTGGGGACATTACATTCCGCCTGTGACCTTCCAAAACAGAGACGTGGTAGAGGCATCACGGCGAGGAAGTTTTGAGAACTGCAGTCGTTCCATTTTTTGCTCAAAGGCGCAATCTTGTTCTGTAGCAAGATAATGCAAGAGCACGTACTGCAAGATTGACACAGACAATTCTACTGAACAACGGCATCCAGAAGATGGATTGGCCAGATTTAAGTCCGGATTTAAATCCTATCGAGCATCTCTGGGATGAAATTGAACGCTGCATTTGATATCAACTCATGCAGCCAGTTACCTTGCAACAACTGCAATAAAGCGTTGTTAATGCTTACAATAACATTCACTGGCATTTGTAGAAGATGTGCTGCTGTCGTTGACGCTAATGGGGGTCACACTCGTTACTGACGTTAATTTTCATTCCGTCAGAAAAACAATTCCCAAAAGGTGCGGCTACTGAGTCAAATTAAATGAGTTCTCCCATTTCCATTAATCCAGAAAAATTGGCATGATATGAGCATTTAATTGAGTTATTTTCTTGTTGTGTAAGAGAAATATGTTTTAATAAAGTCAACCGGCTCTTACTCTTTTGCAGTTTATTCTATTTCTCCCATTCGCGTTTCTTTTGGAATTCAGTATATTATGCCATAAGCTGCATCATGTTTTGCGGAATATCATGTGTACTGACGAATGGAAACCAAGAATTGCATGGTGAGGTACAATAATTCAAGACGGTAACACAATGTAGTCTGTCATACACAGCTACACATTCGACACTCAACTATTCCTGTTTATATCAGGACACTAGTTTTAGATATAGAGCAAGGAAACAGGACTGGTTGGCCCGGTGTCAGTATAATGTGACTGAGCAGGGTGTCATGTCTGGTGTCTTCGGTAATTTCCGGTGATAGCAGCACTTTGGTGGCATGGACTCTACCGCAAGGAGAATCAGCATATCTACATTCCAAGGACTCCTCATGATCATGTGACTGAAAACTTGTTGAGTATGAAGTAAAATGCAAGCATCCACGCATACATAGTTTTAGATGCAACAGTAAAGTTGCTCTCACCTATATGGCATGGAACTCTGTGTGCTTTGCCCATATCTTTCACTCGCACTGCTGTAGCTGGTATCTCCTGCTTTTAGTGTAAGACATACATGTAGACAAATAATTAAATAGTAAGAGTAATTTAATCAACGCTCCCTTCACTTGTCAAAACGGTACTCAAAAGAACAGTCCATTTTCAAAACTATAGTAAATGACCTCAAATACGGCCTCAAAAAGGTGTGTCTTAGGGGCAAACATATATTGTGAAATACTACTTCTAGTGGTAAAAAGTTACATTTTTCCAGTACGATATTATCCTATCTTCCAAAAAACCTCCCCCAAAAAACAGGTCATTTACAGTATTACTACCCATTCAATGGCAGATTCAAGCTTTACTATACTCTATTATCGTAAATACTGGAAGGAAACATACATTGGTTTTAAGACATCCCTGTCCATGGAATGAAGGATATACATATGCATGTACATGAGCTTTATACACTACATACCTGTCTGTATTCAATTCATACTCAAGATCATATTTGTTAACATCTGAAATGACTCGTACCTCTACTGTCCTGGTAATACATGTCAACAGCCACATCAGAGGCCGCAGGCTTCACACCAACCACTTGTTGTTGACCAGAACAGTCAGTACCGCTGTAATAAGAAATTGTTTCAAAATAAAAGGTATCAGATGAGTGTAAAAACATGTACGGAAAATGAAAACAATATCATAAATATTCTCTGCACCAAAATGGTGATTTTATGTCAATAATACCTTGGGAATATTTGGTATTAATACTTCAAAAGAATTACATGAAAATTTCATGAAAAAAGTGGAAATTAAGCTAGTTCATGAATAATACCACAGGTTCATACCAGACATGACTCTAAGACTGCTTTCTGATCCCAGGGCCAGATCTTGTAGCAGGTTTGCTGATACAGGGAAATAACTGAATCAAATGCACAATCTTATAAATACTGATCCAGGACTTATGGTCCAAAGTTTGTTGCAGACCAAAGTGCTCAGTCAGACAGAGCAAACAGCATGTACATTTCAATATTCAATTGCCTGGCCTAATAATACTGACTATGCCAATTTACAATGCTAATTTATAAGGACGAAAAATGCATACAGTTGCAATGTTGAGTGTTTCAGAGGCTGAGAAGCTGACTGATCATAGCCTCCTCTTCCTCTAACAGAGCCAGTCTTCATCACTGCAAAATACAGCAGGAAAAATCTCATCATAGATGAACGAATTCTGTTGGGACAACACAAAAATACAAAGTCTTTTCCCAACTCAATCTTTTAGCAATTCATATTTTTTAAAATTTAATAACAATTAAAACTTTTGGAAAATAAATGTTTTTTATTTAATGTTTTTAAAAGTAATAATGTTGTAATGGTAAAGTACTTCACAGATTTTTGATGGGCTACTCCAGAGGAACTTCTTTAAGGGTAAACAGGTCGCGGATTAAGGCAGTTTTCACAAAAAGTGTAAGCCTGGATTATGACAACAGATATATAAGTACAAAACTTGTACCTACCTGGGTTCTCAGTGAAATATCTGTCCTGAGGTACATCGGATGCCATATACGTACTGTAATTGCTTGGGTTCTCAGACAAGTATTTGTCCTGAGGCACATCAGACACTGTATATGTACTGTAACTACTTGGGTTCTCTGACGTGTATCTGTCCTGAGGCACATCAGACATTGTATAGGTACTGTAACTACTTGGGTTCTCAGACGAGTATCTGTCTTGAGGCACATCAGGTGTCATGTATGTACTGTAACTACGTGGCTTCTCAGAGAGGTATCTGTCCTGAGGCACATCGGACGTAAGAGCGGTACTAGCTGGCTGGCTGGACTGTCTGTAACTTGTACTGTTACTGACGGAAAGAATGTTGGAAAGAACATTTACACTGAGGTGGAGGAGTGGGCAAAATTTGGGAGTATTCATGTGGAAAACAAACTATGGTTTATCCAGTGTAAACATCTTGAGGCACAGGATTTATCTGAACACATATCTGGTGTTTATCCAAGAATACATCTAACTGTACATACATGAATATAAATACCAATATGACCTGCAAGGTATTTAACATATACATGCAAGTCAATAGCAGTCCAGTTCATTACCGATATATAGTTCAGATATTATTAGCAGGCTCTAAATATCTTTATACAATACTGAAAACTCTGACATCAATTCTTCGTTAACCTGCCATATTAAAAGATGAACAAGTAGTTGCACAGTGCCTTTAGATTCCTATCTGCATGTCTAAAAGGGATTGCTACATATACAATACTATGTCATCAGTATATCTGGAAATGGACCTGTACCCTCACCTGTACAGAGATGAATAAGGTCTCTGAAATGTGGACTGCTCAAACCCTCCACGGACATCCCGGAACCCACTATTTCCTCCTTAAACATGAAGACAATAAACATACTACACATGAACTAAAGACACCTGGGTTAAGATAAATTGCAAAAAGGCAATGTCAGCATTAAAGTCAGAGAATGAAAAAAGAAAAAGAAATATTCTTTCTTCAAAGAAAATGACAGTTATTCCCAAAGTAAGTGCTGCCAGATATAACATATGTTAACAATACATGAACTTGAACAACAAAACACTCGATAAAATCTTCAAACCTTGCACACCTGTGTCTTCTGAGAATGACTTGCTCTTCACTCCATCATAAACGCTGGTTGTATTGGTTGGTACACTTTTCTGACCAAATTTCTTTCGTTTCCTACAGAAGAAATCATTTTTCAGGTAATTATGGGAAGTGGAGGAATTAAATTTTGCACTGCTTCAGGAGTATTTTCTTTGTTTTTTTTAATTTGTCATTATGCTCTCTTGGGTTGGAAAATTTTAGGACATATATTCTCAGCCATTCTCACTCAAGAATATTCCCTAATACCACAGAGTACATGGATAAAAAAAGCTATGCAGAGCCTCTAAGAAACTAAGACGTGCCTGAAAGACCAATGCAGAGCCTGGTAGAAACTAAGAGGAGCCTGAAAGAAACCATGCAGAGCGTGGGAGGAAACTATGTTGAGCCTGAACAAAGCCCTGCAGAGCATGGCAATAACCATGTGGAGCCTGGAAAAAAGGTGCACAGCTTGAAAGAAATTCCTATTGGTCATGAGAAACTGAAAGTCTCATTGCCTGGCGAGGCAATTTGTTAAAGATACTAGCAGACAATCCTTATGGTTTGAGGACATCATCCTACGGTTAGGCAAGTCACTCTTGGAAGACTGTGCATGCGTCATTCCTGCATCTTTTTATTGCTACATGCCAAAGAAAGTCAGGTAATCGATTGGAATGGGTGAACACAATGCCATACAAGGCATAGCTTCAACCATCAGGACATCAAAGTAGGATACTTTGACAACAACACTATACAAGTTTGTACAAAGTAACTGTATCTTTCTTGTTGTTTACTGAACTGGTGTATGTCCATGGCGTTATTCCACATCAAATACTCCATTCCATGTGTAGATAAAACAGAAACTATACCGGATGGGTATCTTAAAGTATACTTAAGAACCACATACACGTAGCAGCTATGGTTTTGCTGACTTTAGCCCTGCTATTAGAACAGTCTTACCTTTGCCTAGTTGGCCTAACTTGGGAAAAGTTGGTACTAGGGTCGGCTTTACTTTGGTTGTAGCTCCCACTTTTGCCACTGAAGCCAGTATCACCCACTGAAGGAAAAAAAGATCACTATTTTAAAAAAAAAGACAGAGAAATACAGGCTGTCTGATAGAACTGACATCCATGTATCTATAGGAACAGATAAAGAAAATCCATGAAATTTATTAAAAGTGAACCTGACATACATACAGTGAAATAACTGTTTGATAAATTGAAGAGAGGCATGCCAGTAACATTTCAAACAATTCAGACTGGTGAACATCTCGTCCAAATTAATTAATATGGCTAATTAATTTTTACACTGGCTATTAGCTTGAAGATAATGACCTCTCATCTCTTGTCTGAGCTCTTAGATGCAAACATTTTTTTCTCAGTATTGCATACCTGAGTGAAAATTAGACCTGGGATTAAAATTGGCACGACTGGTTTGGGAGCCCCCACCTCCTCCAGTCATCAGCATATCTCTCCCTGAAGCCAACACATACAGGGCATACACTACCAAATGACACTGATGTAGTGTTAGTGTTCTTACAGACATGAATACTCTTACTATCTGTTCTGTTTTTAAACTAATCTTCTAGACATAAATACTGTAAATATCTGTGGATGAACAGGATGACTTTTCATCCGTACATGCGCAGGTATTAGTGTTATTCCAATGATTTAAATGGTTAATAACTGGATTTCCAAAAGAATACGAAGAGGTCAGCTTATTAGATTTTCAATCTCATTTCAGAAACACTTTTGTAACATCTTTCACTTGCTCAAACTATTCACAGTTTGTGTTGCTACAATTTGATAACTATTATCAGCTTCCAAGCTACAAAAAAATATCTCTGACAATTCTGACAACTCCTAGAGGAAACAAATGAGCTGTAAGTCGCTGACCCGACCTACAGTGTACTGTCTGTTTGCCGAGTATTTATACACAGGTGTATCAGTGAGGCAAACTTGTAGCAGAGTATACCTGATCTAGAGTAGGGCATCCTGGTGGACGCATAAGCAAACTGGTTGGTTTGACCACTGAAAACAAGAGAATTATAACATGAACAAAAAACTGAGCTTATTACACTATGAAATATGACGGTGATCTGGATTTTGTTTGCAGAAATCTGGCAAGCCCAAGATAAACCAAGCAGTTTGATCAGTTCCACTTTTATACACTGTGCCTGTTTGCTCAATACATCGATATTCTATGATTTTTAACCTATTTTTGGAGAATGCTCCACGGTGTCCATCCAGAATATTTAAATGAGTTCCAACATTATCTTTTTTTATGAGCGAAATGTTATAAGATTACAGTAAAGAGTGCAAACAACATTATTATACCCAGCTATTTGCCTGTCTTCATTTAAGCCAGCCATTCCAACACCTGAAAAATCTGAAGAAAGCACATTTGTCAATCTGCTGTAGAAGTTCTTACATCCACGTACAACACAAAATGATCATGGTGTAAAATTGTTGTCACAAGAAGAATTTAGCAAATGCCTTCAGCAAAATTTTTGAAACAGTGCAACATACTGGATCTGGAAATTATAAACATTATACATGCATTCTCAGAGCTTTACTTCTGAAGCATCAAAAGTTCAATGCAATGCAACAGCCACAGATTCTACTGTGTCAGTATCTAATACATTTGAATCATTCTAAGCTAATTTCCATGGGTTTGTTCATTTAACTCGCTCATAATTTTAAGCCAAAGCCAAACCAGTCGTAGGAGGTGGTATCAAACAAATAATGTTGTGATCTAGGGCCAGTTAGCTTTCCAAACAATGCATTAAGAGACAATTAAGTAAATGTTTATTTGTTTGATAGTTGCTCAATGACATTATTTTACCAAACCGACGACAGCCCCTTTTTTGGGCAGGGGAAAACCTGCTTGCGCAGTTAGAATTCCATCAACATTGCAGCACACGGTTCTGTTGGACATGGTTAATTTATTTTATGTACATGTACGTGCAAACAAGTTAAAACGGCATGCTTCAATAGTCTTAAAGGCCTAGAAATTAAACTTTTCTTTAAATCAGAATAAGTAGATGGACACCAAAAGTTGGCAGAATGTGATAACATACCATGACGCTTCAATACAACGTTGGTCAAGACAGGCCAATTAGTTCCAGAGAGTTTCATGCAGATCATATTTGAATATGACATAAATAATCCCTTGTCCACTCACCCAAATTGGCCATGGTTCCGATGGTCTGCAGAGTTTGAGCTCTAACCAGACTTTTCAGGCTCTGCAAGAGACTAGGGTTAACATTGCTCAGGCCCAAAGCTTGAAGCTCCGTTGTTGTCATGGCATCCAGAGTTTCTGAGGGTCGAGTTCCAGTTCTCTGACCTCTCACATCATACGGCCATGATCTCCGATTCCATTGAAATCCCTCCGTTTGATGTAAGTGTCGGTATTTGGACCCCTGCCCTGGGCTGTGTATTCCTGGTGCTGGAGTTTGCCCAGATGCATTACCTTTGTTTCTTCGTCTGTCGCCTCTTCTTGATCTGGATGTAGACTTGGCAACAGTCTGTGATTTGTCGGACTCATTCCTTTCACCCAGTCGCTGTTTTTTCTGATTTCCTTCCACAGAATCCTTACGCTGGCGTTTTCCTCTGTTCTGCTGGCTGCTAGGTGGCTGTTTATTTTGCTGTTTCTTTTGTCCTTGTTTATTTTGTTGCTTACTTTGCCCCTGTGTATTCTGCAGCTGGTTATCCTGTTCCTGTTTATTCTGTGGCGGTTTCTTCTCTTGCTGTTTATTTTGTGGCGGTTTCTTCTCTTGCTGATTATCCTGTTCCTGTTTATTCTGTGGCGGTTTCTTCTCTTGCTGTTTATTTTGTGGCGGTTTCTTCTCTTGCTGATTATCCTGTTCCTGTTTATTCTGTGGCGGTTTCTTCTCTTGCTGTTTATTTTGTGGCGGTTTCTTCTCTTGCTGATTATCCTGTTCCTGTTTATTCTGTGGCGGTTTCTTCTCGTGCTGTTTATTTTGTGGCTGTTTCTTCTCTTGCTGCTTATTCTCTTGCTGTTCATTTAGGGTCGGTTTCTTATTCTGTTTATTTTTTTCTTCTTTGATCTCAGTATTTCTTTCAGCTTCAAGAGGAGATGTCAGACCTTTGGTTTCTTTCTTTCCAGCCACAGATTTGTCATCTGCACTGCAGGACTGGTCTTTATCGTCAGATGTCCCCGTCTTCTGATCTGTTCAATGCCATGTAAACAGGAAAGTGAGTAATCACAAGATTTAATAAGTTGCTGTTAGAAAACATGAATTAATTCATTCATTCATTTATCAATCAGACTTAATGTTGTGCGTGAGAATTAAGTGGTAATCCCTTTACATGTATATATTGGTGCTCTGGTGGAATACAAAATCAGGCAGAACCTGAGGCTAACCACCACGTACCATCAGATACTAGACAAACTTGCTAAACATAGCCACAGTGGATCCACCGGGGCCAGGGTTCATACATCTTATGTCCTTTAAAGTCAGTTATATCACAAAGTTATTTCAGTCTTATCACAAAAATTTCAGCCCGTCAATTATAAATTCAGCCCGATCACAATGTTAATTCAGCCTTATCACAATATCACAATGATAATTTCAGCCTTATCACAATAACTTCAGCTGTATCACAATGATAACTTCAGGTTATATCAATGACAGCTTCAGCCATATCACAATACCTTCAGCCTTATCACAACAATTTCATCATTATCACAATGACAACTTTAACCATATCCCAATATCAGCCTTATCACATTGTTAATTTCAGTCTTAATTTCAGGCTTATCATAGCATTTACTTCAGGTATATCACCATGGTTACTTCAAACATATCCCAATCCTGTTCCCTTGAAACATCAGGTCCACATTGATATTACAAGAGCAGAACTGAACACCATGTTCTAGCAGTTGTGATAAGCTGACTGTGGCATATCAGTATGTGTAATGCTCAGAATGCCTTACCACTGATACCACTGATGCCCTCAAATCCCACTACATGCAGTCTCAGACGATTGTCTCCAATGTAAGCAGCGTACTGTTTGTTCTTCCGTACTACAGCTCTGGCCTCCAGACAGCTGGCATATTCCAGGATAGCATACCTGACAAGGGAGAAAACCAAACACACGTTACCAAAAGTACACACATATCAATACATCTAAACACACTTACTGGTACTAAATTAATATATTTGTCAACATCTCACATTTCACTTCATCAAAATGACTTGACTTAATTAGCAGAGCTCTGCTTTAATAATAACTTGTATTATTCAATTATTCATAATATTTCTGTTTCAACAGAATGAAAATGAAAATGAAACAATAAAGCCCTTTATAAATAGGTTATTCAGAAAAAAGACATCTACATGTACAGTACATCAAATTTATACCAGAAGACAGCAGATTAATAGTGATGCTGATTGAACTCCACTAAGGACTACTGCACCGCAGTTATCCCAAGAAACCTTAAGGCTGTCTTCACATGTCCACGCAACCCAACTTATGCATTCAAAATGGACATACTAGTAATTTACATTTATAGCTGTGTTTAAATAACATTTGAGCACCAAATAGGTGACATTCTAGGTGACATTCTAGACAATGGAATTCTCAGAGGAAAAAGAATGACAAGGTGTTTTATATCTTTCACACATTAATCAATTTACATACAAATTAACAGATGAAAATAATGATGTGGTAACGAATTGCTCAATAAGCATTCATTTCACCTTTCACCCAAAATGACATTACTCTGGGAATCAGAATGTCACTTAATTTCTAAATTCACTTCATGTACACAAATGAAAACAGAAGAACAAAAATATTCTTTTCCTCTTTATCAATGTGATTACAAAATCCTTTATCAAAAAGCTTGCATTGCCTGCACAGTTTATAATGGGATGTCACAGATACTTTGACCTGCATGTACACACACTTAGTGATCAATACTTATGCACTTTGTACACAAACACAATTTGATTATCCTAGTGAATCATAAAATGTATGGATTGCTGTTTTCCTTTTTTTCTCACATACATCTTTATGTGTTAAGATTTTAAATACACGTACATGTAATATTATTGATACGTCAGTAAGTAATGACCTTGTCCATGTATGGCATAAAGTTCAAAAATGTACATGTATGCTGTCTTGGCAGGTCATTGCCAACAGTTTGCCTCTACACATGTACACAGGTAAAACCACCTAAATTGACTTAAGACCATCACTGTCTGCTTCGTGCCTCCAAAGCCCAGACAATAATGGCAGGAGGTGATTGCTGAAGATTCCCTGTCAAAGGCTGAGAAGGAGCCAAAACGTTGTCCTGGCAACTGTAAGACTTCCAGACACCCAGAAATCATGATGTGTCCTGGAAAACCATCTACACCACTGCAATGTAGTTTTCAGTACTTCAACAGAGGGATAATTAATGCCTGTTTACACAGACAGCTCTCTGGTCTTCTACTACAATACTGGGAAGTCAAGGTTGTCTGACCAACCAGTTGCTGACAGTCCTTCTTCATTGCCTGGTATCAGGAGTATCTTCGACTGTTAAATGCTTATCATGTATGCAGCTGTGGATAACCTCACTACTCAACATAGATCCCTTGCTCTAAGAACAGGATGTCTGGGGTATTCCCCACAGATGCAGTGCAACAAGCTGAGCTTCACAACATGCAGCCAAAACAGGTCAGCATCACTTGAATAACATGGCCATAAACCTGTCACTGATGAGTTTTCAGATGATAAATCAATGATGGAAGCTTCATTGAGGAGTTGTTGCACTTGGTTCCTGGTGGCCAATGGAGGAGGTAGTGGCCACTGACCTGTCATTCTGTTCTTTATCTCGCGGAGTCCAGTGGTGCCTCGAACTCCATAGAGTTTGATCTTGCTGCTTCGCTCATGAAACTCGATGGCACTTCTGTACGGTTGGAACATCACGTGTTCTCCAATGGCATAGAATCTGCCATCAAATCGACAATGGACCAATGGATTCTGGATGAAGTCGCTGCCGGTCAGAGCATTCACTCATGAAGGACTTTCACCAGATGGCAAACCTTCATTCCAAGCTGTTCATCCTTATAATCTGTGTACCACATCAACAGCAAAGCCGTTCCTGTATCTTGCATGTACAGTGCATAGCCAAAGACCATTTCTTCAAGACAGAATCTGGTTTCTAGCCAAGATTTACACCAACGACATGCTGATGAGAACGTCACTCTGACATTCTATATGGTTTCCAAAACATCTGAAACTTACTGTCGAGACAGGATTAAATGATGATGAGTTGTCCCTGCCAGTCCCTTGGCTTTTAAAGGGGCTGAAATCAAGGGCTTCTCACAAGGCAAACACACACCACAAAGTGTTTCAAGGTGTTCTCTTGAACATGTTCTGGTCTTCCTGCCACACATGCCCACTCCCTGGCCTGTGTCTGGTGTAGGTGAACAACATTTCTCAGTTCTGGGCATATTCCGAAAATTATATCTTCACATGCCATGTTCACCTGGGTATACCGAACACATAACTGCTGGATCTCTGTACCTGTATTTCTCCACCCCACCCCACCTCTTTTTTTGGTGCTGGTTTCTACCTGGTAATTACAGGTGTTCTAGCCATACACTTTGCAAGAGCCATGCTTGAACAAGGTCAGTGCCATGTTCATATAGTCCTTGCCATCATACATTACTACTGCATGGACTTCACAAATCTTCTGGTATGGGAAACTTGTTTGTCATACATTTACAATGTATGGGTTCCCCAATAAAAATAACACCAATACAAATATGTTCTGACGCAGCACCTGCATCTTACCTTATAAACTTACCTTGAACAGTTGTACCAGACTGATACCGTGTCTTGTAACATGACATCAGGGTTACCTGTTGCATGTGACATTACATGTTTACCATACATCTGGCCTACCAATTTGAGTTTTGCTATCAGACTCCCTCGCTTTCTCACTCCTCGAACAAATGGTGTATGTGCTAATAACACACACCTGAGGAAACTGGGGAGTGTGAATTTAGGTGTGCAAACCACACTCCTCTTGTTTTGCAAAGGATCTGATTAATAACACACCAGCTCACAAATAAAAACCAAGGTCTTATTAATTTTTAGCCACATAAGAGTGTACCCACAAATGGCTGCAAGTACCAGGGAGGGTATAACCACGTGGCTACAAGGGTATATGGGCAAACGAGTGTAACTGATAGGTGAAGGTGGGCAGGGAACATGTACAGGCAGAAAGAACCGTATTTCTGCAAAAACACCAGCAGAAACTCACTCTACTGAACACTGCCAAGGAGTCAGGGTCACCCACACTAGACAGGCTTATGACAACCTGAGGCTAGTATGTTAGATAACTCCATCAACAGGGAAGAAGCCAATACATGGGGGATAACTTGACAACAGCGATCCAGCATACACAAAAGCCTGTCTTCCTAGCGGCCCCAGCTTCTGAGAAGCAAAGCCGAAGGATACTGACAGGCTACAAACAGATGCTGAAGGTGATTTACCCCTGGATGGTGCCCGTGCTCTTTTGGGGCAGCTGGATACCGGTGGCTGTCGGGAAGAGAACCTTCAGCATGTTCTCACTCGCATACGACGGTAAGTTATTGACAAATACCGACACAGGCTCAGGATCATCTGCAAAACAATCACAACCCATTTCTAGCATGAACACATGTACATGTATATCAATATATCTGTCTTATCAGAGTGGCCATATAGTCCAGCAGCAACCTGCTGAACACACCAGCACACCCGTTGATCCAGGTGCCCATAACGGGTGAGGACGCATACGCTGAAGGTTACCCACTGGGTAATTTACTGGACCCATTTACAACATGAGGTACTCTGCTGTACCCATTTAGAAAACCGGGCTAACACTTCAATCAAATACACGAACTGTGCATAGATCTTTGATGAGTTAGTAATCACATGCACTTGTGTTCCCTTGAACAAATACAAATGCGGGTCATAGGCCAAGGGGAGCAATTTCATATAGTGTACATTGCTGTATTGAACCTTACAATATTTAGCCACTGTCCTGACACAGAAAGATAACACAATCTTTTTTGTCATAGCGACATGCCATCCCAGCCATGACCAGCAGATGGAGAAATTCATGCGTTTTGTGCGGACTGTGCAAAGATCTTTGATGAGTTAGTAATCAAATGCACTTGAGTTCCCTTGAACAAATACGGGTCATAGGCTAAGGGGAGCAATTTCATGTGGTGTAGATTTGCTGTACTGAACTTTACAATATTTAGCCACTGTCCTGACACACAAAGATAACACAATCTTTTTTGTCATAGCTACAAGCCATCCCTGCCATAACCAGCAGATGGAAAAATTCACGAGCATGCGTTTTATTTATTTATTTGGTTATTTGCTTAATACCGAACACTAATATGATAGCAGCCAGTTTTAGGGTGAGGGAAACTGCTGAGCCCAGGTTAAACCACCGGTGTCTGGAGAGTCTCAAACAGACTCATGTAAGACCACATGAAGAGGGCACCGTCTGCAGCTTTTGCCACCTATACGTGCCCACAACACTGCAAGTAGTTGAATCCCTATTCGAGGGTGGGATTAATCCACTTATAGAGTGAGCCAGCAGTCAAAATGCAAGCTCGTTAAATATAACAACTTGGCCACTACCTGCTGTCCACTAGGACGACAGAATTGCATATATAATCAACCTTAAGTTAATGTCCACAATATTTGTTTGAAGAACGCTACACAAATCGGCCATCATTTTTCAATGACGTAAAATGAAAAGCATTACACTGATCAGCCCATTTCAGACAAGAAAAGCAGATGCTGCGTCTCAACCTGGTTATGAAACCCCTCACTTTCCTCAAACTTGGTGGTCATGTCCACTGTGTAGTTCAAAACTTGCTCATAAGAGTAACACTCAAATTAAGTTTATCTACCTAATGAAGTTATCAACATAAAGTGTTCCTAATTTCACTGTTATATGTCAATTATTGTTATATAAGAGCTGGTAAAAATGGGGTAAAATATGCAGATCGACATTCAAACTCTAATTAGGTCATAATAACAGTATTAGAAATGTGTTTAATAAATTCGAATGATTTCATATAAAAAGTTTATGACAAATTCTGCTGGCATTATTGGAAAAGGGTAAAGGGTAGTGGTTCAAAATGTTTTACATATGTGAATTTGGAGATATAATAAACTGGTCATATACAAACTCAATGTCTATATAGATTCCTTAGTCACTTCTCATATACAAACACAATGTCTATGTAGATTCCTCAGTCACTTCTCATATACAAACTCAATGTCTACATAGATTCCTCAGTCACTTCTCATATACAAACTCAATGTCTATATAGATTCCTCAGTCACTTCTCATATACAAACTCAATGTCTATACTGATTCCTCAGTCTCTTCCCACATACAAACTCAATGTCTATACAGATTCCTCAGTCACTTCTCATATACAAACTCAATGTCTATATAGATTCCTCAGTCACTTCTCATATACAAACTCAATGTCTATATAGATTCATATACAAGCTCATTTGTTTGGACAGACATTACTTCAACTGATCAAACAAAAAGAGCCTAAACTTCACAGGGCAATTTTGTGTGACTGCTCACATATAACGACAAACAACTGCTGGAAAACACAAGACAAGAAACTACTATGTAACTGAGCCCCTGTAAATGAATGTAGAATGGTTGTTGCTAATAAAATTAACGTTTTGAATGTACATGTGTAAATGGATGTTGCACTATTGGTAGGTGTGGTAATTCTACGTCATGAAAAACAGTTCTTGTGATAACCACAATGGTAACCAGTCAAAAATACAAATAGAAACGTTTGAAAACATGAGGGGTCTTACATTGTAAGTCTAGTCAATTTTAACCCTACCTTACCTGCAGGCTTGCATTTCTTTCGAATGTACTTAAATTCATCTTGTAAATGGTCTGTAAAATAACAACAAACGAAGTAAATAAAAGCCATTTATTATGACAGACGTCTATGTATTATGAATCCATACACACAATAATTTCATCACACATATGGACTAACAAAACATCCCTCTCTTGTTTTTGTCCTTTATGCAATACCTGAGCCTAACACCTGCTAGACTTTCTGGAAAATCACCCATAAGGTGCTATTTAGTTCCAAAAGAAACCAGGTGGAAATATTAATATGTATATGTTTGTAGGAAGTCCTATAGAACAGAAATAACACCATGGTTCAAAAAAGTTTAGCTGGAAGAACATTACTCAACCCTTTAACTGAAGCAAAACAAAATCACTGGCAATATCCCTCAAAATTTCCACGCTGTGACGTGATGATATTCTTAATTTCCTCTATATGTGCCATTAGATCAGTCAGACATAATTAAATATGGCAATTTTGATGGGTGAGGTCAACAGCATTGGAAAGTACTGTATCAGCAATGGGGCCACATCATGTGTTCATGAGTGGAGCTGACAGAATTCTTTTGTTTCTGTATCACCCTCAGAAATTGTTTAACAATTTAGAAAATCAATTCAGATTATCTCATTTCTTAATGCTCTGCTTTGCTTTTAAGATAAAGACATTCTGACTTTCTTAACATTTACCATATCGCTGATTTTAATACAAAAGAGATTATGACATTTAAATGCACGACAGACAGGAATTGCGTAATTTACATAAATTAACATACAAGGTATCAATGACGGAACTTGTATTTATTTGACATATTTATTTGATTGGTGTTTTATGCTGTACTCAAGAATATTTCACTTATAATATGGTCACCAGCATTACTGTGGAAGGAAGTCAAGTAGAGCAAGGTGGAAATCCACAACCATCCGCACGTTACTGGCAGACCATGGCACGGATGGAACTTGTATTATTGATGTTTAAATGTGTGCATTTATCTGAACATTGTTTTAGCTGTTTTTGGATGTTGATGCTCAGGGTATGACATTATCTCCAGGCCCCAGGACACCAAGCTGTTTCAGACTAAAGTCACACTTGGTCTTAATTTGTGGTATTTTTATTCCCTGAACTTAAATTTAATTGTCTGTTTCATCATGTATGTGTAAGATGACTCTGAGACAAAAATTCTTAAGGTCAGAGACATTTATACGACAGTGAAAGGTTCGGGATCCTAGGGCTGGTTAAACTTTGTACAAGTGAGCTAAAAAAAGAGAGCTCACATGTATGTGTATGTTTATGACTTCCAAATGCAGGCCTGCCTCACATCAAATCTTTTGATTTCATTCCATTTAAGTTTTACGCTTTACTCATCATCATTTCACTTTCACAAAAGCGACTCACCTCTTTGAGTACTCTTCTTCAGAAAGGCTATGCTGCCATCTCTCAGTTTGTACTTCCAAAGCCTCTTCTTGGCAATTTCCATCTGTTCCATGGTTGCGTACCTAACATATAATACCCTGAAATAATGAAAAATACATGTTCTGTAACTAATATTTACTATGAATACACTACTTAACAGACATGACTGAAGTTTGCTCTAAAACAATTTTCACCAGTAGTTTCCCTACAATTTACCAGAACTGGTGTCAAAAATTTTCCCTGATGACACTGAATCATGCAAGTATACTGTCATTTAAGGTGATTTCACCACAATTTAATCAATCTATTCATGCTTTCAAGGTAATTTGTCATGTCACAACAGTGCCTCCTAGTAGACCAGCCCCAATGCCAACATATGAACAGCGATGCCTCACTAGAGCACCAATCCCAAGACACCTGGCCAGATACCTTCTAGCCATATTATACTGACACTTGGCTGACCAGTACTTGACCTATTCCTCTTTTAAATGTTGAATGAGAAGCAAGCTAGTATCAATGTTACTGATTTCAATGTCTAGGTACGCCTTGACTTGGGAATCTTTTGCTTATATCACAGACACTTTGTCTTTATCCACTATGCCTTAGCCTTTCGTCCAGCATTTCGGCGCATCATAGTAGCTTTATATTAACGATGTGTTATACTGCAACATCAGAAAGAAGTGAATGCTGCTGCAAAATTTTGTCTACTTTGATACTTTGCTACAATTCTTCAGGACTTGCAAAACAGATACTGACATCCTGCAAACTTGTTTAGATTTTAGGAAAGCTATCCTGATTGTCTCCATTTAAATTCAGTACATGTACCTACCAAATAATTTGAATGTTTTCAGCTTAAAATAACAGAGCTCTCCAAACAAGTTAATCTTCTGACCATAAATTGAGAATAAATGCATGTAACCCATTTACAATACATACGTACCCTTGTTTATCACTGTCATATTCTCCCACAAACCTTGCTGAGAAAAACTTTGACTTATTTATAAAAGCCTTTACATTCTTATGCTGCAGATCTTCAATCTCCAGGGGATAGAGCTTTAAGCACAGCGGAACTGTATAACAAAGACATAAGATAAACATGAATAAAATACATCAAAGCAATGTTATACAGGACTTAAAAGGATAACTTAAGAGATTTGGTCAATATGTAATGCATGAACAAACCTAATGACTCTTAACTATCAATCACATGTTCTTGTAATCACAAACACGTAATCTGTGACTTTCCGGAACTGACACTGTAAAATACCACAGTATTAGAGCTGATAAGTCCTTTGAATTACATGTACATTTCATGTAAACACCACAAAGAGGAGTTTATTATTATACGCTGGGTTTGGATTTATCTCCATATGTTTCTGTGAAGTTTTGAGATAATCTGTTTAGATGATTGTTTGCTATTCTTAACACCAGGGTCCTTATGTGGATAATGTGGAGTTTATCACATATCATGCTAAATTCCGATTCAATCTGGGCTTTTACAGCATATTCAAATGGGTGCACTGGATACAAGTCAATATTTTAGCATTTCAATATATGGGCCGGCCTTAAGGCCGGAATGATAGATTGGACAATCTCCAATCCGGTCTTTATACCCGACCTGACGGGTCTTACGGTCTTTAGGTCAGCTGTCAATATACTGGTGGATGTTTTTATTATCAAGAGTTAATATATACCTCTGAGGTCATCCCTTTCACTATTTGGACCTGTTGGTTTGTCTTCTGTTGGTTTGTCTTCTGTTGGTTTGTCTTCTTGCTTCTCCTATCAAAAAAAATTACATGATAACTTGAAATGTCACTTGGTATGTCAATAAATATGTCATAAAATATGCACTCCAGCAAGAAAAATAAGCCTATTCTACACAAATGACAGGAACGATATTGCCATGCCTCAATGTGTACTAAATGACAAAAAAGACTGATAAACTGATTATTAAATACTATTGAACAATTCAAATCGCTACCTTGATACACTTTCTTAAAAAAATTGTGACAAAAGGTTGACACCATACCACGTCCTCTCCAGGTGCTTCATCAACAACTTTAAAGTCTCCCAATGCCAAGGCAGTATCCTCATCTGCATCCTCATCACTGCCCTCATCCATTGCATTCTCTTCACCTTCTGTATTGTGTGCATTGTTCACATCTTTTGTATTGTCTGCATCTTCAGTACTATCCGCCTCATCACCGTCTTCGACATTAGTTGGCTGACCGGTATCTTCAATCAACATTTCTGTCTCCTCGCCACTTTCTTGAACGCCTTTTTTACCTTCTTCTCCCACACATTCTGCCTCAGTACCTTCTGATTCACCCACTTCCCCGGTTTCTACCACTTCAGTTTCCACGGGTGGATCAATCATACCCATGTTGCTTTTTACTTCCTGGCCATTCTCATCCACCTCTTTACATTCCTCCCCTTCAGCATCCTCATTTAGAATTTCGTCTTCATCTGCAGTTGCTTCCCCACTTTCTTCCTTCTCAATCATGTAGCCTTCTGCTGTCAATTCTTCCGTTGTCGGATCTATATGGTCTCCGTCCTTTGTTGCCATTATGGAACACTTACTGAGTTAACACGTATTAACCCAAGTTCAATATCTAAAACACAAAACAGACCACAATAACAGCAACATATCATCATGACTAATAGTGGCTGTTTACCGATCATTTTTAACTCAAAGCGTGGTCATTGAGGGTCCAGTTGTCGTTGCATGAGCGACCTCAGGGACCTTACAAAACCCCATTATAATCTACTCACCATCACAATGTGCATTAATATTCAATCCACTCGTGCGTTTCGAGATAAAAACACAATCCCTTTCAGATGCCTTCAATGAAACCTACCAAATTAATTAAAAAAGCGGCCCTGACCGCCAAGCTTTCATTTCGATTTTGACAAATACACTGCGTAACACGCTGATCCAACGCGCATGTCCATCCTCTCTCATTCAACCAAGCACAGCCACACCCATGCGTGCCCAACGTGCGAAGAAGGCATAGGCTTACCGAAGTAGGAAATTTACAATTCTGCTTTAATAAATTAGCAAATGGTTATAACAAATTACCAGTAATTTGTAAGCACGAAATGATCATTCCTTTCATAATTCAACAAGTCGTTTTGAATGGAATAACTTATTTCTGATAACGGTTCTAAAGGCCCAACTCGCTAAATAGTTGCGTGAGATTTATTGATATGCAAGTGATCTGCAATTGAGAATGGAAACTCGTATGGCAACTTTTGCGACATTCCATCTGTACGCTGAGATAAGCGAGAGCTGGTCTTGAACTCACTTGGTAAGAGGCACCTGTATGAATCACTATAATGATAGGCCCAGTTAGGACTAAACCTATAGGGCCTTACAAGGGGCAGGCCTACGTGCATGTACTTAATTCCATCTTGGGTTAGGTTATGCATGGAAAATCATATTACCGGTACTTATCATGATTTCATTGTTTGATTGATCGATGTTTCCCATTATCTCCCAGGCAGTGAACTACGTAAGCCTGTATACACACAATACTGGTGGAAGGCAAGAAGGCCTAGTCTTCAACGAGTGTTAGGCTTAGCAAACGACAACATGAGAGCTGGAAACTACTTATCGTCACCAAGGCCCGCGAACAGTGTGTATGAGACTGAACAGGTCTAATCCTATAATTCCCTGTCCCAGGCCAGGATTGAGTCTACACTTCGTATGACCAGAGGGTCACCAACGATATCATGTACTTCATGCATTCTCCCCTGAAATTTCCAGACGAATGATAGACACAAGTTTATTATATCGGTTCCAAAAATCAGTAAGTGGGTATAAGCAGAGGCCCACATATTAATATTAAAATTGCCACATCATGTGGATTTTTTACGAATTTGGAAATATTTATAACGGATTCCTAAATTATTCCTTTTCAGATCGAAGTCGAATTTTCTCAACGCTGGTCTTTAGGGCTTGTCCTATTGTATATGATTCCGTGCAATCTATTGTTCAAATCGAGTTGATTCCTTTTCATATTTTTCATGATTTTTCTCTTTTTTCTGTTTTCGTTATTTTTATTACAGTCTATGCATGCAACTTGCTTTTATGAATCTTGTAGCACACTTCATCTGGATCTCTAGCTTTTCGTTGTACGCATTGCACGCATTCAGTCTCTGTTGTATTTGCTACACTTCCTCCGATCATCACGATATGATGAACAGATCCGAGAGTCTAGGACTTGGGTGGTCAAACGATTCACGAACGGAGTTTGCTGTTGTTGTTAACATGTTATTGAGGTCATAATACAAGATACAACCTATCTCCCATGACACTTCATCTAACCTGAATTGCCGATTTGTCCAGTTTGAAACTAAATTCACTGAAACTCCTTTCAGTTTCTAAACTTTTCTTCCAAGTCAGACCATTTTATGTCCTTACAGTTTGGATAACAGCAAAACTAAACTAAATTCATTGAAACTCATTTTGGTTTCTCTTTCAGTTTCAGTCACTTAATCTCACTTGAACTGTAGGTTTTTCACTTCAACTCATTTCAGTTTCTAAACTTTTCAACTAAATCACATCATTTTATGTCGTTAAAGTTTAGATAACAGCATCTTTACTAAAAATGATATTTTATACATGAAGATAATTACTGAAAATGACCAAATCATGAGAATGTTGATAATATATATAACCTCTTTTTCTGTGTCTTATTCAAGTTCTCATCTTCCATCTATAACTGTTTAAAAAAGAGATAAGACTGAAATTCCGGGAAAGTTCATGTACATTGATATCACTAATCATCCACGTATATGAAGATAATTAGAGATTAGCTAAGGGTAATAGTCCTTAATTACTTATTACTTTTAAAATTGGTCATCAGGGGGTGTTGTTAGCAGTACCCACGAACAGCTAACTGAATAGCTAACCAAGCCGCAAGATTTTTCATCGAACATTCTTATTACATAAGGTATTCAGTGGGCCATCTGACAGCACTTTTAATTCTGATGTCGGCCTCTGGGAGGTGCTGTTAGATGTAGCAACACCCCGCAAGTAGCTAACCAAATAGCTAAGCCGCCAGTGCCACACTTTCACGGCAGAGCATTCCTGCTTCGTACATGAAGTAGTCAGAGGGCACAATTATTTTAACGTCGGCCACTAGATGGCATACACTATATCATCCTACTCTATGCATTAAGCTGAGTGAACCGTGAGAGATTGGCCATATAGAACATAATGGATCCCTGAATATAGAATTCAAGGTTGGTAAAAGGGACATAATGAATACCTATAGTTTAGCCACAAGGGATCTTAAAACACAACACTTCTTATTTAGACTGAACCAAGTTATTGTATGCTTGAAATGCCTACTTCTCAGAAAAAATCCTTGCCGTACAAAATTTTCTTCCTTCTGTAAATGTATGCCTCTCCTGTGAAATTAGCTATGTATTTTGTTTAATAAATAGTCCACTCCGACATGCTTACTGATCTTGATAACAGATATATTTTAGCTAACAAAAAGAAAAGGAGGGAAAGTTGCGCACTGAAACTGCGGGGTATTTCTCTTTCTTTACATCCTGAAATGGGTATTATATAGAAGTATAGTTACTGGACATTTTAGTTAAAAAATTTTGCAAGAGTGGTGAACAGTGACGAAAATGCACAGTTTGAAGTCGTCACGCAGTCAACTACCAATGCACTGGGCGTCATTATCAAAGTACAGAACACTGCCAGATGACGTGTGCGTTTGGAGTTTGAATACAGAAATGTTGACTCTTTCACGATGTTAAACCAGCATAAAAGTCACCATCTTCAAATACTGATGCCTCTGCTGTTATAAAAACAAACTGTGCAATTGAGACACCTCTGGCACCAGAGCGAGAAGTGACAAATCCAGTTTTAATATATTCACATTCTTTACATTGGGGTCAGGATTCAAATGGCCAAGACACGAAAGGCCCATCCATAAAGCGATTAGAAACGTTAGCTTGTTATACTCTCACTTTTCTGTTATTTCATCCTATGAGTTTGAAAATATTGATGTTTGCCCGAACCCTGTCGAGAGGAACATGCTTCAAGAAAATTCGTTATGCCTTTTCGCATTGTGCAATTTTTACAATGGAATGGTGCAATTTTTGTACTCAAAGCCTGTGTACGTTGCCAGGGGAAAGGATTGCTCTTTTTCCGACACTGTTACATCGTAAATAATGCTACACCTTAAACAGGAATATTTTTTAAACCAACTCCACAACCACCCGAACCCTACCTCTCCTTCAACCTACCGTGAATCAGACAAAGATTGCATGTAAACACTTTCAAACAAAATGCCTAATGTAGTGCAAAAGCCATTGTGATCTACATAACGCATAATCTATTCCAAAGTATTGTGAAAGCGTACATAAAGTACAAATACATAAAGAGGGTAAATTAAATATTAAGAACTTGTGAATGAAGTACTCTAAATACTTACACAAAGGCTGTTTGAATGTTGTAATGTGTGACTCGTGATCTTCATTTAAAATCATACCCCTATACAGTAAACTATTACGTAAAGTTTTATTTTAAAAATTTGAGGGATATTCTATCTCTAAGAGTTTCGGTGAAATGCCGTGTTTTTGTGTCTACAAGGAGAGAAAATAGACATGATTTATCTTTAGGTGAACACAGCTGTTTAAGATAACCTTGTTTATGTTGGTTGGCATTTGCTTTATTGTTGGACCTTTGTTATCACAGTGACAGACTAAGAGAAATTGTCTTTGCTTCAGACATACTTTATGACATCAGAGTTTATGTAAATATAGCATTTGTTATATATTTATATATCACAGAATGTGGCCTAAATGAAATGGCATAGGAGGAAAGCTCAAATATGTTGTACTCTGGAGTTGAAAGTGAATGGATAGGTTAGTGTGAGCCCTTGTGCTGCGCTGGCACATTAAGCATATGCCATATCACCAAAATTAACCACAGTCCACTAGGGATGTCAATATACTATCTGAATAACTGTCAAATTATGGTGATTAGTGTTTAGTGTCACCCGGCGCAGAAGAAAGAATCCTACAAACAGGACGAGTATGTTACAGCCTCTGATAAAAATGGTCGATGCAGATGACAGATGTCAGAATTATTGCTGGAATAAAATACAGAAGCACCGTGAGCACTGTGACTGCAAACCTCCTCGCCATCCGGACACACGGGCGAGAAAACACGGGCGAGAGAAGGATTTAAGTTTCACTGCACATTATATATAGCCTCTTGAAACGGCCGATGCAGATGCCAGACGTTAGAATTATTGCTGGAATAGAATGCAGATCCACTGTTGGTGACTTTAGATGTTGCCTGTAGTGGGGTCAGTAGTTAGAACGGTAGTCGAGGGACTGTCTGGAATAATGTGGCTGCAAACCCGCTCGCCATCAAAATCCATCCACACGGACGAGATTACTCCAACAAATCTTGTCGAGAGTACAAAGGCTTCTGCTTCATTCTTGGGGATAAACTCTTTCCATCAGCGGGGTCAGTTGCCAGAACATTTGGGAGACTGTTTAAAGTACTATGACAGTCTTGGTAATAATTAGGCTAATTCTACACTGGGAGGGTGCAACAAAACGTGCTGCAATGTCTACGCTCTACATGCGATCACTTGACCGATCACAATCTTGTTTACTCTTACACTGAACACGTTCGAGTTACAATCAGTTTCACCTTGTTTGGATCGTGTAGTGTACCTAATTTACATTCACTGAATAGTTATATAGGAAATGAATGTGTACATAACCTTGAAGCTACAATCTGTAAATTTTTTGTGAAGCTGTGCTTTTACCTTTCTGTTCTTTGTAGAGGTAACAGCGGTTACTGGTACATTTTCTCCATGTATATTTGTCTCGTGATAATACTGTATGGAGAAAAATCATTTGGTAGCCATAAAACACCAAACGTTTTAAAAGCGAAAGCTTTTATATGTGTTCTGAACGTAGAAAACAGCTGATGGCAATCAGACTACTGCTGTATTATTTTCCTTATGTTATGTCTCAGAGTAGTTCAACTACTCATCTTCTTAATCAACCTTCCAATACATTATTTTTGGGGATGTAGTTTCAAAGACATCGATCAGTAAAGAATATTTAAGATAAGCATTGTTAAAAGACATCGAGCAGAAAAGCTATTTTATACATTTTTCTCTTTGAATTTTCGTCTTGATCTGGTAAGTACCTACGAAGGGTAGATTACTTCAATCTTTCTCTTATGTCACAGTTTGAGTTTATACCGCGCACCCCCGCCCCCTCCATCGTGTCAAATATGGCATTTGTGTGCACTCAAAAGCTGATATCGAAAACTTTCAAATTCCCACAACCTGAAATATTCCTCCTGGGGAATCTGGAATTCCCTGCTCCGCCACAATGGAGATTTAGCACACTCAGCCGGGTGGCACAAAGAAAACCTTCAATTATTTAGAAGCCAACATTGTACTATAAAAGGGACAGAGACGTTTCGATTCTTTCACCTCGTGATCAACATATTTAATATTCTTGGTATTCTTGATTGCAACCGCGTGATTAGACAGACTGAACTGTCGGTGTACATTTTGCCAGAGCTATAGGCCACCTCCCTCGGATATATGTGCATTTGAATCCTGCGGCTCTGGGTTAAAATTTTACCCCCAAGGTTTAAATCCCCAATCAGCAAATAGTTTATCATAGTAACCTTATTATAATAATAATAAGGTTATTATTTTCTTATTATAGTATCCTAGGCTTGAAAGCTTTGGCATCTCTGTAAATTCAGAGGAGGAAGCTTAAAACCGAAAACTTTATGGAGCATAAGTTCTGCAGGAAATCACAAATATTCCAGTGTGTACAGTGTCATTATAATTGGCCATATATTTCAGGAGACTTAGCAAGAAGTTGATTTTAGTACAATTTTATATGCATTAATTTTCTGAAAATGTTCAGTTGCAGTGTGAAAAAAAAATTGTTTACAGGTGATACTCAGACGGGGTGCATTGATTCAGTATTTGTAACAGTGTTTCACCTACGTGTCTGCATTTTCGATACTGTTGCCAAAGTTGTAAGAATTTCAACTGAAATATCTATTACTAGTAATTGTATTTCTAGAAGCTCGTGCTAATATATATATATATATACACACACCTTATATATGTATGTACCGTATTTGTGTTTATCAAACAAATATAAAAACCAAGCAATTTCAGTCAGCAAACATCCCCTATTTCTTTCCTGAATAATGAAATATAGATGTTGTCAAGATCTTTAGGCCTGTCCGTCGCATAGGAGACAATTGTGTAATGGTTTCTCTATTGGACGACACAGTTAACAGCTAAGCTGAGAGCTGAAGGACAGTTTTTGGTACAGCGAAAAATGAATTCGTTCTCTTCTTTCCGTAGCGCCAGGAGGCAAGGAGATGAACAATTAACTTAGTGTCTCGAGACGTTTTTGTTTTTAATTCCTTTGTAAATAAGCTCTAAAAATACATTTTGGCCACCTAACAACAAATTTATCCACTCCGACTCCAAGAACTGTCCAATAGTTGTTTTCTATCTTTCCATAAATTTTGGAAATGTATGTCGTAGCTATTTGGCGTACATTTCAACTCATTATACATTCTTTTGTGACAAAATTCTGAAATTTTCTTTTCTGTACGTGAGGGTTTAATCTTTTAGGTTTAATGTATTATCAGAAACATGCCATTTTTCTTACAAGACAATAAGTACTTAACGATATATTCTCACATAATTTTGAAAGCAGCTTTGATTTTAATTTCGTTTTAAATATAACGTATATACTGCATAAATGTTTATACAATGTATATTTATGTCATGTATGGGCTTTTCGTTTTCTTTGCAATCCAAAAGAGACACCAAAAATATGCATTTAGAAACCTTTGCGAATGATTTCTCTAAAACAGTTATATGTAAAATAAGTGTGTCAGTAAATAAGAAACTGCGGTGACTTGTTGTTGCGTGAGATTTTAGTCTTTCTTTTCCAAGCGGGAAAAGGGTGAACCTGAAACAGGACATAAAATTACAGATTACAAGTTCCGCCAATGCGATGTGACATCATTGCTGAGCTGTGAAATCCCGACTAATCAATGGAAATTTTAGCCTTGTAAAACTCACGATAATACGAAAATGTATAACAGATCGTTGCATCCTATTCTACTCAGATTTCAAGACAGGAATGTGTGTTCAGTGTTGTCATAAAGTTTTATTTTAGATCGTACATTAAAACCCCTCATTACGTTAAAGTACTGTAATTTATACTTTAGCAATGACCTGGCCGCTTAATGTTAATCTTCCAATGAATTAACAAATGTCCATCAATCCCACAATCAAGCTGATAACATTATTAAGTTTAGAACTCGAATTTTGCAAACTATTACGTGGCAGAACTGAGACATGAGCTCCAGACAAAACCATTGCCATGCACACAGCTAGACTATTAACTCGACACAAGATCCTTAGCTGTCAGACTGTCCTATGGCAGATGCTAAATGGAGAATGGGGTCTCGGGAATGAATTGTCCAGAGGACATACAGATTGATTACAAGTTTTTGTGTTAATTCGATGGGAATGAAGAGCCTGCCCTTAGAAAAACTACATGTACTTACATAGAATCTCACATAAGCTACTTGGCAAGTAGAGCCTACTTTGCTTTGGAATTCAATGTTTTTTTCAACAACAGAGAGTATTGTGCTTCATAATAATTTAAGAGGCTGTAACGCATAAGTAAAGTTGAATTTCATTTCACCTATATTGATCAGGGATCAAAGTAATAGAGCGTCTGCTATGTGAAAGATGTAGTTTTTATGTGACAGATAAAAACAAATGCATCGGGTGCTTTTTAGCAAACCCGATGTGAAAATTTCTGAAATATTTTTGGGCCAAATTAAGCTTTTCGAAAAAAAACAAAAAATGAAATACAAAAAAATAAATAAAAAATCAATACTCCCATAGACAGAAACAAAGATTTGATATTTTATTCCTGATTTCTTGTGTTTTCTGTTAAAGGTCAATATTGTTGTGTGTAAAACGTTGACATACAACTCACATTCTGTCTGGGGATTAGTTTCATATTTACATATAGGCCTGCGAGCAAGTAGAATTTTATGGGAGTGCAACCAAATTCAAGGATCCACGTGTCCTCTGGACAACAATGCCTCTTTCTAAAGTTACAATATATCATTTTAATGTTCTATTGTACTAAGTCATGCACCACTGGAACCATCCAAATCTAGACTTTTGAACCGCCTGACAAACATGTCCACAATATTCTTACTCCTAACATATATATCACTGAATGATGTCTGTGAACACCTGTTCTTGTTTCTTATGAAGAATGTGCATCATTGTATCCAGTGTTTTCACCTGGAGTATGAATTTCCAGTCAAAGTTATAGTTGGGAAATACATGTATTTTCTATGTATACACAACAGTTTCCACCAAAACTGCAGATAAGCTAAATTACTTCTAAGGGCAATGGAGATGAAACTGCCGTCATGAAAACCCCTCGTTAACGGGTGTATTACCAAATTAGCTGCCCCTGAAACCTGGAGCCCCCTGAACATCCGGGGTAAAGAATGAGCACAATTCATAAAATGACAAACGTGATGGAAAAATAAACTCTAGGTGACCATATCACGATCAATTCAGGACACAAATATAACAGGACGTCGCTAAACCTTGCCGTGGCGAAACGAAAAAAAATAAACACACCAAAGAAAAAAACAAACGCATTTAGAAACCAATTACCTGAGGAGGAACATGCTGCCCCTCAACTGTGACCAGGTGCGCCACATGCCCTGCTGGTACGAACACCTCATTATTCTTGGGAGATCACCAACATAATCCCTTCTCACTAACGCCGCGTGAATCCAAACATTGTTAACACAACTAAATCGCCATATTTCAACTTCCAACTTACCAACAATGTATTATTGTTTATGTACATGCTATAATTTACATATATTTTGTGTTTGGTTTTATTTTTTTTCTCTCAGTTCATTCTTTGTTGTTCATTCGCTACGCAAATTCTCTACATATATGTCATGGGTCTGAATGAGTTTAAACTCTCATCAAACCGTTACCAACAATACAGGTATATAACTAATAGTGCTATCCGTAGGCAATGTGTTCAACATTCCCCTGTTTAATGATTAGCCCAAATTGCACCGAAGCCACAGGCTTGTAAGCCTTCAAAACGTTTCCTTTTATATACACAATCAAAACAGATGATGTCTATTCACACAGAGAGTATAGCCACATAAGCGATGTAGTCGTTTCCAGTCAGTTTCGAATTTTATTCATTTAGTTTTAAAAAAACTTAGCTGTTTAACTGACTATTACATAGGTTTGTTGCTCTTTACTGTTTAATGTACCTGTCCGTTTTGCCTTTCTCTGTCAAACAACCTGTCTCTGTCAAACGCTTAATTATTGCTCATTATGAACATTCAGATTGTTACATGTCATTTAGAAAGTGAACTTCTGTAACAGTATTATTAGAGATTACACTTTCTGGTTATAGCACAGATTCTAGTGCTGAAATTTGGCGTACACCACTCTGGGTTATGAAGCAGCGACCTCAGAATTTGCAAGCAATACATGTCAACCGTCTAGACTACTCCACCAAGCCGCCTTCTTCCGGCCAGCTACCTTCTATTTTTGTACATGGCGGGTTGGTCCAGTGGTTTAGACGGTTGTAGTGTTGGCAACTTTGCGGCTGAAACAGGGGTTTACAGCAGGTGTATATGATTTGGGGCAAAATGAATCTAAAGTTGGGTATTTGAGTGCAAATACAGTTCAAATTGGGTATTCCAGCCTTAAACTTTTTTTTGACTCGTTACATTTAGTTGACGAATTTGTGCAGGTCCAGATATAGTCTTGGTAGTTATAATAGATCTGTTTGTGAATTCGTGCAGAATGGACTATGCTCAGTAAACTCAACCACTATATTTACTAGGAGATCACAATTTTCAAACCTGAATTACTCTGAGCTATCCGTTTGGTGGGCTTGGTGAAAACAATAATCTCCCTTGGTTTGTGTGAGCGGCAACCTGTTCGCTGTGGGTTGTGACTTCTGATGGGGAGGACGCGTTCCTGGTTATGGCCCACCATGTATATAAATCAGAAAGTTACACATGGCGCTCCATACCTGGTGGCTGATTGAGGGTTGGTGTCGAGAGTTCCTGACGCCCAACACCCCACTTCAGGCCTTACATCGCGCTACAGACATGCGGCCGGAGGGCCTACTGTGGCCAACTGCTGTTTCCAGAGAGGTTGCCACAGTTTTTCGTGCATATACCAAGTAAAGAATTAGCCTCATTATTACAAAATTGTGACAGTACTCTAAAGCTGACCGCTCATATATCTTTTGTTGTTAAGCCTTCACCACTGTATTTACGGAAATTTGCACTGCATCTATCCGCAAGTTGAGAGGGGTAACTGGAGATTTAACCCTGCGGCTCAGGGTTAATATTTCACATCCAGGATGGTTATCCCACACAGGTGGATAGCAAGTTTTGCCTCTACAAAATTTATAATATAGAAACATATATATATAGCTGAGATAAAGAAAAATCATGCAAGCCATGTCCAAGACACTCCTGATGTAATGGCGTGACCCGACAATTCGGCGCCACAGAATGCTGCGTCACAATGAAAAATGACGTCGGCTGAAAAAATTAAAATAATTTCTTTCTCTCCGTCTGATAGTTTTAATTCTTGGTGTTGTATATTGTCGGTTCATGAGTAACATCGCTATAAACTGTGCTTTTACCAATGATCTTGAGTTTCTTTTGTGTACATTTACCATGGTTGATGCCCAATCAGATCGCCTTCAACGCGCCCACACTCCCAGCCCCACCTGCCTCACCCGCTTTTAAGCTCCCTCAGAAGCTTACCAGATTTGAATATTTAACTTTGGGAAATTTTCACTCAGTGGAATAGAACAGAAAGCTTTTCCCCACGGTTACTACCTATCCCGCTGGAAGTTGAAGGAATACATCACAAATGCATCCGTGTGTTGAATGTAGGGTACTTTTCAGAAGTTAGTCGGGCAATCGACTCTTACACCTGACCACAATGATATAACTAAATAGCCTAAAGACTACACTGTTAAATTCCACCTCACTCAAGAAATATGCTCGGTCTAATTTCTCCTGAAACATATAGCCAATTATAATGATACTTGGTACTTGAATGTTTGTCAAATCCTGCAGAAGTGATTTATTGAGAGAGATGTCAAAGCTTTCAAACATGGGTTACTATAATAAGTCATCCGCAGGTTGAGAAAGGCATATGGGAATTTAAACCCTGGAAGTGAAATTTTAATCCAGTGTTGAAATGCTCATACACCAGTCTGTAGCCCATTGTCTACTGAAATGGCTAATGTATTCCAGGTGGAATAGAACAGAAAGCTTTCTCCCAGGTTTACTACCCACCCGGCTGGAGGCTATCAGGTTTGAAAAAATGCCTCAACGCCATTTCCAGTGGCAACTGCACAAAAAATAGTCGTGGTAGGTTGTCAATGCACTTATGCAAATGAAGTCCTTTGAAGGCTTGCCTTACTTTTACCGTTTTTCTCTGATAAAGTTGGTCGATCATTATCTTTGGTGTACAAATTTTGAAAATGTTGTGTGTTAACAGCTGAATGGTCTTGGTAGTAATGGGACGATACCAAGGCATGTATAATTGTTATAGCTTTTCTACCTCCTTTGATTATAAATTGGCATACCACACTATGATATCACAAGTGCATCTGAATGTCGGATGGAGGGTGTTTTTCAGAAGTTGACGGTTT
This sequence comes from Acanthopleura granulata, assembly GCA_016165875.1. NCBI lineage: Eukaryota > Metazoa > Mollusca > Polyplacophora > Chitonida > Chitonidae > Acanthopleura > Acanthopleura granulata. The sequence continues at coordinate 11,093,856 of JABBOT010000002.1, forward strand.
AAGGTGGGCGATAGTCTCTTACAGCTGACCACAATGATGTAACCTATATAGCCCAAGGACTACACTGTTAAATTCCATCCAACTCAAGAAATATCCCAAGGCCTCTTGAAGTATATGGCCAAAATAATAACACTTGGTACTTGAATATCTGCCATTTCCCGCAGAACTGATCTATTGACAGAGAGCTCAAGGCTTTCAAAAGTGGGTTACTATAATAAGTCATGCGCAGGTTGAGAAAGGTGTATGGGAATATAAACCCTGGGTGTGAAATGTTAATCCTAAGCCACAGGGTTGAAATGCCCATATACCAATCTGCAGCCCATTGTCTCCTAAAATGGGAAATTGTTCCCAGTGGAATAAAACAGAAAGCCGTTATCCAGGGTTACTACCCACCCCGCTGGAGGTTACCAAGTTGACGAAATGCAATGACATCACTTCCAGTGGCAACAGCTCCCAAAATAGTCGTGCTAGCTTGTGTTTTTTCCCCATACGTTTCATAGAACAGCATGTGAAACTGTTGTAGCTTTTCTATCTCTTTTGCTCATCAATTGACCTGCTACATTATGACATCACAAGTGTATCTAGGTGTCAAATGGAGGGCACTTTTCAGAAGTTAATAGCTTGAGGTGGGCGGTGGGCTTTTAAACCTAAACAGCCCCTAGAATTACACTGGTAAATTCCAACCCACTCAAGAAACATGGTAATTCCGATGTCTCTTGAAGTACATGGCCAGTTATGACACTTGGCACTTGAATATTTGTCAAATCCTGCAGAACTGATTTATTTATAGAGATGTCAAAGCTTTCAAACATGGGTTACTATAATAAGTGATCCAGAGGATGAGAAAGGTATATAGGAATTTAAACCCTGAGAGTGAAATTTTAACCCTGAGCCACAGGGCTGAAATGCCCATATACCCATCTGCAGCCCATTGTCTCCCGAAATGGGAAATTGTTCCCAGTGAAACAAAACAGAAAGCTTTTCCCCAGGGTTACAAACCACCCAGATGGAGGTTACCGAGCTCAAGAAATGCAACGACGTCATTTCCAGGAGCAACTGCTCAAAAATGGTCACGCTAGGTCTTTTTATTCTTCATGTATTAGATAAAATACCAAACTGTAGTTTGAAGGTTAAAATTGATACAAGCACTACATAAATAGTAAGGAAAATCAATGCACTTATGCAAGTAAAGTCATTTGATGACATTCCTCGCTGTTCGCACGATTCCCTGCAAATGATGGTCGATCAATATCTTTTGGGGTACAAATTTTGAAAATTTTGTGTGTACAGAGCTAAATGGTCTTGGTAGAAATGGCACGATACCAAGGCATGTGAAATTGTTTTAACTTTTCTACCTCCTTTGCTTATCAACTAGCCTGTCACATTTATGATATCACAAATGTACCTGACCGTCAAGTGTTGGGTACTTTTAAGAAGGTAGTGGTTTAACGTGGGCAGTCGGCTCTTAAAGTTGTCCACCATGTATCACGCAAATAGCCTATAGACTACACTGTTAAATTCCATCTATTAAAAATCTCTTGCAGAAAATAACAAGAAATATGTTAGCCCAGAGTCTCCTGAAATATATGGCCATTTACATTGCCACTTGGTACATAAATATTTGTTACCTCCTGCAGAACGGACTTATTTTTAGAGATCTATGTTTCAAACGTGGATTACTATAATAAGTTTTCCGCCGGCTGAAAAATGTGTATGGAAATTAAAACCTTGGATGTGAAGATTTAACCCTGAGCCACAGGGTTGAAATGGTCATGTGCCAATGTGCAGCCCAGTGTTCATGGGAAATTTTGTCCCAGTAGAATAAAGGGGAAAGCTTTCCCTCAGGGTTACTACCCACCCCGCTGGAGGTTACTGTTACGAACCCCGTCTTTAAAATATTGTACTATAATTTTTTTTAATTTGGATTTGCGCTAACCGTGTCAGGGTCTCACCTACAGTTTGCCTGTGAACCTTGCAGCCTGCACTGGAATTCAGTCGCGTGTTCTCGAGGCGCCTGTGTTTATGAGTTTTGTGTCGTTGTACATAGAGCGTACATTGCGGAAAGACGTACTCATATTGTAAACATGTTTACGAACAAATCATCCAGAATTTTCTTCACGTTAGCCTATAAATATGAGCGACGACCTTGTTAAGATCGCAGTCATTTTAGGTATGTCCACTTGTGAGCAGTCATTTTACTTTTGTCCACTCGACAGGAGTCTCTTACTCAAGTTCATATGAGGGCAGACATATTTACTCTCGTTCGTTTAGAAAGATTTTGTGGGATTTTGAGATATCGGCTTTCACGCCATTCGACATGCGTCGAATGGCGTGCGTGGCACTTTGTGAGCTTGTTTCGACACTTGCTATTTGGTTAGAGACGTTCTGTTGGAGCTTGTATCGGTCATTGTCTGATCGTGCGATTACGTTCATTTCATCCCAGTTTACCCTGAAAGTGACTTTGTGTTTATTTCCGAGGAGTGAAACATACATCGCCAGCTCGGCATCACGGACGCTATTGTCAACCCGTCTGCCTAGGAAAGTTGCACCTTGGCTGGGAGTTGGATATATACCATAGTCGGCAAAGCGTGCCCTCCACAGTTCGTCACTATAGGACTGTGATCCTTCGATTTGTGAATTCCCCCAAACTGTGGATTCTACATTACGTGAACTGACTTGCCTTTGGAAGCCAGAATATTTATGGCATCATTAAGAAACTATATATTTTTGCAATTATCTGTATTGTTTTGACTATTACTGTCAGTTGTATTATTTGTCTATTTTGTTTAAATATATGTATTGAACTTATTCAAGCGTCTTCGTGTTTCTTTCTTTGATCTTGTGTAAGGCCTATCGCTGGTTGAGAGTAGAACAAGCCATTTGTTTATCAATTTTCCTCTCCAACAGTGTTATTCTTACAGTTACCAAGTTGAAGAAATGCTATTACGTCACTTCGAGCAGAGGCTACCAAACAAGATGGTGATGCAAGGTTGATGTTTTGATATGTGGTAGAGAAAAGTCCGTGCAGTATGTGGTGGAATGGCATGGAATCGCACCAAAAACTGAGGTCAATGTCTTGAGTTGTATTCACGACCAATGCTAAAATGAGATTTTCCTTCACAATATCAGCAGGATAAATCGAATCTCGGCGTCGAAACCGACATTCATATACCAGTCATCATCCAGAAAGGGCGTTCGGGTAAACAATCGCAAGACTGTTGAAGGATAAACCAACCATCTTTGGTAAATTACTGTTTATCTTTCTATTGTGTGAAATACAGACATGCCAATACTGGTCAAGTCCCCTTGAACAAACGTTAAAGTGCGCAAATGGCCTCACATGCGAGTTTGGTGGCTTATTATTAACGAAGTTCCAAAACAATACAGTGAAAGAAGACAATTTATAAATTCCAGGTCCACGACCGGGACTGAACCTTCATCTCCTTTGTCTCAGGGATTGAGAGACAAGCGCCTTACGCTCTCGGCCAAGACCAGTTCCTCGCATATAAGACTTTGATACTGATATTCAGATCAGATGAGTGTGTCAAGGATATCCAACAGAAGATTTCGTAACCACTTGAACTCCACTACCCTTGAAAAACACTATACTGTGGATTAATCTTTTCTCCGTATAGTTCTGCAGTAAATCGTTAGACTTTTTATTTGCATACCAATTTTCTAACACTAGGAAGAAAAGAATAACAATACTCGGAATAGTCTAGACAACAGTGTAGATATTTATATTTTTATGCATTTGACTCAAAGAGTGTAAAAATGATTTTGTCTACCGGAAGTAGTTTAACTTATTTCCCCTTTACTTAAAATGGAAGTTTCGTGTAAGACGACATGAAATCTTTTTCTAGCTCACGTCATTGAGAAAACCTTGAGCCAACAGTAAACTTTCCAACAATGTGTTCTTTCTGGTTTTCTTTATCAGTTTTGAGGTCAAGGCCAAATGGGAATTTTCTCTGCGCTAGTTTCTAACGCCAGATCTATTGTATGTGATTCCAAGATGCCTAGATTCAAATCCGGTTGATTCCTTTTCATTTTTTTCATGCCTTTTCTTCCTTTCTTCTGTTTTTGTTATTATTATTGTAGGCTCTGTATACAAGGCCTGTATGGCTGAACCCAAGGATTGCTGACCCTGACAGCTCTATTTTTTCATTGCTTTTTAACACTAAACTCACTAACGGTAGGGTTTGTGGAGTAAACCAGTGCCCGTGGATAAACCATTGTTACTGACTAAGTTTCCCACGTGCTTGTGACGTATACAGGTATGTACACCATACTTACTGGTGGAAGACAGTTAAGTGGCCTCGGCGAACGTTAGTCTAAATTTGCTTTAAATCGCCACACGCAGTCCATTACTGTTTGACCACAAGGACGACAAGGACGACAAGGTGGAGTTCAGGAATTCCCTGTCAAAGAGTCGGGTTTGAGCCCACCCCCGACAACACAGATTTGTTCTCTATACATTAAAATATAAAATATAGACAAAAAGCCAAAATAGTCACTGACTGTCCCCCCCCCTCCCTTGAAGTAAGACCCAACATTGCTGACCTGGGTTAATCCAGGACTGTATGGTGGTGAGACCACTGGTCCAACAATGTAAGATCAGTCTGATACCTCTTACAAATGGGGATCGCAGGTCAAAAGCGATCTTGCCCGGACTGATCTGCTATAGTGATCACCCACGATCTGTCCGACCAATCGAGCGCTCTCTCTATGATCTCCCCGCGATTCCAACATTTACGGTCGCAGCCAGGTCATATACCCTGGTCGCAGGCCCGCTGTTAACAGAGATCGTAGCAAACGTTGCCCATGCCGTGTGTGGCCTGGCCGTTAATAGAGATCGTAGAAAACGTTGTACAAGCCGTTGAAAGAGATCGAAGCATGCGTTGTCCAAGCCATTTATAGAGATCGTAACAAACGTTGTCCATTGGTGGTACCTTGGCTAGATGGCTACCAGGGAAGCGGAAGCAGGATTCGACCAGGTATACCCAGCCTCACTGAAAGCAGGTTGACAAGAATCTTCCCCAGTTGCACCATGTGAGGGTATATATATCTATGTGTGTGTGTGTGTGTGTAGTGCTCTTGGATTATTTGTAATTTCACGTACATATTCATCAATAAATAAACTTCATGCATGCAAGCCTTGTTTACTGTATACAAATTTTTCAAAATTTTCATTTAAAATCACAAATTAAATTTCATTATAACTGTATACAAATTTTTCAAAATTTTCATTTAAAATCACAAATTAAATTTCATTATAATATATTACACAGAGTATTCATATTCAATTATATTGTACTGCATGAAGAAATTACCTAAGTAAGCCTACGTTTATTTCAAGTTATATTACGAGGAAACCGTGCAAATTTAAGGGATGTACATGTACCAGTGTGACAAATACTTATAATGAGGTCATACAATCAGAGCCTTCTATCTAGCTTCCCAGCAATCAGTTCCTTTGTAGGTATGTAAAGGGGCTTCAGCATCTGGTTTGTTTCTCAAAGCTCTTAAGGGATTGGTAGACACCTTTTCTTTTGATCAGGCGATCGGAAGATGAAATCAGCATTCATGTGTGCTGTAGAGGATGCCGCATCACGTATTGAGATTCTTTGAATGAAATATTCCGCTAAACGTCACATTCGAAAGAAAGGGAATGTGCTGTTTTCTTTTATCTTATAATAAGATAAAAAAAACCCAACCAGCAAACGAAGAAACAAGATGTACGATTGAAATTTTTTATTATCATTACTTATGATTGTCAAAATGTATACAAAATGGATGTTTCACAATCAACTGTTCAAAGCACCATTTATAGAATGACTCGACTGTAAAGCTTGGGTTCTATCGCTCCTAGCCTCTCCAACAATTGACTGTACGACAGCAGGTATTTTGCAAGACTATGGGGCTTACAGACTTCGTCAAAACCACAGGAATAAAAACCTGTCAAGTATATGACAATGAAATTTATTGCTGTTTAAGCACCATGCAGTATATTACATCATTCATCGCACCACGCAAGCGTTTGTTCAGGAGTCAAATATGGCTAGTCATTGTCAAACATATACCGCCATTTTGTTCACATGTTGTCTTTCCTTGAGACCTTGACCTCTGGTTGATGACGTCATATAGTGATTGCTTGCAAGCGGAGCAAGTAGATACACTCACAACTGTTTCAATGTAAGTTGACTGATTTATAGATAAATACGAAATTATAGTTATAAACTTGAATAACACAATTATTATGAAGAATGGGTTAACATATCTCTGATATCAACAAGGCGGCTATATACACGTGTGAAAAAGTGAAAAATTGACCTTGCTTCTAACTGAAGTATATGCTATTGATAAACAAATCTGAAAATCTATCCTAGCGACATCATGGACATTTACTGATCAATTCCGTCTACGAATATGCATTCGACAGTCGGTTGTTTCAGCCGGTAGCACAATGGCACTTATATAACAGCCAGAGGATAACGACATGCGTATCGTAGCAGAACCTTATTTAGTTTAACGTAATATTCGTCACATAGACAATAATACCACATATATAGTACACTGAAAACAATAGGTTTTATTATTTTAGCAATATACATATGGCATATGAGTAACAACGCAACGTACTGGATATTATAGAACAGAAAGGAATATTGAGAACAGTTTATAAAGAAACAATGCTGTATATATCACAGTCAGCGCTTTCAAAGGGATACGTATGATGCTCGTCACAGCACTCAACTTGTGACGTAAGATGTCGACACAACGACATCCGAGTAATGAATGCTTGAATCTGATGTATGTAATGAGCCATTTGTCAAACCCATATAATTCATATCTTTTAGTAAGACTATTCGTGACACATGTCCATGGGGCAAACCAGCGCACGGCTCACTTATAATGCGATGTGCGATGAATCTGCTTCCAAAAAGTTTCGTTCTTCAAACAAACACAACACAGAACTACGCACGCTATATTGATGAAGCCTTGAGTTTAGTGGTTGTCGGCAATCCATGTAGACGCAGAGCAAGACCGCTGGCCATAAAGCGCCGAAAGAAGCTTGGTAAATGGGGAAACTTTCACGCCTGAAGTAATTCGGAACGAAAATGCGCTGTCCTTAGTCGATTACTGCCTTAGCGATGAAGACTTGTGACAAAATCGGTAATGTAGTACATTGTCTTTTACTACAAGAGGTCAATAGCCATTTTATCGCATTGTACCAAGGCACACATGGTGGCATGCGACCTCATGGAAGTGTCTAACCAAACCACCAAATAACAAAGGGTGTCATGGCATCTTGACATTGGGCTCACTTGCAAGAAAGTGCCTTTTTACGGTGATAGTCTTCAAAATGTCCTTAGACACGTCTACTACAGGTATTCTCAGATCTTCGGATGCCGTCAACTGATTTTTCGTGTTCATTCTTCGTGATCTTAGTGATCACTAAGATTCTGCTCATAAACCATCGAATACAGACGAATAATCTAATATCATGGATGTCTTCACCATCTTCCCACCTTTTTTGGTTACTTATGTCTCCTCACCCGCGGGTATTTTTAAAAGCTCCACGTTGCCATAGTCAAACATTTTGGAAGATGATTCAATTTTTGGACGGTGATGAGCTTTTGTACCTATTCTGAATTTTATATGTTGCACTTTCTTCGATATGTCGCACTTTTGGTGACACACCTTATCGGTGACGTGTCGCACTTTGTGATATGTAGCAATTTTTGAGTAGTTGTGGCAACAAGACCGGTGTTTACACAAAGCTACATCCGCTTGGGACTGTTTGATTTGAGGTGGTTTGCATTAAGCGACACTCTAATTACATTTCTTATGCAATTAGAGAAAGGAGTAATTCTTATTAACAAATATAAATTATTTCCAAACACTGTATGTTTGGAAATAATTTATATTTGTATGATTGGAAGCACGGACTTAAGACTCACAAGAATACGCATGTGTTGGAGCACCGATGTAAACTGAATCCATTTCCTTTGCTTCTGAGCGCGTTAAGTCCATAAACGCTCAACAATAACACCTTTTCTATTTTCTGTCTGAGGCGTACCTCAAAGGAAGTAATACCGACCAACATTGCACGCAGGCACTGCTACGTACGGTACAGTCTCAGGCAAAACGAAGGATTCTATAGACAACAACAGGTTACAGTTTACAGTCGTTCTTCTTCAATATTTCACACCAGTAGAGATCTTTTTTTGGCCATCACCACATTCTGAACCTCGATACAACCCAGCAGGTCGTGAAGAGATTGTTCTCAGATGTTCCCAACCAAATTGCAACACGCAAAAATGCACCACAAATCCGAAAGGTCATACGAAAGCATCTTTTTAGTATTCATTAGGCACTGTTATCCAGTGATCTGGGGCGGGTTTAAAATTGAAACTTCTTCTGTTTCGCTTGACCTTGTTTTTGGGGACAGTGGTGAAGAAGCTGGGGTCTGCTTCCATTTCGTAGGTGCGGGTGCCATCGTAAATTTCTTCATCTTGCGACTTGTCCCGTCGTTTCCGAGGTTTTCTCTTCAGTTTTCGTACTTCTGTCTCTTCCGTTTCAGTAGATGTGTCCACCATGTCGGCTTTGTTCAGGGGAGGTAACTTCCCTGAACCCGGCAGAGGGACAGCCAAATCAAAAGAGCGCTGCTGGCCGAGGTTTCCGTGATTGGTCACGTGGCTGTTGACGTAGCTGTCTTTACGGGAAGTGCCGTTCAGGAAAGTGCTGTTGGTCTGTGGGCCGTAAGCACTCCTTACTGACAGGTCCAGCCCATTGTGGTTCCACTTACTCTCTTGCGTCTCAGAAGCATAGGCGTCCAGAATCTCCTCTTCCGTTGACACATTACTCGGCCCGCTTGATTGCGTATCATCCGGATTAGTCTTGTGACGTTTCCGCAGGAAAATGTAAACCCCAAGTACAACCAGAAATCCTAGCAAAAGACAACTGCCGATGGCTACCAGGAGAACCCAGAGTGCTATAGAGTCGCCACTGTCGTCTTTGGTGGATTCCAGTGCAGGTTCCGTGGCGTTCCCTGGCGAATTGGTCTCAACAGCCGGCGGACTGGCTGTGGTGCGAGGCGGTTCCACGGTCCTACCGCTCACAGATATGGTTAGGCCTCGGATCGTTTGCCTCTGGGCAGTAGAAACTTCTGTGGCCTATTGAAAGGAAACATGTATAATAAGAAATCATAAGGTCACTCGTGTGCTTGTTTACCGCATGAGATTCACGATTTTTCTTCGTTAGCTAGGAGGTGCAACAAGCAACCTCTGATGAAAAAAGAAATAACCTGCCATCTTCAGGAAGTAGAAGCCAAATTCTTTGACGAGAATGCACATGGAATCCGTAGGCGGGTCGCACTGTGCTATAAAAACCTTGTGCCAATGAACTGACAGCGGGAGATATGGTCGAGTCTCGAGAAAATGACGAGAAGGTAACATTCAGAGGAGAATGTATAGAGATTACAAAACGAAATTCCATTGGCTTCAAGTCGAGAATGTCGTGCAAGTAAGTCTCGCATTCTCGTCTGAATCTCGCGTTGCTGATTGGATCTCGCGTCTCGTTGGAATTTCGCGCCTCTGTCCATTCTCTGACCAATTCTCGCACAGTACATTGGTTTTCTACTTGATTTCTTACCGGAAATATGTAGTATAGAATCAGCTCTTAAATCGGATTTTGAAGACAACTGGATATAATGAACGTTTTAAACATTATCATAGTACCTGTATAGTGAGCACGAAGTTGTCCAGATCTAGGTCATCAACCTTCCGTATCTGGGTCACGGCACCTGTCTGACTGTCAATCGTGAAGTACTCTGAATGGTTCCGAAGGCTTCCTATACAATGCAAATAGATGATTACAGGTCTGTTCGTTAATTATTTTTAGGAAGGGAGACAACTCTCACAGTCACAGATTATGATTTGCTGAAATACTGAGCCGAGTCGAAGGGTGCTACTATACAGCACATGCCTAAACTTTTCGTCATAGTTTTCATCGAATATTCGACAAATTGAACTGAAATACAGCATGCTATTAAATCGTAACGGTAAACTTTGTCTTCTTAAACCGGGATCAACTTGACAACTGACGGGATGTGGCTCACTGGTAAATTGTATGATTCTCTACCGATTGCAGACGAGGTTTGGATTAAATTCCGGCTTTGAAAAGTGAATTTGTCCGCTCCTATATTTGATGGTTACTTCGTGTGGCCGGTGACCTCGCGTGGACTATGCGCTTATTCTTACCAATATGTCAAGCAAGGCTAGGTCTTTCAAGCGACAGCTGGTTACAGTAAATTGCTAAATTACGGTGATTTAACACAGGTACTTCCATCCATAACATCGATCGCCATCATATATACAAGTGAAAAATTATGGAGGGTGGCATTTAACTGCATTCAAAGAAATAAAGAAAGAAACAAAGAGATAAGCAGAAAGCATACACTATACAAGAGAAGGCCCACAGGAATGCGCATTATACTAGTTATAGATTGTTCCCCTAATCTCTAGGTCCTTCAGTAGACCGACATAACATCATGACCGCCATTGCTTGCATGCCTATGTTTTTACTTACCAGCTACTATGCTGTACGTAATAGTGTAGTTCAGCATGTCTCCATCAACTGCAAAAATAGGACTCGGTCGGATGTTTAGTTCTCCCTGTGAAAAAGATGTTTGCAGGTCATTCATTTTAAAGAAATAATATATAAAAGCCCAGTGCAATTATCATGAAGTTCCCAATAACACAACATACATTTGCAGGTATGAACTATTTGAACACGTCTTTATTAGTATAATTTATCGTTAGTACTCTTGTGTTTTCCGCTTCCAGCTGTTCAGATCTGTATTAACAATTATATTATACACTAACATAAAGTTAAAGACAGCGCATGTTCTAAGTTAGGTTTGCCAAAAAGGTTGGCCAGTATTATGTTTATTTTTTCTAACAGATTCTAGGGCAGTGGAAATTGGCATTTGATCGTGCTCCGTTGACTAGCACGAACCCCAGCCATTCTGTGTGAGCTGTGGGGTAATTCATTCAAGCGCAGTACACTCTTGTCACCCGAGACTGCAGTAAGCAGCTAGGGTCGCGGTTGAAACTTAAACATATATGAAAATTCATAACAGGAAATGATCAAGAAATTACTTCCGCCCCCCAAAAATGGTCTGGAAACACTCTGCAGTGTTGTTCACACATGTACTTGTTATTATTAAAGCATACATCATTTACACAGTGTCCCGTCACATATTACACTGGCACTCATCCCAGAAGATTTACGTTAAAACTTATAAACAACTGATATCCCCGAGTTCTCTGACTGGGCAGCCTCTCATAGGCCTGGATGCATGGACGCCTTCATATTCACAGCCCAATTCATATAAATTCAAACAGATTTTGGCCTTCAATAGAGAATTTTGCAATATGTTTAATGAACAATGCCTCAGCCATGTCACTTTAAGTTCCAACAAGGTTTGTCTCGTGAAAAGTCCGATGTTAAGATCTAACGTTTAACACGCTTTTAAATAACCGATTTTTTGACAGATGTAGTGTGTTTTAATTTTTAATTTAGCCTGTTAACAGCAAAGCATCTTATATCTCGATATACAATCGCCGATGATTTGGTTGATCAGTCAACCACGATGCTGTACCATCAACATTTGTATATATATATATAAATAAACACTAACTGTAAAGGAGGTTGTTATGCTTGTGTAATAGGCCGGCACTTGGCACAGTCCCTTTATCTTAGGAGGACAATCCGATGTGGTACACTGGCAGTCATACACAAAGGCCGGGCTTTCGTCGTCCACATCTACCACATTTACAGTGATGGTTGTAAAGGAAGAGCGGGGCCCGGGGTCTCCGTTATCCTGCGAGGGCAAATATAATAATCCAGTTACTTTCATGATTAAAACATACAAACATACATGGCATTTTGGTCGTGACAATGCTCGAACAGCCTTGGATGAATGCATTTATTTATTTGATTGGTGTTTGAGGCCCTACTCAAGAATATTTTACTTAAAAGGCGCCGGCCAGCATTGTGGTGGGAGGAAACCGGCAGAGCTTTTGGGAAGCCCACCATCATCCGCAGGTTGCTGGTGGACCAACGTCAGTTGGATATGCATGAACGTATGTATATGCCAATTATAGTTAGTTACTTCTTCATTTGGTGTTTAACGTAATACTTCTGTAACCATACGAGGGTCAGATTTCCATATTGCTGGATACCGTGCAACTTGCCAAATTCCTGAAACCCCCGAACCCAGGTCTGGCTCAGTCTGGCTTCCTCTCCGGTCGTATGTCGGAAGGTCTGCCAGGAACCTGTTCGGTCTCCTCCACCATAATGCTGGCCATTGTTGTGTAAGTGAAATATTCTCGAGTACGACGTAAAACACCAATCAAATAAATAAATAAATCTTGTTGAAATGAATTGTACATGAAGTAAAATTGAGGTTTTTTCTTTGCCTTTACTAACAGGAACACTTTCAAGAAGAAGTTGTGCCCAGATTTCACAAGTTCCAAAGTCCGACAGAGTTTCAGCCCAAGCTGTCTGGAGAGAACTGGACAGTATTGAGGAGAGAATTGTCGTGGGGTTTCCCCGGGATCTGTCGACTTTCCTCTTACCATAATGCTGGCAGCCCTCGTATACAGTTAAACACTCTTGAGTACGGTGTAAACCACCAGTGAAATAAATAAATAAATAAATAAATAAATAAATAAACCGTTACTCAGCAGGGGCTGGATTTGAATCTGTCTCCTCATTATATACCATATGATCATGTAAAAATGCTTTACCAAATAAATTAACAGTCATGATGATGACCACACGTACATAACGATGGTAAGAAATTTGCACACGAACAATTAAATGTTCCTGTGATGCAGATATAGTTTACATCGCAATCTACACGAACACACGTGTACAAGAGAAAACACATTTGATGTTTAAGAGCGGTTATTCCAACAGCGATCCCTGCGAAGTTCTCACCTCAGCCGACACATTCAGGACAAACGTTGTTAAGCCCTGTGCTACAAGGGCCTCGTAATCCAGCAGTTTCCGCGTCGTGATTACACCGTTTATCGTTCCTGTCATGGCGAAAAATACTTCAGGCACCTGTGAAGAAAATTCCAGATAACCATTATAACAGTTAATCATCTTTGTAAATCAAAGTCCCAAGTCTAGAACCTCTTACTTCTGAAATCTAACACTTATATTTCCTGATGTTGATCGGAACGAGTGTCTTGTTGAGACATCATGTGCTGTGATAGGTCCATGACGCTTAACTCGGGGTCTTAGGAGAAAACGAAAAAGGATTTCAAATCGCAATATTTTTGACATAATTCTCTTATTCCCGTTTCAAGCAACGTTTCCTTTATTTCTGTGCCCTTGAAATTTCCTTTGAAATTGCAACTTTCTGACTGTACAAAATGTCAACTTGATACGCAAAAAACTCTGATATACTTACTTGTATGTCAACGCGCCAATACTAAGGTGATTGTTTTGTTAAATGAATCGGTGATTGCATGCTTAACTGTATAATTCAGAAACTACACTCTAAACTGATTCACTAATGGCTGACCGATTGAAAGAGAACTTTCTGTTGATTTGACATTTCAACATATGTTTTCTATTGGATCAGTTTTAAAGTAGGTCTGTATATGACAAACACTAAACCATGTTTCCACGCAGTCGTATATTAACCAGAAGATACATGCATAAGAGGTTTGTGACGTTCAAATCAATAACTGAATGGAGCTCCTACATACAGTATTCAGACCTGATTGATTTGGTGCTACCTGAATGTGAAATTGTCCATGACTGGCATATTTTGGGCTTACCTGCGGGTAAATCCCGTGAAGTCTGAACTGTGAGATGGATTGTTGTGAAGGCAGGAAGTCGGCATCATCGGCTTTTCCACCCAGCGTGAAAACTGTGGTATGCAGGGCCGTGTTCTGAAAGTGGAGTAGAGTTATACCCATAAACCAGGTATAAGACAAAAGTGATAATCAGAATTAGCCTGTTTACAGATGCCAATCCTAGAAACCAGTTTGAACTAATTGGAATATAGAACTGAAAGCACTGAAGCCGAGACAGATTTACGTGTATAAGCATGCTGTATTTACCCACCTCCTCAACGTCTTGCTGATAAGGGGCTCCGATAAAGTATGGATCGAACTCATTGATTGCTGTGATCAGAATCGTCAAATCATGCTCCACCTGCAATACAATATATTCAAACAATTTATTCAAACGGATTGACTGAGCATGTTACATCCATTGATGGAAATAAAAAAAATGGGACCCATTAGTACGAAGGAACTGGTATATATTTATTTATTTGAATGGCGTTGTACGCAATTTTCAAAAGTATTTCACTCTGAGTATACCACGGAGGCGGGGGAGGAGGGGTAGCATTATAGTGGAAGGAAATTAGACTTAGACATACTACCCTCAAAAAAACTTCCATTGTATCAGTTTTTCAGGTTTAACGAATTGCATTTTCGTCGATCTAATGGTTTAATCTCAGAAACGAATTAATTCCATTCCTGATATTGTTTTAATCAGAAACGGATCGATCCGTTTGATGGCTGAAAATGTGACCCGTTATCCCCGAAATAACGAATTAACGGGAGATTTTGCTCAGGGTATAGCAATGGATCCTGCACTCAGCTGATTTGCAGGGTTGCCCAGAAGGATCTCTTGATACACGATATTTTGTGAGCCAAGATTTCACATTGCACTGGTAACCTTCTTGATTTTAGATGTTTAGACGCCTTGATGTTCCATCCCCTTATAATATGTCAAATATCCCTATTATAGGGTATATTAGGTCATATTTTAATTTTCTCCACGCACAGGTATACACGATGACAGGAAGACATAGTCAGTTACGGCCTACAGATCTAATCTGATATATCGACCTTGCACGGCCAATTAAACATTCATATTTTAGTCAGTATTTTCCCAGCAGCCAGTCTATATACTCACGGGGGGTCGATTGTCGTGCACACAAGACAATGTAATCTTCAACCGTGTTCCAACTGAAGAACTCTGCAAACAGAAAAACACTCTCGTTAAAGGAAACTTTCGGATGTCTGAAATTTCTCAGGCGCTTCTAAATGTAGTATATCCTGAAACCCCACACAAGGTGCAAATACGGCTACAGTTGACTGCTAATCAAACCTTCAGCGGCTGAGATTTCTAAATAACAAAAAGGTTATTGTAACTAAGACCTGGTAACTTCGCAAATACAACGTTTACCCCTTTAACCTTCCCTTGTTTATTTCACATTCACAAGGATTTATTCAGCACTTGGTCGTAGTTAACTGCTTGAATGAAACAATGACATAGACACTTTTTGATATAAATATGAATATTAATACAAATTGTGAATGAAATTTAATATTTCAGTTCAGCCAAACGATAGTGGTATCGTTATTTATGGCTCTTGAACAGTCCTATGGGTCTATTTTAGGGATAAATTCACCAATATCACAATATCACTGCAAATTCAAGACAATGTTCGTAATTCTGTCTAGGCCATTTTAGGGCACCACAGGACTAGGACGTACATGACTGTATATATATATGTTGTCTGTGTATACACATACACACACAAACACACACACACACGCGTACGCGCGCGCGCACACACACACACACACACACACACACACACACACACACACACACACACACACACACATATACATATATATACATTCTATCCACCAGGTCATCCCCATACACCTGCACCATAAAGTACTCGTGTTCGTAGTAGTGATATATTAGATCGAGTCAGCTTGAGACAAACAGTACCAAGGGCAGATAAATCATTTTCTATTTCACATAATATCTTGAGTGAAGGTGAAGGCGAGCTTTGTTTAATAATTTTAGTACGATGGTCAAAATCTATCGAGCATCATTCTGCCACTACGGATCCATCCGTCAAGTGCGTCATAGTAGAAAATATGTTTTGTGCCTCTGGCTATCATACACCGGAAAGTTATCAATCTCACACACTAAAAAGAATGGAATATTCATGAGACTCTACATACGATCAACAGAAATAAATTGTTCGAATAGAGACGCTTCATTATGAGGAAATGAAACAAAAGAGGCCGGGGTGGGGGGAGGCATATCCTCCTACACTGGACTTTCCACTTTCTGAAGAATTAACGAAACAGTATACAGCTCTAACATAATTACAATAAGAATTAAATATAACGGACACACTGGATGAAATTTTATGCCCCAATTTTTTTTTATTTGGAACATATATAGCTGTATGGATTTCAAATTCCATTGCTTCAAATGAAATGTGCTCGACAAAATATAATTACCGTAACAATTAAAACTTTAACATTATTATTTCACACTTTACTCAATACCCTACCGCATTGTTCATCTCCTCTAGATCCAGCGGTTTCAGGGTGACCAGTTGGATGGTGTCATTCTGTCTCTTGAGGTCAACATAACCGTTAAGAACGGCCCGGTCAATTGTCCACACCTCCTGGGCAAGGGTTACCTCAAACTGAACCAACACAGAGCCTATAACAGAAAGCATCAGAGGACGTATTACGTCAAACTTATAATACAAAATTTGGGTGCAAATGAGAAAAGGGAAAAACACAGAGAACAAAAACACCCACGGGATTAGAGAAAAAGTATAATTTCGCGAAATGTTGCAGCGTACTTCGACGAGTTGAATGATTTATTATGCTGTGAATTCAAAATAAAATCCTGTGTTTTGTATGTGTTTTTAGAACGCTTTAATTAATAAACTTCTTTTCGCATCTAAAGAGCTACAGGCATAAACTTTTTTCACTAACACATGAACTACGTTTCAAATACTTCTAAATGCTATAATACGTACGGGGGCCTCCGTGGCTCAGTTGGTTAGCGCGCTAGCACAGCGTAATGACCTAGAAGCCTCTCACCAATACGGTCGCTCATGCTAGATTCCTCTCCGGCCGTACGTGAGAAGGTCTGCCAGCAACCAGCGGATGGTCGAGGGTTTCCACCGGACTTTGCCCGGTTTCGTCCCACCATTATGCTGGCCGCCGTGGGATAAGTGAAATCTTCTTGAATACGGCGTAAAACACCAATCAAATAAATAAATTAATATAATACGTATGGTTTGTTAATATATTGTGCCATAATTCTTCAATCTGTTTGTATTTGAAAGAGCAACTTCATGCATTGTTTAATTTTCATTTTTGGTTGGCCAGTTTTAATAATTTTATTATTCCACAAAGAATAATGTAATCGGAGTATTCTTTCATACATAGCTGGCAGACACATGGAAACGACTGAAGAATTATAGTATGTACCGTTTGGGAGCATACAGGAAAGCGATGTGAAAATCGCAGACCAAGAGAACACAACCAGTTTTAACAGAGTTTTACACAGGTTTGACTTTACATGGGCATTCGGAAGCTGTGATGCAAGACACTACGTATGATATCACAAAACACAGTATCAATCAAGCATTTCATAGCCACAAGTTACGTCCTGGAGATGGATTAATGAAACAGTCAAAGCATTACGCCTGCTAAAGTACCATGGAAAGGAGCAGTAGGCAGCTACATGTGCACTCTTGACGTTAAGAGCGCTCCGTAAATCCAAAAATTGTACTTGCAGAATCCAACTGCAACAATTGTCAGACCATGAGAAGAGACGTGTTAATTTATACATATCAATTTCAAATATACATGTACAATGGCTGTCTCCTTACCTGCAGGATAAGTCTCGTTGACTCTGGGGAACGAATTACCAGGGTAGGAACAGCCTTGACCTGGAAACATAATGAGAAATCCAAAGGTCAGATTTCACATCAGTACATCACTTGTCAACATTAATACAACGCTTCAGAGTGTGAAAAAAAATAAACGAAAATAACTGTCAAAAGATTTTTTATTTATTTATTTATCTATTTACCTGATTTGTGTTTAGCACTCTGCTCAGGAATGTTTCACTTATACATTTATAACGGCCGCCATGTTATTGGGTGGAGGATATCGGTGCGCCAGAAGTAAACCTCCGCCCGATGTCAAAATTCTTGACTTATAAAACCCGTAGCCCAGCTAGCTGTGGAGTCGACTGGCTCTGGCGAGAACAGCTGAAAGAGTCAACTGTTCGACAAGGTGCTTTCGACTAAAATTGCCTGCTTGTTGTTATACACGCTAGGCGTTGCGATTTGACCGTATCCTACAGGTTATAAAACGACAAATCACATGTCAACAGGGATTAAGGGATGAAATAAGGACAGTGACAGACAAGGGACACAAATACCGGCGCGAGCACGCTTCGCAGGCCTAGAAGTGTCTATATGGGCTAAACACATGTATATGTAGAGCAACGGTACAACCTTATCTCTATTTCAATATATTTCCTGCAGGTCTTGAACAAGTTTAATGACGAACCACATTTAAAACCATGCATACACAAAACAGTTCACTGAATTTTATTCACAATTTCCGGAAAGGGAGGAAAATGCTCTAGAGCAAATCAATAATCTATTCTGATCATTTAATGCTTATCGAAGCGTTTTACTTCACCAGTTAAATTTGCTAGAACTAAGGTTTTGTCGAATCAAAACAAAACCTGCCCGGTGAGTCGAATAACTCCATACATATCCACGTAAAATGTCGTAATAACTGCTTATCACATGTGCATCAGTTGTTAAAGATGACAACTTCCACAGCTATGAAAAACTGTTTTCGCTGTAAGTATATGTAGATCGTGACACAAATAGTGGGCTGATTACAAGCCACGTGACAGGGTATTAATGACACACAAAAGATACGCAAATGCAATAAATGTGACACGCATTCTGTGGGCCTACAGCAGGTGTGTTAACATTTGAAAACATTGCGTAATATTAGCCTCGTGCCGACCTTTACATCACAAAGCTTTATCACCAACACTGGTATTTACGACGACAGAATTCTGAACAAGGCAATAAAGGGGCGATGAAAACGGTGAAAGCTGATTCCTAGAAAAGCCACGCTTCGATCTCCTTTAACGATGAATGGATCCCGACAAATTAGCTGATACGCTTTGCATGTAAATTGTGGATTCTTGTGTTTCTTGCGCTCACGATGGGTTGTGACATTTACGCAGGCGCGTCACTGGGAATTGTATTCATTCTATTCAGTTAACCAGCGTATAAAACTAAGTAGTTTCGAAAAAAAAAATCACATCTCATCAGAAAAAAAAACACAAAAAAAACAACCCCAAAACATACAATTGGGAACTTTTTTTTATAAAAGAATGGGAGACGCTGACAGGCTGCACAAAAAGGTCCAAGTTGCAATAAAACGCGTTGCGCCCTGCTGCGACACTCAAGTGGTTGTGTACTACCTAAGTGCTTTATGAGCACACACGCACTGAGAAATTGAGAAAGACCAAAAGAGCAAATAACTGTGTTAAAGGCGGGAAGGAGTCTGTCGAGTTCTTCATGATTTAATAACCTCTCTCTGTGATCAAGGGCAATGGACATCAGGCATTCGCCAACACCACATTTCAGTGTATGTTCAACCACACCAGGTGATATTTACATAAAATGCCGGGCTGTGGTCCTTGTAAACTACTCTCGATAATTAGGATTGGCTACATGTATATAACGGGTGTATTGTTTGTTTGCTGTATTTTATCAGCTTAGTGTGCACATGTGAACACTAATCATGTACTGGGTATATTTGTCAATGGCACATACATCACAGAATGACATTTCTGGTATTCTGATCGTTGGAGTATTTCACAAGTTGGGTTTGTATGCCACTCAAGCGAGTGATCAATGGGGCAACAACAACAACAAGGTACAAAAAGCCGTTACCCAGACCTGTATGGGGTATATGCCGCTGCAGTCCCGAACTGGACAGGCCAGGATTAGAACGGGACGGTCACAGTGCGGACCTGTGAGAAAACCAACGTTAGTCTTGGCGAGTGCATCAACAAACAGCCTCCCGAGACATAAACAAACAAGTTAATCTCAGATGCTTACCCAAATAATCTGACAGAAAACAAAATCCGTCAAAATCGATATCTGTTAAAACACTGCGGATAAATTCCTCAAAACAGTTTGCTTAACTTCCTGTTCCGCAAATGGGCGGTGTCTACGGAGCCTCAAAGACACACAGAATCGTGGCTGATGGAGATTAGGCCTTTGGCCCGCAAACTAACTCCGTAGATCATCTCGGTTCTTTATACTTTAACCCAGTGTTTTGATGCGAGACTGCCCATGTTCTTAGAACACGATATATCCACATCAGGCACGAGACTTTGGTTAACACACAAAAGGATATGTCACGTAATCCAGCTGGCGATGTGAGATACGCAACCTACATTAATCTTGCCCGTTTCACGTGTCTCCAAGTCTCTCTGTCTTTGCCTTGCTGATTTATTGACTAGATTAGCGACAAAGGCGGAATGTTATCTCTTTGCTCGCGCGGGAATTACAAGGGCAGCATGGGAAATTACGAAACCTCTCCTTTATAACTCCAGAGGGTTTAAGAGTGGGAAGGAAATATTATCGTCAAGGAATGCTTACTTTCGTCTTTCAGAGCGATTCCTTTGCATTATGGTGTCAAAAGCATCGTCAACATTACTCATACTTCCCATCAGGCAAATCTCTGCGCCCGTGCAGTAAAGTGATGGAAATAACATCGGAAGATGGTTAGGTCATCACTTGGACAAAAGTCTTCTCAAACAGTTGACGGGGGAATGAAACATGAAATTTTCACAAAAATAGTCTGCACTCATACACCATCAATCATTTAAATGGGGTATCCAAGGTGTAATTATTATTAATAACTAACCAATTTCAAGTCCAGTGATAGCAGTATCATTAACTTTTCTACTATAACACAAAACCAGTTTAGGAGCTTACGGTTCTTGATCACTGTTGGATGTTTAATTAGGGTGTGAACAAGCAAAACGTTTAAATTCGTGACTCTGTAAGCTTAATATAAAGGCCATGACGAAATTAATCATTCATTACTTAAGAAATAATGGCTTCATTCCCTGCGTATACGTTGTATTAACTGCAGCGAAAAATGAAATGTCCCTTGTTTTTGGACATGGCCCCACATGCTGTTAACGTCTCTGTTGTTTCTCTGTGGTACTGATATTGCAGATGTGTTAGAATTCCAAGCTTGTCAACATGAAACCAAATCTCCGATTCTGTTCAGAAAACCATGCTTGTCAGTTGATTTGTTTCCATATCAAAAGCAACAATGATGTGTGTTATTCTGAAATCTTTCATAATCCGTACACTATTAACAATTATAGTTTTCATGATTATGAAATATAATTTTGAGTGCTATTGTTTCGGAAATATCTCCTCCTCCTGTCATTGACAATTGACGACTTTTTACCTCCTGACGTTTATTTGAATCCATCACAAAGCCTTTTGAATCTCGGGGCCATAGACGGTATTTCATGAGAAATAAGGATGGCCAAATGTCTGATTCAATCTGTAGCCGGGAATTGTCGTAAATACGGACTGGTTCTGAAGGACGATAACTCCTGGATTTCTGCCTCTGTTGTGGTGTACATTATATAGTACACGTACATACATTTACAACAGGTTTCTGTTTAATGCAGCACCCGCTCTCGTAAGTGTTTGTAATATGATGCTGAACATGTTGACATATTAAATGTGTTTAGGTAATGTACAGGTACCACATAACTGGAAGAGAAAGGTGCCTATGCCGATAGGACAAACGCCTTCCAAAAGATGTTTAAATGGTATTCAATATGCCCCTTAACCTTTAATATATATACGAACACCACCAACGAAAATGAGTTTTATTGGCCGAGAATCATTTCCAGCATGCCTTTATTAAATTTCAGGTCAGTTGACAGACAAGGGACACTTATATACTTTGGTTTGTTGGTGAGCTATGTAGTATATGGAATTTAGTAAACAACACTTTGAACCTGTAAAACTATGTGGTTCTTTATGTTCTGAAGTTAAAATCTGTTTATGGCTACACATTCAAATATTAAAGCATCTTTGACGAGTTCTATGTAGTGTATTCACATGATAAAATCCCTTTCTGGCTTAACGACTAAAAATGTCTCACATTCCTATAAAAAAAGTTAACCAACTGGAATGCGCTTGGTCGTAATGACACTACACAACAGTACTGTCAACACTGGACGGTTTACACTAGATTATGAGATAAATCCCACTAAACAGCATGCCTATAGATCGGTATCGTTCAACGGATTCGTGTGCTGAAAAAAACGTCAATGTACAAAATCTACGTAAGACTTGTGAGCAAAAGAAGAAAATGTCAAGTAATTGTTTAAGCAGGCTTACGACGTTTTTGTTCGTCTCGAGGACAATCTCTTGAAAAACAAAGAGCTTATAAGCAACTGTATAAGACTGGGATACTGAGCTCTGCAGAAACAAACATGGCGCGGGTTTCGTTACGGCGGATTTCTGCCGACTCGCAACATGCCTGACATACGGGCAAATAAAGGAGTCAAGATAAACTCGTCACATTGACCGGCTTAAAACGTTGGCTATTTGTCTATCTCTTAATTTACATATTTGTTCATTTAACATACTCCGAGTTAATTCTCTGGGAAATGTGGCTGGCATCATGGTACAGAGGGATATGAAGAGTGGTCGTTCCTGATGATATCCGCCATACTGAACTGTCGTTTCCAACTAGTCAATGAAAACCTTCTTTTGTATTAACTATACACGGAACTCCCTGCTTGATACTGACAGCATTAGCATAACCGAACACCACATATGAAAATAAAAGAAAAATTGTCAGCAAAACATGAATACACATGAATCTTACATGTAGAAACCTTCTTCGAAGGAACATAATTAAATTGCATTGTCAGATGATGAGCAGGTCTTTAATCAATTTTTGATACACTGTTTCATTAGTACAATGGCTATGACATGAATTAACAAAGTGATGTAATGTGGCATGGACCTAAAAATATCCACATTCATGACAATGGTCCTGTCTACTTTCTTTGGGACAGAAAAAGGAAAAATTAATTATATATGATCTCTTTTGCGTTCTTTTTTTTATACAAAAAACAAATGAGAACATCTGTATCAGTAGATGTTAGTGTACAGCGCATTGAGGCCCACGTATCTTCGGGGAGTCGTGGACTATTCACGATGATGCAGGTATTGTCCGGCTATAAAATGTTTAACATACGCTTGAGATCACATGAAAGATTTCTGTTGTATCTAATCAACTGACAATGACACGTAAAAGGATCTACGATTGGCACATTGCGTGTTTATGTTGTAAAACTTGCTTGCGTCAAGTGTTTATATCGATCGTTATCATCTATTGTTGTTATCCTATACCGCTAAATACGCATGCGTGAAAAAAGCAATTGGAGAAAGATATTATACAGCTGATAATGTTTTGGTGATATTTAACCAATAATTTGAAAATAACACGCTAGCCCAAGAAAGAAAATTTACAACACTAAAAAAAAGCGATCTTAGGGAGAAACCATAACACCGATGCTTCAAAAATTCATTTTTTAGTGGTTACAACTATTCGTGATGTCTTCACACAACAAATACCAATATAATGGCAAAAAACGACTCCCCCCAAAAAAGCTGTGTAATAAAATAATCCCAAAATATTAATTTCATTGTCTCTAGTCATTATAGAGAGCACGCTATACTTCTAAAAATAACTAATGCTATTTATATGTCCATATGGGATTTAATGATCTTTAAAAGGCTGAAACCAATTAAATCAGAATATATGACATACAAAAATATCACAAAAGGAACAGAACAGATAGAATGATAAAAAAGGAAGGGTGTAGACAAGAAGTAAAACGTTTGTATTTGTTATGCCAGAAGTGACAAGACCAATTTAACTACATCTTGAAACAATATTAACACGTACAGCTGTGTCCGCAGTGTAGACTTCATACTGTCATCTATGCCCTCTTCACATTCTCACTTGCACTGTTTCATGTCGATCGTACATATGCCTTTTTACGATGTACTTTTTTTTTGGCAAACTGTCATTAAAGTAGAAACCATCTACCCGAAATATGGCCGAGGGCACTTTATGGTTTTAGGGAAATGATTTTCCTGATCTCTCCAAAAATATGGGCGGGTTTCTGATCTTAGCATCCTACATATGTCCGTCTCATTCCAAAAATATAGCACTCGTGTTACACGAACACTGTGGCCGGCAAGGAAAGGGTCATCCCGTCCGGGCTAGACAATTTCGCTGTCGGTCTGGTCAAATGCTCGTAGAAAGGGCTTAAGGTCTGTGTGTATAAGCCAAGCCGGACTTTGTTCTAAGATAGCGCTTAAATCCGTAAGAGCTGTGGGGACTGTCGCTTAAAGTTAGGAAGAGACGAGAAACATGCGAAATTCTTTTGTCCATCGTTGACGTGGTAATACCAGCGACACTTTTGACGTGTAACTGGGGATGGACTGACGTGGACGTAGTTCTGAAGGATATACGGGATAAGCCCAAATCCAGGGCGCCTCGATAACAGGGCACTCTGTTAGTCAAAACCAATCGAAACTCATTCTCTGTCAAGTTCAAAGAAGGCCATCATTTGCTCGTGGCACACCAGATGTTTCGATTCTTATTGACGAGTTTAGCGAGGCCATCTTAATCAACACTCAACAGGAAAGACGAACATTAGTCAGCCGGTTTCTCGGTACATACCCTGTCTCCAAACAACAGCAAATGTAACTACGAGGCCGATAGCAAGTGACAGTATTTGTCATTTTGGTTTGTGACTCACACAGACCTTGGTGTTGATGCTAACCAAGTATGGTGACCGAAGAACCACGGAGTAACGAACTCCAGTAGCCTACAGATTCGATTGCAATTTGTTGGCCTGGAAGTACATATAATGCTTTAACTCCGCACCACAGACAAGAAACAGTGGATTGGTTATTATGTTCAGGGTTATACCCACACTTCTTCAGATATTTCAATAAAAGAAGAGCATTTAAACACACAGAAAGAGAAAAAAAAACACTTGGAGCTGACCAAATATCTATCCCTCAAGCAGCCCCCAAGTTGCTTCAGCAATATCTTCAGTAGAGTTAATGATCCTTTACCATTTGCTGTAAACGAGCGAAACGAATATAAAAACTATGTGCTTATAGTAAAAGAAAGTTACACTTCTATCATATAACATACCAAGACATGCGTCACGTTGTCTTAATTTGGAAAGCCACAGTAGAAATTCTGTTTTCCCGTGGCCATTAAGTCAATGGCACTTGGGGTTAAGGTGATTACAGTGTTGATCTAATGAATCTATGTATATATACACCCCAATAACTTCAGGTTTCACCAAAACCCTGTTTTAAATACACCGTCTATAATAGAAAAAAAACCTTTACACAAAACAGATAGTGTTTTGGTTTTGTTGCCTTGCACCTGACAAAAACAATCAGTTCAAATGATTATTAATTAATAATTTTCAAACTAAAATTGATTTCTCAAGGCCTGGTAGCTCAAGTTTGAGGAAAACTTTCAGTACCTCTTGCCCTTGAATTTCCTCATGACAACTTGAACTATATATGGAAAATTGCAAAAAGGATCCGATTTTTAATACATCTCGGTGCAGTTACAACTGCACTTAAGTACGTAGATCCAATTAAGTTCCAAATCTGTTCAGTGTTTCAACGTGCAAGGCCAATGTTATCGAGTGCAAGACATCGCGTCGAATCTAATGAAGGTTCATTGGAAAACCCTCATCAAGCGGAGACGGAACACGAAAAGTAAACAGCCGTGTAACGAGTCAAGTGCATTGTTTATAATTGTGAGAACGTTTGTGGCTGCACTGCTTGTTCTCAGTAGGGTTTTCTTCAGACTGGCTTTCGGCACGTCTTGATTTCTGTTATTATTTGGGCGAAGAAGGGTCAAAGACGGTGCAGGGAAAGGTGTGGATCAGCGGGAATTGAAGTGACGCGAGCCTCTCGCGTATGTATCAACAAACTGCCCCTGTATTACGAGCTGGTCAACTCAAAATAGGGACAAATGACCGCACTGTTCTCTCGATAGTATACAATGTCATGTTGCAAACTAGACAATATGAGAAATGGTTTGGACAGTTCATAGCTGCTAATCCAACCCGGATTAGCTCTAGAAGGTCACCTATAAAATCTGTTTCTTGACACCTATTGTTTGTTTATTCGATTGGAGTTTTGCACTGTACTCAAGAATGTTTCTCCTGTCCGAAGGTAGCCATGCATGGTTGTGTTTGCATAAAACTGGACAGATGATGGAGGAAACCATGACTCCATTCCATGTAGGCGTCTCTCAAACCAGTGAATACTAGGTCATCGGACGAGAGCATTGGCAAGGAAATTGCTATTTTGTTCATAAGAAACCATAAAGTATCACATCACATTTTAAAGAATGGGGAAGCTTTTCGGCCAATTAACTTGGGCCCTCTAACAAGTGTCTTGTTCATTTCTGACTTTACGATGACGATTTTTGGACAAACTCGTAGAGTATAACCCATATTTTTACAAGACAACCAGGGTTGATCCGCCTTGAACCCGTCAATGACCGGGAAAAGTTACCTCATTCTCCTGCACTCAGCAGAAAAACGCTGTTATACCCAGTCTGATAAGTACACCTCACGCATTTACGACACGAACACAGCCTTGAGAAAGAGAGGCATATAAGAAACAAAAATACAGACTGGACTGACACGTTAAGAAAAGGTAGTATTACCACACATAGCCATGTATTGATTAACTGATTATGAATGATTATACATGAATATAGTTTCGGTGTGGTTACGCAAGCACATGGTTCAGCTCATGTAGACTCTGCTCTATAAGCGGTATTGGTACAGAAGCGTAATTTTGTATTTACGGGATTTCTCCCTAAAAGGTAAACATGAATCAAGATAGCTCGGTTTGAGGGTAGGTTCTTTCCAGCAACCTGGGATTCTTGCAAATAAACTCATCAAATATTACACGGTTATGATATCGTCATAATAATCACACCTTTCATATTTTTTTCTTGGTATATCACCTGTCGGTATGATAACCCGGCTTCCTTAATAACTATTGTTTTTCTGTCCATTTGTGTCATTGCATCGCTAACTGTATTCATCCTGACAAAGACACGTTGTCCGTCAGCAAGTCCGGGGCTAGATGAATGTAGGAAATCCAAGCTTTATAACCCACAAGGTCATTAGCTCATTATCAGCCCGGAACCTCACTGTAAAGCCTCTTTGTCTGCAATGCTTTTTTGGCTAGACTACTTGTAAAACATGGCAAGGCCGTAAAAACAAAACAATCATGAAACTTCTCTGCTATCTGGCATTAAACTTTTTATGTTGAATGATGTACAGTGATACGCAGGATTTAAAGGATTTCAACATTAGCACCTTGCACGAGTACCTCAAACATTACCTCAAACACGAACCCTTTTAATAGAGAACGAAGGTTTCCCTGTTATGATACAAATTATACTTAGCAAGTATTAAAAGGCCCAAAATATTCCAACAGGTCAAAAAATACATGGCCTGTTTCACATTCCTGGAAAAGGAATACTTAAACAATTAGGATGAATCGTTAGCCGAGTACACTGGGAAAACATCGACGATTCCAGCCTGAAACTTTTGACTGATATTCGAGATTCTGTGATCTACAAGGACAATCTCAAAACAGAACAGCGTTAGGACACAGAGACTTAAAAGACTTAGAGACTGCATTTTTCTTCCAAATGTTGTTTGTTTCTCTTCTTCTTTGGCAGAGCCAAAAGGGAAGTTTGGTTTGTAATAGCGCAGGGGTTTTTCACAATGTTCTCAAATGAGCGGAAATATACGCACCAGGGGATTATCATGGGCTATTTAAAAAAAATGCTCTCGGACTTGATGCAATATTGAAACAAGCAGGTTAAGACTTAACTGTTGGAGAAAATACATGCCCGCAGCTGTTGAACGAAATCGTTTTTGTAAGATACACAGCTGCACTTATGACCAGTGAGCAACTCGTTGTGACAAACATTCGGCATCACAAAATCTGCACATATTTCACTTTTCTCTATGAACAACAGTAAAAATTTCTGTTTCCTTCTATAATTTAGTAACTCTTCAGGTCCCAAAAGATTTTCACTAGACTGAATGAGCTATTGGCCAGCTCATCGGAACTATGGGATGAAATTACGTTCTAACTTTCGGTCAGCTGCTATTTAGTGAACATTAACTATACAAAACAATTAAATTACAAAATTTGATAAAAATAATGGTATTAATTCCTTCCTTCATGCAGTGAGATACGAGAAAATAAAGATTTAAAACTTACCGCTGGTCATCTTGAAGAGTACAAATCCAATCCACAACAACGTTATGGTGGACATAGTGGTGGTGGCGAAGTGAGCTTTCCCAGCAGTCTAACCAGAAAAGTCCCCTTGTAATGGTAGGCTGCCGAATTAATTATCCAGTGTCCTCATTTAAATTCACCTCTCCGCGGAATTAATTATCCCCAGTTACTTCCATAAACTTCTCAGGAGAGGCACTAAAATAGCAGAGCCACCCGAAAAAGCGTGGCCATCCACGCTGCTGGATACTTCAGGAATCCCAGTCCAGAATCTCCACACCAGATTTGTCTGTGAGAGAAAAAAAAGATGAGCAGGGAAATGTCAATAGAGGAGGAGATCGAATTTTGCAGGGAGACATGGGAGTCAGAGGTGAAAGGTCAGGTGACCCCGATTAACCTCTAAGCAAAGCGCGCTGCGGCCAAACGGCGTCCAGATATACGAGAGGCGTACCTCCATGCATATGACATGACCCATGATAAATATCGCCGTTTGTCGTTTGTCACTGTGATCGGCGAAAGTTGAGATAATGACCCAAGTTTATGCCAACCAAGTTCCCGACAAGTGTATGAAGACAAGGACTGCTTGTACATAATTAGTGTCCAGGTATAGCATTACCTACATACATACCGGTAAGCCGAGCTACTCGTTATGGAGCCAACTGATACCGCATCACTGTATAAACCTTCAGATACATACCTCGTGTATATTTGGTAGATTAAAGGGTGAAACCAGATATTTGTGCCATTGTCAGTCGCGTTATAACACATTCCATGTGCTATTAACGCAGAATAATGTCTGATCATATTAATATAATCATGTTTTATACATTCTAAGAACTACCCGTGAAGCTTACAGGAAATACAAAAAAGAAAGAAAACGAATGAAATTACTTTAGGGTGTTTAGATATACTGCTAATTCGTGTCCATCCGGATACCTATATACAATGTATTGTACATAAGTAAAAATCGACAACGATATACCGTTACACCCTGCATGACACACTGTATATAACTATGATAAGCTCACAATTCGACGATACCGTGGAACAAAATCTACTCAGATGCAAATGCACAGTATGACGAGGATTGTTCACATGTAGACAGGTGGACTATAACACGGGCATCATAACGGATTAGAAGCACTTCCTGCCTGCCTGTTGTGTGTCTGTGTTCATGCCGCACTTCCTTTCTGCCTGTTGTGTATCTGTGTTCATGCCGCACTTCATGCCTGCCTGTTGTGTATCTGTGTTCATGCCGCACTTCATGCCTGCCTGTTGTGTATCTGTGTTCATGTCGCACTTCATGCCTGCCTGTTGTGTATCTGTGTTCATGTCGCTCTTCATGCCTGCCTGTTGTGTATCTGTGTCCATGTCGGTCTTCATGCCTGCCTGTTTTGTATCTGTGTTTATGACGCACTCCATGCCTGCCTGTTGTGTATCATATGACATGACATGATATGTAACATATGGTTCTACCAGAAGCTACCCACGCCGGAAGGCTGTACCACATGCATGTAGCTAATCTTGTTTTGTAAATGTGGCTCATATATATATTCATGGACATATATTTGTAGCATCATTGAAATTGTCAGTGTGTGCAGGTATCTAAGTCGTCGACAGTCACATAGATTATCACGCAAAGACAATTATCAAGGAGATCGCGTACTTCACTATGAATATGTGAAGAAGGCATGGTTCGCCCATAACCATACTAGACAAAATAAGACATTTCACAAAAACCTCAAAGCACTTTGTTGCAGCTTCCGTCAAATACCATGCTGGTATCAAAATACGACTTACAAATTTCAAATGTCACCGTTGCTAAAGCCGGGATGTCATTCTGTACTGAATTACGGCGGTTTTCCTCGCACTCAGTTTTGTTCCCAAAGTTTAGTTCTTAGATGCCGAATCAGTTCTGGAAACATTTGGTACGATTTTCTAACAGTTCAGTAATATAGTAAAAACTTGATATTTATCCAAAGTCTAAAACCCTGTTTCGCATTTGGCAACGAATGAGTTCATCATTACCATGGGATAGAACACGTTGGCAGGTAACAGGCAACTTGCCATTAGAGTATAATGCCGGTTTAAATTATTTACGTGAAAACCGTCGATTGTCGCAACATTTTTTTAACCGATTGAACCTTGTGGCAATCCTAAGTGGCATTCGAGTAGGTGGTATAAGCCGATTTGTGGCCGCAATTCCCTCAATCCTCGCAAAATCTGGAAGGGCCAAGTCAAGGTCTTCGACTCTCATTGCTCTGCTTTGTTTTAGACATCTTATTGTTTATCGAATCCATGATGTTCTGTCTTAAGCCAAGCGGATTGTCAGACGCTGATGGCGGAACAAACAGCCTATAACCTCTGAGATGCTATCCATCATCAAGGCCGGTAGATATGGACGAAAAAAAAGTATGCATGCATTTGTGGAAAGATTCATTGTCAAATGCTGGATTTTATTTCAGTGTCTGGCGTTTGCTTCTGTTATGATATGGCCTTGCAATTTTTATGAAATCCACACAATGATCAAGGAGGAATGTGTCCCTCTTCCCACATAGGATTCGTCATCGGCTATTGTGTGCATTTTTTATTCTGGAGGTTTACTTCACCTTGGTCATTCGATTCTAGACTCCCGCTATTCAGCTCTTGTTGTGGGGAATTCTGTTTCTATTGTCTAGGGAGTGGATAAGACACGAAGGCGGGTCTACAACAAACAAAGTCAGAGCGGGTTTTTGTGCATTGCACACATGTTGGCCTCAGGCGATGTGATAATATTCAGTCGGAGATGTTAGATGCTTGAGGAAGTACATTGTTAACGCCCCACTATTTCACCTTAACGCTGCCAGTTGTCCTGGATTATCGGAGTTATTGGAATATTTTGAGAAAATAAAAACAGTCAAATATTCCAGATATTTTTAGATTAAATCTGACACAAATAATAACACGGAAAGAAATTTTAGAAAAAAATAAATAAATAAATAAATACATGCTTGCCTCTTCCGATAATAGCGCAGAACTGTCATGCCATGAAACGGGGGTGTATAAGAAGATATACGGAATCACATGTAGACGATATATAGTGAACCTGCATTATTTGCGCGAGTGGAGGAGGTCGAGAGTGTAAAGAAGCGTGGAGTGGGGAGGGGGTATGACGGGGCTTATGCTGTGGGGATGAACGTGTTCTTCATTCGATGCAACGTGATTCTATGCACAAACGGCATAAGTGATTTGAATATAAATGGACTGGACATGACAGTAGTTGCCGAGACCAAAATTTAAAATGTACATTTTATTTATTTTTTCGTTTTCTTCTGTCTTACTTTTCTGTCAACGCAGTACTGGTAATCTTTGCTTTTCAGAAACACAACAATATGAATCGTAAATACAAATGCTTATTGCTATGTTAAGTGAATTCGGGAATGAATCGTCTGTTATGTGTCTTCAGTTCATTTTTTCGTTAGCCTGGCTTGAAAAACAGAAGAGAAAAATACATCTAACAAGAAAAAAACAGTGTAGTGTTCATGGGTAAATCTTTGACGCCTCACAAAATTGATATTTATGGTATTTCACGCATGACCAGGTTCTACAAATACCCGTTTTGGTGTGTGTAATGTCTCATATCTAAGTCTAACATCCCCTCCTTCCAACCTTTTCAACGAGTACATGTATGTATATTGGGATATATAGGTAGATTGTGAACTGAGCACGAACACATGTGCAGACTGCCCTTGTCGTTGCTGTTGTGTTGCACACAGAGATTTCTCACCAGGTGACCTTTCGAATTTGTGTGTTGACGGAAAAAGATGTTTACCAGATAGCAAAAGCAAAGTGCTGTGTTGTCTGGACAAACATTCGATCCGATAACCTGCAAACAAATTTTTGTAGCCGCAAAAATCATTACAAGGTATTTTTCTAAAATGTGACACTTTTTACTTCCATCAGTTTAAATACAGGAAGACCACATGTATTTATCTAAATTAACCCACATATTTAGTTAAAATGTTTGCGTAATTCATTAAGAAATATTATTATCGCCAGGTGTTGGAGTGCGTTATGCCATTGGTTAGGATAAGTTGGATATAAATTGCAAGCTATGATGTTTTTTTTCTTGTTTTGAAGCTTGCTCAAGTGGTCAAATGAATTGACCAAAACATCAAAAGGGCCCAGTCTCCACAACAGGCATGGATTCGAGTTTCCATCAGCATGGAAAGCACATTTGTGAATCCTTTTTCTTACCTTAGTATCTAGGGCAACTTATTTTAATTACACAATAAGAAGAATTCACATCATTCCTAACAAATGGCGAGTATGTCATCCCATTACGTCACGTCATACCAAAGATCTTCAGACTGAAAACTCGAAACGTCCCAAAGCACTAAAAACTTACATGTTAGGACTAAATATCCATCCTTTTCAAATGTAGATCTGTCGACGAAAGAATTCTATGCAGGCAAATGCAATATGGATACACTCACCAAATGCAACACATTTACAACCTCAACCGCAACCCCCATCCCCCCGTTATGCATCAATGCTGACCGTTTCGAACGGTACGAAGTATCCTGCTATCCAGTATTGTTTAAGACACTAGAACTAAATGTCTGGTAGATGGCCAAAATCGCTATACACTTTAAACACAATGTTTCAATATTTGGCATAAAAGGTTCTTTTTGAGGTGAAATGTCTTAGACCGTGATGGAAATACCTGTGCGTGAGAAAGGCTGCCTGCACTCAAATTTGACGTGTCAAATGCCGCTGACTGGAGTCAGGGGTAAGGCGGTATTAAGCTTGGCTGTGTGGCTACAGGTTAGGCATATGGCGGTTAATATCCCACCCTCTTAACACTGACACTTGTGATGGGAGGGTACCTACAATCCCCACTCGACCCTAAGGTCTTTCCTCAAACAATATGGCATGCGGGAGAACCCGGGTAACGTGTACACAAAGTTGACACCCTGAAAGGAATGTCTTATTACACCGACAATAAGAGCTCCAAACTTCAATGTTTCACACCAAAAATCCCCTATCTTGTTATTATGCCAAATCCTTCTTGTAAGGAATCGGTTTCCAGCTAAACTCTCATTTTCGAACAGCTAGATTTGAGGGCTCATATTGATATCATGGCACAATCTCCAAGGACTCTCGACCTGAAATGGGCATTGTTCTTCTCGATTCATCTTCTACGGAAATATTAATGTGAAAACCACAGCGATCAATCCAGAGTTTTCGCACAAAGGTGAATGGCGTGAATAAACACAGTTGCCTGTGTCATTTGATTTATTTTCAAACAACAAGCTTGGTAATACAAACTCATGTTTTGCACCATATATCTGTAGTGGCTTCAAGCTATAGCATCGAATTATACAACACAAGTAAGGTTCAACAAGCGCTGATAATATGGTCACGTAACACGACACATTCGTGCAGTTTACCAGATACGTGCTTAACGGCCATCCTGTATATATGTGCATGTGTAGTCTATATGTGCATGTGTAGTCTATATGTGCAGCATGTGACAAAATATGTGCATTAGAGGTCAACAAGCACAGGCCTTCACATCATTAGTGAGTCAAATAAGAACAGAATGTGAAATAATTATTGCCATGAACAAATGATCTGACTGATGTAGATGTAGCCCATGCAGACCAACCATTGGCTGCAATATTGTAGAATTTTACGTATTGATATGTGTAATACATTCTCATAATAATATAACGTACATAATGTCACTATGTGAGCATGAACTTGACGCATGCCAGAAATTCACCCGCGAAAACAAACAGAATGAGCCGAGAGTAGAGCTCCTGACCTTAGTTGCAAACAGTTGTAGTTATACAGGCATCGGAAACTTTTACTTTTATATTTAGAATCATAGATGAAATCAGCGTAACTTCGTCTAGTGAGACATTATTCCGCTTTTATATAACGATCGGTAGTTTCACACAAAACTTATAGCTGTTGTCTTTGTGGACGTCTTTGGAGAATATGGAAACTAAATCACATAGACGTCAAAACATCTTGGAACGAAACAGATTAGACCGTCAGTGTAAATATACGGGTATTTCGTATTCTGAATGTAATACACCTTTCAAGGGCTTTCACATATCAACATGCATATATAGTATAATACTAATATGCCGTATATAGGTCTATACTG
The DNA here is from genome assembly GCA_016165875.1 of Acanthopleura granulata. Classification (NCBI taxonomy): domain Eukaryota; kingdom Metazoa; phylum Mollusca; class Polyplacophora; order Chitonida; family Chitonidae; genus Acanthopleura; species Acanthopleura granulata. The sequence continues at coordinate 11,128,355 of JABBOT010000002.1, forward strand.
ATCAACTTGCAGTCTGGAAACACTATACAAATATTATCCTGGGGAAATCTGTCATTATAGCGTATCGGGAAGCATTCCATTGTAGTGTATTTTAAACTGTTAGGAATTTAGGCGACGATTCCTCCAGTCATTCATATGTGAAAAGTGCAGGTCTACCTATAAACTTTAATGGTAGCACACAGCAATTGTACTATTTGATTCTGTCGAATGGGCTTACAGCTGACCATACAATGGGCTTACAGCTGACCATACAATGGGCTTACAGCTGACCATACAATACCGTATTATCAGTCATCTGCTTAAACCATAAACGATCCCAAGAGCAACCACACCATGTAGACAGGGTTCTGGAGCATTCCTGCTACTTGGGGCGAATGTTGTTAGTGGATTGTGAGTATGGTTACAATACATGGCGTATCTTGTCCCGTGAAATGGCAACTCGGGTTCAAGCTGAAGGAAGAACTGTTGTTTTGATTAAAACGCATGTTTCCTGCGCAACAGATTTGCTGACAAAAACGGAAAGACAGGAGTGAGCAAGAAACTACACATCGCATGCTTTGGTCCGGAATACTTTAATATCAGCAGGGTTGTGTCATTATAGACATAATGGTTCTAAGATATCTAGCGCCTCTCACACCGTACTTTCACTACAGGCTAAAGAGTTCACTGGGCTTTCCGCCACTTATGAAGTCGATCATTAATCGGACGGAAAAATCGTGCATTCCATGGATTTGCTGGGGAGAGAGACATGTGAAATACGTATCACATAAACAGTCAGAGCTTTTGAGGCGGCGTACAGATTTATAGCTCACGTCACAGACCTACTGAGTAATGGGTGATATCTGTTCACACACCCATACGTCGTCATCCGATTGTACCTGCATGGAAGCATGGGAGCATTGATAATCTTTTATGACGACTTATCCTCCCGAATGTGGAGCAATTTGAACTCAAGAATATTCCTGCCGTGTGAAAGGCATAAGGCATGCTGGTGTGTTTACATTTTACGGGTTGAACATTTTGGGTTTTCTTGGTCAGAAAGTTAAGAAAAATTCGATATGAAATGAAACAAAACAGCACCGTTACATATGGAGAGCTAAAATTAATTCCATGCCAGTGAAAGCCCGAGGCAGACACCGCCGATTATTTATAATTCATTTCGTGGAAGGTTTCGACATATCCCTTAATACTCGTGTGATCAAGACTGTTATAGCACGAGGAGAGTTTGGAAATGCCATGCACGGATAACCTCGAGGTTAAACGATACACTGCTATAGCAATAGCCAAAGTCCAAGAGTTTTAAAGACCAGCAGGAATGTGAAAAACATTTTTGGGGTGACAGGTGCATTTCGGCGCAAGGAAGTAGCCCGTGTCGAGTCAGTTCAGAAAAATGTCGCCAAAATACTGGAGCAACGACAAGTGTGCTAAACCAAGAGTGCTTTTAGGTCGATCCCCTGCCAGTATAAGACTGTAAAGAATGCCGACCTCTTTACGGCTGTCCACTGAAATATGCTCTGCATCTGACGTTAAAAAGCTAGTTCACCCCTTGGTGAGATGTCTCTCAAAACAGAGAGTGGACGACATAACATGTCAGAGCACGTGTTCTCAATCCAAGCGGTAATGACCAAAAATAAATATTGAAACTGGCGGGTTCCAGAGATGAGCGCACCAGAACTGGTTGAATGTGTTATATATCGAGGCATCAAACATTTCCACAATTTGCCCAGCGAACAAGAGGGCAAATAATATTTTCCAATTTCGTCTGTTGTCTTACAGCTTTAATAACTGCAGAACTCTCGGCTGGCTTGACGACCTGTCATGCTAATCTATGGATATGTTTGAGCACAAGATGACTGGGCTGACCTGGCTAGCGAGAGAGATTCTGACTAGAACACCTTTAATGTAACCTTGACAGATGGATAGTCGTTCACATAGGGCTTTGGTAAAGCACTCAACGGCGTAACATTTTAGGAAAGAGTGCCTTATAATTCTGTAAGAAGGTCAAGATATGAAATGTAATAGTAACAACTTAATAAAACGATTCGAATAAATGCAATTTTAAATAACTTAGCACCTAATATATCTCCCATTCCCTACATACCAGATTGTATATGATTCAATACTTAAATTTATATTTTAGGGCTTTTAAAAAAATAATGAATTAAAATATATCCCTCTGTAATTAACAGACCAGTAGCAATTGCGAGTTTTTCCCCTATCCTTAAATTTAATCGATGTCATTTGTGGTGTCGATCTCAGGACAGATAGACCTTAAATTAGCATGATAAAAATTAATGAAGGTGGTGACATTTTCTGTATTCACTGATGTTGTAGCTGATGATAACTCAGTGGTTATTAACAATTTTTTCTTATGATATAATTAAACATGACACCCTCTCACACCATCAGACAAATGGACTGCTCCACTTGTAGTATATGTAAGTGTCATTATCTCTCACCTGTAAAACAATGTCAGATATTTCATATCGACCCAATGCTGACAATGGGTTCGATTCAAGAAAAAAAGAACACGGCAGTCGAAAAGGTTGTAATCACTGAGAATTAATTATCTCGCACAATTTAAAACAGAACGATACGTCAAGGACGAAGTATACCAGCAGAAATCGCACACAAGATAAAATCCTCCACCCCAACAAAAAGTGACAAGCAACTTTACAATAACACAGACACGGATACGCGTTATTTTGCTTGAAAACCTCCACATCTTTAGATTATCAACTAGACGGGTCTATTTACAATTTTTAGCCATCGGAATTTCAGTCGTTTGTCAACTCCAGCATTCGTGTCTAACTGTACTTTAGACGTTGCCATTAATACACATGAATATTATGGACAATGGCCCGCTATCTTATTCTCAATACTTGTGTAACAATATTGAGATAAGGACTTTAAAAGCCAATACAATAAGCTGGCGTTCAATGTGTATCAGACAGACAGGAATTTGTCCGTGAAGTCTCAGTACCTCCACGGCTGACGGCGAAAAGAAAATGACGAAATTCCAACAAATCCAAAGGCAATACATGCAAGGTTTTCCAGTTTGACGCGAACATCACACATATGTAACTTGATTTATGCCCTTAATGATATATATCTACATATGATCAGATAAGCTACACACAGGAAATATACATAACAGAGTATGTAATTTTAAATGAAAATGTTATCAGACAAGTCTTCAGCGCCAAAGAGAATCTTAGAAGCGAAATCTCCTAAAACGTAGTTAAATTTGTTTTAAAGTTTGAGCCGTTTGCATGGAAAGCAGATTTTTGTAAGCGCGCATGTTTTGGCGCCAGGTTGCCAACATCGAACTGTGTGGAAATCCTGGTGATCACAGCTTTCGCAAGAACGGCCCCACAACCACTTATCTATGTACAAATACAGCTGCGTATGTATTTAATTACGTCTTAAATGCCATACCTTTATAGAGTTAAGTCGACCCACATATACATGGCACCGAGTCGCAAAGCGTATAGTCCTGTATCCTAATTACGACAAGACATTCCCAGGCATGACCACATTTTAAAGGGTGTGTATCAGTTACGCAATCACAGCCTAATCTAATAGGTCAGTACTCGACGGTTTAGGGATCAAGCAAACACAATTACATACGTGTATATTTACTCTGTAGCAGCATGAAGCAGATTTTCAATTACTGTTGTGAATGCACTTACTCGTACTTTGTCACTGGCTGTAGCCTAATCAACAACGAACTGGTTTTAACCTATACATTCTTTTGCGGTATGCACAGAATAAAATTAACATAATTAGAATATCGCTCTTTTATTCGATTATGCACTAATGGATGAGCGCCAAATACGTTCAAGGGCTTTAAAGGGTGAGCTTGTATGCTTTGGATAAATATATATATATATATATATATATATATATATATATATATATATATATATATATAACTACTTTGCAGGCATCTTATGTTCTTTGATGAAAAAAGTGAAATTCTATAAACATTATAAAATCTATTTTGGTCGCTGCAAATATAGGTCGGTGAGTCCGGTTCTTCCCCAGAGATAGCTTCTCGTTGCCTTGATACGGTTTTAGACTGGTTATTTATATCAAAATGAGCATTGCATATGTACACGAAAAAGTGCAGTGGTACAAGACTAATAACTAAACGTTTCAATATTGATTTCAACACTTCTGTCATTTTTTTTGGGGGGGGGAGGGGGCTATGATATGCTGCGGTAAAGGTGTTAATAAATTGGAAAGAATTGTTTTCAGGATGATAGGACAAGGGTATAACTCGGTGAGTAACGTGTTAAAATGCTGGTCTTTTATGAGCAGAGGGTTTGCAAATTCACTAGCTTTTCACTGTAGCACTGGCAACAAGCGCTCGACGGTGCTAGAACTTTCGTTATGGACCACGTCTTCCATCAATATGACATGCAAGTCAGACATAGGAAAGTCCGTCAGTAATTTGCCAAAGGTAGGTGGTTTAATGTCACGGGCATTCCGGTTTCCACCACCCAGAAAACTGCTCGCCATCGCCTAAGATGCCTTTCTGCTTTCAAATAACATCTACCTTTTAAGCTGTATGTGGCCATGTTTTAATTAACATGTGACGTATTCCGGAAATTAGAAATCAGATTCCATCAGTTGTACGGTTTTCACTTGGATTTCACTTGTGCTGAATGTTTTCACCTTCACAAATTCCAACAAACCATCGATAATCTGAAATAGCCAAGCTAGGTGAAATACAGTGTGAAGTAAGGTTACCTACAGAACATAGGGAGACACTGCTGACAACAGTACTTCCTTATGAAGTGTCTCACATCGTGAACAACAACAACGGTCTATAACCTCTTCAGCAGTCTTGGGCAAAACCAATGTCATAAATTCCTATCTGTGCCTATAATATTCCCCAGGGTAACGCTATACGTTTACACAAAGTTTACACTCCTTCAGCGATGAAGTTGAGGATGCCCCAAACCATTCATTATACACATAACACTCAAACTACATACGAACATTTCTCCAGCCCAATCACCACAGGGCCTACAGATTACTGGGCCAAAACCATGCCTGAATAAACAAGCTTCAGTTCTTCTGTAACAACATTTCACTTCCCGTTAAAGGGATTGTAATTGAAGAACTTTTGTATAACACGAACAAACCCTATGTGTTTAGCACACTTTAACGGTCAACAAATCTTGAAAGCGCTGCGTTGTGTTGTAACGAAGCCATGCATCTTTGTTCTGTGCCATGTTGGATTCTGTTAAATGAACTATACAAGAAACGTTTAAAGCCCTGAATAATTCTTTAGTGACCTAAACCCTAGAATTCAGCACATGGTGACGGGGTATACATGGCAAGATTCTCATGTTAAGACAGGAGATTTGTTTATCTTTATAAGAAGAGCTTTTCACTATCCTAGGCAATGTTTTGACAACAGAGTATATCTGCCATTATCGTGCTGAGTAGATAAGTTCTCGATGGTTACATATACACAGCATGCAACATTAAGTAGGAAGCTTGGAAAATGAACTTATCGAAACCGGGCGGTTTTGCCTGGCCCTGCATTCGCTGTCCATTTTCCTTGACCTGAATGTACACATGGTGGACATTAATCAAATAAATAAATTGAATGATGTAGACAAATATACAAGGTGGTCTATCACTTGGATTGTCCTTGCTTTTCCCTCATTCCAATATTGCACGTAGCTTTCGTCGTCTCAGCTATATACATGGGTTTCCATATATATATATATATATATAGGTTAGAGGTAATATTTTCTCTCTACGCTTATTTCAGTGCAATATAACCGTTTTATATACGCTTCGTAAAATCCATCAACGTTTAATGTGACCTAGAAGGCCCCGAGGACAGACAGACGGACAAACGGATACATAAACATTATCAGATATACGCCTATATTGGTGACAGATAATTCAACCGGTAATACGATATAGATCTTTGAATTCCACTCGAGTGTAAAAAGTAACAGGTTTTCTTTTTAACCGGCACATAATGTTTTACTGCTATCACGTCCCGGGCTCTACTGTAGACTATACAAAGATGTATGATGTGTTGTTCTAATGCGGTGAACATCAATCACAGCGCCTTACCCGTTATAGGCTATCGGATGCCAAGGGCTGGACAATGGCCTTAAACCCGTGTAACCTCTACACCGTTATTTACACCTGAAGCTTGGCATCTCTATCAACGCGATATTCATATATAGTTGGAAAATAAGATGACTCCCTACGACGCTTATCTTCTTGACAGCTTTATAAATATAAGCCCAGGATGGTAACAAAGAATTCTTTGTTGAAGTCTGGTTCCAGGGATACAGTTAAAATACATTTCATTAAAAAAAGGCAGCACAAAACTTTAAGTATAGATACTTCGGGCAGAGGCCTTGCAAAGGAGCTAAGCATAGCCATCTTACATACAGTAGGTTCTTTTCACGTGGAACGATTTAAATGCCAGGTGATAATCAAATGACGTTCTCTATGCAAAAATGGGTGAGATGTACATAGGCACTACATGTACACGTGTATGCGTGAGAAATGGAGCGCTTGGGCGATCGATTTAACTGACTCTTTGATCTAATAGTTAGTTAACTAATTGGGTAGTTCATCGAAAGACTTTAGAGATAATTAAAGTCATTATAGCTGACTGGTTGATGCAGTGTATCTACGATCGTGATGTTTTGATATGGTTTGACATCCTTTTTGGGTCGTCTGCTTTTTGTATACCATTTCAGACTATAACGAAAATATCACTTGACATAGTTCACGTTAACATACAGACATTAATTTTAGCAATGAATTAGGGAGTTGTAAAGTATTGGATCTCGTCTATAGTGGTAGAGTGACGTTATTTTATTGTCGAATCTGCTTCTGAACAATGTACATCTGAGATGCGGGTCAGGTGAAATGTAAAAAGCACTCATTTCATTACAATTCCCTTGAATTATGGTATCTGTTCGCTATTTTTGTGGGGCATTCAATATAATTCTTTTTAATATTGAGGACATCGGTTTGCCTTTTAAGCTACCATACGCAAGTAGTGGTAACAGGAATTCCTCATGGACTAACCATGTGAGAAGAATTAAGAAAACATATTTTTTAATATACTTTATTTCTTCGCACATGGTTAGTTCATCTAATGAGAAATATATCCAATCTTGACTTAAAGTCATAAAATCCATAACGTTTATGCGCAGGTGACGGGTTCGAGCACTCTCATAAGGTCAAGTCCCTTATCAGGAAGTGGAATATTTTGCCGCAAAAGATAGAACACAGTAAAACTGATGCTACAATGCAAACATTTGTAAATAATGCATCGACAGATCGGGGTCGTGTGAGGCTTCATGGAGGTAAACTTCAATGGCCATAAGCCAGCTTGTTTCGCTTTAGGCGCTTGGAAATCAATGCATATTTCACGTTTGGTCGATGACCCGGGTTTCATGAGATATGCTATAGGTTATACTCTGACACACACACACATACACGGCATATGTGTTTTTACATTAATTTTATACGATGAATATTTTAACATAAATAGTATGCATGCAGTTTGCATGTTACGAGAGTTCGAGTAGGACATGTGAAGTATGAGCTTCCGAATGACGAGTTTACGACGTCAGCGAGTTTTAATTTAACACAATACTCTAGTGTATATACTTGAAGTTTTGCTTGAGAGCAACAGCTGGTGAGCGAATGAACAGAGATATCTGTGATAGGTAAATAACACGTTATGTAGTGAGACATGCAGAAATCCATACTTGATGGACATCTGCCACAGCAAATGTATCAGATAGTATCAGCTATATTCACATATGTGTGCATGATGCCACACGTCCGATTCATATCACACCCCGTAATCTTTGCCAAACAACGTCTAACCAATAAATACATATAACTCGCCTTTTTCTTGGCCTTCCTCATCTTAGCACACGGCAATTATGTTTCAGTAAATTTATCCAGCATAATTAAAATAGCATACCTGAAATTCATATTTGTATATCTCCCTAATATTATACACAGTGCAAAGATGGGAGCACTTACATTGCGATCGGGCATGCGGGGTGGACCGTCCAAATTAAACAAAATGTACACACACACTAATAGGAACGTCACAGTGTTTAGGTCACTGGTAAATGTCAACAGATGAATACACCTGTATTAAAATGAAATGACGACATCTTAACATTTCACTATCAACAATCTGCAAGAACCCGTTCACTCTGTTAATGAACAGTGACTTAAGATAGGCTGTTCTCGTAAAGCGAACATCCCGTACTGAGCAGAATACATACGTGTTTTCGTCTGGTCGTGAGATCTTTTCCACTTCCTGGGGTTAGAACATCCAGATAGTGAGTAAAAATATGAAATGAATTCCAGTCAGTCTGAATGTGGTTGCGTGTTTTTGTCAACACCTTTCACAAATGCTCTAATGCCGTTTACAAAAATTGCCTGTATAGCCACGGTGTCCAAGGTCACAGAGGGTCTTCACTAGAGTACACCGGCGGTGAAAAAACACACACTCACCGGGTCCACCTGATTGAATTATGATGTAGCCGCACTTAACACGTGGTTTGACGGCTGTATAAGTTATGCGCATACATAACAACATGCAGGTAAAAAACGGTCCACTCTTGTACTCGGACTCCTCGGCTGTGATTCTGAGAACATGCATGCAGCCTCATGGAACGCCTATACCGGCCCGTGAAAACACCCGTATATAAATCAGATCATGCATGACTGCGTAACACACCGAAGCGCGTGTCAAGTACATGTATATATAGGCTATAGAGCAAAGATGAATAGGGAAAAAACAGGCTTCGTGGATTAGTGAAATTTGACGTAGTCTATTAAGATTGACGTGAACGTGGGGGCAATCGAGGTATAACTTTTATAATCCACACCTTGCATAAACAGGTTTAACCATTATTAAGCCTGTCCTGGCTGATATAGGTTGGAGAGGGGAGTTCACGGAGGTGGGGGGGGGGACTTAGATGGCGGGAGAGAAAGTGTACCTCTGTAACATATTTCGAAGGACAATTAGTATTATTCGGGGCTATACCAGATTGACATGAAATATATAATGGGATATATTAACTTCAGAACAGGAAAAAAAGGAAACTTTTGAGTCTCTTTCGACTTTATCAACAAACTGGCTGCACTACCCGCTTTTAACAATTTTCTTATTAGCCGATTATAATACATAAATATACCCTCTTTTCCACAATATGATAAATTTGACTAAAATGCATACATCTAAACGACACAATATACAGCAACGTTACACCGTCATACATGAATACATATCCGCAAAAGTTGTCTTAGTGTTATAGAGCCTTCATCCTAGCAACTTCACAACGATGCTGTTTACTCAGAGCTCTCACGTGAAACTGAAGAATAGCAGTTACATGTATCACCAAATCCCAATATTAACGTCTTTCCTCACGGAAATAATTAAAAAAAATCCCAATACTCTTGCTCTGTGTACATCCACAATAACCACACAGGGCTAACGGTATGGGTTATGAGGGTACGCCCTACACACAGTAATTTCCTAATGCCTTTGTTCGAGATATATTAAACTGGGCGAGAAAAACATTCCAGTCTATATTTTATAATATAACTATCAGCTATACCGAACGACATGTAAGCATAGCCTGAGGGATTCATAGGCATCGGAAGCTGTCGAGACCTTTGGGGCGGATCGACTATCACAGCCACCTTTAGGCGAGCGTCCATGGGCCGTCTAGGCCTCGGAAGCCCCGTCCACCCAGATGCCTAGAGATGCATTCTGATCAATGTTAAACCACTAAAGTGAAGAGCTGAATATGTCTTGTATAATTAGATTTGACCTGTGTTTAGCTGGTTCCTTTACGATATCCTCTTCAACATTCTGACTGCCAAATGCAATGCTATATTAGCAGATATATATTCTGAAATACTGATTCATATCAGTGGTGATTGTACAGTATACATAATAAAGATGAGAATATATCTTTATGTTAAGTTCTATCATTTGGCTATCATTAGAAATAAGGTATGTGCATGGGAAAAGAGATATTCTTTTACTTTAATCACAGAAATGGGGGCCTCCGGGAGTAGCGTGCCAGCGCGGCGTTATGACCCCGTGCCTCTCACCAATGCGGTCGGTGCGAGTTCAAATCCAGCTCATGCTGACTTCCTCTCCGGCCGTACGTGGGAAGGTCCCCCAGGTGATCGTGGGTTTTCCCTGGGCGCTGCCGGGTTTCTTCCCACCTTAATGCTGGCCGTCGTTGTGTAACTGAAATATTCTTGAATACGGCGTAAAACACCAATCAAATAAATAAATAAATAATCACAAAACGGCCTCTGAGTGTAAAGAAAAACCGCCATGGTGATTAGAATTGATAATCATCATCATGATTTTAAAGCTACTGGATGTTGTGATGCTTGGGATTTAACGTCAACAGTATTTCAGTCATATGACGAAGAAGAGTCATTTGTATATGTATATATACTGCACCGCTCTTTTGTTAGGTGCTGCCTTAACGAGAGGACTTGCCGAAGACACCCAATTCATTATACTGATACTGGGGTGACCAGTGATTGTTATTTCCCCATAATGGTGAGCGAGGGGGCACGCAACTTTCTCGTTTTCTGGTCTTAGGTGTGACCTTGCCCAGGACTGCTGTGTTTAGATTTGTGCTCGGAACATATGAACACAGCAATATCACTCACCTGGTCTTCTTGTGACATTGTATTTGATTTCATTTTGCTATTGTTACTTACATTGGTTTTAAACTTCAATAACCTTTATATCCTGAAACAGATTAAAATACATTTGAATCTTTTCACAGGGGAAATCTCCAACAAACTGCTAAATCAAAATGGATCTTTCGCTCTAATGTGTAACACGGCAAATGGAGACAGGAAGTAGCATTTCATCATGTATACTTATCTCTTACATGTCGCATAGTTTATAAAAGTCAGCACAGGGAATTCCCCTGATTTGTACAGAACTTCAAGATTAATTTCTCTCATGACAGCAATTTGGTTGGATCATTCATCTCCACGTTTCAAGGTACTTGATGATTAAAAGTTGACACTAATTAGACCTCTATGCAATGATACGAGACATGAATCAAAATCAATCCTATAGACTTTAAGGAAACGACCCAAATAGTACAGTCTCAAGAAGAAATGTACCACCAGTGCTTCTCATTTATTGATGTTTGAGGTGGGAAAATTAAAATTTAAAAACAATGGCTAAGTTTAGATATCCTTCTGAATCCTTCATTCACATATACTTTCGGCACAAACGTGTTGTAAAAGTAAAATCATACACTTACATCTTCCAAAAAAAAGAAAAATATATTAAGAAGGTAACTGTTAAGCTGTAATACCAATTAAGGGCCGGGTCCTCGGTGGCCGCTACCACTAACCAAAGCGACAAATAAAATTTTGTTTCGGCAAATATATGACATTTTCTTTCCTTAATTTTCATGTCTAAACTGCAAAGACATAAATGACGAGAGTTTAGCTGCAGTTTGTCGCCAAATATTCATTGCCAGACCTGTATACATTAGGCCTACATTCGCTAAAAGTCTTTCTTGGCTAATTTGGTGTCGCGGGATAAACCATATAGAAACTCCTTTTTTAAAATTTGATATAAAATATCATAGTATTGCCTGGGTAAAATCTTGAGTTCTGACAGAGCTGTATCAAGCGCCTCGTACTTTATATATAACAAATTAAAGATATAGTCGTACTTTACATATAGTAGAGTACGACTATATTTTTAATTTGTAGCTTCTCTTGATATATAGGCCACTCTCTTTTCGTATACACAGCATATCTTATCCTACAAAACCATAGGCTTATACAAGTGGGCCTCGATTGGGGTGTTATATAATTAACATTATAATTAGCTTTAACCTCAAAGATATAGGCCTACAGTCGTGCTGGGGCAAGTTTCATCCCCTTTTTGCTCCTTCCCAAGGCATTTCATAACACTCGCCTTGACTTGAAAAATTTCAGCCTGATCTACTTTATCTGACCGAGAGATTGGGTATAGGGCTGACTGTCTGGTCTATTTTGTCTGACCGAGACACTGGGTATAGGACTGACTGTGCCTATTCTACTTTGTCTGACAGATACGGACAGAGGACTGTTTGTCTGTCTGATCTACTTTGTCTGACAGACAAGATTCGCTGTGTGCGTTCTTATTTGTCTGAGAGAGATTGGGGATATAGACAGTCAAACTTAAATTCTTAGTCCCTTTACTGGGTGTTTCCTGTCAACCTTTATCTTAGAAAACATGTTTTTGCCTCCCATACAGTTACAGATGTGAAACAAGTGGTAGTCATCATTGTCATGGGCAGAGAATGGGAATTGTTCTGTACACACATATAAAAGTTACACAGTTTTATACTTAATTGAAAAACTTTCCGGTACTTCGTTAAGTAAGAGAAAGAACAAGATTTTTTCATCGTAAACTCCCCCCTCCTCCCCTTCCTCAAATCCTTTTATTTAATCCCAGTTGTTCCTGAAAATACTGAAAATACAGACGGTGTTTTGTTAGGGCCAGCATGGTTGACCGAGTTCAAACTTGTTGGAAGGAGATTGCGCGACGTAATCAAGTCACTGATTTAGCGGAGCTAAATGGGATTAAAACTGTTGTTTACAATAATAACGATACCGATAATGGCGATTTAAATTACAATTTAAATCCTCATCTCGACCCGCCCCATCACCCCTTCCCCTATCACCACGCCTAATTTGTGAAAAAGGATTAGGAACAACACCTTGAAGTTTACAACACCGGCCTATCCTAATTGCTTTCTATCCATCCCATCCATCTCCCATAGAAAATAATAATAATAAGCTATGCGTAAATCACCAATGTTTTCTCAGTAAATGACTTTGTCTTTCAAACTATTCTTTTCATCGACCAACTGACCAAACATGTGCACAGTTTTGACAACAATAAAGAATGCATGGTATTCCGGTACAAGTAAGACTTCAGCAAAGCAATATTAATTCATCCATGGTGATCCTTCCAGACCCACTTTTAAAACTGTAAGCTTTAATGCATTCTGATACCGATGCACTGATACAGCAGAAGTACAGTAACTGTCATGCAGTGATTTATAAACCTGGAAACGCAGACGGGTCTTTAAGGCTTCGGCTTTGGCATTTCACGACGATGAAAAGATTCCTTTATTCAGAATTATTAATTCTTTCTCTAGGTATTCACCCCTTAAAATTAATTTTGTTCGAGATTAGAATCTTTGATTTCTCAGGCATTGTAAATCTCACAGTTTTTCAATAGCCATACACGATTCAGATGCGGATATAGTACGTGATCAGAGTTGGAACTGGTACACATACAAATATATCAGAACTGAACAAACCGTACCATTTTCTGCTAAACGCTGCAGTATATCCAGCCGATAAATGGTGTATTCTTTAAGAAGACCCATTGTTTCTTCGTGACTTTACCACCATATGTTTGATAGCCATATAATCAGGCCTTAACGCTAAAATAGGTGCACACCATGTATACTAAAGATTTTAATTCAAAACATATACACATCATGTTGAATGTAATCTATAACTGAACATTGGATCAGGAAAGGGGTGAAATATGGACTCATTCCTGCAATTAACAGCGAATCCAAAACCAAATCACATTTAGGCAAATACACCTCGAAATTCCAGACATCACACTTGCAGCAGTGGCTTTTCGAATGTCTTGTTGTTCGTTAGCACGGTCGTAAGATGGTATAACATAGTTAACGGTAAACTGACAGATTCTCCTACCAAATTCCAAGAGAACGATTCACACGTTGTGTCCACATTTACATGTACCTCTACCCACTGTTCCATCATGCGCCAGTGGGAAGAATTATGTTCCAAAAGTCAATATGACAGGCTGATGGAACACTTTCCAACTGAAGGAATGGGAGTTATTTATGTCACTCGAGTAAGGTCATTTACCTATCGTATATAGACTTGATTTCAAATCCGATAGACCACATTATATGTAACATCAAGTCACACAAAGATTCTATAATAACCTAAACAAATCAACACTGTTTAATTCACGTACAAGGTGAACCACCGACACAGTCAAAGCACTTGTTGCCTTCTTGAAAAGCTGAGGAAATAAATGGACGCTTGAGAGCAAACATCGCGTTTACTGTCCTTCTCTTGCTTTTCACTTTTTTTGTCTCACATAGTTATTTCTGTCTGACACAGATTTTACCGTGAAATCAAGTGTACAGTTTTACTGTCGCTATAATCAAGTTAACACGTACTATGTCATATAGGTAATTTGGTGTGTCTGAAGCACAAATACATGCCCCACAAGTCTACGTGCCACGCGTGTCAACGTTAATTTTAAGTACACACGTATTACACCAGTCAACATTTACAGTTCCATATCGTGTATAATAAACCCAACGACGAATTAATTTGGGTGACATAGTAAATATATACTCACACAAAGGGGTAAAACGTGCTCGGAAATTTTTCTAGAGGTAGACCTGTCCATACGGACGAAAATTATAGTTTGAGGACATCAAGAGTGGTTCTCTCGAACACGTATGCACCTCCATGAATGTACCTGTCCGCAGGACATATTGTAACATCTCAAATGCGCGGAATATCCACATCTACCCCTACGCGAGTTGCCTCATAACACCTTGGAAGTTATGGAAGGGCAAATAAAACATATTCAACATATTTAAATGAAGTAGTCTCCAACAATGCAGGACATCCGGATTGAAAAGGCAATGATTTTGGCTTGTCCTACTATAACGTGCTGAGCTGCAAACAGCTATTCAGTATTTCTAACGACTATAGATCAACTTGCTAAATTTCGTATATCAGTAAACAAGATACACACAAAATGAATATACTTCTATTACACTGTAACAGAGATAGCTCGCACAAACATACGGTATATACAAACACATGGATGCATTCATCACAAACGCATTCGAAAGAAATACGTTGACATTCCATCGTTTCCGAGGCACTGACTTATAGCTGGGATAACAGTTCGCATAGGTCGCTAAATTTGCTTTATAGTCTATGGATGAATACGTAGCAATACTGAGAAACACTGGTAAGTTTTTGAAGTAGCGGTACTGAGTTGTTTGTCAGAACGATGTTGACTTAAGTCCTACATTACCTGCGAAGACCAATGCTCATCCCAGATATTACTGATTTTGCGCATGGACGTAGGACAATACCTATGAGATCATTAGTATAAATGTGGAGGTTCATCATCTGTGTATAAGATAGTTCATTACTGATAATACGACAGGATATATAACCTCTGCACACTCCATGCAGTTTACAACCCACAAACACTTTCAAGTACATGTACAGTAATAACTTTTCATAACTTAAACCCCAACCCTTACTGTGTGAGAAGAGGATAGTTTCTGCTGGGAAACCCTGAAGTGCATATGCGCGAGCACAAAACCTATATATCTTCGGTTTCATATAAATGTAATAAAACTGTCACTTAATTATTTAAGCATTGCTTCAAATACACTGAATATAATAAAACACGAGAAACAGATGTTTATATATACACATATACATATCTTTTGGTCTTTATCACCGTTGTATGCTACACGCCCCGCAATCCATATATACCCGTGCTACGTACACATTCCCTTTTATTGTTACATATATTATAAGGTGAAACATTCGGTATCTATTAGCAAAAATAGATACTTACATTATCCAGCCAGGTGTATAGTATAGTTTCCCTGGTCAACTGTGTATGTCAGTGACTAGAAATCACAGTGGTAAAGTCACAGCGCTATTGGCCTATACCTGTCAAGTCGATGATATCACCACATCCCGGATGAGCCTTCTTGCAATGACGGTTCCATAAACTGGATCAAAATACGATCGTGTCTATAGCGGGATGAGTTAAACAGGCCTACACAGGCATCGCCCGAGTGAATCGAGTCTCAAGTCTAACTGTCAAACAGCGGCACCGCAGGCGATCGAGCCACTGGCACACAACTTTATGTGCACAGAGTTAAGGCCCAACTGCTCCGGATTAAAGCGTTTGAAATCACAGGTGGTCGTTTTCACAGGTTAACCCGCGAGCGATACCCACAGATTCCTAGAAGTCGCAGTATATGACAGCAACACTCAACCATGTCGACTTGATTTCGGCACAACCTATACCCCAGCGTGCTGTACTCACGTATCAGCGTGGCCTATCACCCGGAGAATAGATTTTCCTGACCTGAGTTATAAAGAAAATATTTCCAAAGCCACCGTACTCACTCATCCTTTATCTGGCATGAGGAGATATCTGGGTCTCTCCATTCACCGGTATCAGTTAAGAGTAAGGCGTGTGCACTCGCTTGCCGTACTGAACGGGAAACCCAAAACCGTGAAGTCGGCCTATAGACCTTCAGTTCGGGGGGAAAATACCAGTTTCGGTTTCAGGGATAAATGTGTGATACCACTTCACCTGTAAACGAAGGTGCCACTATAACGATTAGGCAATTTCATGTAGACTGTCGCGGGCCTGGTTGAAGGCCTTGGCTGTATGCCTTGCTTTGAGAGCATGGAGTTCACTGGCATGCCGTGACAGGCTCGGTGCACACATAGCACACGATATGGGATAGAGCTGAGCAAATGTTCGTGCGCTGTTTGTTTGGCCAACATTTTTTTCAACTTGCTGGTCGCTATAATTCCGCAGTTCATGGAGTCGTGACTATCCCCAATGTGCTACCACGGTCCATTTTCCACCTGTCAATCGGTAATACATTTTATTCGGTAAAAGGTTAGTCCAGTGACTCGGTCGTCACGGGTTACAACAACAACACTTTCACGTGAGTGGGCCAACTGATATAGCACACTTAAACTTGGGATAAGTGCGAAGGAGAATAGAGGGTGTGGTTTGACATGAAAAGAAGTTTGGCGAGGATCACTTTCGTGTATATAATAGACTAACCCCTTTTTGAAACCACAAACAAGCAACTGCAAAATATGCCAGGACTTCGTTAACAGCACCTTGAGCAGATCACATTCTTACAAAATAGCTCTTTGATAAAGTAATCCCACGGTATTCGGCATGCATGTTGAGTCTTAGCATTTTACATATGCCGTTATCTTTCCACATCTTTACATATGCCGTTAACTTTCATAGCTCTTTGTTGGTGTGTGTTGGCCTTAGCTTTTGAACCTGGTCTTGAAGTTATATTGACCTGGGCAGTATGGAATTGTCATGTTATAGTTTTTAGAATGTATAGACACGACGTAGTACCCTATAACCCGATATACCGCCTCTGCGGCGTAGTGGTTAGAGCGTCCGCCTAGGAGTCGGCAGACGAGTCGAACCAAAGACTTCAAAAATGGTACTTGTTGCTGCCAAGGTTGGCGTTCAGCATTGAAGGGTTAGAGCAAGGAAATAGCACTGATTGGCTCGGTGTCATTATATTCATTTATTTAGTTGGTTAATGTTTTACGTCGCGGTGTCAGTGCAATGTGACTGGGTGGAGTGTCACGTCTGGTGTCGTCAGCATAATGTTTCTGTGGCGGTAGAACTTACCCTGTCACAAGAAGACGGTGTAATACATTCTAAGGGCTCCGAGTCGTCATATATAACTGAAAAATTGCTGACTACGACCAAACACACACATACATACTATAGCATGAGAGCGAAAGATATATAAGTGCATTGAGTATAGCCACTATATATGGCTGAAATATTGCCAAAGTGGCCTTAACCCATGACCATTTATGCAGAACTGAGTACTAATAGGCATCCGTTACTGAGTAATTGATGAATATTTCTCTGGTGGGTATACAGAATACCTATACTTCAAAAACTTCGAACCAGAGTCTTGACGAGGCTATATTCATTGGCAATGTTGGATATTGTTATATTTATTTATTTCATTGGTGTTTTACACCGTACTCAAGAATATGTCTTAAGAGGGCGGCCAGAATTATGGCGGGAAGAAACAGTACAGGGCCCAGGAGAAACCCACGACCATCTGCAGGTTGCTGGCAAACCTTCCCACGCACTGCCAGAGAGGCACTCTGTCTACGGACACAGCTGAGTTCAACGCAACGTTGGAGTTCAGTCATGACAATGAATATTATTGATTGCTACATGTGTAAAACACTGTGAGTCGACATCACCCAAGGTCTATTCATTATTTAGATTGTCCTGAAGTGAAATGCTATATCCCAAAACGGACATTGGAGACTCAGTGTGATTGCCTTGGTCAATCCCATATTTAACCCATTGTTATTAAAATACAACACACACAGCAACGCAAGTTTAAATTCGCCCAAACTTGTATTTCACAGAATGTGAATCTGCAAGATTCTCAGTGTTAAAAATACGTGACATCTGCAATTGCATGAACATAGTACGAATCACTTTAGATTATAACTCTAATCAAAACAGTGCACAATGCTACAGACGGATTTGCATCTCTCGGAGAGCATACTGTAAAGCATATGCCGGTCCGCTAATCATATCTTAATCACGTGACTACATTTGTCAAGCTATAGCATCTGCGGATACATGAGATTTCGGGCCTTTATGAATTTCTAATACGCAGTGTATAAGCTATCCATTAATTCGCACATACGGTACACTTAAACGGT
The DNA here is from genome assembly GCA_016165875.1 of Acanthopleura granulata. NCBI lineage: Eukaryota > Metazoa > Mollusca > Polyplacophora > Chitonida > Chitonidae > Acanthopleura > Acanthopleura granulata. Next base: position 11,147,003 of record JABBOT010000002.1, read on the forward strand.
ACCGGTATAGTATTTGTTCTAATTTCAGCCATCACAAAATATACCGATTGTACCAATGTCCCCTTTTCATTCATCTGTCTTCACTCTCGTCTTCACAACCAGTCATACTAGTATATACATTCAAACCACAAATTTGAATGACGCCTTTATGTTCTACACTCCCCACTACAACAAAGCTTACAATTGTCCCAGCATACACCCCGATTCAGTGTCTGTATTATCCGAACTGCGACAGCGACCCATCAGCACTGCAGCATTATGACAAATGCAAATTTTAAGTCAACGGTCCCAAACTCGGCTTATTTGTAGGTGTTCTTTTGTTCTCAAATGAGTATGTCTACTGTATGCGCTGATATATTTTTCAGATATTTATTTTCAGGATATACGTTTTATTGTATGGACGGTGATAGGTAAGTAATGTATGTTTACGATACCTTCGCAACCAACACACTGATACACGCATTCACTGGCGGTAAGCTCTTGTGAGAAAGTGAACAGGCTTCACTCTCAGGCGTGATTTCCATTTTAAGCCATCTCTCTCCATCAAGTCAGAGGGAAGATTTCTCACGCTTTCATAATTATTACAAGCAAGGAAATCAATAAAAATGCAATTTTCAACAAGTGAGTGATAGAGTGTATAGTTTAAATTTTACAGGCATATAAAGGGCTTTAAACATCGACAGGAGGCTTATATCTTGAAAAGGAATCCTGACTGACCGCTTTATTGGTTGACAATGTTAAATAAAATGTATTTCAAAGTATAAAAGTCTCCTTGCAAGGAGACAGTAAAGATGGATGTCTGTCCTAAAACTGTACTCCAGAATCAATACACATATGTTGGCCGCACGATAGTAAGCTCTTAGACATTCCAAACAAATAACATAAGAAGCAAGATGTTTTCAATTGCAACATATGTCTAAAAGAGCTGGTGTGTGGGAAAACAAAAATTTGGGCAAAAATAACTACCCTATATATATTATTATTTGCACAACACGAGGCATATCGAGATGAAGTCGAGTTCGTCAGGTAATTTACGGGAAATCACTTAACATTCACCGGACTTTTCACACTGGTATCAAAGTGACTCCCTCTTGACACGCATAGGTCTATTTATGTAGCACTCGATTTACCCATAGGTTATTATCAGCTATGCACGTGAACTCCGACCACATCTTCAGATTAGCGCACATTACCACGTGTTTGTCACATCATATATGTCTGTCACCCAAGATTAAAAAACGACTGATATGCGGACAAAAGGTGCGACGCAAGCATACTTCAAAAATGAACCCTATTAAAAGGGACAAAAGAAGTAGGCCTACAGGTTCCATCAGCAAGGACAACATTTTCTCGTAGAACTGCTAGAGGCCGGTTAGGGTGACTGATAACATGGTGACCGCTGATCCAGTCTCGGTATTGCAAAGTTTACGGCATCAGAAAAAGAATCAAACCCAAGGAGAGATTTGAATTTTAACTGGAAGTTATAACGACAGTATTCATATGATAAACTATAGGGATATAAACTATACCTATATATTCATAGGTAGACTATGAACAGATTTATAATCAGCGCTGGTGTTTGTCCTCCAAAACTACAGGTATGTGTCTGTATTCCATAGTATGTCAGAGTTCAGTTGAGCTCGACATACGTCTCAACAAATACATTACCATATACATCGACAAATGTAAGGCGCACCACATCGTAATCTCTGTATGTATGCATCGTTATACCAAAAATAATACCCCTGTAAACTCGCGGGTATGTAAGGGTAATATGAACACCAGGACACTTCTTAGCACATTCCATTTAAACATGCACGATAAAGAGTTAATCCACTAACTGGTAAACAATGCATGTAATGATTCTGCACGATGTCAATTAAAATATGGATTACAATAAAAGAATGGTCAGGAAGGCTTAAAATGAAGTGAGCAACGCCATTGAATAATGATCACTTATTTTGTGGAGGGGGGTTTCAGATTTTTCTTCACTGGATTAAATGCAGTCCACTGTTCGAAGGTTGGTTTTATAGTAAGAGCTATTCCAGCACTGAAAGTTGTATTTAAAGTAGAGAAAACATTTTGTCACGTCACAGTATTCCTGAACACCGGCATATAAGCTCCATAAGGCTCACTGTAGAATTCCAGCATTTGAATGCATTTACCTTACGAAATATAAGAAAAAAAATAACTGAATCCATTTTGAGGGAAAGTTTTCAGCTGTCTATACGTAATAAGTCTTGCTTCTTTGTTTAGCCTGACTACCATGTCACTGTAGCTTTCAGAGGCATTCATACTAAATAATGTTTTTATACCCAACATGCACCATACACTCATACATACCGCGTTCAGAAAACAACGATTTTGAGTTCAGAGATAACAGTGTTGCAGTTATCAGCTGTTAACAGATTATGCAATTCCTCAAATATACATCACAATAACATAAATACTACACACAAACATCTACATGCATGGATATTTTTTTGTGTATATTGATTCTGGCTAATCAGAAGGCACTTTCGTCAGCTGGGTCCCAGGAAAGTTGAAATAAACACGCTGGTATCTATATTCAGGGTGCCATGCCACCATCTGTCCGGGAAATAGATCAGCTGAAACGTGAAAACAATATCATCAAAAATCACTTTGGTTGTCATCAAAAAACAAACATCCCTCACCCCAACAACAACAACAACAAAAAGTAAATAAAAAATGTATTATCCTGCATGGCCGTTCTATACCTCATGGTTAAGTGCATCTCACTTGCTAGGGTTTAAACATATTACATCTTCTCTTAGCCATATGTAATTAATCAAAGGCTGACATTCATTAACCCTAATACCTATTACGACCAACAGAATCAGGTCGGGATTAAGCCGCCAACAGAACTACATGTGTGTAATGACTATATGTGTGTAATGACAACAAGTACGACGCAGAATGATCTGCAAGCTCCGCATTTACTTCCCGCAACTGACTACATGACGTCACAACACATGACATGCGATGACGCGCACATACGTAATGGACTGGTTATTTATAGACAGCAGCTTGTTATAGTTTGCGTTGTAAGCGCGGATGTTACAATGTGTTGGCATGTTCGCGTCTCTATAGGCTTAGGGTGTCACTCTGGTCAGACTACAAATTGTGTAGAAATATTACAATGATATGAAAGAAATCCTATGGAGTTAGCCACACACCTATCACCAACGTACAATATCGGTTTTAATTCACAGCGATATTTTCACAAATTAGGAAAGCAATTCAGACTATCCCAGTCTTTATCTATTCATCTTGCTTTTAAGACACAGATAAATGATTACTTCTAACTCTTTCATTTAAACTTGACATCACATATTGACGAGATTTATATTACATAAATCAATTTTTAACGTTTCAGTCTGCTACGCTCGATCACAATTTTGTTCTAAATTCAAAACGTGATATTCTGTCTTCTGTACATAAATGATTATATTTTGAGCAAATATTTAAACCTATACACAGCAGCATTTCTCACTGGCAGGGTTGAAGTGTTATGACTTACCTCCCCCTGATTGATGGTACACTCCATGGGCTTGCTCTCATCGTTCAGATTAGGGTACTCCTCCATCATCCAATGTAACGTGGTCTTATTGGGGTCAAATGTCGGCTTATCTTCGGGAGGGTAAAGAAACCATCTCTGGGGAAAAATTACAGATTAAGGTACAGGAAACAATAACACAAATTTAGGCATTGATTTATCTGATTGTTGTTTGGTGCGATAGTCAAGGAGTTTTCGCATATCCGGTGGCGTGTAATACTTTAATGGAAGAAACCGGTGTACCGGGGGTAAACCATCTATCCTTGGCAAGTTACTGACCAACTTTCCCCACATGTGATGTACAGATATGTATACCATATTGGTGGAAGATATGTGACCTTCAACGAACGAATACTTTGGCCAAAGAGGTACCACAAACTATACGAGATATGGGGAATCAACAAAATACAAGTTCAAGCCCACACCTTGTGCATAAGCTCATAGATGAAACGTCAGTTTTCACCAGGTATTAAGTGAAATCGTTAGGAAAGTTAGGCAATTATATTGAGTAAAAATGTGCAACAATATCACGTGTCGACGAATTTAAAAAGGCGGTCCCATTTACAGCAAACAGTACGCTACAAACGTTGCCTTTCATTTCAATTTAAAAAAAAATCATATCGTTCATTGTTTTTTTTTTGTCACAAATGTTCAACTTTCCTTGAAATTTGGGGGTTATGTACAACTAATGGAATATTATATTAAAATGGTGTGATATTTCATTTCTTTATCCAACTGCAGCCAGGTAATACAAAAGTACATGTGAAGGCTTTCAAACAATTACTCCATGTTGGCTCTTGCCGTACAGTAAATCAGTACATAATGCAATCAAGTACAGGTGTAGAAGATGTGCTAAAGTGGGGTGGGGAGAAGGCTGTATATTCTACTGTAGCCTACCTCTGGCTGTGACCAAAGGATTTAGACGTGAGCGTATACATCCGAAACACTAACAGTCCAACAGATTAACCACTGACAACAACAACAACAACAACAAAAATGTTACGTGGGCAGTTATACATCAGCTAAGCAAGAATTAAACATGCATTAATCATGGAACCATGGAACGGTACATAATAGGGTGTATACATATCTATCAATCACGATAGAGGACAACAAATAACAGAGATCATAGGTGAAGCTAAAGGGACTTTGCACTGGAATAAACCATTCTCTTTGAGGTAGAGAATATTTCCTCAATCCTACTGCCAGGTGGATGTTTTCGCCCTTAAGCAAAAGCGAGCAATATACACACACATACATGTACACAGGTCAGGCTCTACCCCTGGTTCAGGGAAACAGTCCCAGATCATACTGAAGTAATCTGCCTACATCTGTCACAACTGGCTTTAATGGATATTTATACTGAATACAGAGAAAAAGAAAATTTCATGATCAATAAATATTGTAAAGAAGTGACCGTGTGGTGCGTAAATTCTTCGCCAGTGAGCAGTTTTATATCGATTGTAACATTTTGATTCAACAGCCGGCTCCTCGTCTCAGGCTGCTAAACTACTAACTGAGGTGTATATACTATGAAGGAGTTTATCTAAAACTGTGGCTCGTATAGATTCTTGGGCTTCATGCATATTAACGCAGGGTTTACACGTGTCGAAGTAATTGTGACTTAAACACGGTTGATCCGACAAAGACCGGATACCGACCACAGCATGCAAATACATGGTGATATTGACTGAACAGTTCTGTGCCCAGCATATTCACTGAATTCGCACATCTTCGACACTGCGGGTATATGTAATGGTTGGATGGTCGATCTACTTTTCAGAAATGGCTTTAGTCAAACTTTGAAACTCTTTGTACGTACACAGCGCCTTTTCACACTGTTACAGGCGCTATCTTTGGAGAGAAATTGTTTTATAGCTATTTAATAATAATGATAATGATTACAGAGTGATACCGACTCAACTTCTCAAGAAGTTGTCCGCAGTGAAGCAAAGGCGCATTGCAGTCCACCTATACTAAGAATGAGTATTTCTGTTCAAATAATAAACAAATAAAGAAAGAAGAACCACGTAATTACTAATAGCTAGTCCTTTTAGAATGCAGTGTGTAGCAAGGTTTGGTTTCTTGACAACGGTAAGGCCCCTATTCTTATTTCGACGCAGCATGTCTTGTATACTTGTCTCTCTGCGTCGTTGTATTGCTTGACATTAAATGTCTCAATCAACATTATGTCAGTCATCTATTAGTGCGGAGCCACGTAGAAGCAAGCCATGATGACCAGCAGTGCTTGACTCGTATCTTTATGTTGAGACCTGCTGGCTACGAAGGGCCAGGGACGATTTGAACGAGATGAATTCGGGTCCTAATCGTGTGATGCGGACGATCCAAAGGCTTCAGCAGACCACTTATCGGAATGCATAAAATTCATTGTTTGGACAAAATCTTGCCGACTAATTTATATAAACTACTTAATTATTGCGTATTGTGATGATTCATTGAAACTAAATACCCATGATTCTTTGTTGAAACAGTCGAGAATGATTGTGCAGATGACTCAAACAGTGCGTTGATGTCAATTTCACGTAACGCCTTGTCATGAAATACATTCACCAATTTGACAGATTGTCAAAGCTATGTCTCTGAGTTACCTTGCACACGTTATATGCAACCGGACATTGATCCAGTCAGTATAGCACTGCTTGTACAGGTCAAATCATGGGAAACTATCCAAGCTGATTTGTCGCCCACAGAAACCAGTTACCTTGGTAACCGCTACATACTTGATCGCAACACAGTATTTAAATCATTTACCTGATGGAAATCACCGATGTGAAACTGGCGATAAAAATTTTCTTCCAGCAATGATATAAACTAACATTAGTAATTTTAGAGGAAAATTGTTCTGTCAAATGTTCATATATGTGTTTTAAGTGGAAGACATGGAGACAAAATGACTAATGGCTCAACAAATGTGGCAAGATTCCCAGGAATTCCCAGCTGGTACTGACACTCTTGCACGCAATCTCGTCTTTGACATCAACAATTCAATATTAGATGGTAGGTAAAATAATGGATATCTGATGACAAATATCTACATCAACGTGAAGAACGGTGATTTCGTTACCTATATACCAAATACATAACCATACACATTAAATGCACCTACACACATAGTCCTATATGTGTGCACCTTAGCTCTGATATTAGAGTTAATCGCCTTAAGAGTCAATATAAACTGATTATTAAATATCCTAGCGAATATGAAGTCACACTTAAATGGTAAACACTGGTGGCGACTGTTGCTATTACATCAAGCAATCGAGAAGGCTTATTTATTTATTTATTTATTTATTTATTTATTTGTTTAATTAGATTATCACGTCGTCCTCAATGATATTTCACTTAAACGATGGATGCTAGCATTATATATGGCGGGAGGAAAACGTGCAAAGCCCGTGTATGCTGAGTCCGGGGAAACCCATGATCATCCGCAGACCTGGTTGCCGGCAGACCTTCCCAAGTACACGCCTGCCGAGGAAGTCAGCATGGGCTGGACTTGAACTCACCGAGACCGCATGGTTGAGAGGCTCATGAGTTATTGTGCTGCACTAACACGCTAATACTTGACCACGGAGACTATGCAAAGGTTTATCTTACCCAAAGTGAGTATCAGTTCCCCGTATATCACTGTAAAGGGAATACATACAAATAAGGGGGATTTTTTGTAAGGATTTAACGAGTCACCCTTTCTTGGAACATAATCATATGATGCACGCCGGTTCGCAGTTGCATCTCCAAGATGTAAATGTGTACACATCATCACGTTGTTTATTTAGGTGCAAGATAAACTTAATAGGTGAGCCAGACATATTTAGCATTCGCTTACCTTCCTACCAAACACCACTTCTCCGAAGCCCGGTCCGTGAAAATGAAACGGAACACCCGTGCCAGCACCTATAAAAAAAATCACAGAAACTTTTTGATTGATGTCTGAAATGCCTTTCTGTGTTGTGTTTTAATATATTTAATGTCCTTTTTTTACCATTTAGTTCGATATAAAACATCAAAGAACCGTCAAAGTGTCATGCTTTGTGCGTCCATCATTAAAAAATAGAAGCTCGACAATTGTCGAATGGACAAAACTTTCAGTGAGCAAAACAATCACAAAACTTCGCGAACACACTTTATAGGTTCTGTATAAGTGTCAATTTTCACATTCGCATGCCACAACGGGTCGATAATCCAAAGATTCATTTTCCAGACAAAACATTCACACCGATACAGTTCGATCTATTTTTCATTTCCATATACACCACCAGCTCAATTATAAATTTTTACTTGCGCACCTAATGACTCAAGTATTGAACACTACTTTGTCAATGCACTTCAAAGGAGATGTGCAATTTGCTTTAATTTTAGTTTTGATCAATACGTTTGCCAATTTCTGATAAAACAGGCAAAATTATCTCCGTGCGCGTGAGTCATTGGCAACAAAGGAAAGTTACTGTAAACTTTTCGAGGAATATTTATGACATACTGGTACGAAACATACATAACATTACGGGACAATTTAGCAGTACGTCCTTGTACATCACTGTATTGAGTAAGTCGATTGAGATCAGACCGCTACAGAAACAAACCACGCTATATGGAAACACTGAGATAAAAGCATTAATATAACAAATAAGCCATCTATTTCAACATCTAACCGAGGGCCTGAAGCTCTAACAGACATTACACGATCACTATATATATATTTAGATACAGGGCATTCATGCAATCCATATTTGGACACAGGTGTATCGAGGGAGAAAACCATTAACTAAAGCCAACGTTAGAATACACTATGATTCACACTTAATTGTGTAAGCACACTTTCCAGAGGGTTCCACCCAAAGGATCTTGTTTCGTGAATTTTATATATTACCAACATTCTCATATTGCATCCCAGATATAGCTTAGCTGCGTTACAGCAAACTCGGTCTGTTTGTAATTGTGAACGAAACATACACATGTACCATGTAATTCATCTACAAATGGTGTGCTCAGTTGCTAGTAATGGACGAATCTACAAAGTGGGGAACAGCCAAACAGGCTAACGGCAAACACGTGAAGAACCAAGCAACATTAATCAGTTCTATTGATTTTGTCACTACGATTAATTTATGGTTTGGGGATAAAAAAAGCTTTACTCTCATATAGGATTTGCTCGGCCAGAAAGGTGGAGCCATTAGCCATCGATTAGATGTTGCATTGCGTGTGGAGTTAGAGGTTAACACAGTCCCATCGGTGCTTATTCTACATCACTGAACAGACCAAAGTGACATCACGAATGTTTGCTCAGTAGCAGCTCGTCCCACATAAAGCATGCTAAGGTCCATTGGTCTTGTAACGAGTTTGTAAATAAATTCGAATGGTAGCAATTATACGGCAATTTTTACGCAAAGTAAACTGACGGCACAGTTTCATAATCTCAACGTGGTGCAGATATATGAGTTTTATTTTCATTGCACGTTTACGGATCTGGTTACACATGTAGAAGATCTGGTTATACATGTAGAAGATCTGGTTATACATGCAGAAGATCTGGTTATACATGTAGAAGATCTGGTTATACATGCAGAAGATCTGTTTCAACTTCTACACGGCTTGATTTTGACATTCAACCCAGTTACTCGCTAGGCATTTTGTGTTAAATAGATGCCTCTTCATTTCTTTATATATATTAACATCATACCCACGTTTTGCACTTATACCATAGCAGTCAGTTTTATGGATGGAAGAAACCTGGCTGCCCGGGGTAAAGCACTGACCTTACTTAGCTCCTGACAAATTTTCCCATATATGTGACGAACAGATACACATTGGTGCACAAAAAGGTGATCTTCAAAGAAGTCGACTGTTTACTGTCGCCAATTAAGACCCCGTGAATCATGAGAGCTGGGTCATCTACAAATTTTCAGTCCAAGACTCGGTTTGAATCCACACACCGAATTTGCACAATATAAAAAAAAAGTTACGGTCAGTTCTTAAATCGCTTCCAAACAGGAATCGAACATTAGCACCCCTTCTAAAGAGCCTGCAATGAAAGCAGCCATTATCAACCCTTGACAACACCTACCGCCGCTCAGGTAAGTACCTCTGTTCAAAGAGATCAATTAATCGATAAAAACAAGGACACGATTGTTTTAGCTGATTAGCGAGCGCCTTGATTGGTGGATGTCAGCGTGGCGTTTTAAGGATAACAAGCCCTTCGCTTATTATATCCTGGGACGAATATAACCCTCCGGCAATGGTTATCATCAATTCAACAAGAAAAATGGTTAAAAGCTGGCATAGATAACTGCGGTCGTATGGGTGTGGCGGCCAGCACACTCTCAGTAATGTTCATGGAGTTAATAGTGATAGGTGATGGGAGTGCTCTTGAGGTGGAGAATTCTCAACACACCATAAGACTACAAAGGGTCGTTGGGACATGCAAAACTACAGTATTTCTAACAAAATGCCCGACTAGATTCTACTATACAAATGGGAAACTGGGTAATGAATTCGTTTGTCTTTTAATCACTCAATTAATCAATCAAACGATCCAAGATGTTGGTTGATTATACCAGCGTCAGGCATATAAAGGTGTTCCATTTATCCTGTGTTTTGAGACCCAAATTAGTGCATCACAATAAGCAATCAACAATGCTGTAGAACAGAGGCCAGTTTAATGAAGCATACTTAAGTGTTAACGCAGGACATAACTAAGTGTCCTTCGTATCTGTATAACATACGTTGCCTTGGTAATTAAGGTTTAATAGCTTAAGTGTGCTTCAAGAAACCAGTCTCAGGGTGGTTTAAGTTGGCCTTACATAAGGTTCATTGGCGATCACCTGCCAACCAGAAATAATGAATTCACACTGAACTTGCTCTTTGAGTGAAAATATATGCGCCATATATGGCAGCGTTTCTTCGCCAAAGGTAGCATGGCATTAAACCATAGTCATCCATTCATTCATTCTTTGCCAAAAATTTGGGATATAGTTAATGTAATGCCAAATCCCGCTTCTCAACGTGCACACACTTCAAAAGGATGTGACTGACATGTGAACACGAGTCTATCTGATAACCCGTAAATCTTGTTTTATTGCATGATTTCTGCTTACATGAATTTCTCTTCTCTGATTTACTCTGGGCATTCCAGTTTCCATCGCATATAAATCTGACCACCACGCGTGGTAAACAAAGGAAATATTCTTGAGCAGGGCATTAAATGACAACCAATCCAATGCCCATGGCATTAAATGCCACCCAATCAAATCTAGCGACAAAGGGAATATCTACGAAGATTTTTTCTGCAGTGACAGCTGTACATGACAGTCTCGATTCAGGCTTCTGGAGCACATACTGTACATCCAGTGCAGTGATTTGTTAAGCCTGAGGTTCACTGTTTCTACAATAAGAATTATGCAACAAACTGATACTCAATCTATGATCTGTTGGACTTTCAAATCTGGTCAGTCAAGCATAATTCATCGGCTCAAAATTTATTTACTTATTTGTTTATTTATTTATCTGATTCCGTTTGATTGCTAGTGGAGAAAACCGGAATGCCATACTACCACACAGAATCACGTTCATGTGTCAGCCCCGTCGCTTTGAGGAAAATTCACATCGAGAAGCAGGATTTCACATAATATTAACTGCGTCCCGACTTTTGGCAAGTTACTGACAAACTTTCCCCACACCTAACGTTCAGATATGCATACCATATAGTAGTCGAAGGCAAGCAGTTTGTTTTAATAAACGTTAGTCTGCACAAACAAACAGACGAGTATGATCAACTGATTACTGTCGCCAACTAGCAACTGAAGTTTTCATCCTAGACACTGCATATCCAGCATAATGCACCAAAAAGTTGTATCTTGTTTCATATTTCGTTCAATTCTCACTATAATTTCTTGCAAGGTTAGTGAAAAAAAAAACAAACGAACCAAGCATGTTGCCAGTGAATGCTGCTTGTAGGAATAAACATCGCTCAAACTCAGATCCAGGGTACACATGTACCTGTAGTCCTCTTGGGTAGTAACTGCCAAATGCCATGTTATTTAACCTAGCCAATGTTAAGATTACTAACATTTGGAAGAAAAACAGATTCTTATTTCTTTGATTTTCTGAGCTTCAACTTTGTTTGTATTCACAGACATCCTCAAGATAGCAGACATATCTTTACTTTCCTGAATGCAGCTGTTCCAATCTGATGAACAGACACTCTCATGGAACACTTAAATTGACAGGATGTACACACTGAAACACTTATTTATTTATTTATTTGATTGGTGTTTGTATGCCGTACTCAAGAAGCGGCCAGTATTGTTGTGGGAGGAAACCGGGCATAGCCCGGGGGAAACCCATAACCATCTGCAGGTTGCTGTCAGAGCTTCCCACGTACGGCCAGAGAGGAAACCAGCATGAGCTGGGCTTGAACTTGGTCAGTGCACTGTGTTATGCGCTAACTGGCTGAGCCACCGAGGCCCCTGAAGCACTGACAGTCAGTATTTCTGCAAACAATCTTGCAACCCAAATAAACCTGAAAAATCTAACAAATAACAAGTTGATTTCAGATAACTTTGAACACCTTTCCACCCAAATGCAGGTGGGGTGCACTTTTACAAAACTTCACAAGTTGGGATTTTTTTGTGACTTCTGACGTAATGATATCACTTTACAGAGTTTTAATTAGACAATGCTGATGCAAAAAAAAGTTGGGAGAAATTTGATTTAAAAAGTTTTGTAACCCCTGGGGTGGCCTGAGACAGAGTTGCCGCAAGTACCATATCACTTTACCTGCCAGTCCAAAGCTGTAGACCCCTGTCAAACCTGGTAACCTGTAGGGAGGGGGGTTGTACAGGGAAAATAACTCCTTCCACTCTGTGTGATTGTTGTCTCCAAACCAGTAAAATGTCTCTGAAGACAAAAATACACACCATCAAAATTTCCATTAATCATTTGATAGCAATTTAGTTTAAATTAAAATAAACTGAAATAAATTAATAAATAAATAATAAAAATAATAAAATAAATAAATTGAAATAAATAAAAATGAATTTTTAATTAAAATAAATTGTTTAATAATAAAAATCCATGCTAAATATTTTCAGCATGAAATGATGAATGGTTAACGATGTCCAAAAGTTGACATAGTTATACATGTATTTCTGTTTCATCAAGATTGAATGGAATGATCCTTTAGGAGACTAAATAATACTTAACACATACACAATATTCTATTTCATCAAAACGGAATGGAATGATCCTTTAGAAGACTAAATAATACTTAACACATATACAATATTTCTATTTCATCCAAACGGAATGGAATGATCCTTTAGAAGACTAAATAATACTTAACACATATACAATATTTCTATTTCATCAAGACGGAATGGAATGATCCTTCAGAAGAAGACTACATCATACTTAACACACATACATTAAGACGTGTCTTACCATTGCCCATCATGTCAAGTGTTTGGGGTTTCATGATTGACTCCACATAATATCTTAAGCTGACATCATCTTCAATAAAAATAAAGACAAGAAAACACTTCACATTATATTTTCAATACATTACAATATTAGCAATATAGGGCAATAAAAAGAAAACAGAAAAACAATAAAAGTGACTGTCAATTCACAAATTTATTTAACTCTTTGCAAGGGATATGCCTTACAGGAGAAGAAAACATAAAAATGATGCCAAAATCAGATGAAAGTGTATGAAAATTTATTTGCAGATGTAGTCTTTAATATTTATTTTGATTTTCTCTATGACGAGAAATGAGTACTACAAAATATTTTGTATGGTTGTTATTTGAGGCCACCTCTGGTATATGCTGTCTTTGCATTATCATGTTATAAATGACAATATTACATATGTTTAATAAATATATTTCCACTACATTTTAGTCTTTTCATCTAACAAATGTGTTCAACTTGGATTTTGATCATATTTGTATATTTAATATATTCATAAATATTACCATAATTCAGATTAAATGCATACTGTATGTTTTAATATAAACATCTAACTTACATTCGGATATCACACACCAGAGGTGGTTCACATAACCACTGAACAAAAATATTTTCTGATACTTTATTCTCATGAAAGAGAAAATCAAAATAAACATTAAAGACTATATCTGTATATAAATTTCCATGCTCTTTCATCTGATTTTGACATGGTGATTATGTTTTCTTCACGTTTACATCCAGTCGTACAATGCTTATGAACAATGTTCAAATCTCCTTGTCAAGGGGGAATAACTTTTACCAGCAACACCTTTCAGATCTAACTCTTCAAACTACATAAAGCCTAAGCACACTCACGTTTCAAGTATGAATATGTATTGGCTGAGCTTAGCCTGATTATCTTGTCACCAAAGTTTCTCAACATTGCCTCTTTTCGACACATGTCTTGGAATGCCTGCGAAATTGAAGAAAAAAATTGCTATGTCAAACAATACATGAGGGGTTTTTAATGACATTTTTCTGGCTGACTTTTGAAGCACTGTTTTCATCATTCTAAAGGTTATATCCTGAACAAGTGTATTTCTTTCATTGCTGATAATTTTTCTTTCCTATATTTGAGTGCTCTAGTCTTCAATTGACTGGAGCACAAGTGCACAGCGCAGCAACATATGGTAAATAGGTGGGTGGGAAGAGACGGGTTTATTATTGAAAGCCCTCAACTGCTCACATCGCTTACCTTATTGTGTGTCAAACCTTTAATTATCACAGGCTCGGTAAATGCATACCTAACAAAATATCAGAAAGTAAAATGTTTTTAGCCTTACAACATATAAAGAACAGTGAATGTCAATTAAAGTTCATCAAAAGCTTATTTATGTATTTATTCAGTTTCCCTTTATTTATTTTACTCGGGTTTCATTTCATCTTCAATCAAGTGAAGTATGCTTGATTTCAAGGACAAACATCAAGACTGTGGGTTGGGGAAACCATTGTAACTGCTGGACAAACCTTCATGCCTTTATAAACCAAATTCAATGCAGGGGAAGGGTAAAACCTGACTGAAAGTTATCACGGTATAACATATATACAATATCATTAGTACTAATTCTAACCTTACACCTTGTATATTGTTAATCATTACGAAATGATCTGTAAGCTTAAGTTAATTTACACAGCAGAGCATGTGCTTTAAACCATGAACTCAAGGAATATACATTGTTTAAAGATGGGGCTTTACACTTTACGTCCAACTAATTCATTTATTTATTTATTTGATTGGTGTTTCATTGGGATCATTGACTCACTACAAAAGCGACAGAGACAAAAATACAATTAAATATACCAGTAATCATCTAAACATAGGCTACCTGGATAAAAATTCTTCCTGAGAGAGGGTCACATCTCTGACTGGAATTGAGCAAGGGCCTGCCTGGGCTATCAGCTTATCTTCATCTGTAAACCTAATAACTTATACATTTAGGCATATCTCATATCTCAGATAAAAATGTAAAAGGTTTAAGCGTTTTTATTTATGCTTCTAATATGGTAGGTCTGCTAAACTACTTCAAATATTTCAAATTGTTAGGCGAATTTGATTACAGGTTTACACCACCGAATGGTTGATTCTAACCTTGGCTCTCATCATTTGTATAATCATTAATGTATTTTAAATAAAAGAAGTGTAAGTTAAATATATTTTCTTGCCATCAGCATGTTTACTTTTCGTATAAACTGCTAATGTTTTAATAAGATTTAAGATCAGCAACTTCACATATAATTTATTGGAAATATCAATTCCTTGAACAAGGCTATATAATGATAAATGCAATTCAAATGAAAAGAGTATAATTTAAACATGTTTTCTTGCCATCTCCATGTTTACCTATCGTACAAGTGTTTCAAGAACATTTAGCTTAAGATTAGCAACTTTCCATATTTAATGCTAACATAAATTTCTTAAGCACGGCGATAAACAGTAAGATTCAAATAAACGAGCTTCCTTCCCGGTCGTAGATGGGAAGGTCTGCCAGCAACCTGCAGATGGTCCAAGGGTTTTCCCTGGGCTCGGCCCGGTTTCCTCTCACCATAATGCTGGCCGCCATCGTACAGGTGAAATATTCTCAAGTGCGGCGTAAAACATCAATCAAATAAATAAATAAATCAAATAAACGAATCCGTTTGATTTACATAAATATCATCAACTAGTACGTCAGTTTTAATAATCGGCAAAATATGTCAGTTAAACTGTAAACCACAAAAAAAGTAATAAAAATGATGTATTGTTTTGATAACATCTACAATTGTTTTTCAATAACTTGTCAAGCCTGCACCAGCTGGATACACACTTACCAGCCACCGTCATCCAACGTGTACGACCGTGAACAGCTATCTGATGATAAACTGGAATCAATAAAATAAATTAAAACGTGAAGAAAACTTGAGATCAGGCTGTTATCCATATTTGCTGCATAGGTTATTGTCATTTAATTCATCAACGTGGCTTCTGGTTACATCTTGGTCACTGAAATCCTTATGCAAACATGTGTTCGGCGGAGAGCTCTTCGAAGGGAGACAACCATTTGACAAAACTGAAGTCAAACATACAATTTCGTTTCCAACTGCCAAGCAAAGCAATTTGTGAAACAAATAAACAATGGTCTTCTTGAAAGTATTCGAACCTATGAATGATTCGTATTACCCATTCAGAATGTCATGTTACCACGTAATTTATTCCCTGACAGACGTTTGGGTCAAACTTGTCAACGCGCGTTACCGCTTTTACTCGCGACAACAGTGGACGACAAGGAGCGTGATTCTAATTTTTGTGTTTTGTACGGAGTTAAAATAGCTTTCAAAATGCAGGAGGTTGTAGCAAATGTTACCAATATCAAATTTGACATTGAATTCGCCCTTGAGCAACAACTCGGGGCACAGCCGCTTCCTTTTCCCGGGATGGATAGTAAGTCTTTGCACATTTTATTGGGCTGCAACAACAACAGCAGCAACCACCACGGTAATGATCGATAAATACATGTCACCCCGGTTTCAAACGTGACTTGTAAGAGATGTTGTTGGTCACAGTACCATAAGGAACAGAGTAAGATGTGTTGTAATATGTTTTGGAGGTAGCTGACTTATTTCTGAGATGTTCATCGTGAGGCAGATTCCTCTATGGATTGATGTCTCTACACGCTATAACAGCCTAGTCTTTACAACGGCTCCACAGACTATCCAGTTATATAGTGGCTAGACTTAAAGTTCTACACCAGGAGGTATTACTGTTTCCAGGGAGTTAAAGTGTTGCATTTCGTTGTGGGTATCGTCACTTTTTGAGAGATGTCAAAGTGTTCTGGTAAATGTGAGAAATTTATAACAGCACAGTGAATGAAGCAAACTTGAGTACACTTTCCACACTGGCATTATAGAATAGAGGAACTGTATACTGTTGTATAACATTGATCCAGCTATTTAAATATCCACCAGGGATAAAATTGTGGCCGAGTGGTTTGGATGCACCTGCTGTTCAGTTGCTGAACACACAAGGCACAAGTTCAGTCCCAGCCTTGGTCAAGGAGTTTGTGGATTCTCTTGCTCCCACTGATTGTGGAGCTGTGTTGGTCTAACATTTGTAGAAGATCACTTGTCTTCCAGCAATATGGTATACATGTCTGTTGATCACATGTGAAGAAGTTCATCAGTAAGTTGCCAAAGAATGGAGGTATACATCATGCATCCTGGTTTCCTCCACCCATAAAACTGATCACCATCATGTAAGTGGAAAATTCCATAGTAATGTGGTATAAAGAGCAGATTAACATTGTTGTATGTTTGTTCTCTTGAGTTTTGTGTGAGAAGTTTATGTAGTGTGTATAAACTTGTATAACTTGTATATTTACACCATGTAAGTAGAGTTGACTGTATTAAGAATTAGTGTTTAAAATGTTTTTTTTAAAGTTCCATGTTTACAATTATATTCATTTATGATCATTTCCTTCCTTGTAGAATCCGGTGCTGCAATTTGTACGTTTTATCTGAGGAGTTTATGCAGTAAGGGTGGTGCTTGCCCATTCAGACATGTGAAGGGGGACAGGACAATTGTCTGCAAGCATTGGTTGAGAGGACTGTGTAAAAAAGGAGATGACTGTGAATTCCTTCATGAGTATGACATGACAAAAATGCCTGAATGTTACTTCTTCTCCAAATTTGGTAAGTCATCAATATAAATACTTCATTTAAAATTAGTTATATTGATATCGTTAAAAATCAGATAGTGTATGAGACCTATTTTTTTTATTTTTCTTTCCACCTTTAAATGAAAAACCTTTAAATGGAAAAACTTAGTGAAGCTTACTAGTGTAATGTTACATAAACAACCTATTCAAGCATAATGCCCAGAGTGGTATTCTAACATGGTCCAGTTATAAATCCAGTTTCTGATCTCCTTTTTGTCCCAGGCCTCTGTAGTAATAAAGAATGTCCCTTCCTTCACATTGATCCGGAGAAGAAAATCAGAGACTGTCCCTGGTATGATCGGGGTTTTTGTCGTCATGGTAAGTGTACAACTAGAGCTAATACTCTGGTTGACTCTTTGGCCCTTGCCTCCTGAAATTGTGAAAGTAATGTAAGTCTTACTGAAGGCATCTGCATGGAAAGCAACTACAAGTACGACGTGGAAAACTATGAATCTAAGCCCTGGATTATCATTATCCCATATAGATCTACTTCAGTGTCAAAATATCTGTGAGTAAAAAGCAAGGGGAAATGATAATGGAGATAATATGAATTTCCTCTCCTAAGCTGTGAAAAAACTGCAGTCAGCCATGAGTGTATTAAAACTGATATTGTGGAGAAGCAAAATTTTTCTGTCTTTTCCATATTGCCTGATGTGACGTCGTCCATGTACACAGTGTCCCAATTCGCTTACTTATATCCTCAAATAACGTTGTACTTTGAAATGCTTTTGACATTATTGTTGCATAAATGCCTTAACTTATGTCACACCTGCCTGATTCAACATCCTATGAGGAATATCACGCCACAGCGGGGAAAGCTTATGGACACCACCGTAGATTCGTTTTGGAGGAGTCCTGTGTTAGCTCTATTCCATAGGGTCTCCATCATATTAATTTAATATTTGTACCCATTTTCCTTTGGGACTGGAGTGGCACTTAATGTAAATGAAGAGGTAGAGTCAAATTGCTTGATTGGTAGTCAGGAGTGTCATGCTCTTGTCAAAAACCATTTAATTTCTTCGGATACTGCAGTTTTCTCCACCCCTAAACCTAACTGCCATTGTATAAGTGGATTATTCATATGTATTGTACTAAACCCCATTTAAGTGAATAAATAGATTTCCATTTTGGTCTGATTGGAAAAGATGTCTTTAAAATAAATTCCATTCATTGCAATAAATGTACATTGTTCCAGGAGCTTCAAAATATCCTGATGATAAATCTGATGAATCAAATCATGTCTGGTTACAATTGCTCTGTGGAATTTAAGAAATAATAAATGACGTAGGCATTTAATAATCATCTTTTACTTTTTAACTATAAGTTAAGCTTGTCAGTGTTCAGCCGACAAAAGGATGTTGTGAGACTATTTTCTTGCAATTTGCAGATTGAAAACCATCAAATTTTGTCTGACAGGGTCAAAAATATATTGATTATGAGGATGATGGATTTTTTCAGATTGTTTGATAACTTGTTTTAATGTAAAACAATGATGAATTTCTTCTGTATTTGACAGGCCCTAACTGTAAGAACCGACATGTCAGAAGAGTGATCTGTCTGTGTTACCTGAATGGATTCTGTTTAGAAGGACCCAATTGTAAATTTATGCAGTAAGTTATTTGCAGTTCTTGTAATGTCACTTAGGCTACCTCTGCCCAGAACTGTAACATTGATTTATGATAGTGAAATTGCCACAAGAATGCAAAATTAAGTGCAACATGAATGGTTTCATCTCTTAATAATCTGAATAATGAAGGAAATGGTCCAACAGAGTACTGTACAAAATGTTTGCCTGGAAGTGCATGGTTAGATATAAAGGATATAAAGTATCATTTTTGGTGCTGAAACTTACGTATTTCTGGAGGGGATATAACTGTACCTTCCAAATAATGTTGAACGTCAAAATGGCTTTCACCAATCAATAGATGTCTTGAAATAGAGCAAAATGAGTAACTTAGTCATAGACAAAATTTAGGCCAGATACAGTGGGCTGAATACGTCTCAAAATTTTAAGCTTAAAGTATAATATATGAGCTAAAATTTCATGCAAAAAGCCCATTTTTAGCAGCAAATAAATGTCTTAAAATATTACTTCAGGTGCTGATCTATATTTCCCTTCCAAACAAGCCTGAAAACATCTTTCTAAAATCAGTACAACGCTCAGAATCTGGAAAAATGGGTAGATTAATCATGGACAAAATTTTAGGTCATTTAGGGTATGCATTTTAATACAGCTTATAATCTAAATTATATCAAAGGATACTGTGTTATTTGAGCCTTAGTGACCAGTTATGACCTGTGGTTCAGTGCTCAGTTAGGTTACACCTGCTACAAGGACAGTACAGTGGTGAACTGTAGTAAAATTTCAAGCCATGGTAAAGGTCAGATTTGTTGTTTTTGATGTCGATGACTTGGGTATGATGTCGTCTGAACATATTAACCAAAGTAAACGTTATAAAAGCACAGGAAGTGCTCACGAGGTATTGACCGCTTTATATTAGGAACAACACATTATTAAAACATGTTATAAACTGCCGTTATTTTCTCTTGCGTTTCAGTCCAAAGTTTGATCTTCCCACAAGTGATCCTGTGGCTCAGGCGAAGAAGGCTTCCATTGTGTGTCACTTCTGTGGGGAGACAGGTCACAAGGCAGCTAACTGTCCCAGCATGGGCCATAACTCTGTCCGACTTCAGGTTTGTACCAAACACTTGTCAAATTTTTATTATTTCCCTTGAATAAGCCATTTTTTGTGCACTTTTGGAGAGCATTTGTGAACAAGGTATTTTGAGAGATAGGGAAATATGGAAGTTCTGATTTTGTAAGTGATTTTGGTGTCACTTTGGTGTCAGATAAATCATTATATCACCTTCAGAGAAAGTAAAGCATATTTCAAAATGGATGTCACAATTTAGTTAACATACAGTAATTGTGCCAATTGTCAGATTTGAAGTTAAATTTTGTGTGCTAGTTCATTTTGTGGAACTTAGATAAAGTTCAAGAACATGCTGGATCTGTGTGTGTTTTGCATACTTAATGATTTCCTTGTTTCTGAAAACTTTGGTAAAATAGGATTCGCAGGTCATGTTAAAGTTATTCCTGAATGCCCACAACCCACTGTCCACCGGGGCATATAAAACAGTTTAAATTTGGAAATTCTGCTAAACTGTTTTAGGTTTGCAATACGCATGTAGTTTTAACTCCTCCCACCATGATGCTGGCTGCCATCGCATAAGTGAAATATTCTTGAATAAGGTGTAAAACTCCAATCAAATCAACAAATAAATAGTTATTTATTTATTTATTTATTTGATTGGTGTTTTACGCCATACTCAAGAATATTTCACTCATACGACGCCGGCCAGCATTATGGTGGGAGGAAACCAGGCAGAGCCTGGGGGAAACCCACGACCATCCGCAGGTTGCTGACGGACCTTCTCACTTCCGGCCGGAGAGGAGGCCAGCATGAGCTGGACTTGAATTCACAGCGACCGCATTGGTGAGAGGCTTTGGTCATTACGCTGCATTAGCGCGGTAACCAACTGAGCCACGGAGGCCCCCCAAATAAATAGTAGTTTAACTCCGAAAAACCTAAGCCGCATTTGATTTTGAGTCTAAATGAAGCTTATGTTTTCAGAGTTATGTAAGTGGTGTATTATGTTAAACTTAACAGTGGCACTTCAAGATATTATGTGTCCCCTGCTGTCTTATCGAAGTGTTTACCTTTGAGCCAATGTTCGCCTCCTGTATTCTTATCTCTTATTGTGTAATGTTTTTATTGTTGTGTTCTCTTACCCAGACCGTTCCAGTGGTGCACACACAGAATGAGCCCGCACCTCGTCCCCAGGGGCATTCAGAACCCAGAAGGCCACTGGACCAGGTTACTTGTTATAAGGTAATATTGCTCACTCATGGAAATTGCCTAGAAGAACGCTCCTTGTGGGATTTTATGTATTTCAGTTTCTCTGCCGCTCAGCCATTAGTTTGTTACATGTGCTCTGGCACCAGAGTAGCCCATTACAGCCCTTGGCTAGCCACCACAGGCTTTTACAAGTGAGGTGGTGTTTTTGAAATCAACTGTCAAACCATTGGTGTGGGTGTGGCTTGATGTACCTTGTGAGATGTGATGGATTCTCTCACTGGTCTACCAGGTTTCCTCCACCCATTATCCTGATATAAACATATGTATTAAATATCCTGCTTACCTCTTTTCCCTACCCTTTAATGTTTTACACACGTCTGAAAACCAATCTCGGCCACCCTCGTATTGTTATCTTACCGTTTTCCAACCATGAATTAAGGCAATGTGTCAGTCTGTTTGAGTTATTGTGTGGACAATTTTCAGCAAATCGAAAATAAAGATGGCTGCAGCAGCCATATTGTTTGATGCATATAGCTGAAAACCAGCTCAGGTGTCCTCTAATGGATGTTATACCATTGTCCAAGTTTGAAGGCCATTGGTGAGAATGTTTTGAAGTTGTTGTCCAGATAAAGTTAAATAACATACCTCCAGTTTCCGGCAATGGATTAAAAAAATAAAGTTTTGGAATAAACTATTGCATTAATGGAAACTGTTTATACTATACTGTTTCAAATCGTTGTTTTTTTTTTCCTGTCTTCTGTGGTGCATCTTAAGTCTCTTTATAATCATTTGTGTGTGCCTTGCTCACCAGTTTATACTGGTTTACTCTGTTTCAGTGTGGTGAGAAAGGTCATTACGCCAATAAGTGTCCTAAAGGTCATTTGGCATTCCTAAGCTCATCCCTGGCCCCTCAGCAAACCTAGGAAAGCTGCCAGACCGACAAATCTTTGAATGTGGTACTTGTCCTGACCACGGAATGGCCTTCTGACCACAGTATCCCATCTTGAATCGTTGATGCTTTCTGAAGCCATTCGCATCTGGATCATCTGTCTTAGATGGAGTGGGCGACCCATTGTGAATCATTGACTTAAGATGGGATTCGGTATCTGTGAATTTGTTCTCAGATTCATTGAGATGTAAATGTCAGGAAATTTTCTTGATTACTGCACCATGTACATAATGGGGTTGGTTTTCTGATGTGCAAAGTGGATGTCTACTGTTAAGTGTTTGCACCTGACAGACAGGAAGTGTTTCCATAAGTGAACACATGAAGGTGTGCAGTTGAAGGAATTTGAGTTCATGATTGGTGAAGCTGGTTTTCACCAGGCACAGCCCTGGCATCCTCCTGACCAAGATCATAGACATGGAAATTCTTGGATATAATGTGAAAAACACCAATTGATTCAATAAACATTCAGAAAATCTGGTTTATCAGTTAAACATTACTGAGTAGTTTGTAAAATCTCTATCAAATAAAGGAATTAAGAGTGAATGCAGTGAGAATAAAATACCAGAGAAGTGGAATATTCATGGGTGTCAATGAAATAAATATAACCTGATCATTGTCAATCAGTAAAACATTCTTGTTGGATCATTATTTGTTGCTGATAATAAGTTGTATTTTGAATATTTTCGTATCTGACTAGTTACCACTAGGTACGTCCTCAGTTAAGATGTACATACGTAAGGTATAATTAAATGCCGTCTGTAATGTTGCCTAACATTTGTAAATAAACGTCAAAGTTTCGTCTTTTCTTTTTCATGAATTATTTATTTGAATGTGTCCGGTGGAATGTCGGGTATTCCTGTCCGTATGCACATACTGCTTCTCACCATTTTGATACGAATATTTAAAACACTGACTTTACTGATTTCTGTAGCAAATAATACCATAACTTTACAGAGTTTCATGAAGGAGAAACCCATAATCACGCAAAAGGCCGAGTGGATTGTCCTTCTTTATCCACTTGTCACCGAGAGCTTGGGCTAATAATATAACAGTACAGTAGTCCTCGCCAAGGTCCACACAATATCATGGCTCAAAACACGTGGTGGACAGTGTTGGTGTATGGACTTCTTATGTTCCTTGAAGAACAGACATATTTCACCAATAGGATGCGCAAGTTTATAGGATTTCACAGGCTAGAAAGTTGCCACATGTGTATAGTTTTCGACCGGTACTGCGGTTTCCTTTATTCACCCCCAACAACTAACTCCATCGAGTGAACAATTTGGTTGTCCAGTCCACTTCATAGAAAAACAAATCTTACAACTCATAAAACAGCGCCGTCTATCGCCATTAATAACAACTGGCAGTTATGATTATTCATGGCCAGTTGTGTCGGTATTGACATCAATGGTATTTTTATTGAAGTAGGGTAAAGGGCACAGCTGTATTTCCTTTGTAGAGGGCCGGTGACCCCATTGTTGAGCATGGCGTTATTTATGTATAAGCCGAATCGGCATTGGAGCCGTCTCGTGAGATTAACGCTGTTTGGGCGAGACATGAGTAGGTGCTCTTGCAAACTAACGCAAAATAACGCTATAAACGATATAATTTCCTGTAGTCGTTATATCCAAGAATGTTGCTGTTGTAGCGACTACCGGAAATCGCGTCTTTCTACTTGACTGTACTTTACTATTAGCCACATACGGACCAAACCCTGCGCAGTGACGCGCAGATTTTAATCCAAATATAAGGCTGATCTCCGTCTTTTGAGCTAAAAAGTAGTCCACTATCAGTTAATTTTCCGTTTTAGTCAATACGCAAAAGACCGCATATCAGTTCAGAGAATGGTGTTCATTGATCCAACTTATAGGGTTACTTGTCATGCAGAACAGCGTTAGGAAATGCAGAAAACGCACACGTTGTCCACCACTATTTTGTCTTTCCTCTATAGCCTCACGCAGCTACAAGCGATGCACTTGTAATTGCATAATATATAACCATGGGTTTGTATGACAATGCCAAAGACGGTAACACTAGTATTCACCTCGCCCATGACATTTGCGCAGTTGTGCGAGTGCCCCGATGTCTGTGGCCATACAGTTATACATAACATCTGGGCCCTTAATTGTCAATGGCCCGAGTATTCACCCCGTAAACTTCTATTCAGTCGAAGGCTTTACGGAAGTACCTGCATTGCCTTCGTATGCACCAACGTTCGCTGTGCACGTTTACCTAAATGACACCCGTGGAGAGATGTATAACCAGCATGTATATGGTCAACAGTGTTTATCGAATGGCTTTTGTCCAACAAGTTAAATACGATGGGTTTAATAATTATCCCATTGTCCTGATAGTTATAGTTGTGCATGTCAGTCATTATACATCACCTTTTGTTTTGTCAGTTTACCAAAGGGAACCCCCTGATCGAGGGATTAATTACTTCTGCCGGAAACTGTATCCATTATAGAGTCACAGGATCGAATCCAGCGGCTTTCAGGCTTTTAAAAGAACAAATAAATCAGTGCAAATTGATGTCATATATTTGTACTGATTAAGAATTCTTTTATGAATAACGGCAAACAATATTATCTAATCGCACGGCTACTTCCGCCTACCAGGTTTAAGTACATACTTATATATATACGAATTTTCAAACATGAAATATTAAATTATACGAAATACATATCCATATATGGACGCCCTTGGTCATGAAAAATCAAAGTAACACGGATTTAATTGGTATACTCAATAATACTGATTCACGTAGCCTACATTAATGATATAAATATCGATGACATCTATGTTCATGCCAACGTACAGCCAAGCAGTGTCAGAATATACCAATATGTATAAATACATTTATATTTGTGGCATGTGTTCATGTCAATGTACAGTCATGTAGTGCCAAAATATACCAAAATATATAAATACATTTATATAAATGGAAAGTGGATATATCCTTAATTCACCTCTGAATTTACCAGCTGTTGTAACGTGGCGAAGCCGGCCGTACTCGGGAAGGGCTGCCAGCAACGTGCGGATGGCGGTAGGTTTTCACCCGGGCTCTGTCCGGTTTCTTCCCACAATATAATCCTGCCCCCCGCCGTATAAGTGAAGTATTTTTTAGTACGGCGTAAAACCCCAATCAAATAAATAAATAAATAAATGAATAAATACAGCGTGGTGAAAAAGATGTATTTGATCTTCTTTTCACTAACTTGGACCTATACTACTAAGGAAAACACAGGAAATATCAAATGTCGCAGACATGGCGGAAGTATTATAGCACATCTTTCCCATCCTCCCTCCAAAACACGAGGCAACGAAATCAGTTTTAGACAGCTACTATGTACAGGCTACCATTCGCCTGCCGAAGAAGTTACCGCCAACTACTACCCTCTACTACCAGCTCCGTGACGTTGTCAGGAATGCATACTACCAGCCGTCCTTTGCTCCCATGCCATGGCGAATCTTCATTTCCGCGATAAGGACAATAATTCAGTCATCAGCAGAATTTATCGCTTTCGCATCGCCCCTTTGGAGACAATATATATATAATAGCAAGCTATAAATCATCTTCAGTTCACAGGTCTTTTGTGACAGCATAACGACACTGACATGGCCAATACATGAAACATACAACGCTTCTAGGAGACACACCCATAACTTGCAAAACAAGCTGGAACTGGCAA
Organism: Acanthopleura granulata; assembly: GCA_016165875.1. Taxonomy (NCBI): domain Eukaryota; kingdom Metazoa; phylum Mollusca; class Polyplacophora; order Chitonida; family Chitonidae; genus Acanthopleura; species Acanthopleura granulata. The sequence goes on from JABBOT010000002.1 coordinate 11,173,294, forward strand.
ACAGTCACTGAACTCAGTAACAACGAGACTTCTGAAGTTAACAAAGTACACCGTCCAATTGTTCATCGCCGGCCAACGCTTACTGGACTGAATAATAAATACAAATATAGACATGACAGAGAACATATAGACCATACCATACAATGCTTGAACTGATCATTTTCTACAAAAAGATATCTAAATGGCAATCCTTCTTTGGAATGAACAATAGACTTGTGTTATGGACTTCACTGGTCGTTTGGACCCGCGTTGATTTAGATGGAAGGAATTCCCCATGCATTAGTCTACCGCAATCTTTTTTTCACGTACCGGGGTACCGGAGTACGTGACCAAGTTTGTCAACATGGTCAAGTTGTATGTCCCATGCAAAGGGCCACTAGATAAAGTTTTTGACTTTTGGAAACTCATCTGGCTAACCGATATCCTATGGGAGTGGAATTCGGCTGACTGGCCATTATTTTAGCCAGATTATTCATGTTACGTTTAACCTTGTATCTGTAAACCCAAGGTGAGCATCGTCCTGGTTCTATTGGTTTGGGCTTTGACAGATAACTCAGATCACCGGTAAATATTTCCCCTTCCCCTTTGGATTTCTGGAAAGTCATTTTATCTGGAACGTTTACGTTGAAAGATGGATCCGGTGTGTAACGTGCACTAAATCTTCCTCCCGTTCTCGGGGTCTCGCGAGTCTTTTTAGGCCGGAATCGGTCCCGTTTCATATAGACGTCACTAGCAGACGACGAGGTTCCAGTCAATGGTCGTGGTGACGTCACACCTAAGTGGGTTTCCAAAGCAAGTGAGTCGTCAGGACTGAGCTGCAAGGTAATAAAACATATCATTTTATACAACGATTGAAGAGAGTGATTTGGTTTGGTCTGTGCATGTAAAAAACAAAAAATGTCTTTTTGCTGTTCGCTATAGATTTTGATGAACTGCCCCCATGCAATTTTTTCTATAACTAAATTTCGATACCATCATTGAACTAAAACTGTCAATATGGGCATGAAAAATATGGTCTATATTTTCCCAGGAGTTGCTATATTTCTGCATACTGATTATTCAGTGACTATATTACCATGGTTAAATATTTGTAAATGACTGGCAAATCATTTCGAATTACCTAAACTACCGTACAAAATGATTCAGAGCACGACAAAAACCCTTCGTACATGATGGTTTATTTTTTCTTTCTACACTGCAGTTCGCCTCGATACATCTGATGATGGGAGAAGCCTCTTCTAAAAGCTTGTGAATTTAAGTCCTTAGGAACAAAGATTTTTTTTATTCTGCTATGTCATTACAGTAGCTCCAGTATTGTGATATGAAAGGCAACAGCACCGGAAGTAGTGCGAGCAGCGAAGACATTTGCTAGTTGGCAAATATAGTCTCACTTAGGCCTATTGCCTCTTGAATCCGGCCTCTTGTCAGTTTCTACACGTGTTTATAGTGTGGTAGTTCGGGTTTTAATTTAACTGTGCAGGTAAATGCTTAGCCTGTCAGAGCTCACATCTTAAAATACTATGGGGCCATACGATTAGCATATCCGACTACATGCATCATAATGGGGAAACAAGGTACAGTGCCGGCTCGGTTTCTCTGCGTGGGTCGCGCTATAATGGCCTGCATTTCGTCCAGCTCTCAATGAGTGGGGTGATCAACTGCACATTTCCCCCAAATCTGTGTGCATATTTGCCTGTTTCGGGTTATACATGGTCAACTGATCAATGATGTAATTAATTCCAGATCGATCTAGAGCCTTAGACTTATGCCGTTGTGGTAGGCATTTGGATAAGGCTTTCCACATGAGTTTGCATGGCGGTAGGATATTTCAAAAACTTGAACTTATATACTTGTATCCAAACTTTGTTTTATTTATAAAGGCACAAGTTATGAAAAAAGCACCGGGTATCTCCGAATCTCTCGCACTCATCGCGTTTAAAAGACGGGGGTACAAGCATTTGCATTGCAAAATCTTGTAGTAAGTCCAGAGTTTTAACGCGATGCGTTTTCTCGATACACATAGCTAGCATCTAACGACAATTCCGAGCCACAGCAACTAGAAAATCTTCGTCCTTTCCTGGGTTTTTCTAGCCTCTTTCTCGTTGTGGTAACAATACCGAGAAATAGCGGAAAATTTAGTTTTAGACAAAATGTGTATTGAGTTTTCATGAAATAAATTGAGTTTTTGATATATTGGGGACAAAACTATATTGGGTTTTCTGACTCGTTCGAAAGGAGTCTCTAAAAAAATAATGGCTATAAAATCTCCTGTCCTTTACCCTCCAGCCAGCAGTCCGATGGTTAACTCTCTGGTTTAGCAAGCAGAAGTGACTAGTTAGTTTTCTCCCCTCAAAAGACAATAACCAAGTCGTGGAGAGTGATACGGCCATTACATCGGACTTGGGTGGATAACATGGGGCCATGTAGTTTGAGGCCGCAAGGACTCTGGACTTATTACAACATTTTTCAATGCCAACTCCTGTAGCTCCATGCTCTAAACGTAACAAGTGCAAGAGCTTCGAAGCTGTCAGGGTTCACTTGCATGAAGCCCTCACAGGGTTACGAACACCTAACTACCATGGCAACTAGCATTGCAGGCACCACGTCGCCGTAACTAGTAACGCTAAGAGGGCTTCGTGCAAATGGCCCTGCAGCTAAACAATGGCTAGGCCGTACAAGACTGTCACCCAGCTGGCCTCCAACGCTGTTTAAAATGTCGGTATATATAGATTGTAGATGCACAAATACTATCGTATGTTACTAGTAGGTTTATGATATTGAGTATTGGAGCGGACATTTAATTAATGTTTATATTAAACCTAAATGTGTGTTTGTTGGTATAACTCACAACTGACCTGTTGAAAGTTTGTCTTGTGTACAAAATAGATCTTGAAATGATTTGTCATTTTGGAGATTTGACTCTTGCCTAGAACGCTGCTATTCAGATAGATAATGCTCGATGATGGATATATGCTCAGTGACTATGTCGTTGATTGATTAGCCTATACGTTGGCGAACCACATTCTGGCCATCTACTATAAAGACTACTGTGGTTGTGTACATAACAATCAACTCGGACATTCTTATATTAAATATCACTTAACGCCAGTCAATATAGCATTAGAAGTAACCCACAAGTGTCATTTTCAAAAAATCCATTCGTAATCAAAGACACCTATGCCGCCCATACCATGCAGGGAGTCACAGTTTAACCATGGTATCAAAATAAGGTTTGGGAATCGAGTTCCACATTTACGTATATCCAGAATACAATCATACGTGTGTGTATTCCAGTTCTTTGGTTTTATGATCAGCAAATAAACCAAGCAATAGCCTTTCGTATACTGTGAGTCACTACACTCTCAAGGCTGCGTACGTTAATTTCTTATTCTTAAAATGACACCTATACTTACATAAACACGAAACAGTTGTATTACATATACTTTTTATAATGTTAAATTTCGGCCGTGGTAGAAGACTGAAAGTATTTATTATGTCAGGATATTCTTTCTGAAGTTTTAGAAATTTAACATTATCCAAAATGCTCGGAAAATATCGTAATCTGACACTTTTCTATGACAGATTAACCCTTTTAAGGCTTGTGCTCTGCATGGTAACGTTTTAAAATGTTGGCACCACGATGTAGGCACTATCTCGTATATCAGCACTTAAAAATGCTAACAATTTAACATTGCAAGTTAAGAGAGACTCGTAATTCTATGAATGAAACTGAAATATACGAAAGAATATGAAATACTGTAATGCTGATATGATATAATGCTAATGTGATGTGAATATAAAATGCAACAGCGCAGCTAGTAAAAGCAGAGAAGGTACGACAGTGTGATACTTGGTAAATGAATCCTATTATGCTACAAATTTCCAAGTACAAAGGATTAAACAAAATTGAGCACTGAACTTTATGATTTATTTTGGTAACATCAATGTGATGGTTACTTATGGTCCGTGTAATCAACAACATTTACTGCCCATTATAAGTTCTGAGAGGCAACTGAAGACTTCCTTACACAATTTGAGTCATTGTAATCCATCACGTTTACTCTCCCTTATACACAATTTCGGTTATTGTAATCAACAACGTTTACTCTGCGTTATAAGTTCTGAAAGGCAACCGTAGACGGCGGTACACAATTTTAGCTATTGTAATCACACACGCTTATAATGTCTGTGAATAACTTCTGCAAGGCAACTGAAGACAGTATTACTGTCTAGAAAGAAAAAAAAACAACATCTGATTACCTGTTGATTGCGTGTGGATGACGTCCTTCTTGGCGTGCCCTTTGACGATATTATTTTCCGGGGTGGAAAGAAGCCATTGTTTTTCCTTGTGTCAAGGCTACCCAGACATACTCCGTCAAAACCGATAATGTTGGGCATACTGCAAGGTCGAGTTAAAGGCGTCCTATCCCGTGGGGTGGAGATATGCCCAGGGTCGGTAGCGATTCCACCCTTGTGTCGTAGCGACGAGACGGAATGCATGGGAAAGATTGGTGGTCGAAACATAACGGTACACTGGGCGTGATTATTTGCAGCAGGTGCTTGAGTGACGTCCCATGGAGAATGATAGTCCTTCTCTCTCCATTCGACTACATTGGTAGACTGATTCTCAGGTTACTACACGTATTTGTGTAATACATTGCCTGTCATAACTTCCTTTTGAATACCTATGCATACACACTCCTTATGAAGGATATTCCGACTGGAGACGAACGACGGCTGCGAACAGTTTGTCGTCACTACCGAAGACAACAAATTTTTCTGCAAACACAGCTAGGACAACGGTTAAAGGTATATACACATAACTGTCTTGCCTTGAAGGTTCCTGGCAAGTGACATCTCAACAAAAGAACTTCCCTTCAAAACGTATGACGGACTGAATAGGCCCCTTGAAATCTTTTACCCACATGGTGCTCTCTGGTGAATCGATCAGCCGTGCGGCTGACAAAGGTTACCCACTACTATCTTGCATGACTCTAACATATACAGGACTAAATGGTTGGGTATAACCTCAAATATACCTCAATGGCCCGGTTTTAACCCGCAAAATGCAGGGGAGAATGACATGATCGGGACATGCAATATATGTGTATAATGTACGTGTGTGTATATTTGAACACCCGAAGATAAATATGTCAGACCAACGCAGGCAATATCACGGTGAAGCAAATATGAGGCGATAAATTCAGTCACAAAGGTGAGCTAAAGCATATATACACTAAACATGTAGTCGTTGCAGATTAAAATCTTACTGCAATACAGGCGCTCATTGAGCCCACAATAATACATACACCTAATTCCTCTATCACTAAAATTGTGCAATGGTCTCGTTGACAAGGTATATGGATAACAGCACCGAGAGACGTTATTAGTGCGTCTGCATGTCTGATGCCAGGTTATTTGCAATAAAGGACATATGTGCAGCGATATGCATGCATATACAGATAAGCAGTCTGCTCTAAACAGTGCGACAAGCCAGACATTTTGATTGAACAATCCACGCCACATAAATCACCATAACTGCAGTCGAATAGACAGAGAGAAGACTTTGTAAAGCGAAAATCCAGTGTAAGCAAGACAATGATAAGGATGAATGAAGAATGATGGGCGTTTAAACGGACATTAGTATAACCAGTATCAATCCACATATAATACGCTGTAGAATGACCAACGCCCAACGCCCAACGCGTTTGGTGGGTGATTAAACTTCAGACAAACGTGTGTAATAAATAGACACATATATTTAAGTATTAAACATGAGTGTCTAAATCTTGTATTACATACACCTCTTCTACATGTATAACGCTATAATCTCCAAATGTTTTAATATCTGATGCATAAAAGTTTTTATAAATTAGACATCAAAATTCACAGTGTAGACATTCTGGGTCACGTGTGGAAAATTATATTTGACATTCAGCATAAACTACCCGAGAACTAAGAAAGCATATAAGGTAAGAAATTAGGGCGTATTCGTGTTCAGAGAAGCAGAAGCAGTTTGCAATCACGAGGAAAAGACAGACAATAAATTCCATCTGTTTTTATTTAGGTAATAACTTTTGACATTTACTGAAAATGCCACACGAAAACAAACGGAATCTTCTTAATGCTATATAGGTCTGTTATTCTTTTTTCCATGAGAGCTATGCCAATCTTATAATCTTATTTTCATTATCTTGCGTGGCGTTAGTGTCAGTATGGGGACAATAAAATGGGACTGAAAGCGACTTTGAAGTGAATCTAAGGAGAGTGAGTTCAATACCAATCATGTACAGGGGATTTGTCCGGCACTCATTGTCCCACTGTTCGTGTTTAGGGCATCATCGTGGGGCTCTGCACGTAGTCTAACGTTTATTGACGGGGGTGCTCCGTTTTCTTCCATCCATAAATCTGACCACGGCCCGGTTTCATGAGGCATACTTATTGCTAAGTGCACTTCCTATCTTTACAACATACGTTGTCACGGTAGTTAAGGAAATGCTTAGCTAAGTGCGCTTCATGAAACTGGGGCCACAACTATATACATAAGAGTAAAATATTCTTGTGCTTGACGCTGAACAACAATCACAGAAACATAGACAGACAGGGAAGAAAGAAACAAAGAAGAAATGGTGTGTACAGTTATAGGCTTGTACAGGTGCCAGTTATCCCGAAGGTGAAAAATTTTGTTTAAGCACTGTCGGTCTCTATATACCCAACCTATATACATAAACTAGCAACGAGTTGAATTATCGAGGGAAATTAATGTTTCTTGGCTAAACTGATTAATAGTGATAAAATATGTTCCTTTTGGAAAATTGATATGTAGGCCTATATATAGAAATATATCAGACTTACAGTTATGAACCTAACTGGAATACTCTGCAATGAAAATCACATTCCCACTGTGTTGCCGATGGTAAACACTCGAGTAACCTTTAGAGTAAGACCTTTCCAGCAACCTTTAGAAACATTCTTTCTGTAGTTAACTGGAGACGTCTTCATGTTGATTCATGTCAAAATAACTTTTATATCTTTGAAGAAAATTGGGTTATTTCAAACGTTGTTTTTCCCTACTCTCTCTGTTTGAGGACCCTTATTTAATATTGGTGACAATAAGCCGTACAGACGACGTTTTTGTGGTTGCTTGGGCAATCTACATATATAACGTTCATTAAAGACCGTTTGTCTGCAACCAGTATGGAGTTTGTATATCTGTACGTTACAAGTTTGTTGGAAAGCTCGCCGGTATTTTGTCCGTTCAGTGTCCGGTTTCCTTCATTCGCCAATAAAACTGAGAGCCCTCGTATATATGGGCCTAAGAAAAGTTCTTGCGTATGGCGTTAAACAACAACAAGATAATTAAAATTTTCAAAACAAAAATCAAATAAATGATAAAATTATTCTGTTATCTAAAAACAGTTACATGAACAAATTTTTATCAACAGGAAAAATAGTAACCTATATAATTTTTTATTGGAGATTACAGTGTTGAAAACTATAAGGCTTGTAAAATGTCAATGCTTTAGTCATATGCTATTATTCTGGGTAGGCTGTTATTCAAAATTCTTTAAAAGTGTAAGACAAAATAGAACGAGAAAATTGCAATCAACCTATGGACACTGGCAATGTATGTGGGCCTATATAAATCTATATATTGAAATGCTAAAATAGTGTGATAATTGTCGAAAGAAAAAAAACAAAGCAAAAACCTGTATGTGTGTAAATATAGCATTTAAAATTTATATTCACATCTGGTTCTGCATGAATTAGGCTAGATGAAAAACACATATAGTCCGATAACCTAGATTTGTAATATGCATGTTTGGGAATTATTGATTTTTGCGTCTAGCTTTGTTTCAAGGGGAGGCTACTCAAGCGTCCGAGAAATACTGCCAGGGGGCACTGCCATATCGAAGAAATGAGCAATCGATTTTCGGAAACCCTCGACTATGTTTACCTGTGTGTGTTTCCGATTTTACGCCAGCCGACACAAAAACTATGGCGGCTGAAGAACAACATCGCCGAAAGCGAACCTTCTTCTAAATTACCATCCCAAAACGGACCTTGTAACTTTCGTTGAGATATATGGCACTCGCCAAAACATAAAGGTAAGTTTGCAGTGTAGATGGTGTAAATTTCTTTTGTCATCATACTGTGTGACAGCATTGTCCAAATAAAATACTTCGTGTGTTTTGATCAGGGTAAGGTGCAACTACCGAACTAGTACTAGTGGTAGTGTAAGGTTACATTGTAACTCAGTAGCGGTAGCCTAGGCAAGCCAGACCAGATTCACTCGTACATCTAGACGTAGGACCGAGAGTAAATCGCTGTTCATCCCTCCTCCCCCACCCCACCCTATCCTGGAGAAATTTCAGAAGGGGTAGTTGAATTTAATTAAACGTTGAGGTCTGCGTTCAACAACGTTTACAAAATACATGATATTTTCCAGAGGTAGGTAAATATCAGAAATTATTGGAAATAGACCTAAACGTTTAAATTGAGCTACTAAAGGTAATGAAACATTTTGTACTTGTTTAGGATGGGTGAAAAGTAGTTTTTTTTATAGAAAAATAGCGTTCGTGGATGTTTTCAATTAACAGTCTGTTGAAAAAAAGAATGAAATCACACCATTTTGGACTGAAGCTCTCACATTTTTGTACGGTAACGTAAATGTTATGTTTGGAGACTAATGACATTGTGCTGCATTGATGTCATGACGGAGGTGATGATGTACGAATGAAGTTTTGCGAATTTGGGCCCTGTATTGGGACTCATTTTTATTTAATTTTTTGCCACAAATTGTCACAAAAGATGAGATTATCATAAAATCTAGCTAAATAATTACAGTGAAAACTGAAAAGTGTTCGGTCGCCTGTAGAAATTTTGCTAAACATTATCATGTGGGAAATGATTGATCAAATGTCATTGACATAATATAGAGACATTACTTGGAAGTGTTGTTTGGATTTATTGTCAGCCTGCAGTCCCCATATTCATGCAAGGTGTAGGCTTACAGGTATATGGTAAAGTTATATATTTATACATCCAACATAATTTGATCTGCAAGACATTACGCTTGCAAATGAAGGGGAACATGAATAATGCATTAGGATAATTCCTAAGTTTGTCTGTAGTTTTGTTATTATGTATATATATATATATATATTCATCAAATGCTAATGCTATATGAGATGAATTTATTCAGCTGAGAAGAAGATAAGCTAATAATGGCATGATGCCACTTTACTGTATTATCACTCGTAGATTGCTAATTTGTCGAAATTATGATACAGTATCATATGTATTATGAGAGATCAGAGATGAACAGTCAGACATATTGTACGTGCTTCAAGATATTAATAATTGCTACTGTTATAAAACCCTTCTGCGTCATTAATTGTAATGTCTTTGTCTTCGTAATATAGCTTTGGAAGTATCTTCCCTAAGGCGAGCCCAAACCGCACGTCCGTTCAGAGAAGAAGTGTTGACACAATGCCCTCGCTTGCAACACCAGTCTCTCTCTCAGAGGTGTTAGAAGTGCAAGGAAAGCCTCTGAGAGAAGATCAAGTGTGGGGTGTTTTGTGTCAAAGCGCAGAAGCTCTGCAGGACCTCTTTATTAGAGGTAGGACAGATTTCCAATTCTGGTGTGATTTTGTTCATGTTTTAATGTATAGGTGTAAATAACTGTTTAAATAATGATACAGGCATGATTCTAGTACCTGTAACTTATATTAAATGTCGTCCACACAAGGACACACAAGGTGATGGTTCAGTCCTGGCCTGGGATTGATCTCCTCCCCTGTCCCCCCTCCCCCTCCAGCTGTTTGTGGTGACTGTAATGAATGGATGGTGTTCAAATATCCATTGAAGACACCATGTCTTCCATCAGTAAAAATTAGTCTGGCCTGTCTGGGCCATCTTTAAAAAAACTGTTTATTGGGTGACTGTCAGGTAACCTGACTCTTATCAGAAAAAAATTCCAACTCTTGAAAAAGATTGGGGTTTTGAAAAAATCAACACGGATAGAAAAACATAAAAAAGACTGTTATCAAAGTACCAATAAAAACTTTTGAGTAGGGCCCTTTTTGATGGGTCAGTCGGGTTACACACAATGAACTTATTTGTAAAGGTGGCCTTGGTTTCCTCTGCCAATGAAAACAACAGCCTTCACAAAAAGTCAAAATTCTGTATGAGGGAAATAATATGGTTAGTTTTGGATCTGACCTGCTTGGTAGGAATTGGCATGCATGTGGATTAAGAACCAAGGTCAGTTGAAATATGTGGATAATAGCACATGCTGTTAAGTCCACATATCTGAGTACTATCTTCTGCGGTACTGAGATTTGTCGGGTAAATTTCTGTTCCTTCTTTCGCAGAACTTCTTTTACATGTTACATACGTGGCACTTGTGATTTTATTAAAAACAGAGCAGAAGGATAATACATGTTTTACAGTGTGCACTATGTTCTGTTCTTGCTTATGTAGGTGAAGCAATTAAGAATGACCAACCAGCCTTCATCATCACCCCCAAGACACTGCTGCTGTGTAAAAGTGGGCGTGTCCAGTTTGGGGGGAGGATGAAGCTGACCCAGGGTAGGGACTTTCAGGCCCCTGAAGCCTCAGACAGACACGTACTGTCAGACACAGGCATTGAAAAGGTGAGGATGGCTTTTTTTTGCATGTTTTTTGCAAGTATGATGTGCATGTAGCTTTACTGCTGTTCACACCATTAATCCATTAGTGTGTAAAGGTGCCTTTATTATGGGTTTTAAACCATGGTTTTGAAGTTGAAAATATTTCTTTATGGCCTTCAGTATTTCATTTCTAGTTTTTATGCAGCTAGTTTTAACGCACAAGTTGACGATGACTTTACTGACTTGATACGTTAGTGGCCCTGAGTATGCATCCTCCTGTTGATATGATACCTGTTGTACAGTATCGAGGACCATTATATGCTTTTGGAACATATGCACTTGCAACATGTACCAATGTGTTCCATTATAACAAATATGTTTAACATAGTGTTCTGTAAGTCTTGTTTCAAAAATTTGGGTTTTGAGAAGCTGTTATAAAAAGACCATGTACAATATAATTTCTTCCGAGGTGGTTTTCTTATTTTTACTGCTCTGAAACAGATAAAATGCTGTTGTAGAGTTTGTGAAATTTTGGAACGGAGAATGTTATCCGTTAATTAATGTTGTGGTCGTACATTTGCTCCAGGGGAGAAATTTCAGTCGGGCAGTTATGAAATATGATGCTTGAAGCTGTACACTGCCTGAGGCTATTTGTATATGTTTGCTGATAGTGGAAGGGAGTAGGATGATAAGCACTGAGTCAGCATCTGCCCTAGTTGTTTTACTCAGTCGATGTCAGTGCCTTCTGTTGTGCTGAGTAAGCTGTTAGTGATGTAACACGTGACAAGGGTTAGTTACATAGTGTAGAATTGACTTTCTTACTAGTACAGCATGAGTTTGCTTGTGGGTGTGTACACTATGGTGGATACTGAGGCAAATACATTTTCAAATAATATGCAAGACATTGGAAACACCTGTAGATACAAACATATTGATAGTAAATGCACGTACTAGCCTTATTTTCTGCATGATGTGGAAACTCTTTCAATTTATTATATTATTTATTATATATTATTTATATGATCAGTTTATATTAAATTATATATGTTTTCCACATGTTTTCCAGAACATAGAACAATTGTTATCAAGGAGATTTGACAATCTCTGATTTCATTTTCTCACTAAACACTTATAGATAAAAGAACTTGAAGCAAGGCTGTATGTGATTTCGATACAATACTTTCTTTAGGGTCATGATCGAAATACAAGAACATATTTGCCAGAAGTTTATATCTAGAGGGTATCTCTTCCCCCTTCCGCCATTACACCACATCCACCTAAAAATGAGTGTTGCTGAAGCTAGATATAACAGTTGATCTTCTGGTTATACCCTTGTCAGATGGCAAATACATGTGGTATAGATGAATGTGGTATAGATGAATTAGTGCCTGCAGTGGTGCTTGGAAGAGGGAGTGTGTGAGGAAATGTGAAGGGCAAACTGTCTGCCAGTCTGCCTTCTCCATGTTCTAATAGACACAGCTATTTCTGGCATCACCGGCAGTCTGACACCCACCCTGCGATGAGTGTACAGATATGCTGAGGCTGTCCTGATCATGTCAGGCTTTAGCCCTGCTGCTTCAGACTCACTCACTGGTAGGAAAAGGAGCATGTATAAAGTGATGAATTTCTTCTCGTAGACATATACATGTGCATATAGGCCATGCTGTTGAGATCTAGGACAAGCACTGTTTGTGCACATGCATCTGTGCTAAATATCCTCTGTACATGTATATAATGAATTCTCCAATGTTTGGTAATGAAATGCACATTGTACTGGCAAATTTTTGTCTTAATATGTGCATACTATGTAAATCTTGTAGCTCTGATATTTACACTTGCTGGTAGTGGAAAAATATTATAGACCACCAATACTGATACTGGGATAGCCTCTTTTAAAATTCAAGGTCTTTTTTTCAGCATACCTATTTTTGTTATTTTGAGTGTAATATTTTATTTTCAGCAGTTTGTGGAGGGTAGTGAAACTTTATCTTATTTTATTCTCCTGTAGATAAATTGTATTAAGTACACCCACATGTAAAGGGTACAAATTTATTGTAAATAAGTCCTTTCTCCAGACACTGCCCAGAGTCCTTGCACCATAATGCTGGCCACCGTTGTGTAAGTGAAATATTCTTCACACGGCATAAAATACCAATCAGATGGATAAGTAAGCTTGCAGCCTATAAGACTTAGTTATTAAAAGAATCTATCAACATAATCTTTCCTTGTTTTCCTGATTGGATAAATGGCAGGAAATTCGTCAGTGTGATTTGAGGCGAGTAACAGTGTAACAGCTGTGTTCTAATGTGTGTTTAAAATAGTTGAAAAGGGAAACAATCAGTCCTTGCCCACGGAAGTTGAGCTTATTCTGGCTTCCTCTCCAGCTGTATGTGGCAAGGCCTTCCATTAATCTGCGGATAGTTGTGGGTGTCTGCCTGGGTTCATCCTACTAGAGTCCAGGCCGCTGTCGTATAAATGAAATATTCTTAAGTTTGGCATAAAACTCCAATCAAGTAAATAAATGAATAATTGTAAATCAATGGAAATTTTAGAAAGTTACCTGTTGCCTTGATTGCTGGCTCAGATGGTTAAAGCACTGGTTCGCTATGACTACCAGTTACATGTGTAACATGTTAGAACCCAGCTTTGTGGTTTTGGCTGCAGCTTTAAGTCAGGAGGTTTGTCTGCTACTGGTTGGTTTGCTGCAGGTTGTCTGGTTTTCCCCAATTTCAGTCCTCTCTGCCATCATACGAGTGGACAGTTCTTGAGCTGGCGTTGTACAACAGTCAAATAAATAAAACAAGGTACTAACTTTGATCATTAGAGAGGTTTTATTGTCAACAGTGACTTAAGACTACTGGTCTCTTGTTTTCAGATGTATATGTATTCCTTGGGAAAGACTTTGCTGACTTCTGCTGGACTGGGTGACGAGAAACACACGGTGAGAGAGCAGTGCAAATCTCCTTGCTCATGACTGTTAGGATTAGTGTAGTATTTTACATGTATAATATTTTGGTCGCGTCCACATAATGTCTCCTTGTAGCAAACCACTCTCCGTGTGTACATATAATTATGTCACAAGGCACCATCTACATGTAGAAGCACTATCTCAAAGAAACTGTTAACAATAAATATGGCACAAAATATGTTAATTGTTTGGATGAAAAAAATGCCCAGAATCTAAAATGTCAGTCCAGTTTTAAATTCCCACAAAGCATAATATCCCTCCCATCGTATGTAACAGTCAGAGGTGAAGCATCGAAGATTTACTATCATCACTTCCAACACCATCATTAAAGACCTGGGGACAATGCTCTGACCAAACCTAGAAGTGAATCTTTTTCTTTCAACGGTATGGTCCATGTTGTTGACAATGGCTTCAGCTATCCTAAAGACATGTAGCCTTAGTTTTATTTGATATCTGTACTGGGGATCATCCAAATGAATATTGTGTATTTCCAGTCCCCTGGCCTGAACCCTAGCCTTGGACCCTTGCTGACAGCTATGAGCACAGACAATCCTTCTTTGAGGATGGGACTTGTCCACATTCTTGAGGTAAGACACAGTATGTGTTGAGGGGGATACGGACAAAAAGCCCACAGTCAGACTACCCTTTGATGAAAAGCCCACCCCTTACATAAAAAAACAAACCAAACATCCACAAAAAGTCTGCTGAAAAATTGTTTTAGAGAGATGTGTGATTAGTTCTAAACTTGTTTAATGTAGTAATGACAGAGGGAGGGGGATGATACTGGTTTTGGGTGGGGGTACGGGTGGGGGTGGTTGGCAGTTGGAGCGAGGCTCATTATTTAAGTTGAACAATTTCTGATCACCAGTGGGATTTTGTATCACTCTGCATGTATTATTTACATTTACGGGTTAAATTCTGAGTAGGATTATACAACAGAATGTAGACCTACTGATGGGTGTGGTATTTAAGATGAAGAGACAAAATTGCATTTCCAACAAATGAATGCCGTGTTGTGCTTGATGTTTCAGGCCTGCGCTCTGTACAGTGACAGCCACCCAGGTCACATGTCAAGCTCACATCATGTGACACAGCTGTATGACTACATACTGGGGGATCCAGATGAGGTATGTAACAGACTTTGGACCTTCGTGGCTGAGGCATTAGCGTGCTAGCACAGTATAATGACCCAGGAGCCTCACGTTGGCTTTCTCCTAAGCTGTACATGGAAGTGTCTGCCAGCAGCCTGTGGATGGATGTGGGTGTCCTCCAGGCTCTGCCCATGTTCCTCTCACCATAATGCTAACCGCCATAGTATAAGTGAAAGATTCTTTAATAAATAATGAAGTAAATAAATAAGTGTATTACTAGACGAACTATAAACCACAGACTTGGACAAAGTTACCTCTTTCCTGGTGTCCTGTATGACTTTGCCCTCTATCAGGGATTTGCAGCAGTGATCTGATAGCAACAGCTTCACAGCAATGATCTGATAGCAACAGCTTCACAGCAGTGATCTGATAGCAACGGCATCACAGCAATGATCTGATAGCAACGGCATCACAGCAATGATCTGATAGCAACAGCTTCACAGAAATGATCTGATAGCAACAGCATCACAGCAATGATCTGATAGCAGCAGCTTCACTGATATATTTACCAACATTCCAGGGATATATATACACTCCTGACAGATCTTAGCTGAATAATTTATCCACTATATTCTCTACCATTAGCCAGACTGTGCTGTCATTTGATGATGACATTATGGCATTGTTTAGCATCTCCCGGCATTAGCAGCAGTATGTAGGTTTACTTCTTGGACCAAGTCCTGTGATTTTATGTCATGCAAAAACCAGCGGGAAATGTACATGTAACTGTGTTGGAAAGGTTTTAACATGAATGCTGAATGAGTCACCGGAGTTAAGAAGATTTTTGCTCAGTTACAATTTAATAGCAGAACGCAAGTTGTGGTTCAGCAACTCTCCAAGATTTTGGTAACAAATAAATAAATTGGCAGTGTCAAGCTTGAACAATATCTGTTCTTTGGCGAAATCAAACTTTCTGTCCCAGTTTCTTTTCCCCACTGAGCAGGGGGTTTGTCTGTGGTGTGAATGGGCATTGCTATTCTGGAAAAGGTACATGTAATGTCTACAGAATTTACCACTGATCATAAAATGACAGGAGGCCCTTGTTTTCTCATTCATTCAGTGAGTTTCTCGCTCTCAAGCTTGCATTCAGCTCTCCTTGGTGGGGGCATCCGTGACTGAGGGTTTAGTGCGCCAATGCGGTTGCTGTGAGTTCAAGTCCAGCTCAAGCTGGCTTAATCTCCATCAGTACATTGGAAGGTCTGCCGGCACCTTGCGGACGGTTGTGGGTTTCCCCCTGGCTCTGCACTGTTTCCTCCCATCATAATGCTGGCCGCCATCATATAAGTGAAATATTTTTGAGTACAGTGTAAAACATAATCAGATAAAAAGATAAATAAGCTCTCCCTGGGTTAGCTGCTGTATTAAGTGAGAAGGTTTGTTAGATAACAGGCGAATGGCTGTGGTTTTTACTTTTTCTTACTAAGACCTGACTGTCATTGTATACCTCGTTGCTTGACTCCCATCAAGCAAACAAATAGTTCAAAGAATAACAAGGAGTTGTTGATCTGTCTTACCCGAGTGCATTTGACGTCTGTGTAATTAGTGTAAGTGTTATAGTAAAATAAAATTTTGTAGATGGAGAATATTCAGCCGAGTGGAGAGAAGAATGTGATCACAAACAGTCAATCACTCACCCGTCGACCCCGGCCCAGATACAGACACAGTCATCGTCAGACTGGACACAACATCAGCCACAGACCGGCCAGAAAACAGAACTCATGGTCTTCCTCATTGTCACCTCCACGCTCAAGATCCAGGTCAAGATCCAGGTCAAGGTCACACAGCAGAGGTTAGTGGTGTGGTTTATGACAATCAATTAAAGCGACTTTTGTATTTCAGCAGGTTTCAGCGAGTTTGACATTTAGTCCAAATGTCACAAGGTATTGCAGTGCATGGGAGCTGGATGCAAATTTTTATTCAGTGCCTCATGCTGTAACCCAGCAGCAATGTGCTAACAGCATTATCTGTTCTATTGAAACTTTACATTCAAACCGTATTCCCATCCACAGCAACTCTTAGCAAAAATGTTTGGGATACTGAAAGTACCAAGTAGTACTAGCCCTTATTTAAAATCTTGCTGGATTATAAGTTACAGAAAGCAGTTTTAAGGAGAAGAAAACGTAAAAATGATGTCAAAATCAGATGAAACATCATCATTATGGTCTTTAATATTTTGGGGGATTTTTTTTCAATAGCAAGGGGTATTTGAAAATATTGTTGTATGGTGGGTATTTGGAATCGGTTTTATCGTTGGATGGATGTGATGCTTGTCTGATAAATTTATTTGACTCTAAATTTGTTATGTCCAAACAGGTGCATTTAACCTAAATTATGATAATATTTATGAACATATTAAAAATATAAATATGATCTAAATCTAGGTTGAATACATTTCTTAGCTGAACAGAACATATTTTAATGCAAAAAAATAATGTTTATTAACCTGCGTTACATCCTCATTTATGACATTATTACACAAAGACTATAAATACCAAAAGGTGGTCCCAAATACCCACCATACAAATATTATTTTGAAGTGCCTTTTCTCCTGAAGGAAAAATCATAAAAAACATTGAAGACCACATTTAACAATAACTTTTTGCACTCTTTCAACTGAACTTTGTCATATTTATGTTATCCCACCTTTAAGCTTCAAGTTTTCAAAATGACTCCTCTGTTGTGTCGAGTGCAGCTCTGTGCAGAGTTAAATGCAAATGTAACTTACTGAATAACGGTAACTCTTACAGGACGTAAAATGTACCTTTTTTTGATGGCTGCTATAAAAAGGATTTGAAAATTTGATCATTCCTCCAGGCTCCACAAGTAGACATCACAGAAGAGGTCATCATCACCGAGGGTTGACAGAAAGACAGTCACCTAACGGTCGCAGAAGGCAGAGAAAGAACGGGTCATATTACGGAGATCGAGACAGTTCCAGCTCTTATGGATCTGGACACAACAGCCGGAACGTCAACCCATCTGACTATGGGGGCTCTAGAGGCCGTTTCCCACGTCACTTATCTGAGAAAAGCTATCAAAACGGCCATGAGGCAGCTCCCACACATGTAGGCAGTGAGATTAACGCGAAAGGTGAAAACTCAACCCTTCTACTTCCGTCTGCTATCGGCGAGGCAACATACCAGAAATATCTCAAATTGAAGGAACGACAGCAGAAACTGCGGGCACTGAGAGCTGATCTGGAAGATGAGGATACTGCTCTGGACCCTCCTCTAGTGAGCTACCCCAGACCCAGGGATAACTCCTCAGAGACTAGGTCAATGGCCTCAGCAGGCTCCTATGCCCAGGGTAAGAATGAAGTCAGGCTGGGTACATCATCCGAGATGGTCATGATAATTTAAGGAGTGATTATTTGTGCTATTAGTACCAAGGGCATTAAAGAATGTGCTAAAGAAATTAGTATGGTATGGAATTCAAATGATTTTTGTTTTTCCATGCTGATCACAATATGTTATTTTGTGACATAATTTGGCATTGTTTGTCATAACTTGAAATCTGAGATCTTAAATTCAGTTGTTCTTGGGTCAGCATTAAAAATTGAATGAAAAGTGCAGTCTGAAGTTGCTCTTTATCAAAAGTAAGTTGTCTGAAGTTAACTGAGGAAATCCAGTTGTGAAGTGGATGAAATTTTTTTTTAATTTAAATACTAACTAACTGATTTAGTTGTGTGGCATATGAAATACATGACATATTCGTTGTTTTCAATAAAAAGTGAATAAACAGTAGAGTATAAGTGTTTGTGTATTTAATGTGTTTTTTTTGTTTGGCTTCTCAGGTTCTTACTTCCCCGACATACACACCACATATGGCTCCGAGCTGGCACTGCAAATGGGGCAGGGTCGAGACAGGGACAGTGTCATCAGCAGTGAGGCCTCGGGCTCTAGCCATGACCAGGGGCCTATCAGGTATGGATGCATTCATTCAGCCATTGGCAATTCATGTATAACATGTGATCATTATTTGATTATGTCATGGATAGAGGAAACTAAAATAAACCATCAGCACTTGACAAGTTGTTGACAAACTTCCCCATGTGTGACGCACAGATTTTTTTCAAATGCAAAGCGAATTGAGGTGAGTGTCAAATTGATGAAAGGCAGGTAAGTAGGACCTCTTGAATGGCTTTACGTGTAAAATAACATTTTTTTTTGGTACATATATATATGTTCATTACTGATATGCCTTGAATCCTGTAGTCTGAGATATGCTCCTTTGTGTAACAGGGCATCTAAGGAGAGTTTGGGGCCTGTGTTCAGTGTCAGAGATGATAGTGTTCATGTGCCGCTACCTGACCAGCAATCAGTGAGACCATTACACACCCAGAGGCCAATCCCCGGCCAACATGACCATGGCCAACCTGTAACCACTGCAACAACTGAACAGGAAGCAAGGGTGGGTAACTCTGATTGCTAGTGCTGCATTGAGTTCCTGTTGTCAATTCATATTCTTAATGTGTACGTTGTGAAAACTATCAGTATTATTTAATTTTGAAGAAAGTCTGGCTGTTTCCTCTTTTATTATGAACTGTGTGTTGTGGTGTAATGTTTAGAGAGTTCTGTTTCATATATGAGAATTTCTGTCTATCATTTGGTAAATTCTACTTTTTAAATTACAAGTTTTTCCTTACCATTGTCTTTCCATTGCTAAGAAAACAAGTCTTCTAGATTTACCATCCCTTCAAGGTTCTCCAAGCCTTGGCAAAAGATAAAGCAGCATTTGGCACTCCAGGGGTTTTTGTAGCAAGTTTTCTTTTAGAAACTCAATTTGAACAAATCAGAAAACTCAATATTTTTTGTCCAAACATATCGAAAACTCAATATTTTTTGTCCAAACATATCGAAAACTCAGTTTATTTCATGAAAACTCAATACAAAATTTGTCTAAAACTCAATTTTTCTATGTTTCTCATAGTGGTTACCACGATGAGAAAGTTGCAAAAAAAACAACCCTGCACTCATATGAGATATTTGTCTCACATAAACTTTACCTGAGAGCACTTGTCCTCCACCAATATGGCATACAGATTCAGTTCATGGCGCTGGTGAAAAGATGTCTGTCATCTGTTCATGTGAAAAAGTTTGCCAGTTACTTGCCAAATGCCATTGATTTGCTCTAGGTATTCTAGTTTTGTGCACCCATAAAGCTTATGATTGTTGTATGTAAAATGAAGAAACACACTGAACACCATTCAAATAAATAAACAAAATGTATTTTGAAAATATATTTTTTTTTCCTCAGGAGTTTTATGGCCCAGAGTTTGTTGCCCGCAGTTCAGAGCCAATTGAGCAAATGACCTTCCCATTACTTGGCGATGTAAGTTAATAATCGCTTAGTAATACATATACCTAATCTAAAGTTCTGCAGTTTAACAAAAAAGGTCACCTATTCCAGTGAGCTGGATGTTAATATAAATACAAGGTAAAGCTATGTTAAGTTCTGTACTCAGATTTTGAATGGAATGATATATTTTAATTTTACATATCTGATAAAAAAAAACAAAAAAACACTGTAATAAAAGTGGTAAGCATTCTTTGAACATTTTGTACTAATTTAAGAAGAGTAGATGTAGTGTTGCTTGTGCTGTTATCGAAGTTATTATATAACAAAACATTTGTGTACCAGAGCTTGAAGAACCCCAGTCATGCCCGGCCAGTGACCATTGTACTGCTTATGGGTCAGAGGCTACGGGTGATGTGTGACCCCAGTACCACGGCACAGCTTCTCTTTGACTCGGTGCTCACTCACCTGGGTCTTGCTGAACACCAGTACTTTGGCCTCACCTACATCAATGGTAAGGCGCACCTTCACTTTGCCTCTTTCTCTTAATCCTGTTGCATGTCAGTGGATGGATGTATAATATGGATAGATGGGTGAGAACATGTTCAAACAACATCTGAATGCTGGATTCCAACACAAATGGACCCCTAGTTGTCAATCAAGAATGCAGATTTGAGCAATCATACTCAATATTGTTTGCTAGTGGGTCAACCGGATGTCCGACAAAATGGTTACAAATTTTCAATCTTTCTGTAACGTCATGATGTCACAATTACTTTCACCACAAATGGAATGAAAAGTAAGAGTCATGAGAAGGGGTGGTTGGACATCGCATGTGGTGGATCTGTCTGTTGGACAGATCAGTTATTTCCAGTTAGAGTGCTACCTTAGAACAGCATAGCAAGGGCTTTTTTGTAAGTTTAACGTAACTTTATTCAAATCTTATGGATAGTTTCTGGAATGGCTGTAAGGTATGGACTGACATGTATCGCAATTATTACAAGAAAATAAAAAGTATTTATGGGTGTCTGTGTACATCACAGATTTGCAAGAGTCATTCAGTGTCCTTCCCTCACATACAAAAGACTGTAGTTGAATCCAGAGCCTGGTCTTGGCAAACCTGTGCAGGGTGTGTACATGGACATGAGGTTTTTACAGGTTTGAAGCCTCATGAATGAAGTACTGTACAGTAATGATCAAATCATAATGACTTTCCTTTTTAACTTTCTGTTCTGCTCATCAAGATGGAGAACACTTCTTCATGGAGGGTGATACCAAGCTACACAAAGTCTCCCCTGATGGCTGGAAGGCAGAAGGGAAGGGACAGTCACCTAACATCATGTTCACAATCTACCTGAGGATCAAGTTCTACCCAGACAACATCAGTCGCTTCAAGTTAGTGTGTTATAAAGCCACCAATGCTTGGGTATTTTTAGGGGTGGCTGGGTGGGGTGGGGGGGTGGGGGAGTAAGGAGTGACTGTGAGAGAATGAATGGCCTGAGACCATAACCATCTCAGATGCCCGTCACTTGCCTAGCTGTCTAGTACGTCTAATATATAGTCCCAGAATATCACCTATGTGACATCGTGTTAGAATTCTAACTGAATGAGCTTTTGCTTTAAGTCAGGGATTTTTGTCAAGCGAGTTGCAGTGGTTTCCTCCTGGCTCTTGCCTGGTTTCCTCAACTCATAATCCTTACTGTCATCATATAGTTGAAATGACCTAAAATTTTGCCATAAAGAGTGCATTTTTGAAGTCAAGTAGATATTATATTACATTTGGTGCTGAAAGTTAGGATTTTTCATTATTGTGGTACTTTTTGAAAAAATCTCAAGCACCTTTCTAACATCAGTAGAACTGGCGGAAACAGACAAGACGTGGTGTTTAATAATGGGTGCAATTTAGATAATTTACCGCATATAGTACTTACCAACACCAATCCAATAAAGAGCAAATAAATTAACTTGTGGTGTCTTTGTCACAGGAGTGCTGCCACGAGACAACTCCTCTATCTACAGTTACGAAGAGATATCCTTGAGGAGAGACTTAAGTGTAACAATGACCAGGCCTCCCTGCTGGCAGGTCTCGCTCTACAGGCGGAGTATGGTAATTATGACAAACAGGTGCTTGGTACATCCTACTTCAACCCGGAGTACTACTTCTGTCCCCATATCGTTCGTCGTGTTGGCGTTGGGTATATCCGTGACAACATCCCTGAGGTTCATGCTGTGTTCAGAGGTTTGTCTGAGGTGCAGGCCAAGATGGAGTTTATCAAGGTAAAATGGACAGCTAATAGATGAAAGAAATGTTGACTAAGATTTCTTTTAGTGACAAATTGAGAACAAGAAAGGTTTTTGCATAATGCTTCATACTGATATTTCATATTACTCTCTTGTTGCACTTATTGTAATGACAGAGGACCTTGTTCGTCTCAGTGTGGTTCTTTTTCACCAAATATTATGCCATATAATGAGGAGAATATATGTTACATCAAAGGAGATTATGCAAGTAGTGTGTCTTTTTAGGGATTGTTTGTTACCTTTTTCTGTTGGATGTAACATTTATTTACTCAACGTTGTCTTTTATTTTAGACAGCACAGAATTTACCTGAGTATGGCATTCACTTCTACAAGTTGTTCAAGGTTTGTTTTGCCTGCTACATATATCTTTGTATACATTTGTGTCTACTTAAACTTATTTCTTAAACTTAAACAGTTAACAATGTTCTATTAAAAAAAAACAACACCCCCCCATAAAAAAAACCCTCACCTCCACTGATCTTCATGTATGACCACATTATGGGCCATGCAAGAACTTACTGCTATCAAAGCTCTGATAACTTCGCAAGACAAACTGTGAAGTATTTGCTTTTTGGGGGTGGGTTTCAGGACAAAACTGACACCAGCAGCCTGATGAACATCGGAATAAGCTGTAAATTGCTGACTGTGGCGGAGATCAGGGGAGAGCACCGTGAGATTGTTCAGCAGTACTTGTGGAGTAAGACTCACAAAGTCTCCTTCAATAGAAGGCGCTTCAGTGCTCAGCCCAAAGCTGACCCAGGACAACCCAAACCGCCCAAGCTGAACTTCTACACCACCAGCTACAGGAAGTGAGTCACTATCTAATAGACATAGAATATAAGTAACATAAGTAATATCCGTGCTACAAAAAAACATTTTACTTCGATCACCTCATGTGCCTGTTCATAAAGTAATGTACATGTATGTAAACAGGCTGCTTTGGAAAAGATGTCTGCATTGTACTGTAGTTGACATAAAATTTTATCCCAGATTTGTTTGATTTTAAGAGTTTTGTTTACTTGAGAAATGTCTTTTGAGGTTTGTTTGAAAGGTATGATGAAAGTAACATTTCATGACCTTTATTTATTATTTCTGAAAAGAAACTTTTTTGATAAATTTTAAGTTGGATAAAATGAAGAGTAGTAATTTTTTTTCTCCAGAAATGCAGTTCAGCCTCCTGGGTCAAACAACATTTGATGATTTTGATGATGAATACATGATTTTTTTGCTGAATAATTCCAGGTATTTCACTCTGTGACATGACAAAGAGCTATGTGACATGTTATGATATCACATATTTGTCAATGGCCTATACCCTTCTGTAATTTATATGTGATGTAAGTTGGTTGACCTCTGTTCACCAGAGGGCGCTACTTGCTGCAGTTTGTGACGGCCCAGCACAGGTTCCAGATGATGTTGGCTAGACAGGCAGCTGGCACACAGGGGGCTTACGGTTGGTACTGCATTCTCCACATTATTCACACTCTCCTCACTCCACATGTTGAATTCGACTGGTTTACGTGAGTAATAAAGTTCAGGTTTTATAAGTTGATCTTGTTTATAAAATACAAAGTTACATTGCAAACTGGCAGTGTGTGATATTTTTGAAAAAATTTTTTTTTAGTATGGACAGTATGGATATTGCACAGTGAAGGTTGAATACCATAATATTATTCCAGTGAGAGGTAGAATTGCTAAATCAGGAGACTCAAAACATCAAGTGGGTTTAGTATCATATCCATTTTTCACGAGCTTGTTGTGGGTGTCGTTACTCTTAGATATCACTTTTGTTATTACTTTTATACTTGAACAGTATCCTCATTTTGTGTATTTAAAGAAGTTTAATGTATTGTTTTTAGCTGCAGGCCTTGAAAGACCCGTCAACTGGGTGACATCATATACAATACGTCTAGTGTGACGCCGTGTCCCCTTCTGTGACAAAGGAATATGGCAATTGACTAAACTTGTATTATCACGTCATTCCATTCAGATTGGAACGTCAGAAAAACAAAGTGTTTCATTTTGGATGCCAGAGTGTATGGGGGCCTAATATCAAAATGTAATAACAAAAGAGATATCTGACTAGTGAAATATTACTTTTATCAGTAAAAGAAATCCTGGGATTTCACAGATGTGTAAGTAATACATTAGTATACATAATACGATCTGTGGAAGGAGGATCCTGGTGAAGGGCCGTGGTTTCTCCACAGGCACAGAAGGGCAGTGGGTTCCCTACAGGAACACAAGGGCCGTGGTTTCTCCACAGGCACAGAAGGGCAGTGGGTTCCCTACAGGCACAGAAGGGCAGTGGTTTCTCCACAGGCACAGAAGGGCAGTGGTTTCTCCACAGGCACAGAAGGGCAGTGGTTTCTCCACAGGCACAGAAGTGCACTGGTTTCTCCACAGGCACAGAAGGGCAGTGGTTTCTCCACAGGTACAGAAGTGCACTGGTTTCCCTACAGGCACAGAAGGGCAGTGGTTTCTCCACAGTCACAGTTTCCTTACACTATAAACCTACTGCATAGTCAGTGTTGAGTACGCATTAAACCACCAGTCAGGTAACAAATGAATATTTGCCGTATGTTTGCCTGTCCTGTTATTCTATGAATTATATGTATGTGTGTGTGGGTAAACACCTGTCCCTCCTTAAATACAACACTGATGTTGGGAAACGCAGCTGTTTTTCTTGTATAGGTACATGTACCTTGTGCCATGAATAGCCTGTGACATGAGATTATCATAGGGAGAGACACTTTGACAGAGTGAGTCAGATATGTATAACAGGGATAGACACTTTGACAGAGTGAGGCAGATATGTATAACAGGGATAGACACTTTGACAGAGTGAGGCAGATATGTATAATAGGGATAGACAATTTGACAGAGTGAGGCAGATATGTATAATAGGGATAGACAGTTTGACAGAGTGAGGCAGATATGTATAATAGGGATAGACACTTTTACAGAGTGAGGCAGATTTGTATAACAGGGATAGAAACTTTGACAGAGTGAGGCAGATATGT
Organism: Acanthopleura granulata; assembly: GCA_016165875.1. NCBI lineage: Eukaryota > Metazoa > Mollusca > Polyplacophora > Chitonida > Chitonidae > Acanthopleura > Acanthopleura granulata. The sequence continues at coordinate 11,198,666 of JABBOT010000002.1, forward strand.
ATAATAGGGATAGACAGTTTGACAGAGTGAGGCAGATATGTATAATAGGGATAGACACTTTGACAGTGTGAGGCAGATATGTATAATAGAGATTGACACTTTGACAGAGTGAGGCAGATATGTATAATACCTGGAATTTTGCAGTGAATGAAAACACGGTTAACCCTCATTGTGCAGACAGGATTTAAAAGCTGGAAGGTTTTCTTCACTGTAACATTTGATAAGGATGCTTGGAACAACTTGGTGGAAAATTTGAGGGATATTACATGTTATGTGCAGTAGGGAAGGCGAGTTGTGGTACCTATAGCTTGATTGGGAGGTTTGTTCCAGTGGCAGTGAAAAAATATTCGCTGGTAGTCCTCAAACCCCAAGCTTCTGATGCAAGTGGCATTGTATATCTTGTTTGCAAAATATAACAGGTGAGTAATTAAATGCTGTATGATTCTCACAGTTTGGAGAAGCAGTGATGGGCACATTATTTTTTGTGCATTTTCAGCTGTAGATGGGGATTTCCTGCAGGATGTGGACATGGGTAACTATGGAGATGTGGAAGGGGACATGGGGACCTATGGGGATGCCCTGGAGGAAGAGAACTATGGGGAGATGCCAGTGGACACCATGGATAACATCAAGGTAACCTAAACATGGAGGAGATGTAGAGAAAAAAGAACAAAGTATTGAGATCTAGCAGAAAATGCTGGGATAAGTCTAGATGTAGTGTCCAAAATTTGCTTTTATATCATACACATGTATGTTTAATAGTGTTTTCTGATAATATTTTTTTGTCACCTGTTTTTTTAGTAAAACATTAAATAGTAATTTTCCCATTAACATTTAAATGATTGACTCATTCATTTGAGTGGCCTGGTGGTTGGAGTGTCCGCTTCGAGGTCTGGATATCTGGAATCAACCTTCATTCGATTCATACCAAAGACTTTAAAAGTGGTACTTGTTACTGCCTGGCTTGGCGCTCGGCACTGAGACGTTAGAGCAAGGCAACAGGACTGGTCGCCCTGGTGTCAGTATAATATGACTGGGTGGTGTGTCATATCTGGTGTCTTCAGCATGATATTCCAGTGGCGGCCGCACTTTGGCAGCATGGACTCGCCCTGCCACAGGGAGACACAGCATATACATACCAATCACTCCTCCTCATCATATGACTGAAAAATTGTTGAGTACAACGTAAAACGCAAGCATACATACCTACCTTCATTCACTTGAACAGTTCGGTCATGTATTGATGTTTAGGAGTTAGAATAGATGTATCAAGGACAAAAATATGTATTTATTACATTCCTTTTTAATATTATGATGAGATCCCACTCAGAGAAGAGTACTAGCCTTTTGAAGAACTCCATGGCTGAGGGGTTAGTGCTTGCGCAGCGTATTGAGCCAGGAGCCTCTCACAAATGTGGTTGCTGTGAATTCAAGTCCAGCTCTTGCTGGCTTTCTTTCTGGCCGTACTTGAGGTCAGCCAGCAACCTGCGGATGGTCGTAGGTTTCCTCCGGTTTCTTTTCACGATAATGCTAGCCACCGCTGTATAAGTGAAATATTCTTGAGTACAGTGGAAAACACCAATCAAATAAACAGATGCTAGTGTTTCACTCTATTCTCTTGCAGAAAATTACCAGGACAGAAATTACAAGTATTTTAAAAATATGTCATTGTCGACTTAATTAATATTCATGCTCTCCGCATTTTCACTTTGTCTGGAGTCTTAGACCACCAATCCTGCTGGATAACAGTTACATGTATGTGATTAGTCAAGTTTGTTCTGTTCAGGATGATAACCCAGAGTTTGCCGAGGTCAATCTGAGGTCACAGGGTCTCTCTGATCCCCCAGTGGAATACCGCAAGTAAGTCTGGGCTTTATTTATGATATTACATGCAGATTTTGACCAGCATTTATTTATTTATATATTTATTTCGAGGAATTCAGTTTTTTTTGTCATTTTTGTGACTTGATTGTTTTGTGCATGGAATTGTTTGGCGTAAGAATGTAAGCATGGTTTCATCATGGTTTACTTTTGTATTTGCAGTAGACAGTTAACATCGACATATAACTTCATGCTTTATCCCTTGCTTCCTGCCTGCAGACTGAAATGTAACTAAAAAAAAATTCCCAGAAGATACTACACTTTAAATGTCTTCAACTTCTGGCGTGCAACCTTGAGATAGTCTTTTGTAATCATTGCATGCATTAAGTGTACTTACTAGACTTAGCATATGAAGTTTTTATATTTAAATTTTTATTCAACTAATCAGTCAGATCGGTAAGTCATTGGTTGTGTTAATACCTAGTGGTGTTTTTAAATTTTTGACTGTGGATAAAACTGCGTGTAGAAAAATGGTCTTCAGTGTACATATATCATTGCTAAGTGATCTGTCGTATATATTCTGAAATGTGACACTTCAGGTGTATGAGCAGTGTAGTGTAAGTTGAAAACGTAAGTTTCTTTAATTGCAGAAGTAAGGATTTGTTATTGGCTGGAGGATTCAACGAATAAACAAAAACCTGTTTGTTATCTGCTTTTGTTGCCCTGGTGAGAATGGTTTGCCCTGGATAGTGTGTGTCATACATTATGTGCATGTTTTCTGCAGCCCGCCTGTCTATATATTCAGAAGGAGTGAACCCTCTAGACAAAGCAGCTTAAGAAAACGCATTTTGAAAGAAAAAAATTTGCAGAATTCTATGCCTGCTGGAGTAGCTGAGGTATCCACACCCACTAACAGAAGTTCAAACAACCACAAGGCTGTGGTTTTAGGTCAGTACTGTCAGACAGTGCCAAGCACTTTTAAGGCACTACTTTATCAACTGCTTTTACTCTGTCACATCTTAATATGATTTATCAAAGTAACAGCTTAGTTTTTTTTTATCTTTTTTTAATCATGGTCATAGGAAACATTTGACCTACGTGTAGAAAAGCAAGCAGCCTCAGGGGTTCATAGACGTTGACCTGAACTATTGTTAAACAGTAGTTGAGAGATTGAAGACCGTGTTGAAAAAACTGAAACGTGTGCTATAATCCAAGAAAAAGTGAAAATATTTTAGTAAAACTCAATTCTGGTAGTCGTACACATGATTATAAACTTGAGTATTCTTTTCTAAAAGTATCAGAACTTTCCACACTTTTCTGTTTCTTAAATTTATCTGGGAGGGACTGTTCTCCGTTCAGCGACACATGTTTGAAAGGTATGATACTGGAAGTCCCACGCTAAGTGCCTTGTACATTGAATTAATATGGGATAGCAAGGTACAAGACTGTCTGGTGAGGGGCTTCCAGCTTGATGATAGGCACCTGCTTCTATATGCTGTATTGGAAGGCCTTACTTCGTTCGTCAGGCCACCATTAGTAAAAGTAACCTCAACTAAGGCGGAAACCTTTTATCAAAAAACCTTTTACATATGGCCATTGAAGGATAAGTTCATCATTTTGAGCAATGATAACAGCAGTTATAGACCTGAACTGCAATGCAAAATATGTGCGATGCATTGGTCTACCATGTACGAGTTGAAGGCAGTCAAAATTTGAAGAGTGTTGCACTTAATGCGATGCAGTTAACTCAGTGAGTGATGTAATACATAAATACACATTCTAATTTAATGATTAATATTTTCATTAAAAGTAAGTCAGTTAAAATCAATCAATCAAACAATATTATTAAAAACAGTAAATATAAATAGGACAGTTCTCTGTATGATTTTTTTTCCCTTCAAACGGGATACTTTTAAAATGAAGAAAACATATAATTTGAAAAACTTTAGGGCCATCGGCACTCACAGGGATTGTGGATATATGTAACAGAAAGTAAAACTTCATGTAGCATATTTCTCTGTAATCAGATGGTTAAGTTAATGTATGAGTTTGCGGTTCCCATATACCTTTCTAGAGTGTGACGATTCCAAGATTTCAGAGGGGTCTGTGCATGGCACGCATAACAAACAGAAGACAATGATAACTACGGAAGTTTCAGGTGATCTAAGTAGGGGACTGATTGATCCCCATGAACCTCTACAGGTGATCAAAATTTCGATCTCTTAGCTGAAAATCCATGGGAACTGTAAGTTGATCCCCTGGTACATCCTTATATCATGGCCAGCAGTTAATTTGTGAGAGTTTTTGATTTATTTATTTATTTATTTGATTGGTGTTTTACGCCGTACTCAAGAATATTTCACTTACACTAGGACAGCCAGCATTATGATGGGAGGAAACCGGGCAGTGTCCGGGGGGAAACCCACGACCATCCGCAGGTTGCTGGCAGACCTTCCCACATACGGCCGGTGAGGAAGCCAGCATGAGCTGGTCTTGAACACACAGCGATCACATTGGTGGGAGGCTTCGGGTCATTGTGCTGCGATGGCGCGCTAACCGACTCTTCTGTATATGGCAGATATATAAAAACTCAGCATGACTATATTACAGGGCAGTTAGATCTGAAAAATACCCAAAATGACCTTGACAAAACTCAAAATATCTGTTTGGATAATTAACATTTTGATGTCTATGAACCACTGAGCCTCTTTGTGTTTGGCTGGCAGCTTGCTACATATACTTTATATTCATGTAGATCGCCCTTTTATATATTAAGGAATGTTGTATTTATTACGTAAGTCATGATATGCATCACACCCAAATCTGTATATATGCCTGCTTGCTACTGCCTAGCTTATATATCACTGACAGTGTTGAGTTGTTCAGCATTTATACCCAAATCTCTGTTTAAGTATACATTTATTCTATTAATCTTTAACAGTCTGCTGGTACTCAAGAATTTTCACCGAGATGACAGTGATGATTTTTATGGGTGGACTAAACCACAGGCCCTGTGCGAAGTAACTGATAGACTTTTACACATGTGACATAGATTTTCAGTCATAGATCAAGATCAAGGCTTATGTGTTATTGGTGGATGGCTTCTGATCTCTAAACAGGGGGCCTCTCTGGTTAGCGTGCTAGCCTGCCATAATGACCCAGATGCCTCTCACCAATCCCATTGCTCTGAGTTGATATCCAGCTCATGCTGGCTTCCTTTCCTGCCGTAAGTGGGAAGGTCTGCTAGCTACCTGTGAATGGCCGTGGGTTTCCCCCGAACTTTGCCCGGGTTCCTCTCATCATAATGCAGACTGCCGTTATAAGTGAAATATTCTTGACTACGGCGTAAAATGTCAGTCAAACAAATCAAACACTTAAACAGCTTTAAGTGATGTTGACAGCTTATTGGCACCTTTAGCTGGAGATTAGTGGAGGCAGGGATACATTTCTATTCTCATTAACCTGTTAGCTAGTTTGACATATGGTTTATTCTCTGATATCCTCTTTCTTTTTCAGGTGCAAGTATCCGATCTACGGATCAAACGCTGCACCCAACTTTTAATGGAACTCTTAGTGGTATGTATATGTACAATCTCTCTCTTACAGTACAGGTATATGGTTTTATATATATCTGGGTTTGTATAGCACAATTCTAGGACTAGCCTTTAACCTGGCAGAAGGGGAGATCGCACAGAAGTGCTCGCAGTGCCCCATGGAACTTATGTTCTGAGTGTTTCTACATGTATTCTTGGTTAAGCTCACCTATTGCTTGACCGTTAGCCTACTGAAATAAAACGAAATCCAAAAATAAACAGCCCCAAACTGACAGGACTATTTTGGTTCCACCATGTTTGACCTCGTTTTAACATGGCTACCTCAATGTTCAACACATTTGGGAATGAACCACGATGGTATTTCTGTCTATCATAATTTTCCATAGAACTGCGATGGTGACGGGTCACATGGCAGTTTGGCATAAAACAACAGCTGGAAATTATTTCAATGGGGATAGAATTCAGTGTTTACCGGAATTACAGGCAGCCATGTAATTCAAGTGAAATCCAAATGTAAACACCCTTGAACTGACGAGATGATTTTGGTTCCACCCTGTTTTAGATCTGTTAAAGCTAGCTTTAAAAATTAAGTTTAACCAGACTATTTGGTTTTCCACTGTGAAGAAAATTTTGTGAAAGCTTGTATATTTGCAGAACTTTTTCGTAGTTATTTCCACTCATGAGGCTTCAAACTAAATTCTAGGTGACAGTGTGTTAGTTTTTAGAGTAACTGAAGGGTGAGATTAGAATGTGTGTCGTACATGAATGTGTTACATTGAAGAACTTGGTTATTATTCTTCACAGAAACGTTAGAACAGCGCTTCAGCGACCTTCTCTCCCCGGAGTCAGAAGACAGGCATGTTTTTGAGGTGACACTGAGGAGAGAGAGTCCACACGGTGTCGGCATCACCATTGTGGGTGGGGAGAGCACTGGCAGGCTCGACCTGGGTATCTTTATTAAGTCAGTAACCCCAGGGGGGCCTGCTGACCGTGACGGTCGCATTCGACCTGGGGACAGACTCATTGCTATCAATGACCAGAGTTTAGAGGGTATGCAGCATCATGTCGCAGTACAACTCATCAGGAATGCCACAGAGCAGGTTAAGTTGCTGATTTCACAAGTCAGGCCACCTGACTTCATACCTGGCGACCGAACCTCTTCACAGTCTAAATCTCTATTGCTTAGCAATGGTATTCAGAATGGAGAGCACCAAGATTTGTCTTCAGGAAATGACACACATCCCTTTCTCCCCTCCAACACTGAAGATGCCAAGGAGCTGGATCTATCCGATGCCCAACATGGTCAATCGGAGGCTACACTGAAGTCATTTCGTTCACCTCAGTCACCTTCCACTGAGATAATAGATAATGCTCCAAAATCTATGACTCCTCCACAGAAAAATGTAGGAAACATTGGCCACACCTCTTCGGAAGATTATTACGCAGATAACAGCAGCGACTTCTTCCGGCCTGACGAGTCGTACAACATGGAAAATTCCTTCAGACATACATATGTGAGATCTCCTCATGAGGGCGCCCATCACATGCAACTTGACCTTGGTGACCTTGAAGCTTCTCGAATTTCCCACCCGAGTTTCATCTCACAGAATTCCCTGGATGCCGAATTACAGCTGCTTGGAATAGGTACCCGTCATCATGACACATGTACTACTCATCTTGTGTGACAAATTAAGTGAAACCAGATCTTTGTGTGAGCCTGACCTCTTTGTGGTTACCTCACAGTTGCCTCCCCTAGTTAGAGAATGTATTAGCAGTACAGTTTTATACCATCAGTATCAATGCTAGTATGGTGTTCGTCTAACTAGGGGAGACAGCTATGTAGCTCTCTAGTAATTTTCTTCAATGAGCTAATGCAGCCAGTATTATAATACCCAGATCTGATGAAAATAATAGGTAAACTTGAAGGTTAAGCCAGTTTTTCCGTCATAGGGTAAGTTACGTACAAATTGCTTTGTATGTGAATATGAATATGTGAATAAGAGGGCCTGATGTAAGATAATGGTTTTGCCATGGGCATTGTCTAGTTCAGTAGGTTTGAATGAGGAGTTTCTCATTTCTGGCTGGTGACTGTGAATATAATATTGTTATATAAATAAATAAATACATTTGGCCTTTCAAGAATTATTCAGCACAAAAAAAAACCCAACCATCTGGTATATATTTAATGATTTATATTCATGGTTTTGGAAGCCTGATGTATAGATTTGAATATTAGTCGCTGTAAGCCAGCCCTATATAAAAACTCCACTTCTATCTGTCAGCTGTTTAATCATACCATTGCAGACCCCAATGGTGAAGAGCTGGTAGAATCCTCAACAGACTCTGACTTTGATGAGGCTCTTGATGCGGCTATCATCCTAAGGGACAGCCCCGGGAGGCCCAGGATTTGTGCAGAAGATCTGGCCTTGCCATCATTCATTAACAGGTATCTCATCAAACTTCAAAAATGTGCAAGTTTTAAATTACGAGTGAACTGAGTAACATCCAGGTAACAAATGATGCTTAGCGGTATGACACAGTAGGGCTAATGGGGCATGTATTAACACAACAGTATTCATGCTGAGATAAAATTGCCTCATACTGTACCATTAGTTTGCGTTATTGGATACTCAAACCCTGGAGAGAGCAAGGAGGTGAAGGTGATTCACACTTGACTCCTTGTTTCCCGTCATTTTACCCCCGAAAGTTTGTCAGAAATTGTCACAGAAGATGAGATTGTCATTAACTCTTTCACTGCGAAATATTTAACTCTGATATTCTTTGGCTGTAAGGGATATTTAGAATACAAGTTTACCAATCAGCACTGATTTTAAGTAGTAACAGCCAATTAGTAGGCACTGAACCGTGGTAACTAAATGAACAGATGAGAGCGGCTTGGCGGCTGTGCATAGAACTAGCGAAAGAGTTAAATCTAGCTGAATAATGAATTTGCCAGATATCATGATGACAAAACAAGGGATCAAATGTCATAGTCCAAATGTAAATCCAGTTAGTTTTCTATATTCTGTGTATCACCCCATATTAAAAGTGGCAAGTTGACTGCCATACTGTGAAGCACAGTGGATGTCATTCTGTTGTCATATCTCTCTATATATATCTATTGTTGTAAAACTCCATTTTGAATTTTATTATCATTAACATATTTTTATACTCCAAATGTGGCCATCTGGGGTACCATAGAAGTATTCTTGTTATTCTTTTGGCATTGAATTGATGTCTGATTCATTTACTGTTAAATTTTGACCACTGTTACTTGCGTTGATTATTTTCGTTAATCTGCTAAAAAGCGTTGGCAGTATGCTAAACACTGCTAAAAAGCGTTGGCAGTATGCTAAACACTGCTAAAAAGCGTTGGCAATATGCTAAACACTGCTAAAAAGCGTTGGCGATATGCTAAACACTGCTAAACAAGGACTCCGTTGCACTGGTTCTCCAACATTTCCAAAGGAACGTTATCAGATTTTGACTTGAAATAATCTTGGAAATGTAAATTGTTGCATTAATGATGTATATGTACACGTACCCACTGATGTTGAATTATGAATACACACTTACAAATACATTTATATAGTGATAACATAAACTGTTGCTTTCTCTCATTTGTACATGTAGCATGGAACCTGAAACATATGAAGTAGAATTAGAGAAAAGAGACAATGCCCTTGGATTCAGTATTGGGGTAAGTGTACGTTTCTCTGATCAAATCAGGCTCCTTGTAAATCTATGATCGTCAGTTACTGGGATACATGAGGTATGAGTTCAGACCTAGCTTTGGATGTGGAATGTGTAAATTCCCACACTGTCACCGCTTATTGGTGACAATAAATTGACTTTTGATGCTCGTGCGACCATTTGCACAGTCATTGAAGATCACTTACTGTATTGTGTGCACATCTGTTTGTCACGTGGGAAATTTCTTCAATAACTTCCTAAACGTTACTCCAGTCTCTCCGGCTTCTTGAACTGATAATACTGACCAATCATCGTTAAGTGAGAATTTATGGAGGATGAAGTAAACCAGAATCAAATAAATATGTATATTTTGTTTCTTGGAACGTGTTATATTGTGCAATATATTAGCCGTGAAGCACTGGTTTTAGATCCACAAGTTAGATGTGGCTGACTGTTACATCATGGAAATGACTGTTGTGTACATTTGACTACAGTTACATACACTGTACCTACCCATGTATAGAGCTACGCTGTTCATAACGTAGATATAAATCAACATGTTTATTTGGCCGGGTCACAGTGAACTAGAGCACTATAATCAGGCAGCCTGGATAGGTACCAGAAGGTTGACGAGTTGTCCCCCTTACAGCGTAATGGTTTATTACAGCCTGGTCCTGTGTCTTCACCGTATGGAGAACATGGCCTGTTTGTGACGGAGATTGCCCCATATGGTCCTGCTGCAGAACTTGGCACCATCAGCCTAGGTGAGATCAATATTGGGGGTGAAAAATGCAGGTACCTTCTACTTATGTTAGGCACATATTTGAATGAATGAATGAATGCTTATTGTTTAACGCCCTACTCAAGAATATTTCACTTATACGAAGGCGGGGCACAGTTTTGAAGTCATTTGTTTCAACAGTCAAAAAGTTAAGCCTTAAAGTTATCTAAAAATTGTGTGGTTTACAATCATCCTGATTAGTATGGATTAAAGTATTAATGTTTATTAAGTGTGAAATTCTTCTGTCTTCCCTCACTTCGTGCAGATTTTGGATATATACTTGTTCGTGTGTATTAACATCCAATACAGTACAGCTGGTTCATTTCAGTTTCAGTTCAGCTCTAATTGTAGGGAAAATGTTTTGAAGAAAATCTTAGGACATTAGTGAAATAAATAAATAAATGTCAAATTCTTGGAGTTTTACTTACATAGATTTCTTTCACTCTGCATGAAACACAAACTGGTACATGTACAGGATTGAATAATACATTGAACAACAGTCATATAAACAAATAAATAATCATTGAAAATGCAACCACAGAATTTTTGGTTCACTCTGTGTTTTGTTCTGCGGGCAGGTGATCGCGTCCTGAAGGTTAATGGTATTGCGGTGTCCCGCCTCACAGATCAGGAGACAATACAGCTCCTGTCTTCATTACCTGACAGGTGTGTCTTCCTCCTCCAGAGACACGAAGGCTATGTGGAGACTGCATCCGTATCCATCCAGGTTACCACAGAAACAGAAGAGGAAAGAAGGAGAAAGGCAGCCATGATTGAGTTTGAGAGCGAATCTAGTCCTTACAGCACCCTCTATCCAGGCTTCTGTATGTGTTATCATTTTTTTTACATTTTTTTGATATTTTGTTGCAAATATTCTCAAGTATAAAGATGATTTCTAATGCAAATTCTGCATTCAACTTGTAGAAATGAAAATGAAAATTTTTTTTTTGTTGCACATAATATACACTGTATATTGTATATCTTGTTCAGAATATGTCAGGTGTACAGGTGTGAATGGTATAACAATGTTCGGAAAGGTGAAAAAAAGTTAGCAGAATGTTGGCTGTGGCATGCAGTTGGATTTTTGATTTTATTTCAGTTTAATTTTTATTTGTAGTCATAAGGACTTTAACTGTGACGGCTATTGAGCTGATATAATTGTTAGCAGTAATGTACGAAGTATTGAATGTGCACTGAATGCACCAGGGTGTTAATGAATTTTTTCTATGGTAACCCATATTGGGTGTCGCAAATTTACCTGTGGTAACCCATTGTAGGTCTTGCCACTGAAAATTTATGGTAAACCATTGCCTTACCTTGAAAGTTTATGCCGTTGACTTGCCGTTGCAGATCTGTTGTCAAGTGAAGTTGAACTATTGTCTATCTCATGTTGCAAATTTACAGCAAGTTTGTAGTAGGGGCTGAAATAATGTCTCTCTAAGTTAGAGTAGTGAACATAATTAGCTCCGTCAATATTGCCTGAGACTGGCAAGAGACGCCCCATAATTTTCAGTGTGTCCCCATGGCCTTCACTTCGTTCCACTACATGTGTGGCATACTACATTGTAAACTTTGCAGTCATGTTCACAGAATACATGAAAGCTTTCGAGAACTGCCAGCTTTTGAAAAGTTTCATCGCATACAGTTTCATCTAGTCCATTTAGAAGGACTCAGGGTGTTGTTTTAAAATTCTGACATTCATCGCAACCCTGAGCCCATTACCCGTACTTAAAAAAGCCGTCAAAGATGGACACAGGTGGCACTCAAGTCACCTTTTCTCCCCATTTCCATGTCATTTTCTGTTTGAATCTGGAGCGTGTCTTCTTTATTTACCACCTTTACTGGTGTAACTAATTAACACACGGTGTTTTTGGTCACATTAGCTGTGAGAACTTTGAACATAAATGTACCAAACGGCTCACAATTGGCAGCCTCGTAACCTACTCTTGGTCCTGAAAAGTAAGTTCTGGTTTCGAAAACCTTTTGAAACCTATGACATTTTCAGTGCTGTTTGTAGGTTGCAGTACAAATCTTCATAATACAACTGAGAAGGGCATAAAAAATGTTTGTTTTTGTGAGTTTTGAATACAGGCAAATTTGCGTGACACGAGTGCAGACCTCATCGAAAGCAATTCCATCGACTTCGAGATTGGAGATCTGATTTTTTGAGTACGGGTTATGGGCTCAGGGCAGTGATGAATGTTAGAATTTTAAAAAAACACCCTGATTCCACCTTGATGGACTAAGCTTCACTATGTCTTTTGGCAGCAACCAACATTATTGTTTTCCATACTACACCATCACATGACTATTTCACAGAAAGAAAAAGTGTGACAGGTTGTAACTGTCTGAATCTAAAGTCGATTGATCATATGATATGGCATTAAACGAATTTGTTTTGGGCTCGAATTTTTATTTTCTTTGCATTTATATTGGGAGTAAATGCCATTTCATCACAGTTACTTGTAATTACGTAAGGTATTTGTCTGAAGTAGTGTCATCGCCACCTGCCGGCCCTTTTCCCGAAAAATTTAATTACCCAGTTTCCCGCTTGACTGAGTCTCTGCACAACGCGATTACTATGACACAAGTAGCTCTGATCGCGTGGGGTCGTCAAGAACAACCTGCAAGGTTTGGGCAGTATTCTTTGATGTAAACCCCGGACAAAGTGATTTGCTAATATATTTGAAATACCTGTACTCTCTAAGTAAATAAATAACAAATTCATGGAATAATTTGGAACAAAAACACATGTTTATTGAAAAAAATTTTATGGGCAAACAAATCTGACAGCGGATGGCCACCAACTGCTGTTCCCGCAAAAGTGATTTTGCATAACATTCAGGTAAATGAGTTCAGCCCTTTGCCATTCATTCCCTGCCTGATGCATGAAATGCTTCGTGCAGTATGTAATATGTCAAACATCATAATCTGTAATTAATTACAAAATATAAAAAATAAGTTGTTGAATGTATTTTATTTGGCATATACATCCCAGTGTGGATTATATGTCAGCACTTCCTTTGTTAAAATCATGAAGTAGATTCTGATGCTTTAATTGCACTTATAGATGTTCATGACTTATTACAGCCAACATCTTCAAGGTAGAACTGGACAAGGGCAGCACAGGCTTAGGCTTCAGCATTCAGGGGGCAGAGAAAGATCAGCCTTCTTCAGGAGTGGTCAGGATAAGAAAGATCTTCCCTGCAGGACCTGCAGCAGGCTCAGGCAAACTGCAGGAAGGGGACATAATTCTGGAAGTCAATGACCAGTGTCTGGTTGGCCTGACTCAAGGGGTAAGTCAGAATTAACTGTGGCCTGGTTGCATTTGTAGCAAAGGAAGATTTTTTGTCACATGTAAGTCTCACATTGTAAACGTGCAGAAAGTATATTATGCCTGTTTTTTGTTGTTTTTTTTTTTAAGATTTTCAGATAATCAGCCTTTTCAAAACATATCTTGTGTTTATGTTTTCAACATATCTAAGCTTTATACGTTCAGTATTTTTCCTGGTAGCACAAAGAATTTGTGTCTGCCTATATTCTTGGTCTGCTTTCCAACTGCTAAGTGGTACAAAATCTATACTATTCTATACTAATAAACTGAAAAAGCTTATTTTGTTTTGAGGCATAGTTTCAGGGACACATTGTGGTATAGAAATAGAGCAATCAGCTTTAAACCTGAAGCAGGAATACATGTGTTTATTTCTTCTCCGTCTTGAATTTCAGGAAGCTGTGGGGGTGCTGAGGAAGACTCCTAACCATGTCACCATGGTTATCAGTAGATGTGACCCTAGTGAAGTGCCTACCAATATCACCAAGGTTTGTAGGGCTACTGTAAAAACTGTCTTGAACAAACGTGAATGTGCTCAAAGACTGGAATTCAAGGATAGGATTTATGAAAGGTTTTGATGTGCTGGGCACTGATGTAATCACAGACAAGTTCATATGTGCTATAGGACATTTACGTTGTATTTATGTTTAGAATCTCTCTACATGGTATCTTTTAAGTAACGCACTTCATAGGATTCTCAAAGGGCGGCACCTCCATGGCCGAGCTGGTTAGCATACCAGCACAGTGTAATGATGTAGAAGCCTCCAACCAATGCAGTCACCTGAGTTCAATTCCAGATAATGCTGGCTTCCTCTCCGGCTGTATGTGGGAAGGTCTGGCAGCAACCTGCGGATGGTCATGGGTTTCCCCTGGGCTCTGCCCGGTTTCCTTGCGCTATGATCCTGGCCACAGTCATAGAAGTGAAATATATAGAGTACCAATCAAATCAATAAATAAATCTTAAAGGGCAAGATAGTGAAAGCTGACTGGAACATACACTTCCCTGAAAACTGCCACTACTTGTGTTGGTTTAATGTTGTAAAGTACATTTTAATCTTTCTAATGCGTGCTTTATGCTGTATGGCGGTTGATGACACCACAGAAACTTTTTCAACGTCAGTGCTTGGCTGTAGACAAACTTCTTATGGAGTGTATTATGGTATGGGCACTAGTACTGTGAAGGGCCGTTCTAAGCCACATAGGATCTAGAGCACAAATGAAACTGCTTGTGGTGTGACCAATGCCCAGCACATCAAGGCAAAACATTTTTCAGCGGTGTGTAAGAAAAGGACTTCATTTAACACTGTCTTTTTCATTAACTTGGCTGTTTTATGTTGCAAATACTGCACCCTCTGGTATGAATTCCCAGTTAGGAATCAGTGTAAAACATTTTTCACTGATATGTGAGATAATGCCATCTTTTAACATTGTCTTTTCCAATAAGTGGAGTATTTTATGTGACAGAAGAGTCTTGCAACCTTGGATATGAGTTCCTGGTTAGGATTTTTTTTTTTTTTGGAGTACCAGTTATCCTGAACTAATGAAACCCCAGACTGAATTATTAAAATGAGACTAATTTCAATTCAGGGCCCACCAAAGCAGGATCCACACAAACTGAATAACACAATAGTGATCATTAGCTTGGGGCAAAACAGGTTTGTCTGACATGTTAGTGTAGATTGTTCAGGATAAACCCTTTGGTAATACTAGTATATAATTCTGTTGTGCCCCTTTTGGTAATGCAAGCATAGATTGTTTTGAATGAACCCTCTTGGAAATTTAAGTTTAAATTTGCTTAGGATGTGCCCTTGTGGTGATATAAATGCAAATTGTTTTGGATGTACCTTTTTGTGTAAATATAAGTGTAGATTGTTTTTGGATGTAGCTTTTCGATGATATAAGTGGAGATTGTGTTTGGATATAGCTTTTTGGTGATGTAAGTGGAGATTATGTTTGGATGTAGCTTTTTGATGATATAAGTAGAGATTGTGTTTGGATGTATCTTTTTGATGATATAAGTGGAGATTGTGTGTGGATGTAGCTTTTTGGTGACATAAGTGGAAATTGTGTTTGGATGTAGCTTTTTGATGATATAAGTGGAGATTGTGTTTGGATGTAGCTTTTTGATAATATAAGTGCAGATTGTGTTTGGATGCAACCTTTGTCTATGATTATCTCATAATTAGTGATGGTCTTTCCACAGATGAGTGATGAGACACTGGACATCTCCACCCTGTCATTGACATCTCCCCAGATTCATCATGCCAGGGAGGAGGATACAGACTCTGTCCTCTCACTGACGCTGGTCAGCCAGGTTCTGCCGGATGACAGCAGCAGTGTGGCTGCACAGGACTTCCCGGACAACCACATCGGCACACCTGTGTCAGACATGCCAGCAAGTAGCAGCACACCTGTGCCACAAATCACGGACAGCAGCAACAGCACTGCGGCACAGGACAGCCATGCCGTCACACCTGTGTCAAACATCCCAGCAGGTAGCAGCACACCCCTGCCACAGTTTTCAGGTGCTACCACGGCACCTTTCCCACACCTGCCCAATCAAGGCGACAGCAGCACGCCATTACCAGAATCCTTGGCCAGCAACAGTAACTCTGTCAATAACCTGTCTGAAAATGCTGCAGAGGTCACGATGGAGCGCAACGTGACAGAACTCCGGGATGGTGATCTGACAGACGTGTGGACGGGAGATGAAGACACGCCAGACAGCACTCGCTCAGAGATAGAGCGCATTAACAGCGGCATGTACCTGATGGAACTGTCAGACATTCCCGCGTCAGACTTAGATGAGATAGCCTCAGAGGGATGGGAAACCCCAGGGGAGAGTGCGGGGGAGGAAAGCGTCTCTCTGTCCTCAGAACCCACCAGTGTTATTACCTTTAGGTCCCGAGGCTCTGAGGCCCCTGAGAGTGGACTTGGTCCGTCCCCAACCTCAGACCCCAATGGTGGAAGTGGCAAAGAAGGTGTTAGAGGCACCAAAGGAATTAAGGACTTGTTCAAAGAAAGTGATGGCACTGGGCAGGTGAGGCAAAATGAATTAGATACAAGAATCAAGGCTGATTGGCTGACTTTGGGAGATATGGTTTCTAGGGTTAAAGCCTTTGTCATGCTAATAATATTAATATTAATTGTACAGTTCCTACAATTTAGGTTAGCCTTGACTTGTTTCGTACCCTAGTCAACCATTGATGATTCTGTATCCCTTTAAGACTTTGACTTCAGTGAAAGTGTATCTTGCTGGTCACATATTCATGTGAGCCAATGGTATCACATTTCTTGTATTGCTTAAATATGAAAGTGGTTATGTATTTCTTAGGTTTACTTCTTTATCAGTGTGTCTTTGAGTAACTGCTATAATTTGGCCATTGGGAAAATGATATAATTTTTGTGTTAAACAGTACCAGTGCTTTTTTGGGGGTAATGATTTTGTATAATGTTTTCAGTTGCTGGAAATCACCTGCTAGATATACTACTGACAGGCATGTGCCATATATTTGTTTGATGGTGAATAATGTTTTCAGCTGCTGGAAGTCATTACTAAGAAGTTGTTGGTTGGGATTTACCTTTGAAGGAAGTGTATATATTTTCAGATTTTCATGATGTATGATGATTTTGTTGATCCAGTTATGTCTAATGTTTTCAGTTGCTGGGGGCTACCCTGGAGAATGTTGCTGGATGACGACTGGCTTTTATCCATTCCTTAGATAAAAGCCAGTCCTCCTCCAGCTGTATTTAATTATTACATTTAATGTTTTCATCAGCTGTATTTGGGAGAGGCTACCCTGGAGAAGGCTGCTGAAGGAAGATTGGATTTTACCCATGCTAGAGCTGTATTTATAATTATTATGAGCTATGTTTTCAGTTGCTGAAGGTGACCCTGGAGAAGGTTGCTGGAGGAGGACTGGGTTTTTACCCATGCTAGATCTGTATGTAATGGTGATGTTAAATATTTTCATTAGCTGTATTTATTATTATTATGGGTAATGCTTTCAGTTGCTGGAGGTCACCCTGGAGAAGGTTGCTGGAGGAGGACTGGGTTTTACCCTGGCTGGAGGTGCTGACACCACTGGGCTCTGTTATATTAAGGGTATAGCACAGGACCCAGCACTTTCTGATGGAACACTTCGACCAGGAGACAGACTCATAAAGGTTGGCACTTGTTCTGTACTTTAAAAAGTTAATTATATGCAGTAAGTGTCTTTTTTGTCATTTATACATGTAAGTTAACAAGCAGAACAGCTTTTCTGTATTGTTTTTTTCTTTTTGTTTGTTTGTGTGTGCCTGTGTTATTTTGAAATTTCAATCCATTGTATTTAACTTTTGTTGTTGTAGGTAAATGGCAGAGACATGACACTGATGACCCATTTCGAGGCAGTGACTTTTTTACGCCAAGCCCCATCTGTTGTCACTATTGTGGTGCAGCGAGACAAGGGGGATAACTCCAATCTGTTGTATTCTCAATCTTCCAGTCCACCACAGGTAGGACAATCTAGCTAATTTGTGGAAGGATTTGTAACTCTGGATAGATGCCTGGCAACAAAAAATGATTTTCATTAATGATTATATTGTGACCTTTAGATTTTATTCAGGAATGTTTCACTGCTAAAGGAATACCAAGAGGTTATTTACCTGGTTTAGCTTTTCATGAGCTTTATATATGTTGTTTTCTGTTCTGAAATAAAAATTGTAACACTTGTCAATTGCAGCACCTGATCAAGTGAAATATGTAAATGAAAGAGCACTCTATTATGTGTGATTTAACTAATCTGGGTCCACTGTCATGAAACTTACTATAGCTAAGTAAGCATTTAACTACCATGGCAACGTATGGTAAACTTATAAAGATATGGAGTACACTTAACTTAAGTGCTACTTAGCTCTATTAATGTATGCTCCATGAAAATGGCCCCCAGGTCCTGGTTGTGTGCAAAGTGCTTAGTGCTAAGTAGCCCTGTAATAGTTAAGTACACTTCATATCTCTAGAGCATGCGTTGTCATGGCAGTTATGACAATACTTAGCTAAGTGCTCTTCATGAAACCAGGGCCAGAAATTTGACACTAATTGCTAGGTAAATAAATATGAATTTAAAAAAAGATTTCTCATAAGAAAGATAAAGGTAAGAAAAAACTGACTGCTAATGTATCTTTATGTCAAGAACTTAAAAATGAAGCAATTTTTTCTTTGTTATAATCAAAGGTGAAAGGGAAGCAGGAGTGTTTGCCTGATACCGGTGAGTCCAGATCAGAGAGTGTGGAGCCAGGTGCCCATGTCGGCAGCCCAGACAAGACTGTCACAGATATCATTCAGTCTTTCCAGTCCTCCAACGTTTTGATTAAACCCAAAGATTACAGTACAAGACCTTCGAGCCCAAGCCTTACTTCAGAACCAGTCAGCTATGACACAGAGAATCAGCAGAGCACGTTGTCAGAACTGCAACAAGTAAGAAACTTCTTTAGTTTTTGGATTGGTGTTCATGCTATACTCAAGAATGTTTTACTTATGTAGTGGAAGGAAACCGAGCAGAGGAAACCCATAACCATCGGCAGGTTGCTGGCTGGCAGATGTTCCCACGTACAATTGGAGAGGAAGCCAGCACGAGGTGGACTTGAACTTGCAGAGATGGTGGCTCATCGTCAAGAGTCTCTCGTGTCATTCTGCTACACAAGTATGCTAACCACTCGGCCATGGTGACCCCAGTGACTTAGATCTTACTCTACATGCATATGTTTAATCACCAGTCTTGGTAGCTATGACACTATAAACTAATAGTGTTTGTAATAAATTAAATGCACTGTGTTACATCATGTTCACATGGTTATGGATGGTATAATGGATATAATGGATAGAACAGACAAGAGCTGGCTTCAAAAGTGAACCTTGTCATTCCTGGGCCTTTAGTCTGCACCAAGACATGGACAGGTGGGTCGAGTTTGTCTTGCAAGGTGTACATGTACATGTATTGTGTTTACAGATGCATTGTGCTTTGTGATGGATCATTGCCTTGACCAGACCGTCTTGTTGTTTTGATTTTGTGTGATTAACCGTTTCACCAGCCATGTTCAAGGAAGTGATGTCATAATTTGAAATTTTGATTATTGCTGTGGTTGACATGCAGGGTGCCAAAGTCATTCGAGTTCAAGTGGACAAACCCGAGTCTGGCGGAATAGGCTGCAGCTTGATCACTGTGGAAACAGCCAACTACAGCAGCGTGTTTATCAAGTCAATAACGGCAGGAAGTGTGTCTGATGGGAAACTGCAGGCTGGAGACAAGCTCCTACAGGTGATAAATACAAGTAGTCCTGGTTACTGTTCCTGTCTACATTATCACCTTAAACAGGCTCCTTCATGTGATAAATACAAGTACATGTAGCCCTTATTTCTCTTCCTGTCTACATTATTACCCTAAACAGGATTCTACAGGTGATAATTACAAGTACATGTAGCCCTTATTTTTCTTCCTGTGTACATTATCACCCCAAACAGGATTCTAGAGGTGATAAATACAAGTACATGTAGTTCGGGTTTCTCCTTCTGTCTGCATTATCACCTCAATGCTTGTATTCAGTTGTGGATAACCATATACCCTAATTCATCTATGGAGCAGATATTAGTATGTTTCAAAGCAAAAGTCGGATTTCCCTCTCAGTTTTTTTTTTTTTTTTTTGTGAAAGTGAAAGTATGGATATATTGTTCATTAGGCACATTAGATGGACTATCCATGTGAGAAAAAAAAGAAACTGTGTCTCTGTTACGTGTATATTGGCTGCAAAGTGTAGGCCAGATGTCTGTAAGAAATAAAGAATCATGGAACATTTGCCTGCCTTGCAATGCTGTTTGGAGAATATCTTCAGGTATTTTATTGCCATGTTACATTAACTATTTTCTACATTAAATGCTCAAAACTGTCTGCCTCTTTCACATGGTGTTTATCATTTTTCTGATTGAGCAGGGATGATATTTCACTTCAGAATACATGGTAAATGTGATTGCTGAGAATCCTGCAGAGTTAACAGTAATAAATTACATTATCATTATAAGCAATCTGTATTTATGTCTGTCAAAGCTTTCGATATTGTGACGGCTTTTATGCTTAAATATGGAAGTTAACTAACTTATTATAATTCTATTAAACCTGTGTATTGCAGATAAATGGGGAATCAGTCGTTGGAATCAACCAAAGTAAAGTGGCTGCTATACTGAGAAAGTCTCAGCCTGGTAGTATTCTGTTAACTGTGGCCAGGTAAAGTTTATCCAGCATATTCACAAAGATGTTTTCATGTGTTTAATATTCCATGTAACCAGTTAAGATAAATATTAATTTGTAGGTATTTGGTCAAGAGTGAATTCAACTGTGAATAAGATGAAAATCACTTTTGTGATTTAGGTAAGGCATGCTGGTTTCCTCCACCCTATTTATTATATATAAGTGCAAAAGTAAAACCAGGCAAATATGTAAATGTGAAACAAGTCAGTTTTAAAGCTCAACACGAGATCACATTTTGCTGGTGTGGTTACGTGCTAGCATAGTGCAACGACTCATGAGTCTCTTACTAATGTGGTCACCATGAATCTAAACCCAGTCATGCTGGTTTCCCCTCTGGCCATATGTGGGATATCTGCTAGTGGTTTTCACATGATCGTGGGTTTCCCCCAGGGTCTGGCCAGCTCCCTTCAGCCATAATGCTGGCCGTCGTTGTATAATTGAAATATTCTTGAGTATGGTGTAAAACACCAATGAAATAAATAAATAAAGCTTACAAATCTTAGCTCTCTTACAAGATCCTTTACCTTTGAAAGTGAAGTTTACTTTGTTATAAACTTTTCCTCTTACTTTACCTCGTGATTCTTTTTGTTTGTTGCATTTTAAACCTTAAATCTTTTCTAGCCATGTTTGAGAATGTCACAGTAACCATGTCATTTTGTTAAAATTTTAGGTCTTTTGTGAAATCCAAAGACTCTGATTTGTCTTCCAATAATCATCACAAAGATTCAAACGTCAAACCAGCTTCACAACCACCCACAAAACCTCCTAGAAAAAACCCTCCATCAGGACCCTCAATCAAAGCTCCACCTTCATCAGATCAATCAAAGTCAAGCGTTTTGGACATAGAGCTTACTGAAAGCTGGTTGTCAAATCTGACACTTCTGAACACATCTGGTGAGGGTCTCTACCAGGGAGTCCAGCTGGAGGAAGTCATTGAAGAATTGGAGGCCAAAATAGAGCTGGATGAAGCACAAGATGAGTATAAGGTGAGTTCAAAGCTTAAAAGCGTGGTTGGAATATTATTTTTCACAAGTATACTTGTAAATATATTTGGAGATTTTGTAAACGTGTGCATGGTTTGCGGTGTTTTCCAAATGAAGGATGTGACATTTGGTATTGTGCATTGTCTCACCACGATACAGCTGAAACACTGCAGTGTGGTATGAAACCCCAAGAAATGCTTCATTCACTGAGTCATTGTATGTTTATATCTATGTAAATATCTGATGAATGTATTTACTTGAATGAACATTTTGTATCATGGGTTTTGGGAGTGAACATAAACTTAAAATCACCATGGGATTATGAGTTATGAATGCTTTTTTATTGCTAGGACTCAGGGTCATTATTCATTCAATGAACATTTACTCAGTTTTGTTACCCCTCAGCCAAAATTGGCTGAGGGGTATTGTTGTAGCGGGCAGCATCCATCTCTTCATCTGTCTGGTCGGCAGGCCGTCTCTAAATATCCTTGTAAACACTCTATCTCTAGAATGGTTTATCTGATGTGCACCAAACTAACACCACACCTGCATTGATTTTCTGCGACCATGACCTTTTCTTCAAGGTCATTGGGGTCATTTAAGTTAAACGCTCTGTCTCTTGAACACTTTGTCCCAAGTTCACCAAATTTATACCACACCTACACACTTATATAAATGACTGGTATTATACATAATATCTGCGGCCGTACGTGGGAAGGTCCACCAGCAACGGTCGTGGGTTTCCCCCGGGCTCTGCCGTAATTCCTCCCACCACAATGCTGGCCGCAGTTGTATAAGTGAAATATTTTTGAGTACTGTGTAACACACCAATGAGATAAATAAATATACGTAATATCCCTTGGAATTTGTATCTATTCAACACTTTGTATGTGTGCTTAAGCCCGAGGGGAATTAAGTGCATTGCATGGTATCTTCTTGAATATACAATATCCCATGTTCTCCAGCACTCAGTTTTGTATTAAGCATGTAACAAGCAGTGTGTGTGTGGCACTCAGTTTTGTGTATGTGAGCATGAACTGAATCATTACATCTTTTTCAGTGTACTGCGTGTAGTGCTCAGTTTATGTAAGCATTGTACATGTACAGTGTGAAGGACTCAGTTTATGTAAGCATTGTACATGTATGGTGTGAAGCATGCAGTTAATGTAAGCATGGTACATGTACGGTGTGAAGGACTCAGTTAATGTAAGCATGGTACATGTATGGTGTGAAGGACTCAGTTGATGTAAGCATTGTACATGTATCGTGTGAAGCACGCAGTTTATGTAAGCATTGTACATGTATGGTGTGAAGGACTCAGTTTATGTAAGCATTGTACATGTACTGTGTGAAGGACTCATTATATGTGAGCATGGTACATGTACAGTGTGAGGCACGCAGTTTATGCAAGCATTGTACATGTATGGTGTGAAGCACGCAGTTTATGTAACCATTGTACATGTACTGTGTGAAGCATGCAGTTTATGTAAGCATGGTACATGTACGGTGTGAAGCACTGTTGCATGTACTGCATGTTGTGTAGTACTCATCTTTATAAGCATGTTACTCTACAGGACCTGAAACATGTGAAGCCCACGGATGACTGCTCTGTGGCCAGGCTGCCTGCTAACAAACCAAAGAACAGATACAGAAATGTGCTTCCATGTAAGTCTGCCAGGCAGCTCTTTCAGGTATTTCAGATATGAGGTGTTTACAGTAATGCTCCTGCAGAACTGGTGGCACAGACCCTTTTGTCATAAGTTCTGAGACATGTGCAGTGCCTTACATTGTGTGGCAAAAGATGGCAACATTAGCCACTATTAATTTTTTTCTATTGTCAAGGAAACTTTGTATCAACTGTGTTACAGTTGAGACCTGTATCATAACACAATGCAAAAAAGAAGTGACATCCATGCCATACATGGAACAGCATCATTCGCCTGGGTTGTTATCCCGAACTTATCTATTGCTTATAATGTCATCTTCCTCTGAGTGACTTTTGAGAGAGAGTGTTACATGTGGTTGTTTTAGTTGAACAGTATTAGTGCGCCTGGCATGTGCGTGTACATTGTATATCTGATTTTATGTACATGAATGTATCCATTTGTGTATTATTGTTGCAAATAAGCCTGTGCATGCACGTGAACTTATATCCAGTTATAAGGCAATGTTTCTGACATGTAAACTTTATGGATCTTTTGAATAGAGTAGTATGTACATAAGCTCATAAAATTCAATGTCTTATATCATACCAGATATGCTTAAATACTTCATTTTTAACTCTGTATTCTGCTACAGATGACACAAATCGTGTGGTTCTCAAAGCCGCTGAGGACTATGTCAATGCCAGTGACATTCAGATCAATGTAGGACAGAGATGCCTCCATTACATCGCTTCACAAGGCCCTTTACCCAACACAACACAGGACTTTTGGCTCATGGTCTGGCAGCAGAAGGTCAAGGTCATTGCCATGGTAACCCTGGACATGGAGGCTGATAAAATAAAATGCCATCGCTATTGGCCTGAAAGCACAGAACTTCTGGAAATCCAGAATAGGTATGATATAATAAAACATCACTAGACAGAAGACAGTGATTTATCGTATAGGGCCTGCATGTATGTCTGCCAAGTGCCCTTACGATGAAAGTCACAAGACTCCTTCTGTTGGGTATGGCTTTCGAAGATTTCCCAGCTCCCATTATTTTGTTGGCCTTGGTGACTTTAAATGGCTGACAGTGTCGTGGTGTCTTTTGCCTTCCGTTCATGGAACACTACTTGTCTTATGTATGTTGTATGTCAGACACTGGGAAGTTCATCAGTAACTTGCCATAGGTTGGAGGTTTGCTTTGATTTGGAAGTACAATTATAGCGATTGAGTTTGTCAAGTTGTCTTGTGCCCCACAGGTATACAGTGCAGCTTACATCAGAGCAGAGACTGCGTAACTTTGATGTGAGGAAGATTGTGATGGAAGACAGAGTCACAGGGGACTGTTTTTGTGTCCATCACCTGAATTATACCAGCTGGCCGGACCGTGGTGTACCACAGTTAGCTCTCCCTCTACTCCAGGTAATACGCAGCTTCAGCTGCTGAACAGAGTTAACTGTTGTGCTTGAAGGAATAGCTTTCGTGGTAAATGGACTGTACATCTGAACAGTGCTCTCACAGGCCCTTGAAAATACCTGGAAGGCATGTGCAAAGGGAGAAACAGAAAAAAACAGGCACCCTTAAATAAAGTAGCCATGATCTGAAAGGCCATTGTAGGTAGATTCCAATCATGATTTTCAGGATTAAAGTATTATTATTTTTCTTTTATGTTCTTTTTGACAGCAAATAAAATAGAAAAAAAAACATTGAGGTTCTGAGATGGACTTCTTCTGCCACACTTCAAGTAGTTATGTCACAGATTCTTTTTAGTCTTCAAACGTGCTCTCATTGTTATATCTGCTCTAAGTACGGATGATCATGTTTGTTCACAGTTTATCCGTGTGATGGAGATAGCAAGTGGAGATGGTCCCATGCTGGTCCACTGTTCTGCTGGTATAGGCAGAACAGGTGCTCTCATCACTACACATGTCATCCTCAGTCACATAGCAGAGAATCTACCGGTATGCTTGAGGCAATATTTACATGGACATGTACCTGAACTGCCCTTTAATCAAATTTCTCGGTCCTCAGTGGCGGACGGGGATAGCCTGCAAACTCAGTGTAATGACCCTGGAGCCTCTCCCCAATGCTGGATACCTCTCTTACTGTATGTGGGAAGGTCTGAGAGCAACCTGTGGATAGTCGTGGGTTTTCCCCAGACTCTGCTCATTTTCCTACCACCATAATGCTGGCCACTTTCATATATGTGAAATGTTCTTGTGTACGGCATAAAACATCAATCAGTTACAAAATTAATCAAATTTCAGCTCATACTGGCGTCAAGCGATCATATATGAGAAGATCTGCCAGCAGCCTGTGCATGGTCATGGATTTCCCCACAGGCTCTCCCCACCATAATACTGTTCAATGTCATATAACTGAAATATTCTTGAGTACAGTGTAGGACAGGAATAAATAAATTAATCGCCATTCAGAGATTTGGCATAGCTGTTGCGTTCAATAATATGTTTATCACTAACACAACATTTCAGATTATGGATTGCATTGTACAGATATTTTGTTTCTTTGTCTATCTGTGTTTTATTTGTTATTCTGCAGTTTTCCATCAAAGACATTGTGAGTGATCTGAGAAAGCAGAGACAGGGCATGGTTCAGACAAAGGTATGGTAATGAATATGAAGTACTTCCCAAAAGAAATGCTGTTTAATACACAGTGTAGGGACCCTTGTTTGCTCAGTTTGCTAGAGTGTTGATCTTGACAGGTGTGGCCAATCAGTTCCAAAACAGTGGTGTTGGAGACTCAGATACCTCTTAAGAAGGTTGGTGGATTACTTTGGACACTCCAATGTCCATCACCCTCGATTGGACAGTGATAGTGTAAGGCAAATATTTTTGAATGAAGTAAACGGATAATTCCAGTGTGACTTTTGGCCCATTTCTGTCTGGTTTACTCAGTGGTTGCTTTTGGGACATCTTTGAAGGCGCAAAAAAAACCAAAAAACAAATGTACAGCCAAAAATGGATTTCACATGGTGAGAAATCATATTTTTTTTTTAAATATATCAGCAATATTTCAGCAAGGACTTTAAATTCAAACAGTGATTATCTTGAGGATTACGTATAACTGTTATAAAACATTCTGCATGTATTTTGGGAGACTGGTTGTGAAGTATAGTTAAAGGAAATTCAACTCTGATCCTCTAGCTCCAGGTATGATGTGTGGGCTTGGCTATTAAATCCATTTTATGTTTGGAACCAGATTTTTTTTGTAATATTTACCCCATTGATATTTTGGAGGTTGGATACTGAGACACGTGTAGGCTATAATGTTGGCTTAATCATTCCTTTTTTTGTTTTATAAGAGGCTGAAGTCAGACCAAACCTTGAGATGTTATTCCTGATGTTAGATTTGAAGTTCAGTGCTAATTTGAGTTTTGTCATGAAGACGTCCGACAACTTTAGTATTAAAGTAAAAATGACTCCTAAAGATAAATGACAATTTTAGGAGTTTTGAAGTCAAGGCTAAGTCTAAATGAAGTCTTAAAGCAGTTGGGAGATGCTGCCTTTACAGGAAGCAACTTTAAATCCGAGGCCAAAAACCTAAACAGACACAAATCAGTGAAATTTGTCTTTGTATCTGCTGTTGCTTACCCTTGTGAATTAAACGTTCTTGAAATAGTTACTGAACTCATAGGTAATGTCAGTCTTTTGCCCTTAGCATCAAGTTAAGCACAAAGTCGGTAAACCAATTACTGCTACAGTTTCTGAAAAAATCCTGTTGTTGTTTTGACAGGATCAGTATGTGTTGTGCTTCCGGGCGTCCTTAGAAGCTCTTCTCTTGCTGAGATGATAGTCCCTACCAAGAAGCTTCGGAGTTCAAGTCTTAAGGAATCTCTAGTCATTTTTCACTTTTGTGTAATTTTATTTTTTTTTTAGTATAATATGTATGTTAATTGTAATTTAGCAACTTAATTTGAAACTGAAGTTTTTTTATTTCATTAATCAACACTGCCATCAAGAGCTCTCCATGGCGTGTTTTAAGTCTGCTCCAATGCTGTCTCGACTCCACAAACTAGTCACAGTCAGATGCATTGTGGGAATCATTTCGAGTTTTGCACTCACAACACCCAACCAGTGGACACACCACCAAGGACACACCAAACACTTATACACAACCATTACAGCACATGTCTGCACACAACAAACAATCCACACTCACTGCCAAACATACCCAAAGTATTTAGATATATCTTCATGGACACCTAGTTGAACTGATTGCCTTATCTTTGTCCTTTGTATTGAACATAAATAAAAGTGTAAAATCTACACAAAGACTACTTTTTTGTCAGTATTATCCAATATTTTAACTAATTGACTCTTTGCTCTTTGTCAGAGATTGACAGAAAGCTGTTGCACGGGGTTTCTTTTGAGTGAAGGCAAAGTGTAGCATAATGTCATCATAGCACTTTTACATTAAATATTTAAGAACTTAATGTATGTAGTACTTTGCAGAAAACTTACTGTGACAAAAGTAAGTTGAATCATGTTTTTTTTTCTTAAAATTTACATATACATGGGAAGTTAGTTGTTTCTGATGTTTGGCAAATCTGTTTGTGACTTTTACAAGGCATTGAAAGATTTTATAACTTTATATCTTTGTACATGAATGTGTTCCTTTTATAACATACGTGTGGTTTTACGCTGCAAATCTAGTTTAGAAGTATTGGCATAATGAATATTGTTTGCAATAAGGTTGCATTTTTTCTTGATTAGGTCTAGTCTTTGATTTTGAAAATCCATTTTCATATGTTGTCATAATGTCTGGTGTGATGTTGTTCTATCTTTGTTTCTCTGTATATCTCCTGTATGTAATCTTTGGAGAACTACTTGTGTACAAAGGCTATTTATATTTGGATTGAGTCCCACATTGCAGTTGTCTTCACAAGTCCATCTCTCAATTGGTATGCTCGTAATACATTCTTATTGTTTTTGTTATAGCTTTGTGGATTGTCGCACTTGAACTTAAATCTTAAGTTTACATCATATTCCTTGCAGAATGAAAGGCTGCGTGCTTACCAGGTGTAATTGAACTTATGTTGGTATGATACTCATGTTTAAGTTTAAGCACAGATCATAAAATGTTCCTTTTCTCAGAAGGCAATGAATATACTTGCCTCTCTCCCTCCTTGTATGTACAACACTGCTTATGGAATATTCATTGTCTGTGAGCTTAAGTCTCGCTTTATTGTTTATGTAATCACAAGCACTGACTTGATAGTGCTTTCCTTTTCTTGGATTGGGTTTATGCTCTAAAGTTGATGACGAGATTGGTTTTGTTCTGGGTTTAACAATGTTTTTTTTTATTCATTCACAAGAGTTTGTCAAACCCACTTTCTTAAAGTGCACAGTATGAAGTGAATCAGGATTTCATCTGCGCCCAGTGTGCTTTATGGTTAAACCACATAATGACTTCTCCTTTTATCCTGTAATTCGGCATCTATTCAAGATTATCGAGCCAGCCGCTCAGTGATAGTATTTATTACACATTTACACATATTTTACACACGTCTATACACAATGATAATAAAATACACACAAACATTTACATGATTTTGTGTTTTTAATGTTAAAAATGGTTTTTGTTGGCGTGAAGTCAGAGATAACTTGCAGTGACTATAATGGGGAACCTTTCCCGCCGAAAGTAATTTGGGCCTAATCCACGGGGCCTGTTCATTCTTGCTTCATTCATTGCGAGATAACAATTGCCAGTTCAGTTTGGATCTATTCTGCAGGAACATGCACTTCATTGAGACATAGTTATAACTGGGTAATCGCTGAGGAATAAATGTTGACTGTCTAGACAGCCACTCGCAAATGAGGTCGTCTCTTAGTGTTGAACAAGCACTTCACCAAAGAGGTCGCCTTTTCGGCTGAGGCTATAAGTAAAAATTCGCTCTTGGGTGTTCCCACAGTCCTTCAAATTGATCATCTTTTAGAGTGAAGGTCATCTTCGTTCTGGAACAATGTTTTAGGAGGATATAGATGATGTTTTAGGAGGATACAGATGATTTAGGAGGATATAGATGAAGCACGTGGTCTTGCTGTCTTTGGCATGGCGTTTCATTTTTACGGCTGAAAATTGTGCAGGGGTTAGTACCGAACTGCTTCAGAGTGACACCGTCGTGGGATCGCGAAACGTGTGCAGTCAGCTTAGGTTTCCCGTGGAGTTCAATGGTAATTTGTCTCAATTTGCGCCTTCTTTTGTGTGAGTATATTGCTACATGTTTGAAGATCATTATTTTATGTTATTTTAATCAGTAAATTGATTATTTATCTGCACACAGTAACTGACATCATTAATATTCTCAATAAACATTACAGATATCCAACCTTTACGATGCGCCTTCATAAAAAGTATTAAGAAATAGAGAATATTACTTATTGCTCGAGCAGCTCATGCTGGCTTCCTCTCCGGCCGTACATGGGAAGGTCCGAAAGCAACCTGCGGATGATCGTGAGTTTCCCCGGGCTCAACCCGATTGCTTCCCATCACAACGCTGAAATATTCTTGGGTATGGCGTAAAACACCAAATAAATAACAAATTATTGCTCGAGGATGTCATCGTATGCTATACTAAGCTCATGTTTTCGTCACAATTGGGTCAGTGGGCTCGCTTTGGTTTCATGGGACATGACCTAATATGGCACACCGTGTAGTCGTTTTTTAGTTTCCCCAGCCTGCCCATCATTTTCATATCTTCAAGCAATTAGAAGTGCGGGTTACAAAGCTGTATAGCATCATGTCAGCAGTGTGAAATATGTTGAATGGATACTGGAATGGCAGGCTTAATGACATATCTCGTTCTGCAGTTGGGTTTAAGCAAGGAAAGAACGGAAACAGACACCCGTGTTACAAGTAGAGGTTAGGGCGCATGTGGAGCAGAAGTCGATAATCATCGATGTATTTGTTTGGTTAATTAAAGTGCCACAAATAAGGATATATGGGCCATGGGGGAGTGAACACGATCCATGTAGTATTATGTATAGGCCTATTTTCTCTATGTAGGTTTAGGTTAATGGTGGCCTTTCTATACATTAAAGTTACATGTGTATAGAGCTTTCACTGTCGCTGGGCGCATAGCAGAGAAAGGATCCCTTACAACTATACAGGAAATCGTCCCTCGCTGACGCAGGGGTGAGGTGTATATATATATATATTTTTTTTGGCCAGCAAAGGACAGAAAACTACTTGAATCTGAAGTATAATTACTTTGCAACATTGTGACGTGGCGTGATTCCTACCTTTTTGGTTTTATCACAAGACAAATGGAATGTCAACAGCAGATTTCGCTATGTTAAGGCGTTTTGCTGAGCGAATTTCCATCATAATAAAAATATGATAACCTGAACCAGAATCATTTATGCGTATTTGATGTCAAGCTGGAGAGGTATTTTGGGAAGTATCATGCTGGCTCACGCTATCATATTTTTGTAAAACGAAAAGAAGTGAAATATTTTCTATGGCCCGTGGAACTGCATATTCACCGTGTTATAGTTCATGACATGTAAGTCGTTGCCCCCTACAACACAGCGGTAACACGCGTGGAAAATAATCCATCTGAAACCAAAGTTCAAGAGTCCGATTCTTACATTTTGATAAGCTGAAGATTAGATATATTTCCAAACATAATACACATGCACAGGAGATATATGATATGTACTTGCCAATGAAAGCTCATTGCTGCTAAAAATATGCAATTGGTGCCCGCGTTATCAGTCCGTTTCAAAGCATCACGCGTTTAGATATCAGCATATTGAAAAGTTACAATGCAGGGACAGGAACCTGTGTTTGTCCGTTCACCATAATAAACGTCAAAGTACCAGTCATATATTCACGATATAATTCGTCATGTAAACGTTGTTATAAACCCAACTTTCAAGTTATATTAAGAGATAAAAAGACACAGAGGACGCTCATGGTTAACAACAAATATATATATCTTTACTGGCCAATTGCGTCGGCAAGACCTGTTCTATAACTTCAACTAGAGGGGAAGCGTTTGCGTTTTATCACGCAATGCAGTAGATCTGTCAAGTGCTGTGAGCAGGTTGTCAGTCAGCCTGGGCGACAGGGAGGCGATTTGCTCTCTAGTTGCAAAGGATCCTTTCTTTAGAGTGGATTTGATAGTGGTTTTACGCTGCACTAAAAATATTCCTCACACACATATAGATATACGGCGTCGACCAGTGTTAATGGGTACTGAAGGTGACACCTTGAACGATACCCAATAAGTGACGTTACATCCGATACACCAACAGGTGTTGTGAATTTGTGACATCAGTGGTCAAGAACCTGTCGTCTGCAGGAATAGCACACTCTTGCGGAGGACTGAACCAGGGATGCCTCGGCAAATCGAGAGCTGTTCCTCTGACTGCCGCTAGCCAACGGCGTTAAGGCTTGTTGTACAATGTACCTCGATCACTCATACATACTCGGCAAGCTGCTCCGCAGGCCTATGCAAAGAAGCGGGTCGAGACCAAAAGGTTAAAGTGCTTGTATAAATTTCAATTGCATGGATACACGATACATGGATTCAGTCTTGGCCTTGTGCAGGAAATTTTTGCTATCTACAACTTGTCTCCCATAATATATTATTTATTTATTTGATCGGTGTTTTACGCCGTACTCAAGAATATTTCACTTTTACGACAGCCGCGAGCACTGTTGTGGGAGGAAACCGGGCAGAGCTCGGGGGAAACTCATTACCATCCACAGGTTGCTGACAGACTTTCTCACGTACGAGAGAAAGTCGGCGGGATCTGAGCTTGAACTCACAGCAATCGTTTTGGCGAAAGGCAAGTAGGTCATTACGCTGCACTAGCGCGGTAGCCCTCTCGTCCTCTCAATGTATGGTGTGCATACATATCTATACATCACCTGTACAGAAAAAAGCTCGTCAGTATCTTTGCTATATCTTTGTTGGTTTACTGCGAACACTCTACCTTCCTTCCCCATGCATGGAGTTAATGGAACACTCTTGAGTAGGGCTTTAATAATCATTCAAAGATAAATTAATACACGTGAACAGTTGGTTTCATCCTTTCAGATGCTAAAACCTTATGCATGGACAATAACTGACACATTCTGTGGACTGATCGATATCGGCAATGTGTGTGTGTGTGTGTGTGTTTTTTTGTTTTGTTACCGAAATCTACACTACCGGTAACCTATTTTGTCGAATCTGTAACCTTCAATACAAGAAGCTCCCAAACGTGCGCTCTGGGTAGGCCAATTAGTCTTTAAGGTGATTTTTATCAGATTAATCAATAAATTTCATCACTGGTCAAACTTTAATGACAACACAGCCAGATGGTTCACCTTAAAACAATGTAATTACACAGCTTTATAAGTACATACAAAAACAATACACCGAATCATATAACAAATAAACAATACGTTATCGTTAAAAATACTTGACATAAATGTATAAATCTATACAGCCTCAGCACAGCATGTTGTAATTGTGAACTGACGTTTCGTTGCGTTTTTGATTTAGGGACTTTAACAGGAACTGTGTTAGCTGTGAATACATTTACAGTGAATACAAATATAATGTACCTGCTGAAAACTTGTTAGTAATACTTTGTTAGAAATGAAAGGGACTGACGATGCGAGCTTTACAGTCCATTGCCAGTGCTGTCATATTGTGCCAGTGGAATCATTGCATATTCTACCTTCATATGATAGGACCAGAAACCTGCTTTACCTCGGGTTTATCCCGGGCTCTGTCCGGTTTCCTCCCACGATAATGCTGGTCCTCGCCGTATAAATGAAATATTCTTGAGTACGGCGTAAAACATCTATGAAATAAATAAAAAAATACATGTGATAGGCCTGCGCAGCAGATTTACAGAGTGTATACAGTAGTCACGGGGACTAAGAAAAACTCTACATTGTGAATAGACATTCAGTATACAGGACTGCACAAAGGCGAAAGTCTTAATCATTCAATAACGATCGGGCAATTTATTGCAACGTATTCGGTGGTTGCAAATTTATGTCCTGTTGAACGAAAAGATTGATTATGGCATAACGACACATTGGCAATATTTCAGCCGTATCGTGGGAATGTGTCATTTTAATGTACCGGTAGCAAACATACTGGCTAGCTGTCAGTTTGAGCGTGTGTGTGGAGTTTTGATGGCATTAGAACTATCATAAGTCCACGAACCGATCATTTTTAGCTGTATGACATGATTATATATACGAGTTAAACAATGATGAATGTGCGATACGTGAATTACTTGTCGCTACAGGTTATATCAGACGAAAATAGTTGTTGACGACGCTAGTCCTTGATGACGTTATATAGCTGTGCGTAATCATCACATTTGTGACTCCTAGTGGGTAACTCATCTGTACCCTGTGCTGTGAATGTAGGCCAACATACAAATCGTTTGTTGAAAACATATCTTTAGCATAACTCATTATATGTAAAAAGACTTTGCATTAACACAAGACTAGCGTGTAACCAGTTATTCCATACAGAAAAGAAAATATATGAGATCGTGTACCCCCGCCCAATTCTGCAGCTTTTTTCTATATAAAATACAATAGAATACACTGATGATATACAACTTATTCAGATAAGTGGACAATCAACATATGATTAACGATCTGTTCTTTCTTTTTTTCAGGGGATAAGACGCCTTCACCTCTGGCATACTTGCGCCTGACAATGGCGCAGAATTGTACTTGGTACATCTATAATTGTACACACGTATCTACACGTGAATATCACAATTCACCATGGGGAGAGTGAAAAGAAAGATGGCGTCTAAGGAAAAAAGCAACTCCTCATTTAATGTCCATAGAAAAAACAAATTGTGCCTGCTTCTCGAGGCTTGTTCGAAAATACGGCAATTACACTCAACAGAATGTCCCCTAGAGGAAATCATGTCCTCCCTGTGTTTAACACAGCCTGTGAACACGTGAACAATCACGTCTTACTCCATCCTTCCTGTATTCGACGTTTATATATTGTCATTCCTCGATATATCCCTGCCAACCACTTAAAATTTGCTTATTCGCTGCTTGCGATTCATTCCATCCCGTATTCGACGTTTACATATTGTCACTCTTCGTTAAATCCCTGCTGACGACTCACACTTTGCTTATTCACTGCTTGCGATTCCTTCAATCCTGTATTCAACGTTTACATATTGTCAATTCCTGTTCAATCACTGCTGAAGACTCACATTTGCTTATTCATTCCTGGTGAACCCATCATTCCTGTGGTCGACATTTACATGTTGTCATTCCCTGCTCAATCACTGCCGATGATTCACCTTTTGTCTATCCACACCTTGTGGTTTCATTCACCCTGTGCCCGACGCTTACACAGTTACTGTATATTATCATGCAATACATCGCCACGATGTGGATGAAATTCTGTCCATGTGGCTTTAAACCCAAGTCATTCATTCATTCAAAACGTTATCCTGTCCACAATTCGCGTGTTTTTGTACCCACATTCCGCATCCAACCTGTACAGAAATGTTCTCATCCAATACGGATTGAAATATTGTCATTCACTTCTTAACCACTAGTGACGATTCACCGAGGCTTATTCCTCCGACGTTTTAAGCCACACTTCATTTATGTTTTAAATCACTGTTGATTATTCGACCGAACTAATCACTTCTCGTTATACTCTCGAGTGTAATTCTGTTTTTTGCTGAATTCGTTTCGATGTAATAATGTAGCTTGTCAATGAAAATGGTGGACCTTGGAAGGATGTGTAAGTTCAAAACCCAATACAACATGTACCCACATTGTCATTGCTAGACAATGCAGCCAACTTCGTGTTTATTCCGAAGAGAGTCATTTGAGGTTCAAGAGTGGGGTTCCAGGACAACAAGAATTTCCCAGAATTTCTCGGTATTGCAGAAATATTTTAGTAAGGTGGCTTCAATAGCAGGTTAGGCACATTTCTCTTCACTTACAATGTAGTATTTCTGCAAGTATCTGCTGACGCCAACGAAGTGTCCTAGTAGTGATCAGGATACCCCTATCCGTTTCCCTGTATACGACATCTTAGACCGAAACTAATCTCACCTAAAAATTCTACTCTGCCTTCTTCAGTTATCTGACTGAATCTCTCACCTACTATTACATATGTCCTTCAGGTATCTGACTGATTCTATAACTTACTATCTAGTGTTGTCTTCGTCAGTTGTTTGACTGTATCTCTCACTTACTATCTTGTGATAGCTTCATTCATTATATAATTTAAGGAGACTTTTGAGGAGTTGAGGACAAGGAGAAGGACTACCGGATTTTAGCAGACAACTTATATACCGGAATCCTATATACACGTGTACAAGTTGGCACTTTCACACATGAGACCCGCCTTCCTTTACGTTACAGTACCTACGTAGTGCGTCTTACTTAATCCTTTTGAGCAAAGAACATACTATTTTGGTGTTTAAAAAACGCTGCTGGCGGTATTGCGTGGTCTGAAAGGCTTCCCAGTACATCCTTGCTGACTTGCGTGAAATACCATATAGACACAAGCCAATTATTTGTCTAAGAAGGCTTTATGAAGCCAGATGAGGAGGTGACAGAGGGCTTGTGCGTCCGTCAGGCACACCGGCTTACTGTCTACTAAAGCTAATTATCGGTTTTTGTAACTAAACACTGTATTCGAGTCCAAAGCAAAATCTCCACAAATGTCAAAACGGCATGATCTATAAAGCTAATGCGGAACGCCAACGTGCAACCTTAATGTGTGGCGTAACACTGAAGGAAAACCTGGCAATGTCTCACCTGGAGCGATGTACGGGCGATAACAAGCAGGCAATTATTCACATCTGTGGGAGACAGTTCGGGCTGGATTTTGAGAGGATCGACATCCCCTCCACCCCACACCTCCGTAGGCCACTTGGTGAATGTTCGTAAGCTTGATGATTCAACAATTTAATCTCAATGCAGCCAAAGTCTATTACATGCTTAACATCATAAGGGGCCATCGTTTATGTAAATATACTTCTGCAAGCACGGCACACGTTAAGTTATTCCATTCCCGTCATGGAGGCGACCAATCATATTTGAACAAAATGCAGAGTTTGGCACGTATCGAGACAACCCAGCTCTCCAAATATTTTCCAGGAATTCTACGCAATTCAAATTCAAAACAATTCTTGGGCTAAAACAAAGAACACCTATATAGAAGGTAACATTGCTTTGTCTCATGTTTAAGACACGAAAAGAACGGGCGCTTAAATATATGCAAATGGTGTCTAACCATTTTTATCGAATCAGGCTAATTAACTGAATCAAGAAGCATCATTTATCAAGCTTATAAACTATATCTCAGTTATGTAAACTATAGGATTCGATGGAGTCCGAAGAGGACATTGTGAGAAAGATCAAAAGCGTATGTCGAGTGTGTGTAGAGTGTATATCTTTACATATTTAAAATGACAATGCATACAGCTGAACTTGGCACCGGTAGAAAGATAATTAAATAATAATTAAAACAAGTAAAAGGTGTATCTCGGAATTAAATGCAGAGAAATGTTTGGATTGTGAAAGGTGCATGGCAAACTGCATTTTCAGTGTGTAGAGCGGTGACCCAGCCGTCGTCAGTTTGAGTCTGTCATGTCTAAGTGGAGACGATGTTTTCGTTTACAGGTGCTTGTTAATTCAGCGTCGCAAATTATATCAAAACGCCATTTTGTCTTTCCTCTGGTAAAAGTACCTCGAACCACAAGTGCCAGTGGTTGTTTTGTGGTTGATATGTGTCCACAGGTTCGTGAACCTGAGATTTGTAAACAGTACCAGAAAGGAAAAGTTGTTGGCAATTTCTCCAGATTGTTCGACAGAAGCAGGCTCTCTAGTTACGGTTACTTATGCACAATTCACGGTACAATTACTCGTATAATACTGTCACACAGGCATTGCAGGCTGGTGATACACTGTTCATCTTTGTATTGTTTTTTTTTTGTTTGTTTGTTTTTTATTGTTTTTTTTTTGCACCTATAATTAAAATACATCAGAATTTCATCTGAGATAAAACTGAAAACATTTTTGAAGTTTTGTTATAAATTTTTTAAAAGTTTAAGGATGTATACTCAAGAATATTTGACATACGACAATGGCCAGCATTATGCTGGGGAAAAACCCGGGTAGAGCTCTGGGGAAACCCACATGTCACGGAAAGGCGCTCCCTAGTATGGCCGGAGAGGAAGCCGGTCTGAGCTGGCCTTGAACTCATAGCGACCTCATTGACGAGATGTTCCGGGGTTATTGTACTGCCATAGCATGCTAACGTATGCCCTTGTTGGTACCAACCCTTTCATGGGTGTTATCACGGTGACAAAATCCATGACTCCTACTGCATCGGTTGAATTTTTGATGTGTTGCTGAGCAATGTGCAAGCTACGGCATGGTATTGTACCAAGCGTGGGTGTGGGGATACATAGTTTCTGATTTGAAGATGTCAAATGCACTATATAAATAGAAAGGAAAATCAGTGCTCAAGCGTTACCTTAGACTTGTATCTTTCACACAGAAGTTACTGCCCATTGGCAGTTGTTGGAACAGCGGTACGTGACGGAAGTAGGAGGATCCTGGTGATCTGTAGGAGGGCGGTGGGGCAATCTGCCCTGGTAATCCTCCACAGTGTCCTGTCGCCGGAGTCCGCACCCCAGGGAGAACGTTCCTGTCCGACTCCTGTTGCTAGAGTTAGTGGAGGAACTTCGGGGTCTCCTGGACCGAAACGGTGATCCCCGGTCTGTTGTGTCATGCGTGTCTGTTGGGGGGTGGAACCCTCTGGACACGCTCGTTCTCGACGAACGCACTCGAAAGCCACAACGGAAGCAAGTTCTCAGCATGACGCGGACATCTTTCTGCAGAGAAAATAAGATTTATATATATAATTGTTGCCTAATGCCATGCTCAAAAATTGGAAGAAACCCGAGGCCCAGGGCTAAACCACTCACCTTTGGCAA
Organism: Acanthopleura granulata; assembly: GCA_016165875.1. Taxonomy (NCBI): domain Eukaryota; kingdom Metazoa; phylum Mollusca; class Polyplacophora; order Chitonida; family Chitonidae; genus Acanthopleura; species Acanthopleura granulata. Next base: position 11,236,734 of record JABBOT010000002.1, read on the forward strand.
GTTACTGACGGACTTTGATACGTGTGACATACAGATATATACATACCTCACTGGTAGAAGAAAAGCAGACTTCAGAGAACGCTAGACTGCTCAAAAGGGCCAGATGATAGCCTTTTATCACCCAGGGCCCACGAGCTGTGAAGAATAGGGGGAATTTATGAAATCTGTCCATGGCCCGATTTGCAGCGAAAATAAGACACAATCGTGGATACTTAATTGGATATGTATATATAAATAGGCCCACAGATACCAATTTTCACCCATTCTCTTTCTTCGGTTTGTTTGTGGTTATTTGTGTTTTTCATACGCCAATCATCTTTTGACGAAAGTGAGTAAGGTTAAACCTGGTCGAGCTGGACTGAGGAATTTTCTCTTCCATACATATCTACCAAATAACTATACTTTTTGACAGCTTGACCTAAGTATTTTTTTACTTGGAAACTCGAAACTCATTGCAGTGTTCCAGCTGTATTCCCTTGACTGCATTGTCCATTGGATCTTTACTTTCCTAGTGCATGTAGCAAAATGTGGCGAAAGTATATATTTGATGTTACACCAGATATAAGCGATATAATTTTAATGCCATTAATGTATTGAAAAGTTCTAACAGGTAGCAAGGTGGAATTACGCCTTGTGAAAGTACACTCTGATGACCTTGGACAGAGGCAATACACTGGAGCTAAAAGACAATCTGAGAGGGCAAACACCCCTACAGCCAAATGTACAAATTCTCTCATTACAGAGAAAGAGACGATTTGTACTCCGGCTCTCTATGGTGGTGAATCGTTTAAAATACTCCTGCATGGATCGAGACCGAACTCCAGATCACCGTCAGAATTTTCTGTATTAGCATTTGGCCCAACGCCAAACTTTGCACGCAATTTTTATCCAAACCCTGTCGATACTTTTCCCGTATGGCGGCTGACAGAAAGACAGACAAGCAGACAGACAGGCTGACAAATAAACCTCGGAAAAAATTAATCTCCTTGGCGGAGGTAATAAATCTTCATTAAGGATCGTGCTATAACATATAGACAAGTCAAAGCGTAATCGCGAAAGTCTGCAGTCCAAAATAGCGTAATAATTTGACAATTACGGTTGGAACATTCTTCAAATCTATAATCTAAATTTTGTTCCGCATGACCACGTCTTCACTCGCATGTGAAATACTGACGATACGTTGTCCCGTGATGGTAACATATTTTGTAATTACCATCAGTAAAACAACTGAGCGATACAATAGGTTCATATTGTACATGGAAGATAGACTCAGGAATTATTTATCTGGGAGCTACTAGAACCTCATCTAGTTGACAAAAGCGGTTGTTACAAGTAACCGTGGCTTAGCACGCCTTTCACTCACCCGAAACTTTTCGTGCAGGAAGCCATAAATGATTGGATTAACACAGGAATGAGCCATGGATATCCAGTGACAGGCAATAAAGCTACTGATAAATGCATTCTCCTGCTCTTCAGAGACGACGTCATAAAGATCGGGTCGGGCCTCGATCAGGATGTGAAACAAGTGTAATGGAAGCCAGCAGAGTCCAAAGGCGATGACAATCGTTAGTAGCATCTTGATAACCTGCGGTTAAAACAGAAGTGTAAGAGGGCACAGAAGGCGAAATGAACTGTAAAAACTAACACCAAGAGAAATGACCGAGAAATGGATGGATAAGTGAGAATTTTAACGTTATTTTAACTTAGCAGCAAAGTGCTGTTAATGCCAGGCAGTGGTGTCTCAGGGAGCGGTTTAAATTGCTTATCCACTGGACATAGCCTTTCACGAAGCGGTTTAGAACGAACGTGGTAAGCGGAGGAGGTGCTGCTGAAAGCAGTGAGTGAATAGACTGAATATCATAACGGAATGGAAGGACGATCTGTCTCGACAGCGTTCGAGCTGTCTCGAAGGAATACCATACTGTTAAGACTTGTTGCATCAGTTGTGGTTTAGTGTGAATAATGATATGTGACAAGCTGTCTCATTTAGCGTTAGAGATCATATAACGTACCGATAGAATGAATACCCGTAACGACTATTGTTTCAGGCAGCGGTATAAAATGAATACCGTAACGATATAGGAAGCGGTGTCTCAGTGTAGCGGCTTAGAATGAATACTGTTACAATACAGGACTTGCATGTGGTGTCTCAGGTAGTGGTTTAGAACCAATTACCATAACGGTATGATGAACTTGGTGTCTCAGGCAGCTGTTTAGAATTCGTAACTATACGGCACGCTGTCTCAAAGCGGGTCAGGTCTCTTAACAATAGACATGGTTTCTCAGGCAGTGATTTAGGCTGCTTAGCGACAGGACATGGTGTCTTAAATAGCGATTTCAAATGAATGTCTTAACGGTAAAACGTGGATTCTCAGGCAGCGGTTTAGAATTCAAAACGATAGGACATGCTTTCTTCGACAGCTGTTTAGGCTGCATAAGGATAGGACATGGTGTCTTCAAGAGCGGTTTAGTGCACTTTTTACTGGTTTACTACTTGGTCAAACAGGTGATTCAGTCGCCTTATCAGGTGTATTGATCTGTGAGTGGATCGATAATGTACATGGCTAATAATTGGTTTCTTCAACTCGAGAAGGACACATGTTGTTGGTAACGGACTCCCTGCTGTTTCAAACAGAGCAGCGATGAATACATGTTGACGAAGCAGTGTACTTTAATTGGTACTGTACATAAAGCACTACTGTCACCAAACGTACTTTTTTCTTGGATTCCCTTTGTCGCTGGTCTCTAATGGTGTAGGCCTCCCCGGGGTGGGTGCGCTCCCAGAGTCTGAGCCCCACCGTGCAGTAAGTCAGGGTGAGGATGAAGAAGGGAATTAGGTAGGTGATGGCCAGCACGGCCCCTAGGTATATCCGCCTCTGGCCATCGCTTTCCCAGCTGTCCACACATTGGTTACCCGTCGGATACTTGAACTTTTGTCGACTAACCAGCAGTTGAGGAGAGGACACAGCGAAACCGAAGAGCCAAACTATAGTGATGACCGACCGCACCCGTCCAGTGGGCAAACGGGCAAGCATAGGGCGCACAACCGCCCAGTATCTAAGAAGGAAAAACATCGTTAACTAGGTGTACGTCTTTTTAAAAGAATGGAATGAAATAAGCGCAAATCAGTAAAAAGTGTCGACATACACTCAGGTCCTTTTTTAGAAGGAAGCCTTATGTAAAAGACCGACCGACAGATAGACACACAAACACTCATAGACAGAGGGAGACACAGACACGCACAAACACAGACAGAGCAACTGATCGATCGACATTGAAACAGACAGATACAGAGAGACAGATACACAGAGAGACGCACGAACATACACCCATACAGACAGACACAGAGACGGGTCTACTCACCAGCCGCTTCACCCAGATAAAAAAAAACACAAACGTATTCACATGAATCAATACTTGAATCACAGGATGAGCGAGTTAAGATTAAAATTTAAACAAGTTAATTTATAGTAGCTCTTTTAACCAGCAGCCGAACGCGTGGAAATTTATTCCCGATCCGGCATAAAATAAAAATGAAAAATCTGTGATTCATTCAAATCTCCCACCAATTATAAAATTGTGATAAGCTGACGGACAAATCATAGTCAACATATATTCCCGTCATTTATAAGACAGCACTACGGTGTATAACGCCGTTTATGTGGCTATCTTATTAGCCAAAAACGAGAGAATTTCAGTGGCATTTTATATCTTACTCTCTATATATAAGTCTAGTAAATTCCGAAAAGGTTTTTAATTATCTTTCTTAAATCGGACAAAGTTTGATTCACTATTCCTTCTACTTTTTCATTACGATATGCCTACTAGCTTCTCATTTTGCTTAGAGGAACAAGGGCAGGCTCATTGTCTCCAGAAAGCCAGTAGTCTTTGAGCTCCGAGAATGAAGTATCGGTTTGAATTAGCTCGAAGCAAAACTAACGTGGCTTCAGGACTATTCCCTTCACACATCTTCTAATCCCAGTGATCCTTTTGTTGCAAAACACGGATACAATATTACTGACATGAACTGTCAGTAATATTGTATCCGTGTTGAATTGAATTTCTGATGAGGAAAACAGACCTACGAAAAAACACAAGAGAAATTTCTAAATTTTCTGCATTCTTTTCTCTTGTTCTGTTATTGTTTCTTTCTCACGTTCCCAATCGGTTCATCAATGACGGCGTTTTCCTGAAAATATGCCTAAAGCACAGGGCTTATTAACAGATATCAGATATGCCTCAATTTTGTTGTGATCGATCTTTTTGGGAGGGGGGAGGGTTTTCGTTTCCATTAAACCATAATCTTCGTTTTTGAGTTCATTTTCCGTTTCCTTTAAACAGGTGAATGCAAGAGTAGGCTTCTGGGATTCTGAATCACATCTGAGAACCTTTCAGGTAATTCGGATCCAAGCTGTGTAGTCTATTGCTCATTCATATCTTTGCGATAAGGATCCGTGGGCAACTTGGTAACGTATACCTCATGGTTATACGAGAACAATGTCAATTCAGACCTTAGTGGTCATTGTGATTGAATTGCCTCCATGCGATGATATCTTTGGGCAGAATCTCGACGCACATCAACCATGCAGGAAAAACCGAACTCTCCAGATGGATAATTGAGCAACTTAATGTTTGAAAAGTAATTGTAAGTGTATATCACGATACATCAGACTGATTAAACAGTGTTAAGAATTCGATGCATTCTGTCTGGAAGACATATCTGATACTTCAGGAAAGAAACTTAAAATTATATATTTGTTATTTATGCCTCGAAGCAGTATGAAACAGATCATTATCCTTAGCTTGAGCTGTAACCGTCAATTTTAAGAAACAAGTAAAAATAATAATTCACAAAAAAGGTAAAATGGGGGAAAACGAAACAAGAAGCTTCGACATTCTTCTTGCCAATAAAACATCAAAGAAGCCATGCACATTTTCTCAATCCATGACAATATCAGTGTCATACTGGTATAGACAATTTAATCACTGAACTTTCATTTCACATTGTACTCAAGAATCTGGTTCAGATTTATTGATGAAACCGAATAGGGTCTGGGAGGAAACTGCGGCCCTTCGTCAAGTGCCCGAGCCCCCCACCCCCACCACGTCCCACGACCAAAGCAAAGGCCTCCACCCGCAGTTAAGCCTGCAAGAAATGAAGTTCAACTGGCGATTTTATCGGCTAAGAAGACAATAAAAAAGACGCACCAGCGATTGCAGCCCTGTGAAATGTAAGATACTGTTCTTGGCACCAACAGACAAATATTTCACACCACATATACAGCGCACAGTGTGAATCTTAGTGAGTTTGTTTGCACGGCACGTCAGTGAACATTAATAAGAACGGTGATAATGTCAGTCCAGGCACAGCTAAAAAAGCCCCCAACAAAATGGACAATTTAGCTGAAAACCGAGACGATCATGTCAGAATACGTACCCATGCAGCCACGTGTTTTTCTAAACTAAATCATTCTTTGTTACATATACGTCTTTGAGCCTAAATGGTATGGTTCTTTTAATACATTATTTTTTCGATTTCGAAATTAACTAACCTGCAAGACAGAATACAATATTCGACAACACAATGCTTAATTGGACTGGTATGTTTGTTTACTGGAGAGCACTTCTTTCATCAGATACAAAGATGCAAACGATATTCTATGTGGCCGGCATGTTCTGCATACTGTAAGGAGGACTGATTCGACTTTCGTTATGACGCCGTTGTCAAGCACAAATCCTTGCGTGTGTGGACACAAATAGAGGCGGCTTGCTGAAATGGGCAATATCTAACAGGAAATGCTGCTGTGTCCCAAGATATTCGTCTATCACAACTGACGCGTAAATATGAATACCAGAGACTGTAATAAAAGAGGTTAATAATGCACCAAAACAGAATTTAAACGACAAGTTAGATCAGTACACTGTGTCGTAAAAAGATGGAAGGACTAGCGGCGCCGAGAAGAAATAGGAATGAAAGCCAGATTCAATTCGAATTGTCTCCGCAAAGGTTCGTCCTCAAATGGAAGACATAAATATTATTGGCAAATCAGTTTTTATTGTACAATTATACATAAAATGCAAGATCGTGATGCCAAGAACAATTGATTCAAATAAAGACTCGAGTGACTGGAATAAGTGTCTATAAAATTGTGTCAAATCTATTTGGCTCTCTGCCCTGGACTGTCACAAAGAATATCTATTTTGCAAAATAAATGTACATGAAAATTATAAAATCGTTTTGTGAAACATGTTCCAGTTGTACAAAATAATCAGGGACAGTCAATGCTAATGTTTAAATAAGAATTGGTATAGAGGATCTGTATTGACTTTTCCACCGCAACAAAAACTTGAACTTTCCGATCAAAGAGTAGCCGGAGAACAAATCAGATTTACATGATTTTCATCGTCATCGACCACAGCTTATGCACCTGTGGTGTTCCCCTTTCACACGTTTCACGTTTTTGTATCACTAAAATACGTGATCTCTCGGAACTTAACGAGAAATGCGCGTGCGGACTTATTTAGATTGCGCCCAGAAACACCTGCAAAAAGCAGAAGGAAACAGTGAAATCCGCCACATGTTATAGCCGCTGTGTGCTCGACGCCAGCTGGTTTGACGAGTATGAATAATTATGGCTTTGCGCCACATTATTACAGTATTACAGCCATTTCGTGTCAAATAACGAGCCAGAAGTAACAAGAACAGGAAGAGCTTTTTCAATACCCGAAGATTTATTTTCACTGCTGGAATGCTATTAAAAACTTGGCTGAGGTGTAACTCAATCCCATATCGGACTACAGAACGCAAACCTTTTATAATTGAACTTTTTTGTTTCATTCTTGAAGAAATATAAACAAATACATGGGCTGAAAAGAGGTATCTGGTTGTGTTTCGAAGAGATATTGTAGATCACTCGTGAGACGTCATTTAGCAGTTATGCATATATGTAAATAGAAAATGTTATGTCAAAAAATGCTATGTGAAAACCCCTGAAAAAAACTAAAGCACAGAAAAAACCAAGGAAAGAAGCAAAAGAATCGATCTGCATTGCTTAAAAGGTTTCTTTCTTACGCGGTAGCTTAACAATAGTCCATTCTCCCTCCGTGGCCTGAGTCGCTGGAGAGTGCTTACGAGTTCCGAAATGAGTTTAGTTTGTTGACCATTTGCCTACTGTTCATTTGAGAAAATTATATGAAGTTCAGCAACAAGATCAATTAAAATAAATGAAAATCATTTTGTGACCTTTATCACTGGAGTGTATAATGTAGACTACATGCAGGAAATGGCAAAGATAGCAACTCACCTGTCTAGTCCGATAGCAACGTTGGTAAAGGCACAGACACTCACGGCAAGATATTGCATGAAAGAAACGAAGGGACACATGAATTCCCCGAAATGCCACTTGCCAAAGATGGCTTCGGTAGATGTGAAAGGCAGACAGAAAATTGAGATGAGGAGGTCAGAGACGGCCAAATTAATGAGGAAATGGCGAAGTTTCCAGAACGAGGTTCCAGCGGCTAGAGTCACCAGAACAATCAGATTACCAACCAGAGCTAGCAAAGTAGTTACCGCATACAGGGTAATCAAAAATCCTCGCACATCCCGCCCGAAACGCACTGTGTCGATCATGGACATGAAGTCATGGTAGTCGGAAAAGTTAACTTCTCCGCCATATAAATAGGACGAGTTGCGCGTGAGAAAAATGGCGTCATCCTTGATGAACAACGGAACACCTGTCAGTTCAAATTCTAAGTGTGTGGCGTTGATGGTTTCTTTCATGATTTCAAAAACTTCCATCCAGTCCAGTCTGATTCAAGAATCTAAGGCAAGCCTTGGTGAAAAAGCTGCAAAATAAAAGCCCAAAACGTCACGCAATTACACCAGCTGATGGAAGTGCAATGATACATGCCTTGTGTGTGATGCCGTCCAGTTTTTGATGTGACTGAACAGAGCTTGGCAGCCGAAAACGCCCGTGACATCTAGTCTTCTCTTTGTCACTTTGACTTCTGATTCAGCCTAGCATGATGGCATCGATCACTCGTTGTGTTAACTTGAAGCAATTCCTTTATCTTTACCTGTTCACAACACTTAGCTCTGTTTATACACGGCTGTTTGAGAACAAACTCAAACAATAAGGATGGAGTTCCCCGAAGTTGTCACGCAATGATCGCAATCGGCATCAATCAGACATTTTATGTATTCCTTAGACAGTGAGCTTTTTTAGTAGGGAGATTAATAGAAAAAGCGTATTGTTAGATCCGTTGCGGTTTGCTCAGCTCTCATTTTGAACTTTTTCTTCTCTTATAAGAGTCAGTAGAGTAGAAATAATTATCTTAATCATTATGCGATGTCTGTCAGTAGCAAATACTGACCAACCTTATCTTGTCTCGAGCACAGGTTCGAATCCCTCTGTTCACAGTTTGCCAAGATTCATCCTCCCTTGGCCAACATGTGGTATTCCACTGTGGAGACTTCAATGATGAACACACCGTATCGGCTATATCTACACCATTCCTTCTAGTTTCTAAAAAAGCACCATTGTAGGGTAGACAGAACAACATTACAAACCCAGCCTTACAGAAGCTTTTCTTCAGTATTTAAACATTAAACTAGATCGGTAGCGTTTAATAAAAAAGGAGTGATAAAATGAAACGCTTGTCAATCATTACTACTTGATCCATTAAAGTATTTAAGAATGACGCAAAGCCCATGATCAAATGCTTGTTTTGTGGCTATCATATCCTGTTGATCTGGAATTCAGCCATGTTGCTGGTTTCGAAGTTGTCAGAGACTACTTACTGGCAGCACAACTTAATCTCAAAAACAGTCAACCTCTGGCCAAAAATTGCTAAACAGCACTCAAGGATCAAATCCATTTAGAATGGAAGAGAAGCACTGGATATTGTCCACATAAGCTCATTTAAAGCCAGCGATTTGTTTTGGCAATGTGAAGTCATCTCACAGGGTGTACCCAAATATGTAAGCACTATTACTGCATGTATATTGCAGGAGGTTTATTATATTGTTCCTATAGCCATTAAATCACATTTCACAGTTACGCTTTGTTCTATCGAACTTTTTCAAGACATGAAAACGTCGTCTATACAAGTATCTTCGTATTTATTTTATAGCAGTGAAAACCCAACCCAACTCGTTATGACACAAAACGAGAGTTATTAGGCTTTATCTTACTGGATATCTTATTAGTCCAGCTACATCTGTCTTCTTGCACACCACGAAGCCAAATTTCTGTCATTCCAGAAGGCACTATACCTCGTTTGAAAAACAAAAATGACACATAATCAAAAAACCCTCACCTTGTCTCTTGCTTGGCGATATTAAAAGAGAAACGGTGATGTGCCACTAACATCTGTTCCGTCTGACAGTCGGACATTGGTCGGTTGTCTTTTCTTTGTGGAGGGCCACGCCATCCTCTCGGTGAGTTCCTGTACGCCGCTATCCGTGAAGGCGAAACAACGTACTACCTGAGTGCGTTAATCACCTCGTCCGGCGACTGCCAGCGAGACACTGGACCATAAATCATCAACCATCTCTTTGTTGCGGCATTTGCCGGACGTCATAAGTTGTGTCTTTACCGTTCACTGTCCAGTTATACGTTTCCCTTATCTTCTTTGACATGAGACACATGGCCAACCACGTGTCTGTGTCCGTACAAGGCATTAATCTTTGTGCCCTATCAAAAATAACAAGAGAAAAAAGTACCAAATTACACGGGCTTCCAGGAGAGATTGCGACAAATGTCTATGTCAGCTATTTGACATATTTGCTTGGCAATTCATCATGTCTCCAAAGGTTTCTTTTTGTGTAACAAGGCCATCTCCCCTCGTTCTGTCTTTCCTAACAAAACTGCTCAACTGCCAGTTCGTAAGCCTACTTCAAGCCTTAAAGGTAAATTAGTCTCTTCTAACCGGTCTCTTATTCTCTCTAAGGTTAACACTATGCCTTTTCGCAGCTGGTTACCTTTCTGAAGATGTACTTTGGCCCAGGTTGATGCTCTGTTTGACAACGACTTCTACAATTATCTCACCAATAATTTCACGATAACGAACAAAACATGTGTAAGCGTTGATTATAAGGCAACGGTTAACAGCGTCTAGCTGGCAGGGAAAATAAATCGATCGTTTCTTTCGAGGTTTTTCTTGACTCACACTTTTAGATCGAAGTTCATTTGAATAAATAATTTTTACTATACAATATCAGATCAAAGCCAGGAAAACGTGATCAGCTATAATTTAAACTGGCTACCAGCTAGGCATGTCGCAGAACGCTCAGTGTGACATGAATATAAATGGAAAAGGAAACGAAGCATTCTTGGAGAGTGTCCATTGATATTTACCAATAAGGAAATGGGAAGATTTATGAAGAAATGGTCATCATACCCCTTTCGGATTGATAGCCTACTTGGCAACGAACAATAGTCACAGTTCTTGTTTATGTAGCATGAAATGGCAGCAGTATTGCCCATGCCAAAGGCACTAAACCATAGCCATTTATTCCACACCATGATTTTTTTAAGACAAAATATACATCTTGAAAGCCTCGACCATTATAGGACGCTATGTCTTCATCACACGACAACACTATATAAGAATTATCAGGCAAAACACATTAACCGCCAGCATGTAGAGTAATTCAGCGTAGGAGTGGAAGATCAGCTCAGTTTTGACACATTTCCCTTCAACATGTACTTTGTAACTAAGAACTGCACAGCAGAAGACTGGGCCAGATGTAATTTAGTCCAGCATAGTTGACGTGGCAACCCATAGGTCAAAATAAAGAGGCTCTGTTCTATATACAATATAAGCAGAAATTGAATGTTGCCTGGCGCATCGGGATTTCTAATTTTAGGACGGGAAGAGCAGGGATTTATATCAGCATATAATGTGTTTCTTCGGCATTTGTGTTTTAGAGAAAAGAGGGACTGATCGTCCAAGTATAGAACACCGATGTCGATTTCAGCGATTTCTGACGTGAAGTCTCGATACCCCCACGTACACGATTTGCTGGTACAGAACAAGCCCCTGGGGGTTTGGATATCGTCTTTCCAACTGTCACATCGTTTCACGTTGTGAGCCTTTGTTGAAATAAATCAAACCAAATGGCAATCTGTACAACCCCAATGATACGGGTTCAACACATTTATCTGATCCATCTACTTTTACCTAACACATATACGTGTGGCCAGTTTTAACTACTATAGCATAAAAATCGGTGCTTAAATCACATTTCAAGGGTTGACCTAAGTCTAGGCTGGCTTCGTCGAATAGGCCCCATATGGTTTACCGTACGTCATAAAACTTGAAAATGATGATCTAATCAGATGAAAAAATTCACATGATAAAGTTAAGGTTATCGTCTGAAATTATCAGGCGGTGCTCAACAAACCCGCCACTAGACAAAAAACATACCGGTGTAACCTGTTACTGTCATGGTTCATAAGCAACCAAAGTCATGGTAAGACACACTGAATAAACACCTAAACAAAGTATTCACTTGTCTAATTATAGCTTTCATTAGGCCTACGTTAGAGTTTTAGCAAATTTTTGGGGTGCTTAAAAGCTAGCATAAAGAACATTGAGTTATGGTCTATTATTCGCTGATGCAGACCTAAGGCCACACTTTGTTACGGAATCTTTCAGATATTTTGCACGATGACAGTCCATATGGAGAAGAAGAAAGTGGCATTACTAATGGCAGGAAAAAGAACAATTATAGAATGTATCACGATATTTTTTAGAAACCAGAAATATTTATATATGCGCAGGTCAATTAGAAAACTTTTCAAGACCTTGCTGGGGCTTACGTGGCCGAGGTGGTTAACGAGCTAGCACAGAATAGTGACCCATACTGGCTTCTTCTCCGGTCATACGTGTGAAGGTTTACCCAACAATATACTGATGATCATGGGTTTCCCCCTGGTCCGACCCAGTTTCCTTCCTCCATAATGCTGATCAAATAAATAAATAAATAAATAAATAGATCAGTCACGCCCTCGTGACATTTGACTCCAGATTTCGAACTTGCAGCATGGGCAAGCAATTTATGCATGTGCCAAGATACGTCATAATTTGTGGGCAAGGTCACTATGGTTTACAATTCTTCTCGTTTATGAAAACATCTCTCGTGTTTTGTTAATTAATGCCTATCCTTTAACAGCATGCTTGGTCATGTATAGGTGATAATTTGCATGCGTGAAATCTAGCTGTTTTACCTCCCTCCCTGTGTTCTGTCCAAGAAACCGGTTGTTGTTCCACCTAATTGTTTTGGCGTGGTGCATTTCCAGTGACTCGGTATAGGCGAACATTAAAACAAAATCTTTGTTCCAGGTAACAACCGACTGACAAAATGATAATTAATAAAGACTTGTGTGGTTGGAATGGCACCACCCTCCCCCCCCCAATACACACACACACACACACACACACACACACACACACACACACACATATATATATATATATATATATATATATATATATATACACACACACACACACATATATATATATATATATATAATACGACAGTATCATATGATGAGAGGAAACCAGCCAAAACCAATACCCTCCACAGGTTGCTGGCAGACATGCTTCACTGTAAAGTAAGCCACCCTCAGCTGGATCTGAACTCACAGCGACCCTGACGAAGGAAACACCCTGACGACTTGGTCACGGAACCATTTTTAGCTAAACTACTGCCGTAACACAAATGAAGCAGGCTTCTCATGCTCCATTGGAATTGGTTTAGTTATTAAATGTAGCATTATTGTGTCATCTTGGATCTTGAAGACTCTTATCTGGTAATGAACAAGTATTTGGCAGTCTTGCAGGTGTATAGTTGTATAAACTCCTTTAGTAAGCTTGGTTGTTCTTGTAAATCTGTTGTTTTTTTTTACAAAAATACCAAAAGACATGTTCTACCGCAAATAAATAAGTAATAAGCACTGCAACTGCCAATGGCGGCCATATTGGAAAATGGCCTCCACGGGGCGACTTCAGGATTGCCCTACGTCCAAAATGTAAGTTGAGGGGTCTTCCCAGTGTGACAAGTTTTATGCTTCTATAATCAAAGGCACAATTTACTTACATATCTGCTGCCCTATGTAACCTTGTCAGTGTTCGTCTCAATGATCTAAGGATAGCATTCATAACGCGTTGTCTGGGGGAAGGAAGGTCATGGGGCTGGAGTTCATCCAAAACCGATTAAGGGCTGAAACATACACAAAAGCAGAGATGTATTGGTATGCAAATATTGGTATTTCTGTACAGTTAACACCACAACCGGACCACCTGGTGTTTGGTATTTGCTTGGAATTTTTCCAACGTCGTCAGTACGGGGAAGGATATCGAAGAGGCTGAACAACTACTTAGAGCATTTTGGGCCAATAGTTTAAAAGTATTGCTCAGCCTTCGAGAAATGGAAAACGCCCTGTATCTCTGTTGAATTTCATATCTTAAGCACGTTCTTTTTTATTTCTTTTTGTTTTTCAAGGTAAAATATTCAGATGCTACATCGATCATTATACTTGCACACATATAGCTTAACCTACCTGTCCCCTTCACATGATCCTCTTCTATTACGTTTCTACACGATGAATATTTCTGACCGCTGCCAATCAACCATGTCTTCCGTCAAAGCTACTTCTGCATTTGTAATGGCTGATTATTCAAAGAAGCGGGGCAGTAAAAACAATTGACCCAATCAGTCAGTGTTGAATTCGTTAACCTGTCAGATATCGACATGTGACTTTGGGCTCTAAGAAGTTTAGGTGTGAGTAGAAATAGATTGTGGTCTAGCTCTAATTCATTCTTTAAAATTGTTGCAATTGGAAGCTTGTCGTGGACCCAAGTGTAATTTGAAGGTATCCATATTTCACAACTGTCAACATCATCTTCAGGTATGATAAACCATGTGCATTAAATCTTGGCCGCCAGATTCATGAAGGAATTCCGGATTTTCCGGTCTGTAAATGCGTCTTTTTGTCCGAATGTTGTTTATTGATTAGTCGGATATCTCAGCTACCGGTATGTAGAACAAAACGTCTGTGACTTGTGACGTACGATCCCCAATTTTCGACCTAATGTTCATATGATGCTCAGGATTACTCCAAAATGGTGAACTACCCTTTTGTTCTTGTAGTTGAGAGATAGTTGCCTGATCTGACTGACCGTTGAAATCTGTACCCGTGCAATCCTGTAGGACGTCCAAAGAAATATAGATTTTCATTCGATGTCAGACATTTTCTGTCGAGACGACAATTCCACCGAGTAGGTTTTGCACGACTGGGAGGGAATTCTAATTGAACCAAATGGAAGACCGGAATTGAACTTACGCGTGTCGTGTCATGGCGACAGAGAGACAAATGTGTTAACTCTATGACCCGCTTCCCAAATTCAACTTTGAATTAAATATTTAAATGTTCTGCTTCGAAATGATTTTTCCGTGGCCTATATACCTGGCGAATAAAAAAAAAAAAAAATAAATAAGTAAATAAATAAATAAATAAATAAATAAATAAATACTTGTACTTTTACCGAAACCTTTGTCAGTGCTGGAATTTTAAATGCCCTCCGCTCTCGTTTCAAGCATATGTGGAATTCTCTGGCTACAGTTTGACATCCACTTTGTGATACAAATAATAAAAAAATATTAATGAGACTGAAAGGGACAGGCGAAGCCACAGAGATACCGGTGAGCTGTCACTGGCTCATATTATTGTACTTGGCCGAACAAGAGATTGGCAGGTTGTCAAACTTATACTGACAACTTCAGATTGCTCTTGGTCCGTGGAAGTGAGACACTGGCTGGGTTTTGCTTTTGTTGGCTTTCGTCAATGCCATTCTGATTTCAATACCGTTACCGGACTCCCTGTAATATAATCATTATTTTAGGAATGTGTCGATTTCATTATATCTGATATGTGTAATTACCTGATATAGGACATCAAAGCAACTCTCTCATACAACTTAATCATCTTGGCAATGACTCTCAGTCGTAGTGAAATCCGTAAAGTGGCAATAAATATTTCAAGGAAAAAAATATTGTTGGTACTATTTTCAGGACTGAAATTGTACCAAAACATTCTATATAGACTATAGCATAGATAGTAAAACGAGAACAACGAATACAGTGTGATAGTTGGCAAATGGTCAAGCGTAACCGATACAACCCGGCTTATTGTCTTTTTCTAGTTGTTCATGTAAATTCTTAGTAGCAACGTATGGCAATATGACTTAAGCAGGCTTAGTTAGAGAAAAATGCAATTGTTGTTAATTACACTTTATTAGGCGTCACTGGTCTAGAATTACAACAGTTTGTGAAGTAATCACAATCAATATACAATCACATGAAAAAAATGGGGTAGGCCAGTTGGACACTCCGCGAGCACAACCCTGGACTATGCAGCTTTATGTCTGATTTCGCCCCCTAAACATTTATTGATGCATAAATAAAATTTCTGGTCAGTTTATGCGCCTACCTTTCTTCTGAAGTATTGCATAAACATGTGGAAATTTCATTCATCTACTCTTTATCCACTTTGCTTTCATTAGTTTACAAGTGATTCAATCCAAAATTAAATCATTTTACACCATGGAAAATATCAGACAAGATCAAACACATTTTCATTTCAAGAAAATTAAACTTTTACTTTTAAAATTTTACTCCTCTTTTTTCTGTCAGATTCACGTTCAGTTTATTCTTATAAACTTGTCTCACTGTTGCTTAAATAGTCTTATGCTGGTAAATTTTTGTGCTCTTTTGATGAAGCGGTCCCAGCTTATGTTTAAACACTGTGCGTCGCTGAATGTTTAATAGCAATGCTCCCGACCACAAATCGAATACCCCCAAGATTGCCCAGTGAACCTATGCTAAAGTGTGGCTAAGACCAGAGCACGGACCTCACCGAGTGATTGAAGGCAGCCCCTGAACTGTTCTGTAAACACCGCTGTCAGCGAACAGATTGCTACAAAGCATAGAAACGAGAAAATTTGAGACCACTGGAGCTAGTTTTGAGAATAAAGTATAACTATGTACGATGTTATTCTTAAAGGCTATTTAAATTTCGGAAGAAGACTATTTGCAATCTTACGCCTCGTATTTCCGAATGGCTACTCGTTAGCACTGATCAGGAAATGGCCAAAAGGTAACCAAAGCAACCCAAAATTGACGCAGAAAGGTGTTTAGTATAAAAGCCACGATAAGCTGACGGGCACATGAGGTGAAGTAAGACGGGTGCATGCAAAATGAAGTCAATGAATATGTCTGGACAGGAGATTTCCTTGCTCTACCGAATGCTTTGTGAGAAACTGTTGTCAAAGGACAATGGGACAGGGGGAGAAGTAGCAGTTTCTTGTGTTAAAGTACTCGGAGCAAACTCTCAAATCGGACCACTGCTAGATCATTTTTTCTCTACAGGCTTTGCTTCCAAGGTCGTTCTGTCTATTCTGTACGGCTTGGCCTTCTCTGTGGCTGTAATTGGAAACATTTTAGTGGTAGTGACGTTTGTGTGTAGCCCCTTAATGCGATCGACCACTAACAGTTTTATCGTGTCTTTAGCCGTTAGCGATTTCCTTATGGCTATAACGTGCATGCCAATAAACCTGGGGACTGTCCATACCACGTATTGGGTGTTCGGCCCATTTGCCTGCAAGATGGTTCCCTATGTCATGACTGTGGCCGTTGCCTGTAGCAGCCTAACTCTGTGCTGCATCGCTCTAGACAGATACAAAGCGATCGTCCATCCCCTGAAGTTACGGTTTTACATTACTCCAGGTCACGCGGGCATTCTTCTATGTGTGGTCTGGATTCTAGCGGCATTGTCTGCTGTTCCAAATGCCATGTTTTATAAAATAGAAAATGTCGAATTCAATTATTCCCACAACCATTCTAATTCTGCCACAAACTGGCACCAGTCCACGTATCCTTTATGCGCCTGGCTTGGGACCGATGTTCAAGAGCTTGTTTTCCAGTGGTTTCAGTTTGGAGTCCTTTTCATTGCACCATTTTCAGTCATGATCATTTTCTACGGAATCATTGCATATCGTCTGTGGATAAGACAGCCGGTCGGGGTGCGGGTTCTACGTACAGGAAACAACAAAAACACACGAATGAAAAAGAAAGTTATAAAGATGCTAGTGATTGTCGTGACTCTCTTCGCCGTCTCCTGGATGCCTTTGCTGTTATTTAACATCTTTGGTCTTAAACGAAAGCTGTCGAAAGACCTTTGGATTCGCCATTATCTACAACTACTGGCAATGAGCAGCACTTGTTATAACCCGATTGTTTACACCATAATGAACGACGACTTCAAAAACAAGTTTACAAACGCTTTATTGTGTCGCCGAAACCGGGTGGGACCTGCGGTGACCAGAGAGGGTAAAGAGAGAACAAATGTGATGCGAATCAGAGTAAGGACGCTGAGCGATGACCGCCAAGCAGATTTGTCAATGACCTCTTCCCATCTCTGAGTCTTCTAGGACCTAAGGCTGAGCGGCGCTGCTCAGTATAGGTTTGGGGAAATTCAGTAACACAAGATCAGCGAAGGCAAATAGACCGGCCAGGACTACCATTACAATGACTCTCGGTAAGAATTACCCTCGGGCTCGTGACTGTGTTTCCTTGGCAAATAACAGTGTTTGTTTACCGGCTCTCTGAGGTCCCATATGCCAACAGCACGTTGGCAGGACATCTTGTAGTGACAACTAGTGATGTTTGGTGAGAAATTACAACGTTCTTTACTCACGAAACAGCCGGTGGCAATGTAGACTTGCCAATAAAGGTTCTAAGGATAATTAGAAAATCACGATTTAGTCCAGTAATTGGAATGGACAATGGTCATCTTGATCGTGGGGAGAATGACAATTTACACAGTAAGTGTTTCCGCCATGGGAAGTAATCCCGGCCGGATAACTGTTTAGACAAGTGCCAGTGAGTCGTCGTTATGGCCTTTTCGGTATACGTATGGTGGAATTTGGTATATGAATTGCCTGAAGGTTTACACCCATGAAATACTTCCACTGTTTAATTGTCTATTACATAATTATAGATGTCCGAAATTTGGAAATACCTCAATAGATAGTAATGAATTGCCTTTACGTGTAAAGGAAACGAAATTTGATATGATACATTCCAAGTTGACAATCGAATTTTGTTCCATGATGTCCACGGCTCCGACCCGTTTATACGTTAGTGCGGTGAGCGCCCGTACGTTTTCATGACACGGTGAAGTGATGGTGTGACGCGATGAAGCGAAGGGGCGATTAAGCCGTGATAAAGCCGTGTTATAAAGTAATGGTCCAATGGAGCGATCGCGTAAGCGGTTTGGGGTATGTGTGTTTAAGCATGGGGGAGGGGCGGGGATGCAGAAGGAGGCGTCTTTCAAGGGCTGGAGAAATGCTATATATGCCTATAGGGCTGTGTGGTGCGAACTACACAAGTAACATTTTCATATGAAGTTTTGGTGCTTGTAAAATTGACCATTTTAAATCATGATGTGGCATTGCCTTGTTGATCTACAATATGTGCACAGTTGCATTGGTAAGGGAGTAAGCAGAACCATGAGTAGGCTCAGCCCGTCTCCATCGAATCTCCCATAGCTTCATTGCTTCAATCCATAACTTCATCGATCCACCATTGCTTCATTATTTCTTTCTATTAATCCGTCGCTTCATTGCGGTTAGTGTTAAATGAGCGAGCAATGGTCTCTCTCGGCATGACTGAACGCACACACATCTTTTTGTTTTAAGAAACGAATAGTTCCCTGAGGTATCTATAAAAGGATCAGCTGAATAAACGACTTGTTATTTCATAAAGTGAACCTGCTGTATTGAACGTAATTACATGCAATTTTTGACTGACCATCTGACTGCTAAGGTTTAGTCTATTCGCTTGTAACAAACGCAGTCAGAATCGATGGACAAACTAGGAACGTTTAAAGAATGTAATGTGTACTGTCTCTTATGTAGGAATAGATTTGGCTTTTTATGGTACACTAAATATTGAGTTAAACGTTTCGAATGACAGGAAGACTCACTTGGAACAATTCATCGACAGGGACGGGTTGCCTTTATGCAACTAAAATTCTTAAGCTGTGAATTTTGAAAAAAGGTTATTTTCGAGTTTTGTGCAATGTATTTATTTAAATCTGCAAATAGACATTACATGGTATTATTGCTGCCATAAATAAAAACGTTTATACGACAGACACCAGGTAAATAGTTGAAACGAACTGAACGGACCGCGGAAACCAACCCAGGTGAAGCGGCATTACATCCTGTACTGTCACCTTACGACACTGCTGTCCTTGAGAGTAAGGGCATTAAACTCAGCCATCCAGAAAAAATATTGATGTCAACGGTATTACTGCTAAAAAACTCCCTTGCCTTTTACTGAAACCTAAGCGTTTTTGTGATTGGTATTTAACACCGTATACTGAAGAATGCTTTATCTATACCTCGACGGTCTTTTCCAAAGGCTGAAGGAAATCGACAGAGCCCGACGAAACCACTACATAGATCGAGACACCCGTCAAATTTCATGACTTAAAGCCGCTCAAGAACCACTGAAAGCTCGAGTTGAGCGACTAGCCTGATCTACTGAGGTGCTGTATCTTTTGGACGGAAGATTTGAACAGGTGTGAAGTGAATTCTACCCCGCTGTACAAAAATACATATTAAATAGAAATGACCTTTTAAATAACATCGAGTGTTTCACACAAAATACCGGCTGGTACTTTTTGCCTTCCCGAATCATATTCTGTTGAGCTGCTTATTTCCGCACTTAAAAGGATTGGAACTTGTATACTTGGTTGGTTTGCTTTCATCGTTTATATAATTTATATAGAGGTTAAATATCACAATTGTCTTCAATGATGAAAGTGTTATTTCACATAGTATAAACATATTACTTTTATGATTACTTTTTCACTGCTTCAAACCCAAACTCTATGACGTCGGGAAAAGAAACACTTTGTTTCATGACGTTCCATTCCGAGAACCGCGGCATGACGTCATGATGTATAGTAATGTGCAATACTCTATTTATTATTTATACTTTAACAATGTCATGGTTTTGTGTACTTAAAGAATTTTTGAGCAATCTTTTAGCTGAAAGCGTTCAAAGACCTGTAAATAGCTTGACGTCGTACCGGTATACATGACGTCTAGTATGACGTCGTGTCTTCTTGCGTGACGTCGGAATATAGCAATTGACTAGACTTGTATTATGAAGTCATACCAGTGAACTCAGACTGGATCGTCGTAAAAACAAACTGTTTCATTTTCGACTTCTCGGCGTCTAGATCATGGGTCTAGGTCACCAGCAGTGTAATATCAAAATGTAATAACAAAAGTGATGTCTAAATAGTAAAGATATCACTTTTATCAGTGAAGAAATCCCTGGGATTTCAATGGTGTATGAATAATAAACTTTTATATTCGAATGGCACCCAACAATAAGATACGACATAAAATATCTAAGTCAACTTGAGTGGCTTTTGATTGGTCACTGCGGAGAGAGTAAAAGAGATCGGCAACAGAAAATATGCAGGTTTTTCCACATTTTCTTCAGGTTTGAGGGGTAGAATAGGCTTTTTGTTGTGTAACCCGAAACCTTGTTTTTTACCTCCTTAGATCCCTTGAATGTTGTGGATTCTCGGTACTTGACTAGGTACCAAACAAGGTTCAGCAGTATTGGGATAGGAAACAAACAATGCTACGGCGGTGTTAAACCCTTAAATCCGCCAATTTTGGAGAGACAACGAAGGTGAAGCTTGTATGTTCAGGGTTATCCCGTGCTGCACTGTACCGCTTATTCGACCTTCAGCCTTCTGCGCCACTGAATATTTATGACATTATCAGTTTTATCTTTACGACAAGGGTGTTAGGAGATAGCTTAGCATGGCCAGGGGATACTACACGTCAAATTGTACAATGATGGGGTAAAAGAACAGGGCAACTTGCTTATGAGATAATAGAAAAAAACCCGTCATAATTATGAGGTGTTTCCCGTACCAATATCCTCCATTTCTTTTTCTTCATATTTTGACTGGAAAGGTGTCCAATAAGTCATACCATTTTCATTTACCTTTTGTATTGTAGCTCATATTTTAAGACGGTTGCCGCCAATATTTTGCCTAGCTTACATGCTATTAAAATTGAAGATTGAAGGAGTGGATAGGTCAAATATTATGACTTAATGTAATACCATTTGAATATTTTAGATTAAATGGATTTATATGAAGGGTTTGATTCATCGCCCAGATGGGTTACTCCCCTTGTGTGACCTATTGGGTTGCTCCCCTTGCATGACATCATACTGGTTCTTCAGGTCCTAGCTTTTCTTCACCTTATTAGATCAAGAGACGTCTTTACTATTGCCAGGAAATTCCGTTCAATTTCGTTCCTGCATTTCGTTTCGACATCATTCTTTTTTTACTACGTAGGTGCTGGAGTCACCGAAGGGAAGCGAGTGCGGTCTGCTAAAATCGGCTCAGGGAAGCTATTACAGTCTGCTGGACTGACCTCAGCTTCGTTATTGCTACCTGCTGGAGTCAGCTCAGGGAAGATACTGAAATGCGTTTATGGTTCATTGTGCTTTATACTGTTTACACTTAGCTTATCCAAACAGTTTTCGTGAATATTCAACCATGTTCAACCAGCAGTGTTAGAGAATAAATCAAAACTGATATTTTTTATATCTTATAAAAGATATCACATATCTTACATAAGATATATGCTTTTCTCTAATCTTTAGAACCAAATCATCGTTGTTGTTCTAATTATATTGGTGATCGTGAAATATTCCATAACATTGCACATCAAGCTAGAAAGGGTCAAAATCTTCTCACTTTAAAGTAACTCACTGAATTGTAGCATGACATCCTTAGGGCAAGAGAAAATACATGATGTTTCTCTGTAAAACTGTTTTGAATAGTAAACAAGAACTATAACAAACTTCAGTAAGTTACTGTATTTCCGTCCAATCCCCATGCGTTGTTTGCAAGCAACATCTTAGTCCCAGTGCTGCCACACTGGGATGCACACTATAATGTGGATTGAGACCCAACAGCTTTAAACTTCGGAAACCAACGTCTAACAGCTGACGTGATTTTCGAAAATCCTTTTACTAACCATTCTTGTTGTTTGTAGTAATCTATCGTTACGATGACGTTTTTTCCTTCCCCTGAATGCTAGTACGTTGATTTAATGTACATTTATATCACCTTTAAAAAGACGAATAACTGAATGAATACGATTTACTTGTCTAACACCAAATCATTTTCACCAGACCCTGTCATATCAAAGTCTATTTTACATTTCAGCTGATGATGTATTGTCTGGATTTCTGTGATGATATTACATCGGTATAATTACTAGAAAAATTAACAATTCATAATGTCGGAGTGATATTTGTGAAAGGCATGTTAATGCTACATCCCATACAGAAAGAGGCTTCATTATAGGCTGTGGTTTACCATGAGCCGAGGCCTTGGCACATTCTGAAGTCAAGCCTATGGTGTATGCCCCAGCAAGCTCATTAGCTGATTGTCAGCACGACCGCTTCACATGAAAAGATTTCATACTTCAGACGACATAGATTAAAAGGCTCTGGAATTCTTGTTCAGGGAAATGTGGGGTCTATTTTTTTCAGAGAAATGTCCTTCACTAGCTGTAGTTTTTCTTTTTCACAGCTCTTATTTCAAAATATTTCCCTAAAAAAAGAATGACTCTACAGATAAGTTAGTTCGTCATAATTTTGCCCAATATCCGAACCGCCATTTAAGAAAATTAAAATAACGATGCCCCTTTTTAATAAAAACACAGATTGATCCATGTGTGTCAAAACTGTAACAAAACGTTAAAAATAAGCATGTATATTAATTTAAAAACTGCCCAGTCCACGTAAATATATATTGCACGACCGAGTACCTTGATGTCTTGATAGCCATGTGGGTTGTGTGTCTTTGCTCTGTATGTATATGCATTGTCCAAAACTCAACCAACTACCCTCTTATGATTCTGTGACAAATTCTGCAAAACTCATTACGTCGACGTGAATAGAATGAAAATTGTCATGACAAAAGGTAGGAACCATTTTTTTTTAAAATTTTTGTCAATAACGATGTCTGTTAAAATCATTTAGATGTTACCATTTTTAGATGCAGGACATTATAAATGTTATCAAGCCCCCGGAGCACCAATATCTCTGGGTTAAGGGCAGATGTATGTGTGTTTCTCCACTTGTCAAGAAAAAACAGCACCAAGGCTGTCCTGTTACTGAACTCGTAGGGAAGTGCATTAACAGTTTGTGCTGTTACTAATTTGGTGTTGAACTGCGCGTCACCAGCATGTGCTATGTCAAGAAAGAAACCCGCTAACAAATGACCATATATGTATGGAGATCCCTGAACGTTTATGAGGTTGTTTACACCTCTAAATGGTAGGATTTGAGTACGTCGGGGAGATATTATCGGTCCTGATTTGTTTTTACACAGTGTTGGAAACTTTGAGGCCATAGGTCACGCTTATGGACAGAGGTATATCAAAGGAGATATAACAGTTATATATACAGTTAAAGGCGAATTATTTCTTAACTGTATAAATAAATCTTGTTTCCTTCAGGTTTGGACATTTATCACAATTAAGATTCTATTTACTTCTCTCTAAATGAAGATGAACTTTTATCCATATCCATATGCTAAGTACACTAAAATATTTCTCGTATTTGAACTTTTATTGCCTTTGTCTGTTATCCTGCATGATTTTATAAAATATGCATTTATACCGTTGTAACTTTGGTAAGATGCAAAATTATATGACGTTCCGAAGAAATCTGACAAAAATATCTGTTTGGTAACACCAGCTAACAATACACAGCACTGTGTATTTGCATCGATAAAGTACCCCATGCATCCCGCTTTTTATTTTTGTGATGTGTATGATAACCGAAAGATCGCTGTTCAAAGTAAACAAAAACCCCCACGTATGGAAAATCAATGGATCTCGTATGGATTACGAGACAATTCTAATATACTTTAAAGATATTTTCAACGAGGAAGTGATAGTGGAATCCCTCTGCGGTTATTCCCCAAGGTTTTTAACCAGGAAGCCACAATGCGTGGCCTTTGGTTGTAATAATGAGAGGGACCTCATCTCGCATGGCCAAGAGTGTTTCTTATCCAATACTGAAGAGCGAAGGTACGGATGAAGTGACATCATGCCATCGGTTTCTCTAAGATGGCTTATCCCGTGGCCTCGTAAGAGTTTCTCATTAAAAGATGATTTATAGAGTTACCAAGCACGTCATAAACATATATCTATGCTCGTTTAGGTCTGTATGGATCCACCCTCTGGAATAACTTTGTTTATATTTGTTGATGTGTTTTCTTTTAAGCTGGTTTAATTTTACCCAAGTTTACCAACGTCAAATTGATGTTTACCTTTTGATGTAACATGTTTTCGCAGGGTTGTTTTAAAGTAGTCATAAATGATCATACCAGTCTGATATCCTAGTACATAACCACCGGATGTTTTAATCTGTACCAAAATTAATACCCAGCTTGATAGTCTTATTACAGTTAAGGTGCCAGGATGAGCTGTCGAAATAGTGGATATAGTTTCTCGTATTTTATTTATTTATTTATTGGTGTTTTACGCAGTACTCAAGAATATTTCACTTATGGTTCGAGGAAAATGGGCAGAGCCCTGGGGAAACCCACGGCCACGTGCAGTTTCCTGCCGACCTTCCCACGTAGCCACGGAAGCCAGAATGAGCTGGACTTAAACTCACAGCGACCGCACTGGCGAAAGAATTTCTCGTAATAAATCTATTCTGGAGGTTGACCTGTTAGGCATCCTTTAACTTCCATATGGATGCAATATATAAACACTTCTCTTAACTGGTCTGGATGTTTTCAAATGACAAAAAAAAATGACTGAAGTTTTTGTAGTTTTTTTCAGCATGGATTTAGTATAAAATCAAAAACTCTACATCTGTGATCTTTTAAAAATTTATTCACCTGATTACCGTTTTGCCCTATTCTCAAATAATGCTTGATTCATCGGGTTGGGGTCTGTAGGTGTAAAAAGATAGCCGACTTGAAGCGATACACTGCAGCTCACCACGTTACAGACAAACCTTGGGAGGTCAACGGACGGGAAAACCAGGGGAAGTTTTATTTAAACACACGTCATTTCCGGTCATGGGTTTTTAATCTGGATTGAGACAATCTATACCAGTCCAGTCGAACAGCCTAGAGCAACTTAGGTCAAGCCGATTTACGATTAAATTGTGTCGACAGAACGTGGGAAATCGCACTGAAACGTCGATCTCTACAAGGATAAAACAAATACATCGGACTCTAGTTGAATTTTGTTTCAAAGTTTGCACTTAAAATGTATGAATTCGTGCAATACCATACAAATTCATTTATAGACAGAACAATCTTTTGTACAGATCTTTATGTCAGTGCTTCAAAGAATAATAAAAAACTCATATGTAAAACTTTTTTGTTAAAATTTTAAACCCGTGAATTTGACCAAGGTCACGTCAGTTTCGTCTTTGTTCATTAATAAAAGCCTGTTGCCTGTTCTGACATCAGTCAATTTTGTGCCCCTTATCCAGAGCTCGATGTTTGTTTTTAAATTGTGATCAGTAACGTCAAAGTTTAATCTCCCCTTGCCATCATCTCCGCCTTGCAGCCTTATGGTCTCAGTCCACGTAATAATAATTATGAATCAGTCAGTGATAATGAGATGACATGAGGAAATGTGAGGGATCTACCAAGAATCGCTGGACAAAACCTCTGTTCCTTCGTTCCTGTGAAATTTCTCACCAAGTCGGAGTGCTGTAACCTTCGACTCACAACCTTCTTTTTTATCTGGGAATATCTGCTTAAAACTCTTACTTGGAGCTGTGAGTGATATTTTTGCCGACCATAGATTTGATATTTATCTTGTATATACACGATATAACAGGGAATATATTAAAATAAATTAATGGCAATTAAAAACCTAACAAAAATAAATAACAATACACACAATAGAGATCTGAATAAATATTCACATTGTTAATATTCAACTGCAACGATGTTGTAAGGTTTGGATGAAACTCGGACATGGACCAAATCTAAATCCCAAATCTGATAAATGGGTGTATATCGATGTCAGTAATTGCTAGATCTTAGCACAAGTCTGCATAAATGGAACAGTAGTCGATGTTGTCATTATATGGAATACCCCGGCACGAAACTTCTCGATCATGGCACCGTATTTGATGACGGGATTGATTAACGGTGTTTAGGGTGAAGTGCTGAATGATTGATAGCATTCAGATTTTTTACAACCCTAAGTCAATACTGTAATCAGCAGTGGCCGTGGATGTTTGCTCGGCAAATTTGCCCAATTTGTTGACATTATCTAATTTTCAGCAAGTGAAAGCTTCCTTTAATTTGTGTTTAAATACAACTCCGTCTACTTCACTACTGTGTAATACGGTATGGAGCTGACCACGACGACAGCTGTTGAACTATTCCCATCTCTTCTCACTGAATCGTGTATTATAAAGATGGCTGTCCGATCTAGTCAAACTTCATCAGCGTCTCTAGGGCCTTAGTTGTAATAACACTTAGTTTTTCACGATAAAATTCCTAGAAAATCGATCGCCATAATCAGATTAATGTGTCCGTTCGTGACAAACCAATCAAATGTTAGCAGTTGTCAATTTCCGGGCATCTATTGGCTACCTAATTGAGTGTTACTCGTCAAGACTAGTTCATAAATCGGTCGGTAAATGGAGTCTCACGTTGACGAGAAAGCATGGGAATATTTGAAAATCATTGATGTATTTATTTTTTAAAGATGAGCTTACGAAGGGAAAAATATTTCGACGCTCCAGTCTTTTGATAGCGTTTAGATGAGGAGAAAACCCACGGAATAAGGAGACATTGATGGGACGCTTTTAGACCAATAGCTGTATCACTCTTTCACGTTACCATTCCGAATATACCCACTCTGTTTGATAGCGCCAGATTCATGTCCTTTGAAACTGGTGATTATAATTATGTGGATTTAATGAGAAATGTATATAAAGTTAACCAGTTCAGCTGGCCACTCATTGAAGTCAATCCATCGAGTATTTAGTCAATCGTGTACATGAAAGTTTTTTTGAACAAAGAACATACAAGATTCAAATTATCCTAACACAAACTATCAAATTGTAGCGAAAGTCCTGGAAGTTCAAAGTAAGACGTGAGGATGATCACAGTATACACGACGTAAACATCAGATCAAAGTACACATCAAGGACAGATTTCATTCTGCGAATTCTGCTAATTGTCTGTGTAGATGTTATCATCAGCTCTGAAAACAGATGTACAATAAAGACAGGTCTTCTGCACCAATCATATGCCCTCTGCCAGCTTTGGAGGCGATTACATGTCAAATTACTTCTAGCAAGGCTAAGGAATAAAAAGGGGCACGTTACTCCTCTATGCATACATTTTCCATGACAACGAAAGCCAAAATGGAATACACACATTGCTACATTTTTAAAAGGGAATTCCTTCTCGTGATATTCAAACTGTAATTAGTTTGTCCGTTAATGAAATTGCGACGTCAATTAAGCAGTTATAACAGTGCTCCCTTCGATTATACAAAAAATATTTACTTTTGTGTATTCTGTCCTAGTTGTCACAAGTTGCTAAGTTTAAACCTTAAACACCTAACCATGAGTCCAAAATATTTTTAGAACGTTTTGTAAGTAATAATGAAATGTGTTCCAAGCAATTGGCAGATTTCTGGGAAAGAGGCCGACAGTATGATAGCAAAAACCAGGATGCAAACATTGCCTATGCCTTAAAACATGTTGCACTGCATTTCCGAGTTTTCGTAACAGAACATGACGCAACTGTACACATGGGAATGGAATCTATCTCCATGTCACCAGAGCATAAGGGTTGAGGAACAACAGCTTCCTATACCTTCCCCGGATGTGTAAATCGATGAGAGTATTACGTGGCAGTTCGCGCGTACGGCCATCTATAACATTCTCGCGCACCAATGACTGTTGATGTGCTAATATTACGTTTCTGTGGGTTTGTTTCATCGATAAAGTAATGAAAATATATTCGACTGGCTTTTGTTTCAAGAGTATTATTGAAGGGTAGCGAAAAGTCGCTGATACACCGTTTCTGTTTAATGGGAACATACTGTACTGTAACACACCAGGATATGTCAACGGTGAAGATCCATAGAAGCAGCATCTCTCGTACTACCTCGGAAAAGGTTATAAAAATATATGATATCCTACATACAAGAACTGGACCAAATGTGTTGCTATCAATCGATCAGTACGGAAGTAAGTGCCAAGACCGAGCAACTGCTGGCGTTAAATATAACTGACAACAAGAGTCAATAGACCTGGGTGTCGTATCAGTCTGACTATAAATTGCACAGCGTAAGGGAAACATCAAGTAACAGTTTGGGATGTCCCGATGGGGGATGTATTTATAATTAAAGAATGCCTCGGCACAGGCTGTTCGCCTGTTATACAATGTGCTTTGAAAAGACGCAAGAATCGCGGTTCAACCGTTGTATAAAGAGTAATCACGGATGGCCCGTCCCACAAACCGGAGGATTTGGAGTGGTCAAGCCGGCTATTGATTCCTGATGGAGAATGTGTTGAGTGGACAGCAATGCCACATTAGCCCAAGCCTCGTCTAGGTTAAAGGGCACGTCAGCTAGATAAGATTGATACCAACTTGTGGCAATGAAAAGTTCCACAAGGAGCGATTCACGTCAATGGATTTATAACATCTGGTCCTTTCGTTGCTCCGCAAGCAAATGATGAAACACTTCATTGCCTCGGGGTTAACCGCCTACTTTCTGGCGATTTCACACGGAATCTGCCAGGCGGGTGTGACAGTGGCACAAGTTTCCAAAGTTGAAGTGGTGCAGCCATACCCGACTGGAGCCTTAAATTTGTCAACTACAACCGAAATAAAGGGAAAATGGCCCAAGAAATACCACAGCGTTTCGTTAAGACCTCCAAGGATAACGTTGCTAGATATCATAAAGGGTCAGTACATGAAAGTGGCCCGAAGGACACTGTATCCTTCCATACCGAGTAGAAGATCCAGGAAAAAAGTCATGACGCCAGTGTGTGGTTTCCATCGGAGTTTGAATCTTACTCATGTCCCCTACAGAGGATCCCCTAAAGTGATCCCCAGTTGGGAGTTAGTTTTAAAATCTGTCATCTGTGCTGCACTGGATATTGTCGCCTTTCTGGGTAACGCTACCATCATTCTGATCGTGATGAAAACAAAGAAGATGAGGACTACGACGAATTACTACATCGTAAACCTGGCCTGTTCTGACCTGCTGGTTGCGTGCGGCCCGATTTGGATCCATCTGGTGGACGATTTGACAGAAGGATGGCAGCTCGGTTACACTCTGTGTAAATTCAGCGCATTTCTTCAAAGTAAGTGGACGTCTTCTGGTGAGAAGTACTCATCCTTCTTTTATAGTACTGTCTTTTTGTTTGATGAGTATGAATAACAAATACAAGAGCATGTCGAATAACGCTAAAGCAGCGACCATAGTGTGATTGGTAAGTGGTTGCACGTTACCCGTCAAAAATCTGTTTACCTCAATTAGGGTTTTATTTAAACAGTCGAGGTAAATGCATAAATAGTAGCAACTTTCACAGCCACTTTCACCATGGTTTAGAATTTATAAAAAGCAGTGACTGGTGTAGATTTACTCAGAAAGGCTGTAATTTATTTTATAAACATTTACAAGAAAAAATTCTGAGGGTCCAAGACCCCAAATGTAACAATAGGGGCCTAACGTTATCATTGCCATCCATAATTGCTCGTCTTCCAGAAAAACAGTCCACTTAATACACTGCTGCATTAGTTAAGATTTAACACGACGCTTAGAAGAAAATATTGAAGCTCTAGAATTTAGCATTCATTTAACGTTTCAGTGATACAGATGTTCAAACATTAAGAAGATTTATAAGTTAACGGCTGGGTAGATAACATCGGAGAAAATAAAATATAAAAGACCAAAACATAGATAATATAAAATATGAGACTGGTGTACTGGAAGAGCTTTTCGTATATTTAAGCATTAACCTTTAGATCAGTAGATCAGTCTTATGTTTTATACTATTTTTTACTTACCTGGGTGACTAAGAATCTTCATTCTTATACTACAACATAGACGGTGAAACCAGAGCAGCGATGACAGTGTGATAGCTGGCAAATAGTCACACAATACCGATGAAATCCGGACTCTTGTCAATTTACATTTGTTAGGGTTTTATTTTAACGGTCCGTGTAAATGTGTAAGAAGTAACAGCTTACACGCACCTTAGCACCATCGCTTAAGCAGGATTAGGTAAAAACAAAGCAGAGATGTTAATTGCAATATACTAGACGTCACTGGCCTAGAATTACAAAAAATACTGTGTTGTCATCACATTTAATACATGTACACAATCACATCAAAACTACATGACACTAAATTGACCATTTTTTTTTTATTACCACATCATCATCAACATTATCATCTTCATGATCATCGCCATCGACATCGCCATCGCCATAGACTGGAAACTGTCTGTACGCCTACACTTTAAACCTACTAAAATTCATTTAACCCTCGAGTTAAACACTTCAACTGGTAAATCGTTAAATCAAACCACATCATTTAACCAACTGATTGTGTCAGATGCTTGCCAACGAGGTCTAGCCTCAAATTCACCAGGGGACTCAGATTGCTTGATGTTCTTTTGCACTGATGGAAATAAGGGGTATTAAGGCCGTTTAGATGGCCTGTCATCAAAATTGTAATTGAAATCACATGTCTTTCACCAATTTGGCATAGACTATTCACTGAACTCTTTCTGCTGGTGAAAATTTATGGTCTTTGCATGGGAAAATTCGTCAGATACTTGCCAAAGGCTGGTGGTTTACTCTAAGCTCTCTAGTTCCCACAACCCCCAGCCATGAAGCTGATCGTCGTAGAGGTAGGATTGGTGTGTTAAACAATAAACCTGTCACTTTTTCGTCCTTTGGTGGTCTGAGAAAGCATATTGTAAAAAAATGGAGACCACTTCCGTGATTATTTATCCAACGATCGTCTACGATATGTCTAAGGATTGTCTGGATGATAGAGGCTTTAGGGCAGCATTTTGTGACCATTTGAGTAAAGAGACATGTTCTGTTACGTTTGTGTAAGAATAGTCTTCTTCACTGTTAGTTCCAAACAATATGTCTGCCCGTGTGAACAAAATAGCTGAGAGCAGCAAGATGAAATATTGGCATTTGGATTCTGATTTATGTTATTACTGTGTCGAAGATTTCTATTCCGCTCAGAGAAAGAGTGTGTGATGTATTGGTTAGTACACGTTAGGACACGAGACCTTTTTTCAAGTAGACTTATATGATGCCTTCATTTCTTCCTTCAGGGTGTTTTCATCACTCTTAAAAGAGATTCATGTAAGTGTCAGATGTTATTTGCAGATATTCCAGAATTTATAGCATCTCAAATCACAATCTGATGTATATTTCGTGAACTTATGACAAAGAATATCTCCTTATCGGCGTGTAAGTGGACTGAATATGTTCTGAATTTCTCGGTATTTTCCTATATCGTTTTGGGCAAAACTGATCTGCTACGAGGATAAGTCCAAAACATGTTGAAAGCTACTTTGAACCTAAGTCAACAATCAAACACAAAGGTGCTTTCAACCTAATTCAAGGTAATCCATACACAGCTAGAGTGTTGAGAAGAAAAACAACCTAGGTATGGTGGACAACTTCTGATGAGTTATTGACATATCATTTTTCCTAGCTATATTGTTTTTGTTATTGTAACGTCAATATTACCATTAGTCATGTAACCTCTTGTGCTTAAATTGCTACTAGTGATCTATGTGGCAAAAAAAAAAAACAAAACAAAACATTAAGATGTTGAGCCATATTGTTCTGACTTGGGTTCAGTCTATTGGAGGCCGCAGACATCTTTGTTGGCGCAGACACAGTGGTGAAAACATTGTCAAAATAATATGGAAATTAATAGTGAACCTGTTTCAAGGCCTTATAAGTCAAAAAACTAACTTTCGTTAAAGTTCATAATTTACAGATGCTATACAGATGGCTCTGTAGTAAAGTATACTGTGATTTCTAGTTATTATAAGCCATTGTTCTCAGAATATTATCCAGTGTTGTTAATTTTCCTATCCCTTCCCATTTTTTTCTTTCATCTCGTCGTCTGCTAGCCCGTCCCAGGAGGGTAAAGTGCCCGGATGTCCGCGGTCTCCAATATCATGGTGGAAGGCACTTCCGTTGATAATGGTACACATTCCGAGTTTTAAGACCAAGTAGGCTTGTTGTGAGCCGGTATTGTCATGACCGACACCAGGGACTATGGATGTAGACCGCGTTCAGCTATGGCAGTTTTATGGCAGATAACGCTTCAGTCACCCGGATATTATGATATTACTACACGAACATCGTCGTTTTGTTATCAGTGCGATATAGGATTGATTTATTAGGTGTTTATTGTAGTTAGGCCTGTTTTTAACGCATAATCTTATCGAATATCCCTGCCAGGAATTGGAAAGATGCAGAAAATTTTTCTGATTTAGTTTGGAAGTTACCGGGAAAATTTGCTAAAAAGAATTCCACTTTTCAAAAGATTTCATATCGTGAACCTGAGTGAATATGTAGAAAGTGTAAAATCCAAATTTTGCATTCGTGAAGAGTTTTCTGTCAAAATCATTTTAGGTGATTTGATTTTTATCTCGAGTTCAGGGAGCATACATAAATCTCTTTTTGCCTCGAAATGGCAAAAATATTACCTTTTCCTATGTAAAATGAAATATCTATAATTATGATAAATTTCTTAATACTATAGCGTCGAAAACCTGGTATCTACATAAGAGAACTGTTTTCAGTTTACTCTAAATATTCTAAACTTAGTTTATCAAGATGATGGTTTGTGGATTTATATCCATACACAGTTTCATACATATTTTATGAACGTTTGGATCGCTTGAGTTAAATGTAACTTATTTTGAAAATATTGTGAACATTTCTCATTATAACTTGAATTCGTTATATATGCCTGTTAAAAGATCGAGGTATCGCTGGACTTGTGTTGTTGTGTCGGCCATCTTGCCGAAATTTTCCACTCTTCTTTGGTGATACAGCGTCTCGAGCCCTTAAACATATGCCGGTAGAAGTACTTTGACTTGTCGGCCATTGTTTCAAACATTGTTTTAGTATGGTGTAGGCGAAGAGAAATTAACGATCGTAATAGAAAAATATAGATCGAACATTTGATTGGATAAACTGCTTTTGTGCCAGGATCTGACCAATCAAATGCAGTATTGTGCGCTTGAAATTTAAAATTATGGAGCGCATCACGTGACGAGAACTCATATTTGGAGAAATATTTGATTGATTCATTTATCTGCATGTTGCTTAACGCCATACTCTAAAATATTCACTTATACTAAGCCAGTCAGCATTGTGGAGAAAGTCATCGACTCGCACCTGAAAAACAAGTGCCGTAAAAAAAAAATAGTTAGCCCAAAGCTAACGTCATGTAATGTGTTAGGTAGCCGTCTCCTCAAAGACATGAGGATCGACTTGATGTTAGAATGGCGAGGCCATTCACACCATATGATGTTCCCCTCACTGCTGACCTCATAGAGAAGATGCGTGGACAACTAGTTTAACGTGTGTGGAATGACCTTCCCAACAGAAAATATTCGATTGTATTTTTCGTACGGCTTATTCTAACGGATTTCATATTTTCTTGTCTTACGAGGGGGCCTGAGAAAACTACAAACAATAGGACATTCCATGAGCAGCTAATTACCATCGTCAAAGACTTTGTCATTACAAGACGATTTATATCAGAGAGCGAAAAAAATAAAGAAGTATTGGTTAACAGGAACAGTGCGTTCATAAAACGCGTTAACTACTGGGAGATGGAAGGCACCTCCGAATCACGGAAGTTGTAACTTAATAGTATCACAGACTGGTACATTTATCATCCTGGCCATGATGAAAGATCCGAACGATTGTGCCACTGTTGGTCAGCGGGTGTACGGGGTAGGCCTATATTGATTCGGCATTGAGTGTTCGGGCGCTGCGTGCTTAATACAAAGACTGTCATATGTTATACGACACTACGCACGCTAATTAAATTCAGCGCGCTCAATAATCGTTCGTTGGGGTACTGGAAGTCTTGTGTTTTATGTGGTTAATTTTAGAAATGTTCTAACCAGCCTTGCATTAATCAGAGTGCGATTAAAGCGAATTGTATTTTTCAACGACTAGTTTGTAATATGCTTTCAATGTAGCACCATCTGGTCTAAATAGACATACAGATGACGAAAGGATGCATGAATGACCGCAACCGGCTTCTGGAAGGACGCGGGTGTGATCCGAAAAGACAGGGATGTCTTTTGAAGAGACGAGAGTGAGGGTGAAGGGACAGACGCGAGGTCTAAAGGGACGCGGGTGAGATCCGAAAGGACAGGGATGTCTTTTGACATTGTGTAGACAAATACGTTAACAATTTTGGACTAAAACAATGGAATTATTTTTATGCAGCAAATGTGTAGATATATACAGCGAAATATGCATCGAACAAGAGTATGATTAAAATAAATAATACAGTTCCTTAGTAATCGAAAACTCTTGTATGAAGATGGTGATACGAATGAGGGAAAGTATTTATTACTGATATGATTGTTGCTTAGCGCGGTATTCGAGATGGGTGAAAGTACTGAAGACTCAGAGGATATTCTAACAACAAATTATCACACATAATAATATAAGCCAAGGCTATCTTTTTATTAGGCTTCCAGCGTATACGGAAGCCCTTTGTTCTCGCTCACATTCTTCCTATTATTTCTGTTCCTTGTGGCCGGAAATTTGCTTCTCGAATTTTGTAAGAACTTTGAAACCATAAACGTTGAAAAACTGATCTTACTTAATCTTACTCGCTGGGCATTTTGGATGACTAGATGACTAAATTTTTCCGGGAAGCCTATTTTTTTAAGAAAAGAGGGAATAAATGACTTTTTTCAAAACTGCTGAACCAGCTGAACTGAAATTCGTCATAGACATAGAAACATTCACCTTTCTCTCTCGAAAACTGTAAAAGAGTTAATTTTTGGTCACATAACCAGAAAGTTTTGATTATGCTAATTAAGACCATCCCGCCTAATGCTGTCTGAGCTGCTAAATACGATTCTGTTTTAGTTTTTTTCTCAAGATGACGTTTTCCCACGAATAAAGAAGGCTGACAAACGATGCCTATATTCAGTAGCCCATTGACGACATAGCCTGTGACTGAATGAAAAGAAATCTTCCTTGATGGACAGAATGCTTCTAGAATGAACATGTTAGAATTGTTTTGTATTAAATATATACAGCGCTATACACATTTAAAATTGGTCAACATCGCGTGCTTTCTTTCTTTTGTATGATGGTGCGCTGCGGGTATAGGGACCCTATGATGGTGCAATGCCGGTATAGGGACCCTATGGCCAATTTCGTCTTCTTGTTGACAAACTTATAAAAAATGACTTTCAGAGATACATTGTGCAGTGCAAATAAATCTTCACGTTTAACGATGATATGAAAGAAAATCGTTTTCTTCCGATCCACTGAACTAACTTAACTGTTATCAATCCCTGTAGAGTGAGTGACAAATCTATAGAACTATTGTTTCCTGTATTTTCTAAACTTCAGTACATACAAACCGAGACTGATGGAAGCTGGCCATAAGTGAAAGTGGCCAGTTGTCTGTATTTGGTTACATAATAACAAACCCTATTTATAAAACAAGGCACCAGAAGCCATCAACTTAGAACCCATAATTTTCACCTTTTCCCAAGAAGAAATACGCATTTGTGGGATGAACTGTGCTCTTTCCATAAGAGTGCTGAAATTAAAGACTTTGTGTCTTGTAACGAAACTTTTATTTGTACTCGCCTCTTCCATACCCTTTAGTTATATAGCAAATTCTATTTGCCACCAGTTCATGTCCACTAATATCAGAAGCGAGATATGGATGAAATCATGTCTCGTTAATTCTCCAAATCGTCCTTATCTCTTTGAGTAAAAATCAAGTTTATTGTCTCGTTCTCTTACAGTTGTCTGATGATATTCCTAAGCAGCTATGGGTTTAACTGTTAGCAGATACACGTACATATATCTACCAACGGAGGTTACGTTTTGCTGGGGTTTATATATCTCTAAGTCGTTCTGTCTGCCAGTCAATGACTTTAACACCAATAAAAATCTTTGGTCGAATCTAGGTCTTGTCCACCAATCCATTAAATATTTTTGGAGGTTCGGATCAAGATTCGAACTATGATGAAACTTTGAGCATTGTTTGGCCTTGACTAAAACACCGGTCCAGTACACTGTGTATGTCGGCGATCTAAATCTCTATCAGGATGTTTTTTTATTCACGATTCTTCACCAGGAACCAATGCGTATTTTGCTTTCACCTTGTTATAGTTTCTAGCACTGAAGTATCCCTTTGATGAGACTGGCCGTGCGGTTGAGGGCGAACGTGTTATGTATAGATCTGGAATTTATACATTTGACTCTCACTGAGGTTTGGAATCTCGCAGTCGCTGCGGAACAGCGGTTTATTCTTTTTTGCGCGTCAGTGAGAACTCTCGTTTATTATTTGTTGGAGTTTGTAAGTAAAACGAACTTCATATAGATTATCAAATAAAAACTTGAGCTTCGCCCTGGATTTCCAGACGTACAACAAAACTTACTTTCCAGTTGCTCGTGAAGTTCTGATTGCATGTGGACGTTACCAATGGACCGCCAGTGCTTCTCTGTTTTCTTGTCTTTCTGTCAATGCGGGGAAGGGATTCATATCTTTTAGATGATGTAATGTGTACTTGCTGATGTTAGGGTGAAGTGATTCTTTTGCAGCCATATATAGTTGGCTTTTGGAAAAGAAAGTCTAATTTTGTAACAAAAACCACAAACATCATGATCGTGGAATGTACTTTGACTGGAATGGAATCCCAGCAATTTCCAAAGGAAATAAATGAGTAGTATAGTAATATACTACTGTATGTATTTGATATGTAAATCGCCTGGCTGGTAAGTTGATACAAATAATAATAAATATGACACATGTATGAAACATGTGTATAGTAGTTAGACACAAAACTTAAGAGAAAACAGTTCATGAAACCATACCATGACAATTGTGCTGTGAATATAAACGTTCACGTCAAAGCAATCCTAACAATGCAGCATTGCAGTGCATACTTAGTTCTATAATCTCTTCACGTATAATGAACATACGGTTTACTAGAAATAGACTCTGGATTCTTGTGCACTTAACAAAGTTGGATAAACGAGACATCAAAGAGATGTGTTTTTCTTTGAACATAATACCACCGGCGTTTTTCATTTAATTTTTATCTCTCTCTTTTTTTGCTTTCCATAGCCTCTGACACTGTGAAATTAAACTGCCACGTGACTTTTTCATTCACTGAACTGCTTCATATTTATTCTTTTGTTTATCGTTTGCTCTAACTTTGATACCAAAGAAAGTCTAACAGTCGTCTATCATCAAATAATAAAAAAGAGAAAACATCGAGAACAAATAACCATAATTAGCTGCCTGCTAAAACCACTACAGCATGCACATGTGTAGTATGCCCCAATCTGAACGGCAAAGTTCTCATCCCTCTGTTTACCAGCTTCATGGTGGTTTCCTTAACTGTACATGTAGACCCACGAACGTTGTGGATAAACTGTCGAGAAGAACGAATCAAGGAAGCGTACACTGTGAAATTCCATCCGCTTGGATCAGCCAATGCTTAATGGTGCTTTAATGGGTTGCTTATGCAGAGGAAAGTGTCTGTTAATTAAAGGCAATACCATGGCAGAAAAATGCACCGGTGAAACCAGCTGCTGACGGGAACTCTCCGGCGAGTCGTTTATTGGCTGCGGCGACTGCGTGGCATATTACAGCATTGTGGCGAAGACAGGCACTTTATACACATTCTGCGGGAGAAAATAGGGAAAAAGTACTTACGTAGTCCTATACAGTACACATGTGTACAATCGCTCTCGCTGTTTTAATATATAAAGCGGTCTTTGGAAACCACTTGTCTTCTACTAATATGCCACACACACTTGCACGCCTTAAGTAGGAAAGTCTGTCCATAAATTGCGAATGGTTGCTGGTTTGTTACGGGCACTCGGGTTTCCTTGGCCTATAAAACTAACCGCGATCATAGATAAGAGAAAAAAATCTTGAATACGGTGTTATACAACTAGATAAATAAATAGTCGGGAAATCACCGCTGTTGTTTTAAATTAGAAGACAATTGCTGGCGCATTATTATGCAATCGTAAACTGTTAAAATCTCGCTACTTGTGTATAACATGTGGCAGTATAGCTTTCCTTATAGAACGAACTTATCACGATATTCTGGAGGCTTAAGAAATCTTATAGGTGTATATCAGGCTCTGAAATTATTATCCTTGGAATTATATGCCTACTATAAATAACAAACCCGACTCCACGTTGACCCAATAAACAAATTCACTTCAGTCACGAAGACGAAAATTGGAATTC
Organism: Acanthopleura granulata; assembly: GCA_016165875.1. NCBI lineage: Eukaryota > Metazoa > Mollusca > Polyplacophora > Chitonida > Chitonidae > Acanthopleura > Acanthopleura granulata. The sequence goes on from JABBOT010000002.1 coordinate 11,275,407, forward strand.
TGGACTGGCCCAGCTAGCTGTGTTTTTGTTTCCTGGCATAACGGAAGACGGTTTCCGTGGATGAAGAAGACGATTGCTGATTTATCATTCTAATCGACACTCATTGTCCCGCGAAATAATGGCCTTGTCGTCACGCCTCGTGCACTATTTCTGGGCACCCTACACTTTAATCTAAGCAGTCACGTGACCTTCACGTCATATCATATCCGGACCGGGAGAAGACAAACACAGGGAGCCATCCACTGATGTGAGCAATAAATCAGGCGGGGGACTTAAACGAAGATTAAGGCGTCGCGTTCTGAAGCAAATATTACCAACTCACCGCTTTCATAAAATAAAAAAAAAACACCTTAACCTAGGTTAGCACGAAATGACCTACCAGTTTTTAGGGTATTTACAAAGAACTGTTTCTTAAGGCAGCCCAAATGTTACACTCGACTTAGTTGCCATGGCGACAGGTACGCTGTGCCTTTAACATGATGTATTATAGAGGACTTTTGTTACAAAGACATGGCAGCAATTAATGTAGCTTTAGTTTCTTTTTTTCAAGCCAAAGGAGAAAATAGATCTTAACGACCACAGACTTTTTTTGACGTGCTTAATAATGCTATAAATCAAATCTTAATCTAGAACTCTCACAAGGGAAACGTCACATTATGGAAACCGGAAACACGATGTCGTCTCCCTTGACACATCACACTCCAAGTCGCCTCCAAGTCCCATTTAAAGTCGCATAAGGTACTAAAATATCAAAACACTTCGACACACACCTCACCTTAAACATCCGCTATTATTCAAATATTACACCACCGAGCACTTTCATTTAGAGAATTCAACATATTATCGGCGCATTTAGTAGCTCAAAGTATGAAAATATCAAATTCATGAACGTCAAACTACAATCGAATGAAAAGATATATAAATCAATAAATGGAAATACCAAAGCATACCAACACTTTACCCTATTGTACCACACGTCATTATAATACCCCCCAATCATGGTGACAGTAAGTGGCTGACGATGCTTGTGTGGTTGTTAACTTTCTTTGACTTGTCTCCCTGTAAGTTGTCAAAGGTCGGTGGTTTTATGCATGGTCCGACTCACACTTAAGCCCTTGACACACCAAGTGCGGTTTGTTTAATTCGCATCGATTTACGTTAGTCGGAACAAATTTTCCGCCTTACAATACGAAAAGATGCGGATACACGTGGACACACTGGATTCTGTTCAGTGCGGATGTCCAAGCGCTGTTGGGCGAGAATTCCACCCGATGATATCAAGGTACGTCATACTTTCGTCATAGCTCAGGAAACCGGAGTCATAATCCAATTGAATTTAGAGGAACAGAATCGAATTCCCATTGATACACTGTACAATCGAACAGAACAGAATCGAATTTCTCATTCAATGCAAATCGGTGCTAAGAGAAACACAGTGTGTTAAGGTGTATCAGCGGTATAATTATTAGACATAATGCAACTCCCACCAATTATTAAGCATGATCCGACCCATAATCCTTGCAAACAAAACCTTGCATCATAAGCATCAAATGAATTAAACTTGTGACAAATATTATAGGTGAAAATCTAACGTTGACTATCAAATGAATCAGTGGTCAACGGTCCGCCTATGGACCTGGCTATTCTCTTAAAAAGTGATTGAAGATTTCCCACCCAAACCCACCTCACGCGATTTCGTATGCTTTGCAGTAAAAACTGTATTCACATTGTCACAAATCAGCTGCAATGCTTGAACCTAAAAGTGAAATGCTTGTCAATTTTTTACTTTAATTTTAGGAACAAGCTATTATAAGGTTATCAGGTTATGTCGGCAGTGTTTAGCTAAGTTATTGATCTCTTTAAAATGTCAAGCCATTACATCAGGCTGTCATTGACATTAAAATTGGGACTGTCAAAGGATAAGAAGAAATTCAAGGACTGAAACCTAACATATCAATGCTAATCTCTTAGGATCTCTCCCGAATGGATTTCTTTGTCGCTGTCATAGTTTGGCAGCATACAAAATAACTGGTCTTCTTTCTTTCCTTCGCAAACATTCCAACATGTTTCTGTGGTCCGCCTGCAGGGAAGTTTTTCAGATTTTCCAGTGCTCTTCAGCTTTTATTATCATTTATTTAATTATTCTCAAGGAAATTCGTGTATATGTATAAAGTAAAAATATACAAATTGATGATACGTGTTTGCAGTTAATAGCAGTGCATAATAGACAGTTTTAGTAGAGAAGAAATTGACCAGTTTTGTTGGTGTTTGCTTGACTGGTTAGTGGGTGTTGTACCGTGTCCACTAGTCTCTCCACAGCAGAATGGTTGACTTGTTAGTGGGTATTGTACTGTGCCCACTAGTTTCTCCACAGCAGAATGGTTGTCTGGTTAGTGGGTATTGTGCTGTGTCAAGTAGTCTCTCCACAGCAGAATGGTTGTTTGGTTAGTGGGTATTGTACTGTGTCCACTAGTCAGTCTGTGTACTGTGCCAACTAGTCTCTCCACAGCAGAATGGTTGTCCGGATAGCGCGTATTGTACTGTGTCCGACAGTCGGTCCACAGCAGAATGGATGTCTAGATTGTGGGTATTGCACCGTATTGCACTAGTCTTTGCACAATAGAATGGTTGCCTCTTTAGTGGGAACTGGACTTTGCCCAATAGTCTCTCCACAGCAGAATGGTTGACTGGTTAGTTGGTATTGTACTGTGTTCACTAGTCTCTTGTGTCTTTTTATATGTATATTAAAGTGCCGAAACTGAAAGTGCATGGTTAACTGGGAACTGCTTATATATGTATAAACAGTCGTAAAGGTGTCGTAGCACGGCCCGTTACAGTTGGTTTTGTACTGTATCCGCTAGTGGTTCCGCATGTGAGTACTTGTGTGGTTAGTGAGCATTGTACTGTACCCGCTAGTCTCTCCACATCAGAATGGTTGTCTAGTTAGTTGGTATTGCACCGTATTGCATTAGTCTCTCCACAGCCGAATGGTTGACAGGTTAGTGATTATTGTACTGTACCCACTAGTCTCTTCATAAAAGAATGGATGACTGGTTAGTGGGTATTGTACTTTGTCTTATAATTTGCCTACATGAGAGTACTTGACTGGTTAGTGGGTATTGTACTTTGTCTTGTAGTTTGTCTACATGAGAGTACTTGACTGGTTAGTGGATATTGTACAGCGTATGCTTGTCTGGCCAAAGAAGAATATTTGACTGGTTAGTTGGTATTGTACTGTGTCCACTAGTCCCTCCAGAGCAGAATGGTGGTTAATGGGTATTGTACTGTGTCTGCTAGTCTGGCCACAGGAGACTACTTGACTGGTTAGTGGATATTGTACTGTGTCTGCTAGTCGGTCCACAGGATAATACTTCACTGCTTAGTGACATTACTGCACATGCCAGTCTAGCCATTGGATAATACTTCACTGGTTAGTGGGTACTGCACTGTATCCGGCAATCAGTCCACAGCAGAATGGTTGACTGTTAGTGGGTATTTTACTGTGTCTGCTAGTCGATCCACAGCAGAATGATTGATTGGTTAGTACATATATTGTACCCTGTCCGATAACCGGTCCAAATGTTAGGCAACAAACAGGAAATGCATTTAATTATTTATTTATTTGATTGGTACACTCAAGAACATTTCACATATACGACGGAGGCCAACATTGTGGTTTGAGGAAACCGGGCAATGCCCTGGGAAAGCCCACGACCATACACAGGTTGCTGGCGGACCTTCCCACGTGCGGCTGGTGAGGGAGCCAGCATGAGCTGGAGTTGAACTCACAGCGACCGCATTAGTGAACGGCTCCCGGGTCATAGTGCTGCGCTAGCACCCTCTCGCCCTCGGCCAGTTAGGCACCCGGAAGTATAAACATCATATATACTTCTTGCAACACAGTGCTGCTATTTCACGTATTCAGCAGACAGATTTGGCAACAACTCTCATTTTGTACACTTTTAAATACCGATATATTCAGCGTAAATGGACACAATTATATTTTTATGCGGAACTCATCACTATTACGCCCATGTCATAAAATCGTCAGACGACAGATAAAACAATGTCAAATGCTGTGATCATTCCTCATCTCCTTTGGACCCTAATAACTGACCTCATAGAAAGGCCATAACGTCTCCACTGTATGCCTACACTTGACTTCTACATTTGGACTTATCGGGGATTTTATTGTTACTCCAGCAGACACGCGGACACCTAGCCTTAATCACTTGGCATTCGTGGGATTACAAACCCATTTGTTTTAGGTTTTAGGTGGGATTATTTATACACGTGACATTATGCAACCAATATATACATATTTTCAAGTCCAGTTAAGCCTTATTTCACCACGGAATTTTTAAGTGCCAATCAAAAGTCCAACCGCGCCTGGAGGTTACAAAAATACTATAGACAAGAATCAACGAAGCACTGCGCCAACATTACGTGGTAATTGGAGATATAATTTTCCAGAACGCAGTTTTCTTTATGGAAGAAAATTGCAACAGTGGTATCAAGACTTTTTGCCCTTGTCACTCGAGCTGATTACCAACCCGCACACAGTGAGTCTGTGGGATAATTGGCTTCTCTAGTATGCTGTTGAAGTTGTTGCATAACTGGTCTAGAACAACTGATACTTTTCATTTATTTGATTGATGTTTTACTCAAGAATATATCACTTATACAACCCAGGCTAGCATTACGCTGAGAACAACAAGGCAAATTCCGAGGGAAACCCACCACACGTACGACCGAAGAGGGAGTCAGCGTGAGATTAAACTCAAGGTGATCACATTGATGAGATGCACCTGGGTCATTACGCTGCGCTAACGCGCTAACTTCCTCGGTCACGGACGTTCCTGCCAACTAATACAATTATTCGTTACTAGCCATCGGCTAATATCTCCTCTCGTCAGATATATAAAAGGTTGGATTTGAAACTACTGTTGTATCACGAATTGTATCGTGAATATGTGTCTGTGCCTGTGTTAGGCACGACAGAAACACGACAGGCTATGAAACATATATGTATATGGTTAACCTACAATTCGAGTGACCTTATTATTATTTATCATTAATTATTTCCTTTTTATCGATTTACGAAAACATTGAACCAAAAACCTACACTGAGGAATGGCTTCAGTCCTCTAAATTACTATCAAGGATGCAAAAAAATCTTTGGTGCACATAATCATGTCTTTCAGTCAGAAAAACACCTTTAAAAAGAAAATCTGTTTTTTACTTTACTTTACTGATAAAACAAAAATGTATGAATTGCATCACTGCAGTTGTGACATGTAAAATAATTGAGCTTTAATTTCAAGGATCACACTGGCTTTCTCTCCGACCATACGTGGGAAGGACCTCCAGCAACTTGTGGAGGGTTCTGGGTTTTCCCCGGGCTATGCACGGTTTCCTCCCAAAACGGTGGTGGCCGCCGTCGTATGAGTGAAATATTCTGGAATACGGTGCAAAAGACCAATCAAATAAATAAATAAATTCAAGGAGTTTTCTCTGCTTTCCTGCATGGTAAAAGTACTCCTCGCTACTACACGGTCGTGAGACAATTCCGCATCGGACTGCAAGAAGTCTTTTGTGGAGTGTTTAAGTCCACTTCAGATCTGTATTAACAAGCGTAAATTCGCTATGGATATGTGCAAATGGAATTAAACATTTTTTCTCTCCAAAGACAGTTTTCATACATCAATGCACGGTGTATTATTCCGTGTTTAATAGTAGTAATATTAATAATAAATTGATAGGAGACAACACAGGTAAAACTTTCTTTTGTGTCTTTTGGTTTTGTTCTTCCACAGTTACAGCTATGTGCGCCAGTGTATTCACTCTAATGGCAATTGCAGGAGACCGATTCTTTGCCATCATGTTCCCGCTGAAAGCTCGCGTGACTCAACGTAAGATCCGCTTCGTCGCCATCGTGATTTGGTTGAGCTCAACAGCCATTGGCTCTCCTCTTCTGTTTGTGTACACATATGAGGAACGTCAATGGAAAGACCATCTGGAGAAATTCTGCTCTGATGTCTGGCCTTTGCGGGATGGAGACGAAAGTTGTGGCATCACAGCTAAAAGAGCCTTCTGGACTTTTGTGTGTTTAGTGTTAAACTGGATCCCGATGGTCACAATGACTGTCATATACACGGTAATCGTCTGCAAACTTCGCTTCAACAGGATAGTGCCGAATTCCGGTGTTCTTTCCTACACAGCTATCCAAAACCGATCGAAAAGAAAGGTGAGTTACATCGCTAAAGGAAACGTTATACCAGTAGTGTAATATCATGGAGCTTCTGATTCGTTCATATCAGTCGTGGTCTCTCTGATATTTATTCTTTTGTTGTTATCTTTTCAAAATCTATACAGCCAGGATTTCAAGTTATGTACAAAATTAAGGGCGATTTCATGAACGTGGTTACGAGTTACGTCCTCAAAGCGACTTCTTGAAGGAGATCTCGAGTTATGTACACAAAGGCAACTTCTTGGAGGGAACAATGGGTTATGTACACAAAGCCGACTTCTTGAAGGTCCAGCGTCCAGCAAAGTTATTCCAACAAAATTTACGTCTGGTGGGCAAAGCTGGCGTTTGGAAGATAGGAACTGTTTAATTTATCATTTTCACCTGATTTAGTCAGTGGGTTTACCTCTATTACCTTTGTTATTTCAGGTGGTGAAAATGCTGTTTTCTGTCCTTATTGTCTTCATGGTGTGCACTGTGCCCTTCCAGGTGTCCAAACTGTTTGAGTTATACAGACCAAAGTCCAGTCTGGGACAAGAGGTAAGGTTGTATTGAAGAGAGGATGCGGCGCTAGTGAGGTCTACAATTGTACCTGTAATTACAAGACATAAGCATTCAGCTAGGATGTTTTTTTAAATTTTACATGTATTGCTTTGTGGACAAAAATAAACACGCAACGAGTCAAGTTTGTGATAAGAAATAAAACTTTGATGTGGACACGTATTTATGACACGGATACAGTACTTTTCATTCATTTCTGTAATACTTGAAATATCGTTAAGTGGACGATTAATTAATACACTGAACCATTCACAACGTCTCACCCCTTTACTCTCAGGCAAAGTTTGTTCGCTTTATTCAGTTGCCGTTTCTTCCAATTACACAAAATTGACAGATGTCAGTTATCAAGACAAAGCGAAATACTTAGTCCCTTTACAACATACCCTTTGACATCTTGTGATCCCATGTAGCATACAACACAAAATTGCCACTGCGTGTGGTGGACACTACATTCTCGCTACTCCAGAGGTCATCTGGAATGACTGGCATCTTTAGCGGATAATTCGAGTTCAGTTTCAAGTCCATGTAGTCTAACTTCTTTCTCCCATTAAGGCGCCAGAGCGAAGGAGTAGTTGTGACCAATAAGAGTGTCCGTCTTCAGTGTGCAAGGCAGAATTCTGCTCACATGATGACACAACACTGATTTAAGAACAATGTAGGACGAGGCTGAGAGATTTCATTGAATGACCCAGTTTAGACAACTGGTTGTAGTGTTGGAATAATTCAGCGTGCTAAATGATCTCCATCCTTATTAAACAATTTGAAATTTACATTAGCCGGCCTCCAATCCTTTTCGTGTGCGCCACTCTCAGCACACTGGCCTGACAAGCGGGTATATCAAAAGTCCGGACGTTTACTTATTTTCATAATTTCCAGGGCGGATATGGTGTTTTTGATTTGATTAATTACTTAGTGGAACAGAGCAGTGCCTGAGAAAGGAGAGCTACAGCATACCTGCAGACTGAATAAACACCCCACGCCTCCTCCCCCCCACACCCGCACCATTCCTATACTCCCACCATTCCCACCCGGAATTCCTATACTCGGCATTTCGAAATTTATGTTTAACTTGGAAGGTAGATTCTTCTTGAAAAACGACACCAAAGTGTGCTGAAATGTGGATATTTACGAATATTTTTGGCTGACAGGACGTAGGTTATATATACATTAGATATAGTACCAGGCTGATTACAGCGACAGATGTAGGCTTTATCACATCAAAAGTTTTGCATTCAGGAAAGCATGTGTCACCCGTTAAATGTCTGCTGGCCAAATGAATGTCACAAATATAAAACATGGAGGTAGTACATTTAACGTTGTTGAATTAGTATTTGAAGCGCACAAGGAATCTTCTGTAGCGAAGCGGGAAGCCAAACCTTGGCATTGTAAAGGCCAGGGCCTCGTAGGCCGCGATGACTGCAACAACCATAGCCAAACATGTTTTGTTGGAATGGTAGTTTCCATCAACTTAGTCTACATGATCGCTACGCGGAACTAAACCAGGTCTTGATATCGTTGAACGATTAACCATAACAATATTCTCTCATCACTGATATATTTTTTCTTTTGCAGCTGCCTTACTGGTACAACACAGTTTACTTTACCGCCATTGTCTTGATGTACGCTAACAGCGCCATCAACCCTGTCATTTATGGAGGCCTGAACGAAAACTTCCGCAAAGGATTCTGGGCAATGATTCGTTGTGAAAAGCCCGACCGCCGGCCTTCCGGTCCAACTGGACTGTACTTAAACATGCGCCAAAATACCGGCTATTCTAGTAAACCTGGAAGTATAAGTAACAGTAAACGCTCGGAGCCGCGGACGGAGGACACTTACACTAACTCTAGCCAGCATAACGCAGCGAGTAGGTCGCTAAGTGGTAGATCGATGCAAACACCAACTGCGCTGTAACCGAACCCTACAAGCAATGACACTGACATAAGTCTGCGAACAGAGAATATAAAATTCAAGTGCCCTTTAAAAATATTGCTTTTTTTCGCCCTGTTGCATCTCAAGAAGCAGCTTTTAAAGCCCGCGTTTGCGAAAGACATAAATATGATCAGAAAATTATCCTTTATAATAAACTAATGCTTTAATTCAACTCCCTTTCCCCCAATTAAGAAACACCTTTTTAAACATTTTTATACTGGTATCCATGCCACTTGGTAAACTCCGAATACGTCATTAAAGATACTAGTAATGCGATCTCGGTGCAGTTAAATTAATTGCAGCAATTCCAACTAGGAGCGTGAGAACGCATATTCTTGTATGCAATTAATATAATAAGTTGTGATCGGTAAATGTTCTGAAAAAAGCGGAGGTTGACGCGCCAGCGCGGCGTGATGACCCCGTGCCTCTCACCAATGGAATCGCTGTGAGTTTAAGTTCAGCTCATGCTGGCTTTCTCTCCGACTGTATGTGGGAAGGTCCCCACCATTTTTCCCCACCATAATGTTGACCCCCCCCCCTCTCTCCGTCGTGAATGTAAATATTCTTGAGTACGGCGTAAAAGAACAATCAAATTAATAAATATTGGTTACTTGATATAGACTCAACCCTGCACACAGGAGCCATTCACTGGCACGAAGGCAGCAAACTACATGAGGGAAGAATTCTGTCCAGAGCACAAAATCCAGGATTAGTCAAGTTAGTAAAGTTATAAAACACTGCACTCTTTGTTACTCTTTTTGTCGAAATTTGATCTTTACTACTATCACTTTGTCTCCATTTCTTTCCTAGTCACATAGTTAAGAGAAAAATAACCAGACGTTTACATAAATTGTGTCTTACTTTGAATTACTTTGTATCAGAACAAAACAATAAAGTGTACGCCCGTGTTAATACGGACCATCTTCAGCCTTTGGCATAGCGTTGGTGTTCAAAAGTAGGCACAGACGATCATTCCAAACATGAACATTTACACAGAATTTGAGAGTTAAGCGTTCGTCCTTGGGGGATTATCAGCGTTGGGTGCAATAAGAACTTGTGAAGAAATTGTTGAACGTGGGAAATTCATTTGTAATATATTTGCTAATGTCTTTCTTCAGCGCTGTGCATAATACTGGAGTATACAATCTATTTGTACGCCAATTAACAGGTTAATAAAAGCTTTAATTTGTTCAAAAGGTTTCATCTTTCATTAAATTACAAGGCTCTGGTCCTTCCTAGACATCAACGCCAGCAACCTGGTCGATGGCTGTGGGCCTCCCTCGGACTCTGCCTGGTTTTCTCCCACTACAATGCTGGCCGACGTCGTATAAATGAAATATTCTTGAGTACGGCGTAAAACACCAATTAAATAAATAAATAGATACTTGACATCGACACTCAGCAAGTCGTTAAAATACCTTAACCTTGATGACTCGGTAATTCTTCACCTGACGCTCATCATAAGGAGATACGGACATCTTAACAATACCAGCTTGGTACTTCTTCACCTGACGCTTTTCGTAAGGAGATACGGACATCTTAACAATGACAGCTTGGCACTTCTTCACCTGACACTCACCATAAGGAGATACGGGCATCTTAACAATGACAGCTTGGTACTTCTTCACCTGAAGCTCACCGAATACCAAAAACGAAACTTTACTAAGGTATTCGTTAGTCGAATAACGAATAACAAAAAACGAGTCTTGTGCTAACTTCCATGTGTTATTCAGGTCATATATCTTTATAGAACTTCTTATTTACTCATTTTCCAGGGGAAAGGTCACACCGGATATGACAAAATTACATTTACAAACATGTATTAAAATGAACTGGTGCAGGTTTCATCGCGTTTGTATTGAGTTGATATATTCAATAAACTTTTCATGACAGAAACAAACATTTCATGTTCATAGAATGTTTAATTATTGTGGGAATTCTTGCGCTGAATTTTGTGACTTGTTAGAATCTGCCTCATCCATTGGTTGTCATACGCTGGGAAGACCAAAACCTGTTGATGAGTTTCGCAAGCAATATTGTAGGCCTCCTCGTGAAAAACCATTGACGTAAAATTTTTTGCACTGCTATCAGTGTCCTGTTTATCTCAGTTTTTAGGTAAGATCTTGGCATATTTTGACTGCCTTTAGACTTTGATAAACATTTAATCAAGTTGCAAATTGGTGTGGATTTAGAGGGGACGAAAAAAATGAGTCCATCAAAGCTGAGCTATATATGAATTTAAACCCGTTGAAATACATACGACTAAAAGATGTTGTGATGAAAAATTACAAAGAATCGTTCAAGTGAGTCGATATTTCACAAGTTTAATCAGCTTCAACTGTGCCAACACAAGAAGGTAGCGAAAGTATCTCTGTAAGGTGCCTCTTTCGGTAAGATGCTTCTCTTCAAGCTCGGTTCATACGGCAGGCAGACCTCAGACAACGCGAGCCGAAATACAGCATCGCCGTTCACACACTTTTGTGACAATCTCTCTATTTACCATATACTTATGTTACACTCATTATACAGAGACATCTTATATTGTGTCGTATAGAATGGTTCGTATGGACTACTTTCAATGTTGACATTCAAAGCGCCCTTTACCGGGGAAATCCTTGAACTGACATCTATAACAAACAGCATCCATTTGTGAAGAAAGCACAATGTTTTATTTTAGCTTCATTTTAACATACAAAGAAAAGATAAGCACACTGTACAGAGCCTAAGGGTTGGCATTATACAATGTACAAAACCGCTCACAATCAGGCACAAGGGCAGACAGGAAACTGCCATTTCGTCATCATCATTTGGCCGTCCATTTTAAACAAGTCCTGCTCTTCGCATCATCCACATTTGTCTGACGTGAGATCATTCCTTTGGCGTAAGCATTGATCAGCGTTCCGTGAAGTGGCTACCTTATAATGTTAGGTTTAAGTTCGTAGATGTTTACTATATTTGACTAATATAAGCAGTCGTCATTTGAAACTGATGAAATAGAAATTTTCACAACCTAGTCATATTAAAGCTAAAAATATTTTGCTCATTTACAGAAGAACTGCATTTCGACTCACATGTTCTCTAGTTATGGCAAGTCAGACTACCGACTAATTGGAAACCTTGAGCTTGTAAGTAAGTAAAAATAAAGGTATATGATAAATAGATTGTCATGAAAGTGTGTGTTCCGCAATGTTATAGCAGCTCTCGTGTCACATCAAATCGACAACTTGAGCTGATACATCACCGCGAATCACAAACTGTTGCGATAACCTCTCTATATATACGCCTTACCTTCTTCCGATGATACACATGTAACAGGGGGAAAACTTTAAGAAAAATCTTTTGATGGTGCCCTTCTTTATAAAATCACTGTCCCTATATATACACTTACCGACCCATGTTACACGAGGCACACTGCGACATTGACGTAGTGAGACAAAGGCTATTTGTTCAAACAAGTGATAATGCCCCGAAACTTAATTAAAAATACAATATCGTAATGTTAAATTTTGTTGTCAGTTACAAGAAATGTCGTGTACTACATGTGTTTTTTGCAACATCCGCGTTCTAATTTGACATTAGGAGTTTCCTTTCAACGACTTGACAACAAGTCAGATTAATACCGGTACGGCAGTTCAAACAGTAACACGATACTCTGTGAAACTTAATCTGTTTTGCCTTGTTTTAACACATGTGTCCGATCAACCAATCAGATTCAAGATCAGTTTGACCCAGCCCGACAGATTTAAATTACCGCTTCTCGGAACTCCAGGGAAACTATTTAGACGGAGGCTGAGCTCCCAAGGATCACTCTCAGCGAACTCCGCCATGACTTTGGCAGCAGTAACCATTGCATTTTTTGTGACCCTCCTGGAAATCGTAAATGGACAGTCGAGGTAAGTTGTTTTTTGTTTTATAGTCTTTGGTAATTGTATACGAGACACTTTGAAAATTGTTTGGAAAGGCTGGTTTTCGTGCGTGGCATAACACTGCGTTTGTGTGTGTCACATGAGAACTGTTTCAAAAGATACAAAGCATGTAAAAATTAATCCCTAAGCGTAACGGTATTGGTTTTGAAGGCAAGCAGAACTGTTGGAAAGGAAACAACACACTGAGCAGCATTCTCTTTAATTCGGTCTTAAAAATATAAATTATTTCGTGGGGTTAACAGATGGCTTTATACAATGTGTTCATCTGCCAATAAAAATGTAATTTAGAATTGTATGTGTTTTCACGGGTTACATATTACATTATGATCCATAATTTTAGATCATTATGTTACTATCCTCAAGTATAGGTCTGTACTAAATGTCAAACCGATAAAAGAAAGGTAATATACGATGTAATAACATACAGTGTACTTTTATAGTGAAATATGCTGGCAGTGTCTTTTTTGTAGATAAACAGCCCAGTGTTACTTTACTGCAATTTGACTGCTATTTGCGTATATCTGTACGCAAGCAAGTTGCTGTAAAAGTACACCAGTCGAATAAAAGAACAGCATGATTCAAAGTTACAGCTACATAATTTCATAAGACATTTCCCCAAGAGTATACCCTGGCGGCGCATGGATTCTATGTAATTCTATAATCATATGAAACCGGATTAACCCAGCCCTGGTAATGTGATCGTTCAGACGAAAGGGATGCAACAATGTGAGTGTTTTTATCTTCTGCCCAATTGTTACAGGTCGCACACATGTATAACTATCCATACAAAGCTGGTGATTATTTGTTCATGCTTGTCACAGAAACCAATTTTAGGACCTACAATCGAAATCACACAACATGTCAAAAGTTTAGCAATATACAGGTTAAACCGTTTTATTTTGGCCTAAGTGTTTCAGAAAAAAAAAGAAAAAAGAAAATAAAGAAAGAAAAAGGGAAAGTCAGTTGGCGTATGTCTTATTCCGTCTGAGAGATAACGCCACTGTGTCTGATAGTTTTCCCAACACATTTGTATTCTCGGTGGACGTAAAAAAAACAAAAGACTTACATCCGCAAACCCAATTTAGACTGGGATCAGATTCTTTGTATTCTTGGAAGGCTTTACGACATGTGATAACTGTCATGTGATTAGCCTGTAACCGGCACAAACGCCGTAACTGTTCCCGATAGGTCGGGCAGGACCTGTTTACTCATCCCGCGAACGCCTGCCAAGGTCACCCCAGTTCCTGCACTTTCCTGCTATTGTATTTCATCTGTCAAAGGTTAGGCGTATCCTGTTTAACTTGTTGCAGGTTAGTCGAGCTGTAATTACGCCATACGGATTGTCCTTCCCCACTTAATGTTTGATACTCATGCGCATTTCGTTTTCTCCAGTGTGTCTAGAACAGAATTTGCACAGAGATTTTAATGGGAAATGTTGACTTGCTGAACAAAACCATGTGTGCGTAAGAGAGCTGAAAGTTTAGACAGAGACGTCACTTGAACATGTGGAACGGCGCATGCGAAGTAGGGTATGCCGCTTCATTGTCATTCAGCCTAGGGTCAGTGTTTATTTACATCTAAATTAAGCAGATGATAGTGTTTAAGGTCATTTCTACGGAGCCGTAAAAGTGACATGATGCAAAAGAAAAATATTGGTAACAAAAACAAACAAACAAACATAGTATTTAAATTTTCCCGTGTATGTGTGACTTTTTTCCTAGCTATGAAACCGTCTTCACATCGCGAAAAAAAGCAGTGTTAAGCCATAATCGTTACGCTGTATTGAAATATGTGGAGCCGTAAAAGTGATACGCTGCAAAAGAAAAATATTGGCAATAAATAAAAAGAAATATAGTATTTAAATTTTCTCGTGTCTTTGTGTTTTTTAGTAAGTCGTGTGCGAGGCATCTTCAGTAAGTCGTGCTAGAGAGTGTTTACAAGTCTAGTACGACAGATAAAATATTTTGCATGTAACAGAATGAAGTTAACAATTTCAGCCTCCCTAGACGCCTCTAACACCCCAAATGTAATTTCACCAGAATTCAAATCATTATGACCTGACAAGTTAAAGATGCATGCAAAATGTGGTATTTACCAATCAAATAAATAAATAAGATGTGGTGTTACACATACATATTTTTTAAATTAATGATGAGACATATTGATTTCTGTGCAGATCTCACGCAGATTAGTGTCATTCACTTTTAGTAGTGTAAATAAACATTGCATGGTAAAATTTTAGTGGATGTTAAATGTTAAATGTTAAATTGCAATTGCATGACCTTCTTATTTATGGGTGCTTTGAGTAAGATTTGCCACAGGTAAGGCCATACATCGTCTTTATAATTTTGTTGACAACTGCATGACACATTATTTGCTGACATACTGAATAACATAGCTTAAAATGTTTACATCTGTGGGAATTTAGGCCATTGTCGTTAAATACAGGAACATCTGACTCACTTGATGTGGACAGTTTCCATGTTCCGGTTATACACCGGTTTGCGCCGATAAAGTTGATCACTGTCTTGACTACTGAATAATACTTGTTAAAATCTGTATGGAAGTCGAAGTGATCTTCAGTTTGTGGTAACGTTAGTAATTGGCATTTGTTATTGAAATTTTCTCTAAAAGAACTACACACCAGCATTAAATCATTTTCGTGGCAGTTGATTTCCAAAAACTTGGTTTGTTGTCAAAATACGTCGGAAGCCATGTGAGTTTCAATGCTTGAGTATGTAAGTTGAAGTTTCCAGCATTTATGCCACCTAAAAGTTTATCTTTGCATACAACAACCCCTTTAGCTTTCTCTTGTCTCTTTTTTCTGGCAACCCCTTTAGCCCTCTCTCAGTAGTTTCAAATAGATTAAATAACGATGTACAGAATTTCGACAAAGTTACTATACAAAGATGTTAGCAGCTGTGTTGTAGCCAAAAGTGTTTGAACTACACTGGTTTATGTTGTCACGAGGTGCCCGACAGGGATGGCCATTGTCGCCTTACATTTTTATTTTATGTGCAGAGCTGTTAAACAACGAAGCTAGGAATGACCCCCAGATTCATGGTATTTCTGTTTCTGGCAGGGAAGTAATAGGCGTTTTTATGCCGATGATTCAAATTTGACCCTTAATAAACAAAACATGAAGGTAGATTTTGAGGATTCGATTCGACGGCGTTTGAATTTGGCAAATTTTCCCTCTGAAGACGCAGTCAAATTACAACTACAAACCTCCTATATAATGTGTAGATGATTAAGAATACTCGCTGTGGTCGTAAGTCAGGACAAAGCGTTTAAGCATACTAAAATTTAGACAATCAGTTAATGAAAATGAAACGAAAATTTAAATTTTAAATGGATATCTAGAAACTTGACAGTTTATGGTCGTGTACTATTGAACAAAGGGGAAGGAGTATCAAGATTGACGTATTTAGTTCCACTAAAAAAGCCAAATAGGTGTCCGCAACAAGTAGAGTTCCTTCTCCTTTTCACTTATGTAGTGTCGCTCTTTCAAGGATACATGCATATTGTTCCATATCTACAACTCCAATGTCAAAAATAAATTACAGCACAAAGAATATAACGAATCGTCTTACAGCAAACAACAATAATTTTAAAACTATACATATACGCATTTATGGGGGGATTGATATTAAAGTGAACATAAAGTCAACTTCCAAAAATGGGTGTTCTAAAAACAATAATTCTACAACGTTTATGAAGAGAATAAATTGCAAATGATCTTCATTACCTTGCCACTCATTTGGTGACGCTATTTTTTCATGTTAGCCATATGAGTCACGTCACATTGCCTCTGAGCTCTCCTGCACCAACGGTAATAAATCGCGCGGGCATAAAGTCCCACGGTCCCAAAATTACACGCAACTGTGTGTGACCAGGGGCAAAAACTTTTCTAAGAAATAAAAAGTTGTTTAAGTGTGTCATGCACGTGAACATATGAATCGTCACCGACAGTCGAACTCCTGGACTACACAATTGACAGCTGACTTTCTTTCAGATAGTGCAAGACAACAGTACTATAAATAAAACAACTAAAAAGACTTCAATAGTGCATTGCAAAAATAATTCCCCCCCCAAAAAATGTTGGAAGAAATATTACTCATGTCCGCTCATGGTAACATTCCCAAAGTTGCATTTACCGGGTTACTTGTATGGCGGCCGTCTTGGAAACATGTCAGTACCACGTAGTCGGCGTGTTTTCTCCTTATAAACGATACTCGGTTGGATTATCCTTACAAAATTATGGGTTATAGTAAAGATGAGGTTGGTGGGTGTGTCGCTTTCCAAGCGGCACGTGACGTCAGTTCATTCATGCTTCCCTTGTTGAACACTGTAGCATTGAGGATCCCCGTTTCAAATGTTTCCACGTGGCAAAACCATGTGACATAAGCACATGCGCACTGAATCCTTACTAAATTCGTCTATCTTAACCACGTCTAAAAAACAGCCTTTGACACAACAAACCGAATGGTGTAGTGGTATAAACATCTGCCATGGATCCAACACTGATATGTGGTGGGAGTAAACAACCGAAATTTCAAAGTGACATCTATATGTGATCGGCGCGATAAACACGTAACAATATCATGTAAGACTTCCGGTACTGAACAGAACATAAGTTATGTGCACTATTTTTTTTTTGTACAATAAAAAATTCCATTTCATAATTAACGAAAACACCGCACAGGCACATGACCGTGGGAAAATAATGACGTCATACAGAAGTGACAGGCCCACCAACCTGATCTTAACGAATCCCATCGAGGTTCCAACTGATAGTCACCACGTTTGTCAAACTAGACCTGTCTGACATGGGATGTGAGCGACAGCGCCATATCTAATGCAAAATCCCAACCTCAGAGCAATTTCTGACTGTGCCAGTATGGGTCATTAGCTAGTCGTAGACATCGGGAATATACTTAACACAGCAGGGTATTTGGAATAGACTTTAATACATATAATGGGAAGACATTTCCTTTATAAATCTGGTTTCGCTACTGTGAAAAGAAAACATGTGGAAGCCTAATTAGAGAATTTACCGCCTCAAGTAATTCGGGTCTAAGCTGTGCTGATCTATTTGTTCAATCGTTTCTTTGCGATGACGCTTTGTTTGTTTATTTATTTATTTCATTTGATTGGTGTTTTACGCCGTACTCAAGAATATCTCACTTATACAACGGCGGCCAGCATCTTCCTGGTAGACCTTCACACATACGGCCGTAAAGGAAGCCAACATGAGCTGGACTTGTACTCACACCGACGGCATTTGTGGATGGCTTCTGCGTCATTACGCAACTGAGCCACGGAGGCTCCAAGGTGGTAACAACTGGTAACGTTTACGTGTATATATTATTCATGCAGAAATTTGCAATATTTTTCACACGTGTGTTTGAAATTATTGTTTATTTCATTTTGTCGCCTAGCCCTACTGTTTTTGCGGTTGGCCCCAATGTCTTCCGAATTGATGCAGAAGAGACAGTATCACTGGTGTCGCTCAAACTGAATAAACCGATACAGGTGTCCGTGTTTCTACAGGACCATCCTCAACGTACAAAAACCTACTCCAAAAAGACGGTTACACTGGAACCATGTAAGTTACCTCCTGTCGTTTGGATGATTTGATCTTTGTTGTACATATATTCTTGGGCATATAATAGCGATTTATGCGTAAGATTTATTTGATAGGTAGTTTGCGTCACGCTGAGAAATATTTCACTTCCATAGGGGAATTCTTTTGTTTGTCTTACGGTAGCAACCACCGCACTCTGCGAGTTCGCCTTATCCCAAAGTCCCAACGCAACGTGGGGGCCGGTTATAGCTAGATTCGAACACGCCACCGCCTTCATCGAGCACTGATTAGGTCCTCTCCACGCATTGACCATTGAACCACTGTGTGTGGGAGCTATAACAAGACACTGTGATAATGATGAGCTGCACTATTTCATGACTAGCCCCAGTACGAATAAGTGATGAAGACATTTTTGGATAACATAAAAAGACAAAATATTCCAAAAAGAAGAGTGAATAAATCATATGTTACCATATTTTCGGCAGACAAATCCAAAATAGTGAAGTTGAAGATTTCCAGCTCTGAATTATCGGACCAGAAAGTCATAGAGGAAGGGAAGGCCCGTTATCTCTATCTCGTTGTCCAGTCTACGGATGGAAACTTTAGTTTCAAAAAAGAGTCGGTCCTATTGGTGGAACCAGCAAGCGGCCATGTTTTCATACAGACTGACAAACCGATTTACAGTCCAAGACAAACAGGTAGGTGATCATGACCTGAAATGACCGGCTACTCGGGCGCCACCATCACCGCTACATACTGCCAATGTGCCGTAAAACCGTAACATTCGTTCGAATAAGTCCATTCCAGGTTGGAAGGAATTGTTTCTCACCACCATTTTTTTTCTTGTCTTTTTCGTGATATTGCACAGACGGGGTGACGTTCCTATACAACCTTTAGTACGCTCAGAGGTTATTTATTTGCTAATGACAAGAGCTCGTACGCAACAGGAAGAGTGTTTCGTAAGTAAGTTACAGCTGCTTTTGCTGGACATGGGCGCTAATCATGCTGAGTTCCAAGACTGGTATGATTTTAAGAAATATGATTAAACTTATAATATTGTTAATCACCGTTTTCTTTGTAGTGTACATGCGTGTATTGCCAGTCGACCAACAACTTATGCTAACGAACATACCAGTTCGTTTAGAAATCCTCGTAAGTAGCTCTTATTGCGCAATTGAGTTTTATCAGCTTCTTCTAGTTATTTAACATACTATCAATAATTTGCCTTACCTATATTGAATCCTAATGGTGTACATGTATTATTGGTTCGTATGCTGGCATGCCGTGACCGTTATTTCCGTTTTACAAGAAGAAGTTATCTAAAATTAGCTACTATGTTCAGTGGACAATTCCCTTCTAATGGGCCTGTATGTAAAATAAATAGTACAGGGAATTGAGATCTTTTCGTAATTCTACTTGAGTGAACAGCTTTATAATTTTGTAGACTAACACATTGTGCATACCTA
This sequence comes from Acanthopleura granulata, assembly GCA_016165875.1. Lineage (NCBI taxonomy): Eukaryota > Metazoa > Mollusca > Polyplacophora > Chitonida > Chitonidae > Acanthopleura > Acanthopleura granulata. The sequence continues at coordinate 11,295,123 of JABBOT010000002.1, forward strand.
CTCATCACACAAATTCAGGTATACTTTTTTTCAAACAGCGCCATTCGTGTTTGCTTCAATAAATTTTACGACCACTGAACCCATTGTCCATAACAGATATATCTTGTTGTATCTCTAGAATCCCCAGGGAGTTGTCGTGGAGAGGCGGGGTTTCCAACAGAAAAGCGGCTTTCTTAGCCACACACATCAAATCATAGACCGTCCGCTCCTGGGAAACTGGACTGTCAGGGCGTCTTATGGAAAAGATGTGGGTGACAAATAATATTTAATGGTATAACTTATTTTGTAATGCGTTAAACACAATCAATAATCACATTTTCAATCATTACGAGAATAAATGTATGTACTATTTAAATCGAAAAATAAGACGTTGGCCATTGTTATTTTCGTTTCGCTGATGATCACTGCTATTCAAATCTCTTTATCAACTTTATTATACGTCATTGGTTATTCATTACACCGGCATTTTATGCAATGCTCAAGATTTGCTTAGCTAATTATTTTCATATTGTCATTTAGAACAAGTCGAGCAACAGTGTGCAGTTCGAGATTAGAGAATATTGTGAGTATAATATTTATAAAACGTATGCATAATTGAATTGAATCCTGAGCAGTCTTTCACTCCGGGAAAGTTATCTCCCTCTAATGAGTACTAATACAGCCTCAATCTTGTGTTGTTTGTTCTGCATAAGAAAACTTTGGCGACAGAAAGTTAAATATATATGAACCTACGTATGGAATACTTGAACTAGTATATAAGTTTTAATCCAAAATTTGAAGCTAAATTATACATCCTTTGACATATTATCTTTCCACTTCATCCTTTTCACCATTCAGATAAAGTAAATAAATCAAATACTGCCTCATTGGTGATGTGTATTTATTACAGTATTACCAACATTTGAGGTTAAAATTAAGCCTCACGTGTCTAACTTTATACTGCCCGAGACACAAGAACTAGAGGGAAGTATTACAGCCAGGTAGGTTCATCGTTGTTTTAGAAATGTTGCCCTTAAAAGTTAAAAATCAGGCGAACATCTTGCTGCAACTGTGTCTTTAGTGCAGCAATTTATATATTCACATCCCTTGAACTGCCTTCAGGGTAATTTCATGAGTCCCCGACATAACTCAATAGATATATGGTAACATCATCAGGGAATAGAGGCCACTTGTGACGGGGGCACAGACACTAAATAATGTTTAAGTAAGATTCTGACTCAGGGTTTGGTCGTCAGAACCCTCACTATACGCCGACTGATCTTGTCAAGCTGGATGTGTTGGTTAGTCCAAGGCTAGTGAGATTCACTGTTTACGCAGATTCAGTAGGTATGAGTCAATTCATTGATGTTCGTTAACACAGTGAGATTCAGTGTTAACAGAGACTCATTAGGTCTGTGTAATCCACTGATGTTGGTTAGCCCACACAGATCCAGTGTTAACACACATTAATTAGCCTGAGTCAGTTCATCGATGTTGGTTAGCCCCATGTGATTCACTGTTAACACAGATTGATAAGGTCTGAGTCATTTCACTAATGTTAGTTGGTATAATGTTAACATTGATTCATTGGATCTGATTTAATTCATTGATGTTGGTTATTCCTGTGAGATTTAGTGCTAACACAGATTCATTAGGTTTGAGTTAGTTCATTGATGTTGGTTAATCCTGTGAGATTTAGTGTTAACACAGATTCATTAGGTTTGACTTAATTCATTGATGTTGGTTAGTCCTGTGAGATATAGTGTTAACACAGATTCATTGGATCTGAGTTAATTCATTGATGTTGGTTAGCCCCGTGAGATTCACCGTTAACACAGATTGATAAGGTCTGAGTCATTTCACTAATGTTAGTTGTATAGTGTTAACATAGATTCATTGGATCTGAGTTAATTCATTGATGTTGGTTAATCCTGTGAGATTTAGTATTAACACAGATTCATTAGGTCTGAGTTAATCCATTAATGTTCGTTAGCACAGTGAGATTCAGTATTAACACAGACTGATTAGGTCTGAGTTAATCTACTTATGTTAGTTAGCCCACACAGATTCAGTGTTAACACACATTCATTAGGTCTGAGTTAATCTACTTATGTTAGTTAGCCCACACAGATTCAGTGTTAACACACATTCATTAGGTCTGAGTTAATCTACTGATGTTGGTTAGCCCACACAGATTCACTGTTAACACAGACTGATTAGGTCTGAGTTAATCTACTGATGTTGGTTAGCCCACACAGATTCAGTGTTAACACACATTCATTAGTTAATTCATTGATGTTGGGTTAGGTCAGTGAAATTCACTGTAACACTCATTCATTAGGTCTGAGTTAATTTATTGATACTCGCACTCGGTTAGGTTTTACTTTTTCACAGCTGATATCACCATTCCGATATATTGTAAAAAGTGTAATTCAAATGTAGTAAAGCGTGCCAAAAGGTTCTATATGTCGATACATTTTGTTACAGATATGTATTTGGAAAACCCGTAAAAGGATTCGTTCTTCTTACCATTTCTATGGATTTCCTGGGGAAAGTCACAACCCTTGGCACCTTAACAAAAAACGTAAGTCCCTCTCTTCTGTCAGCAGTCAGCATTTGTTTAGTGTACAGACTATTCACCGGATATCGAAAATGTTCATCACACACGAAAATGTGTCCTCACTGTTGGATTTTGTAGCAAAGCTTGTTTGACATTGTTCCTTTGCAATTGTTTAATGAACAAAAAGTTTCTCAAGTGTTACCCAGTGTTGGATGAAATAGGTAGGTGCTTGTTAGCTATTTTGTGATTCTTCATTTTACACTTTTTAGGCATGTTTGTACTGTTACATTCAGTTGTTTTGCTTTCATTGTACTTCATTTTCAAGTATTGCTCTCTTACCTATTCTGAATTTTCATTTATTCAGCTTGAAGAGGGGAAGGCACACTTTAATTTGAAACTTGAAATGCTGTTACAAAAACTGGGAGTTGATGGCTATCCGGACGGCGGTAGGCTGGTGATGCGCGCTGACGTCACGGAACGCGCCACGTTCCATACAGAGACGGAAGAAGACCGTTCAACTGTATTTGTCCGCTCCCCATTTGTCCTCTCTCTCACCAGATCATCCAACTACATGAAACCTGGTCTCGTCTATGATGTCAGAGTAGGTTCTTCTCTATAACTGTGAAATATTTTCCACGTTTCAGCCTCTGAAATCAGTTTAATTTTACTTTTTCAAAAAAGCTCAACGCGGGAAACGTGACCTCACAAAGAAGACAAACGATTCCCAGTATTTCTTTCCCGTCGCGTAAACACCCTAGACGTGTACACGTGTACATTTTGTTAATTTAGTAATTAAATGGCTGGGAATTTAAAGATAAAAATAACAAAAACACACAGAAGATGAAATGAATTTTATAAACTGCGAAAACACATCGCTCACGGCTAATTTTAAAAGAAGTTATTGATATTGTTACAATATTATTGGCGCATGCCAGCCTTTTTTCAAAGTGCAAACTCCGCTACAAAGACAACAGTTCTATTGTGTATTGCTTTCAGTTGCAGTGTATATTATATATACAAAAATGAGGACCACAGTACAAAGATATTATTTTTTCTAGATTGATGCGCGGTATTTTGGTGGAGGGGTAGTCAGCGACTTGCCTGTAACGGTTAAATCGGAAGAGAGGAAAGGTGGGTTAGTGACAAGGACAGAAGTGCATCCCATCAACCTCAACGCGATGGGCCAAGGCAAATTACAAGTCGATCTGCTGAGGGACAGCGAGGCCTTGGACATAACAGTGAGTTGAATAGTGGAGGAAATGTCTCCAAATAACACATGATGTAGTACACTGTACAGCGGTAAACGTAAAGCGCACAGAGCATCTGTGATAGATTCCCACAAGAGGTTTCCTGCTACGAGTAACACGAGTGCAGATATTATTTATTTCTGGGGCCAGACAAACTCTCCAACGTATTCATTTTAAACCGATTTCGTATGTTCAAGGCAAATGACATGCTTGACGTGGGGATTCGAATATTATGCTGCAGTTAATTCTTTTTTTTTCCTTTATGGGGTGATAGGTAATACCTTGAAGTGAAAGACAGCGCATGTTCTAAGTTTAGTTTGCCAAAAAGCTCGAGGAATATTATGTTTGTTTCTGACATTTGACCATACTCCGTACTAGCATGAAACGCAGCCATTCTGTGTGGGCTGTGACGTAATTCTTCTAAGCGCAGAACACTCTCTTCACCTAAGACGACAGTAATCTGCTAGGGTTGTGTTTGGAATTTGAGCATATATGTAAATTTATAACATGAAAATGATCAAGAAACTTACTCCCTCCACAACACAATGGTCTGGAAATAATTTGCAGTGTTGTTCACACATGTATTTGTTATAATTAAAACATATAACATTCAAACAGTGTGCTCTCCCTATGTTGTTATACACCTTACACTGACAGACAACTCAGAAGATTTACAGCACAGCTTACAAACAGCTGATATCTCCTATCTCTCTGATTCATCAATCTCTCATGAGTTCAATATCATGGGTGCCTTCAGATTCCCAGTCGGCAGCACAGTACTCTACACTTCAAACGAAGATAATTCAACAACGAATTCATTCAATTGATATGAGAGATCCAAGAGATAATCTTTTTAATGAACAGTGCCTCAGTCTTGAGATGTCTTTTACTTTAAACAGGGCATTCAAAGATACATTTAATATTCAAATCTGCATGTATTTGTAATGGTTCATTGTACTGATCACTCTCAGAATCTTCAGGAGTTTTATTATTATTCCTCAGATTCTAAGTGCTAAGATTCTTATGCCATACTCCACGCAATTCGAATCCCGCTTCTTCCCTATTCCGATATTTTTTTCTTCTTCCCTTTTAATATCTTATCTATGCACAATAAACTATATTTAGTTGACGAAGGCATACTTGAAACAATGTAATGTACTAGGTAAAGCCAAAAAAGCTCATGTCGCTGTCTATATTATATTTACCTCACTATTCCGAGAACATCCAGTCTGATTTAACTTGGATTCTATTTTTGAAAAGTGTCAATCAGATCTTTTTTCATTAATCCATCAAATTTACATGTCTTCAGGTAAAATCAAACGACAAGCAATTCCCGGCCGAGAGTCAAGCTAGCATTGTTCACACGGCAAGGAAATATGCCTCGCCTTCCAATAGTTACCTCATTGCTCGAGTGAACCAGGACGTTGTTGAAGTGAACAAGCCTCTAATTATAGAGATGGTTGCCACGAAGATAGAAGATATCTCAACGCTTAATATTCTGGTGAGTTTCCCACAGGTTATACAGCAATATAATATCCCAAAGCTTGGCCTTATATGACTGTTCGCTGTGCTCAGTTTTCTTTTATCACTGCAAAATACTGGGTGAGAAAAATCGATTCACACAGATTATTGCTTTGACATAGATTGAGAGATCTATTACTGCAATATATCAAAGATTAATCAGTTAAAATTCATTTGTTCTAGCTGATATCTCGCGGTCACGTGGTACAGGCTGTGACGCTAAACCGTGACGTTGGTCTCGTGACAACAACGACTGTCACTGTGACGCCAGAAATGGTTCCATCCATCAGAATCGTGGCTTATTACATCACTAACAAGGGAGGCCAGGGAACTGAAGTGGTGGCGGACTCCATTTGGATAGATGTGGTCGACAGCTGCACCACGGAGGTAAATATACACAACGCAGAACTGTTTGAAACACCACTGAAGCTGATAAAACTATCTGCTATGTAACCTAATAAAACTGAAAATGAAATAGGGGATTAACATTCGATTACTTTCAAATCATCATGTTCGAACATCTATTTGTCGTCATAACAAGTACATGTCTTGTAGGATATTATCTGAAATATTCCTCATGGAATCGTAAATAGATAAATCAAATATATAAATAAATGCTCTTAGAGATATGGGTCATTTTGCCTTTGCAACCATTTTATGCATTATGTAATAACTACTTATCAATAAAATTATTCATCACGAATTGTTTTCCTGTCAGGTTGTTATCACGCCAAATCAGAAAGAATATCAGCCAGAAAGTAACAGTGTTATAACTTTATATGGCGAGCCCAACACCCTGGTTGGTCTGTCAATGGTCGACTCGGCAGTGTTCCTCCTCAATGACAGACACATTCTGTCACGCAAAAAGGTAAGGATATACGTTGTACTCCCCAACACTCCGGACTACAACAGAAAAAACCCTTTTGCATTTCTTAGCCATTTTCCTTCAGTTGTCAGGAAAATACCAATTTGGAGAATTATGCACGGTGATATTTGAAGAAGTGACAGGAAAATCAGCACAAACAAGGTTAAGCAGGAACGATGACTGTTTTGACGAGGGATTCGTGATAGGAGCATCTGATTGCAATATGATTGCAGTGGTAATACTATGCTGCACCTTGAATTATGGTTTATGAATGTTAACTTGGTTTTTCGAGTCTGTAGCATTCCTAATATTCCCTCAGATGATGATTGCCCTGTACAGAGCGGTCCTCAAAAGGCCAGGCATATAATAAATCGAGGAGCACCAGAAAATGTTGGATACATCACCGATTAGCTAAGTACAGCGTCAACACACCACCAAATGTGAAATAACCATATGAATCTAAAAAAAGTTTTTATACAAGTGTCCAGTTAATGATTGTGACATATACCCTACATGTATATCGTTTTTTCTCCTCAGATGTTTGACACGCTGGAAACTTTTGATCTGGGTTGTGGACCTGGCGGAGGAAAGAATGGCGCTGACGTGTTCTTCGTATGTCATTTTGTCATGTTCATTTGATATGTGTGCACAGTCTCTTGTACGCATGGGTTTTCCTAATTCAACAATACATCAGTCAGGTTTTGTTTATTTAGTAAATGACCTTTGTAAAAGAAAGAATCACAGTGTACTTAAACGTGAAAGTATAATATATTTCTTTATTAAAGGTTGTAACTAAATATAAATGCAGATACTTATATGTTTATTCGTTTGATCTGGGTTTCACACCATACTCAAGAATATTTCACTTATACGAACTCGGCCAGCATTATGGTCAGATGAAACCGGGCAGAGGACGGAGAAAACCCACGACTATCCGCAGATTTCTGGCAAACCAGAACTGGGCTTGAACTCACAGCAATCGCATTGCAGAGGGGCTCACGTGTCATTGCGCTGCGCTAGTGCGCTAACTACCTCGGCCACAAAGGTCCTTTACATGCAGATACAAACTGAATAAACACAGGCACAGAAAGCCACATATACGGAATGGTTTTAAACGGCAAAGCTAATGGCTTAAAATTCCTCTTTTCTTGTGTTAGACACATAATTATATATTTTGTATTTAGAGCCTTGAAAAGGATGTGTGTGACTCTGATACGGAAAAAAAGTCTTTTGGGCAAACAACTTAATTTATTGTTTGGCGTTTTTTCGAGAAACACTCTATATTTCATTAACGCAAAAACTGCTGATTTAAGCAATTTACTGAATGAACTGAGAGAGTTTCCTGAAACCTTGCCCATGATATTTTCATGTGGTGTAAATATCAACCAATGAAGAAAGGGTTTTATCATTACAGGAGAGTGGCCTCAGCGTTGTCACAACGGCGGCATTCAACAATGAGGTTAGAGACTCGAGGGAATGTAAAAATCCAGCCCATAACAGAAGGCGACGTGAAACAGGTTTGGATTACAGCCTTTGTTGCTTATGATATTTAGGGAATTATCTGTAGCAAAATAATGTGTGAGACAATAAATTTGACTGAAATCTATGGTAAAAAGGCTGAAAGTAAATTACCTCAGTTTGAATAACGAGCATATGACTATTACTCTAGAGAAAAAGGTGGACAGAATGTGTTGGTGCAATCCAGAATTTGTTTCATGTGTATGTATATAAAATGCATGAGTATGATGGTAACGACGTCTGTCAATTTCCATACAATATGTTTCTTCATACAACACAGGAAGGTTGAACAAAGCGAAGAGTTCTGCTGTCGACAAAAAAGAAAAATCCACATACTCAGAAGGAAAAAAATCTTTCGAAACAAAGCCGTTTAACTTTGGTCAATACATTTTGGAGTATTAGACATTACCTGTACTGCACATACAAACTATGGTTTTGACGGTCGTGTTTCAGAGGTGAGAAAAGCGGAAATTCACGGCCAGATGTGTTGTAGAGAAGGGGCTCTCGTGCTGAATGAGACCACGTGCTACGCCCGAGCTAGCGAGCTGGCCAACGCCACGGATCTCTGTAAACAGAAGTTCCTTGAATGTTGCGTGAAAGCTGCTGAGTGTCGGAAACAGGAAGAGGGCTGTGAGTAAATCCGATTCGGTGACCATGTACTGTTTCAGGTTACATGCATGTATACTCTCCAAAAAACCAAAACAAACAAACTTATAATTAGAACCTGTGGGTGACAAGCGTTCATTAATGGTGGTGTCATGATTACAGACATTCTCACGTTGTCATTGTGGAACTTGGCTGACAGAGTAAGGAATTAATTTAACAGGTTTTGAAAGATGTATAGTCAGGTTTACTTTTTTGGCACCCTGTGTAATCTGTAATGTCTGATGCAAGCTTTCATTTTTTTTCTCTTTTATTTAGTACCATATATCTGTGCATACTTTTGGATATATCATATATCCAAACGTATTAATATATTCATTAACGTTTGATCTCTCACCAATCTGGTCGCTGTGAGTTGAAGTCCAGCACATGCTGGCTTCCTCCCGGGCCGTACGTGGGAAGGTCCAGAAGCAACCTATGGTCGTGGGTTTCCTCCGGCTCTGCCCCGTTTCCTCCCACCATAATGCTGACCGCCGTCGTATAAGTAAAATAATTTTGGGTACCGCGTAAAACACCAATCAAGCAAATAAATAAATCATTAATGCTTGACTGTGAGTGGTGCTGTATAGGGATTTCTGTAGGGTTGTCGAGGATATAGCACATTGCAGGTGTATATCTGGTATGTTATTATCTGTTGACTCTGAAGTGTCATGTATGTGTTTCTATTGGTTTCTCACATCAGGTGCAAAGACGGGGAGAGTAGGCGGAGAAGGACTCAACTTCCCCGACATGTTCCATATACCGGACAACATTGACGTGCCGGTCCGAGCCAACTTTCCAGAATCGACTTTGTTTCAGAACTATAAAATAGGGCAAGTACAAATATTCATTTTCATAGTGTTTTTATTTCTTCCAAAATGAAGGTGTTCCTATCATTTTTTAACCCAGCCAGCCAATATGAAATTTTATGCATATTAAGAGACTTTGTGGGAAAATGTTTTACTACATGGGCAATGCAACTTAAACGGCAATAGAATTATCAAATGTTCGAAAAGAGCTCTGTGAACACAAATTTAAGGTATTTTTAAGACCCCCTCTCCTATATCAATGAAAATGTACTCAAACAATCCACAGATGATTGCCTACACTATACTACCAATATGTACAGGCAGCAATAACTCCAATACCGTAAAACACGACACAGCGCTACCCCGGATTTTACCAATATCATTCTGCGGCGTCCGCAAGATATCAATCTTGTGTACCGCACTATGTGCAAAATGGAGACGGTTGCCTTACAAGCAAACCGGCGATCATGACCTAGGGTGTGCGAGAGTGTTTAAACTGAGGTTGCTATAATGTGATAGGGAGATGTCAGTTTATTGCAGAATATGATTTTTACATCTGAGAAGTGATACTGCTTCCTGGTTAATACATGGTCTCGCCACAATTTGCCGGAATGGCGTCAAACCATGCTCATTCCTTCATTCTGAGAAGTTACTCAGCAACTAACACGGCTATCAACCCTATCTTTACAACCGCCAACGCGCCTTTACAAATTCCATTTGGTGACTAGAGCTGTTACGGTTTTCTTAGTATGTATTCAAATACATATTTATTCTTGTGAAGATATAGAACATAAAGAGAGCCTGCATTGTGTCCACAAAAGTTATACTGAACATTTTATAACTTTGTTGTTGTTTGAACTTCACCTCATGTTATGTACCATATGTAAGCTATATGTAACAGTGGAAGGAAGATAGCCCCAAGATTAACTCAAAAGCTAACCGACGATGTAATGATTCTAGTGCACAAAAATGACGCCCTTTTCATGTTTGTGCCAACCTACGTTAAAGAGATGGCTCATTCATTCATGGGGAAAAGTTTCCCAGGTATCGGCGTGTGTGACCAGTAATTTTCAAGCGCTTGAATGTTTATTTATTTATTTATTTATATATTTATTTATTTGATTGATGTTTTATACCATTCTCAAAAATATTTCACTTATACACCGTCACCAGTATTATGGTAGGAGGAAACCGGGCAGAGCCCGGGAAAAACCCACGACCATCCCCAGGTGCTTGTACGTGACTATAGGTAGAAAGATGACAGATGAAATCGAGAAAACCCCTTCATTTTGAAAGAAACTGACAAGTTTATTGAGTTGGCTCTTAACGAAGTCCATCTTGTGTCACCTTTCCTTTTTTGACACGAGTAGTTGTAGTAGTGGAGGTTTGTCGTATGTTGTAGCCTACATGAGGGAATCAAGGGCACTTTGACATACTCCATCCACGACAGATCATTTGAATCTATTAATTCTAGCTGACGAAAGGCTACGGACCGGTACGTCAGATAGCATTGTTATTTTCCATTTAATCCCACACTATATATGGGAGCTATCATGGTAAGTCTGGAGGTCATTAGGCCATTAGGTCATTACAGAACTACTAGAGGAATTATCCTCTTTTGCAAATACTGGGCGTGGGTTTACGCTACGTTTCGATGTGGCAGCCGTATCTGAAGGGTTAGCGGAATGAACTTGTAAAAGGTGTACTTTTTCTGAACCTGTAAGTAAATGGCGATTCTTTGTTTAAAACCAACCTGTTTTGTTCCCTTAGACCAGCAGGATTGAAAAGGGTAGAACTCACTTTACCCAGCTCAATCACAAAATGGATGGTTCAGGGCATCAGCGTCTCCCCCAACTCCGGCATGTGTGTGGCCAATCCTACCAATATTACCGTCTTCAAAACCTTCTTTCTCGATGTCCGTTTACCGTTCAAGGCTGTGCGAGGAGAACAACTCGAGGTCAAGGTCACTGTGTACAACTTTGGAATTCAGGACATTCAAGTGAGTTGCTTCCCTTGGCCATATATATGTGTATATATATATAGATAGATAGATAGATAGATAGATAGATAGATCGTCTTACTCCAGCCTTACAGGAGGTCCGAGGTAGTCTGTGGCCATTGTTCAGGTAAAATATTAATCAATCTACCTTATTCATTAATCAATTATTAAGGTAATGATTAAGATATCCTGTACTTTCTTACAGCTGTATTTCACAATATGCATGCAGAGCATCTCGAATTACTTGACATGGTTAATCGCCCAACGTGTATATTATTATACTTTGTTATTTTCCTTTAACATTTTGTTGTATGACGCTTGGACTCATGTGTATGACAGTATGGCGCATATACTAGTATTAGCATACGTGGTGAAGGCAAAACCCATGTGTACTGAAGTATTATTATCAAAACTTCAGTTGCCTTAACACAGAAGTTCTGTTAAGCTTTCAATAGTTAAGGTACATACTGACAAACTCAAAAGAAGAATCGGTTGGTTTGTAATTGATTTATGGGTTTATTTAGCTATTAATTTGTTGGATCATTATAGAATGTCGGACTTGATTGCCTTATGAATAAATTTCGGAAGAAAAGAGAAATTTGATCTTGATGCTGACATATTGGTGGGTATAGGTAGGACAAGAAATCGAATAAGATTTCAAATAAAGTATTATATAGATGGTATAGAGAATAGCCACACATAGTTATTCAGGGTGTGTTTGAATGTGTATGTTTGATATTCCGCCAGGCGGTAGTGTATCTGTACGGGGCTAAGGGACTGTGCTCGGCGGCTCGCGCTGGAGAACGGACGCCGGCCCGCAGAATGTTAATCCCCAAGAACGACGCCGTGTCCACGTCATATCCTATTGTACCACTGGAGAACCGGCAATACAAGATTAAAGTGACTGCTTTCTCCATATTGGCCAACGATGCTGTAGAAAAAGTATTATATGTAGTGGTAAGTTCTACCAAATTCATGAAATTGTATAAGCTACAGTGTTTCAAATATAAACACACACACACACACACACACAAACACACACACACACACACACACACACACACACACATAAATATATATATATGTTTGTGTGTGTGTATGTGTGTGTGTGTGTGTGTGTTTATATTTGAAACATTGTAGCTTATACAATTATATATATATATATATATATATATATATATATATATATATATATATATATATATATATATATATATATATATATATATATAAGGGAAAGAGAGTTAGATTTAATGCCGGGAGGAAACCTATGGGCACGATATGTACCACCGTATGTAGTGGAGAAGATTCTAGTTGTAGTCATAGACCAGAAAGAAATACACCGATCAACAGTTTGACGAGACTAAATTCAGTGTGCCTAAAGAAATTGCAAAAGTCGACTATGTGCATTTTCTTTTTTTTTCTGTGAGTCTGCATATATAGTGCCGAAATTCGTGCATACCTCTGGTGGTTACACGATAATGTCACATGAATAAATGAATGACCTGCATTTCGGTTAGTTTCAGTTTTCCGCAAAAGGAAACACTAGTATATTATTATCGCCACGGGTTGTTAAAATGGTTCTATATATTTGGTCACTTCACAGGCATGATACAGTTAAGCAAACTCAACATGTGTATAATTTTCATGGATTTGTTAATTTATTCGCACAAGGAATGGCAGTAAAAGGATGGCTTTTTTCAAAGGTGATATGTTAGGGTCATTTGCTTCATTCGGTTGCTTCAGAATTAGCTTTCATCATCTTACTCTTTTGGGTCGCCTTTATAAGAAATTCTCCACTAGATGTATGACAAATCTCTTCAGAGTGATCCCTTAACACTGGTTCTCTTTTAACCCTTTGCTTTTTGTTTTGCCCTGTAGCCGGAGGGTAAACGGGTTGAGAAAACTCACAACATTCCTCTGGATCCACAAGGAAGGCTCAAAGAAGAGGCACCAATACCAGGAGTTCAAAATGATAGTAAGATTTAGAATGCAACTGATATTATATGTAAGCCCATTTTGAAAAGACTTGTTCACTTAAAACACGAGCTTTTAAAAAACCCTTAGCTGTATACTCTTGTTTAAGTGAGCAATCCACCTAACAACATTCAGATGAATAAACAAGACAGTAACCTGTTACATGTACTTATAGCTTTGGATATAACATTTGGTACCGAAAGAATTGTTGCTTTAATATTTACCATTTCCAATAGCAATAGAGAGAAACACAAAATTTAACGTCAACACGTCCATTTTTCTTATCAACGAGGGTAAATGAATAGGGTCACTAAACTCACGGAATGGTTGTTTGGATGCTGATGTACACTTGACAGTTATTATTAATGGATAGGTTATGAAATCGACAATAGATTCCGACAATAGTATAGAATTTTGGGAGATCATTTAATTCTGTAATATTGTAAAAAGACCATTTATTTTCACAAGGCTTGACAGTTTTATCAGAAACATAAGGAATATATATGCGTTTAGAGTCTGGTTAACAGTTGTGATCCAGATTTATGTTCCTTTTGTACACGACCAAACACTCCTACTTTTGCTACTTTTCAGGACGTTACAATGAACAAGGCAAGATTAGTAAATTGGATCTGAAAATCCCCCCCAAAATAATCGAAAATACGGCTTCGTGCTCGGCCCACGTGACAGGTACGTATTGATATCTAACTTTAAAGGACTGAATCTGTGTCTTTATGCTTGTCCCTTGAGTTTCTTACAGACGGCTCCGTCAGATCGACATATCACTCAGTGCGCATACACAATTTTAAATAATAAGAAAGCACATGGACATGTTCTATAGATATAATTGTATCCGGAGTAAGGAGTCGACAGTGTTCATACAGTGTACTTTTTTACTACTCAGTAGTTTTGTTGAGGGCAAAGGAAACAACAAAAATGTGCGGCAACCCGGCTATGGGACAACAATAAGAATTCTCTTAGTAAAGATTTAATGAAACATGTAAGCAATGAAATTTCAGCTTGAGAAATAAGCCTTAAAAATACGAATTGAAAACAGAGTAATGTACTTCACATTACTGGTATTCTCTCTTGTGAACCACAACACTCAAAAAACTCTTTATTACTGGCTCATTTCAAATAACCTAATTAGATTCCAGAAATAAAAAAAAAAAAAACTTGTTCCCTTTTAGGCATTCTCTATGACGGTGTTAAATGTATGATTATAAAGAACTGGTTATCTGTACATATACATGTATATGTCACATGTGAACTCATCTCAGGAATACTTCAATGCCAGTACAATATGACACTTAATGACATATATAATACACACCCTCCATCAAAGATGTAACCTTTAGATGCAGGTATGCAAAAATGTGTACCAGTATCCTCACCAGACACAATCTGGAAATCACCAGACCCCTTGGTAAACTTCTTGTTCTGACAGTCGCCCGTTTATCAGGCTATCAAGGCAAATCTGATCTGTTATTTACCTGTAATCACCACGATTCTTGTTAGTAGACATCACTAAGTAACGAATATTGACAAAAAGAGGCACCGGTGTAACATTTTGACAAGCGCTACAACAACCTGTGTTGTTCACTGTATCTTTAGATTTGACAGTATTTGATTAATCATGCAACAACACACAGTGGTCTTCAGTCTTGACAACACTTTATACCACCTTGTAATTACTGTCATTTAAGAACAATAATAAAAATGGTGGCAATTTACCGTTTTGGAACAATCGCTGAATCAAGCGGAATTTACACTGCTACCAGTTTAGTATTAATGATACTCTTAAATGAAACAAACATTTTAGGCTTACTGTGAACCTGAACAATGTCACGACAGCGGCCAACATTGTGGTGGGAGGAAACCGGGTAGAGCCCCGGGGGAAACCCACAACCGTCCGCAGGTTGCTGGCAGACCTTCCTACATATGATCAGAGAAGAGACCAGAATGAGCTTTTCATTGTATTTTGTTTTTCGTGATGCACTTGTGAAGTCATACAAGCAAGGTGAGACGTCCATGTGACGTTATATTTATTTATTTATTTATTTGATTGGTGTTTTAGGCCGTACTCAAGAATATTTCACTTATACGACGGCGGCCAGCATTATGGTTGACGGAAACCGGGCAGAGCCCGGAGGAAACCCACGACCATCCGCAGGTTGCTGGCAGACCTTCCCACGTACGTGTGATGTTATAGGAGAGCGAATAATTGTTAAGTTTCTATGAATAAATAGCTAGTAAACATGTAAATCTGCTCAATGATGTTATATCTGTTGGGATCAAGCAGATGTAACAGAGAAGAAAACAAATGGAAATGAGATTTTTTTAAAAGAGGCAGCCAGATGGATTTATTCTATGACCTTAATTACTAAGCAAGATTTCTGAACAACAAGTTGAATCTGTTGGACGGAAATGACCACAGCCTTGTAACTTACTGAACACGTTATCTTGGCAACCAAAGACGTGTTCTTATTAAATAGCGCCTGTGACTGACACACGAGGCTCATGATATAAACGTGACCCCAAAGGGGGATAACTCGATCGCATGCGCCTCAACAGGTTTGATAACACCGTTTAGCAGTTGTTCGCTGTCTCATAATATTTTTTTCAATGACAGGCAGCGTTATGGGTCATTCTGTGCAGGCAGTAGTTGATGGCCTAGAGGGAATGCTTCGACAGCCGACAGGATGTGGGGAGCAGACGATGATTCGAATGGCGCCCACTGTGTATGCCATGACGTACCTCACTCACACTAACCCAAACCGGCAGGGAATCGAAGGAAAAGGCTACAAATTTATAGAAGATGGTAAGATATTTTCAGTGCTTTTGTTTTCTTATTTGCTTCCTTCGTGCTAAATGCTGTGTTTAACACTGTTAGTGACAGTGGGTGTATATGGTATAACAAAAGAGCTTAAACAAGCTAACTTTCTCATCCAGAGGCTCATACTAGTAGTTTATTATTCATAATTAGCTCCTCATTACTATCGTGTTCATATTTTTTTTTCTCTTGTTTTATTTTTAGGTTACAATCGGGAACTTAAATACAGAAAAGCTGACGGATCATTCGCGGTTTGGGCAAACCGTCCCTCAAGCACGTGGTAAGATACTGTCACGCATAGGACTAATACTATACTTTAGGCTTAGAGGTGAAATAATTCTCATCAAGAAAAAGTGGCACTCGATTCCATGGTGCGAATCATTTCCTATCAGGTGTGTGTTGTCATTTGGTTTGATCTGAGTGATGTTTTATGTCGTGTTCTTCGTATATTTCACGTACATGATGGCGGTCAGCATTATTATGGGAGGAAACCAACAAGAGACCGGGGGGGAAACCCACAACCATCCGCGGGTTGCTGTCAAACCTTCCTACGTACGACCTGAGAGAAAATCAGCCAGGGCTGAACTTGAACTCACGGTGACTGCATTAGTGAGAGGCTGTTGGATCTATGTACCGTTGTTTTGGACTGTAAACTTGACCTAAGTTAAAAGATGTGAATAGTAAGCATTCGTTTTTTTATATATTTGATAAAAAGTGTGTTTATATAACTCAAAGATTTTAAAGATGCTACCGTGTTAATAGGTATTTGAGTATTTTCGACTTCATAAGTTTTGAGTGGAGATTCTAGAACATTTCGTGGGCTTTCTGTTTGTATGATGACATGATTAGGACAGTCTGTGCGATTAAATACCGGACACATATATCCGACTGTGTAGACGTATCGCTGGATTGTACACCCATCATTTGTCACCCTGATGACTCCAATAAAGGGGATTATATTGATGAAAAACATCCTGTCTTCTCATATGTTTTAGGCTCACCGCATTTGTTTTGAAAGTATTCTGCCAATCTCGAGAATTCATTGATGTTGATGATAAAGTGATTTCCACTGGGTTTAATTGGTTGAGCAAGCAACAAACTGCGAATGGACAATATAAGGAAGCTTACAAAGTCCACCATCAAGAAATGATTGTAAGTAGTCGTGTGCTAACGTGTACTGTAAATATTTCACGGAAGATACGAAATCAAATATTGTTATATAATACCACCCTCATTGCTTTCTGTCCGTTTACTGTCTGTGGTTGCTACAGTTCCCTGCGTGTGGGTAGTATAACATTGTTGCATATCTCCGTCGTTGGCCGAACATAATAGCTGAACTGAGGTACAATATTATGAGTTACATCAGTGCTAGTGGTATAGCTGTATGGTTTTTTCAATTAGTTTACAACGTTGCAGGTAAAATATATTGAGAAATGGTAACAAGGTGTACTGACAGGCATGACTCACCAACCCCCAGTCCACTAAAATATACCTATTTGTTAAAATCTGATTAAAACCATTTATTTCGAATCGTGGACAAATAAATACAACACATCCGTAATGCCTTGCAGGTGAGACTTATACCCTACATTCCTATAATTACGGCCTTAGGTAGCCGATATTATTTTTGTCAGGTAACATGTTACAAAGTATAAGTCATGCCGAGGTAACAAGTGATAATGTTTCTACCCTGTTGGTCTAACTATTGTGTCAGACGATGTAACGATCACTTTTTTAATCGTCAGAAATGGAATTACTACGCCATCAACTGTTTTGAATTGTCTACCATCCCGCATTGACAGATAATCACATGGACAGGCTAGTCTAGTTGTCTACTGTCATCATCTATGAACAGCTCTCTGCCAGGTACACGAAATGTGCAAGTAACAGTTCACGCCATGTGCATGTATCATCGGCTCGCATATGCTAATACAACAAACCCCACGCTTAATGCCGATATTTGTACGAATTTTCACTTTTATGTAAATGTGTAATGTGGTCCCAGACTAACTATATGGTTTTGCTAGTTTATTTAATGCAGCACCAAATTCTTTTCTCAGGGGAATGTTAAAGACGGCTTAACACTAACGGCTTTCGTGTTGATAGCCCTTAAAGAGTGTTACCCAAGCAAGAAGGTAAGTAAACCACCCTCAGTATTGAAAACCTGTCGACGGGCATATGTCATGGGAACGTTCATTGAAAAGGAATCAAAAGGCTATTTTGCCCTTAAACCGACAGAGTAAATGGCAATCCGATAATTTATATTTGTTTAATTATTGATCCCATTGATTTATAACGCCATACTCAGCAATGTTTCTCTTGTACTTGACTGGCAAATGCCTCATGTTTCGTTCACCTTTGCAGGATAAGGTACCAGGCGAGGCTAAGGCCATTGAGTATCTGGAAGGCCAAGTCAATACACTGCAAAGTCCATACGCCCTCTCACTAGTAACCTACGCCCTGGTACTAGCGGACAGTGAGCAGAAGGAGAGAGCCAATGAGCGGTTAAGGGCCAAAGCTTCCTATGATAAGGGTAGGATTTTTATTATACAGCGGCATCTTTATTTTTGCAAAATGCCATAACGTAGTGATCTTCATATTTTCAATCCAAACACTTTATATATCTGTTGTCTATTAATAGGTACAGTATTCAATCAGTCAGTAGTTTCCTTAATGATTGATAACATAGTTCAAACAACAATAGTATGCCTAAGTTGGCGCTGGAAAAACCTGATAACACAAGGTTTTTTGTGGCAACAAACGGCAGAAACAACTGGCCGCTGGTTTGTTGTGATATTTTTAGGAATTTCCGGTCTCTTCCTTAAACTACTACTGAATAGGGTACTGTACAGAAGATTTGGTGTGTGCGCCTTAATTTTCCTCTTTGCATAAATCCTTTGATGTGTTGATTGGACATCTTTCATATAGGACGACGACAATGGTGTGTTCACTTCCAGTTGTAAGACTTTCGGATATTGCTTTTGGATTGAAACAGTAAAGGACATGGCATAAAAGAGTATCGATGTACTTGATATCTGGCCTGATTTATATGGAGATGAAAACTATCGACATTTTGTTAAACAACAACTGAATCAAAAATTGTGAAAATTTGAGATACTCGTAATCAAGATTCTGGATTTATAAAAGCTTAACATATCCATAATATTTGAAAATTACCTTGGTCCAGGGCCAGTGTTTAGAAAGATTCTACAAACAACCATATTGTAAACAATATTTAAATATTGCCTTCTTTCTCTTCAAAATCTGCATCGATTAATTTAGCTAAGAAATGTTTTGGACTTTCAGACAACGCCTTGCGCTACTGGTCAGAACATAAGATTGGGAAGAAAGCCCCAGCTCTGGCTGTAGAGACTACTAGTTACGCTCTGCTTGCGCAGCTGAAATTGGGCGATGTGAAATATACGCACGCCATCATCAACTGGCTCATACGACAGAGGAACTCGAAAGGAGCCTTTGTGTCAACTCAGGTAAACCTGTATCACAAGTATAAAATCATACTGGCTCATCTCCCCCCAAAATGGCTCTCGTGGAAGTGCACCAATCACTGCCAAAGCAGTGACCTCCCCTTAATTCCCGCCTTACTTATTAGACTGTTACAGTGGTTACGACAACTCCTGTATATTTTGTATGGAAAGGATCATATAACATATTGTGCTTGCCACTCATTTCAGTTGAATATTTGTCAGTAAAATAGGTTTTACCTAAACTACAGATAATTTTACCTTTTACCATTATTCAAACATTTTTATCCCTTTAGTGAACAGTGTGCCCCGGTATAAAATCTCAGAACTAATGATTCTGCCTCTAGGACACAGTAATTGGCCTACAAGCCATCACAGAATATTCGGTGGAAACTTTCAGTGAAGATTTGGACATGGTGTGTGATCTGAAGAGTGAGGCAGATGGACAGTTCCACGAATCCGTTCATCTGGTCCAAAGAGACGCTGAGGTCCAACGGACAGTGAAAAATGTATGTACATTTCAAAGGATCTGTCAAACTTTAGATCAAATATTTCCACGTATGCTAATTTATCGTATGTTACAGATTGAATCTAAATGGGCTATTTAAACTGAGTACAAACATAATTTTCACTCAGTGCATTATATAGTCAGGCTGTTAAACGTTTAAAAATAACACGATTGTCCTTTAATTTAATCCTTCATAATAGAATCCATTGTAATCACACATGCAGAGATATGACGTCCACCGGACAGACATACTAACGAAAGAGACTCTGCACCTGTGTTAAAAGGAATTCAGAAATTAGAGGATAATTAAAGGACAGGAGGCAAAAGACTCTCTTTTCATCCATCCATCCTCTTCACATTGTTTGAAAGGTCTTGTGTGATCGCCAAATGAATTCCAGTGTCCAGTGTCCTAACTTTGCCTTTTTTTCTTAATTGCCGCAACATTATCCTAAGTATGCATGTTTTTTCATATATTCCATTGTTTCTTATCTATTTACTTGCTATGAACTTCAGTGTATATATTAAAGACTATTGGCTATGTTTCAGACATATCGTGGCGAATTAAGTCGTTAAGTGATCTAAAAGTTTAAGTTTAAGAGATCTAAAAGCTCAAACCAGGCAGCACAACCCCCATTCCGCTCTTACAGTGTATAGCCTCAAAGTCTCCTAGCAATTACCATAAGTGTAGAAAGGTTGTAAATTGTCTGGTGGAGATTGATAATAAGAATTTGTGAAAAAGAAATGTTTGTTCCTAGAAGTAGAGACGAATACCAGTGATTTATGTTCTCATTTACCAAATGGTAACTGTGTTTGTGTCAATGTTTCTTTGGCTAAAGGTTCCGTATGACGGAAAGCTTGTGGTGCACACTCGAGGTTCCGGAATCGGACAACTTAATGTTCAACTAGGATACAACGTTCCCACGGACGAAGACGAACTTTGCCGATTCGATTTGACGGTCGAATGTAAAGATATCAAGTTCCAAAAGGTCGAAAAAGACAAGTATGTGCTTTTTATTGTAGGAGACAATATCACACAGACTCATCAACGATAGACGTTCTGAATCAGTAATTGCAAGACCAGTTTCCCGAAAAAAACAACTTTTAACACAAACCACCAAAGACAGATTCCTGCCAAAATCAGCCATCAATTATGACGCAAGAAATGTTGTAGTCGAACGAATTAAATCAGTATCGGTACAGTGTGTCATGCTAGTTTCTAAGCTGACGTTAATGAAAATATGTATCTCAGTTGTGCTTTAATCACAGCTGTTCATATATCAAACGTGGATGTCATGATCACCTTGATAAATCCTAACCCCGGGGTTAAGCGGAGCTAGACACAAGCATGAAGCAGAGCCTCAGAGATTCGGGACACTCCGCCATTATGTACTTATATGCATTGTAACAACTGAAAAAAAACTTGAAATGAAGGCATGCAGACATACCCTTGTCACAATTGCAGCTCATGATTGACGCCACTTTCGCCATGCATGTCTTGTTATTGTTTAATGTGACAGCCTATCCGCTGTATAGAGGTAATGATGACTCAGGTTTTCAGTCAATCTATTGTATCAATGTATTCGAAATCAGTTTTGTCTTACGTCCAGATTTTAAATAGCTCGTAAAAAATTGGCATCAAGCCTTACTGTGACTAAGAGACGGGTAAGATTGTTTAAAGGGAAGCTAAGTGACATTGCTCATGTCAGTATATTCAAAACACTGTAGTTTACCAATGAGGCAGTAAATACATTTTTTATACACACATGTATATCAAATAAAATGGTATAGCGATTTTGTCCACCAGTTGGTCTGTCCGTCCGTATTTGCGCCCTGGCTATATCCGGAATTGTTTTCCACGACGTACAGTTTCAATTTTTGGTGGATACACGGGTACATGTGTGATGAAGTGTCGTGACTTACACTTATCCATTTCCACGGTTGCCTTGGTAACCATATCGTCATTTCCCGTTTATATAATGTATAAATGCATGTGACTTTGTTTCCCGGCTTCAACACCAATTGTTTTCAGTGTTCAATTTGGATTTTTGGTGGATACTTATATATAGAGGAGGCGATGTGTCACGATTCACATTTGTCCATTTTTACGGTTACCGTGGTAAGGAGATTGTCATTATCACTGTATACAGACATGATGATGGATATTTATGTACATATTTCGTTGGTTGCTTATGACGCCTCTGCGAATTCATACATACAGAGGTGACCATGGTCATCTGCGTATATATTTCCGTGGCTCCCATCATAATTAGTGCCCCCACCTCAAAACCTCATAACTGGATGAGAACTGTAATTCACATACACATATTTTAAAAAAACGTTTCTTTCCTAACTTAGTGTTTTATTTGTACTTTTAAGTTAAATATTTTATACAAGAACATATCATCAAAACAGCTTGAAGTACTTCCCTTCACAGTTTTCATTCATTACAAAGCAAATGTATTTGTTCGGGCGCATATTGTGTTCATCTGAACTCTTGTTTATTCCATGATTTAAGGGAGTGTGATGTTTGTGGCCAAAATTGTAAAGACATCGCTGGAGGTGGAGACGACTACGATTACGGTGATGTTGACCTTGTTTTACCAGGCCCACGCGCTGGCAAACCAGTAGCCATGGCATACGTTGGGAAAAAGCGCTCGAGGATTGGACGACAGGCCGCTAGGATCGGAGTTGTGGACATAGATAAAGGAGTAATAGAAGATGGCGGCAATAAGAAAGCCGTCTGCATCCATGTCTGTGTCAGGTTGGTCTCTCGAATTAGTTATTAAAACTAATTTATAAGTGACAATCAAAAGTGACTTTTTAAAGTTGCTTTCATGTTTCTCTGGCCACAGATTATAATCTAGCCTGGGCCATGTCTACCGTAGAACAGGGGGTTTGCCAAATTTCTGGCGAAGCTATTTCACGACACATGATGGATGTAGTCATGAATACGTCGTGCAAACCTCTTCAAATGAAGGAGTTGGCTTAAGACAAATTTCCGAATACCATAGACCAAGTTTTGTTTTAAGTATTTCCCGTATACATGCCAATTATTGATGGCTGTCTGAATGAAACCCTGATTCAGATGGCGCTATATGTTTAGGTGATGTAGTTCGTCGTATGGGCTCCTATAATTGGAATAGTCGCATACAAATAGGATCATTGAGCCCTATTTCCTAAGCTGCGTTCACACAGCACGATGTGTCAAATTCTACCAGGCATACGAAGTAACATTTACTCTATTTACATCCGTCTACTGGAATTCGACGAAATGATTCGAAAGGTAGGATCGTGTAAATGATGATGACAAAACATAAGAATGAACTGATTTTACCGCAATTACGATTTGCTATATAAATACTGCTTTTTCCTACTTCTAACGGAACACCAGTCACATAATTTACTTAAATATGGATGCCTAGTAGGACTATCATTCATACAGTCCTTGTAACTTTTGACTGACATTTTAGGATCTTAATTGCTGAAGATTGCTTTGAGTCAAGTGGCAAGATTTTGAGTTTGAGTTGCTCTTTTTTATTTTGTACTGATTTTCATTTCAGTTTCTGTTTGATTTTGACTTATTTGTAATTTGTCTTTTTTATCTGAATTTATTTGAAAATTAGATTTTGCTTTGTATTTTAATTTGTGTTCATTTTGAATTCGGTTTGATTTTGTTATTGATTGAATTTTTTTCTTGACCTTTTGACTGTGTTTTTGTTTACATTTGACTATATTTCATTTTATCTTTTAATATAGTTTTATTTTAGTTCTTCGAAGTTAATTTTCATATATTATGCTTGTCATTGATGGGTCACCATGCTGATCATATCCCAAAGAGTTGGACCGAGTACCAACTAGTGACAAACATAAATCAATTCTTTGATTATTCAGGTTTACCCTATAAGCCGTGTATCGTGACTAATTTTGATTTTCTTGGATTTAGCTCATTGATAGGAAAGGACACTGGGATGTCTATCATAGATGTAGGTTTGTTCACAGGCCTGACCGCATTAAAGGATGACCTGCAGAAAGTAAGTGTTAATCTATACACTTATATTCCTTGAATGCATTACACGTCCTAAATCCCTTCTTCCCTAATATAACAGGTTGATATACCTTGTTAAATCTACATGATTCTTTTAGATGGAAAGTTTGATATGAATTGTTTATTTTCAAAACAACGCCAAACACGCGGTCTGAGTGTTGTGAACAACTTTGCCGAAGAATTTGACAGTCGAGAGATTTAAAGTCAAAGTCCAAGAGATTTTAAATTTCGATACTTGGAATTATGCTTGCTTAAAGAATTGTTTTTGTTTTTGTTTTTGTTTTTTTATTCCTTGTTTGACGAACATAAAGCATTAAGCTATATGACCGGCGCCAGCGATGACGTTAGCGTCACGGTCAGCTTTAGATACTTTTGTCAGATACTTTTGCTGGTTATCATATGTTTTGATAAAATATTAGGCCTGATCACATAATATTTCACAAAAACATAAGTAAAATATTCTTCCTGCATCATCTCTTAAACCTATTTACTTTGAAACACTTTCGCGAGTTTTAGAAAAGGTATGAATTTGAATTTGTGTTGTGGAAATAATCAGTAAATTATATCTTTACTCGTAAAAATTCCGTCCTTAATGCCATGTGCCTAAGACGAACGTTTACTTAATGAAAGGGAGGGACTTTCGAACTGATGGCAATAGTCGTGTTGTATTTAGATGTCTTGAAGTATCCTCGATCTCGT
The DNA here is from genome assembly GCA_016165875.1 of Acanthopleura granulata. NCBI lineage: Eukaryota > Metazoa > Mollusca > Polyplacophora > Chitonida > Chitonidae > Acanthopleura > Acanthopleura granulata. The sequence continues at coordinate 11,319,804 of JABBOT010000002.1, forward strand.
ATTCGGAGTTTTACTGTCGTCAGTAATAACGGGTCATATTATGGTTTGGCGTTGTCCGTCTGTCCGTGGATAAACATTTAGGAGTAACCGCCACATCAACGAATCGCTTCACTTCAGACCTTATCACATTTCTTGACTTTTTGCCTCCACCACCAAACCAATAGGCACTAAACACCAATCTAACGGCTTTAAAATTTACAGATTTATGTTCCTATTGTGACGTAGTTGTTTTTCTTGTCAACACTGCATCTGACGAACTGCTGTAATTAACAGTTCGAAATAGGACGATTTTGTAAATTTCAGGCATGAACACAGGCCCAGTGGTAATCTCTTATAACGACTTTGTCATGAGGTTCCGAAACTTCTTCTGGAATCATTAATGGCTGCTCTTGTTCCGCCTGGGATTCTTGATCTCTAACAACACTTCTTACAGTTACATGTATTTACGTCTGTAAAGTATTGCTAGCAAAAGTTGCCAGAGTTTATTTGGTGTATTCGAGACAAAACATTAAAGCGTTAAAGTCCGGTCATGTTTTATTCATTGGATAAATCACATTGTGCTGTTTTGATTATTTCAGTTGAAAGACGATAATGTTGTGGATGATTTCGAAGCTATCGGAGAACGAGTAATATTCTACGTTGACAAGGTGAGGCAAGACTTCTAACGTGTCGTGAGAGGTAAAAACCACGAAATATTCAAACTTTTGTAAATAGGATTCAATTTTCAGGTCAAACCGATGACAAAAAGGAAAGGTAAATACCACTGAAAAAGTCTTTTTAATACACCAGAGAATAGATACATAAAATGTACCACTTTAACATGAAATGGAACCTCACGTTAATGAAGACATCAAATGTAACACAACCATCAAGGAATGAATGCATTGTTTTACAGATACCACAGAAGGATGAGAATGGCGAACCTCTGTGTGTTAAGTTTAGAGCTCGTCAGGATCATTCCGTGGGCAATGTCCAGCCTCAAACCGTGAAAGTTTATGATTACTACGAGCCTGACGGTATGCATAGCAAACTATATGTACGCATTGTCTATGGCTGTGCCTTGGAAATACGTAGCTAACTGACAAGACATAGGACACTTATAATCTTGTAAGACAGAAAGAGATTCAGTTAGAAAACAACTTATACCGAGCTGACACCAAGATAGGACATAGGAATCGCAGGGACAACAAAGGCTCACTATATTTTATGTGTTGTTTCAAGTTTAATTTGTTCCCTGTTTATTTTCAGATACATCTTGTACACGATTTTATCGCCCTCAGGAGCAGAGTGGACTCTACGCGACTCTCTGTGAAGATGGCATGTGTAAATGTGCAGAAGGTGTGTTTCATTTTAATGTGTCTGGAAACTGTCCCATTAAAACACGACTTTAAACTCAAATTAGTGAAAGTCTGGCAACGAAATAAAATATATATACTTTCAGGATATCTGAAATCCCAAATCAAATCTGACGAGGGAAAAATTAATTCGCTTTCTGTAGTGAAATAGAATTTCTCCAAAACCACAGTTTTATTAGAAGCATTTATTCCATAGCTCCATAAATATCAATATATACCCCGAAGAGCAAAAACATTGCAACTTGTTCTTGTCATAATGGACATTGGATGTGTTGGATTGAATTTTAGTCCCATTAAGCTGAAATGTAAAATCCGACATTGGGACAGTGATGATGGGGGGAATTAGGAACTATAATGTAACACTAACACACTCCAAAGCGTTCTAAATTTAACGCTTTACGAGAAAATGCTGTAATTTAACACTGACTTATGTCAAATGAACACATAAATGTGTTGTGTTCCGCGTTACAAATGTTAGGGATCTTGTAATCTAGAATGATGTTAAACCTTCAGACAATGACGTTTTCCTTCTTATTACTTCAAGGTCATTGTACCAAACGTTATACAAACAGCGAGCGATGGGCACTTAAGAAAAACGATCTGCTGAAAATCGCCTGCACACAAGCCGATTATGGTGAGTAGGTGTACATCGATTATGACATTTTCTTTGTCTGGCAGTCTGTTTGATGTTTTATTACACATACACAAAGTTGTGTATTGTTGAGAAGCGTTCTGTTACTATATAGGCACTGTTGCGATCGACGTTTTTGGAAAATAATATTCAGAGATATACTGTTGTTTACTTTGTTTTATAGTGTATATCGTCAAACCTGTGACTATTGAGAAAACGGGAGGCATGGGTCTGGCTGAGAGGAAAGTCACAGCCGACTTGAAGAGTGTGATTAAACCAGGTAAACATAATGTACAGGCTGTATCAGTCTAATCTGTCTACTGCATGTTATTCTCTCACTGAAGTAGGTTTCGTTTACAATGATGTAACTTACAGGAACAACAAATTAAGTGCTCCAAGCAGGAAGGAAATGAACTTTGGCCAGTGACATTGTAGTTAAGTTGTAAATCCACAACACTCTTGGTTATTGCACTCGCTCGTTTGAAGCCTTAGCAAACATGACTCACTCTGGGACTTGATCTAGTGTATCTGATGACATAGATTTGATGAGGTGTATTTGGTGATGTGTATTTGATGGTGTGCATTTGGATGGAGTGTTTCCTGATCAAGAGCCATGACCCATTAAGCAGGGCGCTTTACACTAAAATGAAAAAATCAGATTAAAATAAATAAAGAAATGATAAAGCGCTGTGAAGTGTCAAATGATACACATAATTTAGACAGGCTAAATAGCCAAGACTAAAGAAAGATATTTTCTGTAATTAAAATAACATGCAACTGATGGAATGCGTTGGTAATTTTCAGGTGGAGACCCTAATGCCCTAGAAAATGAATCTATAGAATTCAGGATTCTCAGTTCCTGTCCCGACCCTCATCTAGAGAAAGGAAGACAATACCTCATAATGGGAAAAGATGGGAGAGTTGTCGATGAAAAGTAAATATTTCACCTTCTCTTGGCAGCCATGAATGTCCACGGACAACAATGTCTGAACTGTCACTGCTCAGTGCGTACTACGCTGATCTTGTTGTGTGCCTATTTCCAACCGTCACGATACTTTAACTATTTACGTATTGGTGTCTTAGGCGGTACCCAGGTAGAGCCCTTGGGAAACACACGTCCGTCCGTCCGCAGGTTGCTGGCAGACCTTCCCACATACGGCGAGGAACCCAGCTGATATCTATTTATTTATTTATTTGATTGGTGTTTTAAGCCGTACTCAAGAATATTTCACTTTTACGACGGCGGCCAGCATTATTGTGGGAGGAAACCGGGCAGAGCCCGGAGTAAGCCCACGACCATCCGCAGGTTGCTGGCAGACCGCATTGGTGGGAGGCTTCGGGTCATTGTCCTACGCTAGCGCGCTAACCGACTGAACCACGGAGGCCCCTCCAGCTGACAAGATAATTGCAACATTTAAATATAAGCCAGTATAACATATAATACACTCTATTTAAAATGTGACAACTAAGTTCTTTAACATGCCCACTAAGATCCTTTGAACGGGATTGAGTATTCCTTTCTGTTCAGTTTGGTATGCACTGTAGAGTAATCATTGCCATGGGCAAGATTCCTACCCAGGAAGACGTTGATACATTTTATCAAGATTCAAGTGATCGTTAGCTTTATCATGTCACCAATCATACCGGTACATAGCAAATACATTCTTAGTAACTGTTGTCACATGTTTCTCGTGTTATCCAAGGATGAAGTACCGATTGGACGATCAAGCCTTTGTGATGGAGTTTTACGACAGAAATAACCGAGCATTACCCAAGAAAGACCGAATTGTGGGTCACCATATGCTGTTGATGAGGAAGGAATTAGAAAACGGTTGTCCCGATAGATGAGGTACTCTGTCTTATTACTTATAATACCTTTGTGCTCGTGATTTGTATGCTTCAACTGACAGCTTAAAGCCTCCTTGCAGGAAAATGAAAGCCTGTGGGATTATCGACGTATCTTTGTCCTGCGCAGTGTTTACTTCCGACATCTTTTCAAACTGGTTATACTTGAATGATTCTTGATTGTAACCCTAAGCAAGGAGCAAGGCAAACATTTCCACTGTATTCAGTTTAGGTCAAATATGTCTGTTGCCCGCTAGGCTTATTTTGTGCATTGTTTTGTTATCAAGGAAAACTCTGGGATGTTCACAATCAGAACCTCTCTAGCTTTCGCAATCGTAACTGTTATAATTTTCTTCTTTATAAGCTTTATCACGTTTACTGTCATGATTGCTATCATGTTCACAAGAGTCATGTTCTCTATCATGACTCGTGTCATTTTTACTATCACGACTCCTGCCATGTTCACCACCCTGACTCCTGCCATGTTCACCACCATGACTCCTGTCATGTTCACCACCATGACTCCTGTCATGTTCATCACCATGACTCCTGTCATGTTCACCAACATGACTCCTGTCATGTTCACCATCATGTCGCATATACTGTTTACAATCGCGACTCCTAACATGCTAACAATCATAAGTCCGGCCATATTCACAGTCCCGACTCCTATTATGTTTGCAAATATGATTCCTATCATGTTCACTGTTATGACTTCTATCTATTCATGTTTTATTTCTTTTCTCTTTACTTAGCACAAAAAGGTCAAGTAGAGACGGAGAAGGTGGCAGGCTTGATTTACCATTCAGTAGAGCAGCCACTTATATTCTGTGGTGGTTTCGTTACAAATAAACAGAGTTTGATGTACCACCAAGCCGTGTTTGTGCACCTTATTTCAGTAAGACGGGAATGCTTACCAGGCCACACACAAAGATGATAAAACACCTTCACACCTGAATTTATCTATCAACTGATCCAATGATACACACGTGTCCTCGCTTCCCAGGTCGTACATGTATATGATCAAACAACTCAACGCCTGAATCTATCCATGAATTGGTCTAATGATACACTCATGTCCTCGCTTCCTAGGCCGCACACGTAGATAATCTGACACCTTCACCCCAAATCTATTTATCAATTGGTCGTGTTGAGGCACACATGTCCTCGCTTCCCAGGCCGCACACATAGATGGTCAAACACCTTCACACCTGAATCTTTTTAGTAACTACTGCTTTGATTGTGGTGTCAGTTTTGCCAGTACCTGTCCTAAGGCTGAGGTTTACACTTGGAGTACAATCGAAGAATTGTTGACATTTTTTAAGTTCATTTGATTTTTCGCTTAACGCCATGTTGTCAAGAGTTTTTCACTAAACGATGGCGATCACTTTTATGGCTGGAGGAAATCGAAATGCGTGACGTAAACCACAAATCCTTGGTAAGTTGGTGACTTTCCAACGTGACACGTACAGATATGAACAACACATTGATGGTAGGTCACTTGGTTTTCAACGAAAGTTAGGTTGCGTAGTCAGCTACACGAACGTCTGTACGTATCTGTACGTCGTCAACCATGTGTAATCACCCAGGATCCATGGGCATTGAGAGCGGTGGAGTGTACAAAGTCATATTTGTCGCCGATATTGAGCCCACACCTGGCGTGACTTTGTCACTGAAATACGAATGCCACTGGATCACGACCTTGCTCACTGACGTTTTCGTTTAATCGTTAGGGCTCACTGACGTCATTCCTATGCATATGTTTTCGGATGTAAATTAGATTAGGCTACATTAAAATGCTTCATATAAATACAATGATAATAAACAGTTATGGCTGTCTCTTGATCTAAAACGGACATTGCATTCTGTTTGAAACCTTTTACCAACTTCCGCTGTTCATTCACCTATATCAGATGATACTTCCCCTGTACTCTGGGGTGTCGAGAACATGCTAGTTGAATCCGAGTATTTCTCCGGTATTCTCCTTGATGGTGTCACTGACCATTTCCCAGCTTTCCATACTGACATATAAATTTTCTTAGTAACATCTGCCTCAATCTATCGTCGTATAACTACGGAACAAAAGGAGCAGTCCGTCAGAAAAATACAGCTGAAAAACTAGTACATAGATCTTTGATGTCATTGATTGGTGTTTTACGCTGTGCTCAAGAATATTTCACTTATACGACGGCGACCAGCATTATGGTGGGAGGAAACCGGACAGAGCCCGGGGGAAACCCACGCCCATCCACAGGTTGCTGGCATTGATGTCATTGACGTGAATGTGACTCTGGAGATTTTTATTAATCATTTCAGAACTATATATCTTGAGTTTTCCAGCTCAATAATACTATTTTTAACAAATCTAAGACAAAAAAGCGGTGGATATGTTGTACTATTTTAATACCATTTACGTACCAAAACGGTTTTTAAAATGATATATGTGGAAACCCCATAGAGCGTATTCTTCAGTATAAATTTCTGCATTTATTCCTCAATGAAAAACTCGACTGAACAACGCATTTCAGAAATGGTAAAGAAAGTAAGCAGAAATGTTGGTTTCCTGTTTTACTTAAGAGACTTTTAAATCTTAAGTCGCTCTGCACCACTTATTATTCTTTTATATGTCCTTACCTATCGTATTATAATATAATATGCCTCCTCTCTTTGCCAAGCTTGGCATTCTGCCTTTCCCATGCCTATTTAATTTTAACTTTGGTGCATAAAATATGTATAATCGATATGTACTGCCTGTACTTTGTCATTCCCTCTTTCACATTCAATCCATTATTGTGTTTTACTTTTTTTCTCTGTAAGATAATGTAATATTATTTATTTGATAATGTAATATTATATATATTATATTTATCCTGAGTGACAAACTTTGAACTACAAAATAAAGACCGGGCCTTGGGGAAAGGATTTCTTAATTACAGCTTCTCATTGATTAATAACAATAAGACGTGCTTGAAATTTGGAAAATTTATATGTTAGAATAGAAATGAACGATTTCTTGCTGTGGAAAGTTAGGGTAGTGTATACTGATCTTTTGACGGAAGTAGACATCTGTCAAACATTTTACAGCCATTAAAAATCAGTAATGTAAAGCAATGCTGGATATGGAAACACTCGGGCGCTTAGCCACTTGATTTAAAGGAAACTGCTGATAATTCCGCTTTGTTGAGAGGAATTTCAAAATGGCATTACCATACATTTCACACGTTGTACTCTGGAATATTATGTGTAAGCCATTTTCAACTGTTGTTCGAAGTTTTTTTCACATTGGTGCTATGTGCTGATATTGTCATATTTTAGAACCACGAAATGTAGCTTTTTGAATGAAATTTGGGCTGGGTTGAAGGCGATGCTTCGAATCGCTCTGTCCATACAGATATTTCCAGTTACCGGTATATCAAGTCACGCGGCTAAGGTTACCAATGCCTTATTTAATATCAGTGTTAATGTTATTTCTGCTACTTCTGACATTGTATCGTGTCCTTTACTTCCTGTAAATAACAGGTATGCTCTAAATGTAGATAAATGAGTGTTTGCTGTAGTAACACATGTTGCACGTTTATTAGCAGTTTGGACAACATTTTACTTTCCGTACTTGAACCTCTCTTTTCGGATTTCTATTCACATTGCAGCTACAGAATCGTCTCCTGTGTTTGTTTGTTTTTTTTCTTGGAGTCTGACGTTTTGTAAAGTATAAGCACCAATCAAATATACACCAATATGAAGTGAAGCAGAAAGTTTTCGGTTGACACATATGTAAAGAGAGAATGAGCAGTCATGTCTCATATTAGTCATGGTTGTCATGGTAACCAGACTGAGGTTTTCCATGTATCTACAGTATAAATAGGTATATGCTTTCTTGCCTCGAGGGCAATTTCAATTGTTTTGCTCATGCCCTTTTTATTTTTGTAGAAACATAGATACAGATGTGACGATGTCTTTGGTACCCGTTTTACAATTGCCATGACGACCAATTTGACTAGATATTCTGTATGTAAATATAGTAACAAATTTCTTCGGGCACTTATTTAGTTCACCTGAACTCTTGTTATGTGTGAAGCAGAGACGATCCTCACACTTGTCTTAACCTAGGCATCGAAACCGACATTCCTATACTAACCGTCGACTGAAATGGACGTTTCGGATCAATAATCGCAAGACCAGTTTATAAATAGGTCTCCACCAGTAAAATATCTATGCAGAGTAGCGCCCCTTTTCCTGTCTGACATCATCTTGTCTCGTTTGCCCTCGATGGTGTATTAAAATGCGTGTAGGGGTCTCCGAAGCGGAGTGGGCTAGCGCGCTAGTGCAGCATAGACCCAGGTGCCTCTTACCAAAGCGATCCCTGTGACTTCAAGCCCAGCTCACGCTCTCTTCCTCCTTGGCTGTGTGTGGGACGGTCCCCCAGCAACCTACGGATGGTCGTGGATTTCCCCCAGCCCTACCTGGTTTCCTCCCACTACAATTCTGGCCGCCGTTGTATAAGTGAAATATATAGTACGGCTTAAAACACCAGTGAAATAAATGAAATACGAGTTCTCTATAGCAGTGGAGAAAGATTATGCCTTAAAACATTTTCTAACATATGGTCTAGCAAATTTTACAGGCAGCTATAATAGTGCAGTTTATCACCAAATGATTTATAAAAAGTCAATGATTTCGGCCTAACTCCACTTTGAACTATAATGTGGCCATGTCGCGACGATAATATGCTTGGTCTGTATCTAACTTGATCATTACAGTTTCACCTCAGGTATCACAATGCTGACTGGAATAGTGAAAGGCTTATAATGTAGGATACTCATTCGTCACATGCCCTTCAACCCCAACACCAAAAAGTGCTTAATCGCCTTCAAAATATGGGATGTATGTCTCGCTAAACATTCGGAGTAAAAATCACATTTGCCAGAAATATATGTTACTGAAAGATTTGATCTGAATTATTCTGGCTAGATTTGTGCATGAATATGTAAAGCAAGTTTGTCATTGCCACGCAGGTAAACCAGGTCCACTTTTGGCAGAGCAGCACAACTCCTGATAAAGCTCACCTTTAGGCAAACCAGCACAATTCCTGACAAAGCTCACCTACAGGCAAACCAGCACAACTCCTGACAAAGTTCACCTACAGGCAAACCAGCACAACTCCTGACAAAAATCACCGTTCTACAAACCAGCACAACTCCTGGCAACCAAGATACACACCTGTAGGTAAACCAGCACACCTTTAGCTAAAACCAACACAACTCCTGACAACCAATACATGCACCTGCAGTTAAACGAGCACACCTTTAGGTAAACCAACACAAGTCGTGACAACGACACATACATCTGAAGATAGACCAGCACACCTATGATAAACACAGCTCCTGGTAACCAAGATACACTCCAAAAAAGAATGTAATTTTACATCACAAAGTAATGTAAACAGGAACGATGAATTTTAGTGTAAAAATAATATTGCAATTTTTCGTCTTAGTTTACATTCTATTACTGTAGGATTATAACATATGGTGCAAATATTCATCACACCTGTAAACTGACTAATGCATTGTCCGTAAGTCCAATAACTAGTGTAATTCTTCACGTAAAAGAGGTGTTACTAAACAGCTGAATATGCGGTATATACACAGTTAGTTTCGTTTCTATAGCAACGTTTAAATATACAGCAAAATTTACTGGTTACAAAATTACAAGCATTTGATTAAAATAATAAATAATTTGTTTTCGCAGTGTATGCATCTGCCACTAAGGGACACAACTCTGCTAATAAAACATTGACCGTAATTCGGCTGGGTTTTGTCCCGTGAGTAAGTCAAGTCATGGGCAACACAAGATCTGTTAACAGACATATGCATATGTGCAATGCCCGATCTAATGTCCTGTAATACAAAGAGAGAAAAAATTTATCTTGCCTCTTAGCAAGATAAATAAATAATTTCATTATCCTCTACAGATGTGGGAATAGTTCATATGAAAAATGTCAAAACACTGGATAATGACCAAATGATTTGTTCGTTTAATTTTGACGAATTAGAGTTTCCAAAAAGGGAAAAGATTTGTTAAGGTAATTATAGACCGCGTTCGTCGGATCCTACTCTAGAAATGTTTCTATCGTTGCTTTTCCACAAGAATCATCTATTATTTATCATCTCTCATAGGCTCCATCCATATAACTGCAATTGTATGCTATCCTTAGTCTTATTGAACTCATACACACGTTTAAATGCGTATGAGACACATACACAGTGGTCATCCGTTGTCTAGCTTGTGGACGTCTTAGACACAATTGTGAATGCTTAGTCGGTGTGTACCCCGTGTGTTATCTTCGGTCTCTACGAGGCGCAGTTGTCCGACCTGTTAAGGGACCAGTAGGAACCAAATAGTTGTGTTATCCGTTATGGTAGGGGCCGAATAGACACGTACAGTTGTGCTATCCGTTATGGTAGAGACCCAATGGACACGTACAGATCTGTTATTCGTTATGGTAGAGACCGAAAAGACACGCACAGTTGTGTTAGCCGCTATCGTAGACATCAAACAGACACGTACAGTTGTGTTATCCGTTATGTTAGGTGTCGAATAGACACGTACATTTGTGCTATCCGTTATGACAAGGACCAAATAGACACGTACAGTTGTGTTATCCATTATAGTAGAGACCAAATAGACACGTACACTTGTGCTATCCGTTATGGTAGAGACCCAATGGACACGTACAGATCTGTTATTCGTTAAGGTAGAGACCAAACAGACACGTACAGTTGTGTTATCCGTTATAGTAGAGACCAAACAGACACGTATAGTTGTGTTATCAGTTATGGTAGAGACCAAATGGACACGTTCATGTAGGTTGTCCGTTATATTTGGAGCCGAACAGGCACAGTTGTGTAATTACCTGTAGTTTTTAATAGCCATGCTTGGTTATTACATTTACAATAACTGTAATACTGACAATCGGCTTTTAGTTTTCTTTACTTATTTATCTTTTTTATTGTTGATCTGATAAAATAGTGCCATGGAGATATTTAACAAAAGGTTATTTACACTGAAGAGATGGGCGTGGCTGGTGTTTACAGCCTCCAATCACGGTTGTTGGCTATGTCATAAAAAAAGGTCTCCACCCTCCTTTTTTTTGCTCATTTCCGGCCCCTGTCGTATCTCTGTTGCGAAGAGTTTGAATTGCAATGAGACCTACCATGTTAATGACACAGGAATGATCCAGCATAAGTGAAGCAATCCTGCACATGTTAGCTTCGCCTATCACGTCTCGGTAATCAGAAAAGTACATCTAGTCTCTACTTGAAGGTCATTTCAAGGTCATGTGTCCATAGTGTTATCCATGTATTTCGACAGTCATGCTGAAATTAACAAACCCACAATGTTATCTCTCTTTTGTATTTTTTTCTAATTTATCATTTTTCAAGGCTCACCCACGACACCTTTTTTTACATTGCTGCCGAGAACTCCGGCGTTTTCTTCTTACTCGGAATACCTGGCTAAATTAATTTATACTTAGGGATACAGATTTTGCTACAGAATTCTTTCCGAATATCGTGGAGACCTATTTGCCTTATCCTCTGCTCAGACATGCTGTATTACAGAATAGATTATCATTCTTTCCTGCATTCTCAGGAAATGTTCTTAACATTGGCCGCCAAATAAAAACTGAACAGGAAGTCATCTGAGCCTAAGCTTAGTTGTGTTTACTACGCCGTCATTACTGGAAGTACTTGAAAATAATGTTGATTCATTTATTTACGTGTAGTAAATGCTATATCGACGAGTTTTTCAAGTATACCATAAAGTAAATATTCTGTAGTACGGCCCTGGCGGCCAAAAGAACCATCTTCGTTTAGAAGTTGATAAACTAGTCAAGTGTACATACCTTTTCAGAAAAAAGCCATGTCATCACAGCCGAAACAGGTTGAAATGTAGGGCATAAAATTTACTATAGTCCATCTCTATAACTGAATGTTTGGTGACATGTTACATACGACCAAGAAAGCGTACATCGAGTGGCACTCGTTCAAGGTATGGGGTAAATCGATTTTCACGGTAAACTCCAAACATTTGCTCCAAGACAATGATGGCTTACATTAAATTAATCAATAAAACACGAAGGAAATATAGGACATGAGGAATAGTCCGCATGATAAAAGTAGTGACATTATGATCGACCAGAGCTAAACCGTAAGGCATGACAACGTGCTTAACTTTGATATCTACGAACAAATACTAAAAAGACTGGGAATTTATTAAGTACTGAATGAAAATCTCGTTTTCTATAGCAAGCAAACAAAATGTTGTTTGCAGAATATGCTTTGCAGAAATACTTTAAAACGTTGAAAGCAAAGCCCCAACTAAATGGGATAAGTAATTAGTAGCCACACGATTGTTACACTGATTTTTCACAGGGTTTAGACGAGAGGAAGCAAATGTACATGTGTATGCGTAGCTCGGAAATTAAACAGAATTGGGTGCCAGATACACACCTTGGTACATAATTAAAGTAGATGAAAACAAATATGTGTTTGCAAGCTATACACATTACTGTGTATGTGCAAATTTTGTTTCTGTAATGAACACACGTGGTACAAACATTCTGTATGTTTTGTCACCAGTTGCTTGTACAGCGTATTTCAAAACGAATTGTATTTATATGAAGAAGGTGTATTTATGAGGGAGAATTAAGCAGAAAATTTTCCACAATTCTTGAAAAGAACAGTGGTCAGTTCGACTGTGATTAGCTTTGTATTTAATGCAACTAACTTTCAGTTAAGATCGTTAAGTACTGATTTAAACATCGCGTTTTTGAGAATGCTATGAGCTCATCGGAACCGTTTAACGTTCGCTGACAACCAGTTGGACATTATTTCTATTGAAACTCTCATGTTTTTCTTAATTAAACCACCCTGTTAATGCGTTATAGTTTTTATCGCTTTGCCTTTGAGGATTACAAACGATTTTGTCAGTCACAACGAAAAATATTTGTTTTCTTCTCTTGTCTGAAAAACTCCTCTGAAAGCCCTTCTATATCTGTGTTTTGTGTTCTTCACAGTGTTGAATCTAAATGAGGCCAGGCTTCACGAGGTCTTTGTACGCGAACCCATATCCATTTCCACTTTATTTCATATGTTTCGTCAAAGGTTTGTAGTGTTCGTCCATGCAGCTTTGGGAATGGATTTGCTGTGTCAGAATTCTTTACTCCGTAAAGTAACCAATATTGGGCTCGTTTCCAACCGACTTGTCGACCAGTCCTCTGGTTTTATTTTATTGTGTTTGTTTTTCACGAATCGGAGTCATTGAGTGAAAAGAGTGGAAGGGGGTTTCTAAGTGATCTTTCAGGTCCAGGTGGCTTCTAAACTTGACACGCATTTAATGCGTTAAATGGATATGAGGCAGTTTTAGTAACTTCACTAAGTTTAAAGGGAAGAGACTCACAAGAACTTAATTTAATTTCAGTGAAAAATTTGACTGATTGGTGTCAGATACTATTTAGCCAGTTAGACGAACTCTTGCAAAAAATGACTGAAGGTATTTCACTGGTATTGCGAGCTCAGCGGTTTTCCACGCATACTGCAGGCAACTGAAAGTCCACACATTGGGCCATATGCAGGAGCGCACCTATATCTTAAATTTTTGTCACCCATACTTCGAGAACACTGGAGAAAAGGGAATTTTTTCATGATTCACACTGGGATTGGGTCTACACCTCTGAGCAATTGAAACATAAAACATCGTACCCGTGATTGAACCGAAATCGTTGCTTACTAAATTCTCTTAAGTTAGTTATCTTTCGGTATCGGACAATATCAGCATGTATTTCAGGAAGCTGTCAAAGAAGCATTATTGCTTTACCCGGGAAACTTTCTTTCTTTGGAGGAATTTGTTGCAAACATTAATCTTGAAGAGGTAATTTTGTTTTTCCTCATATGAAGTATCCATGATCGACCGATGCTATTCAGTGTCGGGAAACGCAGTGTTTGGTCTCATATAAAAACACGAATTCTCAAATAAACAATTGGAGGCCAAGTTGCATTCGATGAATAAAAAACACTTCAAACTTTAAAGATGCCAAAACAGAATGTTTTTCTCTTTTCATAAATACAATTGTCAAATAGTTTGTTGTAAAACATAAACTTAAACTATTTTTTAATTTATATACTTTCTTACCTCTTCGGTGGTTTTTGTTAAACATCGTATATGAATGTCGGTTCCGACGCCCAGGTTCACAGACACTGTACATTATATCTTGGGTACACATCAAAACCCAAATAATTCTATTCCCTCGTTCTGTCACGCAAATGTTTACAGAAGCTATGATTTCATAGGCGGTTCACCATTCTCTACTAATGTTCGATCTGTGGATATCCCACCTCATTTCGCGTGTCACGTGCAGACAATGATCTGGAGTAGGTGTATGTTCAGTCTACAATATTCACACACAAACTGCCATCCTATGGGGGCGCACTCGGCAATGTTTCGTGATATTCCTACACGGATATGAATTACGATAGTTTTGGGAATGCAAACTCCGCCAAGGTCTTCCAGTCCAACTGGGACACCACTACAAAGAAAGCAGTCTGATCACCTAGATAATTTGTATATACTGTGCCCTTCATAGGTGACTTATTGCCATCTATGTCCCGAAAGTCTGCAAATATTCTCTGTCACTGAAGGGGAAACCGGTTTAAAATGATCAATCGGCCTAACTAATAAACCTAACAAATCGGTCAGTTTGCCAACTTATTTGTCATGTAACAAGGGATTCTGGCAACCATGCAGTCTTTACACATCACAACCAATTTTGTGGGCAAAGAAGTCTCCATCCACTAACACAGTTGATGGAAGGATCGCTTAAGTGGCAAACAGTTCGAGGCTCAATCCCGAATCCCGTCATACCCGCTTTAATACTTAAAACTTTAATGTCGATAATCTTGGTTCCATCTCTCACCAGGGATAATAAATTCGTCATTATGACTTTAACCAGGGTGTATGCCATGCTATGACCCTGCTGAGTCTCGTACACCCTGAGTCGCAGGTTTAGGGTGTACGTGACTCACCAGGGTCGTAGCATGGCATACACCCTGGTTAAAATCTTTATAACTAATAATATTGAACACTTGCAATGTCATGACGTGAGGTCACAGGCTGAATGCATTACGCAGTTCATTTTTATGACGTCTCAATTGCTTTCACCGAGAGTGGAATGAAAAGTAACATCACGAGACGGAGTGGTCTGGCATCGTCCATGTGGGATTTCGCAAAAATGACGAATTCGCAAACTTTCTTGACAATTGGCAGCTAGATTGGTAGATGTCATTGAGAAAGTGAATTTAAGTAACAGTATTATCGTTATTAGAGATTACACTTTCTAGATATAGTACAAGTTCTAGTGCTGCAAACTGACAGAGATCTATCCGGGTTTCGAACCAACGACTTGGGGTCAGGCACGAAATCGCCAGCAATACATGCCAAGCATCTAGACCACTCGAACAATCCGCCCTCTACCGGCCAGCTACCTCCTGTTTTTGTAGAAGGTGGGTTGGTCGAGTGATCTAGACTGACTCAGAGGTCGTTGGTTCGAAACCCGGATAGGTTTCAGCACTAAAACCTGTGCTATATCTGGAAAGTGTAATCTTTAATAACGATAATATTGTTACTTAAATTCACTTTCTAAATGACATCTTCCAAGCTGATATGTTCAGCTAAGATAACTGGTCATTTCTGATCATCAGAGCATATTCGCTGTCAAGTCTACCGGTCAGCTACCTTCTATTTTTGTAGAAGGCTGGTTGGTCGAGTGGTCTAGATGGTGTACAAAACCATCAGGACTTGAATGAAGTCAGATTATTCGGATGTAATTTTATGTTTCCACGCTGTCTAATCAGACAGTGTTAAATAACTCCACTGCAGCATGACTCTTAGCCCCCACACCACGCAAATTCTAAAGTGAACAAAATTTGGTTGGATTTGGTGCTCTTCGTGTGCTAGAGAAGTTGAAAAGGCTTCGCCTTCAGATTCCTCTGAACGTCAATACATGTACCAGAACACAGACGAAGTGGACAATAAATTAACATGTGATTATCTTGAGTGACAGGAGTTAACAACTTCACAGGACAAATTCATGCATCATTCTCTTTACTATTACCGTTCAATATTTTTACCTCATTAAATACCCTTCCGCGATTTTTTTATAATGCTTTACTCTCAGTAATGCAAAATATTCATGATTTTATGCAGTCCAGTGAAAGTGAAGAGTGAAGCTATGTACTGTTATTTTCAATATCAAGTCAAAATGATACATGCTGTAAAGAAATGCTTCACTGTCGTTTTGGCTTGACATTTTTTGTGTTAAAATCTCAAGCTTCTTTGCTCATTTGGGCCCATCTACGTGCATGCAGTTTGTGCGGCAAATGACGGTGCGCTCTGCACATGTCAAGGGCTGACTTTGACAGATCGCCACATATAAAAACTGGGAAGTTCATAATAAAAACTTGTCAGATGTAGGCTAACTCTGCAAAGTTTATGACATTCAGGCTGTTTTATCAGAAAATACACCGGGTTTCCGTTCAAAAACAGCAGTATAGCCGGACATGAAGTGTAGGAGTAGAGACACATTTCCATCATATATGAAGGCACACTCTCATTTTTACTGGATGTTTTTTGTTCTTACGATGGATGCTATTACCAAATAATTTTTTTCTTAAAATCTACGTGTTTCGAGTCAATTTTCTAGCTGAAAGCTGATAATGTGTAATTTGTATTCATGTGTCATTTCCGAGAGAACATAAACAGCGTATGGGCATTAGTATTATAATATATCAGCTTAAGTGACAGGTATTTTGCCAATGATAGTACTGAATACAAGACTCCATTTGATTTGTGTTTATAACAATAGTAATAACATACTTACTTGGTAACAACAACAGTATAAATGAGTATATAACGTAGTGTACATGGCATAACTTCCTGTAGTTAGACATGGTTCAATACTTCAATCACCAACGTAATTCTGAACCACTGATGATTAAAATCCCAACAGAAGAAATAGGAATATACAACAAATTGGAACATAAATGAGAGGATTTAGCGGAAAACATCCTCCACAAATTGTTTGGTCAAAAAACAATAAAAACTCTTCTATTTTTTCCATCAAAACTGAAAAAGTAGTGTAAGCTGAATTTATAAAAGCAGTTATTTTTACAGCTCAAGTCTGACGTACATGTCCACTCGTATGAAGAAGTAATGAGATGTTACTACTGACCCTGTTTGCCCAGTCATTACGACACTGGGCGAGACTGGTATTCATTTACATTCCTTTCGGAGACATTACAGCTCTGAGGGACTGTCAGGCCTTATTATTCCAAGGTTAAAAGACATCTGTTGTACCTGACAGCCATGCATGATATGGCAAGACAATCACTTTAGCGGAGCTGGTCGTGGCCTGGCAGTTACAGGTCTAAATACGCGAGAGCTTAAGGCGCGACGTGACTCAACTCAACTGGTCATACGGAGTTGGTCGCTGTCCCCCATTGACATACGGCTTTAAAATTTACCGTAACCACAGGAGTACACCTCCAGTTAAGTCGCGTCCTTATAGTGCAGACACAAGCCCTTGTGACCCGACGAAACGCGAGAGTCACTTGAGATTAATGGCGTAAGCTCTCGTGTACGCCGAGCTCACAATTGACTGACATATACGACTGGAATATAACGCCAGTTGAGTCGTATCTTTATTTCGCTTATACGAACTTTACGACCCGGCGCAAGAGTCGGGTTGAGTTCAGTTGGCTCTTAAACTCCCGTTAATGCGCAGCATTCGATGATTATCTGGTCGATCCCTTGGACACACGACTTGGTCAATCCCAGTCTCTGGCAATGTACAAACGGGAGCTTAAGACCCAACTCAGCTCAATTCGACCGTTGCGTCTTCCGGATGCGCAATAACGACTGGACTCAACTGGAGTTGTATTCCAGTCGTCGGCATACACGAGAGCTTAAGGATCATCACTACTGTTACGTCGGATGCCCAAGCTCTCGTATATGCACAATAACGACGCGACTCAATTGAAGTTACACCGAGTCCTGCTGGTAATGTTTTAAAGTGGTATGTCAATCGGAGACAGGGACCAACTGCGTATGGCCAGTTGAGTTGAGTTGAGTCGCGTCTTAAGCTCTCGTGTATGCCGAGTTTTAGTGACCCTCAGCTTTACTCCGAGCCATTGCTTTCTCGCTATAGCAGAGGTCATTCCTTTATCTCATCGGGGTTTACTGCGGCATCTTCGGTGGGTAATGAAAGTGCAATCCAAATGCATGTATAATGCTTCGGACAATGATTTATTTATTTTTCCTTATTTGATTAGCCTAGTGTTTTACGCCTTATGCTCAAGGATATTTCACTTACACCATGGGGACAGGCATTACAGCGGGAGAAAACCATATAGAGCCCGGAGGAAACTCCAGGCCATGCGCCGGTTGCTGGCAGACTTTCCCACATACAGCCGGAGATGATACCAGCATGAGCTGGATTTGAACTCACCGCGGCCACACTGGTGAGAGGCTCCTGAGGCAGTGTTCTGTGTTGACACGCTAATCCCTAGGCCAATGAGACCCCTCGGCCACTAAGATCCAGGAGCTGCCTCAACTGTGCACCGCATACATGAAATCACATAATCACACAACATGGGTTTCTAGGAAAACAAGTGAGTGAAGATATGTGCTGAGGAATTTAAGTGGATGACTATTAACTATTTAACCAGTAACTGTGTCAAAGTCAGTCGGTGATCTCACTGCAGCTATTAACCCCTAGACATCATGAACGTGCGAGGCCTTAGTGGCCGGCAGGGCTCGTAAGGCCGATTATGTCGGCTTATATGAAGGTCGCCGAAGATCACAACATGATAATGTCATACAGATCCATTTGCCTTACGGATCAAAATTTAGGCAGCCTCTCATATATTCAGTCTTATCATGAACACAACGGGGTTTTATATACGATTAGTTGCCCGGAACTGACGACAATATGCAATGATTCCATCCAGGGAAAACTAAAGACAAAGAAACTACACGACTGACACGAATGTTGCTTGATTTAGTTTAATAAAGAAAAGTATACACATCTTAAATTTGCAGTAACAGGTAAGGATGAAAAACGTCTAGTACATGTGTAACAAGTGAAAATTTCAGATCATCTGACAACATGGATATGTTTTGAAAATGAACAAATGACAAAGAGTATATGCTGCCAATGGCCTCTATATTTTATATATTTTAAAAAATGGAATCGATACTTGCAGAACAGTTTACACAATTAGCAATTTCCTACGCGTATCAGCAAATGTCTGGTGCTAATAAAAGATCGAACTGACTGTGATAGGAAGCGATATAACGAAAACAAAAACATGAATAGAGATGTTTTGTTTCAATACCAAACTTCTAAGGAGTTTTGATTTCTGGTTGTCTGGAGATGCCCTTAGTGAATTTCTGACTCCAAGAATTGTAATGAACATTCACTTTAATCTAGTATGTACATATATAAGCTTGTTTCAAAGTCTAAAACAGTTTAAGACCGAGAACATAAAGTAACTGACGACACACGACACATACGTCAGACGTCTGTATTTACACGGATTTATATTATCAGTTCATTCAGTTCATGGAAATCCTATTTTAAATTGTACATGGCCAAATTACAGAGGCCAGGGAGGCAAAATAATGTTAATGAATGTGCGTCTTGATAGAAACGCATTCAGTAACATTCAACTGACATTAACTCTAAAAATCAACGTCACAACGCTTTGCGTTTTCAACGCGTCCAAATATATATTTACTTTCCCGCAGGTAAACTCATAACTTACACCTTAAACGCGGATGGTGTTTTACTATTTGACTCATTATTCAAGGCAAAGCTCTGAATGATACTTACTTCTTGTCGGCAGTATTATCAGTTAGGCGCTAAAATCGAAATTTACTAGTCTAATCGTTTCATTATTGAAGGCAAAACTTGTAAATGATTCCCTCGACTACGATGTGGTGACATTTAGTCTTTGAGAATCATTTATGTAACATTTAAAGTGGAAGAATTTTGTCTTCCAAAACGCCATAAATAGTACGACCATTTTTGAGCGCATCTCCACCGAGAAGATGAAAAACAGCGAATGTATCTGAGTATTCAGGGAAGCAATGTGTTGGAAATAGCCTTAGGCGCCTTGACTCTTTTACATTTGTAGGACATGTCTGTTTATGCTGGATTCTTCCAGCCTTTTACGTGTAGCCTTGTACGTCTGACCCCTGTAAATGTAAGCAAGACTAACCAGGACGACGAAAACTAGCAAAGGTATATATATGAAAAAGAACTATCCGTAGGATTACGTCGCACGAAGCTGTCCGAGAGTGAAGTGCCAGGGGACAATAGAGATACTACGTCTTCATGACGGATCGCCACCGTGGTTGATGCGTCTTACCATCCACGAGCTCTCTGCGCGAGTGGGTCATGCCTTATACAGAACCAAAATCGTCAATCGGTGGGCGTATTTCAATCTATGAGTTGTTTGAAGGCTTTATGTTCGGAAATTTGCGAAAGTAAGCGATTTCACGTTGGAACAGATGACAAGGTTTGAGATCAAAAGCCCCTGATATTGAAAAGTTGCCAGCATTTGACGGTAGTTGAATTAGAGGAGAACCATTCAACGGCATAGACCCTGGACAGCTAATAGACACGCCGGACGAAAACGCTCACCAAAGCACTATGATTAACGCAGGCTGTCCGATAAACCAAAGTTAAGTACTCACCCTTACAGGAGGCCAGGGGCACGGAACCCAAAGATCAATAGGCTTCATGTCTAGCATTGAAACACGACACCTTGAAAACCCGTTGCTTACAGGAAGTTAACATTGGCAGAAAATGTGTAATAGTAAATTCCATCAGACAGCACATCAAAACTGTTGTTTTTGATATTGTCCCGATAACATCAGTGGTTCAATGTATGGACGAAACTAGCCTCTGTGGTTGATTGTCTGCTCAGAGAACAAGCTTAACGTCATTGGTTCATAGTCTACTCAGAGAACAAGCTTAACGTCCGTAGTTGTCTGCTCAGAGCAGTGGTCAGTGGTTCATGGTTTGCTCAGAGCACAACCTTAACATAAATGATTCATGGTCTGCTCAGAACACAAGCTTAACGTAAGTGGTTCATGGTCTACTCAGAGCACAAGCTTAACAAAGCTTAACAAAGCTTAAGCGGCTTTATGGTCTGATCAGAGTACAACCATAACGTCAGTGGTTCATGGTCTGCTCAGAGAACAAGCTTAGCGTCAGTGGTTCATAGTCTGCTCAGAGCATGAGCTTAACGTAAGTGATTCATGGTCTACCCAGAACACAAGCTTAACGTCAGTGGTTCACGGTCTGCTAGGAGCACAAGCTTAACGTCAGTGGTTCATGGCCTGAACGCAGCAGAAGCTTACCGCCAGTAATTGATTTTCTGAGCACAGCATCAATGGTTCATTGTCTGATTGCAGCACAAGCTTCACTTATGACGGAGAAAATCCTGCTACTGTTTGCATCAATTTTTGCTTTCATCAGTTTACACGGACTTAATACAGAGAACGGAAACAGATTAGATCGAACAACAGATGGAGTAAGTGATGAATAGATTGATTTTTACGCTAAGCGAATACTTAGCACTGTTAGGAAAGTTTCGCAACAAGTTACTTCAGTGATTAACACAAATATATGATATGCCTAAAATGCGTCTTGTGGAAAATTTAAACTGACCAACACCTTCAGGCCTTACACATTTTACTTTGTCAGTTACCATGAAGTGGTACTATGAGTGGGTACTGCTAAACGAATTGACGGCTTCAAGTCACAAAGTGGTGAAAATTTGTTTCGGTAATCAACCGTCTAACGTCCTCCACTCCATATGCTGACTGATTTTAACCAGCCGTATCTCAGACATCTGTCCTATCTTTCTGCTCGGCTAATCACAGAGCCGGCTTCTTAGTGTACACTGATATACTGTCAGTAAGTCTCTCGGGATGTGCCAGTGTCCTGGCAGTGGTATGTCTGAGACGATCGGAACAAGCTGATCAGATGTTCAGGACGATGAACACTTCTGTGAGTGAAATAGGAGTTTTATAAAAGGATTCAGAATCATCAGACACGAGTCTACTACTCTGTTAGCCTTCCAGTACAGAAGTCTCTCCCCGCTTGGATGTACAATGTAGAACGAGCCCACAAATCTGTCACAGTAAGGCTTCCGGTTTGGTTGTGGAGTGAGGCCTCATGTCGTTTGGAGGATTTACTTTATATCCGCTACCCACTGAGGACGCATTATCCAGTTCTCCCCAAGATTCTCCACTCAGTGGAACGAACACTGCATGGCATGAAAAGGTTCTCTAAGTACCGAGTGACGACACACCTCCGACATACCAGGATGAATGCCGATGTTGGCCGATTAAAAACCGAAGCAAGTTTTAGCTCCGATCACCGTCAAGATCTTGTTACAAGAGTAAAGCCTTGGGTGGAGGATTCCACTCGGCCGTCTATCGTACTATAGCCCTTTCTACACGTCAGAGTGCGCACGGCGTCTTTGAAACCTGCAAAATTATAAAAAATGTATTAAATATATTGTCACAAATAGCTTAACTGAACAACACTTACTTTCACGTGATAATTCGAACAGAGCCACGTCAAAGCTGTATTAATGTTCAATGATTCACATAACTAACGACCCCAAAATGATTTATGTAGTCTACATTATGCCTGATTTTCGTGTATCTAAAGAACCCAGAGTGATTTTGGGTAGTGCCTTATTTCATGATCAATCCCAGCGAGATTTGTGCAGTACTGAATGATTATGTGCAATCGCGTCACCAAAGGCACCATATCGTTTACTTCATGTCAGGCCACATGTATTCACGTTTATTTAGTTACCTCGTGTATAGCCTACATTTATTCATTCATTGTATGTCAGTGGTGTTTGAAAGACGTAATCAAGAAATTTTTACTCTTTCCGTCTATGGCCAGGCTTATGGATGGAGGAATTCAAGGTGGCCAGAGTAAAGCCCTGCTTTTCTTACACCATACACTCTTCTGAAAGCATCGTAAAAGCGAAGATGTAGCCTTGCATTATTTTACAAATACTTTCTTGTTTAAAATTCCACCGAATAGAACAGGGGCATGGTTGCAATGTTGTGGGTCCAGGGGAGGGCATGTACACTACACAGTACATAACATAATATCCTAGATGTTCAGAGAGTTGAGGCCGCGGTGCATCATGGCATGTCTGGTGCGAGTGAAAATATACGCTTTATCTTAATATGGAATTTTGCCATATTGATTAGGCTCTATGGAATTTGTCCTTGGAAATACTAATACATGTACGTCGAAATTATGGAAGAACCACAAAAACCCGCTTTGTGACGACCATATGTGCTCCCTAAAGATCTTATTCATTGTCAATATCAAATTAGTCCACCACACGTCCAGAGGTATTACATAAACAGGGAGTAATCCAAGAGAGAAATGTCAATTTGTGTAAATGTTTACTATGTATTAACGATCTTGTCAGCCGTGCTTAGTTCGTGCTACGGGATCCCATTAGACGATGCTTCATCATCTTTTTATTTGAAAATGTGCCAGGATAGCTTAGCGCTTCAAAAAGGAAGGCAGATAAGAAAATTCGATTTTATGTTCCGAAGAAAGTTTGGTTGAGACATTTTTAGTTGACATCCATTGATGTTTTTCAACGATTGAGCGGGGTAATTTGCCACCACCATCTGTCCACATGGCTTCTAAATTTATAACCTCAGCGTACACGTTCGGAGATATTTATTGTCGGACATATGGGTAATGCTTCCGTCAAGCGCGAGGAGTTTGAAGTGAAGTACTAGGGTATTGTGTCTGCTCGAAACAATACAAAAGACTACAGCATGCAGAGTGAAACAAGAGCAGCGGTAAGCCGTGTGATGGCTGACAAATGGTCGCACGTAGCCGATGAAATCTAACATCTCCCCCAGTTTACCTGTTACCGTTGTATCCTGGCTGTTCATATAAGTGTTTCAAAGTTTTGAAATCCGTAACACCCTCCACAGCACCATATCTTAGGCAGAATTTAGTAAACAAAACTGGAGTAAAGTTATTAGCAATTTATTAGACATCGCTTGTCTAGAATTACTCAAAATTCTTCAATGCAGGTATTCTTCGACCTAGGGTACACATTTTTACTTTCCTGAGCCACTCCGGTATTTGTTTATCACGTCAGCGTTGCTTTTGTGTACTGCCAAAGAGACCAATATGTCAATCAAGAAACAGGTTAGCAGCTTGGGAGGAGATTGTTATGGACAGACGAGTAGGTCGTTTTGGAAGTACATCACGAAATAGACAGATGCAAGTGACATCCAGGCATTACTAAGGAATCTCCAGGGAAAAGGCTGACAACTGCTAACCACCTGTGGAAATGGACAGTGTTTTCAAAGATGACACTTTCCGTCATAATCAACTTGGCATCATTTTCGACTCTCTAAGACAAACACCTGGGGTCTGCTTCAGGAAACTTCCCAGCTTCAGTGAACTACTTATGTCTTTGGTTCAACACGGAGTGTTCCTCGAAAGACAACTTAGGTATATGATATTTTGCTGCTGAATCATAAACGTGATTTTAAGCTTCAGTTTTCTTAGGACCCTATTGGTCATAAACACTGTGTGGGATAGAAGTGGGTAGAGGTAGGTCGGGTGAGGACGGGGTATTATGAATGGGGGCGATAAGCTTGTCCCGCGTTTCCAGTAAGTTCATTTATGACGTTATTTCCGAAAATTTCGGGAACCAGACAGCCCTTAATCCCTGGTTAAGCGGAATTAAACACAATTATAAAGCAGAGTGCCAGATATTCTTAAAGCCATAATTTTTGAGACGTTTCTAGCAACCGGACCCGGATACATGCTAACTGTCTGTGGAAATGAACGGTTTCGTCAAGTGTGACACCTTCTTCCATAATCATGACTTACCTCGCCGGAAGTTCTCATTAAACCAGGCGTATATGATTGGATTAATGGCACTGTTAGCATAGGCCAGATACAGGGCGATGAAATGAAACTGGTTAAACCAACTTCCCAACTGAGGAAAAAAAAGTAAGAAAACAATTTACGCCGACTTCATTATTACGGATTATAAATTGTTCACTTCAGATTACTTTAAAATGTTCAACTGTATGATTTCCGTGTTTTTTTTGAAGTTATTCAACATCGTGTCAATGATAGTGAAAACAAAATTTTCAAGAGAATACGTCAGAAATTGGTGAGATAAGTTTCTTTTCTATTAGAGCTAAGTGCATGTCCTGTTATAAACACAAAGGACAATTACATAGACGATAAAAAGCGGACTTACCGGTGTTGTAGTGTCGGGTCGATGTTCCGAATACATAATAATTATTTGGAATGGGAGCCAGCACACTCCGAATACCGTCATTAAAATGACCAACATAATGATTACCTGAAACACATAAAAGGCAGACGTATTACAGTCCCTGGATGATTAATGCCTTATTAATGTTATTATGCGGACACATAGAAGAGAAGACGATGAGAATAACCCACGGGTGCACGCCGCTTCCTGGGCTATACTTGCACATTTATTTGGTTGATAAACTACCAGACTATGCTAGAATCAAACGTCAAATGTTCAGTTGGATTCCACGTGGTCCCAGTTAGCGCTTGGCCGGGCAAAGACTGTGGAAAACCACAGGGATGAGTGTCAGCAAGTGTCGTCCTTTAACCTTTCGTGAAGTCGACAAGCTTGTCATTAGGGAGATTGGGCACATGACCTCAGCCGTGGTAGACTGAGTGGGCTGTGTGGTAGACGTTGGTACACAACTTTGGTGAGTTATTCAAAGGCAATTGGTCTGTAGTATCTGTAGTATCTTATTGTAACATGGAAATTCATTTATCAGTGTTAAAACTAAATGTTCTATCGTTTTTAGCAATATATCGGACATTTGTTTTGGTTTCATCTGTTTTTAAAAACATTCGTCTCTGTTTAGGTTTGATTTGAATATTGTCATTTTCACGTGGAAAAGCATGCATCGTTTCCCGTTACTTATAAAATGTCTCCACGAAACGGCTCTGTCATTGCCGGTGTGAGGTAAAACCATAACGGTCCATTGATGAACACGGTCGACTTTGTGTGTCACCATATTGAATGCTACCTGATTCTTAACACATTTTCATCGTTTGAATTGGCCTCAACAGGTCCACACTGCAGATTTTAGCAAATCTGGCTTTGGATAAGTTTTCAGTATGTACATGTTCTTTACTAGAAAACATGAAATTTCAAGCACAGCATCCAGTTCAAATTGCCATTTCGGTTGCTCGAATGATTCAGTGAATTGTTCTCACACATTTAGGTACTATTGCTATCGCTTGACAGACTCAAAACCATTTTCACAAGTTAGGTAAACCATGTTTTGTTTCTTTCATCGTAAATCGCCTTACTCTGCGATAACCAGACAACCTAAGTCATATATTTAGACAAGGTAATGAGAAATCTGTTGTGTGTAAACTTTTGTTAAAGTGGTCTCAGGAGTGCCATGTAACTGTTCTGAGTTTTGTTTCACAAATCAGACTTATACCTCCTATGTACAAAATAAACATGAGAGGATTTCATATGGGACGCATTGGTTTACCAGGGCTATAACGTTAAACGTAAGCCAAGTAAGATTTGGGAAATGGGCAACTGGGCATTGTTAGATGGATTGACCACTATACATAAACATTGTTCGATCAGCTACGACTCAACTCGACATGACTGGATACCACCACTTTATGATAAAATCTCGGCGAGTCTATGGAGAAACAAGATCAAGCCAACAGACCAGACCTTGCTTTCAATTACATTGCACATCCTTTTGTCTTAAAATCCAGTGTATTGGGTGATTACAAATACAATACTCCGTACGTGCACTTGGAAAATATAATGGTGACTCACACACATACAATGAGATCTTCTATTATACCTTTGAAGGTGCACTCAAAAAAAATGCCAGAGCTCGATGAAAGTGGTTGTATAGACAGTGATAAGACTGGGAAGTTTTCATGATTTCCTTCCTGTACTGTTCTGGAGGACTGGGTGGCAGGGACGGTGATTCTAGGGTGATGAAACATTTATTGATTTATTTATTTATTTATTTATTTATTTATTTATTTGATTGGTGTTTTACGTCGTACTCAATAATATTTCACTTATACGACGGCGGCCAACATTATGTTAGGAGGAAACCAAGCAGGGCCCAGGGGAAACCCACGACCATCCGCAGGTTGCTGGCGGACCTTCCCCCTCACGGACGGAAAGGAAGCCACTATGAGCTGGTCTTGAACTCACAGAGACGGCATTGGTGGGAGGCACGGGGGTCATAACGCCGCGCTGGCGCGCTAACCCCCTTGGCCCTTGGAGCTTCCAGGATGATGCTACACGACGTTTATTGTAGCTAACTTGTCTGCCGTCAACATGACATGCGGTGCACATTCACATGCTGTTTCACGCTTGAAGGATAATCTACACACCTAATGTGAAGAAGGTCTTTAGTAACTTGCCAAAGGTGGTTGGTTTTATCCGATCATCCCGATCTCCTCCGCTCGTGACACTGATTGGCGTCGTAAGTGAAATATTCTTGAGTACAGCGCGTTAAACCACGATGAATCAAATAATTTTATTAACGCCATTTGGGCATTTGGCGACCATTTGGGTGTATACATATCACTGGGATGTGGCGACCATTGGAATTCATGCACTTTTTCAATGCCTTGAATCCATTCTGTGGATTATCAAGCAGATGAACTTATGCGTCTCTCGGCGTTCACTTATGTAACACGTGGTCGTTGCGAATATGTCGCGGATGAAGACATCTGTCGCACTACGGTCAGTCATGGAAACATCTGGTTATTATGAAAAGTAACAGAATTCGTGCCTCCAGGCGGTTTAATGATCTCACTCATCACTCCCGACACGGCCTAAGCTGCATGAAAGAGCCATCGGTGGGGAGATAATTAACCATTCACATGATAGATCCACAGTTTACAGCTCTAAATACCGACTGTCACCAACGCTCATTGGACAGAAATGAATGGCGTGCGCAGACAGTTTGATTTATGTTTCCTTTCTTGCAAGCGGCCTGAACAACAGACGCGTCAAGAGACAACGACCCAGGTGCTGTAAAAGTATAGCTTATTTAGTCCACTGACAAGGACACAGCCTGTTTAATTAGATCTACAAGTGACTTTGGGCTATAGATCTTCACACAAATGATCAGGAAAGCAAAGTGTTTTTGTCATCTACCTCAATCCATATACAAGTTGAGTTTTAAAAGATTGCAACACTAGTCATTTCTTATGACACATACCCATTTGGCTAATATGATTATTACAAATTCGTAAAACATGAGAATGTTCTTATTCGGTAAAATTATCGGAGTCAAATTCAAATGACTATTATAAAAATTCTTTCATCGAGTTAAGATTGAAAATAAGTCTAATATTCATATTAGAATTTCATGAACCATGAATCATTCTAGGCCAGTTTTAATTGACTCAAACAATCTCTTTTAAACAGTCATATTACTTTCATGGTTATTAGGGATAATCATGAAACTAATATGTTTCCTGTTCGGAAGGCAAAGATGAGAAAGGTGTCATCTGGTGTCATTTTCGCAATTCTGCGACAATAAATTGAGGGTTGATCCTGAACAAGGCTTTGCCTGTTGGGAAATATGGAGCTAAATTAAAACAAAATCATCAAGAGTAACGACATTCTTATTTTAATCAGATGAAAGCCCGGCAGAGTGATAGTCTGGCCCTGGTGCATAGGCTGTCTACAGCAACACTTCTGAAGAACGACTCTCGTGAGAAAAGCCTGTCGTTAATTTGATTCTGCACAAGGAGTTGATACAGTTTGCAGCATCTATTGATTCCTAACTCGACCTTGAATATTAATGAATGGAAACACAACATATTTCCCTGGGGTGTCAATTAACGCCGAAGAATTAAAACCAATTTGCGAGCCTAAGTCAGTCATTCCGACGGCAAGCCACCAACATCCCGACAGTGGCAAAAGCGATTTTGACACGAAGTCTGGGACACTAAAGGGTAGAGAAAGTTTAACATTTGTCATTCAACACGTCTGTTAAACGAAATGAACAGACGCCCTAAAATAACGTGGACTACAGGTACCAGTACAAGAATGGTCAGTTTGTAGATCTGGGTGTACCCTATCTCAGTTACCAACGCGACATTGGCGCTATAAAATGAATACAATCTCCCAGGTGAAGACAATGATCATCATACAAAAGTATTATAACTGCGCATGCTCATTGTTCATTCGGTTCGTTCTACATTTTGTTCCACTAAGTTCCCCTTGTTGCCTGACTACGTCTGACTTAGCTTACCTTACGTTATAACTGTTATTAAAATTTGATCATGGCCCCTAGTTTCCTTAGCCAACAAAATTTAGCTCATCCATGCAACATTTCATTTTTCAATCATTCCACAATTTAGCCCTCCTGTTTTCCTGTCTGAGGAAGTCCCGACTACAAACGAATCCCAGGATGCATACAGTTGATACCGATACACAGTCCGTCGGTAGAAGTTCGTTACTAAATTCACGGACATGCTTTAGAACGTAGTCCAGTGAGTTTAGCTCGGGATTAGGGCCCCGTTCCATAAACGTTTGCCAAAACAAAGTGAACTTGCGCTTCTAAGTTGCATTCCAAAAACAATTTTAAGTAAACTTGGCTGAGTGAATTTATTTTTAATATTTGATGGGGCTTTTCAGGACCTCTTTCACGTTGGAGGGCAAAACGTCTATGCAGTTCCGTTGTTGCTGTTGTATCGCAACTCACTTATACGTCTGGAAAAATTTGCTTGGGGGCATTAGCAAGCTTCTTTGTGGAGTCAAGAATTAATATTTGGCAACTATATCAACAGTTCACAAATTTCCTACGTACAGAGATCTAAGGGCAGTCATCTTGTCTCTAAGTGGACTTGAAGTGAGGGTGAAAGCTCACATTGAATTAAGTGTGTTTTGAGCTAAGTAAACTTTGATGAAACTTGGCTTAAAGCTTAATGTGATTTAGGAAGATAATTGGGAAATCGACACTTAAATAATTTTCCTGAAACCGGGCCCTGAGCTTACAAACACACTTAACATCGATATCAGGCGATCACAAAATTCGACCAAGAATATGCATACGTTTAAAAGAATGAATGAATTATAACGCAGTGTTTCAGCCATATCGTGTCGAGAACCAGGAATCAGTAAATGCTGTTCAACACCATAACGATAACATCCAAATACCGGATACTGATAAATTAATGAAGATACAACAATTTCGGTAAGGTATGACACCTATTTACATCTACCTCCTACATAATAATTTTACTGTGTGTTTCTATTCAAATTAAGATAATCTGTCAGCTGAAGGTTGAAATTTTGGAAGAAAATGTGCAGCCATCGTCACTGAGGACATAGTGTAAGTTATTCAATAAAACTTTGCACCGTATCCAAACTACACAAGACAATTCGATAAAAAATGGGTCACCGTCAAACATCAGTAGTGACTTACTATCAATTGTGATTATCTGCCAGTTCTCTTGCCAGTTATTAAATATACCAAGACAATCACAGTGTACATTTACGTCCCTAAGTAAAGCCGGTTGTTAACTGTGCTATAACACAGGCGTTCTGTGCTGTTACGCTGAACTGCTTGTGAAATCTTCACGTTTAGGAGTACAACTACACAGAAAAGAACAAAAGAGTAAATCGATTGACCGTCTGAATTCCAGGTTGGATATATTCCCTGTTATGCCGAGTTGTTCGTGACGCTTCCCAGGGAATCTCCTCCAGCGTACAATAGGATGCACTGTTGTGTGTGATAAGCACGTGCCGTGATTTCCCCGCCTATGAGCTAATTCGTGGATAGGTGAATGCAGGTTAGCTCAGTCAGCGAAAGCCACAATTAATGCATATGAATGCTGCAGGGGATATCTCATTTCCACTACATATTAATTAATACCAACCTTGTTGTCTTCATTAATAATGTCCATGAACCGAGTAATAGAGTCAGGGAGATATAATTAAATCTATTAGGATCACTGAACCCCTATACACGCCCAAGTCCGTTTTGGTAAGTTGTTGTTTCCAGTAATGACCGCCTTGATTCCTCCCCTTCCCCCCATCTACCCCACTACAGTTCCTCCACAGGGATGATTTGTGTATCACGAAAGGATGCTCTCTCTGGTGGGGAGGGTAACTAGGCAAGGCCATATTCCATTAAAACACATAAAATTTTCATAAATACAACTGCACACAAAGGTAAAGGGCGCTGCAATTCCGCTCCATTACTTACAGGGGGCGTATGCATGTAAATCAATTAAGCATAATTGGAAGTATCACTGAAAACAATGTTTAAAAATATATAAAACATACCTTTTCAGATTGGACTTTTTCTTCACAAAAATTAACAGGAGCCATGTGTCCGGGGCCCCCTTTAAAACGAGGGTGTAACGCTACGTTACTCGTAACTACCATGGCGGCGTGCAAGTACATCTCTGTATCTCTGTCATGCTTGACAGAGCTTACACCCTGTTTGCAAAAACGGGCCCCTGGAGCGTAAGGTGGACTTTTTGATAATGGAAGTGACATCACACAAGTTCTACATTTTTACGTTCACGTTTGAATGACATTCTTGTTAACGTTACTCAAGTATAGAGGGCGTGTTCAGTTTTAGTCTGAAGATTTCAAATACTGGCCAGCTGCTGTTTACAATCGTCCTGAGTTCTGTATTGCGGAATCGAACGCTCACTGTTCCCACAGACGCTGTTGGACTCCTGAATGAGGTAAAGTAAACGTCCAAGATTAGATCGTACAGAGGAGGAATTACTCCATTACCGTAAACACCCGAGGGAGACAACTTAATTTTTTCACAAAGGCAAACAGCTTTCGGGTGCCCCTGGGACATTACCAAGGACAAAACCACGCTTTAAATGGTTTTGTCCCTTAACAGCCAGCCAGTATTTAGGTATGACCTCATTATAGTAGAGCGGAGCGCTGTTGGTAAGGAATTGATACCTCTTGCACCCGTAGATAAGGATGCATTGGCATATATCACGTCTGGGTTCAGAGTGGCATCATGCTCAGCCAGAACAGACTGACTAAATTGACAGGCCAGCTGAAGTAATCTGTAACTAAGCGTTAACAACGGAAGTGTATAGCCCATAGCACCCTTGTCGGCTAAAAGGACCTTTTGCGGATTCGACCACTCCAGTATATTGTAACCACTCCAGCTAAATGTAACGCCGCCGGTCCAATCCGACCGTTGTTGTATGTCTAGAACACTTCACTGCGACCCGCCTAGAGGTATGGATAATGGTCCAATCGTTCAGACAACTTAGATCGTTTCGGTTCTGGCAAAGTTTCCTCCAACCGCTTAACCTCGTCGAGACACAGAATTTTGAGCTGGGCAGAGAAACTTCGTGATATGTTGATGGCGTTAATGACTGCTCGTCTGGCTGACAAATTCCTTACTTTACTGGACGAAATCAGTTAGTTGCTATTGACACGACGGTTGACTGATTATATTCTTTAATTAGTTGTTCGATAACCCAGGGCTTTTGGATTGGTTTTCAAAATAGTTGGTCTGTTGATGTTCGGATAGAGCACACACGGTGAATTTGGTCACGGTATAGTAGGCTTTGTGTGTTAAGATATGCCTAACAAGCACTAGATTCATGCTTTTTGTCAACACTTTCACAAGTCACTTTCCATGTCATCCTAGAACGCAGAATTTAGTGACACTGAACTGTCTACAAAAAAAACATTCATTCTTTGCCACAAAAGCAAACTGATTGGTACAGAGAAGGAGCGCGCGAGTCCAACACACCCTTCCTCTCACACACAACTACTCAACAGAAAACATCCATTCCTTTCATAGTCAACTACTCACTACTGTACGACAGTTTCGTGTCGACACCGCTCATTCAGTTACGATGGCACAGTGCGATCACGAAGTTTCCAGCATAACACAGTACTTAGCGTGCCACTGCTGCGTACTGTGACATAACAGCGTGAAACAGACCTGTGAACAAGCCACACAATAATGTGCGCTACTGGTTGCAGTGGTGTGCCACACGACTTCAAACTGTGTGGTATTTTGATGGGGCTCTTCATCTAATCCTACAGTGCAGTGTGATGACAAGTCTCTGTGTTGACAAAATGTTGCCAAAGGATTCTTTTTGATCATGTGGGCATAGAGGAAATGATGAATTGGTAAATAATGCTTATTCAGCGGTAAAGTCTGGATATCAGCATGACTTATGAACCCAAGGGAGACAGAAAACGCAAAGCTCCGTGTCACGGGAAGTTGATATCAGAGGTGGCTTTTTTCTTCTCCGAAAACCAAATAATTTAGAGTGACAATGTTACAACAACAACGCATTTGCTTACAATCCTAGTCCAGTAGAATGACCATTCTCTCGATAAGAACTCATCGTAACAAATTCTCCCTATCATTGAATTGAATATTTTATACCTCCACTGCATACTGATCCGCTAGGGATCATCTCTTATTTCCTAAAATATGTCATCCGAGACAGTTATAAGGCCTTGTGCCACAGATGGTAAGGTAATTGTCTAGCATATGATTAATAGTGTTAATCCTGCGGAAGGAGGATGTGATATCCGGGATCAAAGTTCTAGCTCTTACCACAGCTGATCGCAGTTTGGACGCACACATGTCTATGAAGTATTCTAAAGCCGACGTCAGTCTGATGAATGCATGATGAGAATACTTTGCTCGTCTCCTGCTACCTTTTGAGAGACTCATAAAATGTGACATGTCTCTAGGACTGGTAAAAGATAGAATCAATATATAACCACGGGTATTGCTATTGATTAGATGCTCCTTTTATTACAGCGGCCAGATAACAACTCATTGATATTGCCTAACTGCAAATATCTAAAAAGGCTGTCTTGAGGAAAAACATGACACGAATGGGTTTGTTCTCTTTATATACAAACCATAATCAATATTCACAGCATCTCTAAACGACAAAAGATCGCTGCGAACATTGCGAAATTGATAGTAAGTAATTCTGTCTCATCACTGAACTTTTGCAATAATAGAGAATGAAAGATTATCAGTCCACTAGCAACGCTTCTCTCACGTCCGCTAATTCAACTAGCCAGGTTTTATTGCCAATACTGCAAGACATTAGGCTGGTACAGCCAATATGTGTTAGTAGAAGAAAATCCATAACAAATTTCTCTTGTCCCATTTTTCCCGGAAATTTAGTGGTGTTAAAATCATAAATGTATGGATTCTTTACCATAGCCTTCTACTTTAAGCCAAGAGTTGTCAGTGATATATCTATGAGAGTTGTTGATATTCGATAAAATCAACACGATGAAGAATTAAAAAACAACGCTTAGGAAGCTAAATTTCATTATTCCGGATTTCATAAGATCGACACTGACAAACAGTACGGTAACTACATGAAATTTTGTAAATTACCCTGTATGTAAGAATGGTATTATAAATACAACATGTGTATGCGCACCAAATACCAAGTTGACGTATATATTTCTGGATACAAGTTAGGCCTACCTTTGATATGCTCAACCGCCAAGTTACCAAATGCGAGTACAGTACGTAAGTTATAGTAATTTACACTTATACAAACTATACACTTTAAATGTAACTCGTCACTAAGCAAATGCCAATTAACAACATCCAGTTACCCTAGGTGTGTGCAAATCAATACCAAATTACTGCTCTAGCTATTGTGTATTAAGTAATCGTCTTAGGACCTAAAATGCTGACAATGCCTTTGGATCAGAAGGTTCCTTTTTCTTCAAAGAATGTTTTCTTAAGAGTCGATAGGCATATTGAAGTAACACGATAAACATTGGTTAAAATGACATTGTGAATCGAGTCTAATATTCTCCTCAGGGCTACAGTCTCATGGCTAGGGTCTGCAATAACCAAGTTACATGTATAGCTCTACAGAGCCTGTGTTCCCGAGATGCCTGTGAGTTCCGAAAGGTGTATTGTCTTTCAGTGTTAGACGGGACCATATACATCCAGGCCTTCAGGCCATGGCATCAGATTCCGCGAGGACAGGTTATGGGTTACTACACAGTCACGCTTTTAGCCATGACAATGCGATAGTAGATCATCTAATATGGCTTAGGATGGTCTTGGATCATTATTGCCTTGGATTTCACCAATGCCTATCAGGTAAAAACACCAACACTACTCCAGTGGCATTTTAAGCAAATTAATTACTTGGAAACAGAATGGGGCATTTGCTGACCTTTGGAACACGTGGTGTAATACTACCACAGGCGATCTCTTTGACAATGGGTTAAGAGATTTTCAAAGTTTTGGGACGCATGTTTCCCAACCTTATATTCATCTCCGCAGAAATGGAATATGGTTTCGCCATAGGCTTTGAATAGCTCCCTCCTCCCAGTTAGGTGTTTGCTGTCGTTTGTCTTTATGTAACGTTCCTTTGGTCCATTCTCGCCGCACCGCTCTTTTATTTGAGTAATTTATTGTAGATATACTTTTCCAAAACCTTCATGACACTTTTCTGTTGTATATCTAATTACCAATTTATTGATCGTTGCTTAAAGCCATAGTCAAGACTGTTTCACTTATACTATGGCGGTCAGCTTTATGAGTGGCTTAAAGGATCCGTAGTCAACCGTTTTTTATCACCAATGTCTCAAAAGCAGTGAGAACGGGTGAACAATGGCATACAGTTTGCATACATACCCTGCGTTTTACCTTCTCCTGGACGGTTTTTTCATCACTGATGTGCTCGCCTGGTATATGGCTAACCCAGAGTCTCCAAATGATGACAGTGTAAGCGCTTATCATGATTACCATGGGTATGGCGTACAGAACAACAAACACAAACGTGTAATAAAACTTCCGAGTGGGAGACGTTCCTGTCGTAATGTTGAGTTTAGGATCGAACTCCAATTCCACTGGCCACTCGTCATCGCACCACATTTCCACGTGATTCGCCCAAACCCGCTTGTGCATCCTTCGGTGCATGAGCAAAGGTGAAGCTACCACAATGGCCGCCATCCAAATGAACAGTATGGAGTAACGCGCCCTTCTCTCCGTCATATGTGCCTTCAGGGCGAAGACGATCCCGAAAAACCGGTCATAAGCGATGAAAGTCAAGTTCATAACACTGGAGACGAGGGAAAACACTGGAAAATGACAGAAAGGGAGAACATTTCAATAGTCAAAATAAAACTTTTTATGTTTATTAGGCCACCCAAGTTCACAGGGTAAAACCAAGTAAAATAACATGTTCTTAGCGAAGTAACTGCCAAATGTGGAAATTCATAAGTTTGCAAATATATAGACTTCACTGTTTTTATCCGTAGCCTACATGTTAAAGTTACGAAATCATATAGATTCGCCTGGTTCGGATTTTACTGTCATATACATTTTATCCAAAAATATTGGACCCATCTTCAGTATTTGTATCAGTAATTACATGTTTTACTGTTCAGCACAAATTTTCTTTTCATGGTGCAACGTAACATTGTGCTCAGTGATGCGATATTTAAATGCCATTCCAAAGACAACCAAAATAAAACTCTTCCCGAAACAATGCTCTCAATCGCTTGGGCTTTAATCGTTTTAATACTATACCCGTTTGGATATAACAAACATTGTCATAAGTTTGCATATCTACTCGTACTAACAAACAACTCACATGAAAAAGAGTTCTGTAAGGATGTCGATGGTTTCCAACAACTGTGTACTGTTTCCCAGATCTAACACAATACAGTCGAAATGACGTAATCATTTATCCTTTCATTCTCACAGACAACAGTGCACTGTTTTCTAGTTCAAACATCTTCTCGTCACGATACAGCTGAAATACTGTTAACTTAGTGCACAGCCAATTGCATCCAGGGTCATTCATTTCAACCGATATGTAACGTTACTTATTTCTTCTGAAGAAATATGGCTGTAATTTTACCATTACCATTCTTTCCTTCAATCAGTCAGTCATTTATTCATACTGTTGTGTACTGTTGTCTAGTTGTAAAAACGTTTTTGCCAAGGTATAAACAGTGAAATACTGTCAAGGTGGTGAAAAGTCGATCATTCATTCACTTGCTCCTTATGCTTTAGATGTACATGTAAGGCTGAGATATTACCAAGGTTGCGTAAAACCACAACTATGAATTCATTTATTCATTCACTCTTTCGAACCGCTGCGCACAGTTTCCGCCACCCAGAGGCTGAAATACTGCTAAGTGGGTTTAAAATCCACAGTCATTCATTCCCTCATCACCAGCATTGTTTACATGGATAACATGTTGAGCTACATGTTGTGCAGCGCGACATGAGGAAATAGCAATAATTGTTTCTTTTAGCATATTGCGTTCCATGGCTTAAGTTCCCATTTGCTTTCATTGCTTAATACCCTTGCCCTTGGCGAGGCTTTTTCCCAATATCATACGACAGTGGCGGGTTGAGGTTCGACAGATCCATTAAATTCTACAGCCGTTGCTAGAAGCAAACTTCGTTTTTCTGTCTTTGGATCTCAAGCTGTGTGATTTTTTTTTAAAATAGTCTGAAGTGTCTGAGACTTTAGAGTAAGCCGTTAAAGCAGTCCTGACTGAGCTGACAATAAAGGCTGTCGGTTAAGGTGTCCCGTGGCCATGCTGGAGTATGAATACAAGATCATAACCCTCCAATAAACAGCCTAAAATGAACCGCTTCTGGCCACCGACGACATACACAACCGTTCTCTGTCTGCTCGTGATCGCTCATCAGACAAGGCAAGACAAGACTACCGGTCACAGACACATGGCTTACACTATAAGTGATGTATATGTGTATTGTAATACTGGCCTAATATATTTCGAAACTGTAATCTTTTTAGACTTCCTGAAGGCAACAAACTAGTTGGTGATTCATATGTGTATATTATAACAGAGAAGGTGTATTAAAAGTTTGATTAACATAAAAAAAAATGTCCCACGTTACCAGTCTTGGTTTCTCCCAGTTCGTATGCCTCTGTCCTATAGCACCGAGTCTGGCAAATGTGTATCAATGACTGATCATTACAGTTACATTTGTCACTGAGTGTGAAGAGCAACTGCTTTCAGTTACCTCGGAAGATGCATCTATGGCCAGCATCTTTTGACGCAAGCTGTGCGTCACAGCAACTGACCGGACACAAGCTGCACATGGAATTCAAAAAGTACATTGTGGCGGGGCTGATTTATCGCTGCCTAGGTCGTCAGGTTTATTTCCTAGATCGGTAATAGCCTTTTCAAAGGAACCATCCGTCCTACAGATCGACTGCACCGATGTCAGCCCTGCTGCTGGCTCCATTTATATTCAGCTCAATAAATCCACTCATCGCTTCTCACCGGGGTGAACATCCGCCGTCTTAGCCGGAGACAATTTCATCCATCCATATATCATCTACCACAACCAGCTATGTCGGTAGGTGGTAATCTTTGTGGGAGTTATTGCAGATCCATCTATACATTATAAGCTCCCAAAGAAGGCCCTAAATCTCCATGTTGTGCGTGCAGTTCCTCACTTCCTTCAACTGCTTCAAAATCCTCAATTATTTACTTCTGATATTAAATATTTCTCTAAATGCATATATGTAATTTAGTAAGGTGTGATATCGGAAACAAATAGCTTAATAAACACTTTGGGAATACATTAAAGATTGCTAACGACTAATCACCATCAAGGCATTCAAGTCAAACTGTGACAAACATACTTCTTAAAACCATACATGTTTCCCCTGGTCCGGTTTCCTCCCATCATAATGCTGGCCACCGTCGTATAAGTGAAATATTCGAGAGTATGGCGTAAAACACCGATCTTATGGGGTAAGTAAAATAAATAAATAAAGCCATACGTCTGTTATTATCGATAAATTATTATCAACATAATCAAGTAATACAATTGTGGTATCAGGTTTGAAACATTCAATCAGAAGAGAGCCTTCAAGACGTATGTATCACATGTAATGCTAGGGACATGATATTCTCATACACTCATAAAGAATTAACCGAGTAAAATATTCTTAAGAAAGGCGTAAAACACCAACCAAATAAACAAATAACTAAATTAAAACATTAGCCAACGTTAACTATTTTTAAAAATGTGGACTGTTTTGTGAAAAGCGCGTTTACTGATCCACGCAATTATTCCTTTAACGACAAGGAACAATTTACGACACACTCCATTCATTATATGCATGGAAAAGAACGCATTGTTTTGACGTAATCATCGCTTCTGAATTTTTTTAAAGCCGTCTGTAAAAGATTACACCGCGTTTAAATAAGGTAGGTTTTTGAAGATATAAAGAGCAGTATGAGTAACTAAGCGAGAGATTTACTTTATTGTCGGCTTAAAACATTTGTCAACACTGAACAGGTTTGTTTATGCTGTTCGTGGAGTATGTTGTGTTTCGCCTTCCAAAAGGCCTCCAGCCACAAGGAGGCATGCTGGCCCTCGCCATCTTGACATTGTAATACGGTGCCAATTCTCGAGAAGCAGTTCAAACGAGCTAAAATTAAATAGCGGCAAAGCATTTAGTGTGGTGAAAATTTTCCCATCACCAAAACAGTTCTGTTTACCACCATCCACATCGTTGCGGAAAACTTTGACCGTTATAAAATCCCATAGGGGACATTGGCTATAAACAAAACACAACGTGAGGGGTTGTTTGCGTGGGGGCCAACAAAACCCTGCGATTCGTCTTTCAATTGTGAATATGTGCGTAAGGGCTTAATAGCAGAAACACGGATCGTTGCCTACTTATCCCCAAACCATTGAATCCTGACCTGGCACCATTGCGTGCGTGAAGGATTAGTCAGAGAGCTAGTATTAATTTCCAAAGAACAATAAACTTCGTGATTTTTAGTTAAGTCTTATCTCAGAGTCTTTCTAGCCTCTGTCTGGTCCATAGACCGTTTGATGGCGTCAAGCTCACCTGAATCTGAATCCAGACAGATCATCTACGTCAAGGGCAGATTTTATAACAAAGGAGTTTCCAGGACGAGATTGATCCAGTACTTACACCACTCCAGCCAGACGCAAAGACTATAAAACAACAATATATACACAATTGTTCTTATATTACCAGATGTTAGCGCCACTTTTTCACTACTTACCTAGCGATGTTCCATTTGATACGGAGTTGTTTAATTTCCCTAGCCATGGATTTAATTGCAGACTAGATTCACCACAAATTTAAGTGCGGTGACATCATTTGTGGGGATTGAGCTTATGTCCGCAATTTTTGAGGCATGCATCTTCAGTGAGAGGTTTGGACCCAGTAATAATGAAGGAAAATAAGCACTGAGAGGTAGTAATAGTGGCAAGAAAAAGCTAATGGCTGAACGTTCTTCAAGAAGATGGGGGTTTGGCACATGACTGAGGCATGTCCATTTTTCAGACAAATGGCAGTTTGTTTTTCAGTATATCCCATTTCTGTATTCACTTTCTTTTCTGTACAACTAAACAATTTCCATTCCATTGTACTCAAAGTGACTCATAAGACTGTCATTTCGAGACACATTGCCCTTAGATACATTCATCTGTCACTGAACCTAACGCCGGCGTGCATACTACGTCTTATGTACATGCTCATTTTAAGAGAAGGAATTTGAAATCCCTATTTTAAGAGCTCTTGCTGTGACGTGTTACATAGTGGGGTGCCTATACTGGAATACGTTTTTCTGTTTCAGCAGCAGGAGTTTTTTTCATAAACGCCATGGCCTTTATGGCCGAGATGATTAGCGCACCAATGCAGCTTAATAATTAAGGAGCCTATTACTAATACGGTCATTGTATGATCTATTCCAGCTCAGGCTTGCCCTGCGGATGGTCGTGGGTTTCCCCCCGAGCTCTGCCCAGATTCCTGCCACAATAATGCTGGTCGTCGCCGTCGTATAAGTGAAAGATTCAACGAAGAAAATAAATAAATAAACACCTGAATGTGAGTGGCAAAATTCACTCAATCATAATCACATCGGTAGTTGATGACCTGGATCATTCAAACTGAACCACAGCTCATTATGTGAGCCTTACCTTTACAGATAAGGCAATTCTACAAGGTTCCCTATGTCTCCACGTCTTGATTTTTTGTCTTTCTAACATTTCTTAAAGCCTTATCAGACGAGTGATACATCTAAACATTTTAACACGCGGCAACGAAGATCTTAGAACCGAGATATTAATTTGTTTAAAGATAACATTTCACCCTAGAGAACATCGGTTCGAATCCAGCTCTTGTGTGTTTCCCCAGGAATCCGCATGGTTTCTTCCAGCCATAAACCTGAACACCGCCTTATATTTATTTCTTTATTTCTGTATTGATTTAATTACGCCGTACTGAATAATGTTCCCCTCATATGACGGTGAGCAGCATATATGGCGGAAGGAAACGGAGCAGGGCAATGGGGACACGAAACATTCTTTTGTACTCTTAACCACATAGTCCTCCGATTAAGACCATGTAGCCTTAACAAACGGGTCAAAACTAGCCATCGTTTCTTTTAACACAGTATTAAGTCAAGAATGTTTAATTCGGGCATTTTTGTTTCCTCAGTTAACCGATAGGCATAACCAGCGTCGTTTAAATGGAAATTTCGCATGAACGACATTACGCATGCAGCATTATGAATTGCATAACCTGATGTGCATGATGATATACATAGTCACATCGGATAAGACTGTACTGATGTTATCCTTGCCAAATTTTTGAATGTTTCCTTCTTATCATACAGAAACCTGTTGATATGTGGTTAGCATGCTTATAATTAGATATACAGCTTTTCTCAGTTAAAATCGGATTTTGATGCCAGCACTCTAAATGGTGACACTGGTATATGGAGGTAATAGGGCAACTATACGCATGCTTCAAACTCTCAAGCTTGAGGTTAATAGGTTACAGAAACAGTAAGGCGTATT
Organism: Acanthopleura granulata; assembly: GCA_016165875.1. Taxonomy (NCBI): domain Eukaryota; kingdom Metazoa; phylum Mollusca; class Polyplacophora; order Chitonida; family Chitonidae; genus Acanthopleura; species Acanthopleura granulata. The sequence goes on from JABBOT010000002.1 coordinate 11,361,675, forward strand.
CCGGCCGTTCCCCTTGACCAGAGATCTCCAAGTGACCGTGTGGTTCTAAAACCAAGGCGCCTCCTCTCCTCTTCACCTTTCGCGCCACCTCAAATAGTTCCATCAATGAAATTAGGCAAATTCAGAATTACCACATATCGAGAAAATGTGTTGAGTTCTTCTACAGGCTATTTAATACCATGACACTGAAGAGTGTCCGATTCTAACATAAATCACATTGCGTGGGCCCTGGGTGCTTGCAGCAGCATAAATGAAGGTGATTAAGTGAGCACCAGACCAACGAGATGGATCATGACGTTACTTCGCGCAAGTTACAAGCCGTTGTACACTGTACAGAGAAGATGAACATATAATTACCAGGCTTGCCGTGGACAGGGGCATTGATAATCAAGGTGATGCCGACCCGACATAAGAGTCCTAAAGCTTTAAGACGGTTGTCTATTACGACTGACGTCCGTTCATAGAAGAGAAACGTCAATGTACGCGCGTGTCACACACATTTTCTCGCGACTAAAAGGATTTTAATTTTCCCCAACACCTCGAAAATGTTGCACAGTTATTAAAGTGTGCTATTTTGCATTACTGTCTGGACAGGAAGGCTGCAGAGTGGCGTATTGGCCAAGCTGAAAGCAGGACTTGATTAGATTGGAAACAGGGGAGAATAGAGCTAATCAAGGACTAATCTCCCAGCCCCTTCCGGGAAACACGCAGATGCTAAACCAATATTAAACCTGACTACTCGGCTTCCACATCACCTTAAAATCCGAATCCGCCTGTTCATTTAATAATCTTGTGCTAATGGCGGAATGTTCGCTGTGAAAGAAACCAGACATCTTGAATAAACTATATGCTTGTCACACCGGTATATTTTTATAAAATCACTTTGGCATATTGCTCAATATATTAGCAGCCAGACTGGGTTTTCTGTTTAATATATAGCATGTTTATGAACAGTTACGGCCTTTGGCCAGTAACAGAGGTTGTCGTGTGACAGTTTCATTTCTAGGACAATGTACACTGAAAGTTGTGTTCGCCAAAGTTGTAAAGGTTGACCCTCTGCGTGGAAATTAGTTACAGTGTTAGCCAAACTTCTACTCTGTTGAATTGCATTGGATATCACCTTACAACGATCATGGGATTTCACTCTTGTGAACAGTTTTGAAAAGTTAAGTTTTCGCATCCACAGATGCATCCCATTCGATTAGGTGTTATTGATTGGCCAGTTTTGACTGCGGCTTTAAATTAGGAGGTTTGTGGTAGCTTAGTCAGGGCTGTTCTGTTTTCTCTACTTGTATGAGCACGATTTTAAACACCAACCAAAACCACACCAAACTGACTTCCCTTAATAGTATTACGGCAACCATTCCATATTTAAGCAATATCTCTACTTCCTGTGTTGGTAAAAGAGAGCAAATTGCATGTCATTTATGAATTTCTTCAATTTTTTTCAATTTGTCCCGATGGATTACTTTAGTTGCTAAGATACAGAAGATTTTATTCGTCAGACTTTGAAGAGTTTATGAGGCAGTACCTAAACCTGTATGGTCAACATGTTCGCTCAAAGAACGCGAGAATCATGGCAATAAATGCAGCAAATGTCGCCAGAATGAACTGCTTCAATGAATGAAATCAAGCTTTTGCAAAATTTAGCTATTACACAATTTATTTACGGAAAAGAAAACAAAAATGCAAATTATGCCTACATGAAAAGGTTGCGTACTTGAAATATGTGTGATGATATTTACAATCGCATACAAAAACATATCACAGGTCTGCAGGTCTTAGAAAGTTACGAGAAAAGCTGCCTAGTACAAACGCGCTATCGCCTATCGGTCTGGCCCCTATGCCACAAATCAGTCGTAGGCTAAGTTGATTGTAACTTATCTCTTCAACAATCCATGTTAAAGAGATAGGTAGCCACTTAGCCTACGATTGCTTGGTGGAACATGGTCCGGATCTCTTGCATATCAAACAGATTGGGCTAAACTGCATATGACACTAATAATGCCTCTTGAGCTGTCATTCCATATGATTAAAAATTACAACAATATGACTGAATAAAATATGACACCGGCTGAGACAACCTGGTAGTGTTTGCCTGTAAAGAAAGATGAAGTAAGTAGTGAACATTATTGTTGCAAGCCGTAATAGCTGCAAAAGTCGAAAACTTTCATATGATCGCTGTTTTGTGGAAAACAATGAATAATTTGTGCGCCTAAGTGGTTTTGCCATATTCGGGTCTGTGGTCAATGAGTATGGGTAACCTGGTGAACCACTACTCGTTTCAAACTCCTCACAGCGAGAACTCCAGTTCTCGACCTGTCAGTTGACCCGTTTTTCTTGCATATATCTAAGGCATTTTACGCAAGAATATAAAACGTTTACTTCCTATTCTAGCATGTCAAAAATTTAGGGGAAAAGTTGATACATACATATTTTTCACATTCTTTTTTGGTGTAACAACGGAGCTATAACTCCATAAACTTTGTCTAGCGTTCTTCTGATGGATTATTTTATGAACTTTGGCATTAAAATCTTGATATGCTGTCCAGTGATGGGATTAATTTTGACAACTTAGTTTGTGTTTTTAATTAGAGACGATGTGATTGACAACTGTCTGTTCACCCCTTATTTGGACGAGTCTAAGTGTCACATGGGATGTCCACCTTATTGCCTGTAACAGAAACAGACATGTTCACTTTTGTGTTTTTTAGACAGACTAAAAGTAAAAAAAATTAAAATTCACTATTAGTGAAATCAAATAAGTTGACTGTCAATTATCTATTCCTGAGTATTACTTTGTGTATCTATCCTTAGTTAGAAATCGGTAAACATCCATAATGCTGTCAACATTCCTTCGCACTGAGAAATAAGACTAAGGCGTATTGATTGGCTAATGGTGGAACGGCCTGAAACAACGGCTGCTTCAAAAGGGTAGGCGTGTCTTCTATACAACACATAAGTTTAAACGTGTTTTCCAGCAACAGACACGAAAGAAATGTTTGAATTTTAATCTCAATTCTCATTTGACGACAATCGATATGACAATTGTTATGATTTTCTTCATAGAACGTGGCATCTTCTGGCGAAAAAGTCGGGGTTCAGCTGACGACATGACCCATTATTAATGCTGGTAATTTTCCGTCCCTGTATTGGCTGTCTTAGCAGGGGACGAATCACTGATCTACTATGGCCCTCTCTCCATCAAGTAAGACGTCAGAAACTGCAATCACGCCGGGTAACGCCGAAGGTGACATTTCTTTTACAATTGCAGACTTCTCTTATTATGTAGTCGTTTAAAAAGAACTCGTCCTTATTTTGGCTAAATGTCAGAGGTGCTGTTTTAAGGGGCCGTACCGACATTAGCGGGTGCTCTACGGATTACCATCGAGGGACTATTATAGCGTTAAGGACTTTTCAAAGGTTAAGACGTATTAGTTCTACTTTTAACATATGACATAATCGGCTTTTTCCCACAATGAAGAGACAGCGTATAGCTTAACTGTTCGTCAACAGAAAAAAAATGAGACAGGACTTAAGTAAGCGTAAAAAAAGTTATATTTTAATATAGTTCTAAGGAGAAAATTGAGCAAGTTTCTACCAAGATACAGATATATCAAGTACTTTTCCCACAAATCGAGTTTTTTAAGCGCTCCGAAACTGCAGATGTCGGGCTAGTCGCCTTCAAAAGGAGAGTTGGCCTATAACCTGAGGCAGCTGCTTGCAGATTTGTTCTTCTCTGCAGTTACACCAATCTTTGCCATCGGCAATTTAATCACCCGTTCTTGATTACATCAACTCCGTTGGAGAACATTTAAATGGAGTCACTCGAGAAATGGAAGTAAACAAAAGGAATTCTTAGCTCCGAAAGTGTCGACATGAAGAACTAATTCAATTTTCCTAAAACGCATTTCTTTCTCTAAAATATAGCCGAAGGTTGCAAATCTCGCAACCAAGAGGGAGCGGGGCTACTTTCTACTTAAAGACGTACATGCACTGTGTAATATAAGGGGAAAAACTGGACTTTGGGAGAAAGAGATACCTTCCCAGCCGAATAACGAAAGGGGTTGGACCGATATGTTTGAGTCCGCTGGTATTCAGTCAGGAAAGTACAGGAGCAATTCTTAATTTGTTGCTGGAATTTAGTGTGGTTTTCTGTGTTGCGCAAGCTTTCTCTTCTCTTTCAAGAGAAACAAAAACGTAGTTTTTACGTCTCACAAACGCGGAAAAATCACAGTCAGGCTTCCCGACATGACTGGAATCCACAAGGCTGTAGTCCTTATTTTCTGATCAGCCAATTTAGAACTTGTTCAAACAACAGAATGGGGCCTCCGTGGCTAAGTTAGTTAGCACGCTAGCGCAGTGCAATGACCCAGTAGCCTCCCACCAATGCGATTGCTGTGGGCTCCAATCCAGCTCATGCTGGCTTCCTCTCCGGCCGTACGTGGGAAGGTCCGCCAGCAACCTGCGGATGGTCGTGAATTTCCCCCGGGCTCTACCCGGTTTCCTCCCACCACAATGCTGGCCGCCACCGTATAAGTCAAATATTCTTGAGTACGGCGTAAAACACCAACCAAAGAAAGACAGAAATATCAACACAATGGCCCTAGAGGAAAACAGTTCAAATGAAATGTTGAAAATGCTTTCTAACGCAATTTTCGCATGGCTCTTAACATGAGCATGAGCATAAGATACATACTATGTTTATTACCAGTTTTAACTCTCAACAATCCAATGTGTTCAAGACACTTACGTGGGAAGCAGCAATCACACTGGAAGAATGGTATCTATGGAGGCGATATATGAATTACTACAACGGGAAGGATCTTTTCTCGTAAGGTGAAAAACATACAAACTGTCTCTTTCTAGCATGATGTACAGAATTTATTCCATTATATTATTCTTTTCAGCATTGATGTTGACAATTGTTGTTGGTAGAGAAATTGTGTACTTAAAGATTAAATATCAATCGAAGGGCATGTAAGTAGAACTTACTCTGCACTTGAATCCAATTACGGACAATTCGTTAGATTTACGTCAAAATAAAGCATTGACCTGCATTTGCCGAACTGCCTAAGTGATGTCTCAACCAAATGGGGTTCGAATTACATGGTTATGACATTTGACTACAACTAGAATTTGACCTGAGGAAGAGAAAATATAAACTGTTGGGTGCCCTGACAGAAAAATGTCAACTTCTACAGTGTTTCCAAAACAAAAATCGTAAGGGTAATTAAAGCAGCTATAAGCATGCTAACTTGAGATGCGTGTTGTGGAGTTTACATTACAACAACAACATTTGAACTGGGAAAAAAAGGATATGCTTGCATGTCACTTGCAATGCACCTTCGATGTGTACGTACCTTCCCTCTTAACGGAGAGAAAAAACGATTAAGTGTCACCATGTGAAATTCCTGCCGTAAACAGCCAATCTTCCATTGAATCAATTACTTGATAAGCCGGTCTGTGCGAAGGAGCATCGACTGATACTTTCGCTGTGGTAAATCTATATAACATGATCTTGGTGACAAGATTTCCTTGCAGGTGCGTTTGTAGCAATCCGTCCATACCGTGCACTTGTATAACGTAACTATCGACTTTTCAGTAAACTATGATATACGTATCAGCAATGTTAACGCACAGAGGCCCTGTGGGTACATCAATTTCTTTGTACTCATAAGATGTAATAATCTCTGAACGCAACACATTGTTGTACATACACGTTTAAATGTCATTTTCGTATAGATCTTAGATCCGGGTTGCTATTAGAAATGAAGACAAACATGAACTGGTGGCAGTTAATTACGCGAAAACCCATATGGGGGCGAAAACTTAATAAAACAGGGAGATTTGACGCGCTGGGAAATCCGAACCACTAACACCAATGCAATAACACTACGATCGTGATAACGGACATTGAATAACGAGCACGTGTTGTAACGATCAACAATGATATATTGAACAGAGCGTGAATGTCGGAGCACGATTGCTTTATTGGTGAATGATTGCTGATATATGTATGGAATTGTTTGAGAAACTGACAAAGCGATTAAGCTGGTAAGTGCGTGTGTGGATATATCAGTGATAGAAGAACTAATGTGTAAAACTGACAGAGAAACTTAGAAAGTGACGTGGTAAGTGACTTCGCGAGTGTCACACTGCACCGGATTGAATAACGGTTTAAGAGCATCATTGAGACTGACCTGGTAAATAAGTACGGATGTGTATCTCTGCAGCCAACTGGTGGGTCACTGCGTGAAAATCTGTGAGTAGAGGGTGAACTGGCAAATGAGTGCGAGAGTGTCTGTCTACAGTCTAATGATAAAAGGGTAGTGTGCGACAATGTGCGAGCATCACTAAGGCTGACTTGGAAAATGAGTGCGGGTGTGTCTTTCTACAGCCAACTGACGAACAGATTACTGTGTGAAATTGTGTGAGCAGCTGAGAGGGTGACTTGACACATGAGTGCGTGTGTGTCTGTCTACAGTCGAAAGATTAACAGGTTAATGTGTGAACGTGTGAGTAGCAATGACAGTGACCTGTTGAGTGAGTGCGTGAGTATATCTACAGACAACTGACCAACAGGTCACTGTGTGCGATTGTGTCAGCAGCTGCACGGGTGACTTGGCAAATGGGTGCGCGATAGTCTGTCTACAGCCGGATGATTAACAGGTTAATGTGCTAATGCATCTGGGTGAGCTGGTGAGCTGGAAAATGAATGTCTCTCTACAGTCGATTGATTGATTGGGTTGATGTGTGCAGGTTTGAGTCCCATTCTGTTGTTATTTTTTTCTTCCAGATCATAATATCTTGACATCGGTCCAATCATGAATTGGTTTATCCTTTTTGCTGAGCAGCAAGCCTGGAAGTACCAAGATTAATGTGTGCATGTGCGTGAATATCTTGTCAGCAACTGAAACAAACTAGGAATTATCCCAATTCTAGAATGGGCTTTTGTTAGTGAATATGTGAGTGGGTTGGAGGCTGAATGATTGGATGTGTGGGTGTCTCACTAAGTGTGTCACTATGAAACCACTTGATTAATGTGCGAAATCGCTTCAGCAGCTAGCAGAGTGACCTTCGGGTGATTAACAGGTGAAAGAGCACAATGAATGCGATGGGCTTAGACAGTGGTGGCTTCGTGCGGGAATGACTTTTTGAGTCACATTAAGGTTTTTGCTAAGTTGTTGGATGAGTAAAGGGGTGGGGGTAAAATTTCTGTTATGTATGACCAAAAATATTCTAACCGTAAAAGTTTGTATCTGTTTTCATGACGTTTACGAGATCTTCCTGGTTGTCATTTGAAAAGCATCCCTGAGAGTACGTCCTCAAAAAATACTCTTGACCGATATTCCATGTCGACATGCACACCCAAACTTGTGCAGTCTCGGGGAAACATCTTGAATGCACGTCCGGTGCACGTCTTCTATGACTTTTAAACAGCATTTTTATTTCTCTCTTTGGGGTTATTTTAATGAAAAGACCGGAAAGTCATTTTAACAGACTTCCCAGTTGCTTGTTCAATAATATCCCGACAGAAGGAAGCTTCCGGATTTTGCCCCTGAATCTCACCTTTAAGTAAGCGTTCACCGGAATGGATTTGTCAAACGGATGGGAGAAGATCTCCGCAATCTTTACGCTTCACCCATTTACGTTAGGCTAACGAAATTAAATTCTAAAGCATATATAAAGGAATACATTTTCTTCATCTGGTAGATCAAATATCCACATAAAAGGCCTCCAGTTTCCCGAAAGGCTAAGCGACTCAGCAAAAGTCCAATGTGTTCGTGATTAGGCGTTAGGCCTGAAGGCTGATTATAGCATGATGTGAAACATGGCTTGTTCTCGTGACGAAGTTGTCTATATATATCATGGTCTCGACACGAGTATCAAACCATGTAAACACCAATTAGATACAACGAAAGCGTATGTAATAAGATCTAGAATTTTTTTACATGAGGCGTATCACGGAAGTAACTTTGTGTTGCTAAACATTATCATATTATCCTATCTCCTTTGCTTCTTGTTTGCTCAGTTAACAATGCCTTTGTCCGCGTGTTACAAATTTCCTTATCATTATCATTAACCACATATACACAAATAAGACAGCAAAGGGAAAGTCCAGCACCCGAGAGACGTGTTTATTGCTGTACACTGAACTCAGTCCTCTGGGTCGGGATTGAATATCCCCCGCTGTTCTGCTTTATTAGCTGTTTAGCTAAAAATTCACCTGCCCGCTGAATATATTTATTTATTTATGTGATTGGTGTTTTACGCCGTACTCAACACTATTTCATTTATACGACGGCGGCCAGCAGGGAGGAAACCGGACAGAGCCCGGGAGGAACCCACGACCATCCGCAGGTTGCTGGCAGGCCTTCCCACGTACAGCCTGAGAGGAAGCCGGCATGAGTTGGACTTGAAGTCACAGCGACCGCATTGGTGGGAGGCTTCTGGGTCACTGCACTGCGGAAGCGCGCTAACCGACTGAGCCACGGAGGCCCCCCTTCCCTAAACATATGAGCATGAGCGGCATGCTGTGAAGTATGGAGTGTGGAGGTGTAAATTATCTTACATTTCCGGAGTAAAGTTTCAAAGATGGCGTCTGTAGAGGCAGGTTTAGGCGTGAGACAGTTTACAAGTGCTCACGTGTGAATCAAACAAAGTATTTGAAGCCTATTTGAAGTAACAAAACTTCAGTTTGCAAGGAACAGGCAAACAGGGATAAGCTGTCTTAATAAATTGCAATTAACTTCAATGCATTTAGTTTTGCTTCTGCTTACGCTATGGTGCTAGGGGAGTCTAAGTTCTTACTTTTAAACATTTACGGGGCATCTGTGGCTCAGTCGGTTAGCGCGGTAGCGCAGAGCGATGACCCAGAAGCCTCTCAGCAATGCGGTCGCGGTGACTTCAAGTCCAGCTCATGTTGGCTTCCTCTCCGGCCGTACGTGGGAAGGTCTGCCAGCAACCTGTGGATGGTCGTGGGTTTCCCCGGGGCCAGGCCCGGTTTCCTCCCACCAATGCGGCCGCTGTGAGTTCATGTCCATCTCATGATGGCTTCCTCTCCGGCTGTACGTGGGAAGGTCTGCCAGCAACCTGCGGATAGTCGTTTGTTTCCCCCGGGCTCTGCCCAGTTTCCTCCCACAATAATGCTGGCCGCCGTCGCATAAGTGAAATATTGTTGAGTACGGCGTAAACCACCAACCAAATAAATAAATAAATTAAACATTTATATCAATAGTCAGAATAAAATCTTTCACTAAGTGAGACAGGTTTTCAGCGGTTAAGTATGAAAATTTACCATAACATTGTCGATGCTGCCCTGTTTTTATTCTCTACGTTGTATTCTGTTATATTATTATGTAATGGGTGATGAGGAAATGTGAAAGAGTAAAACTTTGTGATATCTCCTTGTGAACAAATGCCCTCATCGCTGAATAAGATAAAATAATTTACCGCTTACAAAGGCTTTTTGAAGTGAGAATATTTTTTTTATTTCCACTCATTGCAATGATATCTAGCATGTCCTTCAATTTTTTTCATCAAATTATATTTCTCAACATTGAACATTTGGAGTTATGTTTACTGATTGTAAGCTTCATCTACAGCATTGCCTGTCCTTCCTGGAATCGAGGCAATTCGATCGTATTTTGAAAACAAAAGCTAAGAACCTTACCTTGAGCAAAACTGTTAAATTTACAGAAGAATGGCCCCAGGACCCAGCCCTCGGTCAGGTCATCCACCAGATGCACCCACATGCAGGAGAAGGTGACAAGAAGGTCGGAAACTGCCAGATTTAGAATGTAATAATTGGTGGTGGTCCTCATCCGGTTGTTACAAACAACAACATACACGACCATAGCGTTCCCGACAAAAGAGCAGGTCAACAAAAGACTGTACAAGGTCACCTTTACCAAAACTTCCCAGGCGGTCACATGCTTCATCAGGTGGGATGGATAGATTTGGTTCGCTACATCCATCTCTGTCGTCTGAACGATCTCCTCTACCGCTTCTGTGATAATCTGATACTCGAAAGCCATGGCCGCGGCACAATGCTGAAGTCTCTACGACGAGGACAAAGCAAACATTAACTGAGTCCTGTGTGAGCTTCCTTAATTATACCACCTACGTTTGTCTGTCCAGGAACTGATCTTTGATATGCTAATAAACTTTTTTTGTGATATTAACCAAGTCTGATTCGTTGACACTCACCATGTAGTGTTCACAGTCTTTCACGTTGAGAATTCCATCAGAAGTATTTTTTATCCAAAGATAAAAATAATTTTACCTGTCGAAAAGTCAGCAGGTGAAGCTGGAGTATCTGCTCTAGGTTCTGTCACTGCGGAGAGGGCCTGGTTGGAAAAATCCGCTAGCCGGCTCGGATAATGTCCTCCCGATGGCTGGACTGCGGAGATGTCCGCCGCCTTCTGCCTTGACCAGTCGCTTCCAACTAGGCTCTAACATGCGATCGGTGACAATGGCAGACAGGCCAAGCCCGCACGTGCTACTGGAGTATCCGCGATGTCTGGTTAACTTTCCCAGTACTTAGTTCCGGGCTATCCATGGTGCGCCACTTGAGGCAAAAAGTCGATACTTCCCTTCCCAGCACTCGTCCCTGAGAGTATTGGCCACTCGGTCCTTCCGCCCATTAGGTCTATCAGTTTCACGAAGAAATGATGATTACTTAATCAACTTTTCTTCTGGTTTGGACCTGAAAGAAAAAATTTACCTACTCAAATATTACCTCTATAAAGCCTCCAGCATTACCAAACGACGACATCAAACGATTGGAGGCTGCGACCTTTTTCGTATGCTCAGGCATTGTCCAATCGTCATCTCAGTTGCCGGTCCCTGTTGTGAGGGGTGTGACCCTCTTCATTCGTCCTACGCTTTGTACACAGTGATTTCTAAAACCTACCTCGATCTGGATCCTGATGAGCATGCGCAAAATTAATACAATTGTTGACTCTAAGATCCAAACCAGTGTCAGTAAAAACCAGTGAAACAAATTATGGGTAATTTAATGGCACTTCTAAATTAAGTCGCCACAGGTCCGTTTATGGAGTTCGTGCTGAACCAAGCACAATCGCTGCTTCTATCAACTCAAACCAGTCGTGTCCAATACACTTCGTGTATATAAACGACCACGACAGGCATAGTAGGAAATGCCTTTTCCCTTAACTTCAAGTCATTGTAAAGTTTTTTTTTCCAGCTGAAATCCTGAGAATACAATGGCCTGTTTGGGTGTATAAAACCGATGCCTATATAGTTCTTGCCGTATAAGGGATGATTTGCCTCTGGACGCACGATATGCTATCATTGTCCTATATTTATCAACCAACCATTGCTTGCATATTTAAAACGGCGGATAAAATAAAAACGCGGCAGGCAAAATTTATGCTAACGGTTCACAGACCGTTCATGTCAGAGCTCTGATCAGTTATGCCAGACGACTGAACCGGCAACCACCTGTGGACGATTGTGACTTGAAACAAATAGATACGAACCCCTTCGGGAGCTGGATGCGATCGTACAAAAATCGGATTCACTGTGCGGCTAATTGCCCGTGCATCGTGTAATAGCGTAGGCTCTCTAATCGATCAGAACCCACGGCTGGCATGGGCCGAGTGCTGATCAAGGCATGACCGAATAATACGGTTCCCTGTCGTCGATGCGGAGACGGTAGCAGACAGGCGCGGCCGGACGCCTTGTAATGGCAACAGTGCCGTAAACAGAACCATGGTATTGTTTTGTTAGGAAGTTCAGTGAGGTGCCACCAAAGGCATGCTTACAGCTGCTTTCGGTCGATACACCCTTAGGAGTTCTCCTGTCTGCGTGTGAACTGCCGCGTTGTAATTTGCAGCCGTTATCTTTTAATGAGGGCATCTTCCATACTCCGTTAACTTTGGTAGTCACGGGAGAAAGACACGGACAGCTGAGTAGAAAGCTGGGTCTCCGGTTCCCATGGGGGTGCAAATGCATTAACCAAACCTGCGTTTGTCAGGTAAAAATTGCTTTAACCATACTGATGATGATTCTGATGATTATATGGACACCACTAAGGCATATGACCCAGGGCCCAACGCTGACAAATTGTTGTAACAATTCTATGCTGACCCTGCTATAGACATAATGTCAACTTAAAACGATACATTGATCGCTCAATGTATATACCATGAGAACAGTCATGTAGAGCATTGTGCACCGGTCTTGAAACGATAAATCACATCTCAATAAATTGTCATATAGTCTGATCATATGATAGTATTTTCCTCATAATTCAACTAAGATGGTAATATTTGAATATTGTGCTTCACTCATTAAACACAAACTTGTTTTCTAGCAGTCTCATCAAATGCTTCATTAGGAAGTCACATATATTGATACTTACGTACTTACCTCGTATGGCTAAGAATTTGACGCCAACAGCGTAAAGTGTTAAATACTTCATGTTTGAAGGGATTATGTTACCCAGACATTACCAATTAACTTGACATTACACATACATACATACGTACTAACAAAATAGTAGAAAGCTAAAGCTTCGATTTGATCAATCGGAGAAGCCTACACACCGCTACGCATCCGCCCAAAGCCTTCTTTTAGCCAATGACGCAATGTTCTACAGTATTTGTTGCCATGGGGAACAGGTTGTTAGAATATTTCATTCCCTACATGACATCGTAGGCAATAAGCTTATGATTGACTATAAGATGACATAATTAGTAGCTCATTATACATATTAGTTCTGTTATGTATTTGTAAATTTATTTCATATCTTTATTTGCTAGTTCCATGATAGCAATGTTTGTTGATTTTATGGCGCAATTATGGTTTGGTCAATTTGGCATTCGATCACCACAGAGAATAGTCCGAGGGAGTCTGTTGATGTTTGCAGCCGTGACAGGGGTCAGGTGTAAACATAGTGGCAAAGACTGTGAAACCTGTTTGGTTACATAAATTATGGCAAGCTTAGGCTTTCAAAGTATTTACAGGAACAAAGTAAGAGTGCATCAGTCAAATGTCGATAATATACGTTTATTCGTGGGGGAACAGCGTGACTCTCTGCATGAGCCGACTAGGGATACCGCTATGTATGTATTAGACGCTAAATACTAATCAAGGGAAATTTATGAACTTTGTGAGGTCTTTAGTATCACTGTTGTGTCAGAAGTGAATGTGATTGCATATTCATTACGTTCCCACCTCTTTGTCTAGGAGCATATGTGGTGTAACAGTATAACATGTGTCATCAACGTTGCATATCTGAGCCGTGGTCAGTGGAGAATTCATCAGACGTACTTACATTCGGGAGGATCTAAAGTAGCATATTCAGGAATGAAAATCACCTTTCCGTTCAAAGGAGAAATGCCGTTTCCTGCTCCTTTCGGGAGGAATCAATGGACAGATCCACTGCATCCGATGTTCCACCAGCCTTTCTCGTGACAACGTTTCTTTTCATTTTCTTCCCGGTAAAAGCAATTGTTACGTCACTTGTTACCAATGTGTGGAACATCTGGTTGACCTACTTCTGACAATATTGATTATGATTGGTCAAACGAACGTTCTTCATCGACAGCTCGGAAAAGTCCATTGTGCTGAAAGTCTGTAAGACGCTCTATCGTTACCGCAACTGGTTGCGTGTAGACTGCATATAACTATAGGCATGTTTTATATGCAGATATTGTTTATTTTATTTACATCTGAATTATACTGATTCATTGTTTCCATTTATCAATCTTCCATTGTATTTTTCTTTGGTCAGTTGTTAATATTCCACGTCTTTGATGAATTTGATTATTAACAATTCCACTTACCCTGAAATCGCAATATCATAGGATCGTAAAAATCATAAACCATATATATGTAAATCTATCCAATTTAAGCCACAATGGGCAACAAAAAATGTTTAGTGCATCACCGTTTCACTTGTTGGTCTGTATCTGCGTGTTTCTGTTCCAGACATATTCCATACGGACCTCACACAAAAAAGATTCTAATTTGGAAAAGGAAGTATTATTGTTATTTTTTAGAAATCCCTGACAGATTTCCAATGCCTGAAGAACGCAAGCGTCACTTTCACTCAAAGAAGGATAACATTTGCTGTCAGTAGAAGCATACATATGCAAAAGTTTTAACGCCTGCACAGGCTGAATGTCCTATGTTTCACACATTTTTTAAATGTGCTTGAGGTTGGTATACCATACACAGTAATAAAGAGTGTATTGCAGCACTTCGCATCAAGTATTTCCTTCTAAGACAATCCAGCATCACTGTGCAAAGAAGTGGGAGAAAATCATGCACCTACCCACCGACTTACTGGAGTACCTTATTTACACGTGGCACACCTGACTTGGATATATTTGTCCATTATATATCTAATCTATTTTCCACATTTATGAATTTTGCCTTAAACACTGTCGTCAGAAGTGAGTGGCGTTTTTTTAGCCTAAATACGACATCTCCTAGATAATTAGTTAGAAACTTTCTGTATCACAGAATTAATCTTAAATCGCGTTTCTATTTCTAATTTTCTCCGAGCACACTAGTTGTTCACTTTTTCACTTTCTCCTCAAATTTATCATGCTTTTCTACAGTATCGAATAAAACCCGAATTGTGCCCGATATATATCAGGTCCCAAAGCTATTCGCTTTTCTCCAATAGAAATGTAAATGGACGCAGATTCTGTATTTGAAAAAACACAATCAGGTTATAATTCATTACGAAACATATTCGTTTCACAGTCAAACTTTCATACAGTAACTAGCCCAATCCCATTTCAACAGGCAAACTTATTGGTTTTAATATCAATCAATCTGGGTAAATTCGCAGCTAAACCAGTTAGAATGACCCCTAGTTTCTTTCTGCAGCGTTTCCGGTTAATTCCACACGGAGCATAATTCATTTTCCCCCATGCATGCCAAACTTGAACCGTTTTTACATTAGTCACGCCTACATAATTTCTTCACCAACTACATTCTTCATCCAGTTTTTTCAGTACCTGTATCTAAACATACTCCCTTTCTTTTGCAACCAAGTTTAGTAGTTGTTTACTTTATTACTTTTTCAAGCCTCCAAAATCTTATGGGCTTGTCATCCGTGACTCAAGCAAATCAACGATTAATAGTGCAACACACCACTGCCAAAACGAAGGAGTGCAAAATATCAATACAGCAGGAACTGAACTGATTTAAACACAATGCAAATCTTTTTATTTACTTATTTATTGATTTATTTATTTGATTGGTGTTTTACGCCGTACTTAAGAATATTTCACTTATATGACGGCGGTCAGCATTATGGTGGGAGGAAACCGGACACAGTCCCTTAGGAAACTAAAGGCCATCCGTGGGTTGCTGGCGGATCTTCTTACGTTCGACAAGAGAGAAAACCAGCCTGAATTACCTCAGCCACGGAGACCCTTATTGCAAATTTTAAACTGGGCGCAATCAATACGGTAAAATATCATGCCAAAATCACCTTTCATTCGACCCATAATTATTGAAGTAAAAAAAAAACAGAAGACCAGGAAGGGAAAGGGGAGACCGATGATGGATGACGTCTCTAGCATGATGCTGAGCTGCAATTGGTCAGTCACTAAATCATGATTTAGCTAACCTGGTCCTTTCAGAGCTGGGCCGGGCTATGCTGATGACTGAAACGCTGTAAACCCCTGACAGCTCACGACATGAACAGGTTTTGCTAAAGAGAGAGAAAAAACATGACCGCTTTGAAAATGTGTTATTAAAAGATTGTTCGTTTTGTCGGATTCCCAAAAGATCGATGGGACTTGAATACTAACTAGTTGACAAGAAGAGGGGACATTTGTCTCTAGGGGTTTTTTGGTCTCACCCTGCACGTTGTTGGCCTTTAGATGAACTACTGGGCAACATGTTTTCTCAACAAGAAATGTTGTCAAGGGTGCAACTAGGCATTTTGTCCGTGGTAATTTGCTATCAATGACACAGCTTGTCACCAGCACAGACAAAACAATTCCCATTGCATTTCTAGAGATGAGTTGTTATCACTTATGCCAAATGTTCTCCGCACGATATTGAACAGCTGGCTATATGGCAAAACATATTCGCTTTTTAGAAGTAGAAAACTAATCAAATAAATAGACTCTCTTTGGCGATGGTAGTATTTTGTATAATTTTATAAACCAAATCAAAGACGACTTTAGGCAACGTTGATATATTCTCAATATTTCACAGAAAAACATCGACACGATCAGTCTGTCGTCCAATTATGATATGAAAGTCTCGTTTTACATTCGAAAAGTCCACCGTGCCAGCTATGTTATATGCATGCGTGTGTGTGGTTCTGGCCTTCGTGTGCGTTCATGTGTGTGTGCGCGTGTGTGTGTGATTCCGCACCGGTTTAGGCTAAATCTCGGAATGTATCTTGTCATTTCAACTTGATTTTGTGGAAATGCCCCATATATGTATGAGATATATAATTAAATACTGGCAAGATCAGTATGATTGAGGATATTATGAACTTGTATTTCCCAAGGAACCTGCTGATGATTGCATATATGCTGAACGGCACGTACATGTACCTAACATGATATTCACACGCAGACAGAGCACACTGACATGGGAACTACCAATTCTTGAGTTATCCATTACCTCAAACCCTGCCGTTGTTGTCTGTTTTTATGTGTATAGAGTCAACTGTGTTCTTGTCACGCAGAATTTCTTGTTGAGTTTCAACTTAAGTTCATTGACTTATGTAGATGCCGTCTCCCGTTTTAAATCTGTTACACGGAGGACGTATTGTTATGTTATTCTATATCCTCAGGACGAATCGTACACAGTTGCTTTTCGTTGGCGACGTTGTGTAACTACCTTCTCCTAGAAAGTAAACAGGGTTTTATTTTCAAATCTGAATAAAATGTTTTCATTCGGAATAGGAGAAAATGGCCAAATCACATAAGTAATATTTATTTTGAACTTATTAAATTTTTATATTTTGGCAAATAATTTCTGAGGTTATGTCATTATTATTCAAGATGGCTGCCTCCATTGAGCCGTTCGAATATGCCTTGTTGTACGCCTAGAAGTGACAAACACAAATCCCAACGAGAAGCAGGTCGTAACACTAATCAATGCATGCCAAGACGGAGACACGGTTACTGTTCTGCCAAACAGGTAGGGGAAAGGCGGGATATTTCAGCTGTTACCGTGATTCCATTTGTCGTCTCATGACTTTTTATATCTCTACAAACGGAAACCAGGCCTGGTTCCCAACATGCAAAATGACGACACAATACATTGGCGTTTGTAGGAGTAGAGTTGCCTCTAAGTTTAGGCTGAAAATATATTCAAATCACTTACTGCTTCCGACCTAATGCCGCAAATGGTCTGGAGATTTTATTCCTGTTGCTTAATACTGCTAAAAGTATTTAATTTATATTTTCAGAAGAAATAATAATTTAAATTGCATGGATTGCATAAAATTAATTCTTTCGTTAGAATGCGCATTTTTCTTAATATTATATAAAATAGATCTATTAAATAGTCACCATTCGCCATTATTGCTTTATTTGGTATCTTTCGAGTGAAATGGCATACAGTAGGTTAATCTCTGACGTGTAGATTCATTTAAAGGGAAGTAGCTCCAGTGAGGTCTGGTGATTACTGTCGTCTTACACCAGAGACGGCGGGTCACGGTACATTAACCTTAACGTACACGAGGTGGGAAAATAAAGACGCCAAAACCAATTACCTGAAAGATTCATGAGGTCATGGCCGAAACCCATACTCCTACCATCTTATCAGTGGTTTTAAATTGCCTTGCTGTGATTTGATTACCAGTGGTTATGCCTACATGTCCTGTTATCTCTATTCCAGTAACAGCCCTCTGACAACGAGCTGTCCACGACTTTAAGTTGATATATAAATTCGTGGACGAATTCCAAGTCACTCGCCCTTCCTTCGCTCGGTTGAATGATAGCCGCCAACGATTTAAAAATTTCATTTTGCGGACTTCTGTAGACATGTGTAAGGAAACAATCATAAAGAAAGAAATTAACGACAGCATATATATAGCACTTTATTCTACTATTGTAATTCTACTATTTCTCGCCCTGGATTCAATATTTTACCGATATTTTCTTTCTAATTTTGTTTCGTAAGACCACCATTACCACGGTTATTCCGGCCTCTCTCTGGCTCTCTGCTTCATCATTGTATCCAATTCCGATTACCTCGATTCTGGTGGACCGTATATTCAAAGTGTTGAATAAGATTATTACATTGAATATCTGAACAATTGCAATTTGAGTGCAACCGACCTACATGTTCTGATTAACGTCATCTTTTAAACTAGAGTGGTACACGATTTGGATACTGATTTCATTTATTCGCCCAGAACATTCTCTGTGTTTTTCTTTCCTCACTGAAAACTGCTGGGTGTTTCTTTTGAATGAATGAATCCGTCCTATTCCCTTATTTAGTACAATGTCGTGGTTCTCTCAGTGTGACGAAACAAGGCATTTTAATGTAAATCATAGTGAGTAATTCTATACCAGTGACCTCTAGTAATCGTAATTTTTTGCCTAATCCTGCTCAGAGTATGTCTCCGTGCAGCTGGGCGTGTCCGTTGGTAGTATTTAAGCATTTCCATGAATATTTGGAATAAACCACTAGCCGAAGTAGATTGACAAGAGTCTGTAAAGGACCTGTGTGGCCATTTGGTAACTACGCATACTGGCGTGGCTACTCTGGTTTTGCTGTTTATCCTATGGTATTATATTTAGTAGTTTGTGCTGAAAGATGCCCTGGAAATTGGTGATTATAGACCTGGAACGTCCATACTGGTTCACGATAGCTGTACGAATATCCGCTAAGAATCCTAGATTCATTCAGCCGGTGTGTTGAGCAAGAAGATATTTTTGTTTCAGAACTCTTGGTACTAATAACATCACTCAGAAGAAAACTAACAGACATTGACTGTCAATTCATTCTGGACTCGTCAGACAAACTCTGGGATGCATACCACAACACATGAAAACAGAAAACTGAACGACACTTGTTTTTTTCCCTTCTTTGCATCCCCCCAGGACGAATCGTCACGCCTCAAACTGTGATGGTAGAGAACAGTGACGGTAGAGGACAGTGAACGGTAGAGGACAGTGGTGGGAGAGGACAGTGACGGTAGAGAACAGTGACGCTAGAGCACAGCGATGATAGAGGAAGGCGACGATAGAGGACAGTGACGGTAGAAAGCAGTGACGTCCGAGGACAGTTAACGATAGAGGACAATGCCGGTAGAAAACAGTGACGATAGAGAACATTGATGGTAGAGGACAGTGATTGTAGAGAACAGTGATGGTAGAGGACAGTGACGGTAGAGAACGGTGATGATAGAGGAATTCGACGATAGAGAATAGTGACGATAGAGGACAGTGACGGTACAGGACAGTGACGGGCGAGGACAGTTAACGATAGAGGACAATGCTGGTAGAGAACAGTGATGGTAGAGGAAAACAACGATAGAGAATAGTGACGGTGGAGAACAGTGACGGCAGAGGACAGTGATGGTAGAGGACAGTGACGGTACAGCACAGTCATGATGGAGGAAAGCGACGATAGAGAATAGTGACGATAGAGAACAGTGATGGTAGAGGACAGTTTCGGTAGAGGACAGTGACGGAGCAGGACAGTGACGGCAGAGGACAGTAACGGTAGGGGACAGTTAGCTATAGAGGACAGTGACGATAGAGAACATTGATGGTAGAGGACAGTGATGGTAGAGGACTGTGGCGATAGAGGACAGTGATGGTAGAGAACAGTGACAGTAGAGCACAGAGACAGTAAAGGAAAAATAAAGAGATAATGGTGTGGAACAGTAACTGAGAGATTAGGCAGACCAAATTTCTATAACTTTAGCTGGTGGCATGGACACGTACTGAGGACTGGGCGTATGCGTCTCCACACGTGTGAGTAAAGAAATTCGTCGCTCTAACATATGTAAATATGGAAAAAAGGGCTGTCGTTTAATTGTGTAAAACAGTTCTTGTCATGATGAATGATGAGTGAAAAACCCAAGGTGCCTATTCATGTCAGGTTCTTCTAGGTTATCTCGACTTTGTAGCAGACACTGCCTTCCATGATACAGTGCATTACCCACTTGTCTATATTTCTTACTTCTTTTTTAATAACTGATTTGAATAACCATGTCGTTTAAACCAACCCATCAATTTTCCAAGAAGTAATTAAACAAAACCGAATTGGTTATGAGCTCCATAGATTTTCAAGCTAAAATTTATAAATTCATAGTGCTACCTCATTTTATAAATCGACAGATGGTTTTTTTTCAGGGAGGACCCGTGATTTTAAGAATATGATGCCCTTAGTACAAGCACGCATGGATTGCATGAGGGTAACATACAACTGAAAAGGTATTACATTATAGCCGTTATCGAGGTAGACATGGATATTCTCTCCCTTCGGTGAAACTCGCATGTGGGTCTTCTGGAAACCACAGCTGCACCGTTTGTAAGAAATGGTGTTTTTCCAGAGGTGGATACGGAGCCAGTCTGAGATAAACATCTGCGGATAATTGATTAACCTTAGGATGCTAGTGCAAGCCTAGACTGGTTTTCCGATCACTGGTAAAGAAATGTGTTCTTAGCCAACGCCCGTTTGACCGACTGATCGGAACAAGACAACCAGGCGAATAGATACAGCCACACTATTAAAGCCCATACATGCACGGAATTATTTATTGACAGGAATTGTCTGATGCTAATTTAAGTTATTACAACCACAAAATTATCCAGAAATGTCTGGTTTGTGAAATCTCAGACAACACTTTTGACATGCATTTCACTATCTCCAATTTCACTTCAAGTGCTCTTGGTTTGGGGATGTTTTTTCGTTAGAATCATAGATTAGCCCCAAAAGACAGTTAACAGTCAGTCATGAGGTAAGGATGACATTTGGTAAGGAGCACATGAAAAGTCTGGAAAGAGCCGTATAAAAAACTTCGAGATGAATGGTCATTAATCGATAACAAACGATGTCCCCAGTTGATTGTCAATGAGAAATAACACGTTTTTAGACAAGCAACATCAAACAGCCGTCGCCACGATATGGCTGTGACATTGCCGATGTGGCGTTAAGCCATGATCATTCATTCGAACAGCCAAGAATTGCTTCTGGAAGACCTTCTTACAAATGTCCTGTGGATGCCTTTGCAATTTTTGGCTAATTTAAACGGTACCACCGTGGAACGTAATTAGGCAAGCCACTAAGTTAACTCGCTCCAGTTGGTTTTACTGGAAAGCTGTCAGGTAATTACATGTTAACAGGCTCACAAATTACCTTTAATTCGCATAAGGCGTCAGAGATCTTGGCCTTGTGTTATAGCCGTGTAATCCAGCGCTGTGCTATCGTCAAAGTACTTCACTTTCCAGGGGCAAATTGATTTCGTTACACCACTCCAAATCAAATCTTATGCAAGCTGACGGTGTCTATTGCCATCTGGATATATGGCTTCATTCTGCTTCCTGCTTAGAGATTTCTTCCTCCCTTCTAATGTGTACGACAAGCCAACAGGAACTGGGAAAGAGCTATATTTTGACCTATTTATTTGAGTGCGGGGCCTCCGTGGCTAGGTCGGTTAGCGAGCTAGTGCTGCGCAATGACCCGAAGCCTCCCACGAATGCGGTTGCTCTGAGTTCCAGTCCAGCTATTAAACACACCAAGGTCAGCTACACGGCCTTCCTCGGTCAGCTCCATGACACACCGCGGTCAGTTACGTGACGCATAATAAGAAAGACTACAAAAAAAACATCCGGCACTTCTTATCTTTGCCTGAGTATAAGTATATTTTTCGGATGTCGGAAAAAATTTTGTTGTTAAAACAAATTACATCACAAAAAGCATCACTGACCAATCAGTTCATACTCTTCCATCTTCCTGGTATGATTAGGTAAATACACAGAGATCCATTTTAACCTTTCTACGGTAATAACACGGATTCGTACACCTTGGGTATGGCTGAGTGGTGTACATATGTAGACCCATCTCAAGCATATCACGTTCTTCTCAGGAGACAAATCCTTGTACGAAATGGGTACTGTCAGTGCGGAACGTAAGATCATCACGAGTGCAGAATGCATCTGATTCAACGTAGGCGCTGAATTTTTGCCTTCCCTCTCTTTGCCATGCGCAGAATAATACCCAGGCATATCAATTGTGTTGTTTTCTTCAACCAGTAGCCAAAATCGCTCTATTTCCCTATGACAGCGACCCATGCAAAAGTGTTCCGATGTTGAAGAAACACAGCATCATTTTTCTCGTGAATTCTCGTGTTAAACTCAATTTTCTTAAGGACAATACTACACCCAATTAGGTATAATTCATTAGGAGATCCTGTGATTTTCAGAAAATCCTCTCCAGCCAGCCTTTAAATGAATCTGTTTTTCCACCAGAAAGGCGAACTTTGAAAGCGTTCAGATGATGAAGAAATACATGAGCGGCTAAACTCAGTTTTCCGAAAGAAGAGATTACACTGAATTTGGTGCAACTCATATAGTGATTCTGTGATAATTGCAGATTTCTATCCCGGAAAAATCCTCACAACATTAATCAGTGGCAAATTCGAAAAAGGCATGTAATAATTTGAGAGTGTGACTTTAAAGAAAACAGCACTGATACGTTGTGCTTATGTATGCATTTTAACAAATAACGTAACCAGGTGACAGGTGAATTCAACAAACAGCTATATAGACATATTTCCACAAACTCGATGTCGACCAGGCACATTGTTCTGATTCTGCAAATTTGTTAACACAACAACTAAGGCTATGCATCATTACAACAGAAGAACGAATGCCTGCGCCACTTTTTGTAAGTGTTGATTATACATTTTAAAAGTATTGTTTTATATTTGGCTTCTTCATCCAATATAAATACAAATTTAAGTGGACACTTCTAATACAATAGAAGTACCGTTGTACCGTTGACCTAGGACTTTCCCATACAGCGAGCTGTTAAAACAAATTATTGATCTTTCATTTCCACGGATAACGTAACTATCGTTAACAAAGATTTACAGCTCACCTAGAGAACGTGGACGTGTAGTTCATTGATGAGAAAAGCATGGACGTGCCCAATGGATATTCAAGTGAAATGAAAAGAAAAAGAGGGTTTAGAAGACAAAGAAATACATTACCGGAGGTCTCTGTAAGCTTTTCTGTAATTAAAACACAGATTGTGCTGCCATACAAATGGCATGACAAATTACTGACAGGTTACTTTGCTTTGCTGAAACAACCAACAGCAAGGAAGATGTGGCCAGTTTTCCTTAGAGTGGTTTGGTAAAAGCGGTTAGTTCTGATAAAAGCAATTTTTTCGCCCTGAATTACTTTTGAACCTATGTCATCATATGCTTCTTCATTAAATTGCAGTCTTGCATTTACTGGATACAGCAATGTTCTTTAACCTGATTGTGAAATAGCCGTCGATTCAAATGTAAACCCTTGTTTTCTGGTAAGTGAGGTCTAATTTTTGAACCGATGATAACTTCGTCATTTAGTTCCACTCTTGTGCTTATGGCCTTATATATTTTCACGTAAAAATGTTGATTTCATAAAAGCAAGAAATAAGGCTTTTGGCGTCTCGGCTCTCGATGTTCCTTCAACGCAGTTTCCGAATCAAAGAGAACCTTTCAGCTACCTAGTTTGCGAATAACAGAAGGAGAACATGCCCATGATATATTTATATATTTATTTATGGTTTAACTGCGTACTCAAGATGTCTATGTTATAGAGTGTTTGGCCTTAATTTTGTTACAGATTGTTACAATGTTTTTGTAAACGGAGGACAGAGGCAACATTGTTCTTCCAGGTGTGGTCACAGTAGTTTTACGTCTGTAAAAGCGATTGATTAGGGCTTAATGCGGTGGTTTAAAATCATCAGGGCGGGCTGGGTTTATTATAGCTACTTCTGTGCATACATGAAACAGAGCTATCGTTCGATTGTATTAAAGATTTTAGCCACGATCAATGATCAGTCCCCAAAGTGGGGATTCGTGTTAGCCTGTCCTGGTCCTCCAAAGATAATCATTTGTAATACAACTTTTTAGTCGCTGTTCATGCATTTTTAGTGAATTTCTTGAAGGCAAACCGCTGGTACATCGTCATCTAAGGTTAGAAGCAGATATTGTCTTCCACTATGGACTTCTTACCCTTAGTTCTTTTTCGTAATCTCTGAGATGATGCTGGCTGGAGACAAACGGTGTTTAATGAACAAATGAGGAATTTGAACTATGAGATCCATATAAAGTTTTAAACACTCTTCTGGTCTCAAAACAGGGCATATATTGTAGAAAAAAAGTTACTGTGTCGCGTAGTTGAAACCATTCTCTCAATTGACAGCAATTTCTAAATCCTTTACAAATTCTTAATGATGCCGATGGATGGGTCAAAAAACAGCACTTTGCTGACGAACGAAATCGGACATGTCACCTGGAGTACAGAGCGAGATCTCGTCATAACTACCACTTCTCCAAGGTGAATTGAGCTCATTCCGGATGACGACTTCAATTCCTTGTCAAATTTACATCGAAAAAAGTTATCAGAATCCTTCAACAGTTCATTCCAAGGAGGAAAGTATTCTTGATGGTTTTATCCTTATTTCACAAAATATGACGTTTTGAATTCATGTCGAAAACATTTTTGCATTGTTAAACTTGAATACCTTTTGTTCTATTAAATGTGCGTGCAATGAAATGATTTTTACCAAATGCACACTTTGTCTCCTGGTATAGAATTTAAACTAACGCAAAATCTTCCAACAACCACTCTTTGCGACGTTCCTGCGAGAAAAAGTTATTGGTCACTAGTCAATATCGGCACACATGCTTCTTTGCTCTCTTTCGTCGTCATATAACTGAAACAATGTCAAGTATGACGTTACACCTCAAGTACTCACTCAGTCACTCTTTACCCTCCTAGATCAGAATATTTCAAGAGCAATTATTTTTTTATTTCCGTAGCAATGCTCTCCTGAACTAGGTTGTATTCCAAGTTCAGCTCGTATACACCGGGTATCCACGACCTAAATCTGCAACCAGCAGACTACAGCATTGGTATACAGTCTCTGTCCTCAACTCTTAGATGAATATTTGTGAGATACAGATTGGTGTAAATTAATTACGGTCCAGATAGTCTTTTAAGAGGGGACCATGAAGTTTGTAAAACTCAATACAGAAACTCCATAATTGTTCTGTATTTGCAAGGATTAACAATGACAAGGGTGTCAAAGTACATATGGATTTTCTCCCGTTTCAATATAACTCGCATGTGGGCTTCCTCGAAACCAGGCAGTCACTAGTTGTAAGAAATGGGGTTTTCCAGAGGTGCACATACAGCCTGTGTAAGAT
This sequence comes from Acanthopleura granulata, assembly GCA_016165875.1. Lineage (NCBI taxonomy): Eukaryota > Metazoa > Mollusca > Polyplacophora > Chitonida > Chitonidae > Acanthopleura > Acanthopleura granulata. The sequence continues at coordinate 11,387,074 of JABBOT010000002.1, forward strand.
TAGCACTGGCCAAAAACAAATGTCATTTATTAGCCTAAGGATGTTAGCACAACCAACATTGCTTCCTTGATCACTAGTTAAGGAATATCTTCTTGGCCAGAGCCAGTCTGACACAAGCAACAAGAAATATACAGCCTCACTGTTAAAAAAACACGCTAATGTATATTGGATGTACAGAATGATTAACTGATGGTAAATTCCGCTGCTGATTAACGTTATTACAACCACAAAAATACTCCACAAATGCCTGATTTGTGAAATCTCCAGACAAAACTCTGATATTCAATTTTCCACCCACTAATTTCACGTCAGGTGCCCTTGGTTAGGAGGTTGGTTGTTCGTTAGCATCATAGGTAAAGGTAGTAAATTTTCACAGTCAGTCACGCCGCATCATTTGTTTATCAACTAAAGTAAAAGCCCGAAAAGAGCCAATCGGTAAAGAAACTTCACGCTGATTGATCATTAATCAATCACAAACAAATAAACGATGTCCCCAATTTCTTTTCCTTGAAAATCACATAGAAAAACACCAAACAACTGAAAAAGTGTCATGGAAGACCTTGTTGATTGTTGACTAATTTAAACTGTACCACTGTGGAACGTAATTAGACGAGCCACTAAGTTAATTCACTCCAGTTGGAAAGCTGTCAGGTAATGACATCTTAACAGCCTCACAAATTACTGTTAATTCAGGCAAGGCGTCAGAGATCTTGGCCTTGTGTGTGATCTGTATAACCCAGTGAGGTATTACAACGCGCTACATGTAGCGTCGAAGTACTTTTCACTTTCGACCGGCTTCATTCTATTTCCTGCATATATATTTCCTTCATATTCTGAGCACCGTCCACCAAGAGGAACTGGAAAGGAGTTCTTTTGTTTTTGACGTATTCTTTTAAGTGAGTCCGAGCTAAAAATAATTTCCGGCCATAATTGTGACAGCAAGTCAGTTCCAACAAATTGTATGTAAGACCGCATGAAGGGTCTTCGTGCGCTATTAACCACTTGTTGTCATCAAAGGAGAGAATCTCGAAGATTCCACGACCCCCTCCAATAAGTTGCAAGCCTTGAAAACTGGCTAAATTGACTCTTTACAGAGTATGCGAATCTTCTTTTTTCACTACCGATAATGAAAATAATCTTCCTTTTATAAACATTAAATGTTTACCGCGTTGCTCTTCTTTTCATTGCAATAGTTTGGGCTTCTTAATTCCTTTGCCATCAGAGACTGTAATATCTGCACCATTTTCATGACATACTTTTATATATTGCACCATTCGGATATATATATACATATTTTATGGATTTTTCTGTTCAAATTGTTTCACTTAAAAGACGGCTGTCAGACTAGTGATCGGAGCGCTGATTGGTCATGAAAAAATCACAGCCCTTAGGACACCACCACCGGCTACCTGACCAATCTTCGATGTGATTTAGCTCGCAATGACCTAGGAGCCTCTCACCAATACGACCTCTGTAAGTTCAAGTCCAGTTCATGTTGGCTTCCTCTTCGGTCGTACGTGAGAAAGTCTGCCATGATGGTCATGGGTTTCCCCCGGGCTCCCATAAGTAAATAAATAAATAAATAAATAAACTAATATACAGCAAATTATCCGGCACTTCATATCGTTGCTCTATCCGGTGTTTCCCCACCATAATGTTTTCTGTCGTCGTATAAATGAAATATTCTTGAGTAAGGCTTAAAACACCAATTAAATCAATAAACAATAAATTATCTGGCACCATATATATCGTTGCCTGAGTAAAAGTATATTATGTGGGGATTTGGAAAAAATTTACCGATGTCAATTACATCACCAAAAGCATCACTGCCCGATGAGATCATCCCCTTTCATCTTCTCGGTTTGATTAGGTCAATACTCACGAGGCAATCATTTTGCAGTACTAATCAGTTTCACATAGACATGCTCAGTGCAGAAGGCCCAAGCTAACAGCTACATTTGCACACGGGTACTAGGTTCGTTTGCGAAAGTTGTTTTCTTCCTCTCTGCGCTATTAACAATTGGAATAGGTAACATTTTAATTTTCAAGGAAAGTCTTGTCCTGTTATAGGTCACAAATTTTATTCATACACCAATTAAATAATAAACATTCCTACAATTAAGAACCTTGCATTAAAGCGCTCCAGTTTAACCTTCCTGCAGTAATAAAACAGAGTTATTAGACTCATACACCTTGCTCCGTGGGTACTTTAATACTTCAGTAAAGGTACTGATTAGCTGACCACAGTATGCTAAGGGAAACTGGTTTGATCCTAATCTCATTTAAACATCTAGAGCTATTAAATATCTGTAGCAATCGTTTGGTTTCTCTAGGCTACATTATCTCATAATCTGTTTAACATCATGACGAGCAAGATTTCACGGCAATGGAGCCAGATTCCTGCAACAACAGGTGTGTTCTTGTATAGGTGTGGACTGAGAGACAGAGACGTTGTAGGCATCATAACACACATTCGTAACCAATCGCCAGCATATCGCAAATCTCTGAACGCAGTGGGTACTGTAGCTGCCGTACGTAAGATCATTACTAGTGCAAAAACCTGCATCTCATTCAAGGTAGACTTTGATTTTTTGTGCGTAAAGCACCTGTGCCTCCCTTTGACTTGTGAAACAACTACGGATATTGCTTTCTTCAGCCAACGGCCAAATACCTCTATTCCCCCACCACAGCGACGGATATTGAAAGTGTTCAGATGCTGAAGAAATGCAAAATTATTTCTTTCTTGTGAATTCTCGTTAGCTGTAAAATTAAGAGTTTTCCCGAGAAGGATACTACACTGAATGTGGTGTAACTTAGTAAGGGATTCCGTGATGATTGCGGATATTCTCTTCCGGAAATCTTAACAACATAACTCATGGAAAATTATAAGAGAAAGTAAATAATATTTTGAAAATGCGACTTTAAAGAAAACATCTGAGCCATTCGTGCTTATCTCTGCATTCTAACAAATAACGTAACCAGGTGACAGGTGAATTCAACAAACAGCTATATAGACATATTTCCTATCACAAACTCGGGCATATTGTTAAGAGTCTGCAAATTCGTTAACATAACAACTAAGACTATGCATCATTACAGCAGAAGAATGAATGTCTGCAGCACTTTCTGTAAGTGTTGAATAGGAAGTATTGTTTTAAGTTTGACTTGTTCATCCAATATAAATACAAACCTAAGCTGATGTTATCAGTACCATACAAGCGTATTTTACACCTTTGATCTAGGGATTCCACAGACAACGAGATGTTAAAACAGATCATTGATCTTACATTTCAACGGATAACGTAACTGTCGGGAACAAAGATTTACAGTTCACCTAGAGAACGTGTGCTTGTGGCTCATTGATGAGGAAAGCATGGACGTGCCCAGTGGATATTCAAGTGAAATGAAAAGAAATAGAGGGCTTAGAAGACAAAGAAATACATTACCGGAGGTCTTTGTAAGATTTTCTGTAATTAAAACACAGATTGTGCTACCATACAAATGACATGACAAATTATTGACAGGTTGGGAAAATAATGTTTTGCTGAGAAAATCAACAGCAAGTAGGATGTGGACACTGTTATGTATGGTGCTTTTGACTTGAGCAGTCGACTCAAATAATTTTTGTGCCGATATCAACGTTGCCATCTATTTCATTTCTTGTGTTTATGGACTATTTTTTCGTTAATAACGTTGCTTTTGTACTAACATATATTTAGACGTCTGAAATTCAACTTTTCAAGATTCCTTTATAAGGTCTCTGAATCGGAGAAAACCATGTCATTATAAGGTTTTACTAGAAACAAAAGAAAACAGTAAGGATTCGGTTACACTCTCGACTTCAGGCCATTTAAAACTAGTATGTTGTGGAGTTTTTTGACCTTCTGCCAGAAACAAATAATTTTTTTTGTATACGGAAGACAGTGGCTCTATAACAGTAACAATGTCGTACGGCAGTTTCGATTGGTCAATTCGGATTATGTTAATTAGGTGTCTATGCGTCATCCTATTGGAATGTGAGGGTTGTTTCAGCACAGACGGAAGTAGAACGAAGGCTAAGGACGAGGGTACAGTTAGTGTATAATGTTTTCATAAAAATAGCCAGCGGTATGACGCGCATGTAACGTCAAAGTGAATACATGACGAAAGCGTACATGTCCACACTTCTGTCAGTGAAGAAATGAGTTGCTCCGAAAATGTAGAAAACAGAGCATCCAATTACATTAAAGATTCTTGCCACGACCAATGTCAAGCTGGGACCCCCAAAGTGCGTATTCATGTTAGACTGTTCGGGTCCTCCACAGAGTATCACTTGTAATATAGTTTTTCTTTAGTTCATTGCATTTTCCGTGCATTACTTGAACGCTATCACCATATACTTGGTTATCTTGGCTTTGGAGTAGATATTGCTTTTCACAATAGAGGGCATTTGTCACCGTCAATTCCTTTTTTTCCATATAACCTCCAAGATGAAACTATTGGGAAATAGACATTGTTTAAACCACTTCAAATTGTGCTAAAAATGCTCACAACCGGATATGGATTTATTATAAAGCTCCATTTCAATTTTCAAGCCCTCTGCTAGTATGAAGACCAAGAATCTTTTTTATAAAGACCTTGCATGTCAGGTTGTTCACTCCACTCAACAGAGAGTAATTCCCACAGCTTTCCCTTGTTTCTTAAGATGGATGGATGGTTAAAAAAGAACTATCAGAAACTTCCGGACATGTGGAGTGCTACACGTGACCTGCTGTTACCATGGGATTTTGCCCTAACTGCCAGTTTGTTATAGTGCATTCTGTGAATGATGTCTTAAATTGCCCGTCAACCTACATCAAAGCCCACAGAATACAGAAAAAAGGTTATGAAATTTGCATCCTCTTTAAATCAACCCACTTGTGCATATCGCGTTCTTATGATTCTGTGACAGTTCAAGCCACTCATTAAAGCATGCACAATGCCACACCTATGATTTCTGATGAAAGAAAGATAGACATGACAGAAAGCCACAAAATGTGATTCTTTTAATAAAATTTTTTGTGCTAGATATGTAATGTGAGGTATTAAAGCCTATGAGATGATGTTTACCAAAAGTACATTTTCCTCATTGCACAGGAACTTCAACTGCAAAAACCTTACAACAAGCGCCTTTCTTCTCGTCAAGAAATCAGTTATCACTGACTGTTCGGTATTGGTACACATGCTTTTCCCTCTCTGAGACACCATACAGGAGCCCCCTTATTGTTCTGCATTTGAAAAGGAATTACAACCACACCGCTTCTGAGGTAGACACGGAGTTTCTTTCGCTTCCGCTTGGGGTTTGCTAGATACTAGACCTGCACTGGTTGTAAGAATTGTGAATTTTCCAGGGGTAGATTCGGAACCAGTTCGCAGAAAAACAACATCGGACAAATGCAAATACCATTGATTAACCTTAAGCTACATGTGCAATCCTGGTTCCTGGATCACCGGTAAAGAAATGTGTTCTTAGCCAAAGCCAGTCTGACCGACTGATCGGAACGAGACAACCAGGCGGAAAGATACAGCCACACTGTTAAAACCCACACGCTGATTTAAACTGGATGTTCAGAATGATTTACTGACGGGAAATGTCTGACATGCCTGATGCTGATTAAAGTTATTACCACCACACAAATCCTCCAGAATTACCTGGTTTGTGAAATCTCCAGACCAAACTCTGATATGCAATACCCTAGCTCCAATTTCACGTCAAGTGCTCTTGGTTAGGAGGTTGGTTTTTCGTGAGAATCATAATCATCGATTAGCAACAAAAAGTAGTTCCCTATAATGGTCGATCATGCGGCGCTATTTGTCGTCGAGTACATGGGAAGTCCGGAGAAAGCCGCGTGGTATAGAAAATTCGCGCTGATTGGTCATTAATCAATCACAAACAAATAAACGATGTCCCAATTGCTTGCCACAGAAAAACAGCACGATTTCAACAGCAAAAAGCTTAATTTCTCTGGCATCAGAGATTCCACATTTGTAATATCAGTACCAAAAGGCGTCTATCACATACTTTTACATATTCAATCAGGCAGCTGTAAACACAATATTCTTTATTTGCCAGCATAACTTGATTGGTTTCATTGGTGCTCAGCGGGATACCCACTGCCTGTCATCGAACCAGTCTGATAATGACACCGACCTTAATAGAAACCAGTTTGACAACGATACCGAACTTGATAGGAACCAGTCTGGTAACGACACCGACCTTGATAGGAACTGACCAAACATCGGACATGGCCTCTTACACGATGATTTTGCAAGTAAAATAATGATAATAATGATAATAATAATACATGTATAAACATTGACACAATATACTAGCTGAACTAAAATGAAAACTGAATGAAATACAAAAGATATTTTAATATTTAAAGGAATATATGGTTAAATATAGAACCACATGTTGTTAAAACTGATGATAAACCCCGGTCTACTCGCAAGCAAATACCAGACGCAATTTTACATCGCTGTCGCATGCATGTTGTGAAAGCTGTTTTTAGTGGGGCTTCTCTCCCCCCCTAAACCCAACCCCACCCCACCCCACTCCACCCACAAGGTTGCTGTAATTTAATACAATGTTATAATCATCAACTATGATAATTATGACACTACTAGTCGCCATCTTTGTTTTCCTTTCGAGAAGGGTTAGGTCCGTTGACAACACACGATGACTTGTTGGAGTCATGTCTGCTGTCTTTGTTAGGTCAGAGTTATATGTATTTCGTAAGTCTGACAAAACTCATGACATTAACGTTCATGCCAGAGCTGGATTCGAACCAGCGACTTCTTTGGTCAGGAACTGAGTGACCGAACGCCCACTATATGACTGTCCCTTCAGTAGTCCTGGGAAATGCGTCAAGCCTGGTGTGGTAAACATTCCTGCTATTTTTTGCTGCGTAGGATTGTTCTGCTCCCCGCCTTAATAACTTCGCTGGCTCCCTTCTTCCGAGTGCCGGCGGCATATAGACACCTTCGTGTTAGAGTCACAATACCGTGCTGTAGATGATAAAATAAACTATAGTTACTCTCTTGCTTAAATTTAAATGAAGCCTTAAGATAGATGATGAATTATTGATGGCTTGCTGTGTCTGGTGATCATTTATCACCTAGTTCTGTCCCACATGGGCCATGAAGTTGATCAGAATGGATGTTTAACATTTTCTCCTATCATACGTTACAAGTTTTACAGCTACACAAATGGCTATTGAAGTAAACATTCCCAGTAGTTAGAAGAATAAATTAGAGGCCTCCAGTTAACCTTGTTAGCTTTACTTCAGATATTGTATTTATTGCTACCAGTAACATTTGTTGTGAGTGTAAAGATTACAAGCTTCCATTCACCTGAGAAAATTTATTATTGGGGTCAAATGCATGACAGGCTTATTACATTACCTAATGAAACAAGGAAATTGATAATTATTATAGACTTTTTTCGTGTTATGAATGAACGATACAGAACAAAGAAATTTGGTCTCAACCCAGTAAAACTGAATTAAACGTCTACTGCTGTCATAGGTATGTTATACTTAAGCTGCCTTTACCGAACATGGCCGTTGAATGTCAAGACATATGGATGGCTCACAGGTGTGAGTATGCGCTTTTGAATGATCAATAGTGATGTTAGTTTCCGGCCAAGACTTACGTCATCCCATGGGAATCCCTGAAGGGACCGGCTTACTGTCAGTGTGTGTGTAAGATCCTAGTTAGTATATTGGTTTACATCGAATTCATTGTTGGTTTCGATTTTTGGCTCATAAAGCACATTTACTCTAATGAATGGCAAGAAATCACCGTGGGAAGAATCGTGTGTGAGTTGACAAAACTTTCCCCTTAATCACCTCATTAATCTGCAAAATGTCATTTTGCACACCTGATGGCTTGATATATGCTGAGCGTTTTTACCCGTAAAAGAAAGGGTGAATGTTATGTAATTTCGATTTTCGGGTGAGATGATATTTGCTGTTTCACAATTTATACTAAGATTCATATGTCGAGAATCGGGGGGGGGGGGGGAGAAGCATTTGTCATTAGTATGGAAGCGTATGCGTGTCAATGAGGCATTACTTAAGATGACTTGACGTGTCCAACTCGTCAAAACGTCCAAAATGAAACGTTTTGGCGCGTACAAGCAGGCAAAACGATATAATTAAGATGACTTGACCTCTCTAACCCATAAAGAACGACATAATTAAGACGACTTAAGATTTAATTATGTCCACTTAATACAAAACGACTTAACGATATTTCATAGTCGACTTAACAAAATAATTGGACTTAGTTGAAAACGACATGACGTCTTCACCCCATGGAAGCGTATATGGCTCTCCACTTGTCCCGATAATCACGACAAAAGAATATAAATTATGTCGACATGACGCAATATATGGCGTCAAGTCGACTTTTTTTAACAGGTCAACTTTTCAAGTCGCTTTCCTGTAAGTCGACTTCCGTTTTAGACGATTTCCGCTTTGTCGACAAAGGTTATCCCGACTGCCTGAAGTCAACCCGACCCCTTATTAACACGTCAGTGGACATAATTAAGTGTACTTGAGGCGTTAAATCTTGAAAATGTCGATATCGTGCTTGTGGATTTGACTCATTAAAAGTAAAAGACAACTTCCAAGTAGTTGTCCAAATTTTAAGGCGAGTCATTTATGTCTCGCTAAGGCTACATAGTTATGCCGACTTGTTCGAAAGTAAGACGTCAATTCGGCATCATCTAAGTCGACTTGTGGCTGTTTTCATGACAAGTCGACATACATTTTGAGGACTTGGCGTCTTAGCACAGACTGGTACACTGTAAATATAGCAAAAAAGCTGGGCTGGCCCCCTCTACTGCAAACTACAGCGAACGATTTTTAATATTCTTTTCTTACAAAAAGAAACTTTTTACACGAAAAAACACACGAATTACACTATTACTTTGTCACACAATAGCACCATCTCTCAGGCACACGAAGGCACAATCACTCTGTTACATGTAAGCAGTAATAAATTCAGGTAATCACATTATAACATTATCATCCAATCGCACCTTCAACAAGTAAAGCAATGCCACCATCATTTAGTCACTCAGTTACATCTTCACTTAATCGGTCCATTATATATAACTTCCACATCAGCGTGACATAGATGAGTCGTATTTCCATGAATCCGCTTGAAGTCGATACCAGCGTGCTACACCAAGATTTTCATGCCTGTGGACAAAACCAGCGTGTCTGGTTTTGACATCTCTTATGAATGGCAAGAATCAGAGGATCACTTAATCAGTAACACCATCATTTAGTCATCAAATCATACCATTACTTAGTCATCTAATCACTCCATCACTTAGTTACCCAATAATACCATATCATAGTCACAAGTCACACCATCACTTTTGTCCCCATCACACCATCACTCAGTCACTCAATCATACCATCTCTGTCCCCCACTCGGACCATTACATAGGCACCCAGTCACACCAAAATTCAGTGAATTAGTCACAACGTCACTTAGTCACACAGTAATGCCATGAATTCATCACTCAATCACACTGTCACTCGGTCAGTGACTCAGCTAATAAATCCCTCATCCAGTCACGCAGTTGATCCGTCATTCCAACACCCACGGGAAACCCAAGGCAACAAACTGCATTGTGGCTATTATACCTTACCACAGATTTTAATCCAGTAACATTTTAAGCAGCGCAAAAAGATTGTGCTTCAATGTTAACAGTAATAGACAAGGTTTATCCTAACAGATTATTACTTTTTTTTTTGGTATAATTTTTTTATGTACAGAAATCAGGCAATCATATATTGAGTACATTTTCAATTATACATTGTAAGATATAAATAGAACTATACATGTACATCTGGCAGAGATCTTTATGACAAAAACAAAAACAATTTCTGGAAAAACATCCATTTACAGACACAATTGTATTTGCCGTCCAAATTTGTCTTCTTCCATATACATCCCTTCAATAACATCTATTACAAGTGCACATTTAGCCCTAAAATCTCTAAAATTCCGGCTCATTGTTTGCAACCGTTTTGTCAGTGATATACTGGCATTTCAAACTTTGTAAAAATGAAGTAAAACTTATGATAGACGCTTTAAATTTGTTTTGATAAAGGTATTGCCTGGCTAGTGACAAAACAATATCCGGATACAGCTTTTTCCCAACCGTATATAATGTGGTGTTTGAGGAACGTGCCTTTGTATTAAACACCGTCCGCAAGCCAATCTTTCATGTCTTGCCAAAAACTATTAACAACTGGTCAAACAAAATTAGATGATCAATAGTTTCAATTTTCCTTTTGCAGTATGAACAAGAGTTGTTATCTGTTATTCTGATTTTGAAAAGAAAAGATTTTGTAACTAGTGTTCTATGAAGTATTTTGTATTGCAAACTTCTAAGTTGGATTTTTGTTGTACAAATAAATGGGCACATATAAATGTGTGACCATCTTGTACTATATTTCAGTGGTACAACTTTCAATCTCTTCTTAGCTTTCTTAGTTCGTATTCTGCATTCAGTATATCACAGAACCTTTTGCATCCTTTTTTCAGTTGTACTGAAATTTGGATAGATCTACCTAAATGGTGCAAATTTAACTCTTAAGTAATTATTCTTAAATAAGTAATTTTACTTATGTACTGTTTACCTAAATTCAATTTCCAAGAGAGTGGGATTCTTTTTATAAGACTATTAAAATCGAGAAATGTGCCCTTTGTAGTATATTTGTTTTAACGTCTTGAAAAGACGTTATTTGCCCATGAGTAGTTATTATATCTCTGTCATTTAAAAATTTCAACAATTTTTTGTTTGTATAAGAGAATTTTTTTAGATGTATAAATCGTACCCTAAGGGTTCATCAGGATAGTTACTTACTGTTAAGGGGCTCATTTTATTCTGATATACGTACCAAGTCATCAACACATCTTTCCAAAAGGGGTTCTGAATTGTCGAAATAATTTTTTTCGAAAATTCGTCCCCAACAGTACATAACATATGAGAATCTGATATATGTCAAAGCAGTAGTGCTATCCAGTTTTTATCATCTGTAAGCAATCTTTTCAAGCAGGATACTTGTAAACTATGCATAAAATGTCTAACACTGATCATCCTTAACCCTCCATTATCATAATTTTGTGGCATTAACTTCCTTTGAGCCGTGTCGCTTCCTCCATTGCAAATAAATTTAAATAGAACAATATTCATGTGTTTTATGTATTCATCTGGGGGGACGGCAGAACCAGGAAAAGGTGTGTTGACTTAGACAAAGCTGCCGACTTGATAACTGTAACTTTACATAGTATGGTTAGATTCCTCAATTTTCCACTTATCGGGTTAAGCCAAAAAATTTAATTTCCGAATATCGACCATATTAACGGTCGAGAAATATATTCCCAAGAGGTAAAACTCTGTTACCCAAATCTAAGCTTATATCGCTACACAGTCTTATTTCAGAATCTGTTAGTGATCCAGTCCATGATGCTTTTGTTTTTTCTTCATTTATTTTCAATCAAGATAAGTTGTAAAACCGTCAACGATTAGTTGAGTATCATCGGCATACTGACTAAGTTTATGTTCTTCTCCAAGAGTAACACCCTTAATATTTTTATTTTGCCTAATCGCACTGCCAAGGACATCAGGACATAAGACAAAATGGTAAGGAGATACTGGATCGCCATGCCTGCAAACCTGCCCATTTTGAAAAGAAATAGAAAAATATCCATTTTGATCGACACACATTTGAATATTGTTATGCAAGGTTTTAGCCCATTTCCTCATTGACAATCCGAAGTTAAATATCTCAAGAACACTTTCTAAGAATATTCAAGTTACTGAGTCAAAGGCGTTTTCGAAACCCATAAGTATCAATAAACCAGGAATATCTTCTTCTTTACAAACTTACATTATGTCATAAATTAACCTTATATTTTCTCCAATATAACGTCCTTGAACAAAGCCCTTCTGGTCTTCACCAGTTAACTTGTCCAAAACAATTTTGATTCTGTTTGCGATACATGCACACGCTAACTACATTCACCGATGTTATAGGTCTCCAATTTTTCAAAAAGCAGCGGTGTTTTCCTGGTTTTGGTTAACAGGTTATTATTCCTTTCCGCTGGGTTATGGAAAGCTCACCCTTTATATCGCGTCCCTTAACAAACCATTGAACAAATGGACCGATCTCTTTGTAGAAAAGTTGAAAAAATTCTGCTGGAAAATCATCTATTGCTGGGCTATTTTCATTACTTAAAAATTTTAAGAGCATCAGTTAATTCAATGAATGTAAGTACTCCATCCAACTTTGAAGAATCTGCCTCAGTTAATATTTCAAACTCATAGTTTGTTACTTCAGCTTTTATTTCTTCTTTATTCATTTTACCCTCGCCTTTACGATATAAATTTCCACAATATTTTGTTTGTTCATTAATATTCTTTTACGTTCTCCAGAATCCAATGTTAGCTTCGCCAATACATTTTTTGACATAATTTCGTTTTTCCAAACCGAGAAAATATTTTCTTGGTTTTTCTCCTTTATCCAGATTTTCCAGAGCAAGCTTTCTTTCGCTTAAGTCCGTGAGAACGGCATAGTCTAACGTTCTAAAGTTAACATCCACATATCTCTCCAATTTATCAATTTCCTTTTCTAACTCTTTTTCTCTTTGGTCTCTCCGTTCCCTTCTCCTTGATGATATTTTATTGCTGCCCCTCTCTTGATTTCATAAGCAAAGTTTCCACAAACAGTAGGCTACATCATCTTTACCAAACTGAACCAGCAGTCTGTTTAGATGAAGCAATGAATTTCTGCAATACGGCTGAAGAGCATATTCGTCTATAGTATAGTTGATTTCAATTTTTATCATGACTATGTATTGTTTGTTTATCGAAAGAGTTAAATTTCCAATATGATCTCCCTTGGTTTTCATTTATAAACTTACATTTAATAGTAATGGCAGTGTGGTCTGTCCTATAACCAGTTTTAATTGTCTACTGTAATATCAAGAATATCAGGCGAAGTGGGAAAGAAATCTAATCTTGCTTGTTGTCTTGGATTTTTTTCTACGCCAGGTAAATCTATGGTCACGTTCGTGATTTACTGGCCAAACACCTTCATAGTTGTGTCTACTCATTAGATTAAAAAGAACTCTTCTAACCTGAGGGTTGTTCACGTGTTTGTAATTTTGGCTATTTGATTCCGAGTCTAATATTAAATTCCAATCACCGAAAATAATAACCGATTCTTCTTCAAGATTCAATATGTTTTTCAATATATTATTTTAAAATTTTTGTCATCATTATTAGGTTCATAAATATTTACTAAGGTCTCTCATGCACTGTTAAATTCATCATAAGATAATTTCCACATGGATCTTTTGGAACATCATTTATCTTGTAATCAAAACCGATAATTTGCGAAAGACGTGCATAGAGAGGGGTGCGTTTTACTGAAATCTTGTCTATAGACATGCCGATACAGGTACAACGTGTCGTCTCTGCATCAGTTAATTTTAACTTAAATGTGGTGAAACTTCGATTGTCGACCAAGGTACCAAGCTTGAATAGAACCCAAATGTCAATAACTGAAAACTGTACTCGGCTCGGAACCAATCATTAACAGTAACGTATACTCTAGACTAAGCCTCTTAAAACCCAACATTGACCCTCTGACACGCCATGACCCAATGTCTCCCGTGTTGACATGTGACACCCACCTTGACCTTTGAGCTCTCACTTACTTTTTAGACGGTGGAATCGGATTAGACTGTGTAAAATATAAGCCAAAAGTCAGATGTCAGAGGTCAAGGTCACGGACAACGGAAAGCTCATGACATCATCCAGGGAATTTCTTTTCAGAAATTTATACACTTATGGTAAACTTTCCAATCATTTTTTTCAAGATCAAGATGGATGTCAAAACTGATCCCAATTTCGTGACACCCGACCTCGATTAACCTTTGTATCACATTTTCAGGTTGTCGGGAGAAAACATTTTTGACCCATTTTTTTTTTGGCCCAAAATTTATTCCTGTTAGAAATGGGTCGAAAAGTTTTTCTTCGATCAACCTTAAACTTTATTGCAAGGGGTAATTGAGACCGGAGATCACGAAAGCGCTCTCGGGTTTGACCTTCACCAAGACCTTGATCTCCACAATGGCTGGTCTATTTCTTTAAAAATCCCGGGGTGGGAGGCGCTCCATGGCCTAGTTGGCTAGCGCGTTACGGCAGCGTAATGACCCAGAAGCCTCCAACCAATGAGATCGACGTGAGTTCAAGTCCAGCTCATGCTGCCTTTTTTCTGGCCGTACGCGGGATAGTCAGATGTGCTCTGTCCGGCTTCCTCCCACCATAGTGCTCGCCACCGTGGTAAAAGTGAAATATTCTTCAGTGAAATACCGATCAAATAAATAAATAAACAAATAAAAATCCAGGTTGACCAGTGACACATGATGCCACCTGATCACTTAGTCAAACCTTTATTCAGTCAGTCAATAGCTTAGTCAGTATGTCACTCAACTTGTCACTCGGTCAGTCATTATGTCAAACCACCATCTCACGTTCGTCGTTCAGTCTGTCCGGCACTCAGTGAACAAATCACTCAGTCATACGGTCAGTCATTCAATCATTCAGTCATACCACTGTTAAATTTACTCAGTTGGTCACAAGATAACTCACTCAGTCAATCATTCTTTCACTCCATCACTGTGTGAATCAGTTAACCTGTTACTCAGTACCTCATTCAATCAATTAATTACTGAACCTATCACTCAGTCAGTCCCTAGTACCACAAAGGCTTTAATCAATCGCTATTAGGGGAAACAACTCTGGTACATTGGACCGTGAACAAGGGTTTGAAATGCTATAAAAAATCCTGTATGTAAGTAATGACCTTGACTTTTGTGCAGGTGATGATCTTGATCTTAAAACGGTTACCCCTTAACCTTGATATTTGACCTGTGTCTTAAATACCGCATTCCGAGTGGACCCTCTGCAACAATTCAGTCAGTGGTGGACCCTTGCCCCAAACCCTAACTGTGTTTTCCGTAAATTTCAATTCTAAACGTCAAGGTCAATGTCAATGTCAAACGTGAACCCGGATTCCGAATTAGGGGCCACGATTACCTCAAAGTTCGAGACGGCCCCACAGTTTGAGCCGAAATTCAACATGACCAATTTCAAATGGATAAACAGCCCAAAATCTGTGCAAATCTGGGTACCCGTGTGTAGCCCTTGTAGAGATCTACCGACCATTCTGTGCCACGTTTTTAAAAGATTTTTATCCCGAAGTTTAAATTATTTATCCTTTTTCTGGAGGTCAAGGGTCTAGACAAAATATGACCTCATTTTCGTGACCGACTTCGAATACCTTCCTGGCCTAAAGGAGTTATTAACTGAGAACTTTATTTCTGTGAGGTAATGGCCGAGATATCACATGATACATCGCTATCTTGCATTTACCCCTTTCAGACCGGAACTTAACAGGTGCAGAATTCCTTTCCTATATTAGAATTCCTTTCTCATATGGTAGTACGATGCAAACATGCTGTCTCTCCCGGTTTTGCCTCACACAAATAAAAGATTTATTTGAAAGTCATTGCGAGATTTAGCATAGATTCAATCATGATTACAGGACGCCTGCGCGATATTCTGAGGATATTGTAATGAGACTACAACAACATTTAGTACGGAACCTCATGAAAACATCTCTGCTTTGTTTGAAACCGTGTTGTGGACTACTCTCCCGACAAGAGGCTGCCAAGACAAAACCCGCGGAACGAACTCTCTACTTACATTTATTAGTGGATTCATTAATTAAATGATTATTTAATAAAAGTACAAATGAATTCGTTAACTCCATCGTTTATTTATATATTTATTCATTTGTTTACTTCGTGCCTTGTATGTTACATGATGAGCAAAATTGCTTAGATATTGATGTATTTGATTGGGTTTTTACGGCCTGCTTCGGTGCTGAATAATGCACCAATCTTTTATATGTATACCGTCACAGAAACACCAATGGCAGAAACAACTAAGGACAGACCTCAAAACTTAAGACTCTGTAATCATTGAGCCACCCCTTGCTTCATCGGAGTGGATGCAGCTTTGACTTCCTTTCACCTCGGATATATTTGTACACGGACAGGGGCTAGTACGCTGCTTTTTTCTTTTTCCTGGAAGTCATCCGGCACAAATTGCGGGGAGTGTGTGTGGGTATAACCAGGTTATTGACTTATTAGCTAAAGCTATCGAAGTGTACGATGGTGATCAAAACTAGGTGACTAATACAACATCATACCTGTATTTAAAGTCTTAACGCGTTTCGACTCATTCATGTACAGTTCATAGTTACAAAGAACACATATGAATGCATGTATACGCTGGACACGCCCCATATCTATACACATGTGCGTTGTGTAAAAATAACATCAAAATCGTTTATATCTACTCCAACTTAGAGCCTATGACAAATTCTCCACATTTTAGAAATCTTAAGACCCAGGAGTATTTGAAAACAACAGTTACCCCCTAATCAATCGTGACAGCCTGCACTGTCGTTTCTCGAAGTTACTTTGTTTGCGAGTTTTAGCGTCATTGTAAAGAGAGCATCCTTTCTTACAATTAAATCTTCGAGAAATTTTGATCAACTTGTATATAAAAGAGCGGCGAATTCACAACCGTCGCCGACTTTTTATTCCACAGTCCAGTTGTAAAGATAATTTCTGGAATGTTATTACCGAATTTTAGGCCTCGACATTCGACGTTGTCAATTTGTATTCCATGTTTGCTCAACATATCAGGGATTTCAACTAGTGTCTCCTTTCACTGGCCACAATTTTGTTGGAGACATTGTCCTGAGCTTTCATTGCTCGTTGCTCTTTTCTCCTCTGCCGTACTTCGTATCCCACTTTACACTGGATGTGACATTAAACAGTCATTTTGTGCCCAGCCTGAGGACCGAACCTCTAGCGCTTGGCA
The DNA here is from genome assembly GCA_016165875.1 of Acanthopleura granulata. Lineage (NCBI taxonomy): Eukaryota > Metazoa > Mollusca > Polyplacophora > Chitonida > Chitonidae > Acanthopleura > Acanthopleura granulata. The sequence continues at coordinate 11,404,082 of JABBOT010000002.1, forward strand.
AGGGACTTCGGACATTTTCCGTCTACCAGCTCCCGGGGGAAGTGTGCTGCCTACCCCGGTGGTTTGCTACAAACTATCGTCGGTGAGCCGTGCATACGGGTGATCGTCAGTCGGGACCTAGTGATATCCTTCACTTCAGGAATTCACGAGACCTGTAGTTTTTCCTGTTTCTGTGGACTGATGCTCGACTTCAGACACCTGGTATTTCAACTGGATCAGTGGTTCGCCATAATCGCCGTAAGAAGTCATACTTGATTTTGAATTGTTCTTGTGTATTGTATGTCAGTTGTACTTCTTAGATTATATTATTTAATTACATGTACTGAACTATCTGGATGTTTTCGTATTTCTTCGTTTGATTGTCTGTAGGGCTTATCGCTGTTTGGGAGTTGAGCAAGTCATTTGTTTATTGTTTTCTTCTTAGATTAGTGATACCCTTATATCATGCAGAGTGGCGCCAAAACGGGTACTTATATTTGTCATCGGAATGTGTATGTGTGGGGTACGGGCTTCGAGTGAGATCAGCTGAAAAAGTATTGAATAATCTTATTATTAAGTGGTTCATATATACACCATAGGATAACTCCTTCTAGTCAGGAAAAAGAACCTGAGATACTATATAGTATCGCCGCTATATAGTACAGCACTTCGCTGTCAGCAACTTCCATTTGCTGACCGTCCATCTGACTAAACATCGTGCGAGATATACACCGTCTGTCATTGCTACATAACGTTCACTCCACTTGGATAACAGTGAGCTTTTAGCATCACGACTGGCGAAGAAAAGAAACCCTTTTAGTTTCAAGACACATTGACACACAAATGTCGAGATGATTTAGTGGCATGATCAACGTTTGTCACTGTTGTGATGAGAATTCGTGTCTGGTTTTTAGTGCTGGCTACATTAATCTCCCAACAGGACGCCTGGAAGCCTTATGACAGGGCCTCACACTCTTTACTGGATTCATACTCGATATGCTCCTGCACTATGCCATGAAGCGCCAAGCCGTTTTGAAAGGAACATCAGACAGTACTCATTTAGTACGACAACCCACTTGTTTTTCTTGAAGCTCAGATGAACCTGAAAGTTAGACATTTGTCAGTTAAAGCTTAATAAACTGTCACTGTGAGACTAGGGACCCGGTAACCTTTGGCCAGTGCCTATTATAGACCCAGGGAGTGTTCTGATAGGAGGCCACTCTTTATTGGATCCTTGTGAGATATTAACGTAATAAGATTCGAAATAACGCAGTTAATGAGAAAAATTAGGTTTTGTGTCGTAATACGTCGCATGTGACGTCAAATAATGTAGAAATGACGTGTCAGAACTAGAGACGGAAAAAAATCCCCCAAAAGACTTTTGTTATTCCATGTTATATTTCTAACTAATAACACATAATACGATTTCTGCTGTTTTAATACCAACGCCCTATGAAAAAATCGTAATAAAAAGGGATATCCCCATTGTTTACTGGACTACGTCTGTTGACTGGATTAATAACATTTAATTCCTGATAGCAGGCTGTAAGCTAAGACATCTTCACAAGTGTTATCTTTGGCATTTAGATCCAATATATCATTGGGTGAAACTAGTCGATGGATTTTAGTTCGCTTTTGGTCGAGTATGTCAATTACTTACTTAGTCATTTATAACTTAGCGAATTTATACTAGTAACAGATTTAAAAGTATCAGCAGCCTATATATTGTGCTAACTGTGACACGTAATAATTTTCATATTTTCCCAATATATATTATCTCGCTGGACAATGCGCAAAATGGTTGACCTTATCCAGCTACTAAGGACTCCCTGCAATTAGATAGGAAATCGTTCCCCCTTGTTGCAGGAGTGTGGTGTAATTTTTTTGAGAGCAAATTATATCTGAAGTAGAATTACTATGCAACATACCTGTGGAAAATTGAAGTTGTGTGATTCATATTTTTTGGTTATTCAGAAGACAAAAGCATGGTCAAAGGAGATTCGCTATTTTGAGTAATAGCACTATGATAACGTGAACCAAAATCATGAGTACGTATTTGATGTCACGCTGGAGAGTTTTAATGTACTGGAAAGTATCATACTGTTTCACCCAGTTATGTTTTTGTGAATGGAAAAAAATGAGAAAATTTTCTAGGACCATTGGAACTGTATGTTCACTATAATAGTTCCTGGCTTGTAGTATTGTTGTGGACAGTTGGTGAGTTCCGAGTTCGAAATTTTTTGTCGCAAAAGGTTAAAAGAGTTCAAGTGTGTCATGTGACTTGTGAAAAATGTCAGGCAATTTTGTTGATTTTATTTTACCGACCACCTGTCTCGCCGTGTTAGGGAGGCACAAACGACCTTCGCTTCAATCAGGAGCTTCTTAAATTAGAAAACTTCCAGCTCCTTAATTCTCCCTATCGTACGTCCAGTGTAATATTTTGAAGTCGCCCATGTAAATGTAATCAGAAATAGTTGCCTATCATTTTTGATAGGTCACATGGTACGGAGGGGGGGGAGGCTTCTTGTCTTTAAGGATAAAAGAGTTCGAACTCGAAACTCTCCTATTATCACATTCTTCACGGTCAGTTGTGTCCCGTTAACATATGCATTTCAACTAATAATACATATTGGTCAAGATAAGTAATAATGCATGCAACCTCACCTGGAAGTGACGATCATATGGCTTCTCAAAGAAAACCATCAAAGACAAACGGAGGGGCCTCCGTGGCTAGTTCGGTTAGCACGCTAACGCAGCGCAATGACGGAAGCCTCCCACCAATGCGGTCGCTGTGAATTCAAGCCCAGCTCATGCTGGCTTCCTCTCCGTACATGGCAAGGTCTGCCAGCAACTTGCGGATGGTCGTGGGTTTCCCCCAGGCTCTGCCTCCCACCATAATGCTGGCCGCCGTCGTATAAGTGAAATATTTTTGAGTACGGCGTAAAAAACCAATCAAATAAATAAATCAATCAATCAAAGACAAACGGTAAAAAGTCGTTGATGTGTACGGCGGCTTTGAATGAATGAATGATTATGGCTGAATGCCACACCGGCAGTATCTCAGATATATCGTGGCGAGAGGCGCTTTTGAAAGTAACACATTGCCCTCAAAACCACTCAAAACCGATTTTTTTGTTTTGTTGTTGCAATAAGGACCGGACCGTGACGACGTAGTTACAAGAATTTCTTTTTCAATCTTAAATCACAGAGGGAGATTTTCAAGATTCCGCTGTCTCCTTTGTTGTAGAGTATCCTTGATTTCAGGAAGGTGTTAGCGGATTTACTTTGTACAGTCTTACGTGGAGTTCTCTGCAGATCGCTTGCCTGCCAGCAGTGTTACCTACGCAACGCGTGGGGAAGCTTGAGAGTAAAAGCGGTTTACTCCGAACTAGCCGTTTCCTCCACCATAAAACTGCCTGTCCGCCGTCATATCAGTGATAAATTTTTTAAACAGTAATGAAAAAATACCCCCTTCTATACACTGAAACAAAGATTTAAATTTCACAATTATTGTTAATAGGATTCGTGGCAGACACTCCAAAGTTTAGCAAAGCCATACATGAAACAACCGAGAGCGATTCTTACTTGATAATGTCGTATTGCTTGGGTGAATATAAATCCACTTTCCAGTGATTGCCACAATAATCGATACGACAGGGCACTTACAATAAACCTCGGAGGAATTTCCAGTTAATACGATAAAATATTAATTCTTTCTCTTAGATAAAAAGCAATGGAACGGTAGTTATTGATCTTTGCCAAAAGGTCTTTGAAGAAAACAGCATGGATATCACGTCCATAGCCTGTACAATACCTTATGCTTTTGTCACTATTTTTTAAGTTTTCGCAAGTGTGACACCAGAGAGGGGATCTTGAGTAGGGGTCTTAATGTTGAGAGGGGATCTTAATGTACAAAAAAACCATAAAAACTTAATATAACATTTATATATAACATTTATACCAGGTGTGGTATATTTTGCAGGTGTTCTGTACTTTGGTTTCATTTAAATCAAATGTACATCGTTCTCCTAAATCGTTAGCCACTGTGTGTCTAGAGGTTATATATATATATATAAACCGTGCTACATATGACCAAAGGGTGGGCCTACTAATTAAAAATATAGTCAACCTAAATTCGTTATGAAATCATCCAGACTATCTGTAGATATTGAATTTTTGTGTATAACTTCCAAATTGAAGAATTTTATGAATTTAAATATAAACAAAGGATTTTGACATTGTCTGAGTTTACTCCTATTGCTCCCAGTATAAGGCCGTGTTTCAGGTGATTAAGATGTTGAAGAGGTATGTGATTGTGACACGGGTCTACACTGAGAACAAACTTCTACACAAGGAAATGTGAAAATCTTGCAGCCTGATATAATGATTTACATTTATTGTGCCATTGCTCCTTATGAACAAGTAACTTGAGCTGCCTATAAGCCGCGAGCACAACAAGCTCTGAATCGTTGAACTGTCTTTTCTTTGCTCGGAGACAAACAGAACAAGCAAACGTGTTGTATGAAAAGAGATAAAGTAAAAAACAATTACTTGTTTCTGTACCTGGGTTTTGGCTGTGTAAGTTTGAGAAAAAAAAGTACCCAAAGATGCGTTAACTTAAGAGGAGTAGTTTTTTGCACGGTGTGTTTAAGGGAAATCCGAGAAATAATGTACGAAGTGGGTTGTACATACATTATTATGTTTGGATTGGATTCAGATCATTTCAGAACCCAATATGGAATCATTTTCATACAGAAAAGTTAATTGGATACCATCTCGTTCTATACCAAAGAGATGGTCTTTTATAACAAATATTACCTGCTCGATATGTAAGACAGCCTTGAAGCAAATCTTACACTGTAGATATGGCACACCAAATTGTTAAGCCATAAGCATTCTTTCGTTCATTAATACGGCAAATTATGACAGGATATCGACGGCCAAGGGAGTTTCACAAACGTTCTCTCTATAGGCCACATTTGCCCAAAAGTTACATCATTATCCTGTGTGTGAATTTCTTTTTCTGAATCTAAATTGTCCGTCCAACCGAATTTCCCAGACATGATTTTGTTACCCTGGAGACAAGACCATACAGCACGTGGCTATTGAGGGATTGCTAGTCCATCAGGGCTGTGTCCACCTAGGTAAACCAGGAACCAATTTCGACGAGATTACCGTTGAGCGGCAGTTAAGACTGAGGCTTGCTTTTGTTAACAGTCGTTCAAAGCTTTGTTTGAAAAAAAATCTCTGCCTTAAGTCCTTTCTTGTCTCTAAAATAACTCTGGGCTATTAAAAAGTCCAGAGAATTGCTTTATCCAAACCTGTGACGATCGGTTTACCGACCATGTAAGATTCGCGTGTTTTGGGACAAAAGATATCACAATTGCTGGATTCTGTAAAATTCCATAGGTTCGGTTAATAGTCATGATTTCTCGCAAGTAATCCTGATAATTGGATATCCGGAGAGATCGTTTTCTATTGAAGACAATACTCTTATTTCTGTTCAAAGCCCCGCCATTTCCTGTTCCAGGGTTTTGTCAAGGGCTGGGCCTTAACTTAAGGCTAAGCCCAGAGTCATGCAGACCGATGTTTTAATGATTATATACCTAGAAGTTTTTGTGAAGAGTCACAAGTTTTTTCAGTCCATACAGCGTCAATACAATTTAAAGTTCTGCAAAGTTCTAATATAGTTCTTGTTTTTCACACTACACACACTATTAATACAGCTCAGTTCATCAGTATCTTGCTATTATCAGAATTTGATGTCATGGCGTTTTAAGGTCTTTCATTTTACTCTTCATCAATTATTCTTAATGAAGATGCATCATGTAACTTCCGTGCTTTCTCTTCTGTGTATTCGATTTTCATCATCGCCTCGTTCCACAAGCTTTGAAGACACCTTCTGTCTTGACAATGGACAATTGCGACTCATCCGAAAGCAAGACAAGCTTGTTAGATATAGAGCTCAAAGCTCAGAAATAGTGTTGACATTTGTTGCCTTTAACAAAAAAATGTCCACCTTCTTTCGATGAATATGTCGTTTTTCAAAACTTAATTTGCAACATATATAAAATCGACGCTTTATTTATATATCATCGTAGGTTTATTTATCATCGTAGGTTTTTCTTATTTAACAGTGTGTGTAAAAGAGTGTTTTTTAAATGTGTAGGCGGCACATTTTTTTCACCCCGTGACGTGGCGCTAGTGTGAAGCAGGACCTCGACCTATTATAACGTCAAAAACAAACATCTGCAACATCCGCACTACATAAAAGGTGCGGTAAAGAGTTTTTGTAACTTTTGTCCTCGGTGTAAAATTTTAGTAAATTGCATCAGTGAGTTTTGACCACACAGGTGGACTAGTTTTTTGTCCAGTAGCTGATATCTGTGTTTGTGATGTGCTGCAGTAGTACTAGACTTCAAAATAACCAATGCTGAGATGGCAGAAATACGGCTGAGGTAGCTTTGCTAGGGAACTGAAAATGCCTGACGGTGCATAAACAGCTGCTCGTTGTTGTTATAAAGGGTGGCCTGTCTGTGGGAGAATTGACGGAAAACTGGTGGATCGACCTATCCGTAGTATGATGTTTCTTGTGCGCTGATAAATGAGCATTTAAAAACTGGACAGAAAAGAACATGGCGCGAGAGTCGAAACTGGGTTAATATTGGGCCAAAGGTCACTGTTTTATACATATTTTGAACATTTAAGTGCATAAAATGTACTTTGTAAAGACGAGCACATGGTTGGAGGTGTGATGTAACATGTTGCACGAGATTATTTTATGCAGTTTAAAGGTATATTTTGGTTGTAATTGGTCATAAAAATAATATTATTGGGACGGATTTGTTCATTTTCGGGATATGCGCAGTCAGTGCATTTTTTCTTCTCCAAAGAATAGAGACGTCAACTGCATATACCGTAGCGTATACCCAGTGATTTTTTTTTTGCGTTCACCGGGCTTTTTTCAACCGCAGGCATTGAAAGGGAGGACACGTTAGTGCAGCCCATGCCTTCTGACGGTATGAAAACAAATATGGCGTCACCAACTGCCATGCAATCCATGGCCCAGTCGTTCTTTAACTTTAACCCAGGGATAGCGCTAACAATGGGTTAAATGGCTTATCCCAGGATTAGCTAACACCAGGTTAAATCTGCGTTGCTGAACCGTGAACAAAGTGTTAACTAAGCTAGGGTTAAATGATTGTATTCTTCATGTCCGTAGTTATGATTAGTCAATTTTAAAGACTGTGGAGGTCAAGGGTTGTAGGCATAGAGACTTCCAGTGTGTGCCAGGCCAGCAATGGGAAAAAATACATGCACACTGTAATAGCTTCCTTATGCCCATGTAGATAGTACATCTTATATAAGTCATCAAAACCACATTCATTTTTGTGTCCCCTGGCTTTTCTGTGCAAAAAAAAACCCGATAACATTGTTGCAAGATATCAGTTGAACTATGTTGCAATGCCTGCTAGTCAATCTTCTTTATGCTTGTCACATGTACCATGCATTACACGTGCATGTATAAACACATATGATTTATTTTTCCAAAATCAGCATAGTTTATATAAAAAAAAATTGTGGATGTTACAAAATTCGTGAATAATGTAAAAAGCAAAGTGAGGAGTTAGTCATTTAACCCACCTTCATCCATGGGTTAAAATTAATCGTAGGTTAGGGCTAATTTAACCCAGGACTGACTTTAACGCCGCTTTGAACAACGCAAAACGTGGCCCAGGTTAGCAGATTCAATTCAGGGTTAGTCGTTACCACCCTTTTGAACAACGGGGCCACATATGTACGTCAAGATGTTAAATTTGAAAGTACGAAGCGGGAATGTGGCATTCGGTAGGTAACAGGATCAAAGAACCAGTGACGGGGTTACGCATTTTATTTCTACGAGCAACCTTAAAATTAAAGGATTGTAACAATTCTATCCCGCGGATAATTGCGGTGTGTGTGCACATATACGTATTATTAAAATAGAGATGGTTCTTTACACAACATCAAGTACCTGTGAACGTTTGCCTCCTGGAATAATATTCTGTGCCGAAATGCAGGAGTTACAAGGTCACAGGTGAGAGCTGGTTGCGGAGCTGTCAGAAATTCTTATCACCAACTGACTTATTTCCATTTCCGTGTTTGTGTATGTTTTCAGAGGAGTCTATAAGTTTCCAAGTCGATAACCGCATCGTTAAGGCGATTAAATAGCCATACAAACTATCTAAATTAAAGCATATGGAAGTTACACTTTTAGTGCTAAAACATGGCTTATTGAAAGCACACCAATTCCTTGAGATGTATGCGACCACATGTTCAATGTTAGGTCTTCCAAAACAAATCCATGAGCACCGTACAATAATTTACATGGTGAATTTTGTAAATATCTTCATATAGTTATAGCCCTGCCACTTCTACGGTTCGAGTGTTTTATACTGCACTATAAATTAACTTACAGACCTTCTCAAACTTCGCATCTAAAGGTTCAATTTGATGAAAATTTCACTGAGGTGTCCACTTTGAGTCTTATGAATAGGCCGTGATAGGTTTGTGAACGTTTCATTTCGATTTGTACGTTTCATGTACGAACGTCTTTAGAAAAACCCCTTGGATGTTCACCACGAGTTAAAAGCATGTAAATATAGTTGTTGTCAACACTCTGATCTTCACTACAAGTTCTGAGGAGCGAAAAGATCTTTTCATGTTAAATGATCTGCTAGTGTAGTGAATTAGAAACTCAAAGTCCCTAGCACCTTCTGACCTTGTCCGCCAGTGAGAAGCGTACCAGAAGACCGTGATCTTTTCATGCAGGCCCTTGTCGAAGATAAATAGATCAACGTCTCACTTGACATGGACCTTAGTGTTTACGTTCGGGTGATTTGATCAGCTCTGATATCTGCCCCAACCTGTAATACACTCTCTGGTGCCCACTCCACCTCTAATGTACCATCAGATTGTCTCCACGACAAACACCGAGCTCTGATAGGGAGGAAATGAGTGGTTGTTGGCGGCATGAGGCGCCTCGCTTCTAAACCCATGTGCCAGGTTAATGGGGTAACCATCATCGTTGATAATAACTGCCTACACGTGTATCTTTACACGGGGGCGCTTACGATACATCTCAGAAGGAAAATCGTGAGAATCGCCCTTGTTGACCAAGACCTGGGTTCAGGAAACCGTCTAAGACTTTAGCCCAATTTGTGGTAATATGACTGAAGTTTATTCCACTTAAGCTTCAGTGTTAAATTTAATTTTTATCATGAGGATCCATCACAACTCCTAAAATTGAAATAAAAATCCTTCGAGTGAGTCATAATTTTGGCGATGTAAACAGCTAAGAAAATAAGACTAAGTTTGGCCTAAGTCTATGACAGTTTCATGACCCCGAGGCCAGTGGCTAAAGAACGGTTAAGGCTATAATACCAAGTGACACTTATCGTCGATAGCACAGAGTGCAGACATTTCTAACACACCTGTGCCACTTGTTAAGGTCCTTTTAATAAAACATCTACGTCAACAACTGCATATTCCATTTCCAAGAATCTGTCCTAGGTAACAAAGAATATAGGGTCGATTGCAGGCGTCAGAGATTTACTTCCGCCTGTCTATGGTTGGAATTAAACAACGAGTGCTGTTATGCTCCACGGGTTGCCTAGAAAAGTATCAAATCGTTTAACTGTGTGAAATACGTGTCGCTTCATAAGCTTATAAATAGGAGAGTCAGTATGAGCTACAGCTTCTTTGGGCATAGAGATTCAGATATTTTTGTTCAATCTATGTCAAAGCTTTCTTTGCTGTGTTTAATGGTAACTCATAGTGTGGCCGTCAGTTAACGGTTCTTGCTTTGGTTTTAACCCATTTGCCGTATGGCTTCTGTGTCATTCAATCATTTGTTTCTCTGATCGCTCATATAATCGGTACGTTTAATTGTAGTCTCCTAATCAAAGAATGTCAACTGTTTTACTGAAATTTATATAGACGACTTTAAATTCTCAACATTCACCTCGTTGGGTTTTAACTTGAGAGCAACCAGTATCAAAGCATTTATATAACATGCAACTTCTCGATATTTTATTTGCTTCGTGAGGCGTCTTGTAACGGAGCATTCCGAAGATCAATAGACATCGAGATAATTTTCAAGGAACCGCAACCAAGCTATTGATTAAGGTTCACAGCTTAATTACACACTTCAGTGGTTGAACTGGCTGTGTGCTGTGGGTGACAGTTCTATATCTGGTACGAGAAAATAAACCTGAACTTGGCTCATCCTACTGATCGATTGGTCATAGGTCTTTCATGTTCTATGTTGTGTACATGTATTAAACAGTATATTGCATTTAATATCTCTGCATTCTTTTCACCTAATTCTGCTTAAGCCATGGTTGAGGGGGGTGTAAGTTGTTACTTCTTTAACAGTTAGATGGAGAGTTAGCGTAAAACCCTACCTAAAGTAAACTGAAACGAAGCCTTATTATACCGTGGGACCATTTGCCAGTCATCACACTGTCGTCGCTGCTCTGGTTTTATTCTATGGAGAAGTCTTTTATATTAAATTTGCTTGACGTCCACGGCAATATCATGCAGGCTCTCGATGGAAAACCATGATACACTGGCAAGAACTTCCAGACTGCAGGCATTGATAGATCACTTTGAAAGTCGAAACTTATTTGAAATTAGTATTCCAGCAGCCCCTCAAATCTAGGGGCCATGTTTTTTTTATATTACTGTTCATATAACTCCTAGTGCAGTATCAGATTCGCGAGAAGAAAAATCTAAACCTCGTATTCAGTAGAATTTGATTATGACCAGTAAACCAAATTGCAATTGATATTTTGGACTATTCCCGAAGATAGCAGTTAATAGTCAAAACACAGTAAACCTGATATACATAGAATTCTTTGTTGATCTTGGGTAAAAGATGCAGGGTTGAAGTTAAAATTATTGGCACCCATCACTTCTTTCCATAGTGTAAATCCAAAACGCATACAAAATGTTACAAAGAGATAGTACGTTTTCAATTCCATTGACGGAAAACACCGCGCAACCTATTCAGTTTTACTGGAGAAAAATATCACAAAGTATAATAAAATACCCCAAAATAATCAAACCATTGTGAAAAATTCTGAAACAAATTTTATTCTTACCAAGTTATAAACTCTCCCGTAGTGGTACGTGCCTGTGGGATGGAATATGGGACAGCTGTGTTATTAAATGAAACTGTGTCCATATTGACAACTTTTGACACTTAGCCATTCACTCCAACGCTTCCAACAACATGTGTGAGAAACCGGCAAATGTTGTGTGTTTTCAATTGGCCGGAATAATTACTTATTGATTCTCTAGCTCTGGTGATGTCTACTCTGTTCTATTCTCTTTTGTTGACCGTCGGCTTGCAGAAGACTAAAGTTCTCGATTCCACTTCAATGAGGCGGAAAACAATGCTGTGTGGCTGCTCCGGAGGCCATTACGACTGATAAAACGTCTTTCCCATTTGAACGAGTCGATAGTGTCGGTAAAAGAAGTTGGAACGCACGCCCCATAAAGATCACCTCGGCTTCAAATACCCAAGTGGAATGGGTTACGTATACGGACGAAACGCACGGTGGTCATGTGAGAAGGTGATTACGCCATGAAGATTAACGGTATCTACCAGACTTTGTCTGATCCGTCTGAAGGCAGCAGTGCACAAGTACAAATGTCAAAATAAAGTAGTGAACCATGTAGAGTTTAGCTGGCGTCTGATGTATTGCCCCAGAAAGGACGATACCAGAAAAGTACTAAAATAAAGTTCAGAGTAAAAATGCATATTGATATTTAATGGCCAGTATCATTTGTTTAGAATGAAAACCTCTACATACACACGCACGCACGCGTGTGTATGTATATATGTATGTATATATATGTATGTATATGTATATATATATATATATGGATATATATGTAAGTATATGTATATATATATATATATGGATATATATGTATGTATATGTATATATATATATATGTATATGTATATATGTATATATGTATATATATATCGCTAAAAGAATATGTAGTCTGTAATCTAAAGGGGGCTGTATGTGGAAGGATGTAATCCTTACACTAACAGAAATATGCGCTTAACACTGAAATATATCATATTATTCATTTTCTACCATAGAAGATAAACAGTTCTCCTTTGATGTTATCCAACAGACAAACTACTTTATATTTGTTTGGTTATTTTAGGTCGCGGGTCAGATCTGGTCACTGTACCTTGTTTCTATTTCGCTTAAACATGTATAAAATTACAATGGGTTGGGAGAGGTGCGAAAGGTGGCGTACTCATTTGTCTTCCCTCATTTCTTTTCCTCTGAGAACACAGCAATGAACTCTATGCTGTGGTTTGTGTGTTTCTTATATTAATTCTATTTCCGGTAAGATTCCAGAGCGGACCGTAATCTTATTTTGGGAGGAATGATTTTTTTCACTCATGCTCAGATTCTTCTACTCCGCGGAGGGCTGGGCTAACAGATTGGACGGACCCAGTGATCATGGTATGGTATTGTTTCTAATATAACTCGTTGTACTTCTTCAAAACTTATCTTAACGAATATTAACAACAGAACAATATGAAATTAAATAACATATCAGATCTAATAGATTGTTAGAAATGCTAGCAATAGCACACTGTGTAAACGAGGACTTTCATATATGTCTAAAAATAACGTACAGCGACAGTCATGTCCGACTTCTCAACATCTGTCATCGTCTAATCGATGGCAATCAATTATGCCGGAGATATCATGTGAAGATCTGCTTCAATCCCCGATAGGAATTCAGGATTTCAATTAATAAACTATCTCGAGCCACAGAGAACTGACTCTTGATGGAGAAGATTAGCAATATAGTGGACATCAAATATGAAAAAAAAAACAGTTATAACCTCCTCATTCATACAGTGGTAGTGATTGTACCGGTAAACAGTTTGGTTCAATCGACCATCAACTACTGGATGAAGGATCGGTACATTTGCATGGGTGTATAGCATGCTCATTCCATAACTATCTGATCGAGATGAACTTGGTTGCTTGACATTTTGTACACATCCCACAGACGTATATACTACTCGCTGTCTCATCAACATCTACCAAGTTTCTTCAGTAAATGTATATTATGATCAGTGAGGTTATCGAGCTCGAGTGGATCGTTTGACACTTTGATACATTTCACAGAAGTTAATACTTCTCACTGCCTCATCTAGATTCGTATGTTACTTAAATCTTTTAAACATTCGCCGAACGTTTACCACGGGTATGCGACTTATTTCTGAAATTCACATCAACTAATCACGTCAGTCACATGCACTAAGTCTTTGGCTTAAATTTAAACCCCTTTTAGGTACTCATCGTCTGTCGATGTACATTTTCTGCACGCTAAAACAATCCTTGTCATCCGCATGGCAGAATTCAAGTGCGCTCTGCTTTGCATTACAAATTAAGTACTAAGATAAACATTTGTGCTCCTTAAATATTACCTTTTGAAAAATTTAAGGATCATTATCATTTCTCTCCTTGGGAAATGTGATATTGGAGTTTAGAAACAATTGTCAAGTTACATGTCATTTTGTGGGCATTATTTGGTGCGTTTTGTTTTCAATATGCCAGTCCTGTGTTCTATTTTGTTGGATATTTACTGGTGTTATTTTCGTGTATCTTTCTACGTGTCTCACTGGTCATTTCTAGTCATTTTTGTTACCTTTTATGTAACTTTTGGCCTTAGCTGTTTATCAGTTGTCGAGCAAGGTTATTTTTTTTTGAGGGTTATGCTTTGTTCTATTGTCACTGTTTTGTTTCTGCTTGCATTATTAATGCTGGACGGATATACGTCTTTATTAATGCTGGACGGATGCTCTTTCTCATGCACTCAAGCTTTTCTTCACTATACTAGTAACTATGCTAGATGAGTCGTGCGTGTAATATGCTGATGGGAGAAAGCCATCCTTCCACTGTGTCCAAGAATTATTACCTGACTGACATTAATCCAATAGATATCCTCATCTAGACAGGACTTAATATGCAACATATCATTTTCCATTTCATAATCATGTACTGCCTCTCCGAGATTTTAAACAGAACGATTTTCTGTATGAAAACTATAATAATGAAAGATTATGACGTACATTTAGTACATTAGATTAGAATCGTTGGCCTAAAGTATCACTCAGCATCGTTTCTTTAGACTTTACAATAGTGTTTTTCATTGATCTCTTCATATTAAATAATACGTGAAAGAGGGCCTTAAAAAATGAAGGTCAAATTCTTGGAGATTTTTCACTTAATTAATTTTTTTAAACGGAAGAATTTCTGTTCTCGCGTATTAGTCTCGTATTTAAAACAGTGACAATAGATTGAAGAAAATAGAACGTATGTAAACTTTATACCCAAATCTTTACCTGACTGATGACCAGTGTTACTTCATAATGATGCCTGAAACAAAGTTTCAAAATACTAATATAAAAATTAAGCAAGTATGCATTTCTACCGCGGTGATATCACAGGACTAAAGTAATATGAAAAGGCATATTCTATGCTCAGATATGCAATCATCCATATCGTGTAACCTACATTCTGATCACATATACACGTTGACGCATGGTCACTTCTAAGTATTCCACGCCATTCCGGACGTTCTGTTGAAGAATCATATGAGCTTGTGTTGTTGTTCTTTTCTGAAGTCAACGTCAATTTCTCGGAAGAACTTCACGCACTGCTAGATGAAGCAGAATCAAAAGCCGCAGTAAATCGGTCAATTCGAAAACTCGAAACCAGCAGTGATTTTAATCCTGCAAAAGAATCCACTTGTCAATTTGACACTCACTGTGAACCTATAAAACCAGTCTAGAGGGAAGATTCTTTGCATTAACTAGTAACGAGCCTCTAAAATATCTGTGTCTCGGGTTACTTTTGCAGGACGGATGATAAAAATTCACGTCCTTTAGGTACACATTCGATACAGATAAAATGTTGCTCAGTTATGTAAAAAATGGCAGCGAAGACTGTAATAATTGGTCAGGCACAAGCGTGTTTCATATCAAAAATGTCAGCAGATTGCATTCCAATGTCAATTTATGTCGCTATGAAATAAGCATCAATAAGGGACAACGAAGGAAACAGTCAGGACTCGCGGAACGTTACTCCAACTGCAGAAAATACAAAGTAATACTTGACGTCAGCCGTACGAGCAAACATGTATGGCGTGCCCTAAGGCCTCTCTGTTCTTCGATAAAAGTCAATCAGAAAAAGGCATTGGTAAGATGTGGTAGATCTGTATAGGAAAACATTTATAGATGTACTATGACAAGTGGTATCACGTTGACACATATAGACACTGCAGTGCATCTCAACTGGGAATAACGATATTCGCATGTCAAGAAAGCAGCCGTACATAACTCATTACAAAGTATTAGTACTGGCTCTAGGCATCAAAGCAAACCGCATTCGGAACAGCTTGAGGATTAACTTAACCCAGGACAATTCGTGTCAATTTTAGATTCCAAAAAGCCACATAATCATGTTTTCACATACCATTCAAAGTTTTCGGCTTGGGCTATCGTCTCAAATAGAAACATCGTAAAATAAATTACATACATATCTATACCCGGTGGGTATATTGAAAGGATCTGGTTTGCTCTGTCGTCGCCAGAGGACTGTAAGTCAGGTGGATAGCCAGTCACTGGGGAACATTTCTCACCCTACAGTTATTCGGACCCTAGTTGTGTAGTCTATTGTTCATTAATCCTCGCATTTGTGTGGACGTAATGTGAGCAAACTGATCACTTCAGCTTGTTTCTGAGCCACGCAAAATTCGGGAAAAAATTGGGGGTATAGTGGGGGTTTCTCGATCACTTTGGATCCTCCTACTCCCATCAATCAACCTGACAACCGTCAGTAAAAAGACAAAATATTAGGAAGGGAATTACACACCAGATAAATGAACAAGTACGTATTTCGCACATTTTTAACAGACAAAAAATAAAGGCACTGCAGAGTGAATTCTTGGTAAACTTTAGACAACATTGTCCAAGCCTACGATGGACTCAAAAGTTTACTGTCACGTTACAGCGGCGTTTCGTCTGTTGCAAGGGTCCTTTTGTCGAAAATGTGCATGCCTATTCTCAGAACGTTAGAAAATAGATACATCAAGCGTGTATTCCGAGAAAAGAGAAGTCGTAAACCCCGCATCTCTGTAAAGAACTGACCTTACATCTGTACCAATTGGCGGTCATGCCCTGTAGTAGTATGTCATTGTTTTCTGTGATTGCTGAGCCCAATGCCATAGTCTTTATTTCAATATCCTTCTGACCTGAGCGCGTTGCGTGTGTCACGAAAACGGCATGAGGATGTACCTGAGAATAATCACAGGCTGCGGATGAACATCGTCAGATTAATCAGTCCACAAGCTTAGCTGTATAATAGAGAGTATTTTGTTTCCATTTACAGTTTGAAGGTGGAGTAATTAGTATATTCAGTGCTACGAATTAGAACATCCTGTATCACAACGGCGCCCAGCGAGATAGAGACTAACTTCTCATCCCCAACGTCTTCCTCATACAATTAAGGCTTGGTCAAACTTGGAATTACACAATACCGTTTTAATAAGCGGAAACTATTCGAAGCTGCAATGCATATTCTTCAAAATCCCATTCCTGTAAAAATACTGGAAATAAATTTGTTGAAAAGCTTAGGCATTTCTTCTGGTAATTTGATATCCAGAACTCCGGAATTCATGCCGTGAACAATATCTACCGGCCATCTCTAATTAGTTAAAGCTGTCCTATGTTGCGGTGCATATAAACGCTGTGTATCACTCTAAAAGGTAACAGAGACATTAACTAAATCGCCACTCACGTATCTTTTTAAGCCTTTACTCCCACACACTACTACAGATATCCGTCATTAGCACGTGACTGGACAGTCATAGGAGACTTATACCAACGCTGCATAACGAAAATGAGGTTCCTAAATGCTCTTACACCCGAGCTTCACAAACTGGAAACGCTGAAGGTGCTCAGTAACTCAAGGACATTAGCCTGTGTTATGAGCTATAAGTTTACACTGACTACCGTTGTATGTATAAAAATGTTTCAGCGAGGAATTCGGATGCAAACTGTTGGGAGTTTTTCTCTGGTTTTACATTGTCAGTGTCTGTTTCCGTTACATCTTGGCATCAAAAACCATTCTTATCTCAGGAACAAATAAGAGTTTTAGCTGATTTCCCATTGTCAAAGTTAAGACAACACATTTTATTTTACTGACATTGTTACACTACTTAAACACTGATTCTTGAAATTTGAAATTTAAATAAGATTATTACCCGGAGGATTAACTATGTCAACCTGCGGATGGTCGTGGGTTTGCTCCCACCATAACGCTGGCCGCAGTTGTAGAAGTGAAATATTCTTGAGTACGGGGTGAAAAACCGGTCAAACAAATAAATAAACAATTCATAATGTCTTCCTAACATTGGTGAAAGCAGGCTTATTTTCTGCTCATTGCGATAAAGTGTCGCCCTTGTCGCTGCTGGTGGCCATGCGTAATAATCCATTATGAGAATAAACACAGCTTATTTCCGGCCAGTGACGTCTAAAGCATTGCTATCAACATAACTGCATTTTTACCTAACTGTGCCAAGGTCATAGTGTCAGGGAGAGTATAATTTGTTACTGTTGAAGCATTTACACTTACACCTGGATTTAGTCGCTATGTTCTAGTCCTTTATATTCTTAATCTTAGTTGTTCTTTCAATCTCTTTTTGCACTATCATCAGTGCCGTGTCTTACTGGATTGTTGGGTCTCCGTCTAGTTTTTTGCTGTGTTTTCATTTCACCTGCTCTCCCCGATATCTTTGGCGTCCAATAGGTTGATATTTGTCGAGGACCAGATACAACGGTCCGATCATATAGCCAATTAGGAATGTAATTGGTCTCACAATTCCCCCACCTGGTTCCCGGAGACCTTACCTCGCCAAGGTTAATCCCGTATATCGTCTCTGACCCGGTGCCGTCTAATAGAAAGTTTGGCCGTAAGGTGATCTCCACTAAAACCTATAGGCCAAAACAGTAACATTAACGACGCGCGTTGCAATACAATATCCCTTGCATCGCTCTTTTGATTTATGAGAGCAATTATGATGGCTTACTAACCACGATGATGGGTTCCTTGCGCATAAAGTCAGATAATGAGGGACATTCATACCCTGTACTGATGAAGAGTGTCCTTAAACAACAACCGAAGATATATATGGTACCAACTTAGGGGGATGCCCCTCAGAAATACGGATTTATTCTGTGGAAAAAGGATTCTGTGATTTTTCTGAGACTTCTTTTCATCGTGTTTTTATGTTATCGGATCGTACTATAAAGATTAGGGTTAACAATAAATGAAGCTACTTATAGCTCTGTTAAGCTCAGATTTAAAGGACAAGACCAACGAGTTATGATTGGGTTTCACTGGTTACTAGATACCATTTCACAAGCATAAATTCCAGCTTGTTCCGCAGTTGCGTCGAGTCAGAACTAGTTCCAGGAAACAGTCGACGTCTATCGGCAACTGATCAGTCGTGATTAGCTATTTGACATGGTCGCTGTTGCGTCTCCCTTGCGCATGTCGGCAACCGTTTACGATCCGTTTTATTGTCTGCGTTCAGTTGGAACTGGTAAGTTCCCATGAGTTCTTACTCGACGGAAGTAACATGAGCGCTCCTGTGACTGAGTTGCGGCAGCATCTATACAAGTAGCCATCCGAATTGCTTGTATAAATTGGCTAACCAAGACTTTTGGGAGCCCCATTTTTAACAGTCATGTAACGGTCACGTTGTCCAAACTGGCTAATGACTAGAAATACTTGTGGATGACATGAGCTCTCTTACGACTGCGATCAACTAGTTCCAGTTAGTTTCGCCCACTTGCCGATGTGTAGATATGCGTGACATAAACCCCCAGTTGCGACCATGTGCCATTAGTTCTGTCTTATCGCAATGCGACATCAGTTAGGTTTTATACCTACGCATACTTAAATAAGTATTTAATATAAGCTATTAACTAATTAATTTCGAAAACAGACCTGATACACGTGATGCTTGTAGGCAGTGCAAGAACAAGTCAAAGCATATGTCAGCATACACTGTCTGGCGACACAGAGTTGTGTTGTTGCTATTTATCAAAATGTATGTGCCTATCAAAGACAAGTGAACAGGGCTTAGTCCATGATGTCGGGTAGTTGGTCGTTAACGACCTACATTGGGCCTATAACACAAATCACATCTTCCTCTGACACGACGCATTCCTTACACTATTCAAGCCTAGGTTATATACTGTATTGTGTTTTGACGACTGCGTTTTAGTAATATGTCGCATCAGGGTTTTATTAGGCATCAAGACTCATCTCACTGGGCCTGACACCCTTTGACATTTTGTCTATTTACACGTAAGCCTAAACAAATCTTCCGATGTTTTCAATCAGAGCCCTATTTTGTTACCATCGCCTGATCGACCTGTAGGACTGTAGGCCATGTGTTTCCTCTCTTTCAGTTTCGTTTATGACTACTCACTTACCCCAGCTGTGCATTCGTTGATAATCTTTTTACCTGAGGTGAGAAAAACATTCTCGAGAGTGTTCGTAATTTGTGTATCCACTGTATTCTTTCAAATCTGCCACATACATTCGAATAAAAAAGGCCTTGGACCATGTGCTATTTGACTTTACATCATATATACCTGCATGCTTTAAATGTGGCCGTTTGAATGTAACCCTTTGGAATCTGGCCGCACTGCTCCTTATCATATTGTGGTTGCTTTCTGATCATATGTTAAATGCAACTATATATATATATATATATATATATATATATATATATATATATATATATATATATAGATATATCTGTGTGTGTGTATATATTTATTTATTTATTTATTTATTTATTTACAACTAAGTACAATACTGCATGCCGAAACTTATTCTCAGTGCTTTGTTTTATCGATTTGTATTTTCCAAACGTAAAGGAATTAAAAAGCTAACATATGAACTGCAAGGCTTTAATGAAAGCAGGACTTTTTGTGAGTGAAGTTTGCTTGAAAAAGATGTAATTGTGCTTTAGAGCAAGATGCTTTCATTAATAAATTTATCGCTTCATATCAATTCACCTTCACTGAGTATTGAGTAAGCCTTTATTTCACTTCAGGTAGAGTATAAGATTTAATTGACGATGGGTAAGCCTGTCAGACACCATATGATTTGTTTCAGTACCGGTTGGCCATATGAGTGCTATGAAATAACGTTTACTAAACTTACTGACATCGGGCCTATATACAGGTGAGTTCCTACATTTAAACCTAAATGGCGCAAAAACATCAGTGCTTTCAGCCAGTAGACCTATGTTGATCAATACAATGTATACGGTTTGCGCCAGCAAAACTATATCATAACTGTCAAAACATTTCACTGAGGATCTATGTTGGCTGTACATAGGCTGTATGAACTCCGTCGTTAACAAGATGTGACGTAGGTACACAGGTTTATAAACGACAATTATCTATACATACATGTACAGTATGCATCGCTTCCGTTTTAGAAACTAGTTAATGAATCGCTTATATTAAAACTGATTTATCTATGAGTGGACCCTATGTTTATAAAAGAGGATCTAGAAATAGCTGAAACCCATTAAAAATCGTGCGCCTTGTCCTTTTAAGCGCCAACGTTGATTACTGTGGTTTCGGCAGGCGTAGTACGTATTACATTGGTGGTGACTTATTTATATCTGTCTGATCTTTATCTATAACTGTCTGAGTTCTACCCCTTACGGTTCTTTCATTTAAGTTTATAAAAGTTTCTGATTTACTTATATTGATTGAATAATATGTTTTCCCTCGCTTGGTTAGTTGTCTTGCTATCTGTCTCTCCACTGGAATTAGTACGCTGTTAGCACTTCCGCTTGTAATTACAAATGTAATTCTGGTTATTTTATGGTATAATGTCTTTATGCACTTCCTTTTTCGCTGCTCTACGAGGTGTACAGGTGCATGCTTGGCATGAATATAATGGAAATTGTCTGAACTTTGGACATGTTTGAGTTTTATTGGCGAAAGTTTGAAATTTTTTGGCAAGAGGGCACAAAATCGCAGGTAGTGATGAGGCTGCTATTGATGCCCCCTTCATGTTACTAGACATAGCTCTCAGTTTCAGGCATACGAAGCTCCAGATCTTGAAAGTCAACTTATGTCAACATTTTTATGGCGGCTTTCTCTCAGCCTCGGCAAAGATATGTACCAATGCTTAATGGCTACGGAATATTAGAACACTAAACGTTAACATTGTCGCTTATGGAAAATTAATACGGGTCTTAGCCTCTCCCCTCTCCCCCTCCCTTAGTAGATATCCTTTACAAGACAAGTTAACCTTTCCGTCGCCTGTTGTCCGTCAGACAGTGTAAACAGAATAAAAACTTTCTGTTGGTCTGTGGAGAGAAAATCCCTATTTTACAATTCCAACCAGGTCCAGTACAGAAAATAAATATGTAAATCTGTAATAAAAATCCTAGTTCCTACATCCCAATTATCAAACGAGGAAGCTAACGAATGTTTTGTCTTATACAAACTTCAATAATATGCAATAAGCCCACTGCACGAGGTTCCAGATTACTAATCAATATATAACGTAATGTAGTAGTGGTCTTTACAGAATGAAGATGTTCATCGTCGTCAGTCGGAACAACCTCCGAAGCGTTTGTGTACCATTTCACTAAGAACATGAAAGTCATGCAAGGTTAATAAGTATAGCCCTCTTACCCTACATTCAACGAATCACGTGGGCTGAAAGCTGTTGTAACTCCAAGTACAAAACATATTTTGCATGTACGTCCGCACCTAAATGGCCAGCTTAGTATTCCCTAATTACCACAGCAAATGTTGGCGAGTTTTTTCATCTCTGTCCTCCCACCTTTTGTAAAGACTCGCTCGGCTGTTGCGTTAATGAAGTCTCCGACTCTTTGTGTTTTCGCCGTTGTCAAAGTACTTACCGTGGTACCCAAGGCCAAAGTCTTTATAATCTGATACAGTTCTGAGAGGACCTTCTAGATTTATTATTAATGTACCGTTATGACATTTTGTCACGTAGAAGCTGTGCAGGTCACCTCAGGTGCGGACTTTTCACTAATGCTCTCCATGCGGGACTCAAGAACGGCGCCAGACTGACGCTCCATTCATGTTAATACTTCTTGTGTAGACAAACGCTTTTAAAATGCACGGTCAATGACATAAAGTATTCCGGTTTAATTCGCAACTCCCCCCTAAAACATGATGGACAAAGTACTACAAGAGAAACCATCGATTTATAAGCTGTAAAATAAACCAAACCAATGTGATAAAGCGGACTGCTCATAAATCATGTCTGTGTTTTATGACTGTATGCCTTATTTCCAAATAAGCTACACGTCGAAACCGAAATTTGTATACCAGCACTCAACCAAAATGGGGATTCTTGGCCAGTAATCTCAGGGCCAGTTTTAAAAACTGTTGCTTGGCCTTTCACAGCTAATTTTACGGAAATATTATAACAGTATGGCAGGTCAATTCTGACATTTCAGAAAATCGTCTTTCTTCTGTATTCATCTTTAGAGCGATGCAAACCGGTGATGTAACTTCCAGTCGAACATTCCGAAGTTGTGTTGGTCAGTATATTTTTCTGCTTATCAAATTCTGCTAGGGGACGTTTAAGTTGCTATAATGTAAGCATTTACATTAACAAACCCTCGCATGTCTTTTTGTATTGTTTGACAATTTGAACCAGTACCACTGTACATCACTATACATGTCACTATCACCATCAAGCCACGATCACACGTTCACTCCACAGCATTCCACATCGATGGCCCCGAGCTCTGTGATGCTAGATAGCAATATAGACGTTTTTTGGGGCTTTGTTTTGTTTTTTTTTTCTTGTTTTTTTTTTTTTTAATAAAGATATTCATCCTTCATTCATGTATATTTTATCTCAAATGTTGTTACCGGATCACTTCCACATACTTTATGTACAAACTCTCCAGATAACACAAGTACAGTGGTAATATGAAGTCTAAGCTGAGCAATGTTTATGATATATGAACAGTAGCTGTTTTCAGAGTCAAATAACCATGAAGAATAGATGCATTTGAGACGCCAGATGAAAACTTGAACAAACGATGTTCACTGGAAATTATTACTTTGTGAAAAACTGTCTTAATGCCCTGATATAGCAGAGTGTATATGATGCAATCCACTAATCACATGCAGGAATTCCATCCAGCTTTATGACAGACACGCTCATAATATGAGTGGCTATACATCACTATACATGACTTTCTGCCTTTCCCGGCTGATAAAGGTAGCTGTGATCTTCGTTAAAACAACCTGCTGAATCTCTTACCAGAGAGCCGGTCACATTGCCCAAATGCCTCGAAGACATTGAAAATCGGTATACAAAATGTTATTGGACGGTTCAATGGTTTGATCAAATGACCAACATGAACGACTCCACTTGTGAGCTGGACATGAAAACTGTAAAGGATTGTAAAACAAATCACAGTGGGGATAGCGTTGACTGCGGCTGTGTTGAAAGGTGGGCGGGGATGGGGGACATAACATGTGTTGACCTTCAACACACACTGAAACATCGACAAGCTGCAATTAACCACTCCACCCCCTCCCCATGGTGACACACCGTCCCTTCGCCCAGCTTCCTATACCACTGATGTACACAAGGACCGTAAGCCCACACCACTTCAACGTGGGATTGCATCGATTCCTCATTAAGTGATATCGCGTGATGGATACTTTCTGCCAGTACAGCAAAGTAATGAGTGAAAACAGCCATACACTGCAAAATGAACGCGTAAAACTGCTAGGAAGCCGCACAACTGCACACAGTTTTAGTTTTGTTTCGTTTCCCGTATTCTAGATGGTCTCAGACCCCTGTGGCTACTTGAAGGGAACACCATATTAAATTTTGAAATTGTCGCCATATCCCCGCCACATCCCCCGCCACAGCCGGAGGAATTGCTTGCCACACTTGCAGTTCCTCCGTAGGCAACACCGACATTCGGACTGAAACCAATGTAATCAAAACCTCTGGCCTTTAACAGAAGGACTTAATGCGGAGACTCCCAGTATAAATCTAGCGAGACCGCGACGGGCTTTCAGTTCATTGCAAGCCTTACTGTCACAAAGCTGAATATGACGCCAGAGGTATACGGACGATCTTGTCACATGTCGAACGAAAGATAAGTATGTAGATGTCATTCTTCCGAGATCTGACTGGAGCTGTTGTGGGCAATACAAACTAGATCCTACATCGTCTTCAGGTGGTATATAAACTTTAAACTATTAATTTAACTTCATCGAAAATCAAATCAGATAGGCCTGTCATCAAAATTTCTTTACTGGAAAGGAACAATTGGCCATTATAATGGAAAATTATACAGGCAATGGTATAAATTTTATATCATAACAAAATGACCAAAAAGAGACCAAAACATGTTGATTCAAGGGGAAAAATAAAACGCTTCGAAGTTATTTGAAAACCCCTTTCATGTCCAAAAATTTAGCCTGTTTTAAGGTCGTCTTTAAAGGGTTCATACAGAAGACATCCTAGAACCGGAATAAAAATTTAAACAGGATTTGATTCTCAAAGGAGCGACTTAGGACTAGATTTGATTTTCTGTGCCTACATATAAAAGAAAAATCTAAGCCTTTGACAAGATTATTTTCTGCTCTTGTGCATCCTTGTGTGTGGGCCATTGCACATCAAAGTTTCAGAGGACAGTAGATTTGCACAGGCTCACGTCATGTAGTATGTTGTACTTTGCCTTTTCTACTTTTTTTAGCATTTTAGCTAACTTTGATTTTCCTTCAAGTCAAAAAAATTCGATATGAATGACAACGTACGTTTTACATTTATAGCTGCGTGTATTACCATTGTGTGATGTTCTTTTTCAAGTTAAGTGAAGAAGAGCTTCTGGATATTACACGTGGTGTCTAAAGGCATATGTCCGCCATGGTGTAGGGGAATATATGTTGAGTGTATGGCATTTAACAGCAATCACATACATTTCAAGGTGTATGAAAGCAAAATTTAACTGTATGTTAAAGTCTGAATTACTGGTGTACTGTGCTACTAGATATTCCATATAAACCAGGTTTTGATGGTTACAAGCACAACGAATATAAATTTTCCCCATGCAATTAAAGAATTAACAATTTTAGTTCAACAAATGAAAAAAAAATTGGAAAAATCTTCCAAAAGTTAGTGTTTTCGAGACTTTGCTTTGTTTTTTGTATGTGAAGGAATTGGGATAATATCATGTCCATTTTCACAAAACAAAAAAAAACTGTTTTAATAATTAAAATTTCCTTTCACAAAACATAACCTGCATTAATACCACTTTGAAATTCTACGGCCTTATAGATTTTGCGAACGACGGCTTTTAAGTGTTAATTTAATTCATTCACCCATAAGGAATAGCAAGGGGACTAGTGCCGATGTAAGCTAAATGTGAACTTCAAAATAATACGATAGCATCAAAAAATTTATCTCATTTGAAATAAGATTGCAGAAATGTAAAAAGCTTCAGGGGATGAGAATCAGTTATAGAGGGCAGATCAGATTATATTGTCAAACGTATTTGTCATAAGGCTCCTTGTCAAACGTATTTGTCATAAGGCTCCTGATTAGTCACAAACGACGCCTCTTAAGGTTTTAAATTCAGGTTGTTTTTCATAACAAGTTAGACTGGCACCAGAATTCTGTAAACGAAAAACTTTCGAGATGGATTTTAAACGCGGATATCAATCTAAGATCATTCAAAATTTATGAACACACTTTGCCGTCTTCATTCGCAAAAATATCAAAATTTGACATTAAAAGTGTTTTTGTATTTGAGATTATATTATGAATTGCTTCAGATTTCCGCACTGTAGAATATACAGTAAAGCTATGTAAAAATCTCGCAAAGCGGCCAATTTCATTCAATGGTTTGTGTAAAGGAAACTCAACAAGACTCCAAACGTATTAGTCCATTTATGCTATTATGCATCATGATGCCAATCATCAAAGCTTATAACCCAATGGATTCACAGCCTACTATTATAATATCACCATCGACAAAAAAACAGTGTCAATAGAATTACAAACATAAGTTAGGTGCCTCAAATAAAACGACATGGTTTACATGATTTCTGAATTAAACATACGCATGCAATGCGCCATGCAGAGATATTCCATACTGCTGTGCGTATGCCCGCGATATTTTCCAAATCCCTATCATGTACACGAAATTGATTATGTCTTATCCCCTGCTGACTGAAAGCTTCCGCGGAACTAGCGAGAGCTGAATTCGAGCCTGGTTTACCTCTCGAGCCCCATTGGCATGCCGCGAGACAAAGACTTGTGACGAAGGGACCAACAAGTAATCCACAAAGAACGTATTACAGTTTATGATTTAAACGCATTAAAGTGCGTTGTAGAAATGTTAAAAGAATAATAAATAGATAAACAAATGAAGATAATTTTATGTATACCGTTAATGGTGCGTTTGAACGATGTGTCTCCAGCAGATACCGAGTCATTTTTAACGTATATCAGTCACTCAAATGTGCCATGAAACCAGATCTTAATCGTATCGTCGCATACTTTTATTATTGTAATGGACAGACCGTTACCTGACCGACCAGGAAAAATAATGAAGCCTTTAAACCCTGCCAGACAGGTTGCAATTTCCGGACAGCGCGGTGGTAAGTCCCAGATTTAGGTCAATCCCTAGTCGTATCACGTACAAAGTAAGTGAAAGAAACTTTTTCTCGTTGGACTTAAGGTGACATATCAGATTTCTGCTAACAAGACTGAACCGTGTCCGGAGCTTAAGGTTATTAACTAATAAATGTTCCAAGAATACCAACAGCATTTCCTCAGCTTACCGTCAAACTTATGCAAGGCAAGCAAATGAGAGGTAGACTAATATACAGATGATGCCAAATCACCAGACAATCAGCTCTGCGACATGGCACAAAGGCTGTGAATAGAGCAACTAATGAATTTTGTATGTGTATATATATATATATATATGACAGATTCATCTGTAGAGTTAACAGACATTAACTGATTGAAATACGACCCTTCAGAAATGCATTTCCTCTGCAAGGATGTTCTCATGGTCAAGTCATTCTGTCCAAGTCCTAACGTAAAATTAACCCAGTAAATAATATTTTCAGTATTACATATGAAAACGAACTTAAAAGTGAATATAAATTCGCCACATTGCTGGGTGCGAAACATTACCCCCTAACTGAATCAGGGAAAGGCAAGACAGATTTCGGGCGACTAAAATACAATTGATGAATGACGCATTTCACTCTTTCTCTATACATAATATTTTTGGTTAGTTCGCTTGTTTGTTTGATTTGGGATTTTACATCGTTTCCAGCAGCAACATTTCAGTCATATACGACCCACTTAGCGGGTCCGTCGCGATGCCCAGATCTCCACAGTGCTACATTCACTTGAACGCCATGCGAAAGACACCAAACGACACCACATCCAGCCATATTACACTGACACCGGACCTACCAGTACTTAACCCATTCGTCCTACATGTACGCTGGGCATCAAGTAAAGTCGAAGAAAGGATACCGATTTTAAAATTCTTAGGTATGTAACTGTACTCATTGTTGAACCTGGATGTACTAATTCCGAGGCCTAGTTGCAAGACTGATGGATGTTTGGTTCACGTTGTGCATTCTGTCGTGCAGACTTTGCAAAATTCGACTCAGTTTAAATTTTAACACTCAGTTCAATTTCAGTCGAAAGGTTTAGATCCACTAATCCCGTTGGACTGCTCGATATACCACAAACGGAATCGTTTGAAGGCAATTGATGTACAAGCAGTAATTCATTGCACTCATCAGATGGCAAGTCTTGTGACTTCCTGTTTAACTGCCCTACATTACACTGCCAAAGGATCTGTTTCTCACTCATACACTGAAAACATTCCTACGTTAATTTCAACGACTCTGTGTCAGTATTGCGTCCGAAATGTTTGTCATGAAAATCATATACCTGCTACGTTAACAAGTTTAATCTTCATTCCGCACCAAATGTTTAAGCCGCTTCCAAAACAGAAAACACAGAACACCACGTTGTCACGTAGCTCTGGAAGGTGAGGCTAAGAGCTGTCAGTTAGGAAAAAGTGTATCCTTCATTTAAACACCACACGATGACGTTAAAAAAAGTGTAGCCTTCATGTAAACACCACAAGATGACGTTAAAAATGAGAGGATTCAGTTAACTACGAATGCACGACATCTCACACACCCGACATTGAATCTAAATTTGCCAAACGTGTATAAAACATTTATATGATGCACCTATAGTTTCGCTGATTTATTTATATGTTCAACCAGAGATAAAAATACGATCCCGGGCTCAACGGTTCAAGACATTTCATTAAACATAAATCTAATGTTAATGCGTATTGGTTCTCTGTAGGTAGATGATAAACGATTGTAACTGATCTCTCTGAGGAGTGTTAACCGATAAATTGATCCGTCTGTCTTTTTTGTTATATACAGCTTCCTGATTTGAAAGACCGCGGACATGCCAAAGTATTCGTGTAATTACATTGCACAAAATAGATAGCACAAGGCACACAGTGTAAATTCCCCGACTGAATTTCAAAATATACTACGAATGAGATAGGTATTAGATTTCTTCAGTACCGAAGGTTGCTATCTGTTGACATAAAAAGCGCATACCATGTGTCTATATTCCTTTGTCAAGAAACTTGAACTCCGAGCCACAGATGAAAGACTAAATTTTCGCACAACATTTATGTATATTAGTACAAGTAAAGTAAGGTTCTCCTTAGATTAAGCTATTCTACAGTTACCACATACACAGATACTCACTGCGAGGAGGTTTTCAATTCATTGAAGTTGAGTGGTATATTCTGATTTATTTATATGTTTCCTGCTTGACTCTATAGCCAAGCACGTATGATGGCCGTCAGTCTATGAAACCCACTACCATCCGCAGGTTGATACAGACCTTTCCACGAACGACTGGAAAGGAAGTCTCGGGAACTGAACCCAGACCCCGTGTGTCCTTGTTTGTCTGAGGGTAAAAGAGTTAAACTGTTACTTTACCGATTAGTAGGCAAGCGTCTTGACTATTCGGCACTCTCCGCCCACCAATGGTCATTAATACATTAATTTCACCGACTATTTTATGTATACTGAACTGATAGATTGGTGTCTTGCATTCTTGGAAATGTCACCGATTTACATAGCCCATATCAAGAATCATCACACAAGTTTTATCCTAACTGTGTCCCTGAGAGCTGAAAGGCTTTTTTTTCACTTCTCCATTAGATGTTAGGTTCACCTGTGTGATAAAACCAACAGATTGATGGATCTTAAGACTTTCAAGCTGCAGATAAAACTGCCCTGCTGTGCCGGATCGATGTGAAGTGGTGACATGTGGAGCAATGGTTCCGAGACAATGTCAGTGAAATTACCGGGGATGAGATAAAGGCTGTCTCTCTGGCCTGTCACACAGACTCATTACCCGAGTGATTGTCCTAAGACGTTTGTGATAAATCTCGATCAATCTCGCCTACAGGCAAATAGATAGATGAGAATTGTCAGCGGATGCTATGGACGTGTCATAAATATCAACTCTTATACTTCTGCCATTGTTTTTATACAACCCATTACCAGCAGCTTAAAGCCTTTGGACAGACTTCCTACGATCTGACCGTTGTATAGTTCAAAAGGTATATTTCAGCTATAGATGAACTCCAGAGTGTGGAATAGAGCGATGGATGCTACAGACAAAACTTTCACTACTTCCGATCTGAGACGTACACATGCCATGCAAAGTCCGTTGAACATAAGACTGATGACACTGTACTTTCCTTTCGACCTCGTTTTAGCTTTAATGTTCGGATGGTATTTCACTCTTACGTGTTGTTATCCTATGCTTAACATGTGAGCAGTAAATTGAAATATATATCAATATTTTGTGATTAACACAAATTCATTCCAGTGGATGACTAACCACTAACAATTAGTCTGTGTGTTCTTTTGTGTATTTGGATGTCAAAATTTTGTCAGCTGAGGGCAATGGGTCGAGTAGTGTGGTTGAAAGTAGGTTTCTTCTCAAAATATTTCTTCAATAGGCTGAAATGTCCCTGATACTCATGAATTAAATATACTGGGAAAATGCGTCTTATTATAACACCAAACTTCACTTATACCAAACATATAAAATTCACAAATAAACAGAAGCCAGCTTAGATTCTCAATTTCAACTGATTCACACGAAAACTACATACAGGTAATATTCACCAAAGATTCTATTGTTTGGTATGGGCAGTGTGTGAAAACTGGCTAAAGTCTGCAATAACCGGCTGATAAAACAGCCTTTATTTGGGTTGGTTGCACCATGGCGTATGGGTAGATATGTTTAGTATCCAGTATGTTTGTCAGTTATCACTAAAGCTGGAAATCGATGTTTGTGTGGTAACGTTTTGTAACTAAATGTTGAAAAGACGAGATGCGGCTAATCAATACCTGATGGAGGCTTTCCATCCTCATCCTACGAAGGTTCGGACGGTTGCCGTGCAGTGCACATACTTATTTACATTGTCCAACACATGAGGTTTGGGTCGCAATCAACTCTCTATGGTGCTTTTTGTGCATTGGTGAAAATATACGGTCGTCAGTGGTCAATTGACCGTTAATATGGTAGTTTACTGAAGATTCTTTGTCTGGCAGCAGTATATCTCTACACAATGATCTTCTGATTCATTGCGCGTCACGTTTGGGGAAAGTCCTTCGCTTACGTGTCAACGAGGATGTGGTTTACTCCGAATTCCTTCACTCACGAAGCTGACTGCTCCTTTCATGAAATTTTTCTCAAGTGTGTCGATAATTACCAGTGTGTTCTGACATGAAACTCTTTTCATAATTTGCGTGGTGCTGAGCAGGCTTCAGAGGCATTCGCAACCAATCATAAATGTAGTATTTGCTTCTGTGACAGACGACTGCAACTGACCCCTCTCGGTAATCGTTTTACCCTTAATGTTAACCGTTAAATTCATCTATCTGACACATGCATGTTGAACAAAGACGCGTGAGAATGTTGGCGTTGTGACAGACAGTGGTGCATACCAGTCCTCACACACAAAGGACGTTCCGCGTCAACAATCATAAGATTAGTCAGACAATTACTTATTTACTTATTTATTTGTTTGTTTTATTATTGCTTAACGCCATCAGTGTCAGGTAACAGATGTCACAAATCACTCGTTACTGATTGATTGATTGATTGCTTGATTGCTTGATTGATTGATTCATTTATTTATATCTATACCTATCTATCTATCTATCTATCTATCTATCTATCTATATATATATATATATATATATATATATATATATATATATATATATATATATATATATATATATATATGCTTTGTGTTTTACTCGTATTCAAGAATATTCCACTTATACAGCGTCGGCCAACTTTATGGTAGAAGGAAACCGGGTAAAGCCCGGGGGAACCCCACGACCATCCGCAGGCTGCTGACAGACCCACGTACGACCGGAGAGGAAGCCAGCGTGAGCTGGACTTGACGAAAAAAATTTGTATCGGAATTGGAAGGTGCCTCGATCTTTCTGTATATTGCCTGACCTTAGTCAGTAATTTTTTTAATGACTGATTCAATGCTTAATTGGTTGCTGTTCTTTAGTTTTCCTCTGATGCGATTACAGTCAGTTTTATTGGTGGAGGAGACTGGATATTTTGGAGTTACTCACATAATTTGCCACGTGTTACCTACAGATATGCTCACCATAGCGGCAGAAACTGTCTTTGAATATTAGTCTGTGCAAATGGCAAAATCGTCGTCGTCGAGATGAATGTTAGTGTATGCAAATGGCCACATTATCGTCGTCGAGGTGAATGTTAATCTGTGGAAATGGCCACACTATCGTCGTCGAGGTGATACTGTCACCAAAACTCCACGAACAGTAAAGTAAATTGCCCGTCGAAAGGCGGGTTTGAACCAGAACCTGCCTTTATGTTATTGAAAGCCAGGTACTTTAGCCACTGGGTATATTCCGCTCCATCACTATCATAGAAACCCAGAATGAATGAGCGAATGATTAAGGTTTAAGTAGTGGAGAAAGCGCCTTCGTAGAAAATACTCGTCAGGACACTGATGTAAAGGTAAAACTTGCGGAGAGGAAAAATGATAAGTAAATGTCTTCTCAGCTCTATGGCAGCTGTAGGCCTTACACAAGATGAAACAAGAGACACGAAGAGGCTTGGCTAAGTTCAATACATATATTTCAACAAAATAGACAAACAGTACAACTGACAATAATAGACTGATGATTTCTTACTGATGATAGCGTCCAAATCCGGATGGAATATTCCGGCTTCCAAAGGCAAGTCAGTCCAGGTAAATATAGAATCCACAGTCCATGGGAAATCTCGAATCGAAGGATGACAGTCCTGTAGTGACGAACAGCATAGCCGATTATGGTACATATCCAACTCCCGAAAGGCGCAACCTTCCTGGGGCGGGTGGACAATAGCATCTGTGATGCCGAGATGGCGATGTATGTTTCAGTCCTCAAAAATATACGCAGAATCATTTTCAGGGTAAACTGGGATGAAATGTACGTAGCGCACAAAGAGAAAATGAGCAATACAAGCTCCTAAAGAAAATCTCAAACAAAATAATAGGTGGCGAAGCACAAGCTCACAAAGTGCTACGTACAGAAAAATGGAGTACAAATTGAAGTGTTGAATGGCACGAAAGCCGATATCTCCAAATTCCACTAAATCCTTCTAAGTGGAAGAGAGTAAATGTGCTCTCAAATGGGCATAAGTAAAATGACTGCGAGCTTAACAACTTCCTACCTCATATTTATAGACTAACGTAAAGGAAATTTTGGATGGTTTGTTGGTAAAAATGTTTTCAATATGGGTAAATCTTTCCAGAATGTACGCTTTGTGTACAATGACACGAAACACAGACGTTCCAGTGCAGGCTATCACGTACATAGAGAGAAAACGTAGGTAAGACACTGACATACATTGTTTTAAAGATGGGGTTCTTAACAATTGAGCGTAGAGGGGATTATTTCTTCGAATGTATAGTTAAAAGAGTTTTCTCCCACTTAAACGATAACCAGTTGAAGTGTACATTATTTTTCCCGAATCCACAGTGTTTGTGCCAATTGTTATTCAAATGAGTGCCTAGTCCAAGCCAATAGCAATACATGTTATGCTCGCTTTTGAGGTTGTCCTTGCTGTACATTTATTTATTCTCAACGCACCGTCTTGAAATTCAGAACTACATCAACGACTATCCCAGTATGTAGATACTTTGGATAACGCACTTTTGTTATTGTAATGCAATTAGGTACTTATAAGTTGAATATAGTACAACAGTCTGTGTCGAATTTTGTTAGCAATTGATTGTATGCTTCATTTTGGATGCTTTTTGACAATTTTGCAGTCCTGAGGGTCCGCCTCGAGGTCGGGAGATTCAGGATCAATCCCCAGACACTGGTGTCTTTTTAAGACAAGAAGACACACTATATATCCGTTCTACTCTCTAACAACCATTGTGTACGAGTGGTACTCATTATTGTGACAAAAATGCACATCCACATAATTTGTTTGCAGCAACAGTACACAATTTGTGTAATTTGTGCAATACATCCACAATGACGTGTGTATCAGTGATACACAATTTGTGTATCACAAATACACATGCATTGTGGATGTCCAAATTTAAATACAGTTGTTTTACAGAGTATGAACTCCTCGTCGTGATATATAACTGAAAAATTGTTGAGTACGACGTAACACCCCAAGCATGCATACATACACACAAACCAAATAATCATGGTTTCGTAAGCCGGTCTGCCATCCATTCGAAATGAATTGTATGTACTTACTTACAGACTTCTATACTTGTATTCTTGAAAAATAATGTAGTAATGAAACAATAATGTGACCTCACCACTGCCGTTTAATGGCACATTTGCACTATTTCAGTGATATCATGGTAAGACCATGTTACAGCCAGGGCCGTAATGGCTTTCGACCTGAGAATGCTGACATACAGTCAGACCAACACTAAAACACTATAAATATGGCGTCCTCAAAATATCCTTACATGTTTAAGAACATCTTAAGCTACATGTTTAGATACAACCAGCAACGCTGTCAAAACCCTGGGACACACTCGGAGGCCAGCTCATTCGAGGACACAAGTATGTTTAAACATAAACGACGAGGACCTGTTGCGTTCTCCGAGCACACGGGGGAGAGCTCTTAGTTTGTCACATTTCACGATTAGCTGGCCTGGTAAGCTGAGCCACTGTTCTTGTCACCCCATAGACCCCATGTGGGCAGCCCGGAACAGCAACCAGAAATCCATCATTCATTGCATTTTGTGTTGAATCTATTATAAATATACTTCATGGTTCGGGTTTTCTCAACGTCCGCAAAAAAAACCCTGCATTAGGGAAATAAACTGGAGAAAGGCATATAAAAATGGGAAGGACTAAATGAATTATGCAAAATCTTGGTTTGATGCTGAAATAACTAAATGGAAACACTGGCTTCTCATCCGAAATGACCTGAAGGATTTAGAAAGCCCCTACAAATATAATTATTATACTGGGTAATGCAGCTGCTAGCTAATGGATTCTGCTGAAAAATCATATTTATTACTTAAATTCGAGCATATTTGATATGATTATAAAATAAATCCCATTCAATGCATAAAGGAATTACAAAATCACATGGACGCATGTTATTGTCATAACAACCATCAGATTTCAAAGTATCAGAATGAAAAGAAAAACACCCCCTATGGATAACCTTCGATATGTTTACTTCAGTGTGTTGACCATGATATAAAAGTCAGATAGACAATTATACCATACTTTCTCTCTTCAGTTAGAAGCTCATTCCTGTCACATTATTTACACACTTACAGACCATTAGCTCCCAAAAACTTAAGGTCTTTTGTTTGAATCCCACGGGATTTCTTTAGTCCCGCAATGCATGCTCTGTTCAGAGTTCTTATACGTGCTATATTCAGCGCTGCAGTGCCTGCTGTATTCAGCATAGCAATGCGTGTAATGTTCAGAACTCTCAACACAGATAGGCAGTGAAACCATTACAACACTACTCTCTAAATAACATAGTACAATACCAACATGCAACAGGTGTTTAATTTGACTTTATTTATTTGATTGGGGCTTTACGCCGTACTCAAGAATATTTCATTTATACGACGGCGAACAGCATTATGGTGGGAGGAAACCGGGCAGTGCCCAGGGGAAAACCACGACCATCCGCAGGTTGATGGCAGGCCATCCCACTCACGGCCGGAGAGGAGACAGGTGTTTAAATATCTTATTGATAATTGGATAGCGTGTATATATGTTCAGTAGGTTTCTGGCCCAGTGTCCATTTGGTCGGTTAGGCAGGTTAGAACTAATAGGTAGTTGTAATTCCGATTGCCTGCTAACCCCATGATATATGAGTGATTCGATCGCACACATCACGACTAATGGCAAGCGTACAATACCGGATTGGGTTTGCCTTCATGAATATTTTAACCATTAAACGTAACATTCACCAGCGAACTACCGGACCCCTGTAGGGAAACATGTATTGCTCATGTATACATCGAAATAAACCTTTCACAGATGTCGTACAGGTTACGTCCGACTAGAGCAACTACTATCTGAAAAATACTCAGCACGAGTGATACATACTTTGATATTGTGGCAAAACTTCACATACAACTTTTTTTACCAACATTTTGGTAATTTTTTAACAAATGGTGTAATTTGTGTAACAGGTCCAAAAGGACGTCTCACATGCTGTTGTGGGTGCGGATGTATTTGCATTTTCCATTCGTTCATCAGGAAGCAAGATAAACTAACAATTTGAACCCGATAAATTCATCAAGATAATGATTCTGCAAAAAGTCTACAAAAAAACATCAACCCGAATGTGGACAAACATGTATCAATGAGGTATAAACTTCAGTAGAGGTCGCCGAGAAATGCGCGCATTGCAGACAGACTCTTCCCCGCGAAAGGATTTATATTCAAGTGGAAATATCGGTTGCATCACTAACAAGCAGCAATAACCAAATCGACAGAATGGCGAAAACAGAAATATCATTAGACACAAAGTACATGTATAACCGAGAGGGGCTGTATGTATCGTGTTGAATAAAATAGCTCCTACGGATATATGACCTTTAGCAATCAAAACGCAACCGCATTCCGACATTTGATCGCATGCGGTACATGTCAGCCGGTAAGAGCTGATGAAGGGAGATGTTACCGTGAATCTACTCTGTATAAACTATGTGTACTAGGTGGTACACCATATTGTGTCAAAATTGCACACGCATATACCAGCAATACACAATTTGTGCTACACACTACTAAGACGTGTACCATCGATGCAGTACACAATACATCAATGTGTTTGGGGAAATTTGTAAGAGTCGTTTTGGGGGACTATACAGAAAGATGGTGTCGTAAACCTACACAGAGAAAGGAAGGAGAAAGGAAGCTGGTACCGTAAACCTACATGGAGACGTTTCCATTAACCTACAGGAAGATGGTTCCGTAAAACTACACGGAGACGTTTACGTAAACCTATAGGTAGATGTTACCGTGAACAAAGATGTAGAGACTACCGTTAACGCGTACAGAGAAGTCACCGTCAAAAAGTATATCGCCCAAGAAAGGATGACACTGTTAGGCAAATACTTCACCGCAGAGATGTTCCTTAGAGCAAAATATTACGGCAATTTAGCAGATTCGTTTGAAAGCCTCTTCAGGTTTTCCAAAATTTCATACCCACACCCTGCTACTCCTGCATTTTAAATGACAATATGCGAAGCCATAAATGCGACATGGCTTACGTGGGTGTTAGAAGTGAAACATTTACGGGATTGTCTTGTCACATCTATTGTAAAGCACCAGGATCTAATGCTCAATTTGTACTCGACTAGCCGTATTGGTTCTCTACCGTATTCCCATGTCTCCATAACAGAACCTGGGACCCACAGACTAAGTTTCCTAACTGGCCTGTCTTGAACACAGCTTATTTATAAGACCTTGTTCTGACGACCCTAATCATACTTTATGCTACTAGGCGATCTTACTAGTTAACTGGTAAGCGATTAGTGTCACGTCAAACACTCGGCAAACGTTGAAGGTCAACTGCTGATTATGTACCCACACAAAGGCCCAGGCCATGTCTCTAAGTAGTACCTAATTATAGCACCGCACCCTGAAATAAAACAGGACTAACATAAAGTATTTTGCAGTTATATGGACTCAAGATAGTATGGTAATTCTTCATGTATATATATGGTGGTGTGCGATAAGAGTTCAAATCCGGGTGTAATGGTAGAATCTTATGTTTTACGTTTTTGAGCTACTTTTTTAATAAATTGACAACACATGGCGTTTCCCTGCCGGCCAAAATTACTAAATGAAAATACCTTGCAACAGAAAAACTTTCACATTTTTAAAAATCAAAGATTGAATCCGTCATTAAATGCATTGCCATTAAAACTGACTGAGTTATTACGAAACACCCTCCACGGCCCAGATGCACTGGACGGTTCTCAGGTATTTGTCTTATGTTCTTTGGCCATTGATCACTGTCAGCACCTGGTGTTTGTGGTCAGCTGTAAATCAAAAGGGAGTACCCACGGAAATTCACCATGTATTGGCAACAGATCCACATAGTTTACCAGAAGTGCTCCGGTCTTTGTAGTCACGGACGGAGCTGGTCATGAAGAGTTTTAGGTGACGCCTTCAAACATCTGAGGACAAGGATCGAAAGCTCTAGCACAAGACACAAAGACATAGATAACAGGAACTTCAGTAATTTCGGATTCTTTACACCGGATATTTGATCATCACTTCACCAAATAAAACTGTAGCTCTGGCGGAGTGATCTTGAATGCTGGGAGGGAAATGACAAAGAACATGATATCTGAAAGGGAAAGGCAAGAAGATGCAGTAAGTATTTAAATGCCAGCTAACGGAAGAAGATCAGCTCCTCTTTCAACAGAGGTCAGTGATACTCTCTTCAGTGCTAAACCCATATATTCACTTGATCAGATGTCCAAAGGTTTACACAGGTGGTCCTGTATGTACACAAAACTTGATGAATATTGACTTGTAGGACTAAAGTTGATTTTGTTTTCTTCATCACTTTAACTGTCATCGAATAGGTAATAGACCGTATTAAATTATTAAAACCGATGCAGTTGTACTATTTACAGTGAATCTGTTCACTTTTAATGAACTGGATACAGTCAAATTATCACTTCCACCCTACGTTATGTACATACATCTCTCGTAAAGTCTGTCTCGGATGTCACTGTTAGATTTGACAGTATATCTAACATGTATGGCTTCACCATGTAGGGTGTTGGTAACTGTCAACACTGAGATCAGTGTTGATATTTCTGACACATCTTAACATCAAAGGCAATTCCCCTTCATCTGTTTGGCCCTGAAGGCAAATTTATCACGAACGCCTTGGGACAATCAGTTTGGTAATGCGTCCTGCTGACAGCTCGGACAGACTGCGTTCATCTGCAGTCAGACTCAAGCTGCGAATCACAGGCGGAAAGCAAAACACACCGGTTCAAGGCCAAAGGGAGGGGATAACATATGTGTCTCCTCCTTTAACATGGTAATGCTGTCACTGTGACTATAATCGAAAGCAAACACGTAACGTATAAAATTCACACGCATCAGGGGAAGAAAGGAATGCTGCATCTGAAGCAGAACTGCAGTACTATAATTTGCGTTTTAAGGCAAAAGACAAGAAATTGAAAGAGTATGTGAGAGTCAAATATCTGTTTTTTTAAGTGGTCAACAGAATGACCTTTCCATTTAATAGAGGATTCTTTGAATGGACAAAAAATAGATTTTCCAGTCAGTGTATGGGAGATTCTGGGAATCGGAAACGGCCGTTAAAACACGGCTCTAAATAAATGGCTGGTCGTCATAAGACTATATATGATGAACTGTAGGATGACAAAGCATGGTCATATTATATTAGCACCATTACAGGCGAGCAAATCTCCTGTGATTTATACTTGTTTGTAAATCCACCGTCATTTATACTTGTTGTATAAATCCCCAATGACTTATGCCTGTTTATAAGTCTCTACGGTACTTGATTAGGAATCTCCCCGTATTTATACTGGGGTACAAGGGTGTAAGTCTCTCATGGTCGTTGGTGCCATTTCATAGATGTTCATGGACTTTTCCAGAGATCTTGCATCCTAAATCAGTTGGCAGTTGTTAGGAGGTCCGATAACAACAGTACCGGTATGAAGTATGAGTGTCATACCATAGACGCTTTATCAACACACTGGTGACTGATTTATCTCTTCGTCATGACTAGTCCTCCCCTACCTCTCTGTTTCGGCAACTTAAGTTTCGTGTGTAGGTGTTGTTTTGTTATTTTGCAGATCACAGTGTGATCCATTCGATAAGCTGGACTGTCGTCTGACCGGCAGCACCGCCCACCTTGTAGTTAACGGCCACTTGTTTACTGATCTGTTGGTGTCTTCACCGCTGAAGGAAACGACAGGATAAATCTACTGCCGCCCAGATAAATCCAGACCTTAGTTGTCTCTCTTGGTTCGAGGAATCAAGATAGATCTGGATAAAAACAAGACTTCCTGCATTTTAATGATGTTTCGTTCCTCCCTTTGTATGAGAGTGTTTAGTTCAGCGACACTGTGCGAAAAAGGATAATTACTGTGTTGTGATTACCTTCCTCAGAGCCATGCTCTCATCTGTAAATCTTCGTTCCTCAAAATTTCTCCAGCCTTTAATACCTTATCAAGAGTTTTATTCTAGATATATCCGAGGTGGTGTGCGTAACGTGGCTATATATATGCAGATGTTTTGTAGAATCGTTCAAGTTGGTCACGGCGATAAAACGAATCATTTAGAAACTGAGAGTTGTAGGACATAGTGTAGACGAAAGTGTTGTGGATCCGCGAAATTCCACAGATTAAGTCGTAAATCAGTTATGTAAAATCAACCAATCAATACAGAAACAGACAAATCAATGAATCAATCGACCAACCAAATAATCAGCTAAATGTTGAAAGAATCTAAGAATGATGAATGAATCAATGAATAAGTCAGGGAATCAACCAGTCAACAAAAAATAGCAATAATACTGATTTGAATTACTTTCGCCTTGGCTTTAACCGCCATAATTTTTTGAAATTTATGTTAAAGGATACTTGAAACTGTTTGGTTTTATATCTTAATATGTAGCTTACGATGTGTAATAACATTTACAAGTACAAAAAATTCTTAACCTCCTTTTCGGGAGGGGGGAAATGGTTTTAAAGTAAGGTTTTCTTTAGTTCCCATCGCTGAGTCCGAAAATTAAGTAGCCTGCAGTGGTGACGTCAATGGTGAAGTAAAGCCGTTAATACCACTCTGGGGGAGGGGGAAATGACCAAATAGGGGGAGCCGCTCGCCTCACGATGTCATGCAGAGCATTAGCACATGTCACTTTGCCTACACTGCGGCCGCTTCAACGTCGATCTCGCGGGGTTGGCTGTTCATTTTCCTTGTTACTTAATCCAAATACTCTCCTCAAGGGTCTCCATGGAAAAACTGTTGGAACAGAATGGGGTCGCAATTGGCTTAGGGCTCGGTGATATCCAAACCGGGCCATTTCAGTCGAACTTTGATGGAATGCAGTGGTCGGAGCAAACTCTGCTGTGGTCACGAATGGCGCCCGAATCCTTCCCACGCTTGTCGGAACAATCAAAAATGGCGCACCATACCATGCTTGAACGGAGAAAAACATCTAGGAATGAATACGGTGTTTGCTTCCACAAAAACAAAATGGCGGTCATTGAATATACGCTCGCGTTCGTCACTATAGCTACCAGGGCTCGAGGCACGTCCGGGGGTTTACGCCGCGCTCCGAGAAACTTCATCGATGACCTCCAGTTCCGAAAAAATCCAACCGTTGACGAAAAAAAAAAACCATAAAATAGGGGTGTAATTAACAGGTATAAAATATACCACAAAATGAAACTTAAAAAAAATGTTTTTGACATAATTTTTTTCATTTGGCTTATAAATATAATCTTTGTTTTAGAGTTCCTTTTCATGTATCCTTTAATACTTTCGCCAGTTAATCGTGGAACGGGAAAGTGTCTGTCGAGCTAATATACCCACGTGGACTCTTTGACAGTTAACGGCCCATGACAAGGCGGTTTGCGCTAGGCGTAACGTCTTGATGTGTCTCAGTGGCCGACGATATTACACAAGGCCAGTGCTTAATAACCCGGTTATTGTCACATTAACATGAAACATTTTGTGTGCTTGGAACTCTTATTGACTCGCTCTGTACGTGCACAAACTGAGAAGAAGGAATAGCTCATTATATTGCATGGTTTCAAGTTATAAATCAACGTCATGTCGACATAAATGGTCACAAGATTTGTAATAAAAAACTTTAATACAGCCACAGGGACGCGATTTGTGGTGGTTAGTAATTACGATTGAGGTTACATTCACACCATTTGTTATTTTACATGCCCCCCAATCAAATAAGGATCGGATTATTTTTCAGCAACGCTTAAAATTTGACGACAGCAGTTCTTCCGTTCTTTTATTACAGTTCTAAATTTCACTCAGTGCAATTTAAAGAGCAGTTTGATACCAAACCCTTTCTTCAGATTTATATCTTAAAAATTATAGTAACGAGCTAACATCTGAGTTAAATGCTGGATCGGCGGGATGCTATCAGTCCGCTATCAGTGTAACAGCTGACACATTAACTTAATCATAGACCTATGTTCATCTTATCTGTCAGAACCGCCCAATATCAAAGTTTAATCTAGTTAAAACTTCCTGTCTCCGAATATCTGTCACGTTTGTTTTCCATTTGATATAAACTTTGGGTCCGTGTCAAACATTTACCAATAGGATGCACTGCACTGGAACTAAAGCCAGTTCAAGAGCTTTCTGCCCATAAAAAGCAGAAAACCATCGGACAAAACTGGAGCTAATCGTTGCATTCTCGTCGAAAGACAAGCTTTGACCACGGAAACTAGAACTAATGGGAAGGTTCAGATTAATGACAGATTGAAAAAAATACGTTTCTTCGGGAGAGCTTGATATCGTTATAAATAAAAACGCCCTTTAAAATCAAAGAGGGCATTTTTTAAATAAATGACGTCTCTGCTGGCACCGGTTTGATGAATTCAAGTTTTTAGCCTGGTTACCGATGAACGAGTCTGTGACAAGATATCGACTTGATCCACCAATAGGAAGAGCGTATGAACATATATGACGAGGAGTTGAAGAGCCCAGGGAATCGTGAACCATTGTTGAATGATAGCTGTCACCAAAAGATAATATATTAGGTAAAAACGAGAACCGATTTCTTACAATGTTCTGTCAGCTTTGTGTTAGGAGGGACGAGGAATGTGTGTAAAATCAATTAATCTGTCAATAAAGCTATGGAATAATAAAAACCTTAAACAGAGGATTGTGCAGCATTCTGTCAATTGCCTTATCTAACGACTTGTGGAATTGCCCGTAGAAAACCCATGCAAAGAAAATGCTCGAAATCATCTCAAATTTTGCATCTATCATAACAACGAATCGGTCGAGGCCTGATGGTTTTACTGATTTGTTGTCTTATACAGATGTATCAATAAAAGCCGCAAATTTTCTTTATAGAACATGGCGCCTGCTCGGCTGGATTGCTCTGCTGCAGGTATTCGGCTAAAACTATGATATATGAGAAAGCCCATGACGACCACAGAGACATATAACACCGGATTGTGTTTGCCTTGATAAATATTTAAAGGTTGAAATAGCATAGCTGCAGACAACGGAAACACGATCTCCTATTGGTTTCTGTATGCAACCAGTGGATTAAACATTTTGCCTGTTAGGAAGAAAGCCTGTGATGGGATGCAGCAGGCCTCTGATGCTTTACCCAGACACCTTTCAGTCAGGTATCTTCCTCGTAAAATGAATTTTAGAGAATATTTTTGATACTTAAGCATGTTGAAGGCAGTCTAAGATGACATTAAATATAAAGCGTAAACAAGATGCTGTCCTTTATTGCCCATTACTGGACGTCTGCCGCTTTCGTTGCATCGGTTGTGACTCCTTGTTTCCTGACCACAATTATGCGCCTTTATATACATGTACAGTGTGAGTTATGTTGCAAACGAAATGCTCTTTGACACTGTGGCAAGTTGCTTACTTGACCAATATTCACTCCAGGACCTTTAGGACTTGGACTGTATGTTAACTGGCCATAGAAATGTACCTCTAGGGTCGGTTACAGTTAAAGAAACACCC
Source organism: Acanthopleura granulata (assembly GCA_016165875.1). Taxonomy (NCBI): domain Eukaryota; kingdom Metazoa; phylum Mollusca; class Polyplacophora; order Chitonida; family Chitonidae; genus Acanthopleura; species Acanthopleura granulata. Next base: position 11,447,583 of record JABBOT010000002.1, read on the forward strand.
ATTTCAAGAAAGAATTTTGGACACTAAACTCGCTCGAAATGTGAAAATGTGTCTTATGTTTGCACCATTGTAGGTTTGCAGTAAGAATGAAGTTTGTGTCTCTCTGGATGAACTGTTAATTACCTAAATAGCACGCTATTATACACGTCACATTCATGTACCATGTGTACCTATAACCATCTGAATGTTGTTTTACAAAGTAAGGTTGTCACAACAGTGCAACATAGCATTCAGCTCCATATTCGCAGCTGCACGAGCTGCAATCTGGCGAATATGGTGTTGAATGTTGTGTTGGAATCTTGTGCCAACTTTACCGAGCTGCTTCAAAGACAATATCGCCGTTGTTTCGTATCTAGGAAATGGTTATTCTTTCCTCAAGTCAAAGAAAGTTATTACGGATGTTAAAGCTTTGGCTTTGTGCACAACACAACGTTTTTCTTTTTTGTTAACCAAGCCCTTTAACCTTTAAACATCTGTATTCTGAAACATTCTGGTCATATATTACAAAGCTTAAGAAAAGTAAAGAAAAGTATAACGTACAACGGTGGATTCACTTCCTATGAAAAGAAAAGCCTTGCTTGTCCTTCCGAACCGGTTTTCTGATCGACCGTCTTTCATTGCGCTCTGGCTTCAAACTTTATCATCTGTCATTCCGCACTGGCTTCATACTCTAAGGTCTGTCCTTCCGCACTGGCTTATTATTCGCCCTGCTACAGGAAGACACAGTATATATATATTCTAAGGATCCCGTCATATAACTAAAATTGTTGACCACGACGCAAAACCCAGGCATACATTCATACTGCCGTCTTGTTATTCCAAACTGGTGTAATCTTCTGTAGCCTGGTCATTCGGTACGGCCTTCTGCTCATATTTCCTGCTCTACCGTTTTGTCAATGGTTTCTTGTTCTGTCGTATATTCATTGTGCACTGGTTTCCGGCTCTATCGTCTTCTCATTCCGCACTGATTTCCGCCTTGGTTTCTGTCTCTACCGTTTTTTCATTCCACCTTGGTTTCTGGCTCTACCGCCTTTTCATTCCGTGCTGGTTTCCGCCCTTGTTTCCGACCCTGCCATCTTTTCACTCCGCCCGGTTTTAATGCTCTAACCTCTCAGTCGCACAGGTTTCCTACTCTACCGTCTTATCATTCAGCCCGTTTTACTGCTCTACCGTCTCGTCATCCCATCCTGGTTTACTGCTCTAACCTCTTGTAATCCCGACCTGGTTTCCTGCTCTAACGTCTTAATAGCACTGGATTCCAGATCTACCGTCTTATCAATTCCCCCTGCATGCTTACCGACTCCACCGTCTTGTGCTTCCTGCAGGACAAAGAACTTCGATAATTCTGATCGGGGAACATGATCTGTCCGGTAAACTGATCACCCAAGTTGACTGACTGATTGATTGATGGATTGATTGATTGGTGTTTTACGTTTCACGAATTTTTCTCTTATATCGCATCGGTCAGGCTTTTTGTGTGTGTGGGGGGGGGGGATTAGAGAGATTCAAATAACTATCGACGTTTGCCAGGTATGATCCGGGAGAGTGAGTACAGTACTTTATCCGGGTGGCCTAACGCGACAGACTCCGAATCCTGATATCTGCTCTTGGTAAAGCTCGGTCTTTGGCAATACCCCAGGCTATTACAACAGTCAGACATGCCCAGTTGGCAATGTTCGATTAACAGACATCCTCCGGGCCGGCTTTGATGGATTTTATCTGGATGGCCAACGTAATCCGTGGCTTGCACACCGTGCACGCTTGATCGGCACGAAGGAGCAGGGGTCTAAATACCAGCACTTAGACACAACTGCTACTCTCCGTCTACGGTCAACATGTCGGCAAAACCCTTGCACAGACTCTCATTTCCAGAGAAAGTAACACAGCTAAGATTTGGAAGAGTTAGTTAAGGCAGCCATTCAAGTGAACCTCAGTACAAACCGCATTCCTTTTCTTTACTATTAGGCTCGTCTATATGACCTCACAACTATTTCGACATTGCTTAGTATTCCGCTCTCAGTCAATAATTTAAGTGTGCGTGCGATATCTTTATTACTCATATTTTATTTACTTATACGATGCTGCTATACAAATGGATGAAACCAGAGTGCCCTAAGAACACCATCGCCTTTTGTTAAGTACATGATAGGGCCCGATGTCATGAAACGTACTTAGTGCTTCATAGCTATAAAGTAAACTTCGTCTCTCTACAAGATACGTTATTATGCAGATATGAAAATACTTAGTTGAGTGCACTTCATGAAAATGGGTTCAGGTCTCCTATAATGTCGCATCCGAAGCAGGGAGAAGGAGATTGGGCATGTCACCGCATCCTAAGCGTCTATGCTATAGGTAATCAGTTTTTTCTAGTACTCATCTACCATGTAAGTTACCGTGTGTGACAAACGGGCTTTACCCCCTTCAGCACAGTCAAAACAAACGTATTTCATCTGGAAAGAGACCTGCTTTTAGAACTGATTAGCAAGAAATGATAATAACATACCATACTTGTTTCAAAAATATTGTTGACATCAAGCCATAATGAGTTATTCATTCATTCAAAAATATCCCATCTGTCATCGACATGATATACGTTAAGACACGACCAGATTACACAGAAATTACAAACGTGCGGCAATAAAATGTGTCTGCCAGGCATTTATCTTAACCGTGGTTTCTTCCAACAGAAAAAAACTAACGGTTTGGTAGCGGGTTTTTTGTGCCTGACATGCGCAGACGGGATTACTTTAAGCTGTTGGCTTGACACGGCCGCCTGACAGTAATGAATAATTTGCTCCTTTGAAAGCAACAAAACCAAATAGTTTGCGTGCAACAACAGCAAACGGTTACGTCAGCTTTCTACATTTTGGCTTTGTTCTTGCATCTTTTTTTTTTTTTTTTTTTTTTTTTTTTTTTTTTCTTTTTGGCAGTTTTTGTCGATGTTATAGTTTTTGTCTTCTTGCATTCCGTATACATACTACAATGTAAGCGCTGTTTAAGAACCACCATTATGGCGCGAAGTGAAGACAACGGAATTTGATGTAAATACGAAATGACTGTGCTCAATTATGCGCCACATACTTATAACATATCGCATAATGCCAGTTTTTATTAAAGTTTTTCAATTTTGGTTTCAACACAGCAATATACTATGTCATGGGAGATTTGACTAGCCAAAATCAATGAACAATTTCCTGTAAATTTTCCACCTGCCCTGGTTTTGACCTTCGCATACGGACTAGTAAGCAACATATCGTCAATATAGTTAATACATTTTTTGTCACCCTTCTCTGTTAAGACGAAATACCAGCTGAAGTCTTCTAAAGAAGCCCTCAAAGAGCAGGTACAGAAAAACTACGAAACACAGAATTTGGAAGATAAATATTCATGTAGTTCCACGCCAGTTGCGTGGACTAATACTTCACCCGTAGCTCATATCGGCTCAATCCGGTTGTAAGTGGCAGTTAATCTCGACTAGTGAAGCCGGACCATTACAACATTTAGAGATTCCACCCCAGTAAGGTTCGATTAAGACCAGTGCCTCTGGTGAGTTTTGATGGAGTTTACACGCTCATAAAACCTAATCCATGAACAGCAGTCTGTAGTGGCTCTAAGGAGCAGAGGTCTAAGTAACATCATTTAAACCGAGACACCCACTCCCTGCCCGCAGTTAAAATGTTGGCAAAGCAGTTTATATATGTTGTTACCTTTGTAGGCCTCTACAGAATAGGCTTCTCTCTTAAAGCTATGAGATTTTCAGTCCATTTTGTAAGCTGTTTATGTCAAGCGTCGAGAGTTCAATCCCAGGTTTGGCTAAGTTTTTTCCTTGCCTCGTTCCTGTCTTAGAAATAACCAACGTCAGTCAAGTGAAAATACACCTGCAAAGGAGACTCCAAGTCGGCCAATCAGGCAAGACAGGTCCATTTTACAGTGTTCTCTTTTTTTAACAAGAGGGGGAAGTGTTTGGATTGTTTTTTTAGTTCACAGTCCTCTGGCCCACGTTGGCTTTCTCTCCGGTCGTACGTGGGAAGGTCCGCCAGCAACTTGAGGATGGTCGTGGGTTTCCTCGTCGCGTTCTTGTGTACGGCGTAAAGTACTGCCGTACTGCAGTCTCAAAACCGCATTTTCACCGCAATGTCCATCCACTGATATACTGTTAGTTCCACCAGAAGGTCAGTTTCTGTTATACGTTGCCTGTAGCGAATGCTACATCATTCAGACTTTGAGAGACTGTTTTGATGTCTCTATCATGAAGTGTCTCAGAAAAACCTTATGATTCCGCTATCAAGAAGTTTGGCGACGTCCTCAAACTTTAGACTAAATGAATGAATGGCTAAGATTTTTAACGCCACATTGGCAGTATTTCAGCCTCACTGTGGCGAAAACAAGTTGGAACCAGCAAAGAGTTGTCTCTCAACATGGCAATAGTAATATCCAAAAAGAAACAGAAAATAAAGATAAGAAGACAAACCGGGTAAAATTACACTTTCTTACGAGATGGTTATATATTGACGAGTGAGTTCTGATTATGCATCGTCAGATTGATCAGGCTGTCGGAAAATGCTGTTATGACCCCGTCTTTAATACATTATATTATTTTCATTACTATGCTAATCGCGTCAGTGATACATACATGACATACATGTTGAGTTGTATATACGTCATAGCAGGCACTGCTGTTCAGTCGAGTGTTCTCGAAGCTCTTGTGTTTAAGAATTTTAGCGTCTTTGTACATAGGCCTAGAGCGTACTTTCTGGAAAGAAATACCCATGTCGTAAACATGTTTGCCATCATACAGAGACCAGATAGTTTATTTTCGAGATTGTGCAGTAGGCTATAAAAGGTGTTTCTTTGCTTGCTAATTTGTCGGTAGACTATATTTCTGAACTTGCATCGCTCATCGTCTCATTGTGCATTTTCCTTCGGAAGTGACATTGCCCTGTAGGCAATTTTTTGTCAAGACACGAGGACTGTTTTCGGCATCCGTTTGCTCCCCATGAAATACTGTTGGCTACCATGGAGATTTGCGCACGACCGAATATCACTTGGAGGCCAGTGATTTCTTTCACTTCAGGAGTTCACCAGGATCTGTGGATTTTCCTCAGTCATGTCTCACAGGGAAACACAGTTGCGGGTATGGCACCCAGCGAAAACAAAACGTCACCCTACGTCTTGCATTTCTTTCACCCATTGTGTGACTTCAGACTTCAACCTACTAGATGGTTATTTACTGACGGGTGCGTTCTGATCTTCAACCCTCTTTAATAAATTGTATTATTTTCATTGTTATGTTAATGGCACGTAGATCTTTAGCTGTATATACGTCATAGCCCGCACTGCAGTTCAGTCGAGTGTTCTCGAAGTTATTGCGTTTATGAGTTTTAGACGTCCTTGTACACACCCCTAGAGAAAACTTTCTGCACGGAAACACCCGTGTTGTAAACATATTTACCATTACCAGAAAGAGACCAGAAAGTTCACTTTCTAAATTGTACATTAGGCTATGGAAGTCAGGCGGTGTGCGGTGAAGGTAGTTGTCTTTAACTCATGAGTCAATTTGTGAAGATTGCCTACAGGAATTTTGCTACGGGAGTTGTTAGGCCTACGTGCCGTTCGACGTTGGCATTTTGTGGTCCACTTTGGTCTATTTCGAGCGTTGTCGAGCGAGTATTTCTTCCCTTGCTGTTTGTTGGAGGCTTTGTTTCTGAACTTGTATCGCTCATTGTCGCATTGTGTCGTTTATCGTGCTTTTTATCCTAATTTCCATCGGAAGCGACATTGCTCCGTAGGCAATTTTGTGTCAAGACACGAGGACTGTTTTCGGCATCCGGTTGCTGGCCATGTTGGCTAGCATGGAGGATTGTGTACGACCGATCATTACTTGGAGGCCAGTGATTCCTTTCACATCATGAGTTCATCAGGAACTGCGGAATTCCCTATTTCAATGGAATGAGATTTCTTTTGAGACGCGGAGTGTTTTGACCGGATTCGTGGTCTGCTGTAATCTTCCTAAGAAACTATATTACCGTATTGTTTTTGTTCATTGTATATAAATTGCACTACATGAGTTACATTATTCCATTATATGTATTTGACCTTGTGTTAGACTTATTGCCGTCTGGGAGTTGTAAAAGCCATTTGTTTACTGTTTTCCCTCTTAGATACCCTACACAGCACCCACCCCACCCTCCTCATCCGGAGGATGGGAGTGCATCTGGTCCCACAGACTGGAAGCTGTTCAATAGGACATGTTTACCACGATTCCTGAACAAGTGACGAATAAACAATAATGATGATGAGGTGAAACATTACCAAACCTCCAGGTTACAGCCTTTCGTGGTTATTAATGGAGGAATTGTCATTGATATTCGCTAAACATGCCAAACTAAGTGATATAACTATCTTGAAAACGTGGTCCGTTCACTTACCTAGTGAGAGTCTTATTCTCCTCTCTGAAAGTGTCACCAATGTTTTCTCAAATGCATTGCTGCTGATGTTTTTCCTCAGAACGGTCGATCATAAAGCTGACAATGTTATCACCAGGTTAACATTCCTTCAATTCATGAAACTTTGTTTTCTTTTATATTTATTGGATTTGAGACCTGGTAGAAAAAGAGAATTCTCACATCAATGGGACAATTAAAAAAAATGCATTTGCCGATTATTATTTTGAAATGGTAATTGTGGCACAATTGCCCCCACCCCGTAAATGCTGAAACGAATGGAAGGTACCACTAACTGAGAGGAAAAAGTAATAAACAAATGGTTTGTTTAACTCTCAGGCAGCGATAGACCTTACACAAGATCAAACAAAGATGCGCGAAGACGTTTGGATAAGTGCAATCCATATAAATGAAGAAAATAGTCAAACAGTACAACTTAACATATTATACAAGAACAATACATATAGTTACAAAATATAGTTTCTTAAGGATTATCGTCCAAATCCTGATGGAATATCAAGCTTCCAAAGGCGGATCAGTTAATTGAAATAAACAGTTCATGTGAACTCTTGAATCGAAGGATGACACTGGCCTACTAGTGCTGACAATAGTTTATATCCAACCGTCAGTCTAGGTACACTTCCCAGGGCTTACAGTAAGACGATAGCGTCGGTAATGCCCAGCAAACGATGTATAATTCACAAAGTCACTTCAAGTGTAAAACAGTCATCGCACAAAGACGCAATGAGCGATGCAAGCTCCAAAATAACGTCTCAGAAAATGGCAAGCGGCAAAACACAAGCTCACTACGTACAGAAAATTGGAGTACAACATGACGAACGTCGAATCGCATGAAAGCCTAGCTCCAATAATATCCCAACAAAATCCTCAAGTGGGCGTGAATATGACTGCGCCTTTACAACTTTGTCGCCCATATTTGTAAACTAACGTAAAGAACATTCTGGACAGTTTGATCGTAAACATGTTTACAACACGGGTAAATTTTTTCAGAATGCACGCTCTATGTACAAAGGCACGAAACTCATAAACACAGAAGCCTCGAGAACGCTTGACTGAATTATAGTGCACGCTATAACATATACATGGGTCAAACTCTAGGTCAGACGCTGACCCACTCAACGCATAAAAAAATAACAAAAAATACAGTACAATATTTCAATGACAGGATTCACGGCAAGAAATAAATAAATCTGAATAAATGAAAGCACAAGAATCCAAATAATGCTAAATAAACCCTGAAAGAAGAGAGACAGAACAGTAAATTTCTTTGCTTGTAACGGCTCGAATAAAATGCTTGACCTGAGCATTATTCAGGTTTTATTTTACTTTATTTTAGAACTGCTGGCTGGTCCTTTGAGAAATGAGGATTTATTTCTGACCCGTAGTCGTGGTCCTTTGGTAAAGACAGTATCGGCTGCAGAAACGCTCATCCCTGCGTGCGATTAATCTGCCGGTGTTTTAATTTTATACTAAAATACTGCAGATTGTACAGAAAATGTTTCATTAAGTCAGTATTATTCAAGAGCCGTGTAAACCTGTCGCACGCCAGGCGAGATATACGAAGGCTGCGATGGGCAAATTCGCCACTGTCGTCTTTAGATAGTGCGGCGGTAAACAACAACCATATACACGTACATAAACCAACAACCATATACATGTACATGAAACAACAACCATAAGCATGTACATAAATCCTATAAATAGTCGACTTCAACAATTAGTCGAAGTGTCAATGAATCGTTGTGTGAGTGAGCTGTGCAACCACATAACCCACTCGTGTGTCAGACACTATTGGCAGTACACACTAGTCACTTCTTGACCGTTGACTTTCAATTAAGACACAGGTGACGATTGATTAATCTCCTTCACACGTCCTGATTAGTTTCAGCAGCTTGGAGTAATCTGATACGGGTATTGTTTTGTCATAAATTCGGCTTGACCTAAACATTTGGGTTAATCCAGTAAATACTGTCCGCTCCGCTCACCACGCGGCCCTGGAAAGCGAGGATAGGACTACTGGTCACTTCCTGACAAGGAGGAGGACCTCACTCATTAACATCTCGCGCAAACATATTTTACTTGCTCCTGGGTGTATAGTGGCTGGTATCTCCCTTATTAACTGGTTGATTAAGAAAAAGTAAAACACTCAGATCAGTTATCCCGGAAACAAAATTCCATTGCGATGACCCTGCAGTACATCAGGTGTTGTTTCTTGGCAACTTTTAACCTTATATCTTTAATTAAACAGACAACGATGGGAAGGTGTGAGCAACAGCAATTCAGAGACCAAGAGAGACAATAAACCAGTAGGTGGGTGTCTATCGGGGCTGCTTTATCGTGAAGATATAGCTAGACCTCTAGTCTGTCAGCCAGTGAGAAGGCTCTCCTGTACGTCAGGGTTAGGTTGTACATATGTAACTCCCAAAGCTCCATCTGTTAGCTAACATCCGAGAGGAAACACAGAATACTAGGTAAACACACCTCAGGGCAGATCTGCTTCCTACAGGTCAGCATTAGAAGCGCCTAACTGATGTGACTACAGGTCAGCATTAGAAGCGCCTAACTGATGTGACTACAGTGGGATTTGGGGACTAGAGGCTATACTAGCTACCAACTCACCAAAAATCATACAAATTCCACCCACAAGTCTTAAAACTTCCACCCTTTTCTTGCAGTCATCATTGTTTCCACACTCCTCTCAGCAGTAATGACTACCAATGGATATCACGCAAAAGATCTTGGAATACAACACCTTTCTCACTACAACATATAGTACATACATTGTAAAATGACCAACGCCAAACGCGTTTAATAAGTGATTAAACTTCACACAAGCGTGTTTAATAAATGTACACATGCATATAATAGTTAAGAAGAAAGCCATTATAATTCCTTGTGTGCGTTGTGCAGTGCTAAATAAACACGTTTTGATTAATTTATTTATTTTTTTATTTATTTATTTATTTGATTTTACGCCGTACTCAAGAATATTACTCTATTACAACAGCATTTTGGTGGGAGGAATCTGGGCAGAGCCCCAGGGAAACCCACCACCATCCGCAGGTTTCTGGAAGACCTTCACGTGAAATGTCGGAGAGTAAGCCAGCATGACCTGGACTTGGACTCACAGAGACCGCGTTGGTGAGTCATTAGGCCTCGCTGGCCCGCCCCCCCCCCCCAACAGTGGATGTCTTGATATAGTTGTTTATGCTAATATTTTATTTCTTGCATAGTTTGAGTAGAATGTCGAAATATGAGTTGCATGTCATATACATATGTCAAAGCTAGACAACGCACGGCGCGGCATGCCATCAATGAAATTTCTTTTCCGGCGTTTCTAGTTCCAATTAAAGACCACCTATTGCGCGTCGATATTTTGCTTGGCTTCTCTTAACAGTTCCGTATTGGAAACACTCCCTCGGGACAAATCAATCATAATGTCATCGCTTTGTATTCGACGTTAGAAAAAGGCAAATCTGATTGCATTGGGTTCAAAATACAAATCATCGGCTAGTCGATTTTGGCCATGGGATTTCAGCGCGGAGATCTCCTGACTCCGGTAGAATTCCCTGACTATTGTCGGTAATCATCACTGGACACTTCAAAGACTGTTTTTTTTTTCATAACATTTCCTTTGATGGTTTACATTTTTCTTATTGTCTTACAATAGGAGCGTTGTTTTGCGATTGATTGGAATATCTAGAATGGCTTTCTGAATTTCCTAGTAGGTTTCCAAGTAGTCTATTTTTAGAACAAACAGACATGAACAATTGCGTCCATTCCTGCCAATTTTCAGACTTGCGTCAAATCTTTGGAGCTTTCTTGAAAATTTAACCAAAGTTAAGTGAGATAAGCATGGGAGAGTTAAAACCTCGGATCAATAGAAGATGAGCGACCTTCCCTCCTTGAAACCGCTGGTGATCAAACTTGAACACGCAGACACCTTTTTATGTTTGTTTGTAGTGCATGGAGTGGTTTACTCAGATCCTGTTACAATGTTGAATTCCTGACGATTGCACAGATCTAACACGTTTTGCCGCCATCGACTAACAGGCCTTCCCTCGGTGTCAGATATTTTGCTGGAGGGTGCATTAGATTCGAGCTGAAGTCAATTCACGAGTTTTCTCTCCAAAACAGCGGGAAATCATCTTACTAGAGTGGTGCTAATTTAATCATTCTAGTCAGCCGACAGGCTTTGATTCCGGCAGAAAAACAAATAGAAATATCCACAATTATACGGCTTTGAAAAAATTACGTCTGTATCGATTTCATGGCAGACATTGTATAACAAACAAGAATTCTGCTTTCTGAACCTTGTTTTAACTGAAGCATTAACTTCTTCCTGTCTTCGAGGAGAAGAGCATGTACACACCAACGATAAATAAATACTTGATTTGAAAATTGTATCGTCATCTTCAAGTGAAATTTGGCACGGGCTTCAGATTTACACTACAGACTACACATTTCTTCCATCTTTCCTCGGAGTTGAATTTCTAAACAAGTGTCAAGCCAAGAGTTTTGGAATTTTCCGGAAGCGATAGAAAAGTTATTGGTGATATATACTTTGAATATATTTTAAACCATTGTGTCATGTGTTTTGTTTGTTTTTTTTTCCAAATCCTCATAATCAAATCTTACCTTTACATACACATATTTTGGCACAAGTCTTTGCTTCTTTGACAATAATTGCTCCAGGCAAGGATAGTCAATGTCCAGCCTATCTTACCTCCACAACAATAATAACTATCTACAAAGTAGGTACATATGTTTTAGAATCAGATGGATGCAGACATTTTATTGCTGTACGAGTCAATGCATAACAACCTCGCTTGCATAAACATAAACCTCTGACCCAAGTTTCGCCAGATTTCACCATGATAACAACACCTGGGGAGTTGTAATGGGGTTACAGACAATGGGTGGACGTGAACATTCAAGATTAAATACAGGATTTTGTGTCCAAGTCCCGTCATTGGGACGACCACAGAGCAGGCACAGCAATATGATGTTGTTAGGTTGAGCTGTCTCAGTAAGCTTTCATCTTCACTTTGCATTAGCTCCAGATAACCCCTACTATCCGTTAATCTTCCGGTGGTCTTGAACTAGCCGTTAACTCCATTTAAACACCCTCTGCCAGTTAGTGGGGATTAACAAGCATCCCCGGGGCCAGCTTTGATGAGATATATTTTGATATAAAACTTATTCTGTGTGCACGTTTCACAGACACGATGGTGTTGAGGTCCAACTGGTTGTATTGGAGCACAGATATCAGTGTGTGTAATTATAGTAACACTGTTAATGTGAGCCTATAACTGGTGACAAATGCGTTTACAAGAATTGGGTGCATATCTCTGTATCAGCCATTCAGACACTCATGTGCAACAGGGATTCCATTGAAGATACAAATCATCACTACCGCCAAGTTGAAAACATCATTATATAGTTTAATAAACAAGCAGATTGTAGAATCGGACCCAACACTACACGTACTAAGTGCTTTTCAGATCAGTACAACCAGTATACTGTTACGAGGCACATGTCGTGATTACATGTGTCCGGGTTAGGACCCGCGTAAGTTTAAGGCCCACACAAGGTGATTTACACAAGTAAATCTTTTGTTTCCAAATCACCGTTCGTAAATTTTGAAGCTTGCGTTATCTCACTTCATGTATCGTCTGGAAGTGCGCTCTTTCCGCTTTCGGTAACATTAATGGGGACCAACGGCGAGAACCATCTTTGACACATCTGTGGGAATTTCAGCTTGGGCCATGATGTAGCATTGTCCCATCTGGACAATCAGCCACGCCAAACGAACTTAAACCCGACCGTGAATTTAATCAACTTGTGTGGGCCTTAAACTTACGCGGGTCCTAACCCGGACACATGTAATCACGACATGTGCCTAGTAAAAATACAAAGTAACCACATCAGTACAAAGTAACCATTGTGACCGAGCCCTATTTACGCATTGCATGAGCACTTTGTCTCAGTAGTTCCCTTAAACCCAACTGAGCTTAATGAGGAGAACATGCCGTGCCGGCTGCCCAGATTATGTTTTTTATCTTTAAAACTCGTTTACGAGAAAACTCACCAACAGCAAACAACGTTATGATATACTCTATTATCTGTATCGACTCCATTCACGGACAAAATACCTGAGTTGTCTTTGAGAGTGGTGGGCCATGTTCCCAGCTTGGCGCCCTTATTCACCTTTTTATTTCTGAAAGCTTAGCTGGAAATGAAACAGAACACAGATTTAGTATTGCATGTGACCCCAAACGTTAAATTAACACACTGGAACTTATGCAAAAGACTCTATTACGCTGTTGTTTAACACTTTCTTTTTCAATAAATTGCTCATGTTCATCTTCAGTGGGGATTATTGTTCTGGTTAAAGCTACGTATGTAATAAAGCAATTACTGACTTTCCATTCTGTTGACACATTGACATGTGACTACGTCCTCGGTCAATATTATATTGCTTGGGTTCACAAATGCACGCATCAAGCTGGTTGAAAGTTGATAATTGTAGACAACTTTATCAGAGACAATTGTAAAACAGCTTAACAAACCAAAATAACTGTTTAGCTGGGCGCTAAATCAACAGCGACTGAATGGAAAGTGACCAGCTTATGCACGCAGACCTCCAGTTTGCAACTAATGGAAAATAATCCGCTGTAATTGTCTCAAAATGTAGAATTAAAGGCTGTTAATCTTACAATGGTCTAGGACTTTTCGTTCAGATGCTTTTGTCCTGCGATTCCTACGTTTTGCAACTTCAGGCAACTTCAGGAATGGATCTTCTTATCTTTGCAATATCTCTAAAAAAACAAAATAGAAACCATCAGTGAAATCCGTGTGCTCTAAATTCTTGGAAAATAGTGTAGAGTTTCAGAGTGTAAAACTAGATGCACTTATTAATCATAAGACAGTATCACCCTGGAAAGCCACTGGCTGTCTGTTATATGTACATTAATACTGCGTGAAAAACTAGCTGTGTGGACAGACTCTCTTACGTATGCAATAGCCATCCACTTTTTCCCGCATCTTCCTTAATAAGCCATTCACTAAGCTAAAATGACGAGCTGTTGGCTTGTTTGTTTTTTAAACTCATGAAACGATATCTGCCATTTTTTCTCACTCCGAATACAAAACGACGTAAATGTGATTGATTTGTCTCAAGGGAGTTTTCTAGCAGACAAATTTGAAGAAAAGCAAACAAGAAATCGATACGCCTTCCGTTGGCCTTTTTCAGTATTGAACAGGAAGTTAAAGACAGATGTAGTGTAGAAAGTTCGGCTTAGGTCGTTACAGCAACATCTCTCTGGGTGGATCACTTCACGTTATGTATGTAAACATGTATGAAAGTCTTTAGTCTTCAACTAACTATTTGGTGACAACAACAATTTTAGCATGATTTTAATGTGAACAAGGAACAATGGTGTTGACAAAATGTTTCATCTTGTCATCGTGACTGACTTCTTGTGCCTATCTGGTGCAGTCAAAATGACACTGACTTAAAATTATATTATTTACATGTTAGCTCTCAAGTTGCAAGACCTTGTGTCTGGTGCAATCTCAATGTTTAAATTCCCTTTCTACCGTGTTCTACGGTTTCACCTCTCTTAAAAAACGTCTACAAAATCATGTAAAGTGAAAGGCCCATATTATCAGCGGGTATACCTCACCATGCTCTCCTATAGTACCCGCTAATAATAGTGGTAGGTATTGTGGACCTTCGTTAAAACAGCCTGGTGACCTAGACAGCCAATCACGTGGACATGGAAAATCCATACATCAAATATTATTGGATGGTTTGTGTCGTGTGATCCAAGTTAAAGCTTTACCCATATGACCCTCTCCACGTGTAAACTGATCAAGAGAACTGTAAAGGAGATTAAACACATTTTAACATATTTTCAGAAAACTGGTCTCGCAATGCGGTGACATTGAAACAAGACAGGCTTGTGCGTGCACTAGAACATCATGATATGACACAACACCCAGTCACACTGTAATGGCATCGGGCCAACCAGTACGTGAATCATTGCTCTCACGTCTCACTGCTGAGGGCTAACCGAGATGCCACCCGTTTGACGACAGTTCAATATGCCAAATGGATTAAACTTGATGACCCGTTCATGTCGAATATGAGACAAAACAACACCTATACAACACCTACGATGTCTGATGTGCCGAAAGAGAGAAGTTAAGAGGGCGAGTCGTGACAGAGATAAACCACTCCCCGGTGTCTTCACAAAGTAGCCGGGGTCTGACATTTATACCACAGTCCTGGCGCTGATGATAATAGGCTTTCGTATACCAATCCTCAACCATAATATACGTTACATGTTAATAGTCGCACAATACATTGCCAAAACAAGGTTCGAAAGAAACAATAAAAGGAAAATATATGAAGTAAGACATTTATCCCTATACGGCTTTCTAGGAGCGTAAACTTAACTATAGTGGTCAGCTCGTGCGACATGCTAGTTGATGAGTTGTCGTTAATGACAAATATTATACACATTAGAGCAAGTTGTTTGTTCAAAATAGCATTGTTCAACACGGTGCATTTCCGGTCTGTAACCCTGGGTTAAGAAAAATTACAAATACAAATAAGAAGCAGAGCACCGGAAATTATTGACATTACGTAACTTTACTGGACAACTCATGTCCCGCTCTGCACTCAACTCGTGACAAGTTTTCGAATTCAAATGATACCTGAGTCTATTTACGGTTTTAAATGTGACAAAGGTTCACACAAGTGTGCCCAGTTGCTGAAATGTACCGCTGTTGAGGGTTGCTATGACAAAGGGAGACCTCCCGAGGTTCTTTACAATCTAGTCCGAGACCGCTCAGATGTTGGAATTTGAATCGCGAGCGACGATCAAATCCTACATATCAGACACCCGGTTACGACACATTTGAAACTAGCAGTTTACACCGCGAATAAGCGATCTACATACCTCTAGCCGGTTAAATCCATGCCGTAACATTTCCCCTTACCATAGCCACACATAATTTTGTAAGCGTGATCCGCAACGATCATTCATAAGGAGAAAGCATATTAGCCGCGTGGTACTGACGTGTTTTCTGGGCCGCCTCTGTATGAGTAAATGTAACTTTTTTCTAACATTTTTTTCACACTCCCGAATTTATTTTTTGCCATTTTTGAACTGTTTGCAATTGCTTTATTTGTAGTATTATTGTCTTGCATTGTCTGAAAGAAAGTCAGTTGAGAATTGTGGAGTCCAGAAGTTCGACTGTTGGTAACGAGTCATGTGCATGACCCACATACACCAAGTTTGAAATGGTGGATGTGTTATTTCTAACACAAATTCAAAAGTCTGAGAAATTTCTATGTTTAACAGTATTTTTACTATTCCCCTCGCGTACAATATCTTCCCTTCCTGATTTTTCTCTTTTGTCCAAAGGGCCCAGTTAATGTTATGCCATTTCGATTCTGTTGTAGTATTCATCTTTATGCTATTCTGGGAAAATGCGTACTCACAGGGTGGTATGAAGAAGAACGATTCAGAGATCGATGCATAAACAACTTGGTCAATGCAGTTGCAAGTGGTGAAGTCGTCAGAAGAGTTCCTTGACCGAATTGATCACTATTTATGACTTACTTTGCATCTTCTGTGTTATCCACATAAGTATCTTAAATGTTTTGTAAAATCTGGCAGCTGCATCGAAAACAGCCTATTTCAGTTAGAAATGCACAATGCTCGTGTACGATGTAGTATAGTAATCGTATTGTGTGTAGAGAATTACAGTTAATAGAGTCACTCAAAAACAAAAGATTTCACCTGTATCGGTTGTAAATTTAACTGCACCTATTGATTCAGTAAATAGATGTGGTGAGGAAAAAGTGTCACCTAGTAAGAGTTGTAAGACAGTCAATTTTCACTATGATTATTGCATATGTTATACTACATACTTGCACCTACTCACTGCTTTAAGATTGCTGAAAGTAACACTGGCCGCTGTCAAAGCAAAACTTTATTAGCTGATGTTTAAAGACTTCCAGCAGCTTGCCGCCTTCAGATATCCTGCGTCATTTTCCTCCCTGGGCCCGAGTATTAACATCTTGCATCATACTGTCCAGGTTGTGCCGTGATGTAATGTGTGATCCTTGGTAGAATGTTTCTGACTGATTCACTTATGTGAAGTTGATGCACAAATTGATGAAGTTGTATTCAGGCACACTTGTGACAGAATCAATCTCGTTCTGTGAAGTGATGGTCAAATACCCGATGTAAAGAATCCATAAAAAGTGAAGAGCCTGTTGTTTGTGCCTTTGTGTTCTGTGCTAAAACTCTCGGTCTGGCGAAAGTAATGCCTGTCTCCGGTGTTTGGTGACATCGCAAAAACCCTTCAAAAACAGCCAAGTCCGTGACTACAAGGAATGGAGCACTTCCTGTAAAGTCTGTGGATCTGCTGCCGATACATGGGCAATCTCCGAATATACTCCCTGCTGATTTACAGCCGACCACACACTCCAGCTGCTGACAGTGATCACTGGCCAAAGGACATCAGACAAATATCTGAAAACCGTCAAGTGTATCTAAGCCCATGGTTGTTGTAGTAGTGGAGGGTGCTGGGCAATAACCCCGTCCTTCCCCTGAGTGTTAGTTTTGAAATCATAAAATTAATAGAGTGTTTCAGCTTTCGTTTTTAAATGTATTTTATTTTCTGCTGTGTAAAGTACATGTGCCAATTTTACCTGTCTAAGGAACATCTTCCGTTGTCGGTTTCCTGAATTATGAGCTCAAAGACGTAGAATCCATAAGGTACTAACATGACATCAATTCGCCCCCAACCGCTTTGTGTCAAGGCTCAAAATGTACTGGTAAAATGCTACATACCTCCCTGGACTGGTTTACTTCCAGTTTTCACCACATAAAAATAAACAGTGAAACTTGCTTTGTCAACAGAGCAGGAAATTAGTGCGAAAGTCAAAGAGGAAAAAGCAGGAAACCGGTGCGAAAAGACAGGAAGGTGGTACAGGAAACCCGGGCGAAATGACAAGACAATAGAGTAGGAACGCAATGTTTCTTAACAAGGAGGGCACCCAGCTTGGTACGTGATACTTTTATGCTGAAAGTTTTATAAAGCACGACCAGAAATGACCTCGCCGCGATGTACACTGCTGTTTAAATGTCAAAGGGCTTGGCTAACAAAGAAGCTCTGCTGCCTTCTAAATCCTTACGGATGTGAAAAAGTACAAAGCCATGTGCTTATTTTCTTTGACTTGAGCCAAAGAAAGAATTATCGCTTACATGATACAAAACAGCAGTGGTATTGTCCCTCAACCCGGAAATACACATCAAAGGGTCGGTTTCCAACACTAAGTCACGTAGTTTCACAGAGTGTTGGCTAGATTTGTACCACGGCATTTCTAATACATGGTTTCTGACATCGAATTCCGTATCAGCATCAATAGTATATATACCTATTTGCATTTATTTCAATACATCTGGTTACAAGATTACTTCAATTCATTTTCGTTTAAAACGTTTCATTGATTGCTTTATAAATTGATTATTTTTCATCAGAGTTTATGCGTGTTAATCCCGTTGCCGAGCAATACAGCAATGCATGACATATGGAAAGAGTATACGCTAAGCTAAGTAATAAACATCACCTTCGGAAACGAATTGGCACATTTGCATTGTTGACACATATTATTAATATATTCCACAATGCCACCATACAATCAAAACATTTGACTTCCTTTTTAATTTGGTGAAAAAGTCTGGACAAATCCGCAGTGAAGATATTTTCAGATATAGTTTTTAATGGTCTTTTAACTCACCATAACTTCATTTTGTGGGATTTACCCCAAAACACAAGAGACTTGTACCAAGGTATGTACAGTTGTTAAATGTTTCAATGTATCCAGCGTGAAAGTATAGATGACAAGAAACAGTTTTAAGCAATCGATTCTATTCTTTCAAATTTTCAGAAGAGCTAAAAATTTTCGGAGCTTTTCCCAAAGTTAAATGAGATAAGTATGGGTAAAAATCGAAAAGAGAGTTAAAACCTCAATAGTTTAAATCAACAGAACCTGTTTATTTATTAGATTGGTGTTTTACGCCTTACTCCAAAATATCGCACTTAACGGCCAGCATTATTTAGGGAGGAAACCGGACAGAGCACGGGGAAAAACCCACGACTATCCGCAGGTGAAAATCAGTAGAAGATTAATGAGCTTCCATCCCTGAAATCACTGCTGTTTAAGCTCGATTAAACGGGCAGGTTTTTGTACTTGTGGGTAGTGCATGATCGGTCGTGCTGAGATCATTTTAATATGTTGACTTCTTGCTGTTTATCCATGCCGCCAAAGTGCTGCCTCCAGTGAAGCATCATGCCGAAAACCCCAGACATGACGCCCCACCCAGTCCTGTTTCGTTGGTCTAACCTCTCCGTACTGAGCGCCAAGCGAGGCAGCAAAAGTACCATTTTTAAGTCTTTGATCCGACCCTGGTAAAGGGTTTTAGATTTTTTAGATTTTTGCCTCGATTCCCCCATCTATATTTCTAAACACTACCCCGAGTGCTTTAACTGACCCATGCAGGATTCTGGATGGTCCCTATAAAACAATACCGTCCTAACCTACAGGTACGGCCCTCTGCATGAGGAGAGTAGATTCTGGAGTAAGCGAAAGACAATATTCAGTTGAAATATGTACACCTAGCTGAAATATTCATTCGGTCTCCCCGCCGGTTGTCGCCAACCCTCTTAACGATTTGCATAAATTTGTCATTGAAGAAAAAGGAGAAAATTGCGTTCGACGGGTCTTGAACTTTTGGTGTATAGACCTTGTTACGATAGCCTCCACTGAAATTCAGTCGCATGTTCTCGAGGCTTCTGTGTTTATCATTGTACATAGAGCGTACCTTCTGGAAAGATGTACTTGTGTTGTAAACATGTTTACGATCAAACCATCCAGAATTTTCTTTACCTCAGTCTATAAATATGAGCGACGAAGTTGTAAAACTTGCAGTCATTTTGCTTATGTTCACTTGTGAGCAGTCATTTTACTCATGTGCATTTGGGGGCAGTCATATTTGCTGTTGTCCACTTAGAAGGATTATGTGGGACTTTGAGATATAGGCTTTCGTGCCATTCGAAATTTGTACTCCATTTTTCTGTGCTTACCATTTTGTGAGCTTGTGTTCGCCGCTTGCTATTTTTCAGAGACGTTCTTTTCGAGCTTGTATGACTCATTATCTCTTTCTGCGATTACGTACATTTCAGCCCAGTTTACCCTGAAAATTCCTGTGTGTATATTTCCGAAGACGTAAACCAGCTCGGCATCACGGATGCTATTGTCAACCCGTCCACCCAGGAAAGTTGCACCTTGCACGAGAAGCTGGATATATACCATCGTCGGCGTACCGTGCGCACTGCTGTCTGTCACTTACAGAGCTGTCATCCTTCTATTTGAGAATTTCAAAGGACTGTGGATTCTATATTTACGTGGATTGACTCCCCTTTGGAAGCCGGAATATTCCATCCCGATTTGGACGCTGTCATCTGTAAGGAACTATATATATATATATATATATATATATATATATAAATATATATATATATATTTGTAATTATCTGTATTGTTGTAGTATATTATTGTCTTTTGCATTATTTGTTCAAATATATGTATTGAGTATGTGTCTTCCTGTTTCTTTGTTTAATCTATCGCTGTCTGAGAGTTGAACAAGCCATGTGTTCATCATTTTCCCTCTCCGATAGTTGTACGCTTACAACACACTCATTTCATTATTTGTTAGGCTTCATTCAGACCACTTTATGTCGAAGTGAGTCAAAGGGACAGGTACAGAGCAGGTGCAGCAATATTATGTTGTTCAGTTGAGCGGTCGCAATAATTCCAGCTTTCATCTTAAACTTGTATTAGTTCCAGATAACCCCTGCTATCGGTTAATCCTCTGGCGGCCTTCAACCTCATTTAGACAGTCTCTGCCATTCATCGGGATTAACAAGCATCCTCATTGCCACGATACTTGGTGTCGAGACGAAAAAGTAAACACAGATATCACCGTGAGCAATTATCGTATCACTGTTAGTGTGTTCAATAACTGGTGAGAACATGCACTGATTTGATTTCGATTTACAATGATGGTGTGCATACCTCTGTGTCACCCATTTATACACCCATGAACCTTAGCGAACGGAGGTTATATAACAGGGAATATCCGGAAAACGCCAATCATCTCTATCGTGAAGTGGAAGATAGCGCGTATGCATTACCAATGCACAAATCTGTGATGGCGGCCTCCGGGGCCCAGCGGCGTTATGACCCAGTGCCTCTCACTAATGCGGTCGTTGCTAGTTCAGGTCCAACTATGCTGGCTTCCTCTCCGGCCGTACGTGGGACGGTCTGTCAGCAACCTGGGGATGGTCGTGGGTTCCCCCCCACCCCTGCATAGTCCGAAATATTCTTGAGTAAGGCGTAAAATACAAATCAAATAAACACATAAACAAATCTGTGATTCTGAATTTTCCAGTCAAAACAATTTAGCAGATGACAGAATCGAACATAGATCTGAAATCCGTTTCATTCTTTCCAGCTTAGCTTTCAGAAGTACAGATCTGTACTCTCCCATTAACCTGATCTGGAACTTGGTCTTTTCGAGTGTGCTTTTCTCAAAGATGCTACAGTATGGTGTCACAAATAACACAAATATACCGGGCGCATCGACAACCGGTCAAACTTCGCCATGCACCATTTTCAGTTTGAGTCGGCATTGGGTGGATTGAAACCTAGAAGATAACGTCATTGAAATGGTGACTGACTTCTTTGGCAGACTTAACTTTAATTTCTCTTGTGACACTAAACAGAAGGAACTATAAACAACTATGGTGAAAACAGGATGATCTTTTTTTCACTCTGACAACTCCATCCCGTGACACGAAAAAAGCGCTTTGCAAAGTTCGGATGATGTCCGGACTGGGTGCGACCGTTATATTTACGTTAATTGTGATGTTGTGGTCCTTATTATTCCCGCAAAATGAGATGATATAGATTGGAAACTACTCTAAAGTCTGTTTTTGTAGCGTACAGCTTTGAGACTTAAGGGACAGTAAATGTAACGATTCAGAGCGGTTAGCGTGGAAGGCAAGCTGGGAATGCGGCCAACTGAGCTCAGAGCTAAATCGGATCCAGTGGTACACGTACGAACTGCTTCCCAGAGCTAACCACGTCCACCCCAGTACAAAGTATCAATTGTGACCGATCCCTATTTACACGTAAACATCACATGAGCAGTTTGTCTCCATAACTCACTTAAACCCAAATGAACTTAATGAGCAGAACATGTCGTGTCCAATTATATTTAGCTTCTTCAGAAAACCCATCAACAACAAGCCATGCTCTAAGACACACTTGTGAACCATTTCAACAACCAAAACAATTGTTGAAATCGATGGCAAATCACCCACGAGTGAATGGAAGTTGGCTACATAATCCATGCAAACCTTCAGTTCTCCACTGCCGGAAAATTATCAGGTATCGCAGATTTTAGAGTCGAAAGATGTTAAACTCATATTGATCTAGAACTTTTTGCTCTGTGGCTTTTCTCCAACAATTCCTAAGTTTTCCACCGATTTTAGAAATAGGTATGCGCATATTTGCAGCATCATTTAAAAATCCAGTAAAAACCATCTGTAATAAATGCTTGGAAAATACTGTGTACTTCAAAGTGCTAGGTTAAATACACGCGATAATCTTAAGAGTGTCAGCCTTCTTTCATAAACCAATTACAAAGCCAGTATGACCTGCTGTTGGTTTATTTTTTTCTAAAACTCAAGAAATGACACTTGGCATTTTTCTCACTCCGAATACAAAACGACGTAAATGTGATTGATTTGTCTCAAGGGAGTTTTCTAGCAAACAAATTTGAAGAAAAGCAAACAAGAAATCGATACGCCTTCCGTTGGCCATTATCACGATTGAACAGGAAGTTAAAGACAGTTGTAGTGTAGAAAGTTCGGCTTAGGTCGTTACAGCAACATCTCTCTGGGTGGATCACTTCACGTTATGTATGTAAACATGTATGAAAGTCTTTAGTCTTCAACTAACTATTTGGTGAAAAGTCGTTATAGCAGCGACTTTTCAGGGCGTATGGCCGATCACTTCACAAGTTATGACTATCAAACGTATATGATGATTTCATTCAAGAAGTAATCAGGTGGTGACAAAAACAATTTTGGCATGATTTTATTACGTACAAGGAACAATGACGGTGACAAAAATCCTCGTCTTTTCATAGTGGCTGCCTCCTTTTCTGGTCTAGTGCGATCGAAATAACACAAATCTGCACTTATCGGTGCAAAACTCGGTTTCTGGGTAAAATCCCAATATTTATTTATTTATTTATTTATTTATTTTATTGGTGTTTTACGCCATATTCAAGAATATTTCATTTGTACGACGGCGGCCTTCATTATGGTGGGAGGACACTGGACAGAGATCGGG
The DNA here is from genome assembly GCA_016165875.1 of Acanthopleura granulata. Lineage (NCBI taxonomy): Eukaryota > Metazoa > Mollusca > Polyplacophora > Chitonida > Chitonidae > Acanthopleura > Acanthopleura granulata. The sequence goes on from JABBOT010000002.1 coordinate 11,470,554, forward strand.
GGAAAGTCACGATCATCCGCATAATACTTCTAGGTTATCTTCTCGGCAATAGGTACGAAACAATATCCTCCCAGCAATGGTTTGCTCTGTCGTTTTCCCGATGAGTGACTGCATGCAATCCGGTAAGATATTTCTTCAGTGTGGCGATTAGTGGCGTGCATAGTGGCCAATGCCGCCGATGTGACAACAGTGCAGCACCCCTAATGAATTAAATCTGCTGACCTGTTCATGTCGACTACATGACAAAAGCAAGAGCTTTTCATGACACCTGATGTGTTGAAATAGAGTAGTTGAGAGGACGAATCGTGACAAAGAGATAAATCAGTCAACGGTGCCTTCATAAAATACCCAGGGTCGGACATTTATACCCCAGTACTGGGAAAATGATAATTTTAGATGCAAGTCTCTGGAACCGATGGGAAAGTGCTAAAGTAATAAAATGACGAAAATTACCTAAAGCCTTCTTGAAAAATCGAAAAAATTTCTAAAGGCAAATGAACTTCATAAAATATTATTTTTGATGATGAAGCTTACATTTTTCCAGTAGGATATGATCATCCGTCGTAAACAAAGCTTAAAACACCTTTCTAAATGAATGGAACTTTCACTCTGAGAAAAAATAAGCAACTTAGTCATGGTCGAAATGTCGAAATTCTAGGTCATTAAAGGTATTTTCGTCAAGAGATCTCACTTGTTCTTGTGCAAGAGAAATATTTCGGGTTTATTGTTATCGTATATGACACGCTTTCGTATACCAGTCGTCACAACATATGTCCCATCCTACATCCAAATCGTCACAAGTTTTGGAATTGAAAATTGAGTCTATGTGAAGTTTGAAGTGTGAAAAAGGTGCTCACAAAACATTTGACATTTGCTGAAATGTGTATTCAACCCACTGGCGAGGGTTACTATAACAAGGAAGACGGTCCGAGGTCTTCACACCATTCTCAAAATCCTCCATTACATTAAAAGCTAGTTTTGTTTGAGCCTTGTGTACCATATCAAGAGAGCCTTTATTCTCCTGTAATTTGAAGTGTTATCTGTGTCAGAGTATTTCTGGCTGGCCTGCTGACTTTTTTCTGCAATAGTCCGAGAATACTTGTCACTGTATCACTGAAGTGATGATCAAATACCCGCTGTAAAAAAATCCGAAAAAATTAAAGCGCCTGTTGTTTGACGAAAGGGATCTTTGACCTCTGGTGTTTAAAGGCGTCGTTTTGTGGACAAAAATCCTTCACAATCAACTCTGTCCGTGACTACAGAGACCGGAGCACTTCCTGTAAACTCTGTGGATCTGCTGCCGATACATGGCAATCTCCGTATATACCCCTGCTGATTTACAGCCTTCCACACACTCCAGCTGTTCACAGTGATCCCTGGCCAAAGAACATCAGACAAATACTTGAGAACCGTCAAATGTATCTGAGCGTATGTTTGTTGTAGCAGTGCAGGGTGCTTGGTAATAACTCAGTAGATCCGGTGAGGGGTGGATTGAAATGCAATAAATTTAATGAAGTGTGTCAGGTTTGATTTTTAAATATATCGATTTTTTCGGCTGCATAAAGTAAATATATCTTTACTTGACTAGGGAACGCCATATATTATCAGTTTCTCAGTTTCATAAGAAGTGAGCTTAAATGTACCTTAAGCCATACTTTCACCCGGATTTGAACTGGTCACCCTCCAATTCGGTTTCAGCTTAATTAGTTCACATTTGCCATATCTCTTCTGCACGTGACTGTGATTGATTTGCATCTTACTTTCTCTCGAGATGAAATCTGTGAAGCTGTGCGCGGGATTGCCGACATGTTGACCATAGACGGAGAGTAGAAGTTTTGTCAGAGTGATGACATTTAGGCCTCTGCTTCTTCGTGCTGATCATGCGTGCATAAGGTTCAAGCCATGGATTACGTTGGCCATCGGGATAAAACTAAAGCTACACTGGCACTGAGGATGTCTATTAAACGAAACTTAACGAATGTTGTAATAACCGGGATTAACCTGTTCTGGGCAATTACCAGAGGTTTACTTCAGAGTTTTAGCAAGAGCCGATGCCAGGAGCCCGTCGTATTAAGCAAGATCGGGTAAAATATTACATGCTGTCGTGGATTGGTTTATTCCCATAGTATCTTGATACACCTGCCCCATAAATATTTCCATGACATTGTTTAGTTGGAACGGACAGATCAAACCGTCAAATATACCTACGAATCTCAGCCACTCTGCTTCGATTTTCGGAGAGAGTGGGGTCGTGTGACACACGTGGTTACCCAGGTTTTCCAGTTTCCCAGGTACCTGCCCAAGATCGGCGGTTTTTACTTCAATCAATCATTTGTTTTTGGCTGTCATTTTCTCCAAACAGAATAACTGAAGTGCTTTGTTCTGGTCAGTGGTTAACAGCTGATGAGATTTAAATCAGTCTAAGAATTCCATCGCGAGGGTTATACTTTACTTTCTTTGAACAGCAAGATACGCGTCAGGGACCCTGGATTTAATTGTAGGAGGGACAGGGACGGTAAGCGCGTTCAAATCACGAAGCTCTGTCAGTACGTTCCAGGCCCAGCTTAGCTGGACGTCCAGATAGTCATCCGCTGAGTCGACATCGAGCAACACTTTTTCACCTTTAAGTAATTTAAAGACAAGCTGCGAAACCTGCTCTGTCAACAGAACCGGAGACCATTGTATGTTGTAAAGAGGACAGAGCAGGAAAAAGAGCGGAAAGTCAAAAAGGTGGAGGAAGAAACAAATGCGGAATGACAAGCTGTCAGAGAACGAAACCAACGCGGAATGACACGACGACAGAGCAAGAAGCCAAAGTTTTTTTTATCAAGAAGAGAATCCAGCTATGTACGTAACATTTTTATGCTGAAGGTTTTAAACAACATAACCAGAAATGATCAACTCACCAGGCTGTTTCAATACACTGGTGTTTAAATGTCAAATGGCTTACTTAACAAACCAAGCTCTGCTGTGCACTAAATCCTACGGATGTGGAAAAGTGACAGTCAAAAGCTTTAACATCCACGATGGCTTTGTTTGACTTGATCTGAAGAAAGAATAATCGTTTGCTGGAGACGCAACAACATTGTCTTTGAACATGGAAATATACATCAAAAGAACTGTTTCTAGAACCAAGTCACGTAGTCCCACAGAGTGCTTCAATGTTGCCATACCCATACGACCGTATTTCTAGTACATTAATTCATTGATTGCCGCAAGTCCTCTTTAGCATAGGAGGAGTATGTCTATTTCCTATCTTTACTGCAACACTGTATCTACGATACAAAATTACTTTTGACCCTTTCAAGATTTAAAGACAGATTACTTGGTTTGCAAAATGATCAATTTTTGTCAGGATTTATCCTTAATATGTCCTTTGCAGAGCAATACAGTCGAGTTGGCGGAAGTACTTAACATACATACGCTATAATGAATCAGAAAAAATAACCTTTTCGCAGTAAATAACTACAATGCATTCAAGTCGTTATTACTGCTTTATTAGGGAGACATTAGTACATAATTCATTTTTCCTTTTGAAACAATAACTCCAAATCACAATACAGACATGTTTGTAGGTATGTATAATTGGAAAATAATACGTTTGTTAATTTGAATGTATTAGATGATATCTATGGTACGATTTTTAACTCTCAACCAGGATACTGCGTTTCATAAATAGCACATCTATCTATGCCACTGAAGCCATAACGACAGCCGGAATCTCTTTGCATTGTTAGGAGAAATACATGTAGAGATGTAGATAGTATTTCTTGCTTTATCTGAAAAACACTACCGGTGTCTTGTGTCTGGGTAAAGCATCGGAGGCCTACTTCATCCCATCACAGGCTTTCTTCCTAACAGGCAAAATGTTTAATCCACTGATTGCATACAGAAACCAATAGGAGATCTTGTTTCCGTTGTCTGCAGCTATGATATTTCAACCTTTAAATATTTATGAAGGCAAACACAATCCGGTGTTATATGTCCCTGTGGTCGTCATGGACTTTCTCATATATCATAGGTTTAGCCGAATACTTGCAGCAGAGCAATCCAGCCGAGCAGGCGCCATGTTCTGCAAAGAAAATTTGCCGCTTTTATTTATACATCTGTCTGTTTTTCTCCCTTGTAAACGCCAATATTGTTTTATTCTCTTCCAGGACAACAAATCGGTAAAACCATCAGGCCTGGACCGATTCGTTGTTATGATAGATGCAAAATTTGAGATGATTTCGAGCATTTTCTTTGCATGGGTTTTCTACGGGCAATTCCACAAGTCGTTAGATAAGGCAATTGACAGAATGCTGTACAATCTTGTGTTTAAGGTTTTTATTATTCCATAGCTTTATTGATAGATTAACTGATTTCACACACATTCCCCGCCTTTCCTAACACAAAGCTGACAGAACATTGTAAGAAATCGGTTCTCGTTTTTACATATTATATTATCTTTTTGTCACAGATATCATGCAGCAATGGTTCACAATTCCCTGGGCAATTCAACTCCTCGACATGTATGTTCATACGCTCTTTCTATTGGTGTATCAAGTCGATATCTGGCCACAGACTCGTTCATCGGTAACCAGGCTAAAAACTTGAATTCATCAAACCGGTGCCAACAGAGACGTCATTTATTCAAAAATACCGTCTTTCAATTTAAAGGGCTTTTTTATTTACAACGATATCAAGCTCGCCCGAACAAACGCGTTGTTTCTTTTTAAATCTGGCATTAATTTGGACATTTCCATTAGTTTTAGTTTCCGGGATCAAAGCTTGTCTTTCGACTAGAATGCATCGATTACCTCCAGTCTTGTCAGATGATTTTCTGCTTTTTAAGGACAAAAACCTCTTGAATTGACTTTAATAGCTACAATATGATGCTTCATGCTGGAAAATGTTTGACAGGTCCGGGCTGAAAGTTTGTTGAAGAGGAGAATAAAACGTGACATATCTACGGAAACACACAGGAAGTCAGTGTTTTGCAGGATTAGATAATGATACCACGAAACACACAAGGAAACTATGTCTCTGTAATAAAACTGTAGTACCAACGGTAACACGGATAGAAGACTGGTGATCTTTCAAAAATTCCGCATTTTACCTCCGACGTCAGGCCGTTACAATAGCTCCCAGAGAATGGATCTTAGCAAAGGCTTTCTTGGATCTCAAAACTGTAGACAAGTGGGCAGTAAACAAAACATTGGAATTGTTCGCCATTAATTTTTTTCAGCCTTACTGAAGAAATAGGCCGGTTAGCAAATCAGTGAGACGAAAGTGAACGAAAAATTATATATAAGCCAAGCCAAATCGCAATTGCTAACAACACTGGCTCAAGTCTTCTCGTGTAAAGGTTACATTACAACTTTTTTACCAAAATCAACGTGCCGTTATCCTTTTGCTGGACCCGGCTGCGGATGGAATCCACATAAGTCACGTAAGTCAATCAACGTGCCGTTGATTTATAATTTCAACTCATGCAGAACAATGAAGTATTCCTTTGTCTCAATCTGTGCACATACATTGTTTAATATTTGTGTGACTATCATCGGGTCATAGAGCAATGTCTAATGGGCTGTCACTGAAACACAGCAAAACAGTTTCGCCTCGGATTTACCGCCTGGTAATGAACCGTTAACTGTCAAAGAGCCCACATGGGGACATTAACTCGACAAACACATTGCCATTCCACGAGTAACTACAGAAAATATGATCACAGGTTCAAAAACAGCTAAGACGATTACGAAATTTAAGGCGAAAGGAATTCAAAACCCTACTATAGAGGTGGTTCAAATTGTTGATATTGATATCGTTAATTGGCTGACTCATTGAGTAGTTCATTGTTTCATTTATAACATATTCGTCGGTTTATTCATGGATAGTCAACTGATTCGTTGATTTTTTGTTGATGTTGTCGCCCCAGTATTGGCTGAATGATTGAATGACTGATTTACAAGTTACTTTCTGAGTCCCGAAGACTCTGCACACAACATTTTCTCCCACGCTATTTTCATTTCCAAGAAAGCCTCATTTTCTTCATCATTCATTTGCCAAAAGGAAACGCGATTATATGACGTGTTCATTTCCGACAACCCATCAACAAATTAATAAGGAACACATAGGTGACTGTACGCACGGCGAGGCGTTAAATATGTTTCCGTGGAGCTGTAACCGACGTGGGCCTGATCTGGATCCGGAAGCGCCCTTTGGCCTTACCATTAAAGTGGTCAGTGCCTGAGGGTGAACGGACAGACTTACTAATCGGATTAACCGGAATGACCTGGTCAGCCTGTGTTTATGACAAAACAAGAACCTTCTGGGACTCCTCCAGGCAACCCCAACTAATCAGGGAGTGCCAGAGAAATCAATCAACGGCCACCTATGTCCTAATTAAGAGTCACTAGCCTGGGTGTGACCAGTTTACCCCGGGAATGGATCTTGGCGAAACAGCTAGTTGAGACGGTACTGAAGAGAACCTAATGCCCATGTGCGTAACAGCTGCTTGATTGTTAATGAATTTTACCACTCACTCTTCATTTGTTTGCTTTCTAAGAGCAGCGTATGGAATCAACTTGGTGGAGCCTTTCCAGAAAATCTGATATCTGTAAATTTACTATTAATTAGCTGTATAATAGAAAATAAATTTAAAATCTACGGATGTATTTGGCAAATTTCTGATACAGTTCTTTCGTGTTACATACAAGGATTATGAAAACGAATCAAAACATTCCAGCACTTAAAACCTATTGTACAGTACTACAATCTGTTGCACAATACTACAGCCTGTTGTACAATGCCACGGTCTGTTGTACAGTGCTACAGTCTGTTGTATAGTGTTGCAATCTGTTGTACAGTTCTACAATCTGTTGCACAGTACAACAACCTTTTGAACAATGCTATAGCCTGTTGTACAGTGCTACAATCTGTTATTCAGTACTACAATATGTTCTACAGCACTGTAATCTGTTGTACAGTACTACAGTCGGTTGTACACTATTACAATGTGCTATACAATATTACAATATGTTGTACAGTACTAGAGTCGGTTTGTACACTACTACAACCTGTTGCACAGCACTACAATCTGTTATACAGCACTACAATATGTTGTGCAATACTGTAATCTGTTGTACAGTACTACAGTCTGTTGTACACTATTACAATGTGTTATACAGTATTACACTATGTTGTACAGTCGGTTGTATACTACTACAACCTATTGCACGGCATCACCATCTGTTGCACAGTGCTATAGTGTGTTGTACAGAGCACCAGTCTGTTGTACACGGCCTCAGCCTGTTATACGGGACTACAATCTGTTGTATGATACTACAGTCTTTTGTACAGTACTACAATCTTTTAAACAATACTACAGCCTGTTGTACAGTGCTACAGTCTGTTTAAGACGATACAGTTTGTTGTACAACAATCTGTTCTGTGATACTTCAATCTGTTGTACATTACTGTAATATTTTGTACAGTGTTACAATATCTTGTTCAGTACTACAATCTAGTCTGTTATACAGTGCTACAGTCTGTTTATAGTGCTACAGTCTCTTGTACTGTACTAAAATCTGTTGTACAGTACTACAGTCTATTTCGTTGTACTATAGTCTGCTGTACAGTACTACAATCTGTTGTACAGTACTACAATCTGTTGTACAGTGCTACAATCTGTCGAACAATATTACAATGTGTAGTACAGTGCTACGATATGTTGTACAGTACTGCAATCTGTGTTACACTACTACATCATGTTGTACAGTACTACAGTCTGTTGTACAGTGCTACGATCTGTTATACAGTTGTACAATCTGTTACGCAGTACTACAATCTGTTGTGCAGTATTACAATCTGTTGTACAGTGCTACAATCTGTGCATAGAACTGCAATCTGTTGTACAGTACTACAATGTCTTGTACGGTACTATAATCCCTTGTACAACACTACAATCTCGCCAACACGCTGCTTTTTGTGCCCTTGGCCATTAAGTGGTCTAACCAAAAAAAAAAACTCTTTTGCGCCACATTAAACCCCAATGGGGATAAAATAAACTGATATAGAGGTTCTTGGTGAAATCGTCCGAATCCTATCCTAAATCTTGAATCGGCTGGCTAGTCATGTGGGGATCGGGCTCTACATGCCATTTGGGCTTGACTGACAAATGGAAGTCTGAGATATCGTCACCAAGCCCCATTAAGCACCTCTTCTGAAGTGAAGAAAACTGTTACCGCTTGGTGGAACAATTTTAAGGACTATCAGGCATCTCATACATTATTTAGACTACAACTTGAAAATTTCTGCCCGCGGAAAGTGAGCACGGTTGTATTGTTTATACAAGTCATCTAACTGTATGCGTGGGAAATGCATAGACTGTCCTGTTGAGTAGATTTTCTAAAATATCGCAGAAGTAATAAAGCAAAACATATTTTATGCAAAACGAACGATCCAATGATAGCCTTAGAGCATCCATCGACTGGCGTATTCAAGGCCCGCTAACGATACACTCTTACATTTTCCAAACAATTCTCTAAAATGATCTCCATTTAAACATTTTGCCATATATAACAGAAAGTGTTTTAATTGTAGAGTTTCTTAAGTTAACAGGATGCACAGAAAGTTGTTGCTGAGGAAGTTTCGATTGTATAAAAAAGATTGTACATGTATTTGTAAAAATGCACACCGGCTCCGTTGCTCAAACTGAGGGAAAACGCTTAAGAAACTAAAGACAAATAACTCACACTTTACAGCCGTGTAATGACACCTCACGGACGTTATAATATGATCCGGAAAATCGAAGCCAGTGGGCGAGTGAGCTGTGTCATAATGACATAATGATGATAAGGTGTGATAACAGGAGAGCCATTATCCCGCGCAACGCGGGGTTCTCATTGGTAATGTGATCCAGATCATGTTTATCCCTGTACTTTACACGGCTGTTGTCGCATAAATCATCAAGATGAACGGACATCAAGATATAACCCAGAGACCCGTTCGCTTGCACTACCTGGGTAGGGTTTCCACGATTCATAGATCTTCTTGACAGCTACTTGAACGGAGGACATTACCCGTCTCATGAGAAGGTTGAGAAAGACAGTTGTTTGCATGAATACACATATGGATTTGTGTTTGACATGAACACGCTGGCATGGAAATTTGTACCAAGCATAAGGTTATCGGTGAAGGGGTTGTCAACGCGCTGGTATTTATGACTGAGCGGAGTAGTGACACTGTAGCATGCAAGCAGTGCTGTTTTGAAGTGTAGTAGTGGAAGCCTGGGCGAGGGATACAATGCGGAGGGTGGGTTTAGAGGGATAAATGGATGGTTGGATGGGTGAAAAAGTAATGGACAGACGGAGGAATGCAGAGAATGGTGGAGGAAAGGGAGAATGGATGGCAAAATTGGAGGAAGGAAAGGTAAGTGACTGATGGATATAGGGAGGGCAAGACAAAAGGAGATATACATGCAGGAAGGGAGGAAGTGATGGATGGAGATGAGTGTAAACATGGAGGTAGAAAGAAATGGGTGGGGAGGGTGGAAGCGATGGATGGGCGTTGCAGAGAAGACGGAAGAGTTGATGGAGGTGGATACAGGGAGGAAAGGAGGAAGATGAAGTGATGGAAGGGTGGGAAGTAAGGGGAACGGGGAATTAATAAACGAAGAGAGGATGCAAGAAGGGAGGAACGGAGGGAAGAGGAGATGGGTTGATTGGTGAGGGAGGAAGAGATTTATGGATACAAGGAGGAATAAAGCAATGGATGGGTGATTCAGGGAAGGAGGAAGGGATGGACGCTACAACTGGAGCAATAAACAAGTTATCCTGTACATTATTCATCATTCTTCATTAACTTGATTATGCAAACCTAAATATATAACCATTTCAAGTAAAATTTTAGATATGTACAGTCAACCCAGCAAAAAGGAATTTTAATACTTTGAACTGTTTTGCTTATATCTCCTAAGTTAAAAAGTTTTTCTTCAAGGTGCAAAGTGTACTTAATTGCTCGGATCATAAGATGGGCTTTCTGGTTATTAATTTTGTATGATGATGCGAAGGAAATTCCTTACCCAAGCTGCCTTTGTGTGAAATCTATTCATATGCAGCTAAACCTATGAAACACATGATCTGATATTATTATTACACATTATTGTGTGAAAAAGTCACGATGTATTGTAAATCTTGTTACATTGCACGCGATCTGAAAAAACTCACCTCATCAATTAAGTTGCCTGAAACATAATCTTAATATTATAGTCCTTACAATTCAAGATGAAATTTTAGTGGCAATTTGTCGATGTTTTTACTCTTTTTTAAGTAACAATAAATCTTCTACGTTTATCCGGCCATGTATATATACCCACAGGGTATCCTGACAACTATATCTACGGGAGACGAGCGCTGTCCCACCACCATAATTGATCACCTTCTGGCTTAGAGAATTTCCTCCAGTTTTTCGGTCACTTTCCAGTTAGCTGGCGCTATTATCCTTTCATTTGTCAATATCCGCTCTTTCCACCAGGTCATTTCCTCAACCGTTCCATCAATTTCAAATGGTCATTTATATTTAAGTGGACATCACTAACAACTGACTGAAAGCTAGACTACCGTGATGACGGTTATTTGGCTGGTTTAAGAACTTGAAGATAACTGGTAGTGAAAGCCACGAGTTTGCCCATTATGCTTTTTATCAACAACCTATCGTTGACATGATACAGGGTTCCTCATTCACTGATATATTATCGAGATATTTTCAAAACTATTTATTGCTTCATTTCCTAAGGATGACGATTAGTGTATAAAGTAAACAGCCTGACGCCTAAGGTGTAAAAGACTGAGGGCTACTTACGCAAAAATCATCTAGATGATACAAGAGTGAAAATTTGAAGGTAAATAAAGTCAAAAAAGCTTTTGTTTGCTCGTGTACAAGTACTTGTACTTCGACCTTGATTCGGAATGAAAAAGTTGTGTTTTACTCGAGCCAGTCATTACACGAGGTGCAGAGTACATCTCCCTTTCAGTATCGGCGATGTCGTGCCTTCACATCACCCATGTGACGTTTGCGCAGACTTCTTGATGCTCCTCAGCAAAGAGTTGGTGTGAATGAAGGGAGAGAACTTCACAACTCTCATTTTACTATGATGTTGACTGCGAACAACCAGCATCTCGGAAATTTCACGCTGTGTCATTTGTGGATAATAACTAGCTTACAGTCATGTGCAGAAATTTCAGAAATTCTTCCCACCAAATTAATCGATATATATTTGTTAGTCAACCATGCAAAACATGGGTGCATTTTTCTGAATTCCACGGAGCGTTCCAAATTTATTAAGACTTACCCATTTCTCAAATAACGCAGTGGTTCCAGATGGAAGCATATTCCTGTGACGTAGGCAACAAGTCTCCACAGACACCACGGGATCAAGCCTATATTCCGTACACGACAAAAAACTGCAGTGTCAAATGTTTGTGGTATGCAACAGTAACGTGCTGTCCAAAAGTTACATTTCTGTTAGGGGACGGTGGGGAATATTCCAGATGCCAACTTAAATTCGTTGTATCCAGTAATTATAAAAGACCAAATCTCTTAAAGAAATCGGAGTTTCGACACTTTAGCTATACACACAATAAGACGTCCGATTCGTTTTCCATCAATCATACGGTAAATTGACCCTAATGAACACGACTTTACAAGATATATACACCCAATTCGCTTCAGCTGTAAATGAAAAACAAGAAGATTGAAATTTAATGATAATTTATTGTATAAACATTTTAGCACTGCTATAATACCAAAATAAATACAGATGGGAAGTTACACAACATACCAAGCACTTTGCTCTTAATACATTCAGTTTGAATCGAAACACAAATTAGGAGCTCTCCGTAGATTTTTTTCAGTCGGAAAACACAGTTGTCAAGATGTCGTAATCGGAATTCGCCCTTGTATGAGTGTCAGGCATCGGCCTATCTTAACAAGGAACTAGGACGTGCCCGTCGGCGTTTGGCAGTCCTCACTGGACTGTTTCTGTCAAAGATGATCACCCTGGTGTCCGACTGAGTAGTCTGAATGAGAAAGCGGACAACTCTTGTGTGTCTGTGAGACAACTCCCTTGTCATGCTGCAGCCCTCAGAGCTGGAAATGTCCGTCAGCTGCTCACTTAGCCAGCTCTCTCTGGAACCTCTGTTGAGGAACAGATAATACAGATTATTGCTACCGGTAATTTGCAATACTGGTTTGAGTGTGCTTATCACCTAACATTGAAACATTACTGAAGTCAGGCTTCTAAAATGTTATCATTACACACACCATTATCAGTAATTTATACACACTACACCTTGGATTTCCCAATTATTGATTCTAGGCAACTAAGCAAATGAGCGTTCCAGGCCAATAATCCCAGAGCCAATTTCCAAAACAACACGTTCTAAACAAACAAGCAAAAAACAATGTATATAAAGTCACGAATTAAAACGCATTTATTCAAAGAGAATCGGTGAACAGTTTCCAATGATGACGGAACGTCGAAAGCTATTATTTGGGGGATGAGTTAAAATCAACAACAACGATACACATACTGCATCTGCTGAAAATACAGGCAAGAATACGCAACAATATTCCTGAAAAATGTAAAATTTCAGTAAATCGGTAATTACCTACACCTGGTTTCCATGACGAGGAAGTCTTCTACGGTTGGTCGAGTGACGGCCACTTTAGGTTTATGAGTTGTTGGTTTGGTTGGTGGCGGACCACGCGACTTTGTAAAGAACGAATGAATCTTACTGCGATCTTGTACTGAGAACAAAATAGGCGTTTTCAGAGGCGTGTCGCCAAGCCCCTCTAGGGTACTGGGCAGGTCCAGAGATGAAAGAGTGGTTTGAAGAGAGTCGTCCAGTGTTCTAGTCATGGTTGTGGAGAAATGGCAGAAACTATAACTGGTCAGCTGGGTAGATAGTCCTTATATAGAAGAGATCTCAGCGGGCCAGCTCCTTGACCTTTTTACTAACACCTTTTTTTATTGTCTCTGGAATTTAATGCTCATGGGGTTGGGCTGTTAAATTGTGAAGTACCCATCTTTGCTGGTAAGTGGCCACATACAGGGCTTCTCGCAACACACTGGGACACTTAAGGTCTTGTCGTCCATTCCGATGCTTGATGTTAAAATGGACCTCCACATGAGTAAGTGGCTTCCTAGCGCATTAAATGGCTTGCACTCACCCTGTATCAGACGCAGGCACAGTAATCCACCCAAATAATATGTGTAGGCGTTTGAAATATTTGACTGTAACATAAGAAACTAGCTTCACTTTCGCAAATTATTAGGAATTTTTTTTTTGTTTTGTTTTTTGGGCCGGGGATCTTTTTTGTTTTCTTACTTTTTACACAAAATTTTTCCCACCAGCTTTGAATATCTTCCAAACTTACCAACCCTTAGAGATTTGAAATAGTGTGTTCCCATACAAATGCTTTTGACTTCAGGAAGTGAGTTAAAGGTTTGTTAATACTTTGTTTTGGCTCCTCAGATTTGATTCCCTTCCAAAAATGTTCTCCAAAATTCACTAACATTTCCTTTAATTCTCGACGCATTATGGGGCCTGAAAAAGTGCTTACCAATATTTTATTAGGTCAAATAAATGGGGGTTTTTCTTGAACAATTTTGTTAAAAGCTTAAAAGTAGGCACATACATCTGAAATGGACCTCCCTTTGAGTTGTGTGTAACACCATAAGGTGTGGCCGCCTATTTCTATCGTTACAGATAATCTGGATTTAGTATTTAAAAAATGGATTTCTCGGAGGTTAATTGGGGCTACTGCTTTGTGAGAGGGATTACCGTTCTCGCGGATACCGTACTCACCTGTTCTATTCAGTCATCTATTTATTAAAATCTTAACAATGGTCTTTTGATGTACTGGTGTGTCGATTGTTATTTGTTCAAAAACCGGACATTCCTTGTAGAGATTTTCCACCAACATAAGGCTCTGATTGTTTAATGTATGGAACCCAAGGTTCCATTCTTCTTGACCGATACAGGAACACAATATTAAAAAAATTATCCAGATGGTACTGCATGAAGTTTGATATTACCTGATTTAGTCTATAGAGTGCAAGTTGGTTGTAGCTATAGGTAAATTTCGTCCAGATGTTTAATGGGCATTTTTATCAAAATTGTATGTAACACAAAAGCATAATGACACAAGATGGCTGAAGTCTTGCACAGATTGTTTTAGTGTCCCTTGAATTTCGCCATTGTTAAGTGATCTGTGATTTTATTTATACATTTCATTTCATCAGCAAACAAAGTTAAAATCATCCCAAACTTTAAGATTCACTTAGTCAAACCAAACACTGGAAATAGTTTAATACGTGCATTCCAAAAGGTCAAAGCAAATTGAACACTTTTTATTACAGTTTATTTATTTATTGTATTGGCCCTTCACATCATACTTCATGCAGGACATTCCACATAAATAATTGCAGTCAGATTACGGGCGGAGGAAACGGGATACAATACCACACCGCTTCGACAGGTATCCGATAAACTTAGAACCATATCCGATACAACGGGGAGCTGGATTCAATCCCACAGTCTTAACTTCCTTGAAAGTTTTTACAAACTTGTTTGATCAAACAATTGGCATAGGTAGAATATGAACTGCTTGCAGCCCTAATTTAAACATGCTGTGCCAACGGTGTCTACAGTGAAAGATGTTACTGCAGACCAGTAAAGCAATAATATCAAAACAATAATGCCTTCTATGCTTTGTCCAGTATTTGGATGTGCACGATGCTAATTTAAAAATGTAAAACATACTCAAATTCACTGAGTCAAAATTTAGGTATTTAAATGTGCTTCTTAAATGCCTAAATCATGGGTAAAACACCATATAATGCTTTATTTCTGTAACGCCATATCTCAACTGTTAGTCGTTCAGCCAGTATGTATGTATAAAGTTAGTCTTTTCGCTGACAAGAACTTTATTCAGAAAGAGTTGTGATTATAGCCCTGTTGTGTTTAGAGGCGTGTTGATCGTGTTGACAATTTGTCTCGACGTACTGATCACAAGCAACTTGGACTCCTGACACTTCAGCAGTCATGTTACACTCCGCGACGCCTTTTATAAGCTCTCATAAAAACAATATATATATATATATATATATATATATATATATATTTATTTATTTATTTATTTATTTAAAAACCTCCGTGTGTCGGTTTAAACATGAAGGCTTTACAAACAATATTTCAGAGAGTCTTGCTTTTATGTAATACATGTACCTGCATATTGTTTGATAGCGTTATTGTGGATGTAAGGGTACCACTACCCTTAGTGGTAGTCCTCGGAGAGGAAAATGATAAAAAGGAATGGTTTGTTCTACTCTAAGACAGCAATAGGCTTGAATACGTTCAATACATATTT
Organism: Acanthopleura granulata; assembly: GCA_016165875.1. Classification (NCBI taxonomy): domain Eukaryota; kingdom Metazoa; phylum Mollusca; class Polyplacophora; order Chitonida; family Chitonidae; genus Acanthopleura; species Acanthopleura granulata. The sequence goes on from JABBOT010000002.1 coordinate 11,485,968, forward strand.
TTAAACACAATAGACAAATAGTACAACTGACAATGATATACAAAACAATGCTGATAATTGAAAAAAATACATAGTTTTCTACTGGTGACAGTGTCAAAATCCGGATGGAACATTCCGCCTTCCAAAGGGAAGTCTGTCCACGTAAATATAGAACCACAGTCCTTGGATATTCCCAAATCGAAGGATGGCAGTTCTGTAAGTGACAAACAGCAGTGCGCACGGTACCCCGATGATGGTATATCCAACTCCCCGCCAAGGTGCAACTTTCCTGGGCGGACGGGTTGACAACAGCGTCAGTGATGCCAAACTGTCGATGTATGTTTCAGTCCTTGGGAATATGCACAAAATCACTTTCAGGGTAAACTGGGCTGAAATGTATGTAATCGTACAAAGAGACAGTGAGCGATACAAAACAACGTCTCAAACAAAATAGCAACTGTCGAAACAAAAGCTCAAAAAGTGCCAGTCACTGAAAAATGGAGTGCAAATTGACGTATGTCTAATGGCATGAAAGCTGTTATCTCCAAAATCCAGCAAAATCCTTGATTTTGGACGACAGTAAATATGACTGCTCTCAATGAACTGGAGTGAATGACTGTGAAACTTCTAACTTCGTCCGCAGTTGGTAGAGCGTCGGCTTTCGTACTGGGAGATCTGGGTTCAAACCTTGGTGGGGTCATACCAAAGACTTAAAAAAATGGTACATCCTGCTTCCTCGCTAGGCGCTCAGCAATAAGAGGATAGAGGGTGGAGTGGTCGGCCCGGTGTCAGTATAATGTGACTGGGTGAGGGGGCTTGTTGGGTGTCTTCGGCAAGTGGTCTCGGTGAGGCAGCACCAGATAAACGATACGGTGGAAATCCGTCCTGCACCAAGGAGACACCGCCTTCATATAAGTGAAATATTCTTGAGTAGGGCGTTAAACAATAAGCATTCATTCATTCTAACTTCGTCGCTCATATTAATAGACTAAAGTAAAGAAAATTCTAGACGGTTTGATCGTAAACATGTTTACAACACAAGTACATATTTTCAGAATGTACGCTTTATGTACAATGACACGAAACATAAGCACAGAAGCCTCGAGAGCACACGACTGAATGCCAGTGCGGGCTTTAACGTACACCGAGGGAAAAATGTAGGTCAGACACCGACCCGGCTAGCGCAAAAATAAATAAAATAATATAATACAATAATTTAAAGACCGACCTCCTAACATGGAATATTGAGGTCTGTCGTCAACGTGTCGGCAAGGCAATATTCTTTGCCATAGACGGGCTGATTACGAACGTTTTGTTTTTTATTCAACAACAAAAGGTGGGCTCTAGACCAGAGGACACCATGAAATGCTTTAGCAGATGGATTAACTGGTTGTTTTCAAATACTTGTTTGGACACAGAATTAATTACGACGCTTTTCTTCCATAATTCCAATGTTTTGTCTTTAGCTAATCCGTGAAATCATTTTAAGGTGGGATCTGATCTGACTGATTAGATGAAACATTTGTCTAGTCATGAAACCATGACATATGGTCTGGTGTTCATTCAATACTTGATGGACTTAAGATGTCTTTAGTTTCCACCAAAATGATAATCAGGTGGTGTTGGTCTAAAGCACTCGACTGCTTCAATACATTGGATCGAAAGATCCAAATAAATGATGGAAAAGATGGAAATAAATAAATATATATATATATATATATATATATATATATATATATATATATATATATATATATATATATATATATATATATATATATATATATATATATATATATATATATATATATTTATTTATTTATTTATTTATTTATTTATTTATTTATTTCCATGGTTCTTTTCTCAGTCAGATTTTACCTTCGTTATGGAAAGGCATAACAATAACAACTGGAAACATCTGACGATATTTGTCACACTGTCTAGGTTTTTCTCTGTATCTCCCACTCAACAGTCATATTGTGTATGGCCATACATAACCTCTACACTCACTCTGACAAGATCTCAATTCCAGAGAACAGTCACACCATGTGACCATACATGAAGAGTAACCGTGCATAGGCCTGTTTATAAACTTTACACGTCAGTCAAATGGTCGAGGCCTATATGAGCAATCTATAGGAAATATTCTAAATAAGATTTTAATACGTCATTCTGTCTTCATTTTGTATGACAACTGTTTTCAAAATAGGTAAAATCAATGTTGGGTTAAGCGTTTAGGCCAGTTTTGTCTTGGTAACGAATTGTCAGAACACATCCAGATGGTCAGATATAGGCCAACACATATCTTATCTATTCTGCACTGTATACAGGACAATGACGCCTTGTGAGGCTTGTTATGATGATAGGTGAAGGTAGAGGCGATGGTAGATGCATTAGAAAATACTGAACACAGAAACGTAAGGCAAACTCTTCCTGACTTAAGACCCCATTCGAAATTACAAAACAAACTACAAATCGGACTACCCTATTCTTCTATTACTTGTGACATTAGGTCTGCAATTTTTATCCAATGTATATGTAATGATAACGGGAACACAAACAGAGTTAAGATGTTGCACTGAACTTGGTTACAAAGAAGTCTGACCAGAAGACTTCTTTGGACTTAACGAACAAGCAGTATTTCTAAGCATGGCTTCTGCATAAGTCTTATTTATTCCTTGTTGGATTTTCCAACATCTGCTTTTCCTTGCAACACAGTTAATCTACTCTCAAACAATTTTTGTCCGGTCTAGGTTTGTTCATATTCCGAAAACTTTGAACCCTTATTGGTATACATTCAGCATGTCTTGGCATCTAATTTTTCGATTTACCATTCCGACTGTTAGTTTATAACCGTATTTTTTTTCATGTGTCCCTCCTGTCCTCCTGTCATAGGCCAAAGTAAATAAGGTAAATAGTAGCATATCATTCATAAATTTAGTATTTCAACTGTCAACTAATATGAAATGCGTCATCGGCGTCATTATCAGGTATAAACATTCATAAAATCACCGGGTCTCGCACACAGTGATCAGTTGTCTACTTGTGTGTTGCTGTGAAACGCCTGAGTGAATGTTTGCGTGGTATAAACTGATAATCCAACCATCCCTAACAATAGCTATATGTGTTATGTCTACACAGGGTTGCATCCCGATGATCCCGGGTACCGCTTTATATTGGCTATACGAATCACGAAAACCAGCTTAATTCTTACTTTATCACATTACCAACTACTAAAAACTAGTGTAGTGTCTTTAAAAAACACATTTGAATCCATAATTGTTATTAAGCATTTCACAGCATACAAATAACCTTATTCCCATTTCACGTTTAGAAGCTGTCCTCACAGACGCATCAGAAACAGTGAATATATGGATATATGCAGATAACTGAGATCAACTGCTGCACATGCGTATTGGATACATGGCGATGGGGGGCATTCTCACAAAACAGCCGCTTTTGTTGATCGACAGAGAAGCCATTTGGTCAAGGGTCATGTAGCCAACTTTCCATGACGAACATAAAATGCTCGACAAAACAACTCCAGAATTTTTGTCGCTAAGTGCTAAGTCGGCTTTTCCATCAACTATAGAAACAAACGATAGAAAACAACACAGGTGGGCCTCTTTAAGATCTCCAGCTGGCAATTTATTTGTCCGGTGCCGTTAGGCCGGCATATCTGAACAATGGTTATGGCTTTACGCCACTTCGAACATCAAAAGCATCCAAAGCAATAAGAAAATCAGTAAGGTGAGTATAACCAACAACTTGCCTGTAAGCCTTAAATAAACCAGTGGCGATTTCGATTTTGTTAACTTTCATATCAACTCTTGTTACTAGATTTGGCAAGAAGTTGGGTAAAGGTATTTATGTGGCTGGTGGTCTTCTGTGCCAAGAGCAGGCTTTGACCCTGGATTACGAGGTCCGCCGGCGGACACATCGATTACTCATCAATGAAAATCCTCACCAACTGGCACAATGCTTTGGTTCTGTATTGAAAACATGTCACGTGAGCAATTTGTAGGAACAGTGCGAATCAAGGCTATCGCTATGCTCAGAGAAGGCATCATCACCAAAAATGCCGTCCACGTCGCTCAAGTCATTCTACACACATCAAAAGAGATAAATCCGTGGATTAAAATCTAACCGGCCTTGAACAGCACGCATGTCTTGGATTGTGTAAATGTGTCCGCAATTACCATTGTCACTAATTCGGGGAAGAGAGCACTTCAATTTTCATTGACTACTGACGAGTGCATGAAATCAACACCCAACATGTGTTCACCGGAAGTTGCTGATTGTGAAACTAAAATCATGCTCACAGGAAACGATACTACACAGTAGTCTGGGGGAAGATTAGAGAGACAAGAGGATTGAGGCCATCAGTACTACATGCTAAATATTGCTTCTGACTTATAAGTGAAATATCCCAATATATACAATGGCTATATGGATCAACGACACACTGACAATATTCAGCCACATCCTAGCGACATACGCTGTATGATGCAAGAAATGATTTCCAATGTTCATGGATTTTGATTTAGTGTTGTGATGTGAAACTCCATCGAAAATGCGAAAGAATAACATTGGTCATTAAGTAATCAATTTATGTTTTCCAACAATATAATGATTGACTCGTCAGAAGACATTCTTAAAACTCTGCCTATCTTCATTGAGGCTATTTTTTAACTTGAAAACAATACATTTGGCGGAAAATTCACCTCGCCGAGTAAAACAGCGAGTGGCAAGTTTATTGTAAGCTTTTATCGCCTGGTGCCCGGAGTGTTCAATGTCAGGTATATAACACAAAGTTGTCTGAGAGAAGGTCAACGAGGCGACCGGCTCAGATCTCTTCTATATAAGGACCAGTCGCTCAGCTGACCACTTGAGAACAGTATGCTTCGAATTTCGATTCCAAACTCCAGAATCATCTTTAGACAGGCCAGGATGTTCGGTTCTTGGGCATTGAGGGAGCTAGAGTTGGGACGCTTAAACACTCTGAAAGACTGGAAAGTCTCCCACAGGAGATAAAAGCTGACTTAGTTATCCTCTACATCGGGGGGAAATGATGCGGACTCCCATAAATCAATATCAGCAATTTTGCGCTGATGTTTTGGACTATGCTGGTGCATTTAAATCGAAATTCCAATTTCTGAGGATCTACATCAGTCAGCTTCTTTACTGTCAGGTAACTCGGCGAATTTCGGTTCATATTTATAATACAAAAATTACTGACGCTGATAAACAACCCACTGGGCATCTTTCACCACAGATCTGGTTAAATTATCATAGCAACATCTGAATAAACGAAAGCTTATTTGCCATATAAATATATATGTGTGTGTGATTCATGGAAAATTATTGTGTTTATATATACCTTAAACATTATTTATTAATTTATTTATTTGATTGGTGTTTTACGCCGTGCTCAAGAATATTTCACTTATACGACGGCGGAGAGCATTATGGTGGGTGGAAACCGGGCAGAGCCCGGTGGAAACCCACGACCATCTGCAGGTTGCTGGCAGACCTTCCCACGTACGGCAGGAGAGGAAGCCAGCATGAGCTGGTCCTGAACTCACAGTGACCGCATTTGTGGGAGGCTTCTGGATCATTTTCCCCCTTAAACATTATAAAGACGCATGAATCCATGAATCCATGAATCCATGAATCCATGAATCATCAGGCTAAAATCTTTCGGGGCATGTTGAGAAACGCTACGCAGACGAAGCTGTGAAGACATTCTCAAACCCACACGGGCTTGAGGCCTTGTTCACAAGCCATACAGAAACATGCTCCTAATCCTAAGAGCAATCAAGACCTTCTCAATGGTAAACTAATCAAACTGTCTGACATTCTTTCCAGTTGAAGTTCTGCAGGCGCCTTACTGGTATCTTTTATCGCTAGTCAACTGGAGAACAGTGGAGGACAACGAACACATTGGTGCTCTAATAACAGATTTCTCAAAACCAACAGCTCGGCATTACGTGAAATACTTTCCTTTTAAAAGGGTCTGTAGTCTATAGTGAACAAGTTGTTCCGACAACTGACGCTGTGTTTTCTGCCAATAGTGTCATAACGTACAACCGAACTGCAGGCGACACTAGAAGAAAGCACATGTTCTGTAGCAAAAATGTGCATCTTTTCATGAAATACGTTAACAGTTTCTGACATAGATTACTTTTTCCTCTTGTGCTAGAATTGACTTTACTGTTGCCAACTAATAATCAGAAATAAAAGTCTAAAAGTTTAAATTCACAATAGTGATATAAATAATCTCAGCAACATGCACAGTGGCTTTGTGAAAAAGAGAGTGAGGGAAGCAAAGACACAAATAGGTATTGGTAAAGACATACTTAAAGCTGCATGACGGCAACAGCATTGATAAGTGAAAAGCTAAGATAAGAAGAATTGCTCAAAGTTTGAGAACGAATATTGAGTCTTACAGGATAAGTACAAAATGACTCTCAGAGGCGCCGGGTAGAGATATAGTCACTCATGAAAAAATGGTTGGATTAATCAAATATTCTAAAGTGCTGTTACTCAAACCAATAGTCCAGGATCCTTTACACTGTTAGAACAGATGGCGGAATTTCGAGAAGAAAAAAATCATCCTAAAGTTGCAGATCGGTTCTCCGTAGTGTAGCTCATTCATAATACATTACCAAGATTTTATTACGTTTTAATTCTTCAATTTATCTTTGTCACTTCTTTGTCAGGAAAAATTTCTGTATATAAAAAAGATACTACAATAAGGTGGTGTTTGTGGTAGTATTCCACTCAAAAAACGTTGAACGAGATCTATTAGGAGACCATACCCAAATTTCAGCCCAACCCTCATTGTCCATATGCCAACCATTTTCTCATATCTTAACACCTTAATAAAATATGGCCGTATTTTCATCTTGGCAAACATAGTCAGACTTTCCGGCGATCGCTTTCTAATTTCATCTGAAATCACCTTTTGCCGTCTGAATCCTGCTGGTATCATGGCAGAAACATGCTCCTAGTACTGATACCCATCACGACTGTCTTCGTGGTAAACTAATCAAACAGTCTGACATTCTTTCCAGCTGAAGTTTTGCAGGCGCCTTCCTGATATCCCTTATCACTTGTCGATTAAAGAACAATGAACAAACAACTAACACACTGGCGGTTTAATAATAGTGTTGTCAAAACCATCACCTGAGCATTACCTGGAATTCTTTCACTTTAATAAAGTCTGTTTTCTCTCTCTCCTCTGTCCTGAACAAATTGTTCAGACAAGTTATGCTGTGTTACCTGCCAACAGTGTTGTAACGTATAACTGACATACAGACGACACTATAAATTTCCACAGATCAAAAGGTTCTGCTCTAAAAATGTGCATCTTTTTGTAAAATGCCTGACTTACTGACTTTTTTCACTTTTTTTCATTTGTGATGAAACTGATTTTGTTCTTCCCAAATGAATATTAAGAAAAGAAGGTCTAAAAGATTAAATTGACAATAGTGAAACAAGTGGCCTCAGCGACATGCACAGTGGCTTTATAAAGAAGAGGATAGGAGAAGCATAGACACAGACTGGTATTGGTGAAGACATACTAAAAGCTGAATGACGGCAACAGCACTCATAAGTGAAAAACAGAGACAAGAAGATCTCATCACAGTTTGAGAAAGGATATTGAGTCTTACAAAGTAAGTACAAAATGACTCTCAGAGGCGATGATTAGAGACCTAGACACTCATGAAACATTGCCTGGATTGATCAGATGTTCTAATCCATTAACAGAATTTGATTAATTCTTAATTTTGTAACTTTCCTAAGTTATTTCCCAAACAACATTTCTGTACATAAAAAGATACTACAATTAGGTGTTGTTTATGGTAGCAGTCCACGGAAAGTCTCTAAACGGCACTGTTTAAGAGAGATACCAAATGAAAAGACAAATGGTAGCAATACTCAAATTTCAACCCAATTCTCATTGTCCACATGGAAGCCATTTCCTCACATCTTACACCGGGATAAAAATATCACCGTAATAACAACACCTCGGCAAACATAGCAGGTCCCTATATTCCAGGACTCACTTCCCAAATTAATCGTCGGACGCATTCGCACAGACATAGACCAGTTCTTAGTAATATTTTATACAGTCTTTAAACAATTTAATACAGTTTTGTTAATTCTTAACTGTATTAGACTCCTAGATAATTTCAAAACCATGAACTATTTACGTAATACATACATATTTCTAAATAATTTTTAGAACACTCATCAAGTGAAAGTTCCGAGAACAATACAGTTTATGTGTGATACTAAAAAGATAAATGGTAGCCAAATCTAGTTACATGTAGTATTTATATGTACGTGAAATAGTTTCCTAGATGATTTCACAACCAAAAATCATATGCGCATCAGAAGACCTGTTTAGAACGAAATTGAAAGTTCTCCAACCAGAAAATTCTGTGTGTGCTATTGAAACGGCCAATGAATGGAAGCCATAGTCAAACTGCAGCCGTGTCTTGATGCAGGCCATTTTCTCACGTTTTAACGCCTTCAACATTCGCCGTAAACTCATTCCCCTGGGAAAAAAAACACAGCAGGTGGCAGTTTTCAGATGTTTACTTGAAAATTTAATAGTCTCGTGTCCGGAGTGTTATATGTCAACGAAATATCACCAGTTCGTTGGTAAGAAGATCAACGAGGCGACCCGCTGACATCTGTTCTATATAAGGACAAGCCACCCAGCTGACCAGTTATAGTTTTTGTCAATTCTCTACAACCATGACCATTACACTGAACGACTCGCTTTGCACCACTCTCTCGTCTATGGACCGGCACATTTCCCTCGAGGAAGTGAAATCAGCTCATATGTCTTCACTGCCAGATGGCGAAAACATCAGCCTCTCAGCTACAGAGTCGCGTGGTCCACCACCGCCATTACCCACCACCTCCAAACCAAAGGTGGCCGTCACTTCATCCACCCTAGAAGACTTCCTCCTCATGGAATCCAACGTTAGGTATATGTCATTGTCCCTTTATTTCTTTAAGTGTAACTGCTAAACATAACAATAAAAACTCGTGAACGTTACTCACATGAAGTTCAGACAATCTTTGGATGTTGGTCAAATACAGACAGTGGTTTCACTACGTCAATCATATACTGATATCACCGATACTAATGAACATTTCCAGTACTAATCTCCTATCTTCCTTCCCCCCAACAGAGGTTCTCTAGAGACCTGGATAAGTGAACAGCAGACAAACACCACCAGCCATTCAAACAACGGTGTGACCAATCAGGTGTCCCACAGACAAAGAAGGCGAGTCCGCTTTCTGATTGACACCACCCAGTCCGACACTAACCTGGTCGCCTTTAACAGGAACAGTCAAGGGAGGATTGCCAAACGCTGGAGACGTCATCAGCATTCCCTTACCATGCCTCTTCACAGTCCAGACAGCCAATCCACCCATGTCCTCTTGTCATACTCCACGACATCCGGGTTACCTTTCAAGAGTTACGTGCAACGAAAACTGAAGACGATATTTTCCTGAAAATCTCCCATTTACATCAATAAAAGTGCTGAATATTGTTGAAATTATTTACAGAATTATAGCCCAGATGTACTGAAGTTTTAATAAATGAAATCATATCTGAACGTCATGTGATGTTGTTTTTCTGATTTATGAGAATTAATAAGAATATTCGATACTGAAGATGATATGTGCATTAACTGCAAATTGCAGAATGCGGTTGACACACCGTCTGCATCCTGCTGGAAATACCAAAATCGTCAACTTGCTACACCAGTGAGTCAATTTCGGAGCACATTCTCAGAAACAGTCTAAATTGCTCGACTTGGCGTATTGAGCAATTCCTAATTACGCCATCCAAAATCATTCGAATCAATAGCTATGTTCCATACTGCCGCCGCATTGTGCTGATACACATGACCACTGTATCTCTCAGTCTTTGTCACTGACATTTGAGAACACACGCATTTAACATCTCCTAATCTTCCAAGCAGAGCATATTTCTTCATAAAAAATTTCAATTCCCGAACACGTTCTGAGAAACATTCTAAATATCTCGACTTGCCGTATGGAGCAATATATATTATTATCCAAAATATCATTTCGCTTTTATTACATATACCGGTATATATTGTCTTATCCAACAACCACAAACACTGAAGGTTCTTTTCTTATTTTTCCATCACGGATGGTGAGTGTAGTTAGTGTTCAGTAGAAACTTCACTAAATTAGATTATCCTTGACACATCCGGGTAAAAGAAAGCTTATTTGGTATATAAATATGACATTCCTGGAATTTTATAGAGTTTATATATACTTCAAATACTATAAAGACACTATAAGTTCCACTAATCGTCAGACTGAAATCTTTCAGGGCAGGTTGAGGAAAGGCGCCCAGATCAAGTCTGACAACCATGAAGACATTCTCAAACTCACAAAGAGACAAAGCTTTGTTTACAAGTCATACAGAAACACCCTCCTAGTCTTAACAGCAATCAAGACCTTCTAGATGGTAAACTAATCACACCGTCTGACATTCTCTCCAGTTGAGGGCCTGCAGACGCCTTCCTGATGTCTTTTATCAGTAGTCAATTGAAGAATAGTGGAAAAGACAACGAACACATTGGTGGTTTAATAACAGGTTTCTCAAAACCAACGGCTCGGCTTTATGTGAAATTCTTTCCCTTTACGAGGGTTGTTCAAAATCCCTACAGCCATACAGAAACATGCTCCAGTACTAACAGCCATCAAAACGTTCTCAGAGGTAAAGTAATCAAACAATGTGACATTCTTTCCAGCTGAAATTTTATAGACAAATTTCTCAAATCTCTTATCACTAGTCAGTTGAAAAACAACGGAAAACACAATCAACACATTGGCGGTTTAGAACAGGTTTGTCTTCTTTCCATTTAACAATGTCGGTTCCAGCTCTGTAGTCTATAGTGAACAAATTGTTCTCACATGTTACGCTCTGTTACCTGCCCACAACGTTGTAATGTACAACTGACATGCACATGACACTATACAATTAAACAAATCAACATATACTGCAGTAAAAATGTGCATCTTTTATTAAAATGCGTTAACACTTTCAGACTTTGGTTATTTTTTTCACAGGTGTTGACATTGATTGCATTATTGCCAAAGGAATAATAAGAAAAGAAGGTCAGAAAGAAGAAATTTAAAATAGTGAAACAAGTGGCCTCAGCCACGTGCGCAGTGGCATTATAAAGAAGAGGGGAGAGGAAACAAAGACACACATTGGTATTTGTGAGACATACTTAAAGCCGTATGAAGGCAACAGCATGGAAATGTGAATACCAAAGACAAGAACATCCGCTCAAAGTTTGAGTGCAAATACTGAGTCTAACAAGATAACTACGAAATGATTCTCAGAGGCCCTGGTTAGAGATAAGACGCTCATGAAAATTTGCGTGGATTAATCAAATAGTGATGTTACTGAATACTGACAGTCCAAGATCCACCACACTTTGAGAACAGATGACGTAACTTTGAGAGGAAAAACAATCATCCTTAAGTTTTAGACAATAGTCTTCCATTATAAATCATTTCTAATACATTAACAAGGTTTGATTACTTCTTCATTTTCCAACTTTCCTCACACATTTCTTAACCAAAATTTCTGTATATAAAAAAGATACTACAACAAGGCGATGTTTGTGGTGGCATTCCATCGAATCTAGGGAACGCTACCGTTTAAGAATGCCACCAAAGTGGTAAACAAATGGTAGATATACTCAAATTTCAACCCAGTTTTGACTGTCCATATGGAAGGCATTTTCTTTCATCTTGACACCTTTATAAAAATATCGCCATAATTTCTTCACTTTGGCAAACACAATTGGTCGCGATTTTCTGCCAATCACTTTCCAGTTTAATCCTCGGACGCATTCACACAGCGCAGCACCAGCTCTCCATGATGTCTTCCGCATTCTTAATACACTTTAACAAAGACTTGTTGATTCTTAACTGTAATAGATTCCTAAATCATTTCACAACCACAAACTATTTACGTAATACATGTATATTTCGAATACATGTTAAGAATACTCATTAGTTGAAAATTGCCAGAACAGTACACTTTATGCGTTATGCTAAAACGGACCAAATCTTGTAAGTTTTTATATGTGATAGTTTATTAGATAATTTCACAATCAAAAATTATATATCTCATAAATACGCATTCAGGGCACATGTTCGGAGTAAAGCTGACACTTGTGCAATTACTACAGTTTATGTGCGATATTAAAGCAGCAAATAAATGGAAGACATACTCAAACCTCAGCCGTCCCCACATGGAGATCATTTTCTCACATTTTAACGCCTTGAATACATTCGCCGTAAACTCATTCCCCTGGGAAAAAAACACAGCAGGTGGCAGTTTTCAGATGTTTACTTGAAAATTTAATAGTCTCGTGTCCGGAGTGTTATATGTCAACGAAATATCACCAGTTCGTTGGTAAGAAGATCAACGAGGCGACCCGCTGACATCTGTTCTATATAAGGACAAGCCACCCAGCTGATCAGTTATAGTTTCTGTCAATTCTCTACAACCATGACCATTACACTGAACGACTCGCTCTGCACCACTCTCTCGTCTATGGACCGGCACATTTCCCTCGAGGAAGTGAAATCAGCTGATATGTTTTCACTGCCAGATGGCAAAAACATCAGCCCCTCAGCTACAGAGTCGCGTTGTCCACCACCGCCATTACCCACCACCTCCAAACCAAAGGTGGCCGTCACTTCATCCACCCTGGAAGACTTCCTCCTCATGGAATCCAACGTTAGGTATATGTCATTGTCCCTTTATTTCTTTAAGTGTAACTGCTAAACATAACAATAAAAACTCGTGAACGTTACTCACATTAAGTTCAAACAATTGTCTACGTTGGTCAAATACAGACAATCCTATCACTATGTCAATCATATACTGATATCACCGATACTAATGAACATTTCCAGTACTAATCTCCTATCTTCCTTCCCCCCAACAGAGGTTCTCTAGAGACCTGGATAAGTGAACAGCAGACAAACACCTCCAGCCATTCAAACAAAGGTGTGACCAATCAGGTGTCCCACAGACAAAGAAGGCGAGTCCGCTTTCTGATTGACACCACCCAGTCCGACACTAATCTGGTCGCCTTTAACAGGAACACTCAAGCGAGGATTGCCAAACGCTGGAGACGTCATCAGCATTCCCTTACCATGCCTCTTCACAGTCCAGGCAGCCAATCCACCCATGCCCTCTTGTCATACTCCACGACATCCGGGTTCCCTTTCAAGAGTTACGTGCAACGAAAAATAAAGGCGATATTTTCCTGAAAGTCTCCCATTTACATCAATAAAAGTGCTGAATATTTTGGAGATTATTTATAAAATTAATGCCAAGATGTACTGAAGTTTTAATAAATGAAATCATATCTGAACGTCATGTGATATTGTTGTTTTATTTATGACAGTAACCTTCGGTACCGAAGATGAAATGTGCCGTATCAAACAAAATAGTGTGACATAAGGTAGAACCGAAGGTCAAAGCTTACAAACCCGAACATATTCTCAAAGGCACATGGAGAGAGGATATTGTCATCAGACATAAAAGTAAATTACCGGTCCAAAGGTTTCGAACACATTCTCAAAGGCACATGGAGAGAGGATATTGTCACCAGACGTAAATGTAAATTACCGGTCCAAAGGTTACAAACACGAACACATTCTCACACGCACATGGAGAGAGGATATTGTCACAAGTAATAAAAGTAGAATCCCAGTCCAAAACTGATAAACGCGATGACATCCTCAAGCGTACAATAAATGAATCTATAATCGACACACTTACCTAGACCACCAAACCTCTGAACTTTTTTCCCCTCATTGAAACCAAACACCCGAAAATTATATGATATGCTCAAACCACGTTTACCCAGACCCAGCCACAAACTCAACCATTTCACACAGATGTAAACCCTTTATCAGTTATTAATAGGGATCGGTTCACAACCATGTTGAGATTGTTGTTTCTTTTAAAGAGGCACATGAAGCTCTTGCGCAAAAGAACATAAAGATCTTCCACCAGTGTCTTTGTTGTGCAGAGCGTGATTTGATTCAGATACCTGCTGTAGCTGGTAAGTCATCATGGCTACCGTGACCTCAGATAAGACTTGCCTCTACACGGCAGACGTTCTGTGGTGACATAAATTGCGTCTTTATCATTCAATCTTTGTCTGTAAGTCAGAACATATTTGTCAGAGAGCAGATCGGTTTTTTCTGTTTATACCAGTAGGTCTGGGTGATATCTCAGATATTCAACCCGATATCTCGTCTGTGTGATGGATTGTTTTTGTTCCAGAGAAAACTAGTTTTTCTTCTCAGGGGCAACACAAAAAGTTTGTATTTATATAACATGCCTGTAAGTGTTACTTCATGCAGATATTTTAAGATGCGATCCCAAAACAACGAACTATCACATTGAAAACGCATCATGTTTTCGGTTGGCATACTTGATTCATGATTTCTAATTAATCAGCTGACTGGAGACTAGGCTGTAGCTTATTTAAGAACAAGTGTATGCATTAATACGTGTGGGACAATTAAGGCGCATTCTGGCGTTAATACGCTAATTGATAACACTTGCATATGCATGGCGTATATAGAATAATCTCTAACAATTAATGCTGAAGTTAAATAACCACGGCTAACAACAACGAAGGACATTTTAGACAAGTCATAAAAACATGCTCCTAGTACAGACATCAGCGATGAACACGTTTTTCGTTGTAAATTAATAAGAAAAAATAAAGTAAGAAAGTTAAAGCTCTGTAAACACCACTGACTCCCCAGTTCGGGTTATGTCACAAGAGAAATTGAGGAAGACTTAATCAGCTGTGTAACAAGTCATGCTCAAGATATATGTGGAAAGTCTATTTGGTCTTGCTGAAGTAATTACCGAATGTATTCATTCCAAAATTTACCATTTTCATACATGTTATTTACTACTATTGCAAACACACCAAAATATTTTCACGATGACAAAACTATGCGGTGAATTATAATTGGTGCAACTATATCTGAACGAAACAGGGCAAAGAGAACAGAAAGTGTGCAGACATCCTGAAACCTGCATGCTATGATCAGAATGTACACACATATGTGGGGGATAACTCAAGGCATTCTCAAACGTAAATTTATGAAATCCTTACTGAATAAGGTTAAATTATTCTGTCAGCCAGCTATACAATCTAGAAGACATTCCCAAACCAACACGGAAACCATGTTCACAAAATACAAAAATATTCTGCTGACTATAGCGACTGAATGCACTGGAGACATTCTTAAAAAGAAACTTTATAAATCGTGACAATAGTCACCGAAGACATGCTAAACGTTTGTATCCAAACAAGCAAGACAACCAGGAAGACATTCCTAAAGAAAGATTGCTCCCGGTTCAGCATAGACTAAACCTGGCGAGGCAACGTTCGCAATATATGGTGATGTCAAAAAAAAAAGAAACATTTTATTTTATGAAGTTCAAATCTGATCTCAGTGGAATGACGCCATAATGCACGTTTAGTCAACTGCTACATCCTCATGTGACGCAAGAGGACACGTCATATAACGTCACGTACAGGATATCACGCTCTAGGCATGTCTGTGACAGCCAATGCCTTGAAAAAAATGCCGAAAACTCTTTAAAGTACACAAAATCATGACACTGTCAGGGTGTAATTTATAAAAAGAATTCAACCTTCGCTGTACAATAACCTCTATATTTGCATTTAAATAAGATTTGTGTTCAATTATTATGAATGTTGTCATGCTCAAGTTTCGTCCCAAATACGGAAATACTCCCCAAACATAGATGGGAAAGAAATTTCCAAGGAATGTATGAGACAAATAAGAAAATGTCCGATAGGGAGATTGACACTCCCAAAGTTCAAGGATGTAAAATTGGATTATATACCAGACTTTATCAAAAATCATCTTATACATACTTTCCCAAAGAACAATTTCCTCTTGGCTACTATTCTACATACATGCACTACAGTGACACGTTTTAAAATGTCATTCATGGCATGACCTATTTTATAATTCGTAGATAAAACTGATATTTCATTCAGATACAAGTTTTATCTCCACGTATTATAAACTTTATAAAGTCTAATTTCTTTCGTCAATGAAAAATATACTTTCCAAGCATTAGCGGGATGGTAATTTCCGAAAGAATCTTGAAAAAGTGGGAAGGGGGCACGTTGCCAAATGAGTGATGATAAGTGATGGTCTAAAAGATTAAATTCACTTAAACGAATAACTACAGAATCATAAGCATTAGATCTACCCAAATCAACAACAACAACAAAAACAGGTTTCATTTGATCGAGGAAAAGACGATAAATTCCTTGTCAGAACATTAGCTAAGCTAATCCTTACAGAAGCCATTTTGTCAAGCCCTTAGTACAGTTTAACATCAATAGAAATAATCGGCAGCAATGTTATGGGAAACACCACAGGATACCATTATAAGAAGTTATATGGTGCACTTTAACGCACCGCCGCTTTGAGTTTTGTCTGTCATAGAAGTGATGGTCAGGTTGAGATAGATCAACAAGGCGACCCGCTGAGATAACTTGTATATAACGTCCAACTCCTGACCCCACCAGGCATACAATCCGATCATTCACAACGATGGACATCAGACAGGACGACTCTCTTCACACCACACTCTCGTCTCTGGATTTGGGAACGACGTTAGATGAAATAGACTGTTCAACAGATTCTCCTCTGAAAGCAACAGCCTTGTTGTACAGAAATACCAGTTTCTCTGCTATCAAGCCCCGTGGCCCACCGCCGCCATTACCGACAACTCCCAAACCAAAGGTGGCCGTCACTCGATCAACCGTCGAGGATTTCCTACTCATGGAATACAGTTTCAGGTAATCAAACGCCTAAAATGCCATGCGATTTTGCTTCGTTTTTATTTAATTTTAACATTTTAAATTCATTGGTAACTAAAAAAACCAATTAAATACGCTAAGTGTGTTTTGAGCCACGAATTCTGAGTAAAGAGATGTTATTAAACGTTTTTTTTTCTTTTCCTTTATCAGAGGTTCATGGGAGGTATCTATAGATGGAACAACGACTGACAGCTGTAGTGATGGGAATAGCAGCATGAGAAGTGAGGACTATCGTGTCACATGTCTAACCCACGCTACTCATTCCGACAGCAGCTTTATCACCTTCGACAGGAAGAGTCCAATGAGGATAGCAAGACGCAGACGGCACATCCAGCGTTCCCTTCCCACAATGCCTCCATGCACGGATAACACGGGACCAGACTCTTGTGCCCCAGCGACTTCCTGTCCCACAGTGCCGCGGTCGTTCAGATTCCGACTGAAGAGATTTGTACTGAAGAAGATAAGGAAGATATTCTCTTGAAGAACACTGTCCTAAATCGGCAGCTGTAGTTTCACTCAAGTGCTATTTATTCTGAATTGTCTCCAGTATTAACTTTGCTGAATTTAATAAAATGGTGATTGTTTGTAAAACAGCCATGATCTTTATGAACTGTTGTATCCTTTGTTCAGTTACTGGTGTATTGTGTGACATAGTCGGTCACTATTGGTGTAACTGTGTTGGTAATATGCTCGATGTGTTTATTCATCAGAGATGGTAATTATTTAACCAACAAGGGTAATTGCATCACACATTGTGTTTGTTAAATAACTCAGTATCAGTGTTTCGTCAATGGTTCAATACCACCACAATACTGTAAGTATTGCCTATTTACTTTAACGTCATGTCCAATACGCCAATCATGTCGCAATGGTGATTGACACGGAGTCTACCAATACTAAACCCCACTTTTGCCGAGTTCGAACCAAGAAAGTATGATTTGTCAACTTTACAGTCATAAACCTAAACAAAGCTTTATTCAACCCACTGTAAGTCAGCTGTATGGTCTCAGGTCGCTATTAATTTCCCGTAAGTGACAATATTTAGTGCTGTAAGTCAACTCCAGACATTCCGTGGCCAATAAGCATTGGAGTCTACCTTACCCAGCGTGTGAGAAAGCAGCCATAAAATTCTTGACATAGGTTGACCGTCAAAATCTGGGGCTTCGTATGCTAGAAGTTGGTAGAGGTGCGTAGCAGCGCCCAGCGGACGTCAATCACAGCCTCATCACCACAACACCTCTCGCCCAACTTTCATCAATAAGACTCTTATCTGCTCTAAGTTTAGACAATTTATTTTCATGCCAAACATGCACCTGTACACCAAAAACGGTCGGTTGTGAGCAGGAAAGATTTTATAGCCTAAAATACATAGGGTTACATTCGGAAGCAGTAATAGGATACTGATATATGGGAAGCGGAAACATTTGAGTTGATGACAAGAGTCCCATGTGAACCTTGCGACAATTCCAACACATGGCGACACTTTAGTCGCATGCCAAACTTGCAATAAACGAAACTTTTTAAACGCACCACGATGACAATGACCTGCAGAATCTTGACTTACCCTAGATACCCTGTGAGATTGTTGAGTATGTCAGGGATAGCCCAAGTTACATTTCTGCACCACACGCCCGTATTTTTGTCCACGAACCAAATACATGTATTTCACAATTTCATCACTGGCTATGTTAAGTCATCACAAAATTAGTGTTAAAATTAGTGTTAAAATTAGTGTTAAACACCGTCGTCCCCGCCTTATATACAGTATATGACAAAAACACGAAAGATGTACATGCATATATGAGAGATGTATGGAAGCGGCATGAGGACATCTCGTCCCGCGCCTCGCGGGTCTCGACCGCGAGCGCGCGGAAGGAGGGAACATGGGGACGAGGACGGTACGGTCCCCGTGTCTCGGGCCGCGACCTATCGAAGCCTATTTCACACAGGCCTACGTGTCATGGGTCCATCTTACAAAGCTGGAGTACCTTAGGTCAGACGTAGACGTTTACGTGCGCTTTAGTAGCGGCTTTCGTCAGCTCCTAGTAGCGTCTTACTAAAGTTGTTGCAATGCTTAAGGTGTGTCTACGAAACACCACAAGCGCCGTCATATTTAGTAAACTTACGTAATTTACGCCTGCCGGAGGGTAGGTGTAAATTTACATCAATTCGCAGCTTTACATCAAGTCGCAGCTTTACACCCAGTCGCAGCCTTACTCCAGCTTTGTAAGACGGGTCCCAGGTGCGTAAGTAGGTCATCTGGAGCCCGTTCCGTTGACAAAAATTGACACACGTTTTTCTGGGGCTTACTAAAATGTCATCCATGCCTTTGGATTTTGAAGTAATAGTTAGTTCATATTAAAGTAAAAGACAGTTCATGACTGAGGCACTGTTTATTAAAAAGATTACAAAATTTTCATTTGAATGGAAAAACCGGTTTGAATTTATATGAATTCGTGGTTGAATTGTCTTCGTTTGAAATGTGAACTATTATCCTGCGGACTGGGGATCTGGAGACGACAACGTTTATAAGCTTATGAGAGACTGACCAATCAGAGAACTCGGAAATATCAGCTGTTTATAAACTGTGACGTAAATCTTCCGAGTTGACTGCCGATGGAACACGTAAAAACATAGAAACATGACACTGTTTTAATGTGATATGTTTTTATTTTAACAAGTGGATGCGTAAAGAACACTGCCAAGTATTTCAGACCACTGTGTTGTGGCGGTACTAAGTTTCTTGATCATTTCATGTTATAAATTTAGATATATACTTAAGTTTCAACACAACCTTAGCGGCTTACTACAGCCTCAGGTGACAAGAGCGTTCCGCACTTGGAACAATTAGGTCACAGCTCACCTATAATGGCTGCGTTTCATGTTAGCCGACGGAGCACGGTTAAATGTCGAGTAGTTGTTAGAAAAATACTTTACCGAAATAAACAGAATACTGTCCAACGTTTTTGACAAACTTAAAATGAAAGAGCGCATGTTCAAAGTTAAGTAAAAGAAGGAAGTATGATAAGACGAGAAATCGGGTACGATAAATTGGTCATTAATTTTTTCCCTACATTACTTTTTCTTTTAATTCGACATATGTAATACATGAGTGTACAGGATTTTGCAAAAAAACTTATACGTTTTTCAATCAGTGAAAATGTTACAGTCAACTGAAAATGGCACAGTGTCCAGTTTGGTTAATTCCTTGCATTTTGGGGCCTGTTCAAGCTCCGACTTAAGCATGAAGGAAGTAGAGTCCCAGAACAAAACTTGCTGAGGGCTTGTATTTCAATGAGTTCGATCTTTATACATGCGCTAAATATATTTTTAGGGGTTCACTTAATGGTTAAAACAATGACTTGGTCTTTTGATTTGCACGACCTATCTTTCACCTTGATGTGTACCTAATGCATGTCTATGGGCTAGGGGATCCAGGGTTCGTGCTTGTCTTGTCATTTCCATGAAACTGTGTTGTTATTTTAAATAAGCAATTCTGTAGTAATATCATACACGTATAATTAAACATTTTAAACACCAAAGAACTGATGAAAAATTCCCATCGATCTCATATGTATACTACATGTTTCCTCCACAAGTAGCTTGTGGCGCTATAGGCTCGATCTGTTACAAAAAAATTTTTCATTATTGAACTATTACAATGATACACATGTGTTGTATTATATTCACATTCTGTAAAATTGGTCCGTCGTGCAATTCTGTTTACAATTATGTTTTAAAGAAACGTAAATTGGAAAATTATTAGCTTGATTAGATCCTTAGAAAAGGAGACCACAGACCTAGCATCAGATTGCACCGTGTTAAAAGAAATGCAAAAAGTCAATAAAGAATATTAAATGCTGGAAACCAAACAACAGTCTATATGTAGCGTCCGATAACTTGTTCCGATAACTCGAATGCCGATTATCCGGTTTTCGGTTAACTGATGATTGACAGTCGTCAAAGGCAAACTACTTCATTTCTGTCTGCAATGGGCAGTGCTAGCCATGGGCACTTTCAGCGCCATATCAACCTACTACTTTTAGTGGTTAAGAAGGAGCGGAGCGGGCGAGCCCGTTCTTAAGCACTAAAATTTTACCTAATATGAACTAACTGGCTTACAACATAACCTGATTTTTCATTTGCCGTCAAAGGGCACATTTCCATTCACAAAGCATAGGGTACTGACCACGAGTACTTTCAGTCTAGGCAGCATTTCCACCATGTTCGATGTTTGCATAAACATTGATGACACATACGGCGACTTCGATCTTCGCTTAAACCATGCCGATTATCGGCCTCTCTGCTAGAACTAGTGTGGCACAAAATACTACTCATGATTCAGAGACTTTATCTGTTTGTATTCCAAGTTGTGTTAACAAAGTTGTCCTTATTAAAAGCGGCCAAAAATTATGTACTAATATGTGAGAACTCTACGGTTATGAACTCTTCTTGCCTGGAATAGGTGTAAAACACATAGCACATAAATCCCTCAAATCCTTTGCTGAAAATTTGGACTTGGTTAGTTACTCAAAATAAATGTTTTTTTCTCTAGTATATTGGCCTTAATTCAACATTTTAAATTTCATGGAACATAAAAATTCTGGAAAGTGAAAGATTTTGTAGCCTGTATTTGCTAGTAATAGCATACAATCACGAAGTTTGCAAAGTTCGTCCAACTGGGCAGGAGCTGTTACACTGTCTTTGCGGGTGTTCAAAACGGGACAAACAATATCTTGTGATGGTTTCTGCAGCTGCCTGGCACGCTGCAGTTCGCGCGCGAATGGTACCGTCCTCGTCCCCTCGTCCCGCGGGTTGAAACCCCCGACACGAGGACGGCACTAATCGCGCGATATTTGCAGTGCCCTCGTGTCGCGGGTCGTGACCCGCGAGGTTTGGGACCAGATGTCCTCATCCGGCTTCCATACTTGTGTGCACGGAACAGCCTGGTTTCACAAAGTCAGCGAAAATGGGAAAACGAATTAGGTTTGTATAATTTGGATTGGAAATAGAACTATTTAATGGCAAACTCCTCTACATTAAACTCAAAACTCTGGCAATTACAAAGCAACCTTGCCACTAACACTCCGCAGGTAAAAATGAAAATTTTAAGATATCCAAACTGTAGCTTTGGCGGAGAGGATGTCATTTGCTTGTACACTGTCCATTACCCCCTTCAATGTGTCAAACTGGATCCTTAATAATTGCAGCCAAATGGTTATACTAAAGAGCGAAACCATGTCATTGTAGTCTATTTGAATGGTATTGCACACTAGGTCTTTCTGCTGGCATGGCGAGCCCTTTTCGCTGAAGTGCTGCCGCCACTAGAACATCGTGGCGGAAACAACTGACATGACACCCTACCCAGTCACATTATACTAACACAGGGCCGACCAGTCCTGCTTCCTTGCTCTAGCCTCTCAGTGCCGCACGCCAAGCGAGGCAACAACAAGTACCATTTTTAAAGTCTTTGGTCATACCAAACCCGGGATTGATTCCGGATCTCCCGACCCACCAGGCCACCGCGGCGGTAGATTCCACTTATATGGCGGCGGCCAACACTGTGTTGGGAAATCCACGAAAATCTGGGTCTGTTGGTGGATCTTCCCACGTACGACCGGAGAGGAAGCCAGCGTGAGCTCAGATTGAACTCACAGTGACCGCATGAGGCACCTGGTTCATTATGCTGCACTAGCGCATCAATACCCTCAGCCACGGAGGCCCCTCCTTCCTGTGAAGCGTCAGCTTCTAAATCATTTTTTATTACGTGGTAAGCAACATATATATAATTCTAGGCAGAGGCAAGAGATCCCAAGCTTCAATATTATTGTCATTGAGTACACAAAGAAAAACATACAGCATGTAGCATTATGAAGACAGTGGTGGCATTGCACTACTTTTCTTGATCGATAGAAAAGAATATTTAGCCGAAAACGGTTTTGTTTGCACACTGCACTTTGATCTTTGTTTTGTATATTGAAAATCTATGTTCTCTGTTTATTTCAGGCAGCTGTTCATTACCGTGTATTTACAAGTTCATGCTGCTTCTGTATATCATTACAACATCTTCAAATAATGGTTAGGAGAAAACCGACAGTTTGACGACAAGTGTATAGATATAAATTGTGGCCTAGGTTTATCAAATGGATGACCTTAACAAACGGCTTACCACAGCACCGATACTGATGCCAATGAGCTTAACAATTGAGATTCCCAAGTGTTTCATTAAGTGTTTAGTTTGTAACAGGAGCTCTGTTAGAAAATATTTACGTAATAATACATAAATATGCAATGAAGTATGTAATTACAACATCTTCAAAAACTGGCAGACCTTCCCACGTAGGGCCGGAAAGGAAGGAGGTTCGCAAATATGCGATGATATATTAAGATACATTTTCATAAATATCTGGAGTTTATCAAATATGCAAAAAAATATGTTTTAAGACCAACATTTGGTGACATTAAGCTAAATTTATTTTTTGTATATACACATCAAAAACACATTGCTAACATGTAGACATACATGAGCATGTAAAACAAGTGTTTTACAAGTGTTTTTTCTGAAACATGAATTACAGCATTTGATTATGCAATCATTTGGAGTTTTAAATGGACATCAAAAACACTTTCTTCTGTTGAGAGAGACAATATTTTGGCCTGCATGTTCATAATCAAAAGCATATGTTACATATAAGCAATGATATATGATATATATGATATATGATACTTGAAGAACTGGTTCCATGTACTGTCTATGGTCAAAGAGGAGCCAATGTCCAGATGCATCAAAACACTGATGCACCTGTCAATGTTCTCAACACACACTGCCTATGCAGCTAAAGCCCATGTTTCTGTGTCATTTTCCAAATGTCTTACAAACATCTGTAGATACATCATGATGTCATCCAAACATTGAGTTATGTAGTGTATCCAGTTCAAACTCCCTCTGTTTGCTCCTCGCCTGGAACATGAAAAAAAAGATACATATATTTTAAGTATACAGCTCAACAACATTCAACGTAACAAAACCATCCCAATTGCTTTAAAGTGAAAGACAACGCATGTTCAAAGTTATGTTTGCCAAAAAGGTTGGACAACTCTATGTTTGTCTGCATAAAGCATATCTTCGAACAGGTACTACGACAGTGGAAGTTAACATTTGACCGTGCTACGTCAGCTAGCATGAAACTCAGCCATTTTGTCTGGGCTGTGACATAACTGTTCCAATCGTAGAACACCCTTGTCACCTGAGACTGTAGTAAGCTGCTGGCGTTGTGGTTGAAACTTAAGTAATATTTATAACATGAAATGATCAAGAAACTTACTCCTGCCACTACACAATGGTCTCCAAATACTTTGCTGTGTTCTTCACACATGTACTTGATATAATTGAAATATATAACATTAAAACAGTGTCCTGTCTCTATGTTACTACAGGTAACATTGACAGTGAACTCTGGACATTTACGTCACAGCTTATACACAACTGATATCTCCTAGGTCCATGATTGGCCAATCTCTCGTAAGCTTAAAAGCACGGGTGCCCGCAGACCACCAGTGCACGGCTAAATACTCCACATTTCAAGCGAAGGTAATTCAGCAACAAACTCATTCAAATTCAAACAGGTTTTTGCATTCATGAGACCATTTTGTAATCTTTTTAATGAACAGTGCCTCAGTCATGAGCTGTCTTTTACTTTAAACGACAGGAATTCACTCCTTCAATAAATCAATGATTTGAACAGTTACATTTACACATCACTTGTCACAGTTACATGTACACATCACTTGTCTCAGTTACATGTACACATCACTTGTCACAGTCACATGTACACATCACTTGTCACAGTTACATTTACACATCACTTGTCACAGTTACATGTACACATCACTTGTCTCAGTAAAGTTGTCTCCAGCACTAGGGGAATATCTACATTCTTAGTTATGGGAAATATCCTGGAAAACCTATTCCAGCAATTAAATTATAAACTTAGGTTCACATGATGCTTTTTATCACATGACAATTCAACTTATGAGATGTAAACAACTTTGGTACATCATTAAAGCAGTCACTGTTCTAACAAGTTCTTGCCAAAAATCTTGTGAGGATCATGTCATGGTACAGGACCATAACGGGGGGAACAGAACCAAGGATATGGTGATTCTAACAATGGTAAAATCCAGTTTTGTTACGGAATCTTTCACTGTGAAGTCATCTAACCTTCTGTTTCTTATACTCCTCATACTCTGGGTCATCTGTGGGCAGCTCGTGGCGGCACACTGGACAAGAGTTAACCTGTGGGGCAAACAGAGAAATTCATTATCACAAAAACACATTAATGACCGAAGAGAGCATCTCTGTACATGACAGCTGAAAACCATTAAATCTTGTAACAAAAAATTATAATTAGAGACGTGATCAAACTGTATCTCCTTACTACTCCTTACTTACTATAAGACTACTAAATAGATTTAAGCACTGGCATATAAAACCTTGTTTCAAGAACTCATTGCAAAAATGTGCCACATACCTGCAATTTTAAGAAATTTGGCATTATTAGTTGACAATATTCAACAGTACGTGTTCATTTTGAAGTGGATGCCCACAGAAAATATTTATGTAAAACAGGACTTGTACTTGGAAATGGAATTGATGGTTACAAGTGTTACACTAACCCTCTCTAGCCAAGGTAAGATACAGGTTGTATGAAACTGGTGTTTGCACGGCATTTCTCTGGCCTCGTCCCCCTCATCCAACAAGCCTAAGCACACCGGACACTTCACCTCCTGGGCTACAAGCAGACATAGTGTGGTTTAACAAGGGCAAATAGCAGAACTTTTCTAGCATCTCATAGCCCCTGCCCACCTACAGATATGAACCAATTTGCCCCCTGTCTAAAACCAATGATCCTCTGCAAATTGTTGCTTTGTAATTTTCATCAACACTATGTACCCCAAAATTGTTACCTTCTCTTTCTCAAGCCATAAAAACACAGATGGTGATAATTTCATATAATGCCAAAATAAACAGCATCATTCTATTTAAACAATGTCCATCAGAAATACATATAAACTCTCTGTATTAGAAAAATCTCTTCCCAGTTCTCAGTCTCTGACATCAGTTCTTTATCTTACATGGCTGATCACCTATCCTAAGGGAGACAACTTAGCCTAGATGTGTTATATCTGGCAAATGAAAGATAACAAATATGATTTATTATAACTTTTTTCAGTTATTATTATTATTTGATTGATTAAACTCCAGACTCAATCCATACTAAAGTACAGGATAAAACTAAAATCACATCACATGTGACCATATGTTGTTCTGACCATTCTCAATACAGAAAAGAAGCCAAAGCTTTGCCAAGAGATAAAAAAAATGGGGAGCTATGATTATGTACCTACCAGCTTTGGTTGGCGTAATCATGACAGTTCGCAGCTCCTCTACAGCCTTTTTAGAGGCAGGGGGTACTTTCCTTTCTCCGCCAAACAATCTGAATTAAAGTGTTTATAAACATACCCCTAACTTGAACAATCATTGATGTTCTCAAATTTAATTCACAATTTATACCTGTCAATCATATAGGTTTTAAAATTAATAAAACCAGTAGACACAAAGAACTTCCAAAATGAGACAGATTCTTAGAAATGTCCAAAATACATTGTATTTACTTATTAATGTATTTATTTGATTGGTGTTTAACACCGTACTCATGAATATTTCACTTATATGGCAGTGGTCAGCATTATGGTGGGAAGAAACCTAGCAGAGCGTGGAGGGGAAACCCATGACCATCCATAGGTTGCTGGCAGACCTTCCCATGTACGACCAGCATGTGCTGGACTTGAACTCACGCATTGGTGAGAGGGTTCAAGGTCATTAAACTGCACTAGCGTGCTAACCACTTCGACCATGGAGCCCCCCCCCCCCTTCTGTCTTCGACACACTGTAGAAAACTTGTTCACAAAAAATATATTGCACAAAACAAACACATACACAGATATACTGTTACCTTTCAAATTCCAGTTCAAATTCTGCTGCAATGCCCGAGTCCATCAGAAGTCTTAAACAATAAATGTGGATTCTATGTGACATGTGATTTGAGTGGAAGTAGTAAAGAAAATGTTAATGCCTTTGTTAGCCATTGATCCATTTCTCAGATGTCCATTGTGAAAAGGAGATTCTTCAACGACAGCAACCTAGCCTTTACAACAGCATGCTTGTGCTGTCATAGAAAACAGATGCTACACATAATCATAACCCTAAAATAAACAATCGCAAAAGAGGAAATCCACTGGGCGAAGTTGTTAAAAAAAAAGAGTGCAGAGGAATTACACAAATCTTGGTTACCTACAACTGCATTAATTAATTCAAATTTCGTACAACTTTTTTTCTTTTCCTGTCGTTCAGACTGAGATACCACACCAATCTCAACATAGTTGACAACATTTGAAACCGCAGACTTCCAGGCACTTCACTCGCTTGAGACAGATGATAGATAAAAGACAACATAGGAGGGGAAAGAAAAGTGAGCAACACTGGACAATATTCTGACAACTATGGCTGATAATAACAAGATATTACAGTATATTTTACAACACAACAGTCTGCATGGCATATGTAAATTGTGAGGGTCAACAAAGCCTAGTTTTGGACTCACAGAACCGTGAAGCAGAGTTCCATGTTATTTTGACAATGTCTTCACCACCGTGTCTGTGCGAGTTGAGCGTGTTGGTCCGAGTATAACTGCAAATTCCCGGATGTCTGCGGTCTCGAATAATATTAGAATGAATATGATTAATTATTCTATAAGATTTTAACCTGGATTATATAATTACCCCTTCTCCATATATTATTCAGCACCCAGCATTAAATATCACGAAAGCGCCACATAAATGCACAGTATACTTTCTCACACCTGAGTTTATGTTAACGAAACCATTTTGATTAAAAGCAAGATGTGTTGGATGGTCACTGTGTGCCCAGTTTTCGCCACAGCAGTCCAAAAAGATGATCTTCACCTAGCTAAATGAAGAGCGTGGTCCGGTTGTTCGTTGTTGCCCAGTGGCTCACAGTTGTGTTCGTCGAAGTACGAAGCCATTTCCGAGGACGTCAGTGAAAGAGTACGGCGCTGAATAAGCTGGCTATAAATATCAATGTGCAATCTCATCCAAGCACATGTTTCATTGCTGACAGCTGTCAGAGCTGAATATGCCGTAGTCTACTTTGCACCATTGAAAACATCTGTGTCTGCAAATTTACTTGATTTTTTTGGAAAATGAAACATCTGAAATTTAAGTCATTATCTTTTTTGCTTGTTTTTTTTATTATTTGCATTTCTCTGAATGCGTTCAAATAGTAGCTTTAATCATTATTTTTATTGTAGTTTGTGACTACTTGAAGAAGACAACAACAACAGAGGATTGTCAGTGTCATTCATCCGCATATAGTGGCTTAATAGGGTGTTCGAGATGAGTACAGACGGTGACAGTGCTCCAAGCAGCAGTAAAGATAAAACAGCTGAACTGATGAGAGGATTGTCAAGTGCGTATATAGTTTGATGGTTTATTTTCACTTCCATTTTTCAGAGAAAGTTGAGAAAGATTGCACTGCAGGCGGCAGACTGTGCGTCTGGGGGCACGGTGCGTGTCACTGCAGTGCGTGTGGGGGAAGTCAAGGGAGTTAACATTTTAAAATGTAAGTGTGCCGATCAGGCACGGCTTAAGCGCATGATACCTTAGTCTTGCTAAATGTGTCTTCCCAAGCTACAGCACTATTATCAGTTTTTCCGCTAAAGCCTATACGAATTTGTGCACCACATGCTTTAGTATTTCACAACTGTTGATAACAGTCAAAAGCTAATGTTGCGGCATAAGCCTCCATGTAGGGTACATGTATTAACGTGCTCATTTTTTAGCATCAATCAATTTCGAATGTAGTTTTGCAGTCTGGTCTCTTAACTGATACAATGGAAAATAATGATTATGTACAATATGGTCAAGGCCGAGGGGCCGATTACACAAAAAACATTTCTGACTTGAGTCAAACTTTCAAATCCGATTTTAGGACTTATTATTGGGCTCTAGAAATTAAAACCATGTTAGTTAAGGCTTACTTGGCTTAAGTATTCCCAATGAAACAGGGCAGAGTAGAAACAGTTGTGCCAGTTGAAAGCAGCTAAGTGTCTCTGCAGGCCACATCCTGGTGCATCTCTGGGCTGAGCGTGTGTGCAGGCCACACCTGGTGCATCTCAGGGCAGAACGCGTCTGTAGGTTACACCCCTGTGCGTCTCCTGGCAGAGCGCATCTGCAGGCCACATCCAGGGGCTTTCTGGGCAAAGTGCGTCTGCAGGCCAGATCCCGTTGTCCCTCCGTGCAGAGCGCGTCTGCATTCCACATCTATGTGCCTCTGTGGGCAGAACTCATCCACAGGTCACATCCCGGTACATGTCTGGGCATAGCACGTCTGCAGGCCAATTCTCAGTGCATAGGTATGTCTTAAGGCAGATCATGCCTCCTTGATTGATTGATTGGTTTTTAATAGCATATGTCGTTAGAATCTTTCACTTCTATGTCAGCAACCAGCCTTACTGGTGGGAACAAACAGCGAGCAGAGACTGCAGGGAATGCACAACACGTCTTTTGTAATCTGTATGTTAACGCTGCAATCCATACCCTGTGCGTCTCCAGGCAGAGCGTGTCTTAAGGCCATATATACACATAGCCGTATATATGTTAATACTGCAGGACATGTCATGTTACGTGTCCGGATATGTTCACGGCCATATTGCCTTACTATGCATTTATAACATCTCCTGGCATATTTTGAGTGTTTTGGGGAAACTGTTTCGCCTTGTTAAAATCACACTCATGTTTAATATCATTAATTTTTCAAATAAGTTGTCTCTGTATAAGTTAAGAATTATATACAGCGTGAAAAGTTTTTAATCATGGCGATCACATCAAGACGGCTAAGTATGGCATTAGGACACAGTTTTCCCTAAACTCTCTAGGGTTCGGTCTGCAGTGTTTAATAAGCACATGTACTGCTGTGTTCGGCATTAGGACAGTGTGTGCCCCTGGACGCATGGGAATGTGGCCTGTAGTGCAAACTGTGCACATATATCTGTGCACATATATGCCTAGTACACAACACTAAATATTTACAGCAAGCTGTGTGTGTATACATAAAATATGTTGGTCTACAGAGTTAGCTCCCTTGACTTCCACCCTCATGCACTGCACTGAGACACCCTGAGACGCACCAGTCTTCGGCCCGCAGTACACCCTTATAAGGCGAATCAACATTGGAGGCGTTGCGCAAGGTTAACGGTGTTTGGGCAAGACATTAGTGGGTGCTCTCGCAAAATGCTTTAGAATGTTGTTGTTGTTGTAGTGACTACCGGAAATCACATCTTTTTAGCATTATTTTGTGTTAGTTTGCGAGAGCACCCACTCATATCTCGCCCAAAGAGCATTAATCCTCCGAGACAGCTCCAATGCCGATGTTGCTTATTGGAAAGTTTCACTGCTCTCACCCACCACCACTTAGTCTGCAGCTAGTCCTGTGAAATATGACTCTCTCTGAGTTCTAACTCTAACTTTTCTGTGTTCTAAATTTCTTAGCTATTTAGCATTACTCCAGCACCAAATTTATGATGGTTTAGGCAATATCCTAGGCGCAAGTTGTTGTTGAAAGGTAGGTATTTTTCGCCCAGTCATTGTAGACAGGGATTTATAATTACGACTCTGAGTTACAACACAATCGTATTCCATGGGACTAGTCTGTAGCCTGCATACAATGTAAAGTAGATTTTAGCAGTCTTTAAAACTTTCAACAACGAAACATTTTGTTGGCTCTCAGTGTGGTAAATTGCATCACAACAGAAAAAGGAACGGCTTACATGAAGATCAGTCTTGCAGTCTTGGTGAATTAGTGGAAACAGCATGATGAGAACAGATGAGTGTGTGCATACAATGGTGGAAGCAGAATGTTCTTCATCCATCATGGCCATTGACACTTGCTCAGTGTGAGCGAGTCAAGAGCCAAGACTCGCATTGATACTTAGTCATGTTAGGAGGAGGTAAGCTCAGGTTGCTTGGAAAACATACATGTAGGCCAGTGCAGATGCTGTTTGTTTAGTTTAATGGCAGATTTCAGTATATATCGAGTAGGCCTACTGTGCGATCATCAAAAGGTACTATTAATGTATTATAGGGGAGTGAATAACACTTGATGATATTCTGAGGACTATGGGGAAACAGTAGCAATGGCATATATGTAAATTTTGAATGTCAACGAATATTTTGTATTATCATGCTCATCATCAAATGTTGTGTTTCTCGGAATGATGTGCAAATTAGAGTAGATATTTTTCCTCAAGGGCATAGCGAAACGTGTTTATGTGTGTAGGCTTGCATGCTGTTGCAGTTATTCTGTCCTAGACCTTTAACCTATGTTCTCAACACCATCTGAGTGTGGCCTGCACTTGGGATGTGTGTTATTCAGGGACTTCGCCACCAAAGGGAGTTGCTTCCAGCCTGAGACACATATAACCAAATGAATTAGATGTTTTATGCTACCAATACAAAGTGTAACAGAGGTCCATTCCCCACACCATGGATTTTTTTCTGTTCCTCTGTCAACAAATGGTCAGCCAAGGAGACTGCATAATGTTGGGGTTTTAAAATCCTTCCGTTCACATTGCTTGTTGTAGGTGTTGGCTCTGTTATAAACTATCAGGACATCGCTGGACATTTTTGTTCATGGTAAATTCACTGCAGTGCACAATCAAGTTGTCAACTTTTGGGCTACCCTACATAACAGTGAGAGTCCTGCATCAAAAAACTCCAGACACTACCAGATTCTCTTGAAGGCCGAGTAAACATCGTGTCCTGCAGAAATTTTCACCCCAAGCAGTAGCCTGAAATGAGCGATGTGGGCCTAACACACGCGTTGTAAAAGCCCTGCACTATGTGATCTACTCGGCTGATAAATTCTGATCAATGAACATTCAGCGTCTAAATACGAATAGGGAAATACACAAGGAATGTTAGACCTTGTATCAGTGGAATACAATGTCTAATTTATTAGACTAAACCTGAGACAGGGAATTTAGTATATTTTCCTGAAACTGCTGTTCTTAGGTGCCTTGGTGACAGGAAGTAGTTCTCATAGATGGCACAGTGCAGTTGGTGTTACATGAAGTTACCCTGGTCATGGCTTCTCTTGTACCAGTCTGATATCCGACACTCTCCGAGTGAAATTCCTTACATGCTGTGTGAGATGCCTCCTCAGTTACTTGCCAAGGGCTGGCTGCATTTTCACAGCACAGTTTACTTCACTTGTCACACCGATTACCATCATATAAGTAAAATACATACATAATTTCTTAACTCGCCATAAAACGGCTTGATAAGAAGAGACTGAAAAAGTCCTGAATATGTTGTTTAAAAGCTAGCAAGTACATGCCAGTGCAGATATGAATTCCTGTATGTTTCAGTTGCATCACAACCCATTGAGACAGCCATGGAGGCTAGAGAACCACCCCCTCCAGATGTTGTCAAATTGTGTCGCGAGACATTTCAGAATACAGCGGATTACCTGAAGGGAGAACTAGAAGGTAGATATAAACATGCTTTATCTTTTACAGATGTTTCATTTTCCATGAAACTAAATGAAAGAGTACCTGCGATAACAGCATTCATGGGGAGTTTATTCTGATATTGTAAACTCAACTTAGTTTTTGCTTACATTGATTTCAAACATGTTATGATGAGTGGTTATTGTAGTGCACCCAGATGTTGTCATTTTCTTACATTATTTCTTTGTAAAGATTCCAATTGGTTATTTTTTTCACTTGCAACAATGTTAAAAATTGGGATTGCCAGTCTCTTCTGCAATATTTTAAACCTGAATAGCTGAAAGAACACTCCTTCTTGACATTTACTGACAGATCTCATTCATCCATTCAGTTGGTTTCATTCATTGCTTCCTATTAATTTTACCAACTAGATTGAAAAATCATGTTTACAACGCTAAGATATCATAAGTGATACCATATTTGATATAACACTTTCTTTTTGTTCATATTTCAGCCACTGCAGAGGATTACAAACTTCTTAAAGAAATGAACAAAGTCACAGTAGCCAAATATGAGGAAATGAAACAGATAGCCATAAATATAAGTAAATCACTCCATGTCATGAATGAAAAATGTAAGTGTACATGAATAATTGTTTCTGGGGATTTTTTGTGACTGGCTGAGCAATTTGCAGTAAAAACCTTACAAGGAAATTGAAAACTTGATGGTGTTATAATGTTTTAAACTTCTGCCAATGATGGTAACAGAAATTCATTATCTGAATTCTGATTATCTGTATGCATGAGCAGGTGTAGGATACTCATTAACCAAGTGTGGTCAAAAGGTTAGTGTGCTAAGGCAGCGCAATGACCCAGGAGCCTGTCATTTACACGGTTGCTGTGAGTTTAAGTCCAGTAATCTTCAGATGTGTCACGGGTCCCCAGGGGACCTGCTTGGTCTCCTCCATAATGCTGGCTGCCATTCTATAAGTGAAATATTCTTAAGTAATGCATAAAACTTCAGTTGTATAAATAAAAATGAATAAGTCAACAAGAATCTAAAAATAGGCAAGACAGTAGCGCATCTCAATAAAATCAAGACTTTATTGTAACTCATTATTTTGGGGGGAGGGGAGGGGGTGGGGGGCTATTATCAGGAAAGTGAAAATAAACTACTGAAATCTTGAGTAACAGTTATGGCGTTTCAGAGCTCTGCATTAACTGTGTATTACATATTGATAACATTTA
The DNA here is from genome assembly GCA_016165875.1 of Acanthopleura granulata. NCBI lineage: Eukaryota > Metazoa > Mollusca > Polyplacophora > Chitonida > Chitonidae > Acanthopleura > Acanthopleura granulata. The sequence goes on from JABBOT010000002.1 coordinate 11,519,772, forward strand.
TCAGTAGTAGATCTGATTTGTGGAATACCTGCTGCAGGCTTGTTTTATGTTAAACAACCTATGTTAAGTGCAGTCTTTCTGCATCAGTAATTGTGTAATGTCAGTGTGTATTATCTTTCATCTTTCAAAGAACAGTAATAATCTGTCTGAAGTTTTCTCTTTGGTGTAACTCAGACAAGCTGTTACAACCGTACCTGGATCAGATTGACCAGATAGAGGAGAGTGTGGCCACCCTGGAGCAGGCAGCCTATAGACTTGATGCTTACTCCAAGCGATTAGGTAAGCTGGAAAGTCTGTTGTTCTATATGATATGTTCAGAGTCAAACTTTACAATGTCTGATTGTTTGCTTTTGTTTTCATATGTAAATTCAAGTCAAAGATATTATACACATATGGATTTCTAGTTGTTGATTTATTGCTATCTGTGTAATGCTTTTGATTTCACTAATTTCTATATGAGAGTAATAGAACCTCTTTAGATCATCATTTTTGAAACGCTTTTACTCATTTGGTAAAATTATTAACAGTAAATAAACTGTAATCTTTGAAAAGAATCTCACATTCAGTATATGAAGTTAATTGATGAATTACAAGGTACACCTTAAAATAATGATTGACTTTTGGAAAAATGTAAAAAGAACACCTTGCCAGCAAGTGTGCTTCTCTTTAACCAGTGACTTTTCTTTACAGAGGCCAAATTTAAGCAGTTAGAAAAGAGGTGAATTTCAACTTACAGGTACAGTTACATGCCCGCTAACATTTGAATACTCGATCTTGCCATTGCAACTCTACTGCAGGATGTTTTCAGCTGTTTAAATGGATTTAAGTGTATTCATTATTCCTAATGATAAATAAAGTTCACATTACATTCAAAGCCAGCATTAGAATAACCACAGTCTGTTGTGGTGATGAAATTTAGTTTATCATAGGTATATTTTGAGGCAACTTTGAAACAATTGTTGCACGTTTACTGTGGTGTAATGACATAAGGCTTGTCATATAATGAAGTATCAAAAATTTATTATTTTTATGCTGGTTGTATAAGAATGAGTCCCTGTTTTTCCTGCTTTTAATATTGTTTAGCGTTATATCAGTAATATATGTAAAGATGTAGATTATAGATTGGGGATGTTCTGCTTCAGATTTGCAATGTGATGAGCACCATTTTTCATGTTATTACACTTCCTGTTATGTTTCACGCCCGTTGTAAAATATAAAATTCTAATCAGCGCAGCAAAGTGTAAACATGCATGTTTTTTGGTGCTATCTGTATATTGAATGCATAGCACATGCATGTCTCTTCTCTATATGTGTATGTCTGTAGTATTTAGTGTGTTTGACTTTGTGCACATTTTGTGTATGGTATATATAAAATTTTGAAGAGTTTTCTGCTATGAAATACATGTACATGGTATTCTACAATTGTGAACATTCCTAAAACAACTATGTAATGTACAGTATGTAATAATGTTTTCACTAGTCAATAATATTGTTAACAGTGTGTAACTAGATTAACGATATGCATATGTATTCTCCTGAACAAGAATAATGCTAAAGATATATGATTGAAAAGTCAGTTGCCCTTATGTTCTGGTTAGGTGATATGCTGTGCAATTTTACGGTATGCATTGAGAGTACAATCATTTGTATGTAATCATGGAATTACTGCTATTGAATGTTGAGAAGGCCATGTTTTAACAATAATGTATAGAAATCTAAACACTGCTGTTGTGTTCATTTGGCTTCATCTGTTCTCAAATGTTACTGCCATTTCTTGTGCGTCAGGTTTCTGTGTCCGTCATACAAAGTACAATCTAGTCATTTTTGTTATGGTGTTGCTGAGAGTGGTGGGTTGAGGAACCAGTTGGAGTTCAGTCTGATTTACTAGTATTTGTTTGATTGATTAAGGGTTAACGTGACCCTCAAGAACATTTCACCCTAAGCCACAGTGGTCAGTTTTAATGGAGAGAACCCTAGTACCCAGATTCTCACAGGGTAACTCATGAGCTTCACCCGAAAAACAATTTCAAGGTGCCATAGTGATGGAAGGCATGTAATGTTAAGTGAATTTGTAGGATGACGTTAGGTTCATACACCTAACCTAATTGGTTTGAGGTGGGAACTGATGCAGTATTGACTGTTCGGAGGTCCCTTGTCTTATGAAAGGTTTTCATCCAGACGTTGTTCAGATTGGCTTAAGAGGTAAGGCCTTAATTAAGGCCTTAATCCAAAAGACAAACCTCATAATGGTTCCATGATAGATTTGACTCCCGTCAAAATCACTGAAGCAGTTCATTTGCCATGAACAAGGATTTTTAGAGAAACATTGGTATGGTCCTTGTCTGCACAAAGGCTGACCTGAGCACCAGTAAGCTGTAGGACATTTTCTTTGAGTCTTGGCATTTAATGTCACATTCAGCAGTAGCGGTATTGGGTTCATTTCATGACTGCCTCCTTGTAGCAGGCTGACAACAGTGCAGACATGTTTATGATGCTGCCTCACTGGGACACCATGCTGAAGACACCAAACATAACATCCACCTTGTCCTATTACACTGACCATAGGCCAACCAACCTCTTATGCTGAGCACCAAGCAAGGTCATGCCAACAACAATGATTTTAAAGTCTAACATACAACTATGCTTGGGCTTGAACCCAGGATGTGGCACTTACAAGTGAGACATTCTATCCTCTGTGTTGCTGCAGCCGGTTATTGGATGGATGAATGAATGATAATGGCTTAAGGCCACATCGGCAATATTTCAGCCATATCGTGGAGAGATAACTGGTTATTGAGGCAGGCCACCAACCCTGCAGAAGTATAGGCAGCACTACATGTTCACAGGGGCATGGATGTTAAAATGTGTTCTATTTTGTCTGCCAGCAACCTTCGGATGGTCAAGAGTTTCATCTGCGCTCTGCTTGGTTTCCTCCCACCATAATGCTGGCCAGGGGGCTTCCATGGCTCAGTTAGTTAACGTGCTAACGCAGCGCAATGACCGAAGCCTCCCACCAATGCGGTCACTTTGAGTTCAAGCCCAGCTCATGCTGGCTTCCTCTCCAACTGTATGTGGGAGGGTCTGCCAGCAACGTGCGGATGGTTGTGGGTTTCCCCCAGGCTCTTCCTGGTTTTCTCCCACAATAATGCTGGCTGCCGGCGTATAAGTGAAATATTCTTGAGTACGGTGTAAAACACCAATCAAATAAATAAAATAATGCTGGCCACCATTGTACAAGTGAAATATTCTTGATTACAGTGTAAAACACCAATGAAAACAATAAATAAATTAAAATGTGTCAGCTATGTATGAAGTGATGTTTAATATTAACAGAAGGCACACGTTTGAAGTGAAAGACACAGCAAAAATGAAGTTATGATGAATAAATAAACCAATCAAAAATGACCATGTATTTATATATTCTGACTGTATGGTGGGTTTTGTGGCCCGTATTGATGTGTGTCAACCATGAGGTCACAAAACCAGAAGCAAGATAGGCTGATTTTTAACATTGTCATAGGTGAATTATCTGTTAGGTATGCCTGCATTATAACTGAAGCAAAGCCTTGGCGTGGTCAAACGCCTAACCAGGGGACATCAAAAAGACAAACCAGCTGATTTTCTCTTTGTCTCGATGTAACCCAAAGGGGAAACCACTAGGCATGAACAAGGCTATTACACATCAGTGTCATCCTGGAGCAAACCGCAGCAGGTAGACCACCGATAGCAGAGCAGCAATGTCAACCACAAGGGGAAACCACTAGACATGAACAAGGGATTTACACATCAGTATGATCCTGGAGCAAATCACAGCTGGCAGACCACTGACAGCAGAACAGCTATGTCATCTCCATGGGGAAACCACTAGACATGAACAAGGCTATTACACATCAGTATGGTCCTGGAGCAAACCACAGCAGGCAGACCACTGACAGCAGAACAGCTATGTCATCTCCATGGGGAAACCACTAGCCATGAGCAACGCCATTACACATCAGTATGGTCCTGGAGCAAACCACAGCAGGCAGACCACTGACAGCAGAACAGCTATGTCATCTCCATGGGGAAACCACTAGACATGAACAAGGCTATTACACATCAGTGTGGTCCTGGAGCAAACCACAGCTGGCAGACCACTGACAGCAGAACAGCTATGTCATCTCCATGGGGAAACCACTAGCCATGAGCAACGCCCTTACACATCAGTATGGTCCTGGAGCAAACCACAGCAGGCAGACCACTGACAGCAGAACAGCTATGTCATCTCCAAGGGGAAACCACTTGACATGAACAAGGCTATTACACATCAGTATGGTACTGGAGTAAACCACAGCAGGTAGACCACTGGCAGCAGAACAGTAATGTCATCTCCAAGGGGAAACCACTTGACATGAACAAGGCTATTACACATCAGTATGGTCCTGGAGCAAACCACAGCAGGCAGACCACTGACAGCAGAACAGCTATGTCATCTCCAAGGGGAAACCACTAGACATGAACAAGGCTATTACACATCAGTATGGTCCTGGAGCAAACCACAGCAGGCAGACCACTGACAGCAGAACAGCTATGTCATCTCCATGGGGAAACCACTAGCCATGAGCAACGCCATTACACATCAGTATGGTCCTGGAGCAAACCACAGCAGGCAGACCACTGACAGCAGAACAGCTATGTCATCTCCAAGGGGAAACCACTTGACATGAACAAGGCTATTACACATCAGTATGGTACTGGAGTAAACCACAGCAGGTAGACCACTGGCAGCAGAACAGTAATGTCATCTCCAAGGGGAAACCACTTGACATGAACAAGGCTATTACACATCAGTATGGTACTGGAGCAAACCACAACAGGTAGACCACTGGCAGCAGAACAGTAATGTCATCTCCAAGGGGAAACCACTTGACATGAGCAAGGCTATTACACATCAGTATGGTACTGGAGCAAACCACAGCAGGTAGACCACTGGCAGCAGAACAGTAATGTCATCTCCAAGGGGAAACCACTTGACATGAACAAGGCTATTACGCATCAGTATGGTCCTGGAGCAAACCACAGCAGGTAGACCACTGACAACAAAACAGCCATGTCATCCCCAGCAGAAACCACCACCACTATTACATATCAGTATGATTCTGGAGCAAACCACAGCAGGTAGACCACTGACAGCAAAACAGCAATGCCAGCCAGAAGGGGAAACCACTAGACCTGAACAAGGCTATAACACATCAGTATGATTCTGGAGCAAACTACAGCAGGTAGAGCACTGACAGCAGAACAGCCATGTCATCCCCAGCAGAAACCACCACCACTATTACATATCAGTATGATTCTGGAGCAAACTACAGCAGGTAGACCACTGACAGGAGAATAGCAATGTCAGCCCCAAGAGTAAACCACTGGACATGAACAAGGCTATTACACATCAATATCATCCTGACGCTCAAAAAGAAACTACCTGACATGAACAGGGCATACAGTAAAACCATTTTAATACACATCAGTATGATTTTGTTTACTGATCAAGACAAATGTTCTGAAAATTATCAACAAGACACCAATGATTTGGGTAGATAAAGTTTATTTTGGTTTGACCATATTACATAGCCAAGGTTGGCAGAGTACATCACAGAAAGCAAGCACTGAACAAGACAGAAACCACGCAATATACCATCATTTATCACATATGAAGAGACACTTTGTGTTTGGCCACAAGCAGAGAAATTACACTACTAAATCTATCCTCTTAACTTATATATCTCCTAACGAAAGAAAAATAACCGTAACAGAATCACAAGTCTTGCCATCTAACTCAAGGTAACAAGTTCTTAACTTGGGAGTACCAGTATCAATAAATTTCCTCACTATGTATATATTTCTCTTCTTTCTCTTTTAGCTAACAAGCAATTATAATTTACATTCCATTTCATAAGTTTTTTTTTCCTTTCACATTTTTAGGTTCAACTACACTAACCATAAATAAGTATAGAACAACAGAACACGCCTTATAAAACTTCAACCAGTTGATGTGTACATGTAATATTTCTTTTTTTTCTTTTATTTTAATGAGAGAATTTCCAGTAGAATTAACGATTGTTTGGGTAGAGGTAGATGTTTTCCTCCTGTGAAGAGTGTTCATGAAATTCATACAGGACCTTAATCAAGCAGACGAATGAAACACTCATTTACACAGGATTTACCCCACTGGCAAATATTTTGTGGTGCGCCCCCCCCCCCCCCCATTGCCCTCCCCTGTCAAGCCTGTGCATGTCAAATCTAACAGCCATACATCGATGCCATGAGAAATCACATCAATTCTACAGGAAGTTGAACAAAACTGACCCGTAACCCTACAACAAGTCTCCAGCAATGAGATAATGTGTTGACAACTTCTTCATCTCCCAAGTGAAAGTGGGTTACATGGAGAGGATCTCGACAAAGTTGTCAGCCAATTGTACTCCACAGATGAACGCGAGAATGGACATCCACAATTACCACGCCTCTCACAGGCAACTTTACTTTTCTGTATTTAATTAAGTCTGATGTACGCAGGCATACTTGAAATGTATGGGCAACTTTATATGTACAGGCAATTTTTGATATGCCTGTATACAACAAATGCAAGGTCTGATGCAGCAGAATCACCTCATAAACATTTCCGTACTTTCAAAATGAAAGCTTGAAGTCTGTAATGGGACAACTTTGTCTCTGAAGATGAAACAGAGAATTGCAAGGCATAATCGCCACACTTGTGAAACTGGTGTTATTTCTAACAGCCAGAAGCCCCATCTATTTTCTTTATCTCTGTCTTTGTGCCCTGGAACATGTCAGCCTGTACACGTTTGCTCTACTCTTCATGCACATCTACTGACCTAACATTCTGAGGTCAGACTTTATCCCATGGTCCCTATATGACACAGCCAAACCACTAAGTACCAAGGATGGTGCTGCTGACTAAACAGTCAGGACAAAATAATCTTTGCAATGAAAAATAAAACTCCTAACCATGTATTAAAGCACTGAAAAAAACACATACATCTTATCATCCATGAAACAAAGGCATAAACAAAAAGTTGTGTCCTTGTGTAAATACTGTCAGTTCAACAGTCAAATGAAATGTGAAATATGTCCAGTGAAATATAGGTACTTAAAACAAACGTATAAAGAAAATTTCTACAAACATGGAAGTATACATCTATTTTCTGGTCCACTAGAAAGCTAAAAATCTATGGCTACAAGTAACATAATGAAACTCAACATGAAACTACACAAGGATGATTTTGCATAAACTCTTGATACGTTTAAAATGACAAGTTATGTGATTTCTCACATTAGATTTATGCATTAAATGTATTATGTTTAAGCAATCTTTGTGAAGAAATAAAAAATACATCTTATTAACAGAAACTGTCTGGTTATTTAGTATGCTCAAGATGACTTATTCAGCAGCTGTTTAGGTTAGGGACATACCTAGTGACTTGAAAGATTGGCCGATTGATTGATCGGTTGATTGCATTTCCGTGACAACAGATGGCCTATACATACAAACACAGGTTCCGCTATGGGCCGACTTATCTCACACAGACATCGTAGCGGATAAAACTCTGTGAAGTAGCCCTGTATCATGATGAGTCATCCTAATCTCATCAAAACAGATACTCACCTCACTGCTGTACTTTCCATGATTATTTAAGATGGATAGGATCATTCAAGCTGACCAAATCAACAGGAAGAAACACAGTTTGTACACTGATTGATAAAACAAGTACAGAAGGTTCCAATGCTTATCCTTAAAATGGAAATAAAAGCTGCACATACACGCAGCCACATACAGAATTTCTTACACGTGTTCTGTATGTAACAAATATTCCATTTCCTCTCCAATTCCTAACCTCTTTGTTGCCTGACATCAGCTTCATACTCAGTCTACCGACCATCCACACTGAACAATGAACTATGAAACCAATTAAGATTTCTCCACAATCTCCAATTCAACACAACAAAGACATCTAGTCTACAGTACCATCTCAAAATCATTGAAAGTACAGTACCTAGGTACCAGAAAAAGACAGCAGACCTACTAGTATAACATTACTCTCAACAGACATACCTTTTTTTTTTCAAATATTACCATTAACAAATCATGCTTAACAATTTCATAATCTTTTAACTCGTATAACAACAATATACACCTATATCTTTGATCTTTTTTAACATTTGACATTTAATGACTTTGGCTTACTTCCAACTCATACCATTCTACACAATCTACAGAGGTTATTCATTCTAACAAGCCTAGCGACTGCCTCACCAAACAGATCCAAAAGTTATCTTGAAGTATATCATGTGTACTTCTTCTAATACAAGCCAGTAGGATTTACGTCTGGCAGAGCACGCAGTGACCCGGAATGTATTTCTGATTTATCTTTATAATGTCAAACAAATTTTCTTGCATAACACTGCACCATGAAGTCTGTGTTGGATAAAACGTTTTCAACTACAGCCTATTCCGAAAACAATGGCAACACAAGCAAACAGCAAGAGTTTGATTCATTTCTCATTTGTCCAAGATATCAAGCTTTGGTGCATAAGTGCATCTGTGTTGCCTAGAGCCCCCAAAAAATTTCACATCATGAAAAACCGTCCTGCAGAGAAAGATATATGCATACATTCTTCTGCATTCCAAATATATGTCCAAGTAAGTGCATTGTGAAATAGGTGATATATATCAATTTGTGCACAGAAAGAAACATCTTGAGAACTAAATATATTTAAATGCGGCACTGTAAATTCCCATCCTGGCATGGTACTGTGGGGTGCATCAGACAGGTAGATAGAGGGGCCAGTGTTTCAATCCTACACACTGTTACAATGGCAGTAGAACTGACATGTCAGTGCATATGTGCTAAGTAATGACAGAAAGAAACAAATCTGAAGTCATGACTTTTTTCAGATCTGTTCAAATATCAAGGGTCATGTTAATGGATGAAAGCAAGTATTTATTAACACTTAATCTCACAGCAATGATGACTTGAGCTTATAAAAACACCTTCCAACACCTGTCAACCATGCTTAACTAAATCGCAAACAAGTCCACTACACCAATGAACATATCAACAATCCTGAAGTTGTTGTTAGGACAGGATCTTGAAACAAGGTCCCCAACATGCCATGTTGCTGGCATGCTAAATTTTCTGGTCTCTCTGATACATCCCTTCACACTTATGTACAGTTCTAACCTTGTCTTGTCAAAAAACCCATATCTGTCCTGTCATGAAGTTAAAGAGCCTACACATACAGTAACCTGTATTTCCATAGATGTGCATCCCTCATATTTTCAAAAATTCTTACACTTTTGTAAAAAAAAAACACCAAGCTAAAATATGGAAAATGTTTTGTTAATCATGATTCAGTTACCTTTGTATGACAGAAACACACCCACGTCAACACCCTACAAACGAAAAGTTCTACATTCACATGTATCGAGTTTCAAGGGAGAAAACAAGTCAGGCCTTGTTTTGTCTCCCTTGGAAAGATTTGCAACCATTATAAACCAATGAAGGTTAAAGGTTCTCATAAAATACTCCCTTTTAACCAATTAATGTAACTTGGTGAAGAAATCCTGAGTGATAATGGCACATGTTGGATTTTAAGAGTCAAGTTTTGCCAGTTCACTTGTGTAGATGCCTATACTTTCCATGTCGTAGAGGACAAAGTAGACCTGTTTGAGTGAGCTGCTCATGACACTAACAAAGTAGTTGCTGATTGCCTTTAGGATGATCTGAGCTGCCGTCTGCTTTGGGAATCCAGCACTGAAAACAGAACCAGGAAAATCACTCCACAAACAAAAAAAATCTCTCTGTAAAAGCAGAGTCTGGAATATCAGAAGAGGACAGACAAATGTTTAGCTTTTACTTATTCACGATTCACACAATTTTACCTTTCTTTCAGAATTTCAAACAGTTCTTTGTCTCGTTAGTTTACCAATTCCCATTCAACAAATAATTCACAAAATCTGATGACATACCTGAAAAATAGTTGTATTTATATATCTGATTGGTGTTATTGCCGTACTCAAGAATATTTCACTTATACAATGGTGGCCAGCATTATGGTGGGAGGAAACCAGGCAGACCCCTGGGGGAAAACCCACGACCATCCGCAGGTTGCTGACAGATCTTCCTATGTACACCTGGAGAGGAAGCCATTCAGACATCGATGTGAATTCACGACGAGTGCCCTGGGTCAGTATACTGCACTGGCACACTGATCACCAGGTTCAGGAGGCCTTGAAAAATAGTTGTGTCATGTCTCATAGTTTGGATTAAAAATTATACCCTAGTAGAGCATACAAGAATCACCAATCAACTAGCATATTTTATAGTCAGTATCCAGAAACCAAAAATTAAGTAGACTAATACAGAGGTTCTTTCAGATATATTTTATGTAAGGAGCCAGCTGGTCTCCAATATGACTGCATTGGCATGTAAATACAATCAGTTCCATGGAGTGCAGACTTACAATGAAAACTGGATCAACACATCAAGGCTAATGTTAAGATCACAAACACAAACAAGAACGTGCATGTTAAAAATGCAAAACATAGGGCAGGCTAAAAGTTATGAATACACTACGGAAGAAAAAACCTATGAAACAAATCATAACAAAGGGTAAGTGGAAGTTTATTGCTACATCTGTCTTACCGGCCACTCCCTATAGACGGGAATGCAATACTTTTCAATTTCTTTTCATCGGCAAGTGTCAAGCAGTTTTTTACTGCCTTCTCCAGTAACTGCTGGGAATTGTCCATTTTCCAGGTGGGCCCGTTACAATGGACAACGAACTTTGCAGGGAAGTGATGACCCGTTGACAAAGCAGCTACAAATAAGCATGCAGAGTGTTTGTCTTAATACCTAAACACCACTTTTACTCTGCCCTGTGTTCGCCTGTAGCTCTTTATGGGTCATAGTTCACTTAGCATAGATTGAACAGCACAGGTCATTACATGGTTTTATCACAGAGCTCTAACAGACGTCTGCTGTTCAAACTGCCTAAATAAACTTGACCCATTAAATATTTATTTATTAAATGAGCACGCATGACTGAGTAATTGTGGGAAGTGAATACTGTGATTCTAGAATGTCACCAGGAATCTAAAATGGCTGACTGTAAAATGTCCGATCTGTCACCTTTGTATATACTGAGTATACATGGTTGGATTTGCAGGAAGCAACTACAGGCCAGTGGCCAACATCACAAAACAGGGACTTAAATCAAAAATATTTAGATAAAATCAGAGCTTTAGCTTCACATGTAACGAAAACCAACCGATTTCATATTCTCACAATTCATTGGATGATGTCCTCCCACAATTCCTTGACCAATCACACTTGCTATCACCCCTCGCACCGTCAAAGAGCCACCAATAGAATTCAAGGAACTTACTTTCCACTACCGACGGAGGGCAGAGCAAGAGACTTGAGATGTTTTTCATCGGCTAAAGCAAGAATATTCTTGACAGATTTTTCAAGGTTCTGCTGTGAGTTGGTAGATCCCCATGTAGGACTGTTCACGTGTATGACAAATTTAGCAGGGAATTTATGACCGGGACAAATGGCAGCTGAAATGAGGTAATCAACAACATGACAGTTTCAGCCAATCAAAGCCTACTTACATACAATGTTTCCACATGCTCCAGCAGAATTCCATACTCAATATGTTCAACAGTCCATTTATTTATATATTTGATCAGCATTTTGATATCATACCCAAGAAGTTATAACTGGGTGATATTACTTAATGGCTACTGGAGAAAAACACTTCCCTTCACTAGGTACCTGACAAACCTCCTTATTTTATTTATTTATTTCATTGGTGATTTAAGCCTGTTCTCCACAATATTTTACTTAAATATCACCCACCAGCATTAAGGTGGGTGAAAAATGTGCAGGGCCCAGAGAAAAACTGACAGAAATCCCCAGATATTGCTGAAGAGGATGTCAGCATGAACTACATATACATGTATATATGCTGGGGTTTTACGCCACACTCAACAATTTTTCAGTCATATGATGAGAAGGATATCCTTTGAATGTATCTATTCTGTGTCTTTTTGTGGCAAGTCGAGTCCATGCCAACAGCCAAACATTATGCCGAAGACACCATACATGACACCCCACCGGGTCACACTACACTGACACTGGGCCAGGCCAGTCTTGCTTCCTTGCTCTAACCTCTCAGCACTGAGCGCCAAACAAGTCAGCAGCTAGCACCAGTTATAAAGTCTTTTGTATGACCCAACCCAGCATGTGTTTATTAGAGCTGGCAGAAAACAGTGTTCACATTTAAAGGCATTTATTCAACAATCAACAAGAGAAACACTCAATACTGTTAGTCCGCTCACCTCCTGCTGTATCTAGTTGACCCTGAACAGATAGCAGATCTTTTATCTCTTGTTGGAACTCTGCCCCACCTGCCTTCTCTATGCTTCTGCCTGCACAATAAAAATACTACATGTAGTTGTATAAATACTATGTCCTATCAAGTGCTCTCAGACCAAGGTTGGTCAAAGCACACTCAATTAGGAATAATAAATAGGGAAAGTAACTGTAAAAATAATTTGGATTAATCAGAACTCACGTTTATGTAAGGCCTGAATAGCGGATATGACATGAATCGGGCCCCTAACTCATTACCATTCTATCGTTTGAATGTATATGATGTTATTCATAGAACGATGTGAATTCAATTCAATTACGGACAGTTGGATGCCTGGCCCTTGTTTTGTCAGTGCTTAGACAAGAACGAAGAGCTGGCAGGATACCACAGTGTGCAGATTTTGGCTTCACAAACAGCACGTCAAGTACAGACAGGATGGAGCCCGGCTTGACAATTGACCTCTACAGAGCGAAGGGCCTGATTCACATCAATCAACCGACATTAGGTTGGAAAAATGTAGGCATCTTCTGACAGCCATGTGAGCTTACAGTAATGACGCAAATCTGTCTCAGAAAACGTCTAAACAATTATCGGATAGTGTTCTTTACATCTTCAAACGATACTCATTTCATTAATATTTACGTTATACTTCCCCAGTCTTCTCCTTCAAACGGCCACTTGGACTTTTTTTCGGTGAAAATTGATTAATTTATCAGAAAGATTTAAGTGCTGGTATCAAAAGAACCATTTCAAAGGCTGTACATGTTTCTGAAAGTGCATTCTTTACCAACGGTCTGTTTTCGTTTCCCTAGACTTCCATGCCCAAGGTAGCGGATTTCAAGACGCTCATGCTGTTCGCTTGGGCAAGATCAGCCATTACTACTGACCGTATTATGTAAATAATTATTGTAATTATGTAAATGTATCATGTTTTTTGATTGGTAGACGTTACATTTTGATTGATGACCACTTTAGCTCAGAATGCTTTGATGATCTGTCAACCAGGAGGCAACGGAACTTTGAATGACCACAAACAGTTATGGCTGGAGCGCTGGAGGATATTTGCTCAATCACTGAACCTTCAGATCTGTTTTAGTCACTTACCGACTTCTCCACCCATGTATAATGATGAGTTTGTTGGATGGACAATAGCATCTGCTGCCATTTTCACAATATCTCCCTGGATGACAGTCAGCTGCAACAACAACAACAGCATTCATATCTAATATAACAAGTTTTCTGAAACATGTGGAATCTTGCATATCATCTTAAATCAAAAACCTGTAAAACAATGACCATCAGACCTTCCACTGGCTTTTCTTCCCCTACATGCTCACAGGTCAGATGTCAGTATATACTTTTAAATGTATCTAATTTTTCTACCAATTTAATTCCAAAATACAATATTTCTATACTCTACAATTTTTTCAGATGCAATGAGCAACAATGTTGTAGCTGTTCTGCTTGCTGCCCGTTTTTTTCTTTCTTCTTTTTTTTCATGTTTCCTAACATGCACCACACAATTAAGAAAAAGAAATGCAGATTCTGACCAAACATACTTCATTTTTTCTTGTCCCTAAAATTAATGTTTATCAATGTTTACAACAAGTGTTGTTGGCATTTGTTTCAAATCATTACGACTGCAAAGTTCTGTATATTTTGACTTGTCACACACACATTTTTCTTTATGGCTATTCCATTTGTGAAGCCTAATGTAGATACTTTATGGAAGACTTACTTTTTGCCCAAGGAATAATTTTTTCTCAGATAAAATTGTAAATCCTGCACTGTCAGGCACACCAATGACGCCATCTTTGCCTGGAGAGCTGTCAGCAGATTTAGGTTTGGCGCCTCCCTGTGAACCAAGGCAATTAGACAACGTTCTTAAACATAACCCTAAAAAAAAACAAAAAAAAACAGAGCCCCAAATCTGTAAGCTTTCCAAGGAAATGAGCAGATTATTTACACTTGCATCAAATCAAAAACACACACACTTCATGTTTGGAAATTTCTGTAAAAAATCCACCCACAATCAAGACTGATTGATTCTTACTGTTCGCCATATGCTCAAGAATTTGTCACTTATATGACTGTGTTCAGATTTATTGATGGAGGAAGCTAGAGCCTGGTGCTAAGATCATCTGAGTTCAATGATAAAATACTGGATTATATCAATGTACTTAAAAGTGTTTGCCTAAATGATGCTTCATGTAACATTGGCACTATACCTCCTACCTACAGTAAATTTCAACTTTTTCAACCAATAGATCACTGTTATCAGTGGGATTTATGCACACGATTATGAAAACGACTCCGAAAATCATTTGCTTGTATGATTAAAGATGAGAGCTTCATAAAACGGTGCAAATTATTTCTCTACACCCCACAGTTCTGTCACAAAATACTGGTTGCAGAGGTGGTTGGAAAGGTTGAAGATTTGGAGTAATTTGTGAGATCTCGAAATATTGTCTGTCTGTTTGGAAGAAGTTTATGGTAGAAGTCATGCAGGGATTAACTTAGGTGAAATTTTGAGCAACAGGTTGATCTTGAGCTGAGGAACAACCCTTTAAAGTTTGGTGGTGATCTTGACCCTGAAATTTTTGGATGCTTCATCACAACTGACAGAAAGGCCAGAAATACACAGCATTGTCCCTTTGTCTAAATTAGTCCATTTAGCTGTGGCAGGTGTTAACGCTCCGAGAGTGCCTCATAGTTACCTTTGCTTTGCCTGCTTTTCCAGTCTTTATTAGCTTGGTACCTTTGGATCCCGCCCCAATCACCAGTTGGGGTTTCTTCTCTGCCGGGGCGGCTTGGACTGAGCTGCCAAACTTCCCACCCTTCTTTCGCATCAGCAGTTCAGCATGTATCTTCGGAATTACCCCTCCAGAGGCAATAGTAACATGTTTTAGAAGCTGGAAAAAAACACAAAACAACTGATTTATTTATTTATTTATCTGATTAGTGCTTTACGCCATAATTTGAATATTTCACTTATACGATGGCGACCACTTTATAATGGGAGGAAACTGAGTAGCGCCCTGGGGAGAACCACAACTATCTGCAGGTTTCTGGCAGAAATTCCCACGTACCGCTGGAGAGGAAGACAGCATGAGCTGGACTTGAACTCACAGTGACGGCACTGATGAGAGGCTCTATAGTCATTATGCTGCACTAGCTGGCCAACATAACTGAAGTACATGTACAATATTTACACTCCTGGCTAATGGGTTCAGCTGATAATAAAGTTTAGAGACTAGACTGGAGAATTACAACAGATTTTCGCTTTTATCAATCCTGACTGAAGCCTTTGTATTTTTCCTCCAATAGCCAACTTGTGCAATCTCAGAAAATATCCTCCTCTGTATTTATGGACTTTCTGTTTTAGTTTAATGATTAATTTTTGATTAGTAGTAGTTCAAAAGGCTGAACATATGTAACCAATGTGTGCATCATCCAGTGACATATTAGCAACAATATTACTGTCACATGCATGTTCTTGAGTGGCAGATTGGGAAATATTCCGTCCTGTAGTTGAACACTTACGTTGCATATTCAAAAAAAGTTCATAAAGATATGATTTTTCACCTCAGTTTGCCTTCCAATACTTACATTCCAATCTGAATTATTCAAACGTGTATAAAAGTCACAATGTAGAAATTCTCCAGCATAGTGAATTTGAGTTTAAGTTTGCAGGCCATCGTTTATGTTTTAAGGAATTGTGTGATTATCTCACCTCATAAGAGTGTAAATGCATATCTAAATTCACAATCTCTTGATTATGTCACATGTGTGTTATTAGCACACTCTCTGTTTCAAGATTGCTAAGGTGATGGTATGCCTCAAACTCAACGGTGTGCCAAAAGAGTTTCAACCAAGAGCAAGTCTGAATCCCAACTAGGGTGTCCTACGGAATTCCACCCATGATCTCCATAGGTGAATTTTTGAGAATTCTTTCCAATCCAAAACCTTCATTTGAATGATATTCGGAATGCCTCTGTATGTATCCCAACTTCCACAGACTCTGACTTCCATGCACAGATATCCAGCTGATCTAGTCCATGTTTACACAGGATTAACATTCACCTCTGTAAACCTCTGACACAATGTTATTTAATTATACATCTGAATTTTTCAGCTGAAAAATGACGGTCAGGTGTACATGGGTAGAGGAAATCGAAACGATGGAGTAAACCACTGATTTATGCCAGGTTTTTAACTCCTGACTTAAAGCTGCATCCTAATTAATTTCATTTATCTGTTTGGTTTATTACAAGGCACTCAAGAATATTTCACTTATACGATGGCAGCCAGCATCATGGTGGAAGAAAAACAAGCAGGGCCCCGGGGAAACGCAAAAAACAATCTGCAGGTTGCTGGTGGACCTTCAAACAAAAAAACTGAGTTGAAGCAAGCGTGAGCTAGTCTTGAACTCACAGTGACTGCATTGGTGAGAGGTACCTGGGT
Organism: Acanthopleura granulata; assembly: GCA_016165875.1. Lineage (NCBI taxonomy): Eukaryota > Metazoa > Mollusca > Polyplacophora > Chitonida > Chitonidae > Acanthopleura > Acanthopleura granulata. The sequence continues at coordinate 11,536,677 of JABBOT010000002.1, forward strand.
CATTAAGCTGCACTAGCGCGCTAACCACCTCAGTCACGGAGGCACCCCACAGCTAAATCAACAAGTGCTGGATTTCAGCATGTGGCTTTATGGATTAAGGGCCTGACAAACCACACAAACGTGTCACCATACCTGATGCAACTCTTCATCATTAGCAACAGCCAGCAGGATATGCCTTGGAGTTACACGCCCTTTCTTGTTGTCTCGTGCAGCATTGCCAGCCAATTCTAAAATTTCCGCTGAAAGTCAAAAGTCAGGATGAAGACATGGGATTTTTTGTACCTGTATAAATTGATATTACTTGAAAAGACACGTCCATTATTGGCACAAATATAAGAATGCAATTTTCATTATAATGCTGATGGACATCCTATATTAAATTCTTTGGCTTCAATTAGGGTGCTGCAGAGCTCAACACAATGCTTCAATCAGGAATACACCATTTAACATTAATCATTTTCATTTTCCACTTAAATATCCAAAAATAAATTCTAAATAGTTCACAGGTTTCTGTTTGTATTTCTTTTTAAAATCCATGCATGCATTCCACTCACATGTTCATGTCTACTTATGGAAGCCGGCCAATGATATGCAGGCTCTCAGCCGACCATATGCCAATCATGTTGGTCTCCCTCCACGGATGTTGACAGGATCCTCTGGCCATCATCTGCACATGATGGCCAAATGGTCTGCCTATCTTGACCGGCTCCCCTGGCCGTCATCTGCACATGATGGCCAGATGGTCCACCTATCTTGATCAGAGTTTATTGTCCTTATAACTTACCGTTTTTCAGCACACCAATCATTCAGACATGCTGACTGTGGTGATTTAAACACAAATTGAGCGTAGCTGATGACTTTTTCTCAAGCCCAAATGGGAGGTACCCGGCTACTGTATCTAGCACTCGGTATCTGTTTCAAGCTGATGTGTTTTCTTGACATTACTATTTACTTCATTCCAGAGAATGGGAAGTTCAAGCGTGACGTTCACCGTTTTAAACTTGTGCCTCTGTGAGGTGAGGATGGAAAGGTAACTGTATCTTATTTTGGACATGTCAAGCTTAATTTTGCACTGACTACAAAGAGCAGATGTGATGAATTTGTATCAATCAGAACTCAGCATTATGTACAGCCTGAATAGCGGATATGACATGAATCGGGCCCCTAAATCATTACGATTCTACCTTTTGAATGTACATAGCATTACTCATATCAGGATGTGAATTCAGCTCAATTCAAGACAGTTCGCTGTATGCCCCTTGCTTTGTCAGTGCCCACACAAGAGTGAATAGCTGGCAAGATACCACAGTGGGCAGATTTTGGCTGCACAAACAGCACATCAAGTAAAGACAGGACGGAGCCCGGCTTAACAACTGACCGCTACAGAGCGAAGGGCCCAATTCACGTCAGCGAGCCAGCATCAGGTCAGTAAAATGTAGGCATCTTTTGACAGCTATGTAAGCTTATGGTGATGAAGCATATCTTTCTTAGAGAATTAAAATGAACATGATGAAAATAATAGTGTGACCTTACAAAAACATGCATAACTGCACCACTCTGAGACCAGCTGAAGAGGAGCGTAAGGCCATCGCCTCTTATTTTCGAGAAACACTATAATCAACACACAAGCACTATCATGGAGACACTGATTTGACCTTGCAAACCTCCCACATGCAAATCTGACCCACTTTGCGGTCTGTAGTAACAGATTTACACAAGGTGACACTGAATTTTGTTTGTAGAAGGTTTAGGGACTAAAGTAGAGTTGATTTATCAGAATTAGAAAGGCTTTCACACAGTCATCACATGCCGTTTAACAGGACATTAAATTAAATATTGAACTCTAAATTAAAGCTTGAATATTCAAACGATGCAGGCCAGGTAATGTCATAAAATCATACGCCAAATGTGGCACAATGATCCAACCATCTGCTTATGATGGACAGACGATACATCGATCATGACAGAAAATTTGCTCACCATCAGCCCACAGTCAGCATATGGTCAGTGGATTATACCCCTACCGTTCGGCCGCAATGGGGTGAAGACATAAGGTTAGGATCCAACTGTACTGTATTTATGATGTCGACCAAGGATGCCAAAAGGCTAAATACTACTCAATGATATTTTTGCAGCTTAACTGTAATTCTGCAGATAAATGTACTTATGCTACAAATGAAAGCTTCCACAATATTACAGAATTAATACCTTACTCCTTCATATTTCCTGATAGCGTGTTTCTCAAATGTTTATTCAGTTGGCACTTTACGCAGTAGGCTACTTAAAGTATGGGTTAGTGGAGGCAATCTAAACCAATCAAGAAGCAAAATAGAGCATTATTAATTTAATATCACTGTGCATATATGCATACAGAAATTACTATTATAGCACAGCATCATTTCCTGATTATCTCCTCTACAAAATGGAAATTACATTTAATTTTTCCTGCACACCGTAATTACATTTTCATTTTTTGGTAAATTTAACATCAGTATGCTCGTATGATATTTTTCTTTTAATTTACGAATACCTGTACAACACGAAATTGAAAGCCGTCTAAAACCTACCATAATTTGTTCAATGCAATTTACCTATTTTACCTGGGTTTATATTGTTCATTGCGGACGGAATGCGTGCCACGCAAAATGAACCATAATGATGTATTATGCGCCCTGTTGGTGCGTATGCCCCGCCCTCACCCGCTCCTGACCCTACCCCCACCCCGACACTACCTCCATCAGGACAGTGTATGCATGAGTGACCTGGGGGACAGGAAAGGCTGAATGCAAGTTGGGTTACCCGTGAGGTACTCGATGACGGCAGCCATATAGACTGGTGACCCGGCCCCGATGCGGTAGTGGTGTGTGTCCCTCTTCAAATACCGCAGCATTCGACCCACGGGAAACAAAACTCCGGCCCTGGAAGATCGTGAAGTTGACTTCACCCTTTTCTTTGCTCCTCTCCCCGACATTGTGCAGCTGTCAGTCGGTATCTCCGATCAACAGCTAGTCTGCAAGCTTTACTCTAGGCCCGGCTTCTCTGTGTGTATACGAGGTCTTCCCGGCAGCGCAGCGGAAGCGCACAGTCTTCGCTCTTCCGTTTATTTGCCACTCCCCCCTGCTGACGTCGTAAAACACAATCGTGCAAACATATCTAAGGGCATGTAACTGTATTTTGGATATTCTTTCCACATTCAAGCATTTTCTATCCTCAACTCATAATCTTTGTTTGTAATTTGAGCCAAGACAAGCATAAACATCGACATGTCACCATAGCATTGGGGCGTGGCAGCGTTTGATGTCGGCGGCATGTCTGATGACGTTTCGGGCTTGTTCGATCATGTTCGCTTGTGGTCGGAATCAGTCAGTAGAAATGCTGAGTCGGCAGTGCAGCTCAATGCGGATATAATTTAGCCTTGATACAAATACTGTAGCATGTTTGTTTGTTATGGATTCAACGTCGCCTGGAATAGCTTATTTGTGTTATATCACGACGATGTCTGCACACAGAGGCCTATTATACATGTACTTTACAGTGAATCGCCATATGGCAAAAACATAAAATTATATTTATTTATTTTGTTTTTTGTTTGATTGGTATTTAACGCAAACTAACGATTTTTTTTCACTTGCCCGAGACGGTTAGGTTTATGTGTAGATGAAATCATGGTGCCCCAAGTAGGTGAATGATCGTGCACTCATCGATAGATACACGTACCTGACAAAGCTGCTGACTTAAAGCTGCCGCGGATGCAACGAGAGCTGGATTCAAACACGCGACAATAATTTTGTTGATCTGAGCCCCTCCCCCCCCCCACCACCGAACCAGAGCTTTGACCCATCTGAACCAGAAAACAACATATCATAGTTACATTATGCCTATGCCTATATGTACACTGCCGGCGTGGGCGAGATAATAGATATGCAAATCATGTAGTATGTCGGTATACCCACTTAGAGTTAAATAGGCCTATTTAAAGAATAATTAATTAACTACATTTCCTTTTCAGAAAAGTCTATGGGCAAATTATACAACGCTCTCTCCCGTGATAATAACAATGGCCGAAGTTATCTAATACAAATATTTCATCAGGTTCTTAAAAAAAAAAATATGTATGATACTTAGTTGCAACAATGTAATGTGTGAAGAACACTGCCAAGTATTTCCAGACCACTGTGTTGTGGCGGTACTAACTTTCTTGATAATTTCATGTTATAAATTTAGATATATACTTAAGTTTCAACCACAACCTTAGCGGCTTACCACAGTCTCAGGTGACAAGAGTGTTTCACACTTGGAACAAAGAGGTCACAGCTCACCTATAATGGCTGCGTTTCATGTTAGCCGACGGAGCACGGTTCAATGTCAGTTTCTATTGTCGTAGTAGTTGTGAAAAAATACCTTACCGAAAGAAACATAATACTCTCCAACCTTTTCGACAAACTTAACTTTGAACATGAGCTGTCTTTCACATTTAAGTAAAAGAAGGAGGTATGATAAGGGGAGAAATTTGCCCCTTGCAGATACGATAAATTGATCTCGAATTTTTTTCCTACATTATCTTTTCTTTTAATTTCGACATATATAATACATGAGTGTATATGATTTTGCAAAACAGCATGATTTTTTGCATCAGCGAATTTGTTACAGTCAACTGAAAATGTCACACTGTTCAATTTGGTCAATTTCATGCAGTTTTGGGCCTATTCAAGCTCCGATTTGAGCATGAAGGAAGTGGAGCCCCAGAGCCGTGGCTCAGTTAATTAGCGCGCTAGCGCATCGCAATGACCCAGAAGCCTCCCACCAATGCGGTCGCTGTGAAGTCCAGCTCATGCTGGCTTCCTCTCTGGCCGTTGGCCTACGTGAGAAGGTCTGCCAGAAACCTGCTGGATGGTCGTGGGTTTCCCCCGGGTTCTGCCCGGTTTTCTCCCACCTTCATGCTGGCCGCCGTCGTATAAGTGAAATATTCGTGGGCACAGCGTAAACAACAATCAAATAATAATATTTTAAAGAAACGTAACGTAGAAAATTATTAGCTTGATTAGATCCTTAGAGAAGGGGACCACAGACCTTGTAACAGACTGCACCGTGTTAAAAGAAAAGCAAAAAGTCAATGAAAAGTATTAGATGTTGGAAACCAAACAACAATCTATATGTGGCGTCCGATAACTTGTTCGGATAACTCGAATGCCGATGGCCCGGTTTGCGGTTAACTGATGATTGAGAGTCGCCACAGATAAACTAATATATTTCTGTCTCCAACGGGCATGCAGTGCTAGCCATGGGCACTTTCAGCACCTTATGACATCTCCTGCTTTTGATGGTTAAAAAGGAGGCGAGCGAGCCAGCCCTTTCTTAAGGGGGCTAACTGGTTTAGAACATAACCTAATTTTTCAGTGGGTACAGATCACGATTACTTTCAGAGTAGACAGGATTTCCACCATGTTACACGTTTGCCAAAACATTGACGACACATACGGCGACTTCGATCTTCGGTTCGATCGAGGCATCGAGCCGCCAGGCACGGGACGAAGGGACGAGGACGGTCACCGTCGGCGTGCGAATGATACTGTCCTCGTCTCTTTGCCCCGTGGGTCGAGACCCGCGAAATGAGGACGGTATAAATCGAGCGAGAATCAAGAACGGTACCATTCCAGCGCGATTTGTACCGTCCTCGTGTCGCGCCAGGCGCGGGACGAGATGTCCGCATCCGGCTTTACCGTCCTCGTGTCGCGCCAGGCGCGGGACGAGATGTCCGCATCCGGCTTCGATAACGCAGCCACTCAAAAGCTGCACAGAATATCCCTAGAGTACATACGGACTTACCGACAGCAAAACTTCCCACTGACCAGTTTTCACCTTTTCTTACCATATTTCAGGCTGCAACGTCGAAAACGGGCCTCGGGACATGCGTGTTTGCGCGAGAGCTGAAGTTGACGTCGATCAAGGTCGTTACCTTAGCCGCCTTGCCATGTACCTGATATTTGGAGGATAATATTATAATATGCTGTCAAATGTCTCACTCTTTTGCCTTTAAAACAATTGTATCTAAGGAAAATCTCTTCATTTCGTCCGATCTGTTACTTGTTGGCCTGAATATGTGTGCTGGTGACCTCTCAAGACAAGAACCGGAGAGATTAAGTCACGTGACTGAGTCTGTGGTGCTACCTATGTGAAATATGGCAAGAAAGGTAAAAACGGGAAAAATGAGTTCGTCAGTCGGATCTTTCGGTATAGGTAAGTCCATGTACACGCAAAAGATTTTCTGGGCAACTTTTTGGTGGCTGCGTGGCTTATTTTATAAGATATTTACCGATAAAAGTCCTCAATCAGAAGGGCGACATTTTAAAACACATTGTAACTCTTGCGGCGCTTAGGCCCCACGCGAAAAAGCGAGAGCCACATTACTGCAACTAGTATTATGCTACACTCACAGTCACCTAGTCGGTAATAGTTGTAGAAAATAGAATTACTGCACTTTTTTTTTCTTGTACCAGGCATCGTAATATTACACAACGTTTTTGTCCATAGTGCCATAATATGACAGCACAAAATCCGAGAATTCACGAAAATACCCAGTAATTTGCAATTACAAGTTTACCTCGCTGTATATGATTCAATGTCAAAATAGATTCCTGTACAGGTGTAACTTTGTCATGTTACATTATATACCGTGGACAAACCCCCCAAAAAAGGGATGGCTGTCTGAACGTGATCGAGTGAAGAAAGCAACACGAATATCACACTCTGCAGTGGCGAGGCTGCATGGATACAGATACGCCAGCCACTGAGGCACCGACAAATGCATGGAGCCGCTGGAACCCTTCAGCATTTGACATTATTGTATTTTATCATACATTATAGCAAATAAATAAAAAAAAAACGCGATTATCTTAAATGTTCTTAACAACCTTTCGTCACGTACGGCATTTCGTGAACTTTTCGCATCTCGCTACCTCGCTTCCTCGACATTTCGAGGACGAGGTAGGGAGGTAGCGAAGCGAGACAACGGGGTAACGAGGTAGCGAAGGTAGCGATGCGAGGCAACGAGATCAGCGTAACCTGGCTGACTCGTTACCTCGCCGTCTGTTAGAAAGGGCGAGGTAGCGAGGTAGCGAGATGTCCTCTATCGACTCCCACACAGCCTTATATCCCATGCTTAAAAGCACCAACATGGTATCACCTGTTTAAAGTTTATGTATTTGCTTTCTGTTTAAGCCCCCCACCCCAACCTTGTTAGTTACTTTGGGTTTATGGGGAAGTATAAAATTTAATAACGTATCTCGTTAATTTCATTTGACTGTAAGCAGACCGCATTTGACATATTGGGTCAGTGTATTAGAAGCAATGTAGTAACCTTTCCAAGCTCTTGAAGAATAGCACCGCCCTCAGGTGGAAGCGTTTTCATTATAGGAAGATCTCATCCACCTTGAAAATATTGCAATCATATGTCATAGCCGCACACCTGAAAGAGCTTGGTGTGAAGGGTGTGTAACGCCATGTCATCGCCACAAGACATTCTCTACGTGAAGACCATTTGGAGGTTAATAATATAGCCTCAAGCATCTGAAGGTGGGTGGCACCTTTAGAAGGATAAACCTATGTAGCCGCTTTGTCCTCTGTACATGTATATAGTCATCGTCATTAAGTTTGTACGGGATATCAGTCGCTTTGAAGAATAGCATTGTGGATAGCTTTAAAGTAGTCGTAGAAATGCAAGGCACGTCAGTTCGATATGGAAAGAATGCCATCAAATAAACACATTACACGGGGATGACCCGCATCTACACAGAAAGCATGTGCCTTCACAGTTTGCCGCCGCACAATGCTCTGCATGGTTTCAACGACACAGGAATATGTATTTGACCCTTGCAAACAGCACACGCCATTGTTCAGAAACACTATATTTCAGGACCATAACCTTTATCATTTATTGAGAACTTCCGACTTTTAAATCGTGCAGCATGCACGCTTTAATTTCACGAGAACATGACGCTGTCTACATAAATTATGTTGAACTCGCCGGTATTATCGTTTATAATTACCGTTTAAATGGAAGGACCACACAAAAATGAAGTTAAGGTGAGTGAAAAGACCATAAAATCTGTATCTGAAAGTATCATCGCTGCATGGGAGACGTACACGCAGACGTGGGTGCCGTGATCGTGGAAGGCAAGTGAACTTAACTATAACTTTAGAATGCGCAAACAGTAACCCGACCACCGGACCAAATATTTGTATGCTTTATAAACTTTACCACAGAAGCTTCCCACCAATGCGGTCACTGTGAGTTCAAGGCCAGCTCAGGCTGGCTTCTTCTCCGGCTGTACGTGGGAAGATCTGCCAGCAACCTGCGCAGGGTCCTCCCACCATAACGCTGGCCGCCGTCGTATAAGTGAAATATTCTTGAGTAAGGCGTAAGACATCAATCAAATAAATAAATAAATAAATAAATAAATAAGTTTGATTTAAACTCAGGTTCAACAAAAAAGTTCGGTTTAAGTTCACGTTCGTTCGGTAGGTTTCTTTACACGGCAATAATAACACTGGATGACTTATTTATTTATTGCGTTTAATGCCTCACTCAAGAATTTTCCATACATACAATGACGACAATTCCTATGGGTGAAGAACACCAAAGTGCCCGCCGTAAACCCCCGACCTTCGACGAAGTTATACCACCGAACTTTTCCATGTGAGACATGCATGTGCTATTGGTGAAAGACACGTGTTCTCCAGAGAACTTCATGTGCAACTGCAGGAGAGTGCATGGCCGATCGATTATTGTCACCATGCAAGGCCAGGATGGCATTGGAATAAGGAAAATCTTGAAAATCCACACTCTAGGTCTCACGTGACTTAGCGATTGTCTACCGCATTCAGCATTGTCACCAATCTAGCTATCTTTGATATGTTAACTGTTTATAATTTTTAGAGACAAGTATTAATAGCGCTTCGCTTTATGCGTATCCCACATCCATTCTGAAATACATGTTATATTCCAATCATAAATCATATCACTACCCCAAAGTAGCTGTAAACACAGCACCGAGGCCCGATTCCTAGCACGTACAAACTAATACCACTATGTTCCCGTATACGAGCTATCACAACTCATGAACATAACACAGTTTCATAACCCTTCCTCTGTGCTCACAATCCAGCGATCACAGCTCTTGAACATAACACAGCTTTATAACCCTTACTCTGTGCTCACAATGCAGCGATCATAGCTCTTGAACATAACACAGCTTCATAACCCTTCCTCTGTGCTCACAATGCAGCGATCACAGCTCTTGAACATAACACAGATTTATAACCCTTACTCTGTGCTCACAATGCAGCGATCATAGCTCTTGAACATATAATATGTTCAGCGTAACGATCCTTCGTCTCTGCTCAAAGCCATCCTATCGCAACCATTGTATATAAGACAACTGGTAATGACTGCCAAGTCTGCCACAGCGAAGCCTGTCACAACTCATGCATATTTTACTCCAACTACCGGTAATGGCCCTTCCTCTCTGTTCACATCCAACGTATAACAAGCCATTTATCCATTACTCCAAGCAATGACCCTTCCTCTGTGTTCACATCCAACGTATAACAAGCCATTTATCCATTACTCCAAGCAATCACCCTTCCTCTCTGCTCACATTCAACGTATAACAACTTAGGTGTACATTACTCCAAATAACGGTAATGACCCTTCCTCTCTACTGGCATCCAACCTATAACAATCCATTTATCCATTACTCCAAGCAATGGCCCTTCCTCTCTGTTCACATCCAACGTATAACAAGCCATTTATCCATTACTCCAAGCAATCACCCTTCCTCTCTGTTCACATCCAACCTATAACAAGCCATTTATCCATTACTCCAAGCAATGACCCTTCCTCTCTGTTCACATCCAACGTATAACAAGCCATCTATCCATTACTCCAAGCAATCACCCTTCCTCTCTGTTCACCTCCAACGTATAACAATCCATCTATCCATTACTCCAAGCAATCACCCTTCCTCTCTGTTCACATCCAACCTATAACAATCCATCTATCCATTACTCCAAGCAATGACCCTTCCTCTCTGTTCACATCCAACGTATAACAAGCCATCTATCCATTACTCCAAGCAATGACCCTTCCTCTCTGTTCACCTCCAGCGTATAACAAGCCATTTATCCATTACTCCAAGCAATGACCCTTCCTCTCTGTTCACATCCAACGTATAACAATCCATCTATCCATTACTCCAAGCAATGACCCTTCCTCTCTGTTCACATCCAACGTATAACAATCCATCTATCCATTACTCCAAGCAATGACCCTTCCTCTCTGTTCACATCCAACGTATAACAAGCCATTTATCCATTACTCCAAGCAATCACCCTTCCTCTCTGTTCACATCCAACGTATAACAAGCCATTTATCCATTACTCCAAGCAATCACCCTTCCTCTCTGTTCACATCCAACGTATAACAAGCCATTTATCCATTACTCCAAGCAATCACCCTTCCTCTCTGTTCACATCCAACCTATAACAATCCATCTATCCATTATTCCAAGCAATCACCCTTCCTCTCTGTTCACATCCAACCTATAACAACTCATGCAGACATTATTCCAAGTATCCGTAATCCCCTTCCTCTCTCTGATCACATCCAACGTATAACAAGCCATGTATACATTACTCCAAGTAATGGTGATGACCCTTCGTCGCTGGTCACAATTCAGCTAATCACAACTCTTCTATCAGATCAGGTAGTGATATTTTTCCTTAGCCACAGTTATAAGGCCATCACAACTCATGTACAGCAAGCCTCTTTGCACACAATTCAGCTACCACAACCCATATACATTACACTGCGTAATGGCCGTCCTGATTTGCTCACGGTAAGGCCATTACAACTAATGCGCGTTGCACGCGTGGATATTAAGCCGTCTATGTATAGACGATACTAATCCACTTCGATATCACTGATTTTCGGTCCCCTCCTAATTCCACATCTGCACTGCCTATACCCTTGCCCCCTGCCCATTCTCAATGTCAGCTTCTGCCCTCTGTCACGCAATGTGATTACCGACTACTATCAACATCTGAATCTCTCACTAGTCTTGAGTACCGCGTAAAACTCCAATGAAATAAATAAATAAATAAGTCTCACAAATCTAGGATATAATATCATCTTAATAATTCTCACAAATTGCCACATATTCACCGAGTCTTTGTGGCAAGCCATTCTGCTATTTACTACTATTCTGTCATTATACATACTTGCAATTCTTTTGTACACTTGTGCACTAATGTATTCCATGTATATATATATTATGTGTGTTATTGTATGCACTCAATTCTTTTGTACAAATGTGGAAATCCTTTGTGCAAATGTGTAAATAAAACTTTCCTTTGAATATACGTGCAAAAAATTCCACGTGTACAAAAGAATTGCTCTTTTGTATAATAATCTGAAACTTATATGTGTACAAATAATACTATGCAAATGTACAACAGAAATGGATTATGGTGCAACTCTTGGCAGATATGTTTAATCAGAGAACAAATACCGAATCGGTTTGGCATATGGGCCGGTCTATAGACCCCTCATTTCTTGAGATTTCATGTTTATTCATTTATTTTTTGTCTTTTCCTTCCATTTCTTACAGAGTGTCCTCACCATTCTATCGATCCGTACAGAATTTTCTACTCTACACCGTATACCACACCATCTGCTCATAATACCAGACATTTTTCTCGTTTGATTCAACACGTGTTAAACACATAGTACTTAACACAGCTGTAAATTTTCCATCTTACTCGCCTTTCAGCGATTTATCCTATAATTTCCTTTTCATATTAATAAAATAACGATTTGTGTTTTGGGTGGGGAAATGTTATTGTCGTTAGGTGTGATGGGGAGTACATAGAGACCACTATGTGGGATGATTGCGTTTGTTTTGCTGACACTTGTCCTCTCGCGGGAACCTGCTCGCTTACATGCTCTCTCCTCCATCCAATGCTTATTGATTTCTCACTGATCCCTCAGCTCTGACAATGACAGCTCCGTCCCAATTGATTCTAAGTGTGTCAATTGCAGTCAGTCGTTTTCAGATTATGTATCCTGTCAGTAGCTCACGCCACGCATGGAATGTACGAGTACTTGCAGGTTTTCGGGGTGTCTATATCTTTCATGGGTATGCCCGTACGTATAGATACAGGTGCCTGGCCATTGTATGGTGTAGGTTGCCAGCACAACCGCGAGCAGTGACGTGTAAACTGTTACACCAGGAAGTCAGGTAAGTGCTAAATTGTTATTTATACATCTACACACTTCCCTAAAAAATATACGGAAGGCCATAGCGACCAAGTGATAAATATTTTCGCAGTGCATTACGAAACTTCCGAGAATTTTATCGAAATCCTATGCCATGCACCTATGCAAGGAAGACCAGCCTGTATAAGTAGCATTATGCCAGCGTATAGGTAGAATACTGTATTCCGCCACTGATTTGAAAAATGGGCCGATTTGTGTAGATATTGAAACTAAGGCATATCCTGTATTTTAAGAAACAAAGCTCCTCTATACTGACCAATGTATCAGCTATTTGCTGTGTTCATATACCTGTACGTCTCCTCGAGCTGAGTGTTTCCTAGAAGCTAATTTATTGTATATAGCTCTATTCAACGCTTAGAGAGTGTATAAAAATAAGTGATTGAGAAAACCTTTCACTGCATGATTGATGGCGGACCTGAGCATGTTCAAAAGGAAGTTGTTTAAGCAATCCACAAATTAAATAGGACCGTGTGTTTCTCGACCTCTCCGCGTGTGGAAGAACAACTTTCATTGGGATATATGCAGCTTTCTATTTTGACTTCATATATTGACTGGGTTGACCAATTTCAGGATGCCTGAATGCCGTCAGAATATGTTTGAATAAATACCCTGCAAACATGCGAAAAAGATGAAACCTTACAATAATGCTCTTTGAGCTGGGATAAACTCATGACGACTCTACCGTGGAAGAAGTACTTGATGAACTCCAGAGTTGATGTTCCCGCGAACAAAGCTATGAGAACATTGTACAGCTCTTTGAGCTGGGATAAACTCATAACGACTCTACCGTGGAAGAAGTACTTGATGACCTCCAGAGTTGTTGTTCCAGCGAACAAAGCCATGAGAACATTATACGGTATTTTTCGGCAAGAATTATTACAATGAAGTTTTTGTAGAGGGATTAAACACTTGCCTGGATTCTAAAAGTGCAAAAAGATATTCCCTTAATAATCTCAAAGATAATCTCAAGTTATTGTAGGACAAAGAAGCTCTGCCACCAAGGTAACCTTTTTTTAAATAATTTCAGCCGTCAGCAGAATGTGAATTCTTACAATCTGTACACATCTCATAGAAGAATTATGGTAAAAGCTCATACACACAATGCGTGTACAGACACTGGATTTCTGTTATCTTTTCTCTTAATACTCATGGAGATTTCCCTGTCAGAATTTCCTCAGTAATTGTCTCGGTGTTGACGAAAGCGGCGAATGTTACATTAAAAAAGTTAACAAAGCCGTCTTCATTTTCTCTACATGCAGTCGTTACCATTCAGGCGATGTCTCGTTTTTTCATTCAATTGCTCGAATGTTCATCCGTATCATTTATATGACATTCGGAGACACCATATACGAAGAGTGTATAGGCATTCCGATGGGTATACATTGTGCGCCCTTTTGGCAAACCCTTACCTGTTCTCCTTTCAATACGACTGTCTGCAGGCGTTATATAACACAGGCGTTATTTTTCGTGATCTGTTAGCTTTAAACAATCATTATATAGCAAAGGCTGTGAAAGATCTATGTCCGCCTTCACTGAGTGTTATGGAACTACAGGCTCTCTTATTTCGACTTGCATAAAATCCTCAAAACGAAACACATGGTTAGAATATGTCAATAACACCATGTCGATGTCGAGTCCACAATGAACGTGCATTAGTGACAAGGGCCCACTTGTACGAAGTCCTATATACGTTACGAGCACTTAGCTGCCATGCCAACGTAATGCCTACAGTGTTTGTTGCCATGGTAGTTACGAGCTCGTAACGTTCAGAGGGTTTCTTGCAAGTGGGGCCCGGACCCTCCTCCACGAAACAATCATAGGCTAAGTTGATTTTAACTACCATGGCTACCTATCTCTTTAACATAGGTTGTCATGATATAGTTACAATCAACTTAGTCTAGGACTACTTTGTGGAACAAGAGCCTGGTGTCGTGGCTGAATGAGACTCCGTCGTCTATAGTACTGATATTCTGACTTTATCATAAAAATAACACGATATGAATTAATTATATTGCCTTGAACAAAACAGATTTTTAAAGGCGATTTTTTGACGTACGTGTTACTTATTGGCACCGTATCATGGAGACTCTACGACAAGAGAGATACTTTCAGTTTTGACACTGTGAATTATCATCACACCTATATGCCATTCTACGGAAGCGTCTTGCATATGGAGTTTACATATCTGGCCTTGTAGGATATGTCCTATCGTCTTTGGTTTGTGTTGATTTTAATAACCGTCATAATTAAGTCATTATTACCAAAACTAGCGTGTCAGTTAAAAGATATTCCATCAAACGCCTTCTCTCCAAGATTTCTAAATTTTGGAGAGAATGAAATAAGTATGTGCACAGTGTCCTTCGTTATGTCTCATACACGTAATTCCGCCTCAGAGCTATGTATGGACAGTCTATACATCGTGTTGAATACATTCGCCGGAATAATATGTGGACAGTTGCAGTCAAAACACAAGAGTGAGACACATACTTTTATCACCGCCGACTTACCTACACGGTTTGGATACTGACTAAATGTATGGGCCTAGAACATTCCTTGTGTCTTTCCGCAGCATTACTGGAAAGTGCTCAGTGCGCATGTTTACATGAATCCGTCCTGATTTCTTATTTCATTTAATTTCTTAGATCTTTGGTGGTTGGCATGGGACGTTGTTTTGGAAAATGGTCTATATAGAACTGACCTGGAACGAGAACACCCATTACGGCTGACGATTGGTTAGTCGAATGCCTGTTTCGACTCCTATATAACTACATAAATATATTCAACAGTTCTTTATCTATATCGGGGGCGGGGGGGGGGGGGTCCGTGGCCGAGGGGGTAGCGCGCCAGCGCGGCGTTATGAGCGCCCCGTGCCTGTCACCAATGTGGTCGCTGTGAGTTTAAGTCCAGCTCTGGATGGCTTCCTCTCCTGCCATACGCGGGAAGGTCCGCCAGCAACCGCCGGTTTTCCCCGGTGTCCTCCCACCATAATGCTGGCTGCCCTCGAATAAGTGAAATATTCTTGAGTACGGCGTAAAATACCAATAAACACAATAATTAAACATATCTATATCCTACTTTACATTCTATTATTTTCGAAAGTTGGTTTGGCACTTGGGATGACTGCATGTTCAGACCGATAAAATAGGCAATCATAATTAACGGTCGCTATCACCAGAGAAAACATACGGTGTAATTACGACTCTCGCGGGCTTACTCATCCTGTCAAGCTCATACGACCAGCTGCATTGTGCACAGCCACAGGAAGTGTCAATAAGGAAATCCGCTTTGGGTTCTAAACACGAAGGAACGGTATTGGTTTTACTTTAGCTGTATAGAATTGTTCACCATCTATTAATTCTCCAATCTGATCCTCCAATACGAAGCCATTATACTGAGAAAACACACACACACGGTCTGCTTTTAGTACTTCCACAGTTCATTTGTCAACGGATTTTATAACTGTAAACTTGTGGCCATATAATTACACTAGTGAGCGGACAAGGAAACCTGTTCATATTATACAGCGAGTAATATTTTATCATGTGTCTAGACTGGTGGCCCCATACAGAAATTTATTACTGATAACTCATTCGGAAAGCAAATTGTATATGATAAGCTTTGACATAGAAACCTTTCACCTTTAATTATTTCACAGACGACATAATTTGATAAGGTGTTTCCTTTGTCGTTAAAGTATTGAGCACTAACGCTGTAATACAGTTCATACATTCCATGTAACTCCGAGGACACCCAGATTTGCAAAAGAATTGATGGTCTGGCTTTCCGCTGACGCTGACCAATGTGCATGGTTAATTTCAAACCGCTTAACATTTCATTCTATCACGCAATTTACGAGTGGTTAAAGTGGATAGAACTAATCCACCGTAATGCGGGATTCCTCGAGGAAGCATTCATGCATATGCCGACAGCGTTGACACGCCGATGTTGTCAGCAACTTCCGGTCTTGGAGCCACGCAGATTATTACCATGGAATTTTTCGGATGAGCAAAAAAAATCTCGCGTCATGTAAACGGTCATTAATTCCACCCGACAGATTCCAGCTAATGAACATTGCCGTTATACCCCCAAGAGATCAGGAATCCAATTACGTCTTTTGCCATTGGCTATTTGTGTTTGGTAGCTGCTGTTTCGGGTGATTGATGGTTGTCTGAGCAGACAATTCTCTTGATAATGTTCAGTGTATTCACATTTATTTCCAAGGCCTGGCATTAATGGCCTATGTAACGCACATTACACGCTCGGAAAATCTCAGGTGAAGATCCACCTAGTATATGTAATTAACCATCCAGTTGTCAATGTCCACAGCCAGAAGTGGCGTTAGACTTCCGAGGCAGCGAATGTGTGAATGCTTTTAGAGTCGTAGCGCCATACAGCTCCCCTTGTGCCTCCTTTCTCTATTTCACGGTGAGCAAATGTGTCACTGGAAGCACGAATATGCTGGAACCCGTCATCGAATGATTTTCACATCGAGAAAGTGTTTCGTAGTTCTTTGATAAGGTTCTCCTTGGAAGAATGCTTTCTCCAAAGGTTTCTTGGTTGGACGGGCGCTTTCTTGGGTCTTCACAAGGAATTTGCTCACTCCATCATGTAAGTCTTATTTTTGCTGAATAAGAAGTACCACTCTATTGGAGAACTGTAAATGTCGATTACTGAAAGAGAGTGTGCTTGAATGAATATTACGCTTGCTAGATAACCTAGTAACATTAATGAAGGCTTCCAAATAAACGTGTTTCTGATGGTGAATTTGCTGTTTTTGCCCAAACCGAACACTTCATTGGGGGGACAGTCCCTCATAGGAAATGCCCTCGCGGGACCAAATTTATAACACACATAATTTGAGGTTTCTCTTCATAACGAATACTTCGTTCGCCAATATTTCCCTAACGTTGCATGGTATTTCATTCAAAGTTATCAAAGGAAAAGACAACTCATGGATTTCTTCTATGTTTAATTTAAAAAAAAACAAACAAACATATCATTTGCTGCTTGTCGAAAACGGGATCTTCATACGACCAGTAATCAGGTGGAGAACTTTTTTGGAAATACATGTAATACGTTCAATAGGTATAGAAGGATGCTGTATATAGTCCGCAATGTCTTCTGTTGACGTCTTTTCTTTTCTTTTTTTTTCTTTGTTAAATCATATTGTCTCTGTTTTCAATCTTGTGGACGTTTGGTTGACTTATGCAGTTGCGTCCTGTTTTTAGCATTTGGGTTCAAAGCCATTTAATCAAATTGAAGCGCTAGAGAACTCACGCCCATGGGGGATAAACCTCCTACACAATGGCTGTTCCACGATTTTCCGAGATATAGAATCTGATAGCGTTTATCTTGTGATATTCTTTTGTCTGGAATTGTATTTTTGCGCACGAATAATTTCGATTTAGACATAGATGCTATTATTGTTTTCTGTTCCCTTAACACAATGTCTGTACCGGTACGTGTTCTGCAAATCAATAACACTCAGTTCGGTACAGTATGTAGGTATAGATCCGAACCGCACTGTTTATGGATCTCACAGCTCCCAAGTGGTTGACTGGCTGTCACGAATTAAAGAGCGTATAGCTTCACTTCAAATATAAATTGTATATCGATGTCCACTGCCACTGCCGTTTATTTTTTATTGGTGTTTTAAGCCATACTCAAGAATATTTCACGATTAAGATGGAGGCCAGCATCACGACCAGGGGAAAAACCCAAGATCATCTGCAGATCGCTGACAGACCTTCTAACGCACGACAGGAAAGGAAGTCACCTAGAACTAGGCTTGAACTCACAAGGACGTCGAGAGACTCCTGGGTTATTGCACAATCACTTGGCCACGGAGGCGGCACTTACTGCTGTATGACTATAAATGGCTTATTAGAGGAATAAGTTGTCAAAGTTGGCTTTCTCAGCACGACGATTTCGCTTCATTTTGATGCATAACTTTTTGAGCAGCAGCCGCAGTGCACGGCGTATGTTATTTACGGGGGGGGGGGGACTGACAGCACACCCAGAGGTGCTCCATATGTAAATATCTGATCTAACGACTAGAGCATAGACGATAAAACCAAAGATGGTCGCAGAGGAAGAGTATCTTGTAGCCGGCAGACGGTCAAATTTAATCGGTTAAATCCGGCCTAAAGGTCAGTTTACTTCAGTTAAACTTTTATTTTAACTGTTCAAGTAACTGCTTCCCTTTATAGCGCTACAGCTCAAGTATAGAATAAGTAAAACAAATGCAGTGATGATCATTGTACATTAGATGGTTATCTCATCTAGAATTACTCAAAACAATGTGTTGCCGTCACATTTAAGGCACTCTCCAAATGTACCGTACCTCAGCATTGCCACTGGAATCTGTTTGTTAGGGGGAAAGATCTTGGACTAAAATATACAACCCTACTCCCGATACGAAAGGTTTGAGAAACTTAGGCTCATTCACTGTGATATTTATGGCTCATACAGCTCAGTATTGCACCTAAATTATCTTCATTGTATTTTGACTAGACATATACTACAGAAGCTTAATGGTTTTCTCACCTATACATACACATAAGACAACAAATGTTTTGGGTAAGACACGATTTACGAGTACATACTGTAATTTGTCGTAGTCCGAGGTTGCTCAGACGTTAAAATATGCATTAGAAATGATGCGGTCGCCAACGATGCTCAAATTTCCACGTCTGGGGCCTGCCCTATGCTCTACTATACGGCAATGTGGTCTGATTTTTTAGGCCGGCCTTCCACATTCAAGAAAAGTGCTAAACATGCGCCTAAAACCGTAATATAACTACTCTCCAGAAACCTTGGTGACTACATACCATTCTATACAGCCTATCTAAATTATTCCGGTCTTCATTGCCCTCCCAAAGTAAATTCAAGGCGACTCCATCTCTGTTCGCTTAAAATACTCCCGACATCTTGGACTCCTAACGACAATGGGCAGTTTTCCGGGAGACATCATTCGGGAATACCACTACCAAGCTAAAATCTACCTTAGATGAGCTAAATAACATGCTATGTAGTTGTATATGTTTACATATATATGTATATGTTTATAACATGTATATGTTTATAACAGTTCAGGCCCAAGTTGGGATGGTTTCGCGGGAGTAGAGGGCCGGTCTGGAAGTCCCACCACACTGTTGCACGTCTGAGTATAGCACAGGTCTCAGACGTGAAATTTGAGCGTCCGCGTCATTTTTAGTGCAAATTTCAGCGTCTGAGCAACCTCGGACTAAGTTTGTCGATAAGACACCTATTGTGGATAAGCCTACATCATATATCATCGATACTTCCATATAGGCCACGAGGCATGGCTTTAGCAGACTGTAATGTTATGGTCAACAATACAGTGATCATGATATTTTAACCACAGTAATACACATAGGATAACTTTTGCAATTTCCTACACATAATAATAATGCAACTGCCGCAGTCATCGGCTACAAGATACTCTTCCTCTGTGTAATATCACCGTGACTGGTGCTGCCAAAAGTTTATTTTAACATAGCATCAAGAATAAAACTGGAAAAAGTGGTCATATACCTGCTGCTTTTAGTTAAAACCTCTAAACAATAAAAGAAATTAATTGTCCTTTTAAATTAGACTTCTGCTTTCCATTTCAGTTGTACCCGCCAAAGGCTATTGGAATATGGCACAGCATCAACTATCAGCTTGAGCGTGGACGCGGTTGTTAACTTTCAACCAACATCAACACAGACCGCTTAATCCACCAGAATGTCGGGCGAAAGTCAAGACTCTAAAAGTTGCCTAACAAAAGAGAGTCAGTTAATAGGGAAGTATTTGGAGAATGAACCAAATCTGTCCACAAATGAAACAGGACAAAGCGCACACGAAGCAAGTCAACTATCCACTACGAGCAATATTCGAACAGGAGATGGTAGGAATAAGAATGATGTCACCGGCATGAAAGATGTGCGACGAGAAGATGATACAGCTAATACAGATGCAGTCATAGTTGAAACATCGAGTTACAAGCGGCAAGATAAGCCCAAGGCCAAACTTACGGCCATAAACAATGATGACGCAAATAGAAGTAGGCTGATGGAAACTGTTGAATACAAAGAATGTAGAAAAGGCACTAAAGCAACTTCCTCACATCAGCACGGATCCAATTGTGATTGCGACGAGGAGGATTCCATCACGAACATCCGAAAGCAAAAAAGAATGATGAAAACGAATCCAGTAACGTCTAACCACACAAGAAGACAAATAGAACGTCTTGGCACCAGTGAGATTAACGACAACTTGCCAACAAACAACAAATTGCGCCACACGCACAACAACGATGGACATTTTGAAACAGGGCAAGGGTTCCGAAATAACGACGATGTCCATCGTTATGTCAAACAATCTCTAATTATCAGAAAGTCCCATTCCACAGGAGAACTGAGGACGTCCAGTCCGTATCCGGAGAAGAACGGATCTGATTCGTGTCAGACAACACACGTCCACTCTGACATTGTAGCCTTGCCTTTCATAACGGACGACTTGACGGAGTATTCATTTGATCAACACCCTCGTGGATACCGTCGAGTGGACTCCTTGGCCCCAGCCCTGGAGTCTAAACCGCCCAGTTACATGTGGCTCGCACTTTTTACCATTTTCTTCAATTTTATCATCGGACTCATCGCCTTGGTCATAGCAAGTAGGTTTACAGACATAGATATTAATGATTGCTTTCTTTCTCATTGTACCTATATGAAGTATCTGTGATGTTGCATGTGGTTTAAATGTACTATGCAGTAATCCATATACAACACGATGCATTACATATTTCTCCGGTCATATCATGCGTTTTCCCTTGGCGCTAACCACAAGGGTAATCTTAAATAATGGTACCGTGGAAAAATAACCGACCAAATATTTAAAGCGACAGGGCAGTTAATTGATGTTGATAAGTACGTGGATTGCGAATGAAATATCCTAAATTATTGAAAACACCATCGAAGCATGAATATCTTTAATTGCTAACTGTCTGGATCTTCAAAGCAATGGCATAAAATATATGACCATGAATAGCCATTCATGTAAGTTCTGCAGCAGACCAACAGCATTCGTGCGTTAAGGGTCATGAATTAAACGGTATCATCCGTAAATACAATCTCTTTATTCCATATTCAGTTCAATGAGCAATAAAACATATTGTCATCATTGTGCTCCAGTAAACAGTGATTAATTGTAGGCCAACAATTATCATCTCCTTTACTTAGCCCGACTCTAATACAATTAGTGTTAACCTCTTTATTAGTTTCTTTGAAAAATGAATAATTATGGCTTAACGCCACATCGGCAATGTTTCAGTCATTTCGTGGAGATAGTTTTTGAGATCATTTGGCAGTAAAGATTTGGTAGCACCTCCCCAGTTCTACATACAGCGCTTGGTTAAAGAAATGGTTAACGAAATTTTTTTGATGAGAGACTTAAAAGTATGGTTGTTTTTCAGTGCAATCTGACCACGAGTTTTGGAAGGAAAATATACCGAGGGCCCGGAAGCTGGGTCGTGTCGTAAAGATACTGTGTTTAGTAGCCATATCCACAACCAGCTTAGCTGTTCTCATCGTCACCATTGTGTTCGGTTCACACGAGGAGTGAATCAGGGTACTGTGCCTGATGTCTGAATCCACCACAAGCTTACGTATTCTTGTCGTCACAACTGTGTTCGGCTCACACGGGGAGTGAATCACGGTATTGTTCCTGGTGGCTGTATCCACCACGTGCTTAAGTGTTCTCATCGTCACCACTGTGTTCGGCTCACAAGAGGAGTGAATCACAATACTGTCTGGTGGCTCTATCCACAACGAGCCTAGCTGTTCTCATCGTCACCATTGTATTCGGATTAAACGATGAGTGAATCACGGTACTGCGCCAGGCGGCTATAACCACAACGAACCTATCCGTTATCGTCACCATTGTCTTAGGCTCACACGAGAAGTGAATCACAGTACTGATAGCACCTCCCCAGTTCTACATAAAGCGCTTGGTTAAAGAAATGGTTAAAGAAATATTTTTTTGATGAGAGACTTAAAAGTATGGTTGTTTTTCAGTGCAATCTGACCACGAGTTTTGGAAGGAAAATATACCGAGGGCCCGGAAGCTGGGTCGTGTCGTAAAGATACTGTGTATAGTAGCCATATCCACAACCAGCTTAGCTGTTCTCATCGTCACCATTGTGTTTGGTTCACACGAGGAGTGAATCACAATACTGTCTGGTGACTCTATCCACAACGAGCCTAGCTGTTCTCCTAGTCACCATTGTATTCGGATTAAACGATGAGTGAATCACGGTACTGCACCTGGTGGCTGTTTCCACAACGACCCTAGCTGTTCTCATCGTCACCATTGTGTTTGGCTCACACGAGGAGTGAATCGCAGTACTGTCTGTTAGCCATATCCACAACGACCTTAGCTATTCTCATCGTCACCACTGTGCTCGGCTCACACGAGGAGTGAATCACCGTGCTGTGCATGGTGGTTGTATCCACCACATGCTTAACTGTTCTCATCGTCACCATTGTGATCGGCTCACACGAGGAGTGAATCACAGTAGTGTCTGGTGGCTCTATCCACAACGAGCCTAGCTGTTCTCATCGTCACTATTGTGTTCGGATTAAGCGATGAGTACATCACCGTACTGCGTCTGGCGACTGTTTCCACAACGACCCTAGTTGCTCTCATCGTCACCATTGTATTCGGATAAAACTAGGAATGAATCACGATACTGTGCCTGGTGGCTATATCCACAAAGAGCTGAGCTGTTCTCATCGTCGCCATTGTGTTCGGCTCACATTAGGAGTGAATCACGGTACTGTGCCTGGTCTCTATATCTACAACAAACTTCGCTATTTTCATCAACATCATTGTGTGTGGCTCACGTTCTGTACCAGTACACTGATTCACTCACGGTATTGTGTCTGCTTGCTATATCTACAAGGGGCGTAAAACACACACGAACATGGGTCCGTATGCAGGGTTGCCACATACATTTCAAAACAAACATTTATGATCTTTTTATGACAAATCAGACCAAAGCTTGTGACTTAATCACACAAAATCATAAAACCTGAAAACCAATTCTGAGAAACAAAGGGTTTATTTTTATTGCATATTGGCACAGCCTCCTCATCTCGCCATTCAGCCTCCTGATCCACTCACAGATTGTAGGTACCTTGTGCATTTATTGCCCTTTTCTCATAACACCATGAACACTGGGTAAAGGTATACATGTCGGTATTAGGAATCAAAATTTCAAGACTATTTTGTGATTTTCTCCGATATTTTCAAACTTCATGACTTGTTCATGACAAATCATGATTGGGAAATCTATTCACGACAATCCATGGGTCACATAAGCGTCTTCAAGATGGTATTGATGGGTTACGATGAAATCCAACCTCACGTTACCAGAACCGTGTTTATACTCAATCCAGCAACAGCATACTACTGACTGGGAAAGGAAGCACCAACAATTAGGCCTACTGTGTGCGCTTTCAACAAGAACTTTAGAACAGCGTGCGCATTCCAGTGTGTTTAGAAGGTATAACGGTTGGTAATGAAGAACTCAATGCACGCAGATGACCTTTCAATTTCGTGGCATTTACTGATATACTTTTAGGGTACATTCTGTTGGTACATGCTCTAGGTGTAAGTAGATTGACTACTATCAAAATAAACAACAATATTTGACATGTGAGCTTTACGTCACACATTCTCCCCTTTGACAAATGAGGACATGTACAATTTACGCTAGTAGAGATACGTTAATCATTAACATGATCAGTTAAATAAATTTCACATTACAAAACACGACAGGTAAACTAAAAACGATTTAGTACTGAAACAATGGCTCAAGCAGAGCGCTGCGTTTCCGCTTTGCTGGCAAGGTTTAATGCAGAGTTGTTCCCCTTTATCCTAGATAGGTTTGAATGTGATGACCATGAAATCATTTTGTTACAGACCATGGCCATGAGTGCTAGTAACCTATATGTTAGCAGAGAATCCAAATAATGCAAATTAGAACTCCTACACATAGAAAATGGCATTGCTATTATTGGTACCTTAAATATGGAAACAGACGCTTAACGAATAACAACAAACGAATAATAATAATTACTTTGTATTTATACATATGAATTTATGTATACACAATTTTACCAATATTTTCAACAATATAACTGTTTGGTTATAGAAAATGTACATCTAGAAAATTGAACATTCTGATTTAGAAAGACTTCTGCTTTAAATAAATTTGTAAGGTACATGTCTTTGTAATACCACAAGAATGAGCAAGCCTACATATGTAACACACTTAATACCTCACTTGATCAATTTGTAGTGTACCTCCTGGCTAGATACTGGATCTAGTAACACACTGTACCAGGATCTCTGTTTTGACTATTATGACAAGAACAGAGATAACAGCATAAACTTAATCCTGAGGTCATAGAAATTACCACTTACATGCCTGTTTTACAAACATTACTTACTGTCATGAATATAACTATACTATTCAAAAATAGTACAGGACATTTCAGTTCTTGAAAATATGACAGCATAAATGCAAATGGCACTTACATGCCTGTTTTACAAACATTACTTACTGTCATGAATATAACTATACTATTCAAAAATAGTACAGGACATTTCAGTTCTTGAAAATATGACAGCATAAATGCAAATGAACAAGCAATAGAGTACATGACATCTTGTGAAAACTCCAAAACAATGCAAAGATTTTTGAAAGGCACGGAACAGATTCTGGACTTAGTGTATTTTGAAATCTGCATTCAACTTTTTCACTCACTCAGCTTCCATACATTTTGGTGTCTTGGTGTTACTTATAAACAACTGCTCTAATTAAAGGTGTTCAATATTCATAGCTGTGTCTGATTTATAGAGAATATCACATTCTTTTTTTTTTGGAATACTATACAAATATATGTGCACACACTCATAACTATTACCTTCAGCACTGTCAGGATAGTTACACCATGCACCAATATATGTGCACACACTCATAACTATCACCGTCAGCACTGTCTGCAATGGTAGTTACACCATGCATCAATAAATAAATTCTAAACTAAGCACAATCCTAGCCCAATGCCACCAAACATTCACTTGAGACTACATGCATGGTTTTTTCTAGCCAATTTCTTTTCAGAAACTGAGTTTGAACAACTCAAAAAATTGGTGATTTTTTTCATCACCAATGTGTCAAAAACTCATGAAAACCCATTAAATATAATTTGCCAAAACTCAATTGTCCGACAATGAGAAAATGGCTAGAAAAACCCCTGAATGCCCTGTAACCTGGTGAAACACCACATTAAGTCATATACCTGGTAAATCTGGTAGCATCCATATATCTCATATCCATTAGTTGACAAAACAATCACTGTGATGCCCTAATGCCTCCTGAAGAAACATCACAGTATTCAGAAGCTTTGCCAGTGGATCCATTTTAGCATTATCTAGTAAACTCAAGAACCTTTTTCAAGGGAAAAGCTCAGTGATGCTTCCACAACTTTTTAAAGGAAAAGTTCAGAAATCAGTACAAAATCACAAAATATACAAGGCCTTAGGGTAACCAGAGCTTGGCAAGTGACGTGCTCAGAATTCAGAACCTTTAACAGCTAAATAACTCACAGAGCAGAACGCAATGCCGCTAGAATCATATCTCTGAGAACGGAAAGGCAGTTTTGTCACCACGGCCCTTCAACCCAGATGAATGGGCCCCGGCGTGGAATGCACTTGACTGGATCTGACCATCTGACACATGATCTATTCCCTTAACCCCTTTCTGACATGCAACAACTTGATATGACCTTCAACTTGGCAGAGGTCACTGGCTCAGATAATGCACAAGATGGAACTACAGGAGAATGATAAAGCGACATGGTTTCATCTATCCCTATAAGGTGGGAGTCAGTAACTTTCAGTCTTCAAGCTGTCTTGAGTCCTCAGGTGGTACATTTTGTCACAGCACTATTATGCCCAAAACAGTAAACTTTATACCATATACACAAAGCTCAAAAGTTAATCAGTACCAAGCTCAAAATAATATCAGATAACAAAAAAGTGGAATTTTCCTGACTACAGACTAATCAGCTATACATATGTACTAGGTCACATGTGTACTAAAATGTAAATCAAATCTACAAGCATTCAGATCTAAGCCAGATATCAAAAGTAGAAAAGTATAAAACAACAGATGATTACAAGAAAAATGCATATACACAAATGAAAAATGAACACATCCAAATGTACTGGAAAATTTATTCACATGATGAAAGTTCGGATATTTAATCCCTAGCATGGTGGACGAGGGGTATATATGGGAGTGGCAGAGAAAAGGGAAGGGTGGGGAAGCTGTGAAACCAATCAAGTTGCTGGGAAATCTGACATCCAGAAGTGAAATTGGACTGCACACACGTAGGAGTAAATACTAATGAGTTCTTGATATTTAGTACGCACACATTTTCAATGAGACTGTAAATCCCAAAATATTTCCATGATTGCACTTCTTTCCTCAATGCTTAATTTTATACATAACCGTGAAAAATATAACCACTTTACTACCCATTTCACCTTTAAACACAGAATCTTAGCGAAACCGAACATTTCTAAAACATCATGGTTTCAGACAAGGTAGGCAATAATACTGACATGTCTATTTCCTGGAAGCTGGGGAAAATGGTGCCCGCAGGTAGTCCATCCATGCCCGAAGAAGCTACATAAAATACCTCAAACTAATGACACTTCAAAACACTGATAAAGTGTCCTGTTATAAATGAAGATGTAACAAATTGTGCACAATATGATATTTGTACTGCTGCATTAAGTAAAAAAGAGAACAGATTACAAACTTGTAGCAGTCTTATATTTATGATACAGTTAACGCAAAGTGAATTACCTATAGTGCTAATATCAGCAAATACCTCTACAAATATCTCATTTCCACAATTATTAAAGAAATGTTGATGTACTTTGACTTGGTATTTGAGGAACATTTTATCATCTGCAGGAATTAGTTGTACTGAATATCACATCCTCAAATAATACACTCTCCAAACATACAGTTCAGGAGTATGCAAGGCGATCATTACCACAGCAACGCTATTCCAATCAGACATCACAGAGGCAAGCTCTAACCTCATCTGTTGCCTCCTTTGCCACCCGCACCAAAGCCACACTCTGAATCTCCTGGAAATTTGGACAAAAGCAAGTTTTGTCTTAAGACGACACTATCACTATCACTGTATTTTTAAATCCAGTTTTTTTGTTATCAGAAGAATGAATAATACATCTTATATCAAAGCATTCTGCATTAACATAAAGGGACTACGTTCTAACTAGAGCATGACGCATGTAACCAGTGAGCAGGGTCAATAACATGAGAGGTTCAACGTTCAGAAGAACTTGGCTCCATAGCTTGTGTTACATTTCTATGTAGCATGGAACATTGTGAAACATTTGTCAGAAATCACTGAAAACTTTGATACCAAAATAAAAGAAGGAATGAAATCATTTCTCTTCTGTAGACATTACCATTGTCTAGAGTTGCTGGAATGGTGGAAGTCCAGAAAAAGGTTCTCCATCTGTAAGGAAAATAACAATATTGTGGGTAATCTATCTGAATGATATCCTACATCCATGAACTAGAAGGTGAAATTTTCAATAGGCCTTTAACATCAGTGTGTTGATTACACATTTGTACATGTGCAGAACCATTCATATCCTATACAAACAAAGGCCAGGTATGCCTACGTTCAGACAGCAATGAAGACTTAAGCGACGACCCAAGGTTCAGTTCTGTTCTCTTTTCTTCTGTGTACTTTTCCCTGTTTTTGACTTGGAAAAAAAACCATGGGTCCATGAAAACTTTCAGATGTGACAAAAATGCACTCAAAATACCGGTACATGAAATCTGCAGGACATTGTGTGATTGACAAGGGTTACAATCCTGAGACACAGGGAGACGTGCCACTGGCACGCACACCTGACATCCTGATCTACCTCATGATCATTACACCATTTCACAATGGTGTAATGATGACGTGAGAACACAGTACACAGTTTCCTAAAAAAATACACAAAAATGACCAATGAATACTGAGACACTGTTAGAGTCAATGCTCTGGAACCTTATAAAGGCTCACAAAGAAGCCATTGCCCTCTAAACTGCCTCTATCAGATTTATACTATGACCATTTCCCTGAATATCTGTTCTTCCAAATTTCATTCCAGACTGAAGATTTCATCTACTCCAGAATCTTATTCCAAACTGGTGGATCTCGTTTAGGGAATAGCTTAACTAATAGCATTATCGTTACATTTAGGATTTTTACACTTTCTGGGCATAACAAGGAATCCAGTACTAAGGGCACTCCAGGTTTCAAACCAGCACTCTCCAAAATCAGATATGTAATGGCCAACAATACATGTCCATCACTTGGACCATTCATCTACCAACACGCTGGTTCTCAGCCAACTTTTCAGTGTGCTCCAACCTGAATACGTAAATCCCAATGAAAAGTGATCACAAATTCACCAGAAATCTAATTGCCATGGCCGTAAGATCATAAGCAATGCCGCAGGAGAATTGTTGATCTTCTGCTATATACTCACAGAGAATATTG
The DNA here is from genome assembly GCA_016165875.1 of Acanthopleura granulata. Classification (NCBI taxonomy): domain Eukaryota; kingdom Metazoa; phylum Mollusca; class Polyplacophora; order Chitonida; family Chitonidae; genus Acanthopleura; species Acanthopleura granulata. The sequence continues at coordinate 11,565,684 of JABBOT010000002.1, forward strand.
GGCTGGACACAGAAGGGAGGCAGAGTGGCCATGATAGTCAGTTTGTTGTTGATCCAGTCTGGTAATTCCGACAACTTCCACTGAATGACAAATAACACACAAATCATGGATCATCTGATTTTAACTGGGAACTTATATACTTCAAAAAGATCACATCAGCTCTTGCTGATTTGACTGAGTCTGAATAAGTAAGAATGTTTGACAGGAAGTTGGTGGTTTTTTCTTCTGCTCTGTCCAGATTCCTCCACCAAAAGTGTGTTTGTGTTACTGAAATATTCTTGAGAAAACATTTTTTTTTTTTGGTCATTTCATGAAATTTATGATCATCAACCATCAGTTTATCCCAAGAAACCTGTGTACAAAATAACAGGACAACCTTATATTAGTACATGAGTACTACCCACAGGTAGAATACTGTTCACAGGTACTGTTACACTACAGGACTGGCCATTCTGTAGCTGACCTCTGACCACAATCTTATATCAGTACTTACATCTCCATTACCCACAGGTAGAATACTGCTCACAGGTAACTTTACACTGCAGGACTGGCCATTCTGTAGCTGACCTCTGACCACAATCTTATATCAGTACTTACATCTCCACTACCCACAGGTACTGTTACACTACAGGACTGACCATTCTGTAGCTGATCTCTGACCACAATCTTATATCAGTACTTACATCTCCACTACCCACAGGTACTGTTACACTACAGGACTGGCCATTCTGTAGCTGACCTCTGACCACAATCTTATATCAGTACTTACATCTCCATTACCCACAGGCAGAATACTGCTCACAGGTACTGTTACACTACAGGACTGACCATTCTGTAGCTGACCTCTGACCACAATCTTATATAAGTACTTACATCTCCATTACCCACAGGTAGAATACTGTTCACAGGTACTGTTACACTACAGGACTGGCCATTCTGTAGCTGATCTCTGACCACAATCTTATATCAGTACTTACATCTGCATTACCCACAGGCAGAATACTGCTCACAGGTACTGTTACACTACAGGACTGACCATTCTGTAGCTGATCTCTGACCACAATCTTATATCAGTACTTACATCTCCACTACCCACAGGTACTGTTACACTACAGGACTGACCATTCTGTAGCTGATCTCTGACCACAATCTTATATCAGTACTTACATCTCCACTACCCACAGGTACTGTTACACTACAGGACTGACCATTCTGTAGCTGATCTCTGACCACAATCTTATATCAGTACTTACATCTCCACTACCCACAGGTACTGTTACACTACAGGACTGACCATTCTGTAGCTGACCTCTGACCACAATCTTATATCAGTACTTACATCTCCATTACCCACAGGCAGAATACACTACCCACAGGTACTGTTACACTACAGGACTGACCATTCTGTAGCTGATCTCTGACCACAATCTTATATCAGTACTTACATCTCCACTACCCACAGGTACTGTTACACTACAGGACTGACCATTCTGTAGCTGATCTCTGACCACAATCTTATATCAGTACTTACATCTCCACTATCCACAGGTACTGTTACACTACAGGACTGACCATTCTGTAGCTGATCTCTGACCACAATCTTATATCAGTACTTACATCTCCACTACCCACAGGTACTGTTACACTACAGGACTGACCATTCTGTAGCTGACCTCTGACCACAATCTTATATCAGTACTTACATCTCCATTACCCACAGGCAGAATACTGTTCACAGGTACTGTTACACTACAGGACTGACCATTCTGTAGCTGATCTCTGACCACAATCTTATATCAGTACTTACATCTCCACTACCCACAGGTACTGTTACACTACAGGACTGGCCATTCTGTAGCTGACCTCTGACCACAATCTTCTATCAGTACTTACATCTCCATTACCCACAGGCACTGTTACACTACAGAACTGACCATTCTGTAGCTGACCTCTGACCACAATCTTATATCAGTACTTACATCTCCATTACCCACAGGCAGAATACTGCTCACAGGTACTGTTACACTACAGGACTGACCATTCTGTAGCTGACCTCTGACCACAATCTTATATCAGTACTTACATCTCCATTACCCACAGGCAGAATACTGCTCACAGGTACTGTTACACTACAGGACTGACCATTCTGTAGCTGACCTCTGACCACAATCTTATATCAGTACTTACATCTGCATTACCCACAGGCAGAATACTGCTCACAGGTACTGTTACACTACAGGACTGACCATTCTGTAGCTGATCTCTGACCACAATCTTATATCAGTACTTACATCTCCATTACCCACAGGCAGAATACTGCTCACAGGTACTGTTACACTACAGGACTGACCATTCTGTAGTTGTGCTATGACTACGACCTTGTATCGACACTACAACAGAAATGGCATGTCATTAAACGACAAATCCACTGATGTTCCTTCAGCGCTTTTATATCAATGGTAGCAAAAGACATTCGTTCTGGTAAATACACGTTTGTATGAGCAGTAGAGTACTTTCCAACTCGCAAATAACATGCAATGTTCAGCCTAACCTGGTCTTAAATGCAATTTCCAATAATTTGCTCTTTTGTTCACCTTTTTCTTATCTTCTCAGTTTTGATGTAGGTTAATTAGTTTGTAGAAACACACAGTCTTACTGTGGAGATAAGTATTCAAGAATGACTAAGACAACACCACAGAGACCGGTAACTGTGATGACTGGCACTCACTTTCATCCTACTTTCTTCTGAGATGAACTAGTCAATGACAGCAGGCTGGTTTAAGCTATAACTCACCTGTACATGGGCTCCCTGTGTTGTGGGCGGGATTGCCTCCCTGTTGTTTGTGAAAAGTGGAATACGGATTTTATCCATCCCCCTGAGGACAGTTACGTGCATAAAGAGACCAAATTTAATCCTAGGACTTTATAGGAGTCAACAAGAAGGCCATGTAACACAATTTTTAACAATTCTATGCGCAGAATTTGCAAGATGACCATGACAAGGCTACGAAAGAGTGGAAGACGTAACACAATAACTGCACGTATGTAACACATACAGAAGAAACAAAATTTTTTTAATTTTTTTTTTTTTCAAATTTGCAGAATGCCAATTTCATGCATGGCTAAGTCTCAGATCTGGCCTGCTTCTGAGAGTTCTTAGACAGATCTTTAAAAGGTGTTTTGAGGCTTCGCAGGTTGGATGATATCCTCCTCACATACCAGAAGTTTTAGCATCGAAAAAACCCAAAGTCACACAGTAACAGCTCATGGTTACGCAACAGGAAAAAGTGACACAGATAATTACAGTCCATCCTGACTATGTTAGGGTCAGTCAGAGCAGGGCTGTTGGAGGAACATTTGGTACACAGTAACAGCTCATGGTTAAGCTGCAAGAGAAGGTGACACAGATAATTACAGTCCATCCTGACTATGTTAGGGTCAGTCAGAGCAGGGCTGTTGGAGGAACATTTGGTACACAGTAACAGCTCATGGTTAAGCTACAAGAGAAGGTGACACAGATAATTACAGTCCATCCTCACTATGTTAGGGTCAGTCAGAGCAGGGCTGTTGGAGGAACATTTGGTACACAGTAACAGCTCATGGTTAAGCTACAAGAGAAGGTGACACAGATAATTACAGTCCATCCTGACTATGTTAGGGTCAGTCAGAGCAGGGCTGTTGGAGGAACATTTGGTACACAGTAACAGCTCATGGTTAAGCTACAAGAGGAGGTGACACAGATAATTACAGTCCACCCTGACTATGTTAGGGTCAGTCAGAGCAGGGCTGTTGGAGGAATATTTGGTACACAGTAACAGCTCATGGTTAAGCTACAAGAGAAGGTGACACAGATAATTACAGTCCATCCTGACTATGTTAGGGTCAATCAGAGCAGGGCTGTTGGAGGAATATTTGGTACACAGTAACAGCTCATGGTTAAGCTACAAGAGAAGGTGACACAGATAATTACAGTCCATCCTGACTATGTTAGGGTCAATCAGAGCAGGGCTGTTGGAGGAACATTTGGTACACAGTAACAGCTCATGGTTAAGCTACAAGAGAAGGTGACACAGATAATTACAGTCCATCCTGACTATGTTAGGGTCAATCAGAGCAGGGCTGTTGGAGGAACATTTGGTACACAGTAACAGCTCATGGTTAAGCTACAAGAGAAGGTGACACAGATAATTACAGTCCACCGTGACTATGTTAGGGTCAATCAGAGCAGGGCTGTTGGAGGAACATTTGGTACACAGTAACAGCTCATGGTTAAGCTACAAGAGAAGGTGACACAGATAATTACAGTCCACCGTGACTATGTTAGGGTCAATCGGAAAGGGAGTGCTGGAGCAATACTTGGCACACAGTAACAGCTCACGGTTAAGCTACAAGACAAAGTGACACAGATAATTACAGTCCATCCTGACTATGTTAGGGTCAATCAGAAAGGGAGTGCTGGAGCAATACTTGGCACACAGTAACAGCTCACAGTTAAGCTACAAGAGAAGGTGACACAGATAATTACAGTCCACCCTGACCATGTTAGGGTCAGTCAGAGCAGGGCTGTTGGAGGAACATTTGGTACACAGTAACAGCTCATGGTTAAGCTACAAGAGAAGGTGACACAGATAATTACAGTCCACCGTGACTATGTTAGGGTCAATCGGAAAGGGAGTGCTGGAGCAATACTTGGCACACAGTAACAGCTCACGGTTAAGCTACAAGACAAAGTGACACAGATAATTACAGTCCATCCTGACTATGTTAGGGTCAATCAGAAAGGGAGTGCTGGAGCAATACTTGGCACACAGTAACAGCTCATGGTTAAGCTACAAGAGAAGGTGACACAGATAATTACAGTCCACCCTGACTATGTTAGGGTCAGTCAGAGCAGGGCTGTTGGAGGAACATTTGGTACACAGTAACAGCTCATGGTTAAGCTACAAGAGAAGGTGACACAGATAATTACAGTCCATCCTGACTATGTTAGGGTCAGTCAGAGCAGGGCTGTTGGAGGAACATTTGGTACACAGTAACAGCTCATGGTTAAGCTACAAGAGAAGGTGACACAGATAATTACAGTCCATCCTGACTATGTTAGGGTCAGTCAGAGCAGGGCTGTTGGAGGAACATTTGGTACACAGTAACAGCTCATGGTTAAGCTGCAAGAGAAGGTGACACAGATAATTACAGTCCATCCTGACTATGTTAGGGTCAATCAGAAAGGGAGTGCTGGAGCAATACTTGGCACACAGTAACAGCTCACGGTTAAGCTACAAGACAAAGTGACACAGATAATTACAGTCCATCCTCACTATGTTAGGGTCAATCAGAAAGGGAGTGCTGGAGCAATACTTGGCACACAGTAACAGCTCACAGTTAAACTACAAGAGAAGGTGACACAGACAATTACAGTCCACCCTGACCATGTTAGGGTCAGTCAGAGCAGGGCTGTTGGAGGAACATTTGGTACACAGTAACAGCTCATGGTTAAGCTACAAGAGAAGGTGACACAGATAATTACAGTCCACCCTGACTAGATTTTCAAGATGCGCCAGTGTAGGAAAATGATTGAAACATTTATCTGATGATTAATTTGCACATACTGCCAGATTTCCAGAGTTCTATCAAATTTGCAAAGGTGTTCTGAGGTTTGTTTGCAAGGCAAATGTACAGAAGAATGCTACTATACTGAAAGATGTTCTAGTGATAAAATTTTATGAAATTTATATGTTTTTAAAACTATACTTTGAGGGGGGGGGGGGGGCAAAATGTCACCATGTTTTTCTGTGACAAATCTTTTCAGGACCTGCATTAAAATACCGACCTGTTGAGGATGCCACCGTGGTCTTCACAGACGGAATGTTCCCAGATTGTGAGGCTCTCCTGTTCAGGTTGTATCCAGAGCTTACGGTCCATCCTCACTATGTTAGGGTCAGTCAGAGCGGGGCCGTTGGAGGAATATTTGGTACACAGTAACAGCTCACGGTTAAGCTACAAGAGAAGGTGACAGATAATTACAGTCCACCCTGATTATGTTAGAGTCAGTCAGAACAGGGATGTTTGAGGAAGTGAAAGAGACACAGATAATTCCAGTCCGTCCTGGCTATGTTGGGGTCAGTCAGAACGGGAGTTCTGGAGGAATATATGGTGCACAGTAACAGCTCACAGTTAAGCTACAAGAGGAGGTGACGAAGATAATTACAGCCCATCCTGACTATGTTAGGGTCAATCAGAAAGGGAGTGCTGGAGCAATACTTGGCACACAGTAACAGCTCACGGTTAAGCTACAAGAGGAGGTGACAGATAATTACAGCCCATCCTGACTATGTTAGGGTCGATCAGAAATGGAGTGCTGGAGCAATACTTGGCAACCAGTAACAGCTCACGGTTAAGCTACAAGAGAAGGTGACAAAGATAATTACAGTCCATCCTGACTATGTTAAGGTCAATCAGAAAGGGAGTGCTGGAGCAATACTTGGCACACAGTAACAGCTCACGGTTAAGCTCCAAGAGAAGGTGACAGATAATTACAGTCCACCCTGACTATGTTAGGGTCAGTCAGTACGGGAGTGCTGGAGGAATACTCGGTACACAGTAACAGCTCACGGTTAAGCTACAAGAGAAGGTGACACAGATAATTACAGTCCACCCTGACTATGTTAAGGTCAATCAGAAAGGGAGTGCTAGAGCAATACTTGGCACACAGTAACAGCTCACGGTTAAGCTCCAAGAGAAGGTGACAGATAATTACAGTCCACCCTGACTATGTTAGGGTCAGTCAGTACAGGATTGCTGGAGGAATACTCGGTACACAGTAACAGCTCACGGTTAAGCTGCTACATGAGCCAGCTCATTATGGTTCATCCTCACTATGTCTGGGTCAGTCAGAATGGGAATGGAGGTCATACTAGTAACATGGAGTATAAAGCAACAAAGCATGAAGTCAAATCATTAACACCGTTATTGTAGAAAAAAAATTCAAACAAATGCTACGCGACATGAGCTGGTAACAAAATTGCGTAACTCAGACATCAAGATATACCGCTGACCTTGAACACAACAAACCATACACATCAATATATATGTACACGGTAAACAGGGGTTTTTCCAGCCACTTTCTCATTGTGGTAACACAGTGAGAAACTGGCTAGAAAAAATCCTGTAAATCCATGTGGCAAGCACAACGTGAAATATTAGAAATTTAAGTATTAGACAAATTTTGTATTGAGTTTTCATGAAATACACTGAATTTTTGATACACTGATGAAGAAAAAATATTGAGTTTTCTGATTTGTTCAAATTGAGTTTCTAAAAAGAAATTTGCTAGAAAAACCCCTGACCATATACAGACAAACAAGGCTACACAAAACAAAGTTTGCACACAGACAAAAACTGTCAAGCAATACAATACCTTAGCTTACTTTTAACAGATTACAAAATTTACAAAACTGATTAATAACACTTGACTTCATCAAGTAAGACTTGCTTTGGGAGAAAACACTACAGAAAATGGAAACTAGAGCAACATAATTAGTATCTGGTAACTGTCTACTCTTACCAAGATAGACGTGAAGAAGATATCCCATTTCTCCAAAGTACAATCCTCTAAAAAAGTTTTCAAGACAAGACACTTACTTTGATAGTAATGGAGGCCACATTCTCCGAGGACTGATTGGCAATGAGCAGTCTCAGGTTTGCATAACCTAAAGACTTATGAATTGGGTCCAACAGTCTGAGAGAATAAAATCAATTCATAAAACTTCCATCATGTTACACACATTTTACATCACTCTTTTTAGCCCATTTTTACTTAGTATTTTATACATATCTCCTGAACATTTGGTAGCTGTCAAGTTGTCTGGTAGAGGAAGCATGACCTTTTGTCTTTATTCCGTGATTTACTTACATGTGATATTTCACTGGCAAATAAGTGATGCTGTTTTGGCAAACATGAACTGGCATTTTTCATCCCTAAAGTAAACACCTCTGATGACTTTTATATTATTAACCACCACTGACGCTATGACAAAGACCCAAACAATCTTTTGTTCAACAGCAGACAAATCGAAAATCAAAGTAAGCTAGAGGGCACACATTCAATAATTCCAACAGGTTGTGCATAATTTGTGTTAAAATAGGTGAATTTCATCTATAATATGCCCTTCACCTTGACAAAAACAAGGCGGTCAAAGTCTTACAGGACATTTTCACTGTGACTGTTCAAACTTTAACATTGATTTGGACATCATTATAATCATAATTCAACCTGGCAAGACTGTTTCATTACTTTCATAGCATTACAGATAAATGTGGTGCTGTTTCAATGAATCATGACTGTGAAGACATCTGGCAGGACACCCACCTAATCTCTAAATACTGACACTGAACTAGCAAATTTCTATGCTTTCCCTCTAAATAAGGAATGCTAAGGCAACAAGCAGCAAACACTATTTTACAATCTTTGATCACATTCAAAATCACAAGATGTATTTATTTATTTATTCAGTTGATTATATTTTGATGGCACACTCAAGAATTTCTAACTGATAAGATGGCAGTCTGTTTAATGGGTGGAGGAAACCGGACTGCCCAGGCTTAACCACTGAGCTTTTGCTAGTTCCAAGGCCCCACAAACAGAGCCTTGAGAATCTACAAATTCCCTGGCCAAAGCCAGGCTTGAACCCATCAACTGTGTGCCCTGGTTGTTATATGTTTGTTTATTTTTTTGATTGATGTTTCACGTCGTACATAGAATATTTCACTTATACGACGGCGGGAAGCAATATGGTAGGAGGAAGCCGGGCAAAGCCCTGGGGAAACCCACAACTACCCAGAGGATGCTGAGTACTACCGATCCTTATACATAGTTCAAGTGCTTAATGGTGTGTAAGTACATGTATGAAAGTACAGATTCATGGCACATGGACATACTGGATGTTGTACAAACATACCTTGCTGTCAGACTGAAGTTTTTCTGTGACAATCCAAACCAGCACTTGACTTTGTGGTGTGCCACCTGAGCCTGCTGTAAGTTGGGGCTTTTCTGGTATACCACTAATGGCTGCTTGGCCTGTAAGAACAGAGAAAACACCAGAGTCATAACACATTCAGTCCACATACAACACCTTCAATTATCATGACAGCCTTCACAGATTCCTTCTGCCTTATCTTCATATTTGTCTAATATTCACTCCCTAAGTATATTCTTCCATACATGCCCATCTCATGCTGGCTTCCTCTCCAGCCGTACCTGGAAAGGTCTGCAAACAACGTGCAAATGGTCGTGGGTTTCCCTCGGCTCTGCCTGGTTTTATCTCGTCCCATATTCATTTACCAGTAATTGTCATGAGGAAGTAAGCTTACCTGTACACACTCTCTGCCCCAATCAGCTTTTTCTGTACCCAATACTCCATGTGGACTGCCCAGACAGCTTACCTGTACATTCTCTGTCCAAATCAGCTGTTTCTGTGCCCAGTACTCCATGTGGACTGCCCAGACAGCTCATCTGTACACTCTCATCACAAATCAGCTCTTTCTGTGCCCAGTACTCCATGTGGACTGCCCAGACAGCTTACCTGTACACTCTCTGCCCCAATCAGCTCTTTCTGTGCCCAGTACTCCATGTGGACTGCCCAGACAGCTTACCTGTACACTCTCTGCCCTAATCAGCTCTTTCTGTGCCCAGTACTCCATGTGGACTGCCCAGACAGCTTACCTGTACACTCTCTGCCCTAATCAGCTCTTTCTGTACCCAATACTCCATGTGGACTGCCCAGACAGCTAACCTGTACATTCTCTGTCCAAATCAGCTCTTTCTGTGCAGAGTACTCCATGTGGACTGCCCAGACAGCTTACCTGTACTCTCTCTGCTCCAATCAGCTCTTTCTGTGCCCAGTACTCCATGTGGACTTCCCAGTCAGCTTACCTGTACACTCTCTGCCGCAATCAGCTGTTTCTATGCCCAATGCTCCATGCGAACTGCCCAGTCAGCTTACCTGTACACTCTCTGCCGCAATCAGCTGTTTCTATGCCCAATGCTCCATGCGAACTGCCCAGACAGCTTACCTGTACACTCTCTGCCCTAATCAGCTCTTTCTGTGCCCAGTACACCATGTGGACTTCCCAGTCAGCTCACCTGTACATTCTTTGTCCCAATCTGCTCTTTCTGTACACAGCAAACCGGCTGCCCAGACAGCTTACCTGTACACTCTCTGTCCCATTCAGCTCTCTGTACCCAGTACACCATGTGAACTGCCCAGTCAGCTTACCTGTACACTCTCTGTCCCATTCAGCTCTCTGTACCCAGTCCACCACGTGAACTGCCCAGACAGCTTACCTGTACATTCTCTGTCCCATTCGGCTCTCTGTACCCAGTACACCATGTGAACTGCCCAGACAGCTTACCTGTACATTCTCTGTCCCATTCGGCTCTCTGTACCCAGTACACCATGTGAACTGCCCAGTCAGCTTACCTGTACACTCTCTGCCCTAATCAGCTCTTTCTGTGCCCAGTACACCATGTGGACTTCCCAGTCAGCTTACCTGTACACTCTCTGCCCCAATCAGCTCTGTCTGAACCCAGTACTCCACAAGTGCTTCCCATCGTACATCCTCCCCACCAGCTGCATTGAAAGAGCCTTGAAGGATACGTACAGCATACAATTTCAATTTCTTAACATATAATTTAGGATGTATCCTGGCTTACAACAGTACCACACAGACTTCTCAGTCTATTCATTAGGAAGAAAAATGGATCTGAAGCTATCAGGACAAAAACACCGATACTGTTTTAGAGATACTTTTCATGAATCCTTTATGCCAAAATAATCCACAAGACACTAGCCACCATCATTATTCATGCTGCAGAGACGGATCAGTGTTAATCCACAAGACACTGGTCACCATCATCAATCATGCTGCAAGGACGGATCAGTGTTAATCCACAAGACAATGGTTACCACCATCATTCATGCTGCAGGGACGGATCAGTGTTAATCCACAAGACACTAGTCACCACCATCATTCATGCTGCAGGGACGGATCAGTGTTAATCCACAAGACACTAGTCACCACCATCATTCATGCTGCAGGGACGGATCAGTGTTAAGCCACAAGACACTAGTCACCACCATCATTCATGCTGCAGGGACGGATCAGTGTTAAGCCACAAGACACTAGTCACCACCATCATTCATGCTGCAGGGACGGATCAGTGTTAAGCCACAAGACACTAGTCACCACCATCATTCATGCTGCAGAGACAGATCAGTGTTAATCCACAAGACACTAGTCACCACCATTATTCATGCTGCAGAGACGGATCAGTGTTAATCTACAAGACACTAGTCACCATCATCATTCATGCTGCAGGGACAGATCAATGTTAATCCACAAGACACTAGTCACCATCATTATTCATGCTGCAGAGACGGATCAGTGTTAATCTACAAGACACTAGTAACCACCATTATTCATGCTGCAGAGACGGATCAGTGTTAATCCACAAGACACTAGTCACCATCATCATTCATGCTGCAGGGACAGATCAATGTTAATCCACAAGACACTAGTCACCATCATTATTCATGCTGCAGAGACGGATCAGTGTTAATCTACAAGACACTAGTAACCATCATTATTCATGCTGCAGAGATGGATCAGTGTTAATCCACAAGACACCCGTCACCACCATCATTCATGCTGCAGGGACGGACCAGTGCTAATCCACAAGACACTAGTCACCACCATTATTCATGCTGCAGGGACAGATCAGTGTTAATCCACAAGACACTAGTCACCACCATCATTCATGCTGCAGGGACGGATCAGTGTTAATCCACAAGACACTAGTCACCACCATCATTCATGCTGCAGGGACGGATCAGTGTTAATCCACAAGACACTAGTCACCACCATCATTCATGCTGCAGACGGATCAGTGTTAATCAAGACACTAGCCACCATCATTCATGCTGCAGAGACGGATCCACAAGACACTAGTCACCACCATCATTCATGCTGCAGGGACGGATCAGTGTTAAGCCACAAGACACTAGTCACCACCATCATTCATGCTGCAGAGACAGATCAGTGTTAATCCACAAGACACTAGTCACCACCATTATTCATGCTGCAGAGACGGATCAGTGTTAATCTACAAGACACTAGTCACCATCATCATTCATGCTGCAGGGACAGATCAATGTTAATCCACAAGACACTAGTCACCATCATTATGCTGCAGAGATGGATCAGTGTTAATCTACAAGACACTAGTCACCACCATCATTCATGCTGCAGAGACGGATCAGTGTTAATCTACAAGACACCAGTCGCCATCATCATTCATGCTGCAGAGAAGGGTCAGTGTTAATCCACAAGACACTAGTCACCACCATCATTCATGCTGCAGAAACGGAGCATTGTTAATCTACAAGACACCCGTCACCATCATCATTCATGCTGCAGAGACGGATCAGTGTTAATCCACAAGACACTAGTCACCACCATTATTCATGCTGCAGGGACAGATCAGTGTTAATCCACAAGACACTAGTCACCATCATCATTCATGCTGCAGGGACGGATCAGTGTTAATCCACAAGACACCCGTCACCACCATTATTCATGCTGCAGAGAATGGTCAGTGTTAATCCACAAGACACTAGTCAGCATCATTATTCATGCTGCAGAGATGGATCAGTGTTAATCTACAAGACACTAGTCACCATCATCATTCATGCTGCAGAAACGGAGCATTGTTAATCACTCAGTGATGAAATCAGCCTAATTACTATTTTTTTTTATGTAGGAACACCATATTTCTTAATCATGCTAAGCAATTTCTCACATTATATCAACCATTAAATCAGAAGAATTTTTCTTCACATATTTAAGGTGCAGTGATCTACAAAAGGAAAAGTACCTGGAATTTCATGAAGCAAGGAAAACTGGAATGGAAAAACATAGCTGCCCAGCGACAGTGGAGCTACAAAGAAAAACCAGACATGGTCAGGGAAACAAGTCAGGGTTTAGCTTTGTGTATTTCATTTCTTATTGACATTTATTTATTATTTTAACCTTGACGCTGATGCAGTTTTCTCCTGGCTCTGTCTAGCTTTTCCACCTATAAACCTGACCACTGTACATAAATGAGGTATTCCGAAGCATGTCATAAAGCTCCTACTCTAGAACTTCACTGTTAGACCGTGACAGAGTTGAGGATAAACTGACAGCTCTTGTTATGTGTCAGTCAACCCTCGTGACATCAAGCAGCAGTCTTCAGAGCCAGAGAGGGACTTGAACATGCTAACTCAAGGGACTTCATGGCCAGTGGTCTGAAGTGACTTCTCAGCCAATCAAGGACTGAACAATACAAGCTAACCCAGAAGTACCAAGCAGTTTCAGTATTTTCATTACTTTGTAATATGTATACTTAATGAGAAGTCAGGAATGTAAAAATCTCTAAAGCCAAATTTACCGAAAATGTCTCAGCTAAAATGAAGCCTTACATGTATTTTTGTACAGAATGATGTCACTGCAGTCTATGTAGTCCTTCTTGTCTGAGAATAACGGAAACTGGGTGTCCTTTCCCTTCCCAAGGCCATACGCAACTGCCAACAGAAGAAGTCTTCAAGTCAACAACGCTTAGCATGAATTTGGTTTTTCATTAAAGACAAAGTGAACCTAAACTGCTTGAAAGTCTACTACAAGAGGTAGATGAAGTATAAAGAGACAGGATCAGAAAAATGGAACAAATGCAAAAATTCAAGACACTGCGATTCCTCTTGGCAGTACATAGTACTGAAATGCTCAACCATTTGTGACATATGTGCATGAAATAACTGATTTTATAGAAGAAACCCCAAGAAAATATCCTTTTACATCAAACTGACACACTTCCATCTAGTTTTGCATTGCAACTCTTGTAGCTGCACTACTCAGAGTTACATTTTTGCAACTGCAACAATATGGCTAATAAATACAATTAAACCTGTACCTACGGCCACCTTAAAACAGCGTCCATCTGTCCTAAGCGGCCACTCGCTGCCATGATCACACAATTTTCCATGTTAAACGACCTGTAATATGCAGGCAGCTGTCCAACGCGCCCAGCGGCCAGTATATTTTGCCACCAAATTCTACATCAACCTATCCTACGCAGCCAAGACTTTCAACAATAATGATGATTGCCGCATTGGACATTCAAAAATTTCAAAATGATGAGCAGTGGCTTCAGCAGTTTTTGCAGTTATAACATTCCACTTTGTGAAAAATACTGGTCAATGGCAGTGAAGTCTATTGCTCTTTAATCAGGCTGAGCTGGTTATCGTCCGGAGACCCCTGCACTGCTGCTGTGGATTAGTCCATGCTGAGGTCAGAGCTATGAATAAACAGCGAGCAGACCCGGATATAATCTGACCTCCTGTGGTTCCTACCATGAATGGTTTCTTTGACAAATTAGCTGAATTGCTTGGCCATTATCTTTGCAGGCAGATGGTGTTGTGTCTTCATTCTGTTTGGCCAAATTATTGGCTGTAGCACATGGTGAAATTGATCTCCCTTAACTCGTACATTTTGTTGTTGTTGTTTCACCGGTAATGGTAAAGGTGACTGACTGAATTTTCATACAGCTCAGCAGTCTGCCATTTTCAGTTCGAAACTTTGTTAGAACAGTCATTTACACCTACGTAGGCCAAACTAGCACATGGCTTTCTAGGGTTTGACAATGATGGGAAGAAAACTCTCTGTAAGTGCCTGATGAATGCATGAGGCCTATAGGCCTATCCCAAACAACTTGAAATCATTGAGTTATTATTTTACTACAATTGTTATCTTTCTGTGAAATATATGTAGCGTACCACATTACTGTTTCAACAGTTGTCAACTGTCATATGTGGCCACTTTTTCGCTTCCCTTCACTGCTCGCGTACAACAGGTTTGATTGTACATACCTCATAATTTCTCAAAAATTGTTAACAAATAACATAATCCTGTGTGAATCAGAGCAAACGAGATTGCCCCAGCATGTCACAAAGCAGCCACTTACAGTATTCATATCCACGAAACTTGAGCCGCACACCACATCCCGCTGTTGGGTTCACAATGTTCAAGTACACCGCCCTAAAACAGAGAAACAACCACATCCCACCAGTCTAATCTACCAAGTTTGGCACACTCTGGAAAGAAACAGCTGCATTTTCAAGGTTCACCTAGAAGTGACATACCTTACAAACATCAAGATGTAATTTAAACAGACACAAGCCATCATGGGCAGGAATTGAGCTCATGAGTAGCATAACAGGCCGCAGAGATCTGTGCCAAACTGCACCACACAAAAGCTTTGTGGGTGGTACGTAATTATTATTATTACGTGAAATTCTAATCTACAGGTACCCTATCACTGTTTTATTAAATTATTTGTAATTTAAGGCCATATTCAGGAATACTTCAAGGTGTCCTTCACCTGGTACACATAAATGTACTAGGCTGTCTAACCTACAGCCCCAAAATGTCACTGATGATTGCCCTTAGGAGCAAGCAAACCTTTTAAACAACTTATCGCAAAATCATTTTGCTTTATTTCAATGTTCATTCAGTTTTGTGAAAGCAGACAAAACAATTTGAAATTCCAATTCGATTGTAATCAAATATGCAGATTTACCACACAAACCAACATGACATTGTCAGAAATTAAAAACAACTCCTGGCCAGGTACATGTATTTGTCTACTCACTTGAGGAATTACATTCACAATGAACACCTAACTTTGAAAACATTGCAGTACAAGATACATTACACATTGTCACATAAATTCATGTTTAATTAGGTGAGTAATACAGTAACATTTGAACGGGCAAGCTCTTTTTAGAAGTTTCTTGAGTTCTGGGCAACTCAACCCTTAAGAGGGCAACCATTTTTAGAAATTCATCTGCACTCCCATTAACTATCTCAAACTATTACGATACAGCATTGCGTAGCATCATGGGTGAGAGATGAAAGGGAACATGCTCATCTATCACACAGCCAGAGAGGTGGAAAGAGCTGGCATTGATCTCATGCTCTGTCAACAAAGCAGTCCACATCGACATACATAATACTCTTTTGTTCTTTCCTTTCGTATATGTGCATCAGACCATTAACATTTTCGCTACATCAGAGGTCATCCCTTCATACCTTCATGGTTGGCATTTTTGATGGATCTAATTCTAGTTCAGTTCAAGTGCATGCAAAACTTTCGACTGCAGAAATGCTGGAGCAGAGGAAAAATGACATTGTGAAGGAAAATAAAACAAAAGGTGATTACAATGAGATTTGTACGTTTTTGATAGGAGAAAGCATACAACCACCATAAGTGAACAGTTCAAAGTAAAGCCACCCACCCGAACACAGTATCCCCTGGGTGATATTCTCCTGCATTGGTTCTCACCACGATATGGTTCATCTCACGGACACAGCATTATTTCAGACTGGAGAATTATCACTTCAAGTTGATTCAGCAAAAAATTCCCATCAGATCTTTCTGGTCTAGGAGCTGCAAAAAAATACACAAGGTTATTGCAAGGTGAAGAGTTATCAGTAAAAACTGACCCCATAAGATATCTCTTGTCATATCTCTGCTCTACTCTACCTGTAAATTCCATTATAGAAAATCTATAAATGTGTCAGACCTTTTGTATTTACTTAATTCCACACAGCTTCTATTCCACATCGCTCTATTCTATCTAATTCCACACAACTTCTATTCCACACCCCTGTACTCTACCTAATTCCACACAGCTTCTTTTCCACATCTCTGTACTCTACCTAATTCCACACAACGTCTATCCCATATCCCTGCACTCAACCTATGCTCTATGTACAATGACACGAAACTCATAAACACAGACGCCTCGAGAACATGCAACTGAATTCCAGTGCAGGCTACAAAGTACACAGAGGGAAAAATGTTGGTCAGAGGTTGACCAAGTTATATATATTTTAAGGGCGGGGTTCACAACACTAATTCCACACAACTTCTATTCCATAGTTTTGTACTCTCCCTAATTCCACACAACATCTATACCATAGTTTTGTACTCTACCTAATTCCACACAACATCTATGCCATAGTTTCGTACTCTACCTAATTCCACACAACATCTATTCCATAGTTTTGTACTCTCCCTAATTCCACACAACATCTATACCATAGTTTTGTACTCTACCTAATTCCACACAACATCTATGCCATAGTTTCGTACTCTACCTAATTCCATACAACATCTCTGCCATATTTTTGTACTCTACCTAATTCCATATAACATCTCTGCCATAGTTTCGTACTCTACCTAATTCCATACAACATCTCTGCCATAGTTTTGTACTCTACCTAATTCCACACAACATCTATACCATAGTTTTGTACTCTACCTAATTCCACACAACATTTATGCCATAGTTTCGTACTCTACCTAATTCCATACAACATCTCTGCCATATTTTTGTACTCTACCTAATTCCATACAACTTCTCTGCCATATTTTTGTACTCTACCTAATTCCATACAACATCTCTGCCATAGTTTCGTACTCTACCTAATTCCATAAAACATCTGTGTCCAGGGTTTTGTTTTCTACCTAATTTCACACAACATCTATGCCACAGTTTTCTACTCTACCTAATTCTGCACAACACCTATGCCATAGTTTTGTTTTTCACCTAATTCCACACAACATCTATGCCATAGTTTTGTACTCTACCTAATTCCGTACAACATCTGTGTCCAGGGTTTTGTTTTCTACCTAATTCCACACAACTTCTATGCCATAGTTTTGTACTCTACCTAATTCCACACATCTATGCCAATGGTTTTGTACTCTGCCTAATTCCATACAACACCTATGCCACAGATTTGTACTCTACCTAATTATATACAACATCTATGCCATAGTTTTGTACTCTCCCTAATTCCACACAACTTCCATGCCATAGTTTTGCACTCTACCTAATTATATACAACATCTATGCCATAGTTTTGTACTCTACCTAATTCCACACAACTTCCATGCCATAGTTTTGCACTCTACCTAATTCCACACAACGTCTATGCCATAGTTTTGTACTCTACCTAATTTCACACAACATCTATGCCATAATTTTGTACTCTACCGAATTCCACACAACATCTATGCCATACCGCTGTATTTTACTCTACCTCATATGTATCAATACATGTATTATTGAGGCGGGTAATAACCTCATGGGTAATAACCTCATGGGTAACAATGTCTTCCAGGTTACCTATAATTATTTAGTATTGAATGTTAACCAGCGAGACTGACACAGTGCTGGGAGATAAGGCATTACGAATGTCATGCATATACATGTAACTAAAGTGTAACAAGCTGTAGTTAAATTTCAAATGTAGGGAAGAAAAAAGGTAAGTGATATTAAAAGGCAAACCTCTTAGGTGAGCAACTAGTATAGGCAATGTACAAGGGAAAAAAGAGAATTAACGGTATAAAGAGGGGAGAGATTTTTGACCATGATAAGCAGAAGAAAAAAACAGCCAAACCATAAATGTACTTTCAAATCATGCTTAAAAAAGATATGAAAAAAAACCAAAGAAAATTCAGAAAAACGTATCTGATAATCACTAGTGTACAAGCACACTATTACTAGAGTCGAAAAAGAAATCAAACCCAACAAAAAGACATAAATGGTAAATATAAGATCTCCTATGCTCCCTGTATACCCTGATTCACTCTGCCTAATCACATGACATCCGCCTTCTAAATGATAGAAATATGTCAATCAAATCTGACTCAATGACATGAGAAATCTATAACAAAGTCTGGGAAGAGCAAGTAATAATGACATGCCAGACATTACAAAACCCATCCAATTATATGCATGACATACGATAATAGGCAGTCACGTTGTGTAATACCAGAGGGTAACATACCTCCACATTTAAACAATCTTGTGAACATACCATTAAATTATAGCTTTATCATGCACTGTTTAAATACGGTCCAGACTTGTATTTGGGCCTTGGTTAAGTCAAAATGCACACAACATAAGCTTCATAATATATAACTATTCACGTGATATTTCTTCAACATTTATACTTTATATCAAATTCATATTCAAATATTGCATTTTTAATTATATTAACCATGCCAGAATTAGAGCTGATCAGTTAAAACATGTAATTCAATTTTCTGTTTCAGACATTCACACCGAATTTTCCCTATTTTTTCTAGTAACAGCTAACTCAGTTTTTTTTTTTTATAGAAAGCCACCTTGAGACCATGGGACATCCCTCTTTTCACACAATAATCAGTTTATTTAGCTGTTACAATTCAATTTGAATTATGAAAGTTAATGGATGCAAAAACAAATATCAAACATTACCACACATGGATATACTGTAGAAAAACTATTTGCAAAAAGTTACCGCAAAACTGATGGATCTAGCAGGCCAAATGTTATACCTCCCTTTCTGTTGACATTAATTTTTGTTTCATTCTTAATGAAAGCTATTGTGGGAACAAGATATCAGACCAGAAATAAACACACATAACTACTGAGATGGACTTCAAACTGATGGTAGGAGGAAGCCGGGCAGAGCCTGGGAGAAACACACAGAACTACTGAGATGAACTTCAAACTGATGGTAGGAGGATTCCAGGCACAGCCTAGGAGAAACACACAAAACTACTGAGATGGATTTAAACTGATGGTAGGAGGAAGCCAGGCACAGCCTGGGAGAAACACACATAACCACTGAAATGGACAATCAAAACAAAATCTTTGGCTACATTTTCCTGAATTGACGTGATAATATTCCTTAAATGGCATCAAATCTGGAAGGTTTTATTTTGAGTGAGGCATTTATGATGGGATAATATCAAGAGTGTTGAAAGGATGGCATCATTTGTGGATACAAGCCAACAATTTGGTGACACCATATGTTTGTGTGTGATGTCATACCACGCAAAGTGTGCAGGACAGAAAAATTTTGTTTCGGTGTTCTGTGACGAAGCGTATTTTCACAATTTAGCAATCTCAATCTTCATCATTTCTGTAAATTCACCTCACTTTTAAGACGCAGATGTTTTGACCCCAAAGTAGCTCTAAATGATGTCATGCACATCACATAACCATGAAGTGAAATCGAGTTTTCTACACTAATTCAGCGTCTAATACTTACATTGAAGCCTATAGCATGCAATACTGTATTACTATTTTCATTGCAAACAAAAAAAAAACAGATAAACTCGTTTAAAGAAGATGTTATCCGCTCGTGATCGGAGCCCATTCTAGTTTCTCAACACATACTGTACTCAGCACACACATGGGGAGAGACAACGAGGAGATGTCAGCCCTGATGAAATTCTCCTGTATAGTCTCTCTTTTTTCCTGTAGCTCAACATCAAATTGTGTTCATAACATCAAATAACATTTAACACACGTAATACTTGACTCTCAGTGATCAATTACTCAGTTACCGTTTTCATTCTGTGCTGTACTCAATGATGTCGACGGTAAATGCTTTGGGCTTGACTGATATTAAAATCAGTATCACTTCTATCACCAGTATCATTAACATGTAATTCCTTAATTTTTCAATGCTTTCAAGATTCTACAATGAATCAACATCTGAACAACAGAAATTCTGACATCCACATGAGTGTTGTCAGCATGTGCTAATGGACTTCCCCTTTCTCACAAACCTTAAAACCGAATGCTTAAGCATCTCAGCTCACCCAGAGCGTGTTACTTGATAGGCTCTGGTTCATCTCGATAACGTTTATGTTGGTTTTTATTTCGCAGCTTTACAGACAGGTGCTTTCTTGCGTCAAAACTCGTCCATATGTTTTACCTGAGAGTTATGTCCCTTAGACCATGCCTCTGTCACCACCCCCTTTAACTTTAATACCTCAAACCAAACCGTCTTTGAAATTGAATATACGTACAACGCTAATAATGCAGGGAAGCAAACTATAGCACAAAGAGATTGAAAACAGCGATTACAATCATGGGAGAGGGATATAAAATTTTGAAAATCTAACACATTCAATATACCCGTGCTCTATTACTAAATTCTAATGTGCGGTGGGTGCGCAATGGTTTATTAGTTTTAAATTACACATGAAATTTTAAAAAAAACAAAAACAATGGTTTACTTTATCTTTTTCCTATGTGCATATGAATTTGTTGTGAAAATCGAATATGAAACACAATAGTCGAAAAAAGAATAACTGGTTGAATGCAATGCATATATATTCCGTCCGTTTTCAGTATGTTACGCAGCAGTTCAGTATTAGTAGTTCAGTTTTATCTTTGCGTCATTACATGATTGTGAAATTGTGTCTTCACAAATTTCATTGCTTTGTAAATGACACAATACATGTTATATGAATGTTTTTATGTGCAAAATCATGTTTAACTTTCAAAAACGTTTCATTTTTTTAAATACAAAAGTACCAAAAAAAAAACTCCCATTACGTACCACTAAACTAGTAGGAGATATAGTTTTAATCCATTGCATGATTGGGAATCCTGATTATATGCGCCTAAAAGGCATTAATCCGAGGATCAGTTCCTGATTTCAGACAAACGTCGCTGCGTTAAAACTTGCCTTTAATTTTATGTGTCTCGTAAAAAGAGTACAGCAGAATCGGGACTTGTACTGGACCATTTCTGAGCAAATCAGGCGGCACCGCCTGATAAGATAGTGTTCACGTCATTCTCCGTATAAAAATAAGCAACAAAGGACTTTGAGATTATTACCGTCACTTTGACTGGCTCTGCCGTATAGCCCGCAAGGTTAGTCCTTTTAGTACACGGGTGTACTTCCGGTGTGGCGATCACATCTTGTCCGAATCAAAGACTTCTTGTCGTCTGATTTTTGTGTTAAAATTGTATCGTTTGGCCCAGTGTAGTTTTATATGACTCGCTATTAAGACTTGGTGTGAGTTGTCCCAATGGCACAGATGTAATAGCCTGTTAATCCTTTAACGTAAGAATTATGTGACCTGATACAACAACAACAACTAACATCCTGCTTCAGTCCTTTGACAAATGAAGTTAGAGTCAGTCACCTGTAGCAACCATATCAGTTGGAACATTAGTCTCTTTTTCATTTGCAAAGTAGAGGAAATTGTGGCATTTGATATCGCTGTTTAGTATACAGCAATCTGAATCTAAGTTTTATTTCATTTCCATTGTTCACGTACCATTGGGCATTACCGGTATCTGTATTTCTCTGTTGTGATTAGTATTGTACCGGTAATGAATAGGTTACATCAAGGAAAATACATCCCAGAGAGACTCGTTAGAGTTTGTGCTCATTTCATATTCAACATTAGAAAAGGGTCCCCCGAATCAGCAAATGTTCAAATTTGTTTCATTATTGTAGTATTTGCCCTAGAATAGAACAGTGTGAAATTTGTCAGTGACAATCAAAATTGTTTTGCACAAGTTCCCCTTATTAAGTAAATTACCCATGACAGAAGGCAGGATATCAAAAATTCAGCTGAGCAGTCCATATTACAAGATGAAATATCAAACATTTAACCAACCCATTGACAGAAGGAGCAACTGGAAGTCTTACTTGTCATAATGTAGAATGTTTGTTTATACACCTTCACGCTAACACTAAATGAACATACTTTCAATACCTAGCTCATGTAGACTGGCTTGGTTTGCTGATTTAAAACTTAGTGTCAGGATCTCAAATAGCATCTACCGATTCCAACAGGATGGACTATCGCTGTGCCTAGCCAGATCACTGATCACTGATATGTTGTAGTTCCTGGCATCATTGCTAATTACTAATTAATGGAATTTCTTACATTATGTGCTGGTAGATAGTAGGGGATTTTCTCTATCTGCCAAAGAATAAGAATTTTAAGATGAAACTTGGATTAGCATCTCATTGACTGACAAGGCTGAGTATTCATGATCTGTTTAGTTGTTGTTGTTAATGTTTTGGTTTACTTAAGATCTGATATTTTTAATGAAGCTAACTAAGGATTATCAGTCCATCAGTCACTTAATCAGTCAAAATAATTTTAATCTAGGATAGAAGATTGCGAAGAGCTAAGAGCTGTTTTCTTTTATTTTCCCCATGTATTCCCAGGTGACCTTTTAGATCTGTGGCCAGAATAGCTCAGCAATGGCGTCTGAAGTGACTGTAGATCCTTTTTCAATGCCATCTGAATCCCCTCCCCAACCTCAACACAAACACAAGAAAACCTGGGCAGAACTGAGACAGGCTGTGCGCAATACTCGTAAAGTGCTGACATCACTGGCTAGTCGTGTACCTTCCTCGTTTACATTCAGAGCCATTCAGAGCAACCAAGGACCTGTCACAAGGATTTACTTCTTAGGATTAACTGGGGGCAGCAGAGAAAATACATTGTTATATGTGGACATACCTATGAAGGAGAATGGCTCAGATTTACTTATCTGGAAGAATGTGCTAGATTCATTTCAAGCCACACTGAGCCAGGGAGAACTGTCAAAAGAGGAGCAGTTGATGAGAGAAAGGCAGAGACTTGGAACATTAGGAATTACGTCCTACGATTTAGATAACGAGACTGGTACCTGTGTCTTCCCAGCATGCAATAGTTTGTTCTTCTGTGAGCTACCGGACATTCTGGTATGTCATAAAAATGTAGTAAGTTATGTGCCATGTGTGTATTATGTTAAAGAGTTGGTGCAATAGAAGCCATGTGCAGATGTAATTTAATGGTCTTGTTAACTAGAATACACTCCTCATAGAACTTCTCTCAAATGATGGAATGCTTTTAATTTTGAATCTTCTTTTTTTAGAAAAGTAAATTTAAAAGAGTTATTGGTGTCTGAGTTTTCTTTTCTTCTCTTAACTTTCTTTCAGAATGAGGAAAAAGCATTACCTTCTAGTATTGCCACACTGTGTACAGGAGCACGTCTCGACCCTAAAATTTGTCCCACCAATTCAGATTTAGTAGGTTTTATTAATAACAGTGACTTATGGGTGACAAACATACGCAGTGGAGCTGAACTCAGGCTTACCTTCAGTCACACAGGTCAGTGGAAATTTACATGCCTTATTTTTTATCTTTTTGATATAGAAAATAACAATATTGGCCACAATTTTACGTGCAATAAATTTTTTGTCCCAGAAAAGTTATGATTGCATGTGGTGTACTGAACAGATCAAATGTTTTTTGTCAACATATTTGTATTTGTCATTTTTCACAACGACAGTCATTTTAACAATATTATGAAATGATATAATGTCTTGTAACAAAAACAGGCAAATTCTCAAAAGAAGGCAGGATTATACCATAATTATGCCAAGAAAATTGCCTTTATTTGAGGATGGTACGATACATGTACTCTGTTTCGTATTGTGTTCATCTTTGTCACCGAAAGAGATTTCACTCAAACAACAGCTTCATTATAATTTTACTCTCCTTAACTCTTAAAGTGTGAAATCTTATGAACACAGTAATGGTCAAACTCCACTGATGAGTAGCATGCAGGTGTACAGTGTTTATGTTGGCTGAACATTTTCCCAGTATTATTATTATTGATAGGGGCACCTCGTTTGTCGGAAGATCCCAAAAGTGCAGGCGTACCCTCATTTGTTGTCCAGGAAGAATTTGACCGTTACACTGGTTACTGGTGGCAACCAGTCAAATCTTCAGATGGTATGGTTATTGTTTTCTTCATTCATAGAGAATTTTGACAGTATAAAGGATTGACATTCAGCTGTAGTATTTATTCATAGCTACCGTATATGACGTAAAGTTTAACCGAAAATCTCACAGACTGTATCCCATTATTCCATACAACTAATTGTTATCAATGTTATCAACGCTACTGATCACAGCTGGGCACCAGTAGGGTGGGAGGTGTGTGTTGACAAAGCCAATCAACACACTCACGCTTCACTGAACAACGGTCAGCGTATTTTACGTGTCTGAATGACGGATAGGGTTATTCAGATAAATACTAGGAGAGTTTCTGGAATTGGTTTTTCATCCATTTTCTGCTGCTTAGGTGTCCTCCGAATTTTACTGGAAAGGCAATACCTTTCTGTATGTAAGGCCTCTCAAAGTCATGCATACACGGAGGAATTTACTGAAATCGGCCAATAAACATGTTGTATATCTATGAACTTGCTGTCACTTGCTAAAAGCGTGGAAAAAAAAAACCTTGAAAAGTTTTGTGTCAAAAGCGTTTATGACAATCGTGTGAATTGAGCACCTTGTCAGCACAATTTCAGACCCAGTGTTGTCTCACTTGCAGCTAAACTATCTTATGTTAAGCAGACTGGTTTACGCATTCTTCCTTAGTTATTTTACTTACAGACCTCCAATGGATTACATCTGCTATACATTGAGTTATCTACATTTGTCGAATTAATGAATTGGCATCATATTATCACAGACTGATGCCAGGATAATAGCTGATTGACCAGGAGCATGGTCGTAATTTTGTCGTCGGTAAATCTGGGGGATAACAGCTGATTTAATTCGATAAACACTGCAAAATCCAGTGGTAGCATATGGTTTGGTCTTTATATGTAATACAGTAAATTCCCATAAACTGACCTCACAGGTGTGCATGTTTCCTGCAGCTGTGCCCAGTGGCCTTCTGATGTAAATTATGTGGATTTGCAGATGTACAGCCTTTGCTGGAAATGCTGCAAGCTTTAGGTTTTTTTCTGCCTGAGGAGTTGGTGGTAAGATTTAGCAGTTGCTATCCAGTATTATGAAAGCCCAGAAATTGGGGCCTCTGTACTCATGCTTTGAACAGTTTAGTTCTGGTAACATACATAATTACACACAGCTGAAGTGAGAGCCGACCAGCGTCCTAACCCTGGGCCCTTGTACTGAAATTGCAGCTTTGTTGTGGGTATTGGAGGCTCTACATCAAGTTCCCACGGTCAGAATCTTAGCCCCCGCCCCCAAATTAGTGAAACTCCTCAGCATGCGCGCCTCCTCTTCTCTCAATTGCTATATGTATACATATGACGACTCTCTATAAATTCGATTCAAATTTGATTCAGGTTTTGGTCACAGGCCTCAACATAAGAGACGATCTAATCAGCCGATCGCCTGTCAGTTTCCAAAATGTAAATTCAGGAGAATGAATTCTCTATCACCATGCAACCTCCAGGAGAACAATAATTTCAGATGTTGGCAAGTGCAGTGTGCTTTCAGTTGGTTGGAAATAGCTTAATTCATTTTAATTGCAATAAAAATCCGTCTGACCTCTTTGCAAGATTAAATAGAAAATGATTGATCATCAATGTTGCTAACTAATACAAAAATGGCTGCTTGTATCGGTGAGCGTATTTAACCATTTAATGTGACCTATGATGAGCTCAATGAGAATTACTTGACCAATGAAATGTCTCGTTTCCTAATCCCAAATAAAAGCACATGTCCACACCTCTGAGGAGTTTGTGCACACACATGGTTGAAAAGATGGCCTCGACAAAACTGGAAAACATTTATCCAAAAACCTTTTACATATTGCCATTGAATAATAAGTTATCATCGGGTTCTAGAGCTAAATCACAATGCAAAATATGTACGATGCATTTCTGTCTGCCCTGTACAGGCTGAAGCTGGCCATCAAAGTCTGAAAGGTGATGCACTTAATACTATTCAATCAGCTATTTATATGAGAGAGATAATACACCAACACGCAGAATATCCAATGCAGTTTAATGATTAATATTTTAATAACACTGTTTCCAAGTTAAATTCAATCAAGCAATATTATTTAAAAGAGTACATATATATGACCATTATCTGTGCGATTTTTTTTCTTCAAGCGGGATAAACTTTTAAAACATATAGTTTGTAAAATGTTCAAGCCCTCTGTCTTAACGAGGGTAGCGGACATATGTAATAGAAAGTAAGACATGGTGGTATTCTTCTCTTTAATAAGATGGTAAAGCTGATATATGGGTTTGGGTCTCCGGTGCACCTTTCTAGAAGGTGACACTGTCCAGATTACAGGGGAGTCCTCACATAGAACACATATTGAAGAAAAAAGGTTCACTAGGGAAATTCCAGGTGATCAAAGTAGGGGATCGATTGGTCCCCATAACCTCTGTAACGGTGATTAAAATTTTGATCTCCTGGCTGAAAACCCAGGGGAACAATTTGTCGATACCACGGTACATCCTTATGTCAAGGCCTGTTATCAGTGTGTGTACAGTCATCCACGCATTTCATTCCACGGGGTGTACACAGGGATTTGTAAGCTCCTATCAGATCTGTGTTTTCCCGCGATCACTACCACACAGTAGAATTACTGGCCACAACCATGCAAGGTTTGTCAGATTTCCCTTGATATTTTCTTTCGTTAAATTCACAAGAAACTAAACAGAACTCCTATATGAAAATAGCTTGTCGTTAAGAAGTTTACCATTCACAGTGACATAGCATGTAGGTGTATATAAACATTCCTCAGTCAGTTCATGTCAAGGGAGTATACCCCATGTGGTGCAGACCGACGGCCACACCGTCACAGCTTACTGCACAGCTGAATTCTCTTCTCTGATCTCTGCCGCCAAATCAGATTGGCTAAACTTTAAGGCTAGGATTTAACTTTGTCATTTACAGTAGCTGCCCTTCTGTATATTGTTATATTGAGATTAAAAAAATATTGACAAATTGCACAGTAATCTGAGTAATATAGCACATAAAATCACTAGATAATGAAGCTAGATTTATGCTTTTTGTTTTTTGCCAACATTTGTTAGTCTCCGCTGAATTACGTCATACAAGTCCAACCTTTAAAAGCTGTCAGAGCTTTGCCATTTAGTTCAGTGTTAAAAAAGCTACAAGAGTGGCAACACGCACATTGAATTTCTCCATAAAATGGTTTGCGATTCTGCACACGGTTGTAAAAACAGGTCACAAAAGAACCCTGGAGTTAGTTTTCTGTTTCTATGTAGGTAGAATCCATCTCAATAATGATACAGTTTTGATACAAATTCCTGGGTTATATACCCCAGCCAGCCATTGACTGGCCATCTGTGATGCCATCAGCTGAGCCATGGGCGGCTGGCTGGAGGTTGGTTAGGGCAGTAAATCTGTTATTTTTGGCAGATTTAAAGTTATTATTACATTTCTCAGAAGCCTTCCTGGTAACATACTGTGTAAACAGGCTATAATCTTTATAATTAGAACTAGTAGCAAAATCTGGACACTAATCCTTTAAAGGATATATGAAAACAAATTATTATATTTCTGTCCTATGCAGCGTGTTATCAATTATGAAAATGTTCCTGAAAATTTTTCAAGTGTTTAAGTTTCCCATCATGCCAGTCTCACACATTTCCAGTGTCATCGTGTCCTAATTTAACACATATTAATTTTTAAGATTTATTTAATTTCACAAAGTGATACCACAAATTATATTATATAAACAGGTATGCATCTCTTCATAGTCACTAGGATATTGTATCACTTAAAAGGATCAATGTTCATATTATTATTTATTTACAATTAGATGACCCTATGTGTATTGTCACATTGAGGTACATCTTTAAGAAGGGCACATAAATTTGAAAAACATGATTCTTAAAGTGGAGAGTTTGTTTTATTATAAGTATATTTTTTGTGGCAAATAAAGATATTAGAATGTAACTTTTGCTCCAGAAACTTAATTTTCTCCGTTCGATATCATCTTAAATTCCAAACCAATGCCAAGACATCAGTAGATCTCTGGGAATCAGGTAAA
The DNA here is from genome assembly GCA_016165875.1 of Acanthopleura granulata. Taxonomy (NCBI): domain Eukaryota; kingdom Metazoa; phylum Mollusca; class Polyplacophora; order Chitonida; family Chitonidae; genus Acanthopleura; species Acanthopleura granulata. The sequence goes on from JABBOT010000002.1 coordinate 11,594,432, forward strand.
AGGTGTGACTTAGTCAAGGTTGAAATTTTGAGATCAGATACAGTAGATGTAAAATTACATATGTACTTACCATCTGATGACAGATAGCCCGGATTTGTTCCGAGTCTTGTATGAGGAGGTAGACGAATCCGATGTGGAAATACTGAACATTTACTCCCCCTCCACAGACGGGGTGGACGAGTTCAGGTACCCAAGGGCAGGTAAATCTCAAGTTTGCTAGGATTTTTTTTTTTTTTTTGGCTCGCAGTTATCATGAAGACTCAGTACTTAGTGAAAAGAAAACTTAAACTTAAGTTTAACAGATTTGGTTTTATGTTACCGATTTGTGTTTAGCTCTGCAGTAAGTGAGTCTAGTTTACAGTACATACATTTACAGGTTGTAGCGACTGGTAGCATTTCAGAGCATCCAGGCAGATGTTGAAGTGTTTGAGCTGGTGCAAATTTCTGGTCATTGTGTGCATTCTTGCAACTGACAGAATCTAGTTTCTGTGAGTTTAAGATATTTTAATGATGCTGCTTACACTGCAAAGATTTACTGACTGTCCAGCCTTAAATTTGAGCTATCAGTGTTCTCTAAATTTGTGTAGCGGATGAGTAATTTTCTGTGTGTTCTGTTTCAGGTACTGACAATGCTAAGTGTAGTCTGAAGATGGTAGAGTTTGAGTCCACCGCAGGCCAGGTCAGTCATTCCGCTGTACAAGTATAAACTCAGATTGATTGGTGTTTTGATTGGAAGTAGCTTGATTATGATAATACTACAGATTTGTGCAACGACAACATTCTGTGTAAATCTGTGTAAATTTCCCCAGTTCTGTCTGACAAACCTGTTTCTGACCTCTCTGTTTTCAGCTGGGCAGTGTTTTAGAGAAGCAGCTTTATGAGCCTTTGACTACATTCCTGCCATGGATGGAATACATCGTTCGAGCGGGATGGACACCAGATGCTAAATAGTAAGCTCTCTCTGTTTAGGCTTTCTAAACTGAAGTATTGAATTGCCCAGTTGTGTCATTATGCCAAGGGACATTTATTTCTGTCCGTTTGTCAGTCATGCACTCGTCTGCTTGCAATATCTGCTCCAAATATTGTCCGATTGTGATTAATTTTGTGTGCGCGTTTACATTCTGGTACCTCAGGTCAAGTTTGAAAGTTAAGGGGATCTGCACGTAAGTTTTGCATATTTAATGAATTATCTCATTCTCATTGGTTGCTGGTTTCGGTGCAATAGCTGGTTCAAGTATATAAAAACATTCCTAGGATTCATCAGCGTCATGTGCCTGAAAAATTGTTGAGTTTGACGTAAAACTCAAGCAGACATACATACAGGTCTGAATATTGTTTGATTTTGTTCCGATTCCTTTTGATGTTCTGACTGTCTACCTCGTGTGGGTACGTGGCAAGAGTATTGTTAAAACAGTTATTGTGAAACTACCGTGGAATGGTTGTGCTACACTGTGTGTGTGTGTGTGTGTGTGCGTGTGTGTAGTCAGTGGAGTCTTATACTTCCTATTTCCCTGGGTCCATGGAGTAAGTCCCAGTGACCTTGTGGTGGTGATTGCCTGCTCAAGCAAATCAAACTTCAGGGATGCTGTCACACCTACATGAACCAGACTGTTTTATGTGTGGCATCAGATGATTCATGAACCAGAGTGTTTTATGTATGAGATCAAATGATCCATGAACCATACTGCTTTATATGTGGCATCAGATGATTCATGAACCAGAGTGTTTTATGTATGAGATCAAATGATCCATGAACCATACTGCTTTATATGTGGCATCAGATGATCCATGAACCAGACTATTTTATATGTGGCATCAGATGATCCATGGACCAGACGGTTTTATGTGTGGCGTCATATGTTCCATGAACCATACTGCTTTATATGTGGCATCAGATGATCCATGAACCAGACTATTTTATATGTGGCATCAGATGATCCATGGACCAGACGGTTTTATGTGTGGCGTCATATGTTCCATGAACCATACTGCTTTATGCGGCGGATCAGATGATCCTTAAACCAGACTCTTTTATGTGCGGGATTAGATGACCCATGGACCAGAGGGTTTTATGTGCAGGATCAGATGATCCATGAACTAAACTGTCTTATGTGCGGGATCAGAAGATCCACAAACGAGATTGTATCAGAGTAGGATCAGCAGTTAACATACACACATATTCTCTCTCTCTCCTCCACAGTGTCTGGGCCCAGGTGCTAAGCCGGAGTCAATGCCAGCTGGCTGTGGTGCTAATTTCCCCGGACTGTTTTATCCCCACCCCCGTGGACATGGAAGTGGGCAGCTTTGACAGCTCAGTGTTCCCTCCTCTACAGGTCATCTACGAGGAGACCTCAGACATCTGGGTCAACGTAAGTACACCATGCTCATGTACCAAGCTGGGAATAAAAACAGGCACTGTGTGAAATGTGTTATAATAGAACATAGTGTAATCACCGCAACATTTGTTTCACTTTGCAAGTTTAAGAACTGCACATGTAGTTAATAAGGAGAAAGATGTGTTATCGTGTATAGCTTTTTTAAATACTTCAGAAAGCATATCATGATACATGTTTTCCTCAGGCCAGCACCACTGAACCACCAGGTGACATAGTTATAATGCTATTGATATGTTGACAATACAAGCTGTGATTACAGGACATTGGTAATACAAGCTGTGATTACAGGACATTGGTAATATGAGCTGTGATTATGAGATGTGTTGGTAACACCTGCTGTGATTATGGGATATATTGGTTATACAAGCTGTGATTACGGGATATATTGGTAATGCAAGTTGTGATTACGGGATATATTGGCAATACAAGCTGTGATTACAGGATATATTGGTTATACAAGCTGTGATTACGGGATATATTGGTTATACAAGCTGTGATTACGGGATATATTGGTTATACAAGCTGTGATTACGGGATATATTGGTTATACAAGCTGTGATTACAGGATATATTGGTAACACAAGCTGTGATTACGGGACATTGGTAATACAAGCTGTGATTATGGGATATATTGGCTAAACAAGCTGTTATAATGGGATATATTGGTTATACAAGCTGTGATTACAGGATATATTGGTAATACAAGCTGTGATTAAAGGATATATTGGTAACACAAGCTGTGAGTACGGGATATATTGGTTATACAAGCAGTGATTAAGGGATATATTGGTCATACAAGCTGTGATTACAGGATATATTGGTCACACAAGCTGTGATTACATAACAGATTGATAATACAAGCTGTAGAAAAAATTCTCAAAAGATTGTGCTATCACAGAACCAGTCTGAAGTTTGCCATGCAGATACACCTACAAAGATCAGATAAATGAAGAAGGGAACCAATAAGAATGGTGGAATGCCATGTTTTGCCAGAAGCTCTTTGAGGGCAGTCGTTGAATCGCTGGGTGATGTGCAGTTTTATCTCTGGGATGGAACTGCACCTAGAAATCTGGCAGCCAGATTGTAAAAGTCCAGTGTCCTTGATTGCTGTATATAGTTACAAATGAAACCCATCCCAATAACACTTGTTAGATTTCCTGGCATAATAAATGCAGTTAGTATGATTTATTGTAAGTTTTGTTTCCCTTTTTTTCTAGGTCCATGATTTGTTGTATTTTTTCCCACAACAAAGCGACAGTGAAATCTCCTTTATATGGGCAAGTGAGAAGTCTGGGTACCGGCATTTGTACTTGGTGTCCTCAAGTCTTCAGCTGAACAATAGCTCCTCTAACACTAGCGAACCCATGGAAAGATATGAAGGTATGCTGGTAATAAGATATTATGTATGAAGTGTAATAATTACACAAGTTAGAATCTTAATACCACAGTGATCACATGATTATTGATTTCCTACGGTTTTATACTAGATCTTCATCCCAGTTTCCAAACCATGTGCAGGGTCAGTGTAGAGCACTGCATGTTCAAGTGAAGAAAGTGGGAACAAATATCTTCTAGGGATGGGCACTTAGTATTTGACCAAGTGAAATGTAATAAAGTGTAAATGTAAAGTGCAGCACAGAACCAAGATAGCAATGAATGGATATGAGAATTCTTAAGTAAGTTTCATGTAAGATACACTCACCAGCTGCAGTATTGCCGAATTGGGCTTCAACCGTAATCACTTATTTATAAAATGTACATGCTGGAATGAAAAACACATATTTTTAGTGAAATCCAGTTGCCCAGCTCTCCTTGTTTATGAGGCCATGGTGACGGCAAGCAGTGGACATTGCTTGTAGGGTCGATTCCGCAGTCGAACGTTCATGTTCATGAACATGTAGAAGTATACTTGTTTTCCACCAAATGCTATTAGCATAATGGTATGTCACACCAGTAGCGAAAGTTTGATTGTAACGTGCCAAAAGTCGATGGTTCCCCCCTCCCCTCTCCGCCCTTCCCATTCTGGTCTCTTCCACGTATAAAAGTGAAAGCTGTTGTATATTTATGTGAAAAATTCCACATTTATTCAGTATTTGATATTTGTTTACACTGTACTTCAGAATATGCCCCTTACTCACCCAGCATTATAGTTGGAAGGAAACGGGGCAAAGCCGGGGGAAAATTCTTAGAACGATAAGTAAATATTATAACTGTGTTCATGCTGACCCATGCTTCTGTGTTTAATACTGAGTGATTGTAGTTATGTGTGTTTGTGGGTGTGTGTCAGGAGGCCTGCTAGTGATGCCCTGGAGGGAGACACAGCTGACGGCGGGGGACTGGGAAGTCAACCACAGACAGGTAACAACTTTAGTCATCAACATCTTATCTCTCAGACACAGCCCTCTACCAGTGTAGGAGGTTAAACTTCACAACATCTCCATGGTGTCCCTTTTTTGCCTCAATGTTGGCTCTTAACTGGAAAAAAAGATGGCATTTTATCATGAACGATTACATACAGTAATAAAATTGCCCAGAATTACCCTACAAACTCTCCAAAATAAATATTTCAGAAAATAGAAGTTACTTATTTTGAATAACATTGATTGTTTTTTATACTTGCGTGCTAGGTTGCAACAGCTTGCCCCCACTGTTGTGTAAATAACAGTGTTACAGCTGAAAAAGTGATGTTAATGTCACACCCTCATAACTCCAAAGCTCCATATTGACACTATGATGCCTCGTGGTACTATTGTGAAGCACAGCCATGGGCATTAGCACACTAGTGCAGCGTATTGACCATTGTGTCTGTCACAGAAGGTCTGCCAGCAAACCAGGGGATGGTTGAGGGTTTCCGTCGTATAAGTGAAATATTCATCAGTACTGTGGTAAACATCAATCAAATCAATAAACAAACTGTAGGATGCCAGCTAGCCCTGTAGGAGTCCTGAGATGATTGTACCTCTGGCCCGAGCTGTAGGATGCCAGCTGGCCCTGTAGGAGTCCTGAGATGATTGTACGTCTAGCCCGAGCTGTAGGATGCCAGCTGGCCCTGTAGTCCAGAGATGATTGTACCTCTAGCCCTGTAGGAGTTCTGAGATGATTGTACCTCTAGCCCGAGCTGAGAAATTGCCTACTCCACCGATAATGTTCTGGGTAGCACATTCAAGGTGTGCATGGCCATTATTGTTTTGCTAAGTATTTCACATGTACTTAATGATATCTTTTGACAGATATGGGTGGACGAAAGACGAGAACTAGTTTACTTTGTAGGCTTAAAAGACTCACCTTTGGAAACGCATTTGTAAGTTATCCTTTCACATGTTTTTAACACTTCACATTTGCATCTGTGTCATCATTAGCACTTCTATCATTTGTATGTCCATCAAGACCAACACTGTTAACATTTAAAGTCTGTCATTAGTAACACTGTTATGATAACATTTATATATTCATCGTCTTTAGCCCTGTTAGCATTTGTAAGCCATGAAGGGTTTTCTAGCCAAATTCGTTTTAGAAACTCAGTTTGAAGACATCAGAAAGCTTGTTATTTTTTTATCACCAATGTATCAAAAACTCATTTTATTTGATTAAACTCATCACAAAATTTGCCTAAAAATTTATGTTATTTCTTGGTGTCGTTACCACAGCAGAAAAAAACCTGATCATTATTAACACCATAGAGTCAGTCAGCGCCAAGTGGCTATTAAGTGTTGTGTGTATATTTTCAGTTATGTGGTATCTTACGCTCACCCCTCAGAACCCGTCAGACTGACAAAGCTGGGATACTCTCACGCAATCTCCTGCAATAAGGTAAGACTCTTTCTCAGCCTAATTGTCCTGCAAGGGGACAGACATTACATGCCAGTGGAGATTTCCTGCAACTTTATCTTGGTCACGCCCAAGGTAGAGGTGGAGGAAATAATTGTTCAAATGGCTCATGCACCCTTGGTGTGTCAAATCTAGTTGATTTCTGCCATAACTCTTTGATATGTCAACTTAACTTTTATTTTGTCATGTGCAACAACTTAATGATTAATTCTGTTGTATTTTATGACAGTTTTTCTGAAGCTGGATGTGATTTATGAAAACAGTAATCTTTGTTGACCCTGCTATTCCTGATTAGTCCAGCTCTCAGTTTTTGGGGGGCATTGGTGACACTGAGTGCTGACGGCTTTCAAAGGGCCAGTTTCCCTGTCTGACATTCGTCAAAGGCCACGTTTCTTCCACCAGTGTGGTGTGTAAGTCTGTATGTCAAGCACGGGAAGTAACTTGATAATTGGTGAATTCTTAAAGGTTGATTCTCTACTGAGGACACTCATAAAACTGATACCTTTGTGTGACAGAAATTCTTGAGTATGACGACTAACGAGGTATACAGAACTCTTGTCACCTAGAGCTGTGTGAGATTTGTTAATTCAGATCATATTCTGACACAGTTACTGTCTGTGTTTACAGGCCTGTACTATGTTTGTGACTGTGTATAGCAGTATAAGAGAGGTGACATGTAGTAAAGTATTCCAGATAGTCCACGGGACAGACGGGGAAACAACACCTCTGCTCATGGGAACTTTATTAGGGGTCTCGTGTAAGTAGTTAAACACATGTATCAGGAAACCTAGAATTTGGAAAAAAATATGAGACATGAGCCACTCCCATAAATTTACATCAGTTCCTAATTTTAAAAATGTTTTACAAACCTGACTAAATGTATCATTTTTACAAAAAAATGGTTATCCTCCCTTTCTGGTTTGTGTAATGTCAAATGGTCATTTCTTGTGTATGGCATCCAAATATAAAAGTTCAGCATGGGTTCACCTGTATGACTTTGTAATGTTGAGGGGCCTCCATGGCTGAGGCGTTTAGCATGCTAGTGCAGCATAATGACCCATCTGCCTCTCACCAATGCAATCGCTGTGAGTTCAAGCCCAGCTCATGCTGGCTTCCTCTCCAGTCGTAAGTGGGAAGGTGTGTCAGCAACATGCAGATGCTTGTTGGTTTTCCCCTAAGCTCATCCCGGTTTCCTCCCACCGTAATGCTGGACGCCATCATATAAGTGAAATATTCTTGAGTATGTCGTAAAACACTGATCAAATAAATGAAATAAATAAATATAATGTTGAAGGCTGACTTAGTGTTGTCATTGTTTAGTTCTGGATGAGGAGTACAAGTCCCCGGAACTAGTGGAATATCTGACGCAGGCGGGGCATCGAGCCTACGGCATGGTCTACAAACCTGGTGACTACGAGGAAGGTGTCAAGTATCCCACAGTGCTCTTCGTCTACGGAGGTCCGCAAGTCCAGCTAGTCACCAATGCTTTTAAAGGACTCAAGTACGCTGCAGAATTCTCTGTTACACTTGTAAGAAAGAACAATGGAAAGTAGAAAACACCAAGTGTTGTTGCTGAGAAGTAGTGAAGATATTGCAAAATATGAGCAGTGAAAATCGTGAGGGGTGGGTTTTTACTAGTAGCCATGTTGAGCTCAAATGTGACTTACCGGAGGCCCAGTGGCCTGTCTGATAATGGCTTCATGGAGGTGACTTCATTACGTGTACAAACTATTCATTGTACCTGACAGACATGTACGATATGAAAACCTTTCTCTCTGAGTTGAACATTGGGTAATAATTCATTGGCATTTTCTCAGCATTGTTTCGTTATGTCCTGGCTTTTCCTTTAATATTTTGTCATATTTCATATTTCATATATATCTGCAAACTTGTACATGTAAAAGTATTCATCATGACTTTTTTTTCTTCTTCTCAAAATTGTGATTGATTTTAAAACTACATGTGCGTAAAATTGCATTTGGGTCATAATAACATAACACCCACATGTATGTACATGTAGTAATTGCCCTGACTGACGTGCTGGTTGCTCAGTAGACTGACACTCTAACCTTTATTTCCACAGATTCCTCCGTCTCCACACTCTGGCTCTGGAAGGTTATGTTGTTGTCGTGATTGATGGGAGGGGCTCATCCTGTAGGGGTTTACACTTTGAGAGCCATCTCAAGAACAAACTGGTAAGGCTCGGGCAATTGGGAATATGATCAGATAGTAATCATATTACACAGTCAAGGACGGACGGTTACATGCCATCGTTGTGATTGAAATCTTGCCGTATGTAATAAGGTCTGCCAAGAAAACTGTGCATGGTTGTGGGTTTCCCCCTGGCCCTCACTGCCCCCCTCCCCCCCCCCATGCTGGTCGTTATCATGTAAGTGAAAGATTTTTGAGTACGGTGTAAAGTACAAATCAAGTGAAATGAAGCAGTATTGTGTTTTGGATATAAATATTAGTATATTTATGTACATAGAAAAAAGTATTGCTCCTTAGACAGCCGTTTTAAGTGTGGAGATTTGTCAGGCACCTGGTGAAGGGCAGTGTTACCTCCAGCAACACTCATGGCTGCCGTTCTTCAGTATGGCATTAAACACCAATGAAATAAAATTTTATGTGATGTTCATGACTGCCCATCAAGCAAGTGAAATTTGTGAGTGAGAAAGCCTGTGACACTGCCACATACAGTTGCACATTCTCCTGTTCTGGTTGTTCACCATTTCTCATCTTGTCTCCTCCAGGGCTGTGTAGAGCTGAATGACCAGGTGGAAGGCCTCACCCAGATTGCCTCTCAGCTACCGTGTATTGACCTGTCAAGGGTTGCCATCCATGGCTGGTCCTATGGTACCAATAATATGTCACTGCCGACAACATTTCCTCAGTCAGTTGTTATTGTTAGGTGGTGAAGATAAAACAGAATGAAAGGAAGACGCTTGTTAGATCTCTCAGTTCTTAAAGTGTTCCTAAGCTTATTTGGTGGTGGTGGAACTGAGATTAGAACATCAACAGTGATGACTAACTTTTAAATGCCACTTAGAGAAGTTAGGTAGCAGTTTAGTCCTCCTTAAGCACAGTGAGACAATAAATTCTTTCCTGCATCCACGTTATCCTCTCACCAGATAGGGTATATAATTGAAATATCCTTACTGGTGAAACGAACAAAGAGTAACAGCATCAGTAGGATTTCTTTCTTCTTTGTGTTTGCCTTGTAATTGCAATGTCATAATGGGTTCACAGTTGAATTATTAACCCATATAAGGGCTTGATGATCAAGGAAATCTGACCTAATAGATACTGTTGTTGTTTTTTTTTTCCTTCCCCAGGTGGTTATCTTGCATTGATGGGTTTAGCTCAAAGACCAGAGATTTTTAAGGTAGCGCTCAGTATAAAGGTTGTTTGAAAATTTGGAAGAGTTACGTTTTGCTCCTTCACATCTGACGAACTTTTATTCTCACAAAATGGAGCTCCTAGCTAGGCAGATTAGAAGAATATTCTCTTTTATTTGGTGTACTACTCTTGGAGCTCTCAAGTTATAAAGATGACATCGACAAGTGATGGTTAGTTTTCATGTGTGCATCAAGGGAGCAGGCTGATAAAGCTTTATGTGAAGAGAGTGTTGACATGAAAGTGAGGTAGAAATCACTCAGTGGTAGCACGATACACCTTGTCCATTCTCTACTCCATTCTACTGATAATGCCTCCCCACACCCCACTGTGAGAGCCCATATATGGTCTAGCATGGCAGGTAAGCAGCTGTGTTAGCCAGGTGATGACCTTGTTTACAGGTTGCCATAGCAGGGGCCCCTGTGGTGATGTGGACCATGTATGATACGGGGTACACGGAGCGCTACATGGGAGTCCCGGAGAACAACGCCGAGTGCTACGAGAAAGGCTCAGTGCTGCATTATGTGGAGAAATTTCCTGATGAGTGAGTGGACATTTCTGTGTACACCTTTGTCAACTTTATCTTGAGTCAGTTTAAATGATTTCAAACTTGTACATAGAATGAAGTTTATTTCAGGTTTTTATACTTAATCTGTAAGCCTGTGTTTTGCTATTTTCCTGACACATTCACAAATACTGTACGTGTGTGTTGGAGTCAGTTCTGAAATCAGCGTAAAATATCTCCAAAAAAAACATCAAGTAAATGTTTCAGTTGCCATGTCTTGATATCGATCACTAGTGTGTAGGCTTCGAACTTTTTGATACTTTCTGTAATTTGTGTGTGAAATTGGACAGCTAAAGTTTCAAATTTTACGGTAATTTTTCAGAGAAAATCGATTGCTGATAATCCATGGTCTTATAGATGAGAATGTTCATTTTCAACACACTAGTGTGCTGGTGAATTCGCTCATAAAGCTTTGCAAGCCCTATCAACTGCAGGTAAATACTGTCAGATTTCTTACCTGAACTAGACCATTGGTTGAAGGATAAATTTTAAGAAATCAAAGTAATAATACACTTTAAAGTATTTTCTTGCTGAAGTAGGCTTTTGAAGTTGAAATGCTGAAATTCCAGGGTCAAAAGTAACTGCATTTAGTTCCTCTTCCGATTATAATTTGGCTTATTGTTTTCCTACATACTGATTAAAAAACAGAGCAGCGCCAAATACGGATATACATCATAATTGGTGACAGAGATACATGTATTGGAAATACATATGTAAGTAGCTTTCTTTTACATCTGTTGCTGTATAGCTTGTATTTTAAACTGCTTTGTTTTCATCTGTGTATAGACTTGTTTTGGGGCACTGTTTTATGTTGTTCTTCGTCCATTGTAGATATACCCCAGCGAGCGACACGGTATACGTAACCACGAGTCGAGTGAACACTATAAAACCATGGTACTTAGCTTCCTGCAGCATAATTTGTAGATCTATTAAGACCACTGTGATTTTTAAGATGCCTGAGGCTAGTGTTCCTGTGATTTTTCTGTTGGAGAAATATACAGCTGTTGGTTAAAATGAAATGCATGTATTACTCTTGGTGGAACGAGTATTTTTTAAAATCCCCTATTTAAAATAGACGGTGTATTCCACTGAGGTATCATTAAAGGCCAAAAACTCACCAGAATGTGATTCCTGGAAGATGGGATAAAAGTGATCAACAGTGACTATTCAAGAGTTCAAACCACTGACAGCTAATTTTTAACAAGTCATTTTTGTACTCAGTCAAAAAAATATCCAGTGAAGTTTTATGATGCATTTTTTCATTAAAATGAATGTTTATAGTTTTATCCGATATGGTTTGAGTGGCCCTATTGAAATATATGCTTCTGTTTGTCACTTGTACTATCATTCACCAATCAAACTCATTTCCTTTGAATCACTGAAGATGTTGATACTGTACAGGAGATAGCTCCTGCATTATACAAAATTAATTCCTATGATTAGGATCGGGCTTACCTGTAGAGAGAAAACAACCACAGCCTGCAATTAAGCCATCATGTGTTGCCAAAGGTGTGGCAAAACACCTGCAGTTTCAAAGCAAAACCAAAATACTGGATGTGATCGTAGCTTTTATGTTCCAGTGGTCTCCATCTCGTAGCCAGTCAGTAATAACAGTCAGAGATGTTGTATTTGGACGGTCTCGCTGTTAAGGGACTTGGCATATCCAGAATGTAGTTAAAAGCATCCCATAAAATGTCATGGAATTAGTTTTTTTTTTCCACAGAACAAAATCTGTTTATTGCTGTGTCACTTACCCGACCCTTAGTAACTACAATACTCTGTATTTGTATTATTTTAATTGTTGTATTCTTGTCACTATTATTAATTTCTTGAAGTCGAAGGCTGGATTTGGAAGTGTGTAGATTTCTAAAAATCAGATTATGCCAGTGTTATTGGGATTGGTTAAACATGAAATTTTTCATGGATGAACTACATGTTGCACAATTTCTTTACATTCATATCACCGACACTTGACGTGTGAGTCAGTCATGGCAGTCCCATCAAAATACATTAACGACAGTTACTTTTAAAACATTGACATGTGCGTAACGTGAACATTTGTACATGTACAAAGACGAAAACATTTTGTTAAGTGTGCATTAGGAGCACAACGAATAAATTCTTCTCGTCTGACTCTGCCAACCCGTTGGTAGTGTGATAAGGCCTGTTCTTCTTTAGCCACTATTTTTCCATGCCCTAGAGATAAGCTTTACCCGTCTCACTGTGCACAAGTATTTCAAAACTGGTGAATTTCCACAACAGTGACTCCAAGGACAGGTTTTCCAGGGCATGTGTATGACGATCATGTATTGGGATATTAGGAAGGCTCCCTTGAAGTTCAAAACGTGTTTACAAAAGCTAAAACAAGATTCATGGTATGTTATGTGCATTTTTACGTGTAGTATGGAGTTGGTTTTTCAACTATTGCAAAAGTTTAAGAGCCAGAACATGGCTGAACCAGATAGCTTTTCTGTCCTTGTTACCCCCCCTTGACTGTGATATTTGTGCTTTCATGTGCAAACTGTTAGAACCATAGCTGTTCTTTCAGTCTAATATTTTTAAATGTTGTCAGCAAGTGTTTTATTGCAATTAAATCCACTTCCCGTCTTCACAGTAATGACTTTTGTTCTCTTTTCCAAATAGTGAGATTACATGCCTTCAGAATTCTGGTTATCTCTAGGTTTTTGGAGCTGGTGATAGGCCACAAATGCAGACTTGCTCTGTTCCAATAAAACGTTTTGAGCTGTAACTTGCTCAGCTGCAACCAATGGTATCACAACACCATGCTGTGAGTGTGTGTTTCTGCTTGGGTTTAACATAACTCTTTCAGTTACATGAGGCAGTCTTGTATGTGGAATGTATGTGTATTCTATGTCCTCTTGTGCCAGGTCAAATCCATACCACCACTGGAATATCATGAAAGACGCCAGAATTTTCACCACATCCAGTCACATACCGACACCTGGGCGACCAACACCCGCTTCCTTGTAATAATCTTAACCTTCGCAAACGAACCGACGGCCTGGTAACTGTAGTCAGCAGCGAGAGCGAGCTCTGCCCAGGGTTAACCCAGTGCCTTGTTAATGGCTATCGGTGATGTTTACATTTGCCTTTTCACATGCCCATCTGCCATGGTGGCTCGAAACTAATTTTGCTGATGCTACAACCATACCATAGGGCGAGGCATCAGTCGTTCCTCTCAATCGCAGAAATATGTATGAAAAAAATCAATGTTTTGCACCCCATGCCGACTGCAGTCCACTTCATGAGTCACGAGAACCGAGCACTCTGGGTAACGTCCCTCTGACAGACACTCGATAAACTCTGTCGAAGCAGATCCAGGTGTAGGTGCATGACAAACGCTTAGTCAAGATGCAATCTGCTGCAGTAAACCAGCATAATTATGTACGTAGTACTGAGAGACCTGCGGTACTTGGCATGAATGAACGCACGATGGTAACACTCTACAGGCAATATATCAGCCAAATTGCAATGAGATGTGTCAGAACCATCTGACACATGGAACATGCTATTACTGAATATTCTAATTATTCTAATAACTTCGTCTACAGCACAGTTTAATTGCATGTACACTTCATAATTTTGAATGTCGGGGCCAAAATTTTCCAAGTTTAGCTCCGCTCTGCATAGCTCTCGGTTGCAAAATTTATAGAGGTTTCAAGCTTTTTCAATAATTGCACATTACTCAGCTCTAAATAGTTTCAACAACACTCCACACAATGGAGCCATGTCTCAAAGAAGCCCAACATCTTCACCATGTGTAAAATGACCTTTTTAATTTTTACAAAGTACGTACAGCATAAAAGCACGAAGTTGGTATCAGGACCGGTGAGATGAATGATACTACAAATGTACATAATTTACAATGATTGAAGTCAGATGATGGACTTTCTTTCAATCCAGCCAGCTGCATCCTCTAGACAGATTGCGTAGTCCATGTCTGCTGTCCTACAGCTCTACAAAATAAAAATCAATGAAAGTCACAATCCATAATGGACGATTCTCATGCCAGACAAATTTTTAACCCTACTCTTATGCAAGGTGTACTTAAATTGGAACCAGATGAGGTTTATTAACTACTGGCACAAGCCATTTACAGTCATCAAAACATTAGAACATTTTCTAAATAATTGAATGCAAACACCTTCACCCTCATATTCTAAGATTCATAACTTACACTGAGCTCTAGTAAGGCTGATAGCCATGCCCTCCACCCCTTTTAGGAGCTTTTCCATATCCACTGTTGCTCTGAGCTATAAAAATAGAAAAACATCTGTAATGATTGATGGCAACTTCAGATGAGCTAAATCCGGGTCAATAGAACGCTAGGACCATCACAAACCTCGCATGTTGCCATTAAAAAGGGGTAGGAAAGTAGGACATAATAAAACAAGCGGTCATAGTTGGTGGCCTTATAACCATTTAGGTTGTGTGCTTGGAATTAATCAATTCCACTTGAAGCTGGCAAAAGAGCAGCCAACAATAAAAAGATGTTCAGGCCTAAAATTTGACATCATCAAGGCTACTCACATTGATCCTGTCCATATCCTCCCCATCCACTGTAATCATATCCTGTGGAAAAAAAATAGTGACACAGTAACAACACAAATCAGCCAGAAAAAAGTGTTAACATATTCATCTGATTCCATTCTTTAATTTTTATTTCGACTCACCATATCCTTGGTCATATCCTCCCCAACCGCCTCCTCCGTAGCCTTGATTGTAGCCGTAGCCCTGGTTGTAATCATATCCTCCATAGTTGCCATATCCACCTTGGTTGTAGTTGCCATAACCACCATACCCCTGGTTATTGTATCCACCATACCCCTGGTTATTGTAACCACCCTGGTGCCAGCCTCCTCCATAGCCACCTAAAATAAAATGAACGCCACTTTGGAATTAGGAATTACACTTTCAATTGTCCTTCTCACGCACAGTATACATCAACTGACTAAACAACATGCACATTCAGTGTTTTCACGCTGTATGCACATTTCTAATTACTAACACTTTTCACTGTCTTCAGAGGGCATCTCCAAAAACAAGTCAGCAGGACTTGATCCTCCAGTGCTAAAAATATGTTTGCACTGTTTCTTTGAATTTTGTATAAATTAGTCTCTACTGTCACCATGACTCATGAATTTCCCATCACACTGCCACTAAATTCACATAAAAAAATTTCATAGTTCCAAGGCTGACACTTTCTGAATAAAAAGTTTTAATTTATGATATTTCACCAATAAAGACTCATCAAAACAAGTCAAAACACTAACTTAAGTAGCCACAATATGGCTTACCTCTACCCCGTCCTCGGCCACCTCCTCTACCTCCAAAGCCACCTCCCCAACCGCCTCCAAAACCACCGCGCTTCGGTACAGACTTCTTCACCTCAACCTAAAATAGAAAATATAAACATAATGATTATTACTATGTAGTGACCAAGCTTGTGCTTCATTCCCCAACCTGAGAAGGTTAACAAAGTTACAACAATGACTCTGGCATGGTTTGGTGCTTGGAGGAAGCCGTGTAATCAGGGAAGTTGGCTGGGGAAGGATTTATCTGTTACCACCACAATGACATCACATGGAATTAATGTCTGACCGTTCAAAGTACCTGTTAAATAGAACATTAATCTTACCAGCAAAAGAACCATTACTATTAACTGGAAAAAACAAGAGAAACATTTAGGGTTTACATTTATCATGTACATGTTACACAGAAGGTGATATGATAACCGTGGAGCCTGGTTACAATGGTCTATTTCAAGATCACATGCGGGTACCTCATTTGACCTCAGCATTTTAGCCGCTCCCTTGTCTTCCACTCAACAAGCAGCTCCGACTGAAGTGGAACAAGAGGAGGCATGATTGGTCAAGAAAACATGCTTGACAAACGCATTGTAACCACAACGCAGATACAGAAACTGAAAACAAGGATCAAATGCAGGTTCAAGTTACCTTCTTGTCAATACAAAAGAGTGCCAAAGAACAGATTCAAGTTTACATATCTGCCACTCCAGTTATTACATCTGAGCAAGATTAACTTCTTGCAGTACTAAGATTCCTGCATTTGACCAGAAAAAAATACTGGGTTACAGTTTGTCATGAAGTTTAAAATATTGCACAATGTAACAACTTGAATGGAACAGTACAATATTTTTATCAGCCGGTGTTTATCCAGGAGCAGCACATTATAGGTCAAAAAGGTACACATCATTTACCTGTGAATAAAAACTGAGAATTTATGTTAACTTCTTTAGAAAATTGTACATTAGCATTACACAAAAAAGTTTCACATCAGTACACACCTCTTTTCCACCTATGGTTTGCATTCTCTCTTCAACAACTTTCTTAACAACATCCTCACTCTCAAACTTTATAAAACAGAATCCTCTGCGCTTCTTTTCCAAATCAACTGGAAGGTCTATATCAGCAATCTGGGGAAGAGAAAAGGTAAAACTGGTCAAAATGGAAAAACATCAGAAATGGCACATTTAATCGTTATTGCCACAGGTATACCAAGTTCTTGATCAGGTCTTATGAGGCACTTTACTTCAATGACATGTTTCTGTATGTTCTATGAGGTATCGACATTATACATAACTAGTAGTTTAACAGGATGATGTGATGTTGGTGGGTACCTTGGTTTGTATGTTCTATGAGGTATCGACATTATACATAACTAGTAGTTTAACAGGATGATGTGATGTTGGTGGGTACCTTGGTTTGTGGCCCCTTGCCAAACCAATTAAAAGAAGTTTAGTGCCATTTACAATCAATCAAATTCTAGATACACAACTGAAGTTTACCTGACCAAATTTCTCAAAGTAGCTTCTGATCTGTTCTTCAGTTGTCTCTGGGTTCAAACCACCAACAAACACTTTAAGGTTAGGTTCTCTCTTCTTTGGATTGGCTTTCTTTGGATCAATGTTTCTTCCACGAAGTTTGTGTTGACCTGCTTCAAGCACCTGTAAAACAAAATGTATTCAACATAATGATGCATGAAATCTTCAGATCCCCTTGACAGAGAAATTATGTACACCACTAAATTCTGGCAATTTTTCAATAAGCAAAAGTTGGACACAAAAGCCCCAGTTAAGTGAAAACCAGTTGGAGCATTGAAAAACCTAAAAAAAAAAGGGGGGGGGGGGGGTATAGTAACTTACCTTATCTACACTGGATGTGTCTTTGAAAACCACAAAACCAAATCCCCTGGGCCTACCAGTGATCTGATCGGTTTTGAGTGTGCAGTCGGTGATTTCGCCAAACTTTGAGAAGTAGTTTCTCAATTCAGCTGTAAAAAGAGAAAAAAATTAAATTCTATGCACGGTATAGAGTAAAACTGCTAGTTCATAACTGAATCAACCACAAAACTACCATCAACCATAACTACAGTACTATAATTCTCGGTGATGCCCGACAAGAATCTAACTTTATTCAGGCCTAATCGATTTATACTAGTCGATTATTTTACTCATTTAAGCAGTAATGTTTCAAAAAATGAGGTTAATGCAAAAGTAGGTCAATATTCCAGATTGTGATGGGAGTATTTAAGGTGAACTACGATGACAAAGTTACTTACTATCAGTTGTTTCGTAACTTAATCCTCCGACAAAGAGTTTCCTGCAAAGAACGATGGTGGAAATACAACAAATGCATACACTGCTGATTACATGTAAAGAAAAAAAAAGACCTACAGACTCAAGACACAATCTCTGGTTAAATTGAAGCAATTTTATTACCATTTCAGTACAATCTGCACTATGAATCCAACATCAAGTGAACCCACGCTTACCGTCGGCCGCCATTTTGAATTTCCTGTCCGAAAAGCAATTCGATCCTATTTTCTCTCTTTTGTGCAGCATACAAGAGTAGAATGTTTTGTCGGAATCCCAACCTCGTCCACTTACTTACCTCCACCTTTCATACTACTCACCGATCATCATCATCATCGTTTACACCGCCACCGCTACTTTCATTTTGTTGTGTCGTTCCATCGTTCTCTGTGGTTTGCTGGTCGCCTGCGCCTCCTGTGTATTCTGTACTTTCCTCCTGGCCTGTATATTCATCTTGCTGATAATTTTGACCATTTTCTCCTCCCTGTTCGCCTCCATAATACTCTTGTTCTTGTTCAGCCATCGTCAGTCTGTTATGGTTGGCAGCAAGGTTGTTCTTTGTCGAATTGTGCTAGATTAGCCTGCACGTGTCGCAGTTATAGTGGATGGCTACCACTAGGCGTCGCTTTGTTTCATGCATAATTAAACCTCGACAATCTCCGGTGGAATCCGGCAGGGGAGGTAAGCCAGAATGCGTAGTGCAATATATGATATACACAAAGGATGCACCTTGCGTTACCCGCTGTGTATGTTTTGATTTCACGGTAAAATGAAGAAATAAAAGTTCGTGACACGGTTTATGTGACTGAAAATAGCACAAAATATACGTAGTAAAAAAAGAAATACTTTGCTGTAATCATATCATGGCGGTAAAAAACATTTTCAAAGCTTTAAAAATCATGTTACGAAGCATACGAAACTTGAAAATGTTGTCTTTAACACATGAAGCTTTCAATATAAATGCGATTTTAAAGCTTTATAACAGGTTTTTAAGGCCTTAAAATTGATTTGAAAAGCTCTGAAAATAAAGGGAATAAATAACACGACGATACCCCATAATTTAGGCACAACCTCTAATTTTTACTTCACAACTTTCAATTAACCACGTATAAGCCTTAATTATGTTCCAGTGCTGTCCGCACCTTTACAACAGACCTGCGATAAGCCTATATACAGACACACATACATTTGTAAAATAGATTGCACGTGGTTATGTCTGTTAATAAAGGATAGTAAATGGCTGATGTCGTGACAGATTGACATGGCTTCACGATGTTACAAAGAGAGCCTAGCGTAGTTCCAGACTGATGCATGTATGGTTAAGCTTTCTCCTGATGGTCCTCTTCCAATCCTATTTGGTTGTCAAAAACAGGAATACACGATGTTAGACAATGTACCACCCCATGTATGTGTATGGAGGCTATGTTTGTGATGATATTGAATTAGTCAGGTACAAATAGCATTAACTGCAGTGATGAAAAAAGGTTTCTCTTTGCACAGTATCATTTATTGCCTACAGCTGTTAATGAAGCATATCTTGTATGGGCATAAAGTAATAACCCAGGATGATCGAAGTATCTCACATAAGGCATACGACATCGCACACTACCTGATCGTTGCGATTTCAGTTTAACCTGATAACTTGCAGGCTATATGTTTGTAGCCTACTTACATGCGATATACTTACCTTTTGATCCTTTTCAAAAAATGCACCCTACATATTTTATTTGTGAACATGTATATGGATTCAGTGTGATAGATAAAATGCCATTAACTAAGAGTTAAATGAAACCAGGGATTTGATTTGGCGTACTACGTACACAGTTGGTGGCAGCTGAAAAAAAGAGCCTGTAAAAGGCGTACAAACTGGTTTTCTGATGTCATGCTGTAATTCACACGGGTCCCGCTGTTTTTGGAGTCAATGGAAGAGATACTAGTTGAGGTGTTGAGTTGGACTGGAGTCTGGCGAAGTAGGGTGGGGAGGGCAAGCGTATAGGTGTAGGAAAACAATGCAGGCTACATAATGGCGCATTTGTATCTCCCTCTATAGGCCTCTACATACAAATTATTTCAAAGAACAAGTACCACTTTGAAATCCATGATCTATCAACTTTTGTTACCGGTAATCGATCTTATTGAATCCTCTTAATCCACAAGCAGCGACGTAGGTTATATAGCAGACTACATTTGTAAACTGTACAATCGAACACTGATATGTTTATTTGATTGGTGTTTTACGACGTACTCAAAAAAGTATTTCATTTACACGACAGCGGCCAACATTATGGTGGGAGGAAACAGGGCCGAGCAATGTTACATTTATCTATTTGGTTGGTGTTCTTCGCCGTACTCAAGAATAGTTCACTTGTACGACGGCGACCAGCATTGTGGTGAGAGGAAACCCATCTGACATATCATCAAGACAAGAGCTGATGTAACTCCACTAAATACAAACAGTACAAAAAGATAGCTGCTGGATCCATGCCTGTTCGAGAACACAGACCTGCCCCCCCCCCCCCCCCGACTTTTACACGCAAAGATGTCATTGTCTGCTGGCAACTTGCGAGGTGTGGCGTTTTTCATTAAAGCTCCCTGCGGGTGGGAGCTAGCATGGCAGGATGTCATCAACATGTGGTGGGCTGTGTTCACAACCAACCAGTGTGTGGGATTTTAGGCGTCTTATGCCCTAGCAGGGGTATTTTCTACACATCCTTTATCAAAACGGTTCAACCACACTGATATACTGTACGTTGTAAGAACGTCAGTGTTTCACATTGAATAATGTTGTTTCCTGCGACTCAGCGATTATGTCCAGATTTACACGCACAGCAATCTGGAACTCCAGCTCAGTGGCAGCGAATGACACGCTTTGTTGCGGACGAAACGCATACAACTAACCATGTGAAACACAGCACCATAATCCATTTATTGGTGCTTTTCGTTTCGTGTCTGGCGTTTGATATCAGGTTGAAGAAAACTGGGGGACAGTTCATGTAAAGCTAAGAGCTGCCTCCCAGAATGAAATTTCTTGAAATGATACAACCAACCTGCCAGACTTTCAGAACATAGAAATCTCGTTTCCAAGTGTGATTTTACTTTAGGTGAATTCCACTTCTACAAGCATGGTCCAGAGTATGGTTGGAGGCACTCCCAATCGAACCCAGAGGAAACCACAGTGCCTTGCCACATTCTCAATATGAATTCTGACGTAAAGTTCATCAGCCAAACTAGTGGCAGCTGGATCCAAACACACTTTAGTGACCAGTACTATATCTCAAATACTCAATCAAGCTCTAATTAACAAGAAGTGCCATCAAGCACATCCAAACTATAACTAAACTGTGCACAGCTTTTCAAATTACTTCATGTCAAAGGCCGAAAGGCAATGTACATGTAGATTGAACTCCTTGGCCCTCACCTTAGTCAAGGGTCTGGTCCACTTTTACCCACATCAAGTAATACTTCACACGGCAGCTGATAGAACATTTAGAGGGTACTAATTCTACAGTTAAGACAAAGAATTTGTACATTCGAGCAAGGAATGAATGATTATGGCTTAACACCATGTGGACAATATCACAGCCTTATCATGGCTATTTCGAGCCATGGGCTGGAGGTGATAAATATCATTGGGTTAAATGTTGATATTTTTGCAGATTTCTACGCTTTAATGGACTGTAGGCCACTGAAACTGTCTGAGGACTTGGCAAATTCCGATCACTATCCCAGAAAAATTACTTTTTCTGTTTTTATGGCAAAATTTTACTCATGGCCTATCTCGAATGGGTAAAATTTGCTTTGCTTTCACTTCCAGTAGTCTAGTCACGTGACCAAAGACAGTACTGTTGATTGGATCAGAGCTGTGACACCATCACTACAAAAGTAGGACTAGAATGTCAGTCCAACATACAAATGGACTGGGCAAGCTTCCAGCATGATTAATCATACACCAAGAACTGCTAGAATGCCATTGGGACAACAACTTTCATTTCTGCAAAATATCTTCGCTATACATGCTTGTACAGAATTTAAAACCACTGTTTCCTCTCAGTTAAAATGCATAATTTGCATTTTTTAACTTGTCATGTCAATCTTGTTGTCAAGTAAAAATGCATCAACAAATTAAATAAATTCACTAATAAACTATCAAAGAGAAGCCCAAATAATTGTAGAAGTCGTCTTGTTTAACAAACAATGAAGAGCTAAATAAAATGAAGGTTTATTTGAGTACAAAGTACATGATAAAATCAGAAAATTGGTACAGTAACCAGTAAGATGAGATGAAAAATGGAAGTTTTAATGAAGTTCAAATGATGATGAGAGTAATTCAGCAAGAAGCACTAGATGTTATCCAGTAGTCTGCTGCCTGATCAATGCTTCCAGTACTGTAAATTCAGCGATGATACCTAGACACACCTGTAATGAAAGCGAACATATACACCTGTAACTCAAACAGCAAATGTAAGAAATTTGAACTTAACTGTTACTGTACATTCTCACCCTTAACATTTAACAATGTTAATATTTTTACCACTTTTTGCAAGTAACTTCTCTGATAAGATCAGCAAACAAATTGGTTTGTTTTGCGTGGAGAAGCATTTACTTCGTTATTCTGATACAAAATATCCCTTAAATTATAGCCAGGTTAGACAGAACTGAATTCAAACTGAAACATAATCAGTTCCAGGAGCGCATGTCATCGTCCAAGGAAAAAGGTCATGAGCTTATGAAAAGAAACATTTCCCAACAGGTTACTTGTGACTGTTCTTTACATGGGGGCTGTGTTCTCTTACCTATTCTAATATGGCTGATATCCGTGGCCACCTCCACGTTTGGGAGTCTTCCCATACCCTCCACTACCTTGACCTACAATCCACAATCAGCAGAGTGTGTACTGTATACTTCCATGGCAATAATCTTTCATCATATGTGCTCCACTCTTACACAATACTGCAGAACTAGACAACTGAAGTTATTAACAAGAACAAGTACTGTATACTTCCATGGCAATAATCTTTCATCATATGTGCTCCACTCTTACACAATACTGCAGAACTAGACAACTGAAGTTATTAACAAGAAACTATCAACAGAAATGGAGTGATTGTTGTCAAAATTCATCAACTATATGAAGGCAGTCAGTTTTATGGACAGAGGAAACAAGTACTCCAGGAACCATGTTTCCCACACCACATACAGA
Source organism: Acanthopleura granulata (assembly GCA_016165875.1). NCBI lineage: Eukaryota > Metazoa > Mollusca > Polyplacophora > Chitonida > Chitonidae > Acanthopleura > Acanthopleura granulata. The sequence goes on from JABBOT010000002.1 coordinate 11,617,453, forward strand.
TTTTGTGGGATGAATAGTAGATGAGCATCAAAGAGAAATTAGAAACTAGCTATAGATGAAAATTCAAATTTACCTTGATCCTGTCCATAACCTCCCCAGCCACTGTAGTCATAACCTATAGGCAACAAACCAAAAACAAGGTATGTAATCAGTCATGAAAACAGCAGCAGTGATATCAGTGCGTGCCATTGCTGGCATGGCCATAAATGCAGCAGAAACTTGTGGACTTGTTGTTCATGGCAAAGTTACCTATTTTACCGGATTCTGATACTTCCATTGGTCTTAGGCGTTTTCAGGTTTGTTTCGAAGGAAGGGTGTATTTAAGTTTCAACACCAAAAGTTATCTTTCTTATGACCTTTAGTTGCTTCTTTACATGTTATTTTATGCATAAAGTCAGGATAAGAGCTCACCATATCCTTGGTCATAACCTCCCCAACCACCACCTCCGTAGCCTTGGTTGTAGTCATAGCCCTGGTTGTAATCATATCCTCCATAGCTGCCATATCCACCTTGGTTGTAGTTGCCATAACCACCGTATCCCTGGTTATTGTATCCACCATACCCCTGGTTATTGTAACCCCCTTGGTTCCAGCCTCCTCCGTAGCCACCTTGAAACAACAGAGCATAAAATGTAAGCAACATAAAAACAGCATGAATATTTGCAGAATATGCCAAATTTTGTAATACCATCACCATTTTTGGTCATCTCTAACATGTTGGAACTCTAGTTTGCTTGATATATGTTTTCATCACACAATATTTCTCAAAATATTTTTCAAACCAAGAAAGCCATACATACAAGTTACATGGTAATGCACTAGGAGTAACAACATTTCAAAATGCTGGAATCACAATGGAATCTGACAAAGACTGGTAGCTTTCATAACATCATCATACTAATGTGTCTTTTTTAGGGAATCCCCAAATAAATAATGCATGATACACAAATAAATAATGCTTAACAACAACAGTGTAATCAAGTTTGATGTTTAATAAAGTCCATGAATTTCATTTTCACAATATAAATATCAACTTTTTCTTGCAAAGTGACATTTTTTTTTCTTCTACAGTTCTTATTGATGTTTCAGTCTGATACGCAGAATATTGTTCCCACAGTGAAAAGTGTAGGGGAAAAATGGTACTACACATCTTAACGCTTTCATATTTGGAGGTATAAAATCATAACAATATCAACTTCTGTGGCAAATCCTTGCTGGCCATGTCTGTGTGCTGTGTAAACTGTTAACACTAGCCTCTAAGTAAGGCCGCAGATTAACCATGCCAATGATGAACTATGATCATCTAAAGATCTCTGTCTAACCTCTACCCCGTCCTCGGCCACCTCCTCTACCTCCAAAGCCACCGCCCCAACCGCCTCCAAAACCACCGCGCTTCGGTACAGACTTCTTCACCTCAACCTAAAATAGAAAATATAAACATAATGATTATTACTATTTAGTGACCAAGCTTGTGCTTCATTCCCCAACCTGAGAAGGTTAACAAAGTTACAACAATGACTCTGGCATGGTATGGTGCTTGGAGGAAGCCGTGTAATCAGGGAAGTTGGCTGGGGAAGGATTTATCTGTTACCACCACAATGACATCACATGGAATTAATGTCTGACCGTTCAAAGTACCTGTTAAATAGAACATTAATCTTACCAGCAAAAGAACCATTACTATTAACTGGAAAAAACAAGAGAAACATTTAGGGTTTACATTTATCATGTACATGTTACACAAAAGGTGATATGATAACCGTGGAGCCTGGTTACAATGGTCTATTTCAAGATCACATGCGGGTACCTCATTTGACCTCAGCATTTTAGCCGCTCCCTTGTCTTCCACTCAACAAGCAGCTCCGACTGAAGTGGAACAAGAGGAGGCATGATTGGTCAAGAAAACATGCTTGACAAACACATTGTAACCACAACGCAGATACAGAAACTGAAAACAAGGATCAAATGCAGGTTGAGCTAATCCCTGCCATTATTTCTTTTTTATCACCAATTACTTAAAATGGTAATTAAATTCTGAAAGCGCTATGCAAAGACTAATATTTTAAAATTTAAGCAACTCACTACACTTGAAGCAACAATGACAATATCCGCAGCCTCTTAATTTTCACAAGACTTCCACAAGAAAATTAATATGTAGTGTTAATCAGAGTAAAATATTGAACATGCAATTTACAGCAAAAACACCCACATTGTTAAGTAAGCCTGCCTCTACAATGCTAACATAGCAACAGTAGCTAATAAAAGAGTCCAAAAGTTTTTTGTTTGCTTTCTCTTTTTGCATTTACAACAAAAGTGGGTATATTTACTGTTACTGAAACAGAACAGCAGATGCATATTAACCGAACTCTGAAATAGAATTGAACATATTACACTAATGCAACTAAAATGTCCGGATACAGGATTTTCAAAAAATGCTGGTATTTGATTAATATATAGATGCCTTATTTGTAGCACAAACTTGTTAAAACAATCAAATCACCTTTCACTGTCAAGATACTTTGAACAGAATGTGAGAAGCATTTGATTTGTGGTAAATTCCATCCACTCTGCACAATTCAAAAATGAAAACTAAATGTAAAACAGAGAAGAGAAGATTTCAAGTACCTGAAACAGCAAGAAAATTGTAACAATTATAGTTATATCATATGAAATAACAAAAACTGAAGTTAAAAGAAATAAGCACCTCTTTTCCACCAATGGTCTGCATTCTGTTTTCCACAACTTTGCGGACGACATCTTCAGAGTCAAACTTGATAAAACAAAAGCCTCTTCTGTTTTTGGCCTGGTCCACAGGCAGATCGATTTCAGTTATCTGCAAGTAAGAAAAAGAATATTGCATACATGACGAAAGAAAGAGTATGTATCCAAAATAATATCAAAAATTACAGGACAAATCACATTTCAAAAATTTTCACTTCATGCAGTTCATACACCATGAAGACTTTCATGGGTTATGTCAGAACAGGACACACAATTATATCTTTTAACTTTACAATCTGACGCATGAAAACTCCTAAAATGTTTTAGCCTTGGCTCACTGTCATCGATTACCATCACAGCCATTTGAACACAAATCATCTAAGTGAAGGACTTTATATGTTTGGATGAGTCCCCCTTGTTGGAAGCCTCATCACTGTATGCTTAGGTCACCATAATGGGTTTGACCTGTCAGTGGGTTAGACAGATAGCTGTGTACCGTAATGGCGGCAAAATTTCAACCAAGATGTCAGCCACTGTGGTGATCCGATACATATTGTTAGGTATGTCGGTTTGAACCCATCAATCAAGAACTATTATTCTGTTCTGTTAATTCGTGGACAGGCACGACCTAGAAAAATCTCCACGGTATGCATTACAAGTTACAAAATTATACATATCAACATCTCGTACTTATCTGGCATCTGGTGCCAGAAGTTTGTTTAAACCTTACAGACAATGCCAGTGTCTGCTGATCGGACACTTGTCATGATATCATTCTTCCAGAATGACTTACACGCACATCGCCATGGGTAACAGCACAGTAATAAAGGTTACAGAACTGCAGTTATAACATTTACCCTTTATTACTGGTTTGTTCCTTACAATACTATAGTCTATAAAACATAGGCCTACATGCAATGATCAAGCTTCTGTGAATTGCCAGTAAAAACTGGCAACGAGGACGTCATTTACTCCTGTAGTCCGAAAATGACCATGTGCTTAAAGCACAATGGTGTCAAGCATCATGCAAAGGCTGCACTGACAAAATTACGTGTAGTTCATCCATATAGATGGACTCAGGATATTATTTCAAAATTTTGGCACTCATCACAAACCTGAGTCCATCACCCGAACTCAACAAAAACACCGCAAATCTTGGTACTTGAGATCGATGTAAGTGCTCTTGATGAGGTCCACACTCACGTCACCCAAACTTACGTTTATTCAAAATCAAAAATTGAAAATTTTGTATGCTCTTTATCGGTTGTTTTCTGAAGATTTAAGTAGAACCTCCAGCAACAATGAAAAAGTTCTCAAGATGTATTCGATGCCATAACTCCACAACATTTCAGGACCAAGAGTAGGTTGCAAGGCTTTTCAAAATGGCAGCCAACGGCGAGCCGCTTGCAGATATAATGTTGTGTTACATGTAGGGTTACAACCGCTATAACAACCATCGTATGTTAAAAGTGCTCTCAGCCACAAAACACAAAACAACTTCATCAGTGAAGGTAGTATTTGAAATTCAACCGGAAAATGACAACGACAAGGACAAATGAGGTGCCACCTACATGAACTAAGTTAAGTGAAGGTCAAGGAGGCTTTTCGAGAGGCCGTGCAGCCTGAAGTGTTCGCTAAGTTTTGTTGAGTGCAGCGCAGTAGAAGCTCTGTATTCGTGGTGACAGATTAACATCCCAGGGATAGATCACCTTTACCGATTTTATCAGTCTGCATGTGTGAATGATCGTTTCATTCACGTCAAATTTCGTGGCCTGTGTTACAAATAACGCGGAAGTGAGAATGGCAAGTTTACAACAGCGACAACAGAAACTAGTTTACCCAACAACTTTTTCTGATAAAACTTTTCCACTTAAGGTGACTTCTCTGTATACTGCTGAGATAATTGTGCTAGATACATAAGTCCTTGAGGTCAGTCAATGTCCTGCAGTGCAGCGACCAATACGTGTTTTCATACGGTGGCAGCAGAGATTAAATTCACCCCATGAGGGATCGGCATATGTCCATTAATGATTGCTGTCGGTCGATTATTCCGGTGTTCGTAGTTTTGCGATCATTACGGTATTCTCATTTCCGATTGTGGTGCTAAAGGTTTCCCCACTGTGGTGCATCATGTGTTATGTGGTGGGTTGGACTGTAGAGAGCCTCAACCCGGTTGACCAGTGGTCAGTAAAAGCATGTTTGCAGTTCTGTGTCAAAGTGTGTGCGCTGCACTTGGAGATGTAACTGCTGGACCTTTGTTCTGTGAGGGTGTGAATATGTTACCATGGATGACTGGTTCTGGAGTAAAGTGGGCTTCCGAGGTAAGAGCGTAAATATGGATATTGATTTCAATGAATATTTTCAGTGTGTTAATAAACTTATGGTCTGTGGTTCTATAAGTTCGACCAGTACCGTTTATATAAGTGTATTGGCTGCATTTTGTAATGTGTAGGCTGAAATAAAGTTAAAATATTTTCAGCATAAAGTAACTGTACCAAGTGTTGGTAATGTAACGTAAGTAGTACAAATGTAAGGGCAATGTGAGTTCAGAGCTGGTGCTCAGTGCTCACCATAAATCGAATAGTAAGCGCTCTGTAATTGCTATCCGCAATTATTGTCAACAGGTCCCTTAAAGCGTATACTTAGTCTACTGAGTTGCAAATTCATCGGAAGCCAGACATACCACAACTGTCCATGTGGACCAGCCATGTATAAATCCTTTATGTTGTCGTCACATCAGGATGATGTTCAGAGCACGTTCTCATGCCTATGTCATGGACTGCGCTAGTGACACCACAGTCTGTGGTCCTTACAAGCTGAGTCACTTATTAGCTCATCTCTCAACCATTCAGTGATAAGTCTCTGACATGCAACTCACTAGCACACTTAAAATACCTCCTTTACCTTTCCAAACTTCTGGAAGTAGTCTCTGATTTGTTCCTCTGGTGTCTCTGGGTTCAAACCACCTACAAACACTTTCAGGTTAGGTTCTCTCTTCTTGGGGTTGGCTTTCTTTGGATCAATGTTTCTACCGTGGAGTTTGTGTTGACCTGCCTCAAGAACCTGCAGGGTCAAAACAGAAAAAACTCACTCATACACAAGCTTATTAACGTTAAACAATTTGTTCGCCTTGCCAGATTAGTGTTATGCTTATATGTCAGAAACCTCCCTCCCCCCCCCCTCACTTCATTAGCCTTGGGCTCTTACACATAACCACAAATCAAAGGGCTCTGAGACTGGTCTATAGCCAATACAATTCCAGTTCGAAGACAGTCTTGTTTGTGTGGGGGCTCTCTTGACTGCAGTTCAGTTCCCACAAAGCAAGACCCAACTGGACCAGACTACTGTAAATCTTCAATCTTTTCAATCATTAAAGCAGTTTATAAAGGGTACTTCAGGCATAGTTACTGTAAAAATGAAGGCAAAAATGACTTGTTTGTATCACCACAGCTTCATAAAACTATAAGAATTATTTCTCTAAACCCTACGGTTTTCTATGAAAATACTGAAATTTTGCTTTCAGCAGTAAATGAAAAGGTTGAAGATTTAGGGTAATTCTGATTGTCTCACCAAATTCAGTGATGCATTGTTTTCTTCATGTGATATGGGTTCAAAGGTCTTACCACATATGGAAATATCTGAGACATATACTGTGGTCAGAATCAACAGTTGCAAATCCTACCTTGTCAACACATGCGGTGTCCTTAAAAACAACAAAACCGAAGCCTCGTGATCTGCCAGTCATCTGGTCTGTCTTGAGTGTGCAGTTAGTTATTTCACCAAATTTACTGAAGTAGTTTTTTAATTCCTCTGAAAACATTAAAAGAAAAAAAAATCATTTAAGTACAATTATAAAAGAGATCTCTTACATACCATTTTAGTAAAGCAATTCAGTCATTCCAGTAATATTACATACTAATGTACATATAAATGTGTTACATTCATTTCATGGGACAACAGAGGAGCACTGAATTAAATCTTAGAATACTGGACACATATTAACAGTGAGTCTGGAGATTTCAGAGCAAGCAGTTCTATGACAATAAATCGAATCTGCATGGCATAAGCTTCTCAAGATCACATTGGTTTTGGACGAGACAGGAAGGGTGCTCTCATGCCTAACAACAACAGCATTGTTAACCTCCGTGAAATCACAGTACTTCACGAGAACCCCCACTCTGTCTCATCCAAAACCAGAGTGATCTCAAGAGACTTCCACAAAGCTGATTTGGCTTATACAACAGAAATTAAGAAAGTTTAATCTGTCACAATTAGTCTATTGCATGAAAACTTTGTTCAGAGAAGAAAAGAAAAAGGCTACATACGGGCAGATGTTTCCCAGCTCAATCCCCCAACGAAGAGTTTTCTGTGGAATGAAAGACAAATTCATCATTATATTAACCTAATCAAGTTTTGGGGAGGTGAAAAATGTCATTCACATACAGTATTAAGTCAGCAGCGGAACTGCTTTTTCTAATCTTAGTAGTACATATTAATTCGATTTTCCAAGCTTTGACATGAAAAAGCAAGTGCCCTCAGTTCAGTACCATCAGGTAAATTCATCTCTTTCAGCCCGGAACGGTCGCTCACCCGCCATGGCTACTTTTAGCATGTACATTCAAAAACAGAAAGTTCGCTGTGCAAATTTCTGAAACAGTGATTTAAATGGTGAAGGCGGAGAAAGCTGAAAAATTGGGACTTCCGTCTATGAAGTATTAAGTGGATGAGGACGGTTTTGCATGCATGAGAAAAAGCCTGAATATATGCAAGAGATAAAGCAGGTAGATAAAATAGATCTTGAATTTGATGGAACTGCTATTGATGAGGTCGGCACTCATGTCACGCAATCTTACCTGTATTCAAAATTGACAAAAACCAAAAATTTTTATGCCTTTGTGGGCTGTATGATGAAGACTGAAGTGGAAACTACAGTGAAAGCGTCATAGTTTTCAAGATGTTTTCGATACTAGAACACCCTTACATTTCAGGACCAAGAGTAGAATACGACACTTCTCAAAATGGTTGCCAATGGTGAGCCATTTGAAGTTCTCACAGCCAATCTGACCAAAAGGCTTCAAGTTAATTAATTTTAGCAGTAAAGTAAGAAGATAGGATTCGAGATTCAACCAGAAAATGACACAGAAATGGGCAAAAAAAGTGAGTTGAAGTGCCACTTCGAGTTCGGAGATCAGCAGCGATTATTTTCAGTACAGGTGATGGACTTGGGGATATGATAAATGTCATAATTTTAAACTAATACACTACCTGTACACGCAGAATCGCCAGACAGCAAGTACTTTATCCACGTACATGTTTATCAATATTAATGTACCTCTGTACGTCTGTTATTGACGAAATACGGGTTCCCTGAAGATGCCACCACTGTCATGATGTGATATTTTTTGGCCCTCATCTAGTGAGCCACTACGTCTTTTCACAAACTTATCTCTGTTTACAGTACCGTTAGATGAAACCATGCAACCAGCTGTATAAACACACCAATGTACTTGATAACATAGTGAAAACGAAATCATAACATACTGACAAAGTTCAACTGACAAGCAAGCTATTTTTTTTGGCCGCGCCACCTGGTAACAAGGAAAGATTAATGTCTGAAACAACATGGTGCCTCGTCAGTACAACAGTAATCCCATATGTATTTCAAAAGGCTGCATGTCACTTACGAAAATTAATATTAAATACTGCTGTAATAAGTCTCAAGCATGGGATTCTATCAACTTAATTATGCCATCTCTTTGATTAGAGGGTCCCTCCGTCACTGGCGGAGTCTTCCGGAACTGTCTGTTGCACGCCTGCTGTGATCAAACTTGCCGCCATTAGGTGAGTCATGGGACCATTAAGGTGTTGGTCCTCGGTCGTATATCGTCATAGAATAGGATACGTCATAATAGAAGGAGGCACAACTCTGGCCCTTTAAAGTGTTAAAGGTATGATACTGACACAGCAGGACTCGCGCACTGTTTTAACAGCAGATTAATGCGGTCTCACCTGTGGGTACGTAATTGCGCATGGGCTCTCGAGATTAGTAACTGACACATGATGTGCAAGGTACGCAGCACCCTGTCACACATTGCTCATTCAACTAGAGTGCCCTTGTTTTAATTAGGAGCTGCGCACATGTGAACCTATATGTTGGCTGGCTGTGCTTTTTGACAAATATACGAATGTACGAATGTTGACAAAAATCAAATTTGCCAAGAAACACTGTACACGTAACTACGGCATGTGCACAATATAATGTAAACAGCACATCGTAAGTTGATCGGAAAGGTGATTTTATAGAACTCAAACATGACCAATTTGGGGTATTTTTAAAAAAGGCCCATGTATTTCAAATGGGCAATTTTGGCAACTTTCAATTGTCATTTAAACAAAAATGAGGTCCTGTACCCTTATACCATAAGCGCTAAGTATATTACCACCCAGCAATGTAAAAGGGAAAACATAATTTTATCACACTATGTTAACCAGAAAATGGTGAAAAAAAGACACTGTTCTTGATAGCTCAATACTTTTTGTTTTCCACTGAAGTCTTTGACTTCCAAAAAAAGTCCCATTGATGTCATTTAAATGTCCATGTGTCATAAATGTGACTTTACTAAATATGTGCTGTGCGGATAATTTGGCGCGAACGCTTTTTACTGAAACTAGGAGCGCACGAGGGGTTCCTCATCCAGACCACACTAAGGCCCAGTCAGGCACTTGCTCTGACGAGTGGTACCATACACTGTACACCAAATGCTGCCCAGCCACGGGAGATTCCATTCAGAATACAAAGGCCCAGCAGATGAGTTTGGCCGTCTCCCCCAGAATGACCTGCGACTGGTGCCTCCTATTTCACAGGCACTTGAAACAAACAAGTAGAGCAAAAAAAAATAAAATACTACAATATATGATATCCTAGGATAGTACAATAACCTAAACGTCTCTCAATCGCCATCTTGAAAGCCACAAAAGCAGCATACCTGCTTCACGTTCATCAGTGACATTTCACAGAATTTGTCAGATCAATTGTCAACATACAACTGGAAGGCTCAAGAAACGTTTATTCTTATTTTGTGACCATCCTTGGCGTCAAACTCACCTGGGATAAGCGTTAACCAGTCCTTGACCAACTGGACACTGGTCATACCAAGCCATCATACCTTCCTTAACATTCTCTGACCAAACTTGGCAAGACTCTGTTATGGCTGTAAGGCCTGGCTACTTGTAAGGCTTTTGACTGGTCATAAATAAAGGCTACAATTTCTGTTCACTTTCTGTTTCACTGAATGTGTGTTAACATGGTGTTGTTAATGGACAAATAGCAGATAGCATATGACTTACTACTGGCAAGTCACAACATTGTCATACTAGATCACCCTGGGGCAAGGAAAATATTTCTGGTTGAAAAAATGAAAAAAAAAAGTTTATAAGATTGAGGGAAGAGTGTGTCAGTTACTGCCTCCATTGGCACTGCTGTCAAGATGTGTGACAGATGTCGTCATCATATATGAGATTAGTATGACTTCGGTGAGCCTGAAGATATTTGAGCAGGTATGTACGCTACATAGCCAAAAAAAACGTTTCATTTTTATGGGTCAAATTTGAAGATAACATGTTTTAAAGGTGTCTATACCAGCATGTACGGTATAATTCAAACATTACTAAATGATGGATAATTACTTCTCTCATTAAACAATGTGCATGCTGGTATAACAGCATGTTATATTTGATTCTGTTGCTTTACCTACCTGTCAAAATCTATGTGACATCTATTCGGGAGCAAAATATTACCTTCCTTTTGAGAGTTTTCAAACACCTTTGGTGTGTCCTATCCTAGAACTAAAGAAAATGCCTCAATTTGTTCATCAACCAATATTTACTAGAAATTGCTCAGTTTATTCACTTTTTTGTGCTATCATATTTACTAATTATGTTTTATTTTATTGGCTTGTTCTTATAATGACCTGCAAAACAGCTTACAATTTACCAGATCCAAATTTTGATATGCCAAAAAATAAAATAATAATAATAAATAGTAAAAGTATTATTTTGTTAGCATTTCATTTTCAATGTGGGCTACAATATGATATCCAAGGTTTAATTCAGAATCCTAATGAAAGTATTTTCACACTAAAAATATTTAAGTTCGGGTTTTAAAAAAAATTAATAAGCTATAAAAAGTGTGTGAGGTACAAGGCTTTGGATGGATTCAGGATTGCAAGAAAATGATAAGCCTGGTGCTGTAAAACAGAAACAAATAGACCTATTGTTCGAACTTGCTAGGTATGAGACCTAATTAATTCATCCTGGGATATATTTACATTACAAGTTACATGTATGGTCATATTGTATTCCAGGTATATTATACAAAAGCAAATAAATATTATTCTGAACATAACAAAATTAATAAAAATAAAATAGTAGTAATATCTAAGTAATACTATCACTTAAATATCATATACATAACACCATATAAGAATGTCCATGTCAACAAACTGTATTTCCCGGATGAACAGTAGCCTTTATTTATGACCAATCAAAAAAGGCTACGACTTACGGGCATAACCGAGTGTTGCCGAGTTTTGCCGGAGAACGTTGTTTGAGTAAGGTTCGCCGGCTTGGTGTGACCAGTTCGACCAGGACTGATTAACGCTTATCTCAGGCGAGTTTGACGCTAAGGACACTCACGAAATAAGAAAAAACATTTCTCGAGCCCTCCAGATGTATACTGACAACTGATTTGACAAATTCTGCGAAATATCACTGATGAACGAGAAGCGGGTAAGCCGCTTTCGTGACTTTCAAGATGGCGAGTGAGAGACCTTTAGGTTATTATACTATCCCAGGATATCATCTATTGTAGTATTTTACTTTGCTCTACTGGTCGGTTCCAAGTGCCTGTGTTCTAGTTTACTTCCATGGTCGTACTTACGATTCCGTCTGCTTGTACGGAAACTCGTTGAGACGCATCGATCTAACCCAGTAACGCTTTTATACAAAAAATAAAATAAATGAAGAACTAGGACTAATAGTCACTATTACACATCCTAAGTTTACTTTATCACAAGAATATATATATATATCATAATGAAGCGTAGGACGATAATGGGTTTTTCTCCATTTCTCCGTCAACACATGCACACACGCGACAACCATGCACTCATGTCGGAATATCTACCTATCATCATCATCGTCTTCTTCATTCGCTGTACCACCTTCTGTCCCCTCGCCGCTGGTTTCTTGTTGATCTCCAGCACCACCAGTATACCCTGTACCTCCATCCTCAGTCCCATACGTATCTTGTTGGAAACCTTGCCCGTTTTCGTCCCCCTGGGCGGCCTCGTAGTACTCCTGTTCTTCAGCCATTTTGTGTGCGACCTCTTTCTTTGTAAATTTATGCAGAATAAAGAATGAAGGCGCGCTAAATCGTCCCCTTCCGCAAGGGGGCGCTACGTTGTGAATAATCAGAAGGTTGTATGGGCGTTATGGGTAGCCAGGGTCCTGTAGATGCCATTCACGTCACTAGCTCAAACACGCATTAATGAATGGGGATGTAGAAACGGGGGACAAAAATGGTCACTAATGAAAACAAAACAATGCGCACATTCTTTCCAAATAGCTCTAATCTCCTTGTCACAAACCAGAGAGAATGAGCTAGTGAAGATATGATGTTTTCGTGCTACATCATCCGATAGACATACGAACGTAAGGCCGATCGACTCTTGAATAAAAAGAGCTACTTTAGTGTCAAAACATTAGTCTGTCTAAAAAGCGAGATGAAATTATCAACATTGAAATAATCTGAATTGCTTTCCTTCATTGTGAAAATATTGCAGTGTATTAAAACCGATGTCGTACGTTTCTTCAGTGAGTAAGGAATGAACATTGTTCTGTCCTTTTGTCTGGGCCTGGTACATGTATGTCACGCACGAACTCACCAATCACTTGACATGTATCCGCAAATGACGGTGCCATTTGGAACGCGCTTGATATCATCCCTTCATAAATGTCTCACTCGATGTCATATCCACCTGATTCGACATAATACAAGGAATATTATCACGTCATAACATGAAAATTTTACGGCCGAAGATTTTGTTTTTAAGGAATCTTCAAGGATTTTAGTGTTACCAGTGCTCATCACAAAATCCTTTTGCCCCTTGACGTTAGGGTTGTTCTGTAGGATTCCTTTCATATAATTTTAATACTTCTAGCCAGTTTCTACTGTGACACATTACGTTGACCAGAGGTTGTATTTCATGGGTTAGGCGTGACCGTAAGCCAACTAACACACATAGGCCTACTTAGCTGTTTTCACTCTCCACCCTGTAATATTTGATATTCTGGGTTAAACAATCAGCTGCTGTGTTTTAATGTCATTTTTAACTTACTTTTATTGCTGGAGTAAACAAAGAGTGCTAAAAGTAAACCATCAATCTTTTGAAAGTTACTGACAAACCTTCCCCAATGTGAAATACTGAAAATGAATGATATAGACACCTGGTCAAAAAGTAATCCATGTAACACCACCAGTGCAAATTTTTGTAAAATATTTTTATTTACCTTGTATGTATAAGGTAATACATGATTGCAACCTAAAAGCTGAACCGAAAAGTTCAAACTAAGTTGAACTGTAAAGGGTATAAATGAGATGGACCATGTACAATGAAATCAAAGTAACTGGACTGATCCCAATCAAACCATGAAGCTGCTAGTATTCCATAAATCAATGCATAGGTGATGGTAACCGAAAAAATGAAAGTACAATTCACTGGTATTAACCAATAAATTACTGAGATCTACCTTGACAGAAAAGCCTATACACATATACAAAATGTTCTGTATCTTGTACCTCCTGTACATGGCAACCAACTGGCATCCCTTTCTGTGAAGCATGAGTGCATGTATACAGATCATGTACCAAAGATCGTACAGGTCAGAGCTTTACCTGGAACTACTGGCAGACATTCAGACCTACTTTCACAAAAATTTAGAAATATTTTTTTGTCCACACACAGTACTTTTTTAAATTGATTTCTCTAGGTGGGATACAAGACTCAAGAGAAAGCTTATCAAAAACTCACGTAAGTTCTACAGAGAAGAATCATTACGGAAATAAAATCTCCTTAACTTCTGAAGACAAAACCCTTGTGAAAAGAGGAAAACTCTGTTCCCATCCCCACCCCCCACCCCCCAAAAAAAAGTAAAAAAAAAAAGATTCCTATACAGGCAGTGATACTCCACTGCAGAATCTATTCTACACAAAGGTCATTATTTGCTCAATGTTGGAGCACGTATTAACAATATTGAAAAGTACACACATTAAATATGTACTCATCCACAAGACCTAAAACTGTGAAGAGAAAACTTCTGCACTCATTTTCAATTTCATAATCCAGTCAAATTGCCACACATGATGGTCAGAAAATTGTTACCATGTTTTCCACATCACAATGTGTTCTCTTGTTAACAGGGCTTCCCTTTGAAAGGATGATGAAAACAAAGCGCCCACTGAGAACAGAGATAGATACATATTGATAAAAAAAAAAAAAAAAAAAAAGAAAAAAGAAAACACAGACTTTAATACTGTCTGTTCTACTTGTGGGGTATTTACAACTGTGGATAACATGTTCCAAGCACTGAACCATCCACCTAAATATACATAGTTCTTAACTGATAATATCAGAGTGGATTGTGGAGACCAGAGTTGGTTGATAACAAGGCACACTGTACAGAGCAATCAACATGATAACAAGTCTAACATAGTCAACATCAGCTTTCTAAAGAAAGGGATTGTGCACACAGTAAAGTGAGCCTACTCTAACCAGTCTTCGAAACACTGATGTTTGGTTCTCTCAGTTAAATGCTGCAGACCACTGGCTGGTTTCATGAACAGTCTCAACTGTACAGAATGCCTCAACATCAAACTTCTACACTAAACCTTTGGAAAACCAGTATTGGAGAACTCTTAAGTTAATAAATCCCACCAGCAATCCAACTGGCTATTTGGCTGTTTTGTGAATGTTTGGACCTTTCTCTTGTTTCCAAGCGAAAAAATTAGGGCTGTCAGTATTAACTACTGGTCTCAAATTTTGGTCACGTTTTATAAATCTACACACAATGCCAATGCTTCGCAGGTTTCCGCTGATGTTCTGCAGACGCCATCTATGTAGTGACACAAATATCACCATTTCTCAGACTATCGCCATTTGCTACCGGCCCACAAAATTACTGTTGGATTATAATCTTGGGCTGAAACCAATCACCTACTATTCTTATTGAACATCTCAATCTACTGGCTAGTGATCTGGGCCCCATTTCACAGTGATACACAGTGACAGTGGGAAGAGTTCTCTGCAAATAACACAACGAAGTATGTCTTTAACTTCTGTTTGTCCTGACAGTTGCAATGAACCTTGCCGACGACTCCACTCCATAGTGGAAGAGACCCCAGGGCGAGACGAGAGAGGCGAATCTCAAACACACACAAGGCTTGGCTAAACTAACTACCATTTCCAGAGCAAAAAGTGTATGTGGGATATGTACACACTAAACACTCGTACTCGGTTTTCAGTTACTGGAACAGTGTTCATATTTTATACAGCTGAAAGGCCAGTTTTGATCTGAAACTGGATCTTTATAGATGCAAGCTTATTTTACAGTATGCCATATAAATATATAGGTATATGCGTGTATGTATATATATATATATACTTTTGGTTATAATATATATATATTTATATATATGTATAGAATATAGAACAATATGGAAATACATTCAACAAATTGCATATCAATAGATAAATAAACCATGCAAAATGAGACAAAAACAAACAAGTGAATGTGGACGTTATACCCCAAACCAGTCCAACCTGGTTCACTTTGGGAGCATTCCTATTATGATTTAGCATAAACTATCCTACAGCAGCCAAAAGTGCGTAAAGAAATAAAAAAAAAGCTAGTCTATGTACGCATTTCAGAAAAAAGAAAATGTGCATACAAACAGCACAAAACCAAGACTTGCCCCATAGTTGCATGATGTAGCTCAGTATGACATGGAGTGTTGTACAATACACTAGTTTACTCTCTTCTATGGAATGACTTGGTATCAGAATGAACAGCCAATTCCTCATGACTACAATGAATATTCATAAGTAAGCACTGAAATGTTCTTCCATAGGCCTTCGACTCTCTGAAATAAGTTCACTGTGGCTTTTCATACAAGTACTTGTCATTAGCTGACCTAATAAACCATTCACAGCATGTTTCAACTTAAAAATATGCATTTGCTGGTAATACAAGGGGAAATAACTGCCACAAGCATTTCACTTCGCCTGTTGCCTTCTGATGCCAATTTATGACAGTACAATGACCATTCTGTCCTGTCACTGCCCGACATTCTTAGGTGGTATGGGTCAATATAAAAGGTGTAAGACCAAAATCTTCATTACTGGTGGGTCACTTAGTGAGACATCACAACAAATTATTAACGGGTTGAAATCTGGAGACAAGGGAAAACTGAGAGAGCCTCACCACTTCTTAACTCTTTTACTTCTCACTATCATGTGACTGATGTTTGTGTCCATAAAAATAAAAAACATTTGCTGCCTAACAAGGCCTTTATGGCTTTCAGCACAGAACATGAAATAGACCCAAAATTTAACCCATAAATGGAACAGGACAGCCAGCAAAGAATAAAATTACCCAGTAATACCCAGTTATTCGTTTGGACAATGTGGCTGAAAATGGATCAATAAAAAAGCACTGCTTATTACAGCCATTAGTGCCAAAAATGAATTCCGATATGTATTCTGTAGTCTATTGACCTATTAGTCAACAACACAATATATCCACGATTTGCCAGGTTACCAGATTCAGCTTAAGAAAAAACTGTCAAATAAACACAGGACTTTGCAACACATCTTAAGCTTGGAGAAATTCATAATGTATATCATATAAATACATTCGGTGAAAGTCATATCCTTTAGACTTAAGTTCACAAGTTATTTCACTGCGAAGACAAACAAGCGGCTTTTGATAAACCTGAAAGAATCAGGATACTATTGTCAGTTTAAATGGTCCCCATTGCTTTAAGAACCCTTTTTTGTTGTTTTTGGATTAAGAATGAAAAGAAACCAACAATAACTACTCTGAACATAACATGTTGTGATCAACGGAATGCACCCATACCTCATCAAATGGTCCATAAGCAGAAAATGGGTCAAAACATCAGTATAGTAAGAGAAAATAATGCTATAACATTTAAAAGAAAGGGATAAGAAGTTAAAAACACAGCAAGAAGTAAAACATCAGCGATCTGGTTAGTCAGAGGTCTTCCCTCAAGAGGTGGCCCAACATTTTATACAACTTTTGAACTCCCTACCAGAAATGCCCACTATGAGCTAGTATTATGCATAACATAATGGTTTGAGTAAATACTACAAAACAGGCATTTCTCTTTGAATAAGAGTTTGCAGTTTATTACAGATGCCTGGTGACAAAGACTTAGCAGGGGACATGGCCATGGGATATACAAATCCAAAGCCCAGTGAAAAACAATTACAATCTTAAAGCAGATCAAAAACAAATGTACACTTCAGAAAGGCTTGGAACTTAGCTGGCATCTTTCACAATTATCTACATGTCATTAACACACTGGCTTGGAACTGCTGCCAACACACATTAGCCATAGCTTCCATAGCTGCTGTAGCCTTGGTCATAACTTCCTCCCCAGCCTCCACTGTTATACCCCTGGTTGTAGCCATAATAATTATCATAACCACCATAGCCTTGATTGTAGCTGCCGTAATTGTGATTGTAACCACCATAGCCTTGGTTATAGTTCCCATATCCATAACCATACCCATGATTCCAACCTGTGAACAGCAAAAAACACAACAAATTTCCTTTATAAAAACTTGTTGACTTCACAAATGGAAAAAGAACCCTGGCAAAAATACTACAAATTGCAAATATTGTCAACCAATGTTAAGTCACTCCATCCACTGAATATCTCATGGATTAGTTAATTATTATAATTCTCTCAGCCATAAAAACTTTAATTTTACATGAGCTTCTCATACTAAAACTTGAGGCAGAGAGTCAAATTCTCTTCACCACTGTTCACACATACAACAACCATCTACAATGTACTTTAACAAGCATGTCCCATATACTAATGCATTACTTCAACTGTAACAATGTAGGCACTGACAATATTATGAAGCATACTGCTATGATAATGGTACCAGCACATGCCAGTGACTGTATACTTCCACAATCAGTGTCTATGCACAATCCTTTTGTTTTGATCATGCAAACTCATTATTCACTACATATAACAAGCCATGAAGACATTACCTCGCCCACGTCCTCTCCTGCTAGGATAACCCCCATACCATCCACTGCGGAATCCTCCTCGCCGGAAATCTTGACGAGGAACAGACTTCTTCACCTCAACCTGTAGGCAACAAAAATTATCTTTTTTTTTTTTTTCTTTTTTTTTTTACTTCAAACATTTTGAAATGGGATGACAAGTTGTAAGGATAGAATTCAACATCCAGGACACTGAAATGTCAACAAACTGCTTTTTACTTATATCTAACTGAAATATATCACACCATCTTGTTGTTATGACAACAATACCAGTGTATCATGACCCATTGGGAGCCTCCGAGGGCGAGGTAGTTAGCGTGCTAGTGCAGCGTCATGTCTCATGAGCCTCTCACCAATGTCGTCGCTGTGAGTTCAAGTCCAGATCATGCTGGTTTCCTCTCCGGCCGTACGTGGGAAGATCTCCCAGCAAATTGCGGATGATCTTGGGTTTCAACCAGGATCTACCCTGTTTCCTCCCACCATAATGCTGGCTGCCGGCATATAAGTGAAATATTCTTGAGTATGGTTTAAAACATCAATCAAATAAATAAATCAAATCATGACACATTGTTTCATCACTATCTTATCTTAAAACTCCTAAAAGAAATCTACATTCCACAGTTATACACCAAATAAGAGTGCAAGACAGTAGCTGGCCTTTGAAAAGCCAGCTTCAGTTACATGTACATCAGTATATTACTGCTCCAGTTTGTTTTGAATTTTGAACAGCAGACCATTGAGCTTTACGAAAGTTAAGCCAGGCATGTGCACTGTCTGCTATTGAGGCCCAAAGAACAGCAAAATGTACAAGTGAAGAAAGACTAATCTGTATTAATTTGTAGGTCTTGTAAACCTAGTCGACTGTCCCACGCCAGGTTCCAAATAATGGAAAACACAACACAAGGTGCAGACAAATATTGTAAGTAAGCCACCTAATACGTGGAGGATGCCCAATTACTTTCTGATTTGTCCACTGTGACTTCACGGTTTTTCACATCTCTGGAGCCGTTCCCATGGGTGTCTGGGAGATAACCAGTTGAACTGGGGGGAGCCAAATCACCGAACTTACGTGTCCACCATCAACTGGGCATTTAGAATTTCAATACATACACACACAAAAACATGCCTATGAAGAACTATAAAAACTGTTCAAGGTCCACAAGCATGGGTTGTCCACAACAATAATGAATCCTTGATGAAAACTTAAAACAAGGGAAATATGAAAAGCATCAGTTATACCTAATAGAATCCTTTTCTAAATATGATACTAGCTACAGCAAGCTAGTAAGAAAAAGAATCACGTAATAACCCACAATTACAAAGCACTGTACTGCAATTCTCTTACCTCTTTTCCACCAATTGTCTGCATCCGTTTTTCTACAACCTTCTTCACCACGTTCTCTGATTCAAATGACACAAAACAGAAGCCTCTCCTTTTTTCATTCTGATCAAGTGGCAATTCCAAATCGACAATCTGAAAAAAAAAAGTGAAGTTTCACTTCATGCATCATTTTACAGAAACAAAAGCCTGCTTTAACTTTACACGCATGCACTGTTTTATTTCAGCCAGAAGAAGGCAAAACCTCCAGCCTTGCACCTGGAAATCAAATGCTTTCTTGTGTGCAACACCAATTCCTATATTCAATCAATCATAACTTATAAAATAAGTCACAGCAATAAGCTAAAAAGCCTCATGCTGTGAATCTCCATCTATAAATATTGTCCCCTACACATTTGGCAAGTTTCATGAAAATTCTTTGGGAATATAAGTTGAGTCTCATTTCATTCATATCCAAATTCCATCTTCAAAAGTAACAATGTGGAAAAAAAATCCATCGAATGGAATTAAATTAATCTCATGCACAAATGCACATTGGTCCCATCACTTTTGCAACACTTCATAAAAATCTCTCAAGAACAGTTTAGATCATTTCTTTGTAAATAACTGATGCGAAGCAATGACAAACTGACTAATGGACAGATTGTACTGAAAGCTTTAGTCCTCTACATTACCTCTACAAGTCTCATGAAAATCTGACAAAAACTGCAGTAGCTGATGCGTTCACAAGAAATGTTACGTTAGACATGCTGATAACTACGTAACACCCACCTAATCTCCGAAATATACAAAATGAAAACAAGAGAACATTTTTGAGTCATCAGAAACAGGTAGGAAATTATTAATACACAAGGTTAACAATAAATGTAAGCTGACTGAATTTGAAACATACCGTTCCAAATTTTTCAAAGTGGCTTCGGATTTCTGATTCTGGCGTTTCTGTGTTTAGGCCACCTACAAAAACTTTGAGATTAGGCTCTCTTTTCTTAGGGTTAGCTTTCTTTGGGTCTATAGTTTTTCCATCTAGTACATGTTCAGGAGCTTCTAGGACCTGTAAAATATAAACATGAAAACATGCAGTAAAAGAAACCGCAAATTCACATTAAATGAAAAATAATCATACACCCAATTACCTTCACAAATCCTTAAATCTCTGCAATGATAGGAAATTGTTTGAGATTCAGAGCTGGACAATTGTAAAACAATATAGGAGAGCATGAAAGACCTGAATAGAAGGTGAGCAGGATTCTTCCTGGATCAATCACCTTCTAATACCAGACAATGTACATATAACGAAATAGAGTTCAAATTTTGTCTGAGGAACATGAACAATTCCACGCACGGAAAACTGAATTAACTTTTGTGCAGTAGTTTTGGGAGACAATGCTCAGATCTATATCTGTACTTAGGTATATATATTTTACTAAATATTAATCAAATGTAGGTCAAACCTCTGCTGTGTTTACTAAAATGTCTGTGTGCAAATTTCTGTTTATTGGAAGTGCCTATAATATTTGATGAGATTTTGATGGCTAGACCTAACACAAAATTTCATCCCATAAAGCAGTTACAGGTCAGTCGTGCTGACCACTATCTTATCACTCCTCTTATCAGTTTACGAATGAAGTCCAAGGTTGATCACAATTGGTCCAATAATTTTGGGCATATTGACTGACCACCAAGGTCAGTTAATCTGACTAAAGCCAAATCAAGACTGAAGATTCTCACAATCAGTCTAAGATCGTGGGTATATCTAACTTGAAGCTAGTCATCCAAAATGCACACCATTTATAGGGAAACTGATTTCAGATGAGATAATCTGAGGAGGAGCTCTTCAGTGAGCACAGTCAGATGAATGTAGAAATTAGCCTCCACTCAACAAATGCACTGAACAAATCATGCTGAAATATATTTTTTCAATGTCAGTGTTTCATGTCACCTTTTCTATACTAGATGCATCTTTGAAAACAATAAACCCAAATCCTCTTGACCGTCCACTGTCTAAATCTGTCTTCAGTTCACATTTGGTCACTTCGCCATATTTAGAAAAGTACTTTTTCAAATCAACTGAAAAGACAAAGCATTAGAGCATGGTTAAGATCAACCCCTTTATGCTTAGCATCTTCTAACAAACACACATTATTATATTTACAGAAAAAATCTTTCAATTTACAGCACAGAAAAAGAGTGAGCAGTTTATTAAACTGATTATTGCAATTTGGATAAAATATTTCTGACAAAAGATGTAATTTGTCTAATTCCAATGTTTCAAACCAAGGTGTGATATATTAACCTGAACAAAAATGATTTTCTTCTCTTAAATACATACCTGATGACGTATCTCTGCTGAGTCCTCCAACAAAGATTTTCCTGAAAGTAAATTAGGTGTGTGTTAATACCATGACCCTTCACATGAATTAATATTAAGTAATGATTTCAAGACAAAAATAAATGAGGTTTTTTTCTTAAAGGATATAGGACACTGTTCCAATTTTTAAAGAATTATCTTTATAATACACTATTTTGATTAAGCTTACAATTGTATGTAAAGAAAGTGTATGTTAACAAAACATGTTTCTCCTGTCTTTCTCCTGACCCGATACACTCTTGGGAAGGGAAGACAACTCCGCAATTTCTAAATCTTTACATATGCTACTCATCAACTCGAATTAGGCTTACACAGTCGTACTATTTGGATGGTATTATTCTGCAGAACTACAATTTCTGACAGAATTTGATTGTGAACTTTGCCACTGTGTCGACATTGCAACAAAGACGTTACAGCTTGATTTTACAGACCCAAAAAAAAAAAAGCCTTCCAGATTTATGGAAAACTGAGGCACACACATGTGGATGAGACGGATTAGGACCTGTGTGCCTCTGTGGTTCGACTCAGTCCTTCACCATTAGCCACAGAAATACTGCTTGGATACCTCAGATCAAGCCTATAATCGTACTAAATTAGACAACTAGGTCTGCATGCATATCCTGTCCAAACTTGGCACAGAGAATCAAGCCAACACATTAATGCCAGCAATAAATTATTATGCTGCGTCCATCATCATCCTGGTAGTGATATCAGCGGAGTGCTCTCCCTTGTGCACAAGCCTGTGTGTTCAGGGATTGTAATTTCCTAACGCTGGCGCAGGGAGTATTAAAAACATACCACTAGCAGTAATGTTTTTGGTTCCATTCTCTGCAACGATGGCAGTCACAACCACGTGCTTGTTACTGAGTCTAGACCACATATGCATGAAGACTTCTGCGCGTAATTTGTTATGATTAGAGGTGGGTGGAAAACACTATGGACTATGGAATCTGAGTTAACCAAGCAGTAAACTACAAGTGGCTACAAGTAAAATGAGGGGTTGGGACACAGAGACGTGCAAGGTCTAGAACTGACAATCATTTATATGGAACTGATTATGTAGGAACAGAAAACATCTTTTTAAAATGCTCCTTTACCCTCATCACAAATAATGTATCAGTACAGGGGTTTTTTTTAGACACTTTCCCATCCGGGTAACCCTGATGAGAAACAAGCGCAAACAAAGTTTTTGGCATATTTTGAAACTGAGTTCAGGGGGAAAAATAATTGAGTATTTTGGTTATTAAGGAGTACTACGTGCTGTGGCACGTGGAGAAAAGTTTTGTAGGAAACAACCGATGCAACCACCGTCAAGAGCTGTCTAATGTCTCAAACTACATCATTTAAGTAGTGTCGGCCGCAGTTATGCGCCGACGTTATACATGGTCCTAGTCATGATACCTATCCACAACTTATCCACATACCTTTCTTGAGCGTTAACAATAAACTGGATCAATGTGTAGAGAACAGTGATGGTGTGTTGGCTTCCATTACTCGCCTTAGTAGTATATAGTGCTTGACTTATTCATTTGAACACAAAACAGAGGTCCAACTGATTTATGTGGAAGCGAAATCATTGATGGTGCTACTTGAAAATGTAGTGAAAGGCATGGTCTTCATGATACAATCGATTTGTATCACATGTAATATTGTTAAGGTGTCGATTTCTAATCAGCAGGATCAAAAGAAATTCAGTTCAAGATAGAGTTTAGTACAGTTATTTGGCAGAGGAAAAAAGCAGTTAAGACAAGAAATCTGTTGAAGTGAAGATTCTATTAAAACAACTCTAAATTACAGTCTTTTTTACAAGCAAATCCACTCAGAACGAAGGGCTGCCAGTAGCCTTTATATATACCCTAATTGCTGTTTATATATTAATATATAAATAATATACAAGGTTTACACAGCCAGCTAGGGGAAAAAATCAAGTACTTTGTAATCAAGTACTGATTTGCAATCAATGCCATATCGCACTATCGCGATTTCGGTAGGCCTAATTGATGTTTGGCCGTGTCACGCAACAGGCAGTCAAACTGCCCTTATCCACTTGACTGCGTGGCTGCAAATAGGACTAAATGTTGCCGCAAGGATCATTAATATTTACAGTCATGTGGCACAGTCATATTTTACTCAATTCCATAAATGCAATGTATTCTTCATTTATTTTTGCAAAAAGCCTGCAGTTTAACCAGGCATCCATGTGTTTACAACCAGCGCCACTTTGGGTTACTTCCCTTTGCATTTCACCAGGTATACCACTTGATTGCAGATACATTTCAAATGTTATACTCAATTATTACTTATTTGATAGGCTGCAGATAAGCCGGCTTAACACTGTTCCGACTGAAATTTAAATCTATTCAACTCCCTGCTGAATTTATTTATTTATTTGATTAGTGTTTTACGACATACTCAAGAATATTTCACTTTTCAACTTCCTGCTGAATTTATTTATTTATTTGATTAGTGTTTTATGACATACTCAAGAATATTTCACTAAATTACACAACAGCGGCCATACCGGTGTAGAGCCCAGGGAAATACAACCATGCACTTATTGCTGGCAGGCCTTTATTTTAATATTTTGACATTTACTGCAACACCATCACCCGAACAAAATTGTGGAAGATTTCCTAACTCGAGCAATAAGTCACAAGGTCACATGTTCACATTACCTGCAGGAGACGAGCGCGGACCTTGCTGAAAGCACTTCCATCGACACAGAGTTTGGGTGATGGACTCAGGGTCTCAGTCCATCTAGATTTACAGGTCAGCATTTAATTAGTGTACAACAAGCATACGTTTAGAGCTTCACTACAGTTATGGTATTGTACAATACGATTGCAGAACGTAGAAACTATGGTGCTAGGTAACCTGGTACGAAGTGGCCAGATGCCTTTCACCTAAATACGAACGGAGCAGTGTTGCAGTGCCCCCTAACAGAGAAAAAGTATGTTGTAGCGCACAACTTTGACTTCGTACATGTATTTCTGGCGGGTGCAACTATAGGTCACACAAATGGCTATCAAAAATTGACTTATTCATGCTTCCAATTAACTTTATTTACCTAAAAACAAACCAAAATTAAGCTCTGCACATAAAAAGGGCCTGCACATAAAATGTGAAAACTTTCAAGCCCTTGAATTATTAAAATCAAATTCAAGTACTTTCACGGTTTTCATGGACACGTGTGGACCCTGAATGTAACTGAGAAGGCCAAAGAAAAATTTCTTATGCAAAAGGAAGTAGAATAACTAAACTTTAAGTAAAAGACAGCTCATGAGCTGAGGCACAGTTCATTAAAAGGATATAAAATTTTCTCCTGAAAGCAAAAAGACCTGTTAGAATTTATATCAATTCATTGCTAAATTATGTTCATTTGAAGTGTGGAGTATTTTGCTGCGGACTGGGGGTTTGAAGGCGCCCATGTTTTCAATGACCAATTAGAGAGCTAGGAGATATCAGCTGTCTATGAGCTGTATGCAAATCTTCTGAGTTGGCTGTAAATGTTACATGTATTAACACAGGGACAGGATATTGTTTTAATGTTATATATTTTACCAGAAATACACATGTGAACAACATTGCGAAGTATTTCCAGACCAATGTGCTGCGGCAGGAGTAAGCTTATAGATCATTTCATATACTTAAGTTACAAACACAACCACAGCAGCTTACTAGAGTTTCAGGTGACAAGAACAATTACATCAGAGCCCACACATGGCTGTCCTTCATGCTAGCCGATGGAGCATGGTCAAATGTCAAATGTCAAATTTCCACTGTTGTACAAGCTGTTAAAAAAAAATACTTCACCAAAATAAACATAATATTGTTCAAGCTTTCTGGCAAACTTAACTTTGAACATGCGCTGTCTTTCACTTTAAACAAAACATTACAGAAATGTACTTTAAGATAAAGAAATCCTGTACCGGTAAGATAAAAGCATACAGTACAGTAAGTTGCTTAGAAAACTTAAAATGTTTCCTTGATAATTACAATGTGGCACGGGAAACTTGTGAAATTTTATTCAAGTTTCTCTGTACAAACCCTGCTAAAATTTCTCGGAAACCGACAAACTAGGCTTACTGTTTAGATTTAGGCTACAGGGGCTGTTTGATAAACCAGAAGTAAACTTTTTTCTATGTTCCTTTGAGGTTACTTTTATTATCATATGGTTGTTTTTTGCTATTGTTATTACACGGGAAACCCATTGTAGCCCTACATGTATCTAAGTAAGCCACTTTACCATGTCGAGAAGGGCTGCAAAACACATACGCAGCATCAACACTAACAAACTTCAGCTATCTTTTATAACTAGAGTGAGCATATTGGCACTGGCTTTTCACTATTTTTTTTTTTTTTTCACTCCGGTTTGTCTTTATTCTTCGACATCTGTTTATGGAAAAGCTGACTTTTAGGGAAAAGCAGATGCTCTCGTGTCAATAACTTAAAAAGAGCAAGAAATCAGCAACAGTGTCTTTGCTCTAATTCTAAATTTATATGCCATTTTAAAAAAGAGGCTTTCGTGTATAAGCATTCGCACATGCACTCGATAACCTTGTTCCAGATTGTAAGGCGGCTTATTTTACTACAATTATCATGATCCAGTCCACCACACAACCAAACCTGGAACCAAACCATATTTCACAAAATATGTTAGGAAAATTTAGTTATTTAGTTAAAACATTAGTCCTCAGGTAGGTATGACACACGATTTGAGAATATTCTGAAATTGTGCCTAATAAATACAGTCAGTTTGATAACCAGTTTGTTACAAATATCTAATATCTTGTCTAGAAGAATATCGCTTCGTGTTGGTGGTAGGCCATTTGAAAGTATGCACATTCCGCTGATGTCAGTCCTATCGATTTGTGCGGCAACATGGTGGAACTCAGTGCGCATTTTCACTTATCAGAACTAGACACAGTAAGTGGAAATGCGTCAAAGAGACAGCCTCAGTGGAGAAAGTGCAGTTGTTGTTGATCAGTTATCAAAAATGGCAACTGTCAATGTGGCAAAAAATCACTTACTTTCAAGTAATTCCAACAGAGCAATAACATTTTGGATTTACACTGTAACGTCCTTCAGGAAAAGCAATTGGTACCGAGATCAAGGCAGGTATTCAGATCAATGCGCAAGGACCTCGGACAAGCATATCTAACTTAGGGGGGCAAAAAAAAAAAAACACACACACACAAACAACAGCAGTCATGAGTCAAGGCTAATGAACACATAGTCAGATTTTAGTCCTAACTGGACCCCAGTGTACTGTTTTAAATTCTGACACTCATCGTAACACAGAGTTCCTCCATAAATCTTTCAAAAGGCAGGGCAGTAGTAAGGCTGAGGGTGATATCACGTGGTAGGGTGACGTCAATTCATTGAAAAATGTCCTTTTCTCAATGAACATCAGAAAGGTGGGTCAGTGACGAACAATAGCTCAGCCTATTCTTTACAAATTCCAAAAGCAGTCCATCTGGATGGACTAGGACACCACAGTCAAAAAGTACCTATGGTTAATGATAACGAATACAGCAAAATTACTGATCAGCCTAAATCTAACCGGTTTATAATCAGTGGTTACATTGGGAGGTTGACTTTATGCTTTCACTTTCGCAGTTTATCAATGAGCAAATTACAATAAAATATAACAAGATTTTATTTTTGATAAGATTTTATCACAGTGTCAAATTTAGCTTCCATGTTCACATCTGGCAATGCACGTAACTGGTCATCAAGAGATCTTCCTGGACCAGTTGAGAACTTTTGCAATATCGCCTAACCTCAGAAGTGGGGAAGGGAATGGGGGGGGGGGGCATTTTGAGTGCGGCCATGTTGATCGTGCGCCATGTGGATTTCTAAAACGAGATCCGACACCATGTCAAATGTAAGTGTTTTGCATTTTAAGGTGGCGAAGAGAGAGAATCTCGTTAATGACAATTTGAGGAATATTCACCTATGATCGTCATCTTCATTCGCATCGTCACCGATTGTGTCACCGCCTTCAACCGCCTGGCTCTCTGTGCCGGCTTGCTCGAAGCCTACGTCAGGGTCCTGAGTAAAGAGTTGATCGTCTTCTCCGTTCGTTTCCCCGACTGTAGCAGACAATTCGGACTGGTCTCCTTCAGCCATTTTTATCCGGGCTTACCACACCGATGCCCTTACAAAACTTCTCCCAAATGTGTCGTGGAAGTCGTGTGATGTGTTGGACAAAATCTGCGAAAGGAGAGAAAGAAATGGGGACACTTGCCTCTCCTCTCTAATTGGCTTATTTCCTCCCGCCAGATGGCGCTAAAGAGGAGCTGATTCAAAGGACAAAGAACCGCCTTCTTCAGTGACGAAATTCTTTTAACTCTACCTACATTAAGTACATTATAGAATTTCTCCAGTTTGCATGTTTTGCAGTTACAACAAACAGATTCAGTTAAAATGGGATATATAATATGATTAAATCTGGCTACGAATGCAGGTCATTTAGAGAGAGAAAAAGAAAGAAAGAAGGAGACAGGAAGAAACATACGATCTCTCAGGCTTCAAACAGACACTGGCCTACATGTTCATGTGAATATAAAGTGAGGTACCTGCATGTAATACTATGGTTAAAGCTACAGTGGAAACATTGGCTTTGCAAATATTAACAAGATCACGTCATCACAAATCTTTTGTTTGTAGCAGGTCCCATCACTGAACTTCATCAGCCCCCCAAGGGCATAGAATAGAATTATCCCTGGCAACCGAGGCACTTAAAATGTGAAAGTTAATGTCAAGCAAAGAACAGCTGTGAAGTAATTTGAAAATTGTGTCAAATTGCGGCCTGAGATAAATATGTTCACTGATGTTAACTCTGTTCTTCATATTTTTTTCACCGTACCCTTATTCCAGTTTTTCATGCCATTTTACTTCTTTTCATACATTTTCTACCATATATTAGCCTGCCTGAGAAGAGCATTCCCGGGCCTTGTTTATCTATTGTATAAATATTCAAAAATTGTCAAAATTGGCCCAAATTGGAAGATTTGTAGTCAGGGGAGGCCACTCTTTACTTATCGGCTATTACCTCCCTTTACGGTCACCAAGCAACGGGGAAGCTTCTGAACACGTACAAACAAAATCTGAGCTCGTGTGTTTAGTTTCTTATCGGAGTTCGTCTCGGAATTTTCATTCTGCGGTGTGGTTTTACAGTAAGTTGTGTTAAATTCTATATTTTAGGCAGTTAATGATGGCAGTAGGTCTGTAGTCAAATGACATAATCACACATTTGTGTTGGTTAGTGAAACTTATTGCGGCAGAAATCTTGAGTCGACTGTCAGTGTTGATACCA
This sequence comes from Acanthopleura granulata, assembly GCA_016165875.1. Classification (NCBI taxonomy): domain Eukaryota; kingdom Metazoa; phylum Mollusca; class Polyplacophora; order Chitonida; family Chitonidae; genus Acanthopleura; species Acanthopleura granulata. The sequence continues at coordinate 11,646,583 of JABBOT010000002.1, forward strand.
GTATTGTGATAGTCTGTGGGGTCATAGAGCTAAGCTGGCCCTATTAAAGAATTAGAACAGTATTCAAACTCGTCTGACCGAAATACTTCTTCAGACCTGGATAATCATCCTTTTTGAAGTTTTATTCTGACTTCAATGGGAAAATCATTTGTTTTAGTTTCCGGAATGGTACCAAGTAATGACCAACCATGCCTTTCTGAAAAAGTGAAATCCCTATCTTGATTAAATAATGCCTTGTCATGTTGCTCATCCTTCACAGAAATTTTTTGTTTAAAGTAGATATTGTTAGTTATTTGTTTGTCTTAGTTTACCAGTAATCCTCTTAATAGTCATTTGTATGTACTACCACCAGAATTGTCTGAATTTAATGCAAAACAAATGAATAGCTGGTTTGCCAGTTTACCATTTCTGCTACTGTGACTGTCATCCACCACAGTTTATATGTTAAATTATGAGGTTGTCTTTATGTTGTTTTTCATTCAGATAAGGCTGTCACCATGTCTGCTGCTGCAGTTTCACCCAACATAGAGGAGAATCTCTCCACATTAGCACAAACAAAACGGATCAGGGTGACAGAGTTTTTCCATGACTATGATGGACTGCGGTCAGGTTATGTTACAAGTATGTCGATCACTAACAGTATATATTTACCAAATGTTGCATTTCTCCTGAGGCATTAAACAATACACACAAATGCTTGAAGTGTTCAATTTTGCCTCATCTCTTGAATTGTTCTGTTGTGTCTTTAAGAATTGTGCTACCAGCACATGTAGCTTATCACAGCAATCATCACTGGTGTTTTGTTGTTATTGCTCTGTAACAGCACATTTTATGCTTCATAAAAAATAGATTGCCACTTTATGGTGCACAGTGATTGAACACATAAGTGCACCACGCTTGCTATTACCTTATATATACATGTATTTACAAATATTTAATGATTGATTTAATTACAGTTACAGTCATCATAAATGTGGTTATGAAGACAGCTTTTCAGCATACTAGAATTCCTGTAAATTAGTTCTTTCCTATTATTTCAGGGCCTATGTTTTTTCGATGCCTGTGGCAAACTCTAGGGATTAAGTTGACTCCTGACCAAGAGAATTATTTGGCTTCAAAATATGCCTGTGGATCCAAAGGGGACATCAACTACAGAAAGTTTTGTGAAACTATCAACCAACCATTTAACCCTCATCTTGTTTCGAAAGACCCAGCCATGCAAAAAGTGGAGGCCAAAGAATTGTAAGTACATGTACTATTACGGTAGCTAACATCAATTGACAAATTTATCAGATTTGTATATAAACAGAGAAAAAAGGTCATTGGTATTATTGATGATTATCATTGTTTTTATTTTGATGATGTGTAGTCCAGTATGTTTTGTGACAGTGTATACAGTTAAATAAGATGCCAGTGAACTTGGCAAGCATGATTACAAACTGGATTTTGTGCTATACCATGGTTCCAGTTAAATAACATTGGAATCAGAGCTTAGAGCCTTGATTAATAATGCAATGGGATACCAGCAGAATTCCAAAGTGGTACTTGTTGTGTCATTGTAGTCACGCTGAAGTATCTGCTGTGGCGTCAACAGCGTGACGACAATTTGAGAAGACCATAAGCGTTACAAATGAAACCATTCTTCACAACATGTTTGACGTTGTGCAACAAAAGGCTTATTAAGTTGAAGTCCTTTATAATGCATTGGTACCTCTTGAGAGAGGAAAATTCGCCAGTACCCCATTATGTTAATAACATTCCTTTAGAAAAGAGGACTGAAAAACTCTTGAATAATCTCCGGTCACTGTTTTGTCATATTACTTGAGATGAACATGTGGTAAACAAACTGCATATGTATGAATTTCCCATTGTGTTTCAGCTTGGGCACCATGCGCTCTGTTAGGCCATTGGATCCTGAAGGAGAAAAAGATCTTTTCAATCTGTTACAGAAGATGCAGAAGTATTATAAATACCATGGCATTAACTTGAGGACATGCTTTTCTGATTTTGACAAACACCATGTGGGGACAGTTACGGAGAGCCAGGTGGGTCATTATAATATTGCTGTGGTCAAGCATTTCAGTCTGTCAAGTAGAGCTTTTGATTAATGTGCAGGTCATGATTTTAGAGGTAACTCAAGATGCCAAAAGGAGGCCCATTATTTGCGTTAATGTACATTAATTTTTTGCTTTCTAATAATGCAGATGTGGAGACTGCATGTAATGGTAATTAAGTTACTGTTCATTTCAAACCTATAATGCTGACTTGCCTTCGGCTTGCTTGACAGTTTTACCGCAGTTTTCCTGGTCCCCCAGATGTGACAGAGAGAGATATGTACCTGCTGGTAACTAAGTACAGAGACCCAGAAAACGATGGCCTGGTGAACTACCTGAACCTACACCATGATGTTATGGCCATCAGCCAGCTTGTAGAGCAGGGCAAAGGCTTACCAGTCATCCCCAGCAGAAATGTGGACTTTGCCCCCCATCTGGTAAGTGTCAGTGAAGTATTGATTTATTCTGTGTACTGTCATGCATCACACATTCCAACTGGTCACCATTGAAGTTCTTACTAGGTTATATACATGTAGTATGTTGAAGATCGTAGTTAGTGAAAGTGAAAAAAGATTTTATATGTGTACTTAGACTTGGGAAATTCTTAATCATGTACCTGGTATTATCATCCTTTCTGAAAGCTCATTCTGCAATAAAAATCATGTAAAACACAAAAACACCTTCTCAACGGTATACTTTGGTTCTTTTCACAGATAAGTGATGATCCCACGCTGAATCAGGTCTTTGACAAGATTATGGTGGCCGTTTTTAAAAATGGCATCCGTACCACAGAGTTCTTCAGGGATCATGACCCACTCAGGAGTGGAATTATAACAGAAAACCAGTTTGTATGTGGACTAGCTCTTGCTGTTGGCAAGGAGGCTCAACTTTCCAGGGGTGAGATCCAGAAAGTGGTGGAATTTTACCGCCAGCCAGATGGTCGAGTGGCATACAAAGACTTCTGTGACGTTATGGAAAATGGTGAGCATACTAGTTACATGTAGTTTATACTCTATCCACGTGCTTGGTACGGTCGGAATGTACCCTTCCCTACCTCAAGATCACTTGGCGGATTTACAGCTCATTTCGTACCACCCTACCTTCAAACTGACTATGAGATGGTGAAAATGTTCTTTAAAGAATAATTATGATAATACTTGAGTAAATATTTAAAGTATTTTATTATAATATGAATGAAGTTTGTTTATTTATGTATTTATTTGACTGGTGTTTTATGCCTAACTCAAGAATATTTCACTCATACAACTGAGGCCAGCATTATGATGGGAGGAAACCGGGCAGAGCCCTTGGGAAACCCACACCCATTCGCTGGGACTGACGTTTGTGTTCCAATAAGAGAGAATGGTATATCCACTCACAGAGATGCACTACCCTTCAGTTCAAAATCAAAGCATGCTATTTTTGGTCTAACCCTTCTTAGGATAATTGATGGCAAATCAGGAACCTCTGAGAAGTTCTGAATCATGTTTGGTAATGCAATTTCTTGACGAGATAATGTTACCAGGCTGTGTCCCCTAACGCATATTGCTCCTTCATCTGAAGTCTGCGTAAAACACTGTAAATTGTCTCAAAAGCAGAAAGCCATTGATTTTTAGTTTGTTTTTCACAGTATGAAAGTGTATCAAAGCATTGACTGTGTTTTATATATACTCTTTACTCCCAGATGTGTTTTTTATGTAGTCAACGTGGTTAGTTTAGTATAAATGACCTTAAGGTCACTAAATTATATTTGTCCATGCTTATTACGCTATCGCCAGATTATATGATACAGGTGCAAGTATTTCTATACTTAATAGTTTTATCATTGTTTTTCCCATAGCCTTCAACACCCCTCACCTTGAAAAGAAGCCCACCCACACTGTTACTAGGCCTATGCGTGGGGCGCTAACCAGGGTAAGTGACTGATACATGTTCAGAGTGAGGATTAATCTTACACATAAGAAAGGACTACATTTGAATTTTTTTGAATTTATTAATGAAGTTATTCATTTTACCTGATTTGGAGAAATCTGTTGGTCCTAGAAAAGTGCATTGGAGTTGGCTTGGAAGGTAAGTTAATATTCTAGTCAGCAAATGTCCTGAAGTTTCAATGCCAAAAGAAATATTTTATAACTTTAATATAACTCTAAAAGTGTGTTTTTGGGGAACAATTGCTAGGGGAAATTCTTTAAGTAATAATTGGTCATCATATTGGCTGATACAATTGGTCATACACATGAAAGGTCTTTCACAGTGAAATTTAGGAACATGCATGTATTGTAAACTCAGTCCATCTGATAAATGTGAAAAGACAGTAAAAATATGAACATTTTGTATGGATGGTGTAGGTTTTCTCTGAAAAGAGACTGTATGGCTTTCTTGTATGGAGTTCATCTGCATACTGAATCATAGTTATGATGAATCCCACCAAGGGCAAGACACTTACTTTGAGAGTTATTTCCCCTCAAGTAACTGCACATGTAGTTATTTCCCTTGCTGTGACATTATATTTTGTCTTTCTGAAACATTATAAAATATAGGCTACAGTATGTGTATCCTCATTTGCAAGAGATTTTTTGCTTTCAGACCCTGAGGCCTCTTACTGAATCCGAGGAACAGCGAGTTCTTTTTATCCTAGACAGCATGGCTGACATTGTCAAGAAGAGACGCCTCATGATGTACCCCTACTTCAAAGATTATGACAGGGTAAGTACATGGCCTATGTTGAGGTATCTTCCAGTTTGAGAAATGAGCATGTTTGTTGGTGTATTCAAGTTGTTAGATGTATATCACTTTTTTCTTTTCTTCTTTCTCCATAGGGAATAGCCTACACTCGTGTGGTCACAAAAACTCAGTTTGGTAGAATTCTTCACTTCCTGAGTCTGAATATATCAAATGAAGACTTAAAGCTACTCTGCCGGAAGTTTGAAGACCCTGCCAGTGGAGATGTCAATTATCCTGCATTTGTTCAAGCTGTAGATCAAGGTAAATTCTTTTACGCTTAGGAGTCACGTCTAGAAGTTTCTTGCCATGAAACAGCTGAAATATTGCCAATGTGTCATGAAATCACAATCATTCACTGTATTTAGAAATTTCTTTCTAAGTTAAACATGTTTTAGGAAATATTTTCAGCTTGCAACTATATGCTAAGAAAATATACTTTTTATTTCAATTAAAAACGCCCAAAGGTTTAAAAACTAAATTTCCTTATTACAATAATTTTTTGGTTTCCCATAATCAGAGTTTGTTGGCCATACAATGGAGGATGTGTCTACTCAGAATGCTAACCGCACTAATGTAGTTACTGTGGAGAGAGTAGACAACAGAGGGGAAGTGTCACTGGATGAGCTGATGAGCAGGATCAGGCACATTGTCCTCACCAGCAGGCTCAGGGTCAGTTATTCAACTCAGTTTTGTACACTCGCAGTATACTTCAAACATGTTCAGTTACCCATTTTTGAATGCATGTATTTTATATCAACTTTCATATGAAAACACTGAAAAATAGAAAAACTTACTGTAAAAAAAAGAAGTACATTTATTGCTTGGTTTCCAAAAATTTATTCTTGGAAATATATGTAATTTATTAAATAACTTTACACTTTGAAAGGTCTGCTGTACTTTATAGGATAACCTGTTTCCTTGTTTTTCAAGGACTCTAATTCTGGGTATTGTGTTGATCTTAGCAAGGTACTCTGAGGTTTATTTGGAAGGTGAGATGATACCCTACTGGAAAAATGTACTACGTTTCACCACAACAAGTTACATGACCTTTATTTACCTCTGAAAAGGAAGTAAAGTGGACCACCTTTTAGGGCATATGCAGTAGTATTCAAGAGGTTAAAAATGGAGTTAAGAAGCCACAATTTACAATACGCATGATTTCTATTTTGTGACAGGTAGTTGAGTATTTTCAAGATTACGATCCCTTGCGATCAGGTTCCATCACCAAAGCTCAGTTCCTGCGTGGCCTCGCCTCTTTGGGTCTGAGTAAGCTGGGTCACCATGACCTTTCAGAGAAACAGGCCCACATGCTGTGTGACTTTTACACCAGCCCCACTCAGGCTGACAAGGTCTTATGGACCAAGTTTGTTGATGATGTAGAGAGTGGTAAGTCACTGAAATATGCACAAGTTTATACATGTGTTGGTAAATAAGACATTTTCCATGATGACTTTCAAGTTTGTTTGGAACGTAGATAAAATGATATGTACATCATTGTTGAAGCCTTTTGTTATCTCATGTATTACTATTTCACATCTGTATGTGACCTTGAATGGCTATACCAGTTTCAATTTGTGTTTTATGACAAGTTTCCAAACCACATGTATCTTCATTACCTTTAAATATGAACATCAGCAGTTCTATGGAAACAAGAGGAAGTCCATTGTCCTGGATGAAAATATGGTAGCTAGCTGTACCTTACTGGTACTATGATATACATGTAGATGTGTTCTCAACTTATAAATTCGTAGTTTTGCAGTGATGTCATAGCAGCTCTGAGCCAATCAACAGCACTGTGTTTGGTCATGTGACTACAGCAGGCGAAGTGAAAACAAACAACATTTAACCAAGGCGAGATAGGCCTTGAATTAGATTTTGCAATATAAAAAGAAAGAAAAATAAAACTTTAAGACAGGAAATTTTTCTGGACAGATATTCTTCAAATGTGACAGTTTCAGAGGCCTGCAGTTCATTAAACTTTAGAAATCTGCTAAAATCAGCATTTTATCCATTTAGACCCATGTTATTTATCACCTCCACTTCTTTGCCAAGAACGCACCCGGATGCTCGAAACTACTAATAGGCCTGATTGTTTGTATTGTAAACAATGGCAGTTTACAGTTTAAGTGGTTCAGTATTAAACACTAGATCAGAAACCTTTGACTCATGCGATTCACTCTTAACTGGTAACACACCATGATATGTAACTTGTATTATCTTTGATGTTCTCTCTGCGTAACATTCAGTGACAAACTGTCAGTACAAGTAGTCGTTTCAGCAGCTTTAAATACTTAGGAACATGTCCCAGTGCCTAGTACATTGTACTGGTGGAAATCACAACACATAGAGTAAGATTGTTTCATTTTGTGTAGGTACATAAATAAACATGTATGAATTATGACATTCAGCTGAGAATAGTATGTTAGTTAGCAGCTCATTGAATGAACAGCCCCAATTGTCACAAAATTAAGGCCTTGTTGAATTCTTTAATGACACCTGTGTGCTGTTTATGCTTTGTGTACCTGCAGTGTTTACACAGCCAGGACTGGAGAAGAATCCCACCTACCAGGTGCCCCCCTCAGAGATGTTCCGCATGCCCAAACCTGGCACTGTGGACTGGTCCATGGCCTCTTCAGAGCATGAAGGGGTGGTGGAGAAGGCCATGAAGAGGCTGAGAGAAAGGACCTGCCAAAGACACATCCTGGTCAAACCTGTGTTTCAGGACTTTGACAGGTAACAGTGTTCTAGTGTCTATGATCACATTGGTGGTTAGAGTGTCCGCCTTGAGGTTGGAATATGCTGGATCAATCCTCTGTCGGGTCATACCAAAGACTTTAAAAATGGTACTAGCTGCTACATCACTTGGCATTCAGCACTGAGAGGTTAGCGCAAGGAAAAAGGACCGGTCAGCCAGTTGTCAGTATAATGTGACTGGGAGGGTGTCATGTCTGATGTCCTTGGCATGATGTTCCTCTGTCGGCATCACTTTGGCTGGATGGACTTGCCTGCCACAAGGAGACACAATATGTTCGTTCTGTCAATTTATGGGCAAGTATTGCTCACTATACAATTAAATCATTCTTTTGCGAGCAGTATATATATGTATATTCCTATATAGTGTTCTTTGTCACATTCAACACATTCTAACAACAACCAGATGTCAGATTAATATCATGAATATATCATCCAAGATATGTGTGCTACTGATTCGCAGTGATGGAGAGGTTATGGAGCATTTGCCTGGTACACTAGCAAGAGACGCTACATTCATACCTAAGACATTAAAGTTGACACAAGTTGGCTTTGGTGTCAGTAAATTGCAGTTCAAGAGCCCGTCTTGCTGTCACAGTGCGACATCAAGCACACTTGCCATGGAGACGTATCTCTTCACGATCCGTTGCCGTGGACATTACACCATGTTGTAGCCGCATCACAAGACTAACCCCTGACTAAGGAAGAACTGTATATATGTCTACAGCGGAACTGACCTGTTACATGGGGACATATGCTTGGAATCATTCTGCAAGGTGTGTTAAATCAAGAAATCAGTTAGTCAGCTAACCTTTACCGTTTTTTTTTTATTTTTTTGTCTGCAGACATAACAATGGGCACGTTACCCGCTCACAGTTCCGTCAGTGCCTGACTATGCTGGAACTCCATGCTAGTGAGCCTGAAATGGTGGCATTAGAGGCTAAATACTGTAATGACATGGGCTTTGACTACAAGGCTTTCCTGCAGGACCTGGAGCCTCAGGCACCCCGTAAGCTGATGTATTTGGAGAGGCAGGAGACACTGAGGCGAGTGAACCAGGCCAAACAGTTACCTGAGCTTAATGCAGCCACAGATCTTGAGGAAGTACTGCTGAAAGTCAAAACAAAGGTTGGTGGCCTTTTATAGGCATAAATTTTTCTTTTTTATCTTTGAGGGAGTAATTCCTCTTCTTTTTTTATATAAATTTCTTTTTGAAAACGTTCTGGATAAAGCTTGGAGGTGCCTAAAATGACAAAATATCAATCTGTGTGAGGTGGTTTCCTCTTTTTTAATCATCTATCCATCTCATAATTGCATTTAAATAGATGATAATTATGCCACTGTGTACACTGTGAATCTGTCATGATGCTTTAATACTTTTTCATTATAAACTAATCAGTGACTGACTGCTTCAGAATACATATGCATATCTTGATAAGGCATAGAGTTTCAGTTGCCAAATGCTTTGTGTTCAAATTCAGAAATTATAAAGTATTCCCAAGCTGAAGAAAGTTTGATGTATAAAATGTATAAAACACCAGAATCAGAGTTTTAAACATTTGTCATTTTATTTTAATTCTATCATTGGTGAAGTGAGAATATTTTACATTTTGACTCTAGGTGTCATGTAAGTGTCCATAATGAGCAAGTTTCTGTCTCTGTTACACCTGCTTTTGTAGCTACTTGGATCACACTACTTGATGTAATAATGCTGGGAAGGTAGCTGTAGTTTGCATTATATTACAGGTGATGAAGGAGAGAATTCGTTCCCTGGAGTTTATGAAGGATTATGATAAGTTACGCTCTGGACGTATGCTGAAGACTTCCTTCAGAAGAGCACTGAATCTCTGTCGCTTTGAATTGAAGGAATCAGAAGTATCTATCCTTGAAGACAGGTTTGTTAGATGGCTATCTTGCATATATTTTTGTCTAACCACTATTTTTGTCTAAATAGTGGTTAAAATTTTGTAACTTTCAGAGTTTGTTTTAAAATCATTGCCACCAGCATGTGTGTTGGTTTAGTTCATTTATTTGTTTGATATGTGCCTAATGCCACATTCAAGAATTCTTCCCTATTGTTATGGCTGTTAATTTTATGGGTGGAGTGCCTAGCAGAAAACCACCAACCATTGGCCAGTTTTTGACAAACTTTCTCACCTCTGACGTGCAGACATACACATCATATTGGTGGAAGACAAGTCACAAATGGTGACAACAACAATTGTGCATTGTCGACTTCTTATAGTCAGCCATGTGCATGTATTTGACTTTGAGCACTTCAGTGTTTATAGGTGATCTTAATAACAGATGTCAGTCCTTTGTGTTGATATGTTACAGGTACCAGTCTGCCAATCCTGATTATGTGGACTACCTGAAGTTCTGTGATGAGTTAGAGTCAGTGTTCACCACCAAGAACTTGGAGAAGGCACCTCTCCTCACCGTTTCACAGTTCACGCCACCTGTTGAGTGGCAGATGAACACGCTGCCAGCAGAGATGCAGACCAAGTTCACAGGCTGCATGAAGAGGATAGCAGAAAAGGTAGGCATCATCAGTCTGTGTTTACTGTTTGTGGAGGTCACAAATACATGCATGGATGCCAAGTGGGACTAAGGGGTATAACTCTGCACTTGTGATAAGCAAAGTTTGCTGTGTAACTGGGATGGTGCATGAAAAAATCTAATTGTGTGTAGATCAATTTAAATATGGGCATGTATTGTGCAGATAAGCCCTTCATTCCCTGTGCTCTGCAGTGCAGTATTTACTTATTTATTTATTTGATTGCTGATTAGGGTCATAGTCAGGAACTTTGATGTGATTTTAGTCAGTTTTATGGGTAGAGGAAACGTGCATGTCCATGGTAAACTACTGGCCTTTGTCAAGTGGTAACTTTTCCATGTGATGTACGAATGTACATACTGTGGTTGTAAATGACAGATGGTCTTCAATGTTCCAAGGGGCCTCTTTGGCTGAGTTGAGTAGTGTAATAGCTCAGTGTAATGACCCAGAAGCCTCTTACTAATGCAGTCACTGTGAGTTCAAGTCCTGTTTATGCTGGCTTCCTCCTCGGTCGTATGTGAGAAGGTCTGCCAGCAAGCTGCGGATGTTCGTGGGTTTCCCCAGGGTCTGCTCGGTTTCCTCCCATCATAATGCTGGCCGCCGTGGTATGTGTGAAATATTTTTGAGTATGGCATAAACACCAATCCAATAAATAAATCAATGTTCCATCCTTCAAATGGCCACATGCATGCTGTCAACTGCTTTTTGTTACCAAATTCTCCATCTGTCATTGATATAAATAATACTGTATGTCCATGTTTATCACAAATAATGTTCTTCAGTCTTTGTGCATGTTAGGTGTATAGTATTTGCTGTGTTGTTATCCTTCAGGTACGTCAGAGAAACATTCAGTTGTTCCCCTTGTTTGAAGACTACGACAGAGTGCATATGGGGGCAGTATCCCGATCGCAGTTCCGACGTGTTCTCAGTGAGCTTCAGCTCAACAGCTTGGTGTCTGAGCAGGAATACGAGTTGCTGTGGCAGCAGTTTGACGTGAAGATTGGCGGGAAGGATGACATGAATTACATTGCTTTCTGTGACAGTATTTACAAGCTAGCAAACATTGAGCCAAGGAAACCATAAACATCCACATATTGATAAGCCACAGTGTGCATAGGTAAAAACTAAATTGTTAGTGCAAATTAATGAATAGTTTCCTCATACCTGCATTGAGTCACATACTGCTTTCCATTAAAAGGATGAAATTTATGGTGTCCAGATATTTGAAGAAACAATCAGTATTTTGAAGCCTTATTGTCTGAGTTGCCTTCAGCCACACATTTTGCCAATGTTCTGCATTGTTTAATGCAATGAAATAAATCAGATCTGTATTATTACCTCTTCTTTCAGACCCAAACCCTGACCAGCCGTATTAGCACTTTCTGTGATATTATTGCTTTATGGTTTAATGTGATATTTTATTATGTGTATACAAATTTTGTATACACTTTCCTTTATTCCCATCATTTGATTCTACATTTGTTTTATATTTATATATTAATATACCAGAGCGATTATCTGTGAGAAGAATCCATCTGTTATTATGTGTACATTGGTGTCTCTGAAATCCTATGGATTTTACTAATTAGTTTTAATGTGGTTTGAGGCGCAAAGAATCATCCCACAAAATAAACAAATGGACTGAACTGCTGAATAAATTAATAAGAAACAAACCTTCGCTGCAGGCTTTTTCCTTCCTGTTGAATTGTGAATTGTTATGCCGTTCCTTTTTGAATGATTCATTGGGTTTTAATGCCACCGTAGTCAGTACTTCAGCCATATTGTGGTGACCAGTCCCTTCTGAACAAGCATTTGAATGCATATGACAGTGAGTTGATGATTGCATCAGAGTCCAGAATACAATAAGATGTCTACCATCCATTAACTGTTATCCCTTTTCCTTTGGGTATTTTCACATGAATCAAGTGTTTCACTCGCCTTTAGAAGTAAGGCCATTACAGATCTGTATATATTGTTACTGATGCAGAAGTATGACTCTGTGCTGAGATACATCCTAGTTTCTGTAAACTAAGATGATTTCACTGTTATTGCCAACGTGTGAAAACTGGAAAAAGGAAAAAGGCCTGCCTATAGTTGATAACTTGGTCTTGATATTTACGGGAATTCATAATGGCAAGCCACAGTGACTTTTACTTTTTTTCACACATACAGACTCAAACACTGAAAATAGGTAATTCTAGCCAGCTGGTTTGGGACCCTCAAACGGCGACTTTGAAAGACATTTACCTGAACAGATCAGTTTAACGTAATGGTCTGAAAGTCTGATCGTTAATCATGGTTAACAGTATTTATACTGAGTGTACATGTCCATGAAGTTGTTCTTTTGCAGACGTTTCCTTTAATGAGTCTCACTGAACCTATATGGTAGAAAAGGATGACATATATAATGTTAACTGATGCTTGAAAGACTTCTAGGAAAGTTTCATTATCTGGCTTTCTTTCGGAATCCTGACAAACAAAACGACTATAATGTAATACTAGTGTGTATAGTCAATGGCTGGAGTAGTGTTAGTAGCTAAAGGTAGTTTGGCAATTTGCTATTTGGATATTGTTGCTGATTGAAAATATATGTATACTCTAAGCTCTGGTGTGCTATTGTGCATAGGCTGTAGGCCTACGTTGACATTCTTTCACTTCTTCAATGAATATAGTCTTTTTACTGTGTAAGCAAGTTACAAGCGATGCTTATACATGCAGATAAGCCGTGGTTGTTTTCTTGGGATCTGCTGTTTGAATAACTAAAGTCCTTCCCCTCCCACCCCATCCCAAAAATAAAACCAGAGTGTGCAGCAATTTACGGAAAGCCTTAATTTCCACTGGGTACAATAAATAACCAATAGCGTCGTCTGTGAGACAAAAACTGTATGGATGCCCTGCAAGGAGTGAAAACACAGCCTAAACATCACGCACCTGTTTTTTATGTCTCTTGCAACAGACAATTATTATGTGTCACATGTTTGCTTACTTTGCATGTTAAAATAGTCGGCATGATTATGATTTTCTATATATACCTGCTTAATTCTTTTATGTGTATGGAAGAATCCGCTTTATTAGCTTGAAAAGGTTATTCTTTGTCATGACAAGGATTGCATAAGAGTCTTGATTATTCTCCGTGAAAGTGGAATTGCATTAGTGGCAATGGAATAGGGATGATTGGTATGGTGACAGCAATGTTGCCGGGAGCAGAGATGATTGTTGACGTTGACGCTGAGGAAAGGCATTGTCCAGATGTCAGTTTGAACAGAAGTGTTTGTTCGGATGGGGAGAACAAGAATCATGGAAGTTGCGCTGAAAAGAAGTGATTCCTGATGCGAATTGGAGAAGCGGAATTAATGAAAAGATGACCACGGAAACAGAAATGTCTTTCAGGATGGGGAGAACGAGAATCATTGAAGTTTCGCTGGAAACAGGTGATTCTTGGTATGTGTAGGAGAAGGGGAATTACCTACCAGATGATCATGGAAACAGAAATGTTTTGGAAAACGAGAACCATTGAAGTTGCTCCAGAATCAAGTGATTCTTCATATATCATTATCAGTGGAAAAACTGACCAGAAGTTAGTGGAAACAGAAAAAACTGTGCAATGGAAAGTGGGAACCATTGCAGTTGCGTTGGAAAGAAGTCATTCCTGGAATGCTTAGGCGACGGGGAATTGCCACTGTTCCATGTTGAGAACGAGGGTAATTCTTCATGGAGACAGGATTTAGCAACAGAAATGCATATATGTGAGAATACGTGTGCTAATGGACATGGAAGTGGAAAACGCCCTGTTTTTGTGCCCGTGTGTTTTGGTTTTCTTTTTATTTTTGCTTAACAGAGTGCTCAAAAAGTTTTAACTACTGTGGCGATTCTCCGGTGTTTGTAGGTGATGGAATGGAGAAAGTAAACTACCGACCGTCGCCTCCTGCCATGAAGCCATAGCCGAATAAGCGAATAATGCTTGGGTTCTATGTCGTACAATTTTTTAGTCATATGACGACAAGGAGTCCTTAGAATACTTTTATATAGTGTGTTTCCTTGTGGCAGGGCGAGTCCATGCCGACAAAGTGCGCTATCTTGGATGTTAATGGTGCGCATGTTAATGATGTTGATGTTGGTGGTTTAGGTTTTGTGTGTGTAGGTGTGAATTATAGGTTTTAGGATTGGTATTCGCACTGTTTGTATTGATGGTGTCGGTATTAATGTTACTGGTGCGAATGATGTTGGGATTGATACGGCTGGTGTTTGTTCGGCTTCTGTTTAAGGTTTTAGGCCGTACACTGATCGCTGAGAGACGCTTAGAAAAGAACTTTCGTCTCACTTAAGGCGGGTCTACACACTGCTACCATGATAGTTTGGCCAAAGAAGACGTAACAAAAAGTTCTCCACACGAAAGTGGCACAATAAGAACTGCATGTCCATTATAATATGGAAAGTTTTTTAGTGGTGGAGTAACAATTAATCAGGCAAGGCACACCAAAACGTCATATATCAATCCCCGCGTACAATACGAGCCTAAACATTCTGACAGTTTTTGCTATATTGGTGTACTGATGAAACGCAAAATCTAGTGAGGGTTTAACAATGTCACCCACGACTTATCCTCACATTAATCTATCCTAAAAGAGGTCAATTTTTCAGTAAAAATGGGAAAAGTATCACCCGTTTGAATCCGAAAACCACATGTCGGAATTAGGTCATGTTTACATTGCTCATTGTTTATCACTATCATAGCTATGGTGATGCACGAGCTGAAACTATATACCTTGTTCCATGTACAGCATCCTGCTCCTTTAAACCAGTAAACTTTACAATATCATCCTAGTATACATCTCCTCCAACAAATACTGCGAGAATATTCCAAGGTACATGTACATATTTACATGTTACAGGCTGCATGTTTGAACCAGCATTATATCTCAAAGCTAGTACTGGTAATAACTCTGCTCTCGCCCTTCACTCTTCAGCCATATACTAACAAATTTCTTAAACAGCAATATGTTAAATGAATACTAAACACAACCCATAAATTATTTTGGTGACAGATCCAACAGTTTATCTCAGATTCAGTCTCCAAAGCATTGGTGTGTATTAATGACACACCAGGCTAGCAAAGTAACCAACAGTGACAACAGCTAGCCATGTGAGTGCATTGCAGGTACTTAAAGCAACAAATATATTGTAATAAAAGAAAACACTTTATGTACTAATATGTGACAGATGTCATAAACTACAATACACCTGGATATTTATTAAACAACATTATCCCGGCCATTCATAAAAATATTCTCTCATTTCATTTAAAGCAATAAACAATTGCAAATGCTGACATGTTTCACGTGCATGTAAATTTGATTAAAGTACATGTGTTGAATTAAAAAGGTGTGCACATATGTCACAAGTGGGAAAGTTTGTCAGCAACTTGCCAAAGGTCCACAGTTCACCTTTGGCACTCTGGTTTTCTCCACCCATACATCTGATAGTCATCATGTAAGTCCAAAATTCTTGAGCCTTAATGGACAGGCAAATAAAAATATATTCAGTTTATAGCCATGGTTATATAGTATAGGGTACTATTTATATTACAAATTTAACACCATATAACTTTCATGTCACTCTTAATTTTAAGACAAATACTGAAATTCATTAATATGAATACATAATTTATTTCAGGTGAAAGATACTGTTCAGATACATAAAACATCAGTGGTTTACCCTGATCATTGTGGTTTTCTAGACCCATAAAACTGATCACCATGTTGTTAGTGAAAAGCATTCTTGAACTTGGTTTTAATGAACGGTGAAATAAATATCTATACATAAATATAATATATAGGACATAGCCATATTAATACAGTAATAGTTCACTATTTATATGTATAAAGTAAAGAGGCATTTGAATTTCATGTTTCTCTTAATTTTAAGACATTCATTGACCTGTATTCGTTAATATGGATACATAGTTTTATTTTTGTAAAAGATAGTGTTCAAATATGCAATAGTTAATATATGTTTTACATACTACAAAAGTAATAATAAAACCATTCCAGCTTTACAAGACAAATGTATTGTCTCACAGGCATGGGAATCTCTGTCTTTTGGCAAATTTCAGACGTTTTCTCTCAAAGATTTGTAAAAGAGTGCCAAAACTGCACTTAATTTAGTAGGGTGAGGTATATTTCAGACCTTTTTGAGAAATTTCTGGCTTTTTGTTTTACCATGTTCACTGTTGTTCCAATGCCTCATCTGAAGTATTACATCTGGTGCTGGAGATCAATCAACCAAATGTTACCTACATGAGAAGGAACCACAGATTTGTCAATAAGAACTTGTCTGTCCTGTCACCTTAAATGGTTTCATGTCTTCTTCTTATGCTTCACTAGGGTGCCTAAAATTTTGGCTCAGGGATAAATGTAGAAAAATATGTTGAAAACAGCGTTTTTAAAACTTTTTTCAATGCATCACTTCAAAGTACATAGTCTGAAAAGTACCAGAAATACATGCATACAAGACCATGTCCAAAAAGAGTAGTACCCAAATCTTCTAATTTATCATACATGTAAATGCAAAATTTGTGCAGTGTGGGTGAAAGAGTATTGAATGAAAATAATTTATTCTACAGTTGTATGTTGATGTTTGAGACATTCCATTACTATCAATTAATACATGTGTATATAAATATATTATCAAATCAATATATTAGGTTCATGTATCATAACCCCAAAGCCTGATGATTAATGTGTACTCTTACTTGATTGTACCCATATAATATTGAATATGTTTGCAAGCAATGTATATACATTTGAAAGCTATAGTGTGTTTGCCTGATTTCTATTACTGAAACTATAATGCTGTTTATCAGTGTTTCTTGGGCATGCACGATTCTTCAAACTCACCTTGCTCCAGTTCAGGTGTGTGGTGTATCACTCTACCGTTCACACCTCTGTTGTAATGTTTTCTTATCGCTGGACTGATTTCTCATAACCAGCAGCAGTCGGCGATAGTCAACATCAATGTTACGCACACATTTGATCTTAAACCGCCCAACCTCCGTCTGCTGTACACCAAATGTGGGGAAAGTTTTCCTAATTTCGTCCTGTGAAGATGTACAGGCTTCACTGGCGTGATATTTACAATAAATAATGGCGATTACGCTGTCAGCGACTTCACTTTCGGCTGCCATGTTGGGTGCAAGCATGGCTATGTTTTGTTTTTGTGCTATTTTTAGCCTTCAGCGGGCAAATAAGCCGGGCGGCGCGGCTAATTGCCCTTTGATTCCGGTCATCGGACAACACGACTTCGGTAGTGATTCGGCCTTGTTCGACGTGATATATTTCGCACTTTGATTTAAAAGTTCTCATAACTGTGCCACTGTCACGATGAGAACTTTTTATATAATGTACGTTGTCAAATTATCCAACTTTCCGTGACAGTTTTATGTAGACCTCCTCTCAATGGGGTGAACTTTAACGCCGCAGGGAACAGCGTACGGGGTATGGTGATTCTGTTAACAGTGATGTTTTAATGGTGGTGATGTTCATGCTGTTGGTGCTAATGATGTAGGTGTTTATGGTTAAAGGTTCTGGCGTTGATGGTGCTGACGTTAAAGGTGACTGTGTTAATGGTGGTGGTGATGTTCATGCTGTTGGTGCTAATGATGTAGGTGTTTATAGTTAAAGATTCTGGCGTTGATGGTGCTGACGTTAAAGGTGACTGTTAATGGTGGTGGTGATGTTCATGCTGTTGGTGCTAATGATGTAGGTGTTTATGGTTAAAGGTTCTGGCGTTGATGGTGCTGACGTTAAAGGTGACTGTGTTAATGGTGGTGGTGATGTTCATGCTATTGGTGATAATGATGTAGGTGTTGATGGTGCTTGTGTTAAAGGTGCTAGTGTTGATGGTAATTGTGTTATAATGGTGATGGTTTTGGTGGGGCTGGTGTTCATGATGTTGGTGTTCAGGAAATCTCTTTGGTTGTGAGAAAAGAAATGTACGTTCATGGTTTGTCTTGACCTAAAGATCGTGGAATGTGGTATAGTTGTGGGAATGGGAGTATAACGAAGGCCTATTCCTGTGTTTATTGTGAATTAAGACATCTGAAAATATTCGCAGATTAGCAGTACGTCTGATTTTCAACGTTGTGGTGAGAACGTGGGCGTTTGGTTTGCATTGTGACGTGGGCGGGACATAATACCTTGTAGGCGTGTAGGTATGAGCTATGATTTGCTGAAGATAGAAAAGGGATGCACATATTTGTAACAGTTGAGGATGGACAAGGAAACATTGTGACATGGCAGTCATGAGAACGGAGGCATGACTTCGTTGGAAACGGGTTCGAGGGGCCATATGGTATATATGGCCTAGATTTGTCGTATGTCCTCATGGAACAACTCTTAATGCCTTGTAGCCAAAGAGAATATATATAAGGGAAGGAACATGAAGACTTTCATAGTTTATTACTAGCATATGCATATGTATAAATTTGATTAATAATTTACCGATGTCACATATGTTTCAGGCATGTTTTCAATCCAAATTCTGAAAACATGGATACAGGCCTATATCATTATTAGTCCAGTCCTCTGTGGTTGGGTCTATACAAATGTTCTTAAGGACAGTGTGAGAATGAATAGGGATAGGGACAGTTTGAAAAAAGGGAACCGAAGAAATGATACACTTTCAAGACAGTTTAGTATATCACGATATAGTAACAGTGTGCGTATATATTTACATATATCATCTTCGTGGATGATGCATGTGTTTGGCTGTGACATATGGGGTGTTCATCGCGCACTTCTCAAAACCCAGTCTATGTGTAAACGCTCACTTATCAGATGTCATTAACGTGTGAGCTATATCAAAAGCGATCCGATTTGCCGACGGGGTTAGCAGCTGGCCGATATGTGTACACACCACGCGCATACAGCCATTTAAAATCCCGTTACTCCAGTACAACTGATGATCAATATATCATATGTGACTAAGGAGAGAACAGTACACCAGCAATTGTATTCAACAGAGTAAGAATAGAGTATGCTGTTTGTTTCGGATAACAACTCTGGTGTTTAAGAAGACGATCTATGGGTCGGAGATAATGAGGAGTCACATATAATCAGATTTCATGGCTGCCCGAGCCTGCTTAAAGCCAGCCTTTTATTCGCCAATCGCTTTGCTGATCAAATCCCGCTGAGGGGTACGGACGGATAGCCGAGGGATTACAGTTGTGTTCTGCCGTGTACAAATACTCAGTTTTTGCCGGCATCTCCAGTGCCTCGTTGTCAAGACGTCATATAACCCGGCACGAGGGTAATCAATAATCATATTGGCTTCAATAGCGTTTACTGTCTAACGGATGCCCACAAGCCTTCATCGGACTTGCTTTGCTGATGGGGGACGCGGGGGTATATTGGGGGTGGGGAAGCCGTTTTTGTAGGATACCATCCCGACACTTTGCTCCAACAATCTGTGGAGGTCACTCCAGCACGGCCGTATAAGACATATGAAATGATATGGAGCTGCCTTTCATTAACTAAATCTACAGGCGTCGGATCAAGCCGGCACCGCGACTAGCTAGCTAGCTTGCGGAAGATCTACCGTTCACTGTATAGGGGAGACTCCGATCTCAGGTGCTATTTATATCGGCAAGTATGGAGACCTTAGTGACATCCGCCTAGCTACCTAGCACTAGAAAGAGAGGAGATGTCATCAGATATTCATCCTCTCATCAGGGATTACATAATTGCTACATTCATGCAGATTAAGAAAATACTGTCGTGATTCTACGTACAATTATTAATATGCACCTCTTGCATGGTTATATATGTAATGTGATAAGTGAGAGGTACTCGTGGCTCTGGCTACTGATGGCCTCGATAGTGTTTATGATTGTCGATAAGTGGGATAATGTCGGAGATTCTGGTAATAAGTGAGAGGTATTGGTGGTTCAAGTGATGGCTTTGACAATGTTTGTGACTGATGATGAGTGGGATGATATCGGAGATTCTGGTCATACGTGAGAGGTGTTAGTGGTCTTATGGAGACGACTTTGGTAATGTTTGTGACTGGTGATGAGTTGAATGGTGATGGAATTCGGGTACTAAATCATATCGGAGGTAGTGGTAGTTGCAGTGATGGCTTCGATAGTTTGACTGGTGATGAGTTGAATGGTATCGGAAATTTTCTTAAAAAGTGAGAGGTATTGGTGGTTTTAGAGATGGCTTGTTAGTGTTTGTGCTTATTGATGATTGATGCGATATCGGAGGTTCTGGGAATAAGTGAGAGGTACTGGATGCGTGTGTTCTCATCATGATTTTGATAGCGTTTATGATTAACAATGACTTGAATGATATCGGAGATTCTCTTAATATGTGAGAGGTATTAGCGGCTCTGCTGATTGCGTTGATTGTGTCTGTGACTGGTTATGAGTAGGATGACATTGGAGATAATGCTCAGAAATGGGCGGTGTTGATGGCTGTAGCGATGGGGTGAATGGTATTTGTGAGGGTTGAGATATGGTATGGATGATTTCCTGGATAGATGATCTGAGTGGTTATGTTTGTGAGAGAAGTACCATTAACTGGAGCATGTATGGATTCTCTTGATAAAGTTGAGGGCCTCTAATCAGAGCCGCTATTCACAAGTATGAAGCAGGTAAAGCAAGTATGAAATCTGTCTCCAGTATATCCACCTTGCTGCCGACCAACAGAGAGAATAAATGTGTCAATATTATCAACGTAATTCCGCTCACTTGTGGTACAGTATTTGTACTAAAGAAACTTAAAAAATTATTGGTCACACCTTTCGTTAATACTTTGTATTCAATTATGCAGTCTTCTTTTAAATCCCCTGGATCCATAACACAGCTAAACTCCAGCTCCTAGATATTCCACTGTGCACGAATGTACTTTGTAGCGTATACGGTTTATAACAGTAAATCACATGAGTCAGCAAGAAAACACACGATGTTCTCATAAGATTGAGCTTTGTTAACTGCACCGGACTTAAGGACTATGACCCGGTGCCTTTAAATGCTTTAAGAGTCCAATTGACATTTACCAAATCAACGGGTGTCGAAAGTTTTACAACGGTGCACACACCTATCCCACACGAGGGTGGGATACATCAAATAAATACTACTGAGACTGAAGGTATTTAGTGTAGTGACAGATAAACTGATAGGCTAGACCACTCCGATTTCCCCGATAAATCTAGGCATACGGATATTCGTATACCAGTTGTCAGTCATGATGAACGATCCGGATCAGAAATCGCAAAACTGTTTTCCAAAAAAAAAAAAAAAAAAAACCTTCATCATAATCACCAAAGAACTATGAAAATGTGTCGAGTAAGGAATTCACAATGAATGCAAAGAGAGGTAGTCAACAATTTTCAGTGATGACGGAAAGACACAACATGTTATACATGTGTGTAAATGACGAAGTCGCAGACGATGTTAGTTTTGAAGATATCAATATATGCGTCTCAGATGCGCTTTGATCGAAACTGTTTTCAACAAACAGTGCTGTATAACTTTCAGTGCCGAGTAACTGAAGTAAATCTATATACATACAGAACGATATATAACCTCGATTCTGTAATCATATAGGGTAAAATCTAGTTTTTATGATCGCATCGTTATGTGATCTAAAACTCTTCACAGTTGTCTTTGACGAAATGAGTCTGGTCGTGGGAGGTTTAGGTATCGAGGAAGTCCAACTGATTCTCACGCTGTTGTTAAATGTTGTTCCGGATATGTCTTAGATGCTTCTGGTACTTCGATCGAAAATTGGATGATGTTGGTGCTTCCCACGAACGGCGGTTGAGACGATGTTGGATGATGTTATGTGGACTTAGCATGTTAATTGTGGATAGCACTTCATCTTCTGGCTCCACAAAAGTTCATAAATTGATGTTTCTTCTGAAGGCAATATCTTGTACAAGACAGGAACAAAAAACTCGTTTGTGAAGAGTTGAGAATCTGGCGTTTGGTGTTATATCAGTTGGTGCTGATGGTTAATCATGAGTGATAATAATGCTGAAGGCTACATTATCAGGACAGACGAATTTTTGCAGTATTCATAAACGTTGTGATGCCTATTCTTCGTACTGGACAAAATGAGTACAAAGTACAAAGTATTGATTGGAAGAATTTATTTATTGATTGGAGTGTAATGATTATGTAATTTTTCATTTACGTGATGGTTCTCAGGTTTATTGTTGGGCACGCTCGAATTTCTATGAGTTAAACCGCCGACCTTCGTCGGTACCTCAGGTACCTCATGAACCTGTTGACGTGAAGCCCAACCGACTGCTGTGTTCGAACACGCGCGGCCCCACTGGGCGAGGAACCGATTGGCGCAATGAGTCATCGCTTTAACCGTTCAGGCCAGCGGCGTCTCTTTACAAGAAGAATTACTTTCAAGAATTGTTTGGAATTTCGGTTATATGTTTCATCCAGTGGATAAATAGATCAGTTGGTAATGATAAAAGAAACGGTGATGTGGAAATATATAATGCTGAGATTTTTGAAGGATTAAACATTGTTGGTGGGTTAGATGGCTAGGAACATATTGGTGGTGTGTGAGGGCAGAAATAAGCATTGTTGAGTTTGAACATACTTTATCGTATACCACACAATGAAAACAAGTTCTGTTAATTTGCCATTGCCCCTTACCGGAAAAGATATAATTTATCAGTTTAGGTTCAGACAGAATAGAAACAACATATGGGATAGTACAAAATAGAAGTTTAAATAACACACACGATTTATTATAGGCAAAATTAGAAAATGCAAGTCAGAAAGTCGTCACGGTGCAGTGTTTCACCATATAAAGAGCAACTTTACCTGAATACATATAGCAGTTAGCTAACCCTCTTGTTGACCTCTGTGTGTATTCCACTACTAATTTCAAAATGAGTCATAATTGCGGCGAGTGGATTTCGACTTAATCGTCATTCAATAGTATTTCTGTTATCAGACCCAGGGGAAGGTTGTGCGAAAGGTTTGGTCCGATGAGAACATAATATGAACATGCAGATTGGGGAGGGGGGTCGGTTCGAGGGGTGGGGGTAAATGCTATGCTCCTATCGCGGATCTCCAGAAGAACATGATAACCTTGGTTATCATGGTCATAAACATTACAGGGAAACAAACACATTGGCGATGCGTCGGAAAGGGTTACTGCTAGGTGTGCATACTGATGTATAGCTATGGCTGGAATTAAAATGAGCATATTGGTGATTCCTGAGATCTGGAATACTTCTTGTGGGTATGCATGGAAATGGAAATATACATTGTTGGCGGGTGGGAAAGGACGTTCAGGTAGTTGGTTAGGGCTAAATATATTGGTTTTGCGTTGAGAAGAAAATGACGCTGTATATGTGGGAAAGAATTGGGTTTTATCAACGTTTAGTCTACATTTTACCTGTGAGATTTTTTCGACTTTTGATAAACGTTGTCAACAGTGGATTGACCAGGTGTGTACATACATATATATATCCATAATTACTCTAAGAAATACGCCCACGTGGACTGACAATAACGTATCATTAGGACTGCAAGTATCATGGTGTATTGACAGAGGAGTCCTGTAGTTGACTGGATAGTCACAGTTACTGTGACGATCCGTCGCGAATGGATGGAGAGATACTGTTGATGGGACGGTATGGTAGGCAATGTACTGGTGCTGTGTTTAGAAGAAGCTTCCTCGGTGGTGGCACTTGTGATAGGGCACACTATATTGGCGGGTTGGGGGAGTGTCTGAGATACTGTTACGTATTTATAAAAGTTCGTTACAGTGGTGGTGGTTCGTGCAAAATTAATATTGATGATCACATGGGTCTGACACACGAGTACTTCTTGGATGTGAGCTGGGTTGGGAGGAACTATATTGAAATGGTGAAGAAAGGTTGGGTGACGATGAGCAAACTGATGAATATGTGGCTATGTGTGTGTATGTGGTGAGGGGTGGGGTCTTTCGAAGGGAATAGATATGTATGTATGTATGGACGAGGAGTATTCAGAATGTAGATATGCTGTGTCCCCTTATACCAGGGCGAGTGTATGCGGCCAAAGTGCTGCCAAAGACACCAGACATGACAACCCACCCAGTCACATTATACTGACACCGGGCCGACCAGTTCCGTTTCATTTCTTTACCCTCTCAATGTAGAGCGCTAAGCGAAGCGGCAACAAGTACCATTTTGAAAGCCTTTGGTATGACCCGACCGAGGATTTACCCCGGATCTCCCGCCCCGACCTTGAGGCGGACGCTGTAACCACCAGGCCACCGAGGCGGCCCTGGGAAGGGAATAGGTAATGCTGGGCTATGCGGCTATAGGCGCATTCGTGGTTCTTTGGAATGGGTTCCTTGAAAAGGGAAGAGGCAAAGTTGGGCTATGTGGGTGTAGCCACATTCGCGGTTCTTTTGAAAGGGAATAGAAATCATGGTTTGTGTGGGGATGGGCACATTGGTGGTTCTTTGGAAAGGGAATGGTAACGGTGGGTTGTGTGGGGATGGGCACATTGATGGTTCTTTGGAAAGGTAATGGTATTGCTTGACTGGCTGGGGATGAGCACATTGGTGGTTATTTGAAAAAGGTATAGGCAGTGTTGGGCTATGTGGGGATGAGTACATTGGTGGTTCTTTGGAAAGGGGATAGTAACGATGGGCTGTGTGAAGATGGGCATATCAGTGGTTCTTTGGAGGCTGAATAGTATCGGTTGGCTAGCTGATGAAGAGGGCATTTAATGGTTCTCTGGGAAGCGAATAGTCTCGGTGGGCTAAGCGCGGATGAGCGCATTGGTGGTTATGTCGGAAGGGAATAGCATCTGTGCTCTCTGCAAGGATAAGCAAATTGGTGGCTCTTTGTAAAGTGAATAAGTAATGTTGGGTTATGTGTGAGCACATTGATGGTTCTTTGGAGAGGGAATAATAACAGTGGGCTTTGTGGGGATGGGCACATTGGTGATTCTGTGGGGAGAGAAAAGCAACGGTTAGTTAGGTGGGCATGAGCACATTGGTGGCATTTTGGGGAGGGAATAGTGTCGGGGGGCTATAGGTGGGGATGAGCACATTTGTGCTTCTTAATTGTGGGGGAGCGGGGAATAGTGGGCTAGGTGGGCCGGGATGAACATAATATTGGCTCTCTGGGGAGGGAATACGGATTGTGGATTAGGTAGGGATGAGCACACTCTATGTCGATCTCCTGGGTGGAAATACCGAATGGTGTTCGGACAGCAACTGTTACATATACGACTTCCTTTAGGCCAGTATGGTAAATAAAAACTTTGAACTACATACGTCTTGTCCATGGATCACACTCGTAGAATTGTACATGTATACCTTTAGTGAACTATCGATTTTGTTGGCAGCACAGGTAAGGGATCATTTACAACTACACCATTGCATCATTCCAGTTGTGTGTCGCTCCTCTAAGCCCACACACAGTTCTGAACCATGTTTGTGTTGATGCTATTGTAACGTTGGCTATAATATTAGGAAGAAAGAAAATAGTATTATTGTATTTAATTGAATGAGATAAACTATAATTAGGATCGTGCATTTTCTTCTCGAACATTCTTCTTCGAAGACTTATGTGACAGTAACTAAATCGCCTCAAACTTCATTGTCCTTGTCAGATGGTATAGATTATATAAAGCGTTTGTTCGCTCATAATTTCATCAACTATACGTATATACATTAACTTTCACGCATGCGATCAGAGACAGGTAGCCTGCATGGTTGGATGACCAGCGTCATTCTTAGGTGGGTGTTAATGCCAGGTCAGGAAATCAACATAACTTATCGTGGCATGGTGACATATGTATTAAGGATCCACGTGTCAAAACAGCATGGATATACAAGTTTTCATGCAACGAAGGCATATATACCACGCACAAAAGCTGTACTACACAGTAGTAAAACAGCAGTCCAACACAGGAGAGCTCGTCGTAGTTGCGTAGGCTTTCTTGAGTTGGTTAATACACTTTAGCCATCAGGGTGATTATACCCAAATGAAATTCGGAACTCGGTGTGTCATAGGCATATTATATAAATACTGGTACAGACTTATATTATATAATGCTATAACATTTAATTTAAAAAAATCCTGACTGATTAGACTGATTCAACTAGTTGAAAGTTTGATTGGTTGATAGTCTGCTTTGTGGAATATCTGGCTGGTTGACAGTAATGCTGATTGCCAGTCTGACCGTTTGACAATCTGGCTGATTGGTTTTCTAGGTGGTTTAAGGCTTTTAGTCCAATGTCTGCCTGGTTGACAGTGTAGTTGGCTGAATGTCTGGTAGATTGTCAGTTTGAGAGGTGTACAGTCTGATTAGTTGACATCCTGGCTGGTTGAATGTCTGGCTAGCTGTCACTCTGTATGACTGGTTGTTTCTGATAGGTTAATAATCTGGCTTTATGCTTGACGATTGATTCTGACTGAGTTTACAGGTGGCTACAGGTTGGAAGTTTGAAGAACTCGCTGACCGGAACTATTGAGCCTGACTACCCAAGCGATCTACATGTAGGGGAGTTTGTCAGGAACCTGGTGAGTGGCGGTGGTTTCCTCTATATGTTCTACTAGAATTCCTTAGTCCGTGAATATAACCGCCGTCATACAAATACAATAATCAGGAATGCGATGCCAGATATCTACAAAAAAGCAATTAGTCGGATTGACTGACCGACTGGCTGGTTGACCGATGCAGAGACATGCCAACTGACTCCTCAGTGATTTGTTGGTTGATTATTTCATTGGGTGACTGATAGTCGACAAGCCAGTGGGCGTAAATATAGGTTAACATCGCTATAACTCCTTGGTTAACATCGGTACAACGCTTTAATATTATGTGGAAAGAAAAAAAAATCTCCCGGAGTTTCTGGAACGGGATTTGAACTCTTGCGTGCTACGGTGAGAAGCTATATAGAGAGATTGCACTTCGTTGTGACCGTATGAGCAGTTGTATATAATGCCTAGGCCCTGTCGACGAATTCATATAACCTATAGAGACTTAACTTCATTATACGTTTCCTTACAATTATGTTTACATATATAGGTTTATATATAAACCTACATGTGTACTCCCGGAATGTCAAAACCTGATGCTAACCGAAAGGATTCATTTGTATTTTATTTGTACAAGTCATGCGTACATCCCGCACAGCACATTGACACTTCCATTAAAAGACGCCTGTGTCAGCTTTACGGTGTAGTCTCTTTAGCGGCAGGTATCAAGCAAGATGTTTTGTTAAAACAGACGAATTAGTATTGATTGGTTGCGCAGTTCTTCAGCACGAGGGTCATAACGCACTGTGGCGCCAGTGAGCGTGTGTCGACATAGCTTTCACACAGGCCAAGCAGTGAATCAATCGTGAGTCACACACACAAACAACGAAGACAGAAAATGGTACGTTCATGCTTTTCTCCTCTTTGTTGTATGGTAACATTTAATTTATCGGATTTGTGATAAGGTATATGAATCAGTTTTAATCGAATGTACTGAATGTTCTCAGTCATGTCCCATACATATCTTAAGCTTACATTCTAGGGCAATAACAAAAATTCTGTATACATTCAAGACGAAAACGAGTCACTGGAGCCTCTGTGTACGGTCTATTACATCAACGAAATTAGGCGATATTCGTTTCTTTTGTAAGCTGTACCACATGAATATAGGTTACTACTCACGTAATTATCATTTATCGCTCTGTCTATATACATACATATACGCCAGGTGCGGGAAGCTTATGAATAGTCTTTTATAGTGGTAGCCCACAGTAGGCCTTTGCAATTAACAGTGACAATATGTAAAGACCCAGTGCCCTACTACTTGATTTAGATCAAATAATTTACCCTTGTCAGTTTTTTTACTTGTACATTTGACACTTCAATTCAAGAACGTAGATCTGTTGAAGAAGAAAATGGTAAATTCGGATACACACAAGTATATATCTCAGTACTGTTATGAATAGCTGTCACTTCCACGAGGTGTGTGGAGGGGTACCGGTATAAAGTGTGCATGTCTATGTATATAAGACAACAATAACTCATACGTGACTGGATATTGATGCCATTTTACCATTTTTATTATGCTAAGCTGTTGGCCTTCAGCATCTTGCTAATCATGAATTGTCATTTTTGTATTATTAGTTATTTACCCGTTGTACTTACTTCCAACGTTCAAAAGCACATGCTAGTGTTATGAAAAAGTTGAAGACTTGGCCAAATTGACCAATCAAATCGAGCCTTACAACAGTCGGTGACAAATTGTTTCAACAAGAGTTATGTGAAGGAGAATGTACTGTGTAGTACACTCGTTCAAAGTTGAATAAATATACAACTCTAGAATATTTTAGCAAGTTTGAATTATGACTACTTAGATCAAACAATATTGTGTGGAATCTTTGCAATACAAATCTCTGTTTTTGGCGTAGTACGGTGTGAAAAATCAGAAACTAGAAGACTATTTCCTGATTGAAATCTGAATTCTCCTTAGGGATAGGCCCGCGTCTGTTACGGCTAAAGTAGCCATTTTTGTACGAGCAGTCTCTATTGTTGTAAACCACAAGTACATCGCGTATTTTGCCTATGTGATTTGGCGCTAATCTGAGAGAGAAAGGAAACTTACTGCAACTTTAGAAGGATTCAGCTTTGGGGAACCATACACAATGACATATCAGAGCCTAGGATTGGTAAGTAGGCTACAAATTTAGGGTCAAAACTGGTGGTATGATCGCAGAGAAAATTCGACGAATAGTCGACATGAATGTATGAGCCGTTAACGGATTGTTGTGAATGTTACCTTGTCGTTATCAACTTTCATGTACGCAGAACGACTGTATGATAGGTAGCAGAAGATTTTCTGACTAAACATCATCTTGTTCCAAGGTGTACGTGGTTGATTAATGTACACAAAACGCATTGGTTAATGTGAAATGACCGCCATTTTTGCAGCTGAGCTGAAACAAAATATTGTGGACGCCATTTTTGCAGACCCCGTTCCTGTGGTGTGCCCAAATGTTGCTGCGTGTAGATTTATTCCGCAGCTTCTTTCCTGTTAGGCAGGTGATCTGTTGCATTACAAGAACTGTCGAAGGACATAGATGTTGCAAACTGGCGAAACCATGGTGTAATGCATTTCTCATCTGTGTATTTTCTACCTTCATCATGTAATGTGCGGTACGGAAATCTCGGATTCCGCGTTGATAACGCTCAACGTTGAGTCGGAGAGATTTGAATGAACAAGAGATGATTGAATGATTTTTAATGTGTAAATCATGCAAGATGACCTATCACTCGACGTAACGATTGCACATGCCAGACTGTATGTAGTAAAGTTTTGCTCTCTTTCTGTTACAGACTTGAGGTGAACGCTATGGACTGAGGATTTCTTACAAACAATAACAATGCCGCAGTTGGGAACAAAAGAGCAAACAGAAGCTCTTGCTTTGTGTGTTGTTTCCAAAACCTTTGCACGCCGTATTTACATGAAATGTTTCTAAGGCACATTTAAGATAACAAAGGATACAGCAACCATCATGGTGAAGGAAGGAGAGCTGACAAGTTTGTCAGACTCCACATATGTAAAATGTCTTCTTGATGCCATTCATAAAGTGAAACAACAGAAACAACGGCCTAATATTGAACGAATATGTAATGCAGTGAGACAGAATCGTAAGGTCAGTCGTGAAACGATAGAGGAACAGTTGGAGCTGGCAGTGAAAGATGGAACAGTGCTCAAGGTGTACAACAAAGGATTGTGCTCTTACAAAGACCCAAATTGTGTGTCCCAGTTAAAATCTAGAACTGTAAAGGTCACAAGAAAGACAGATCTGACAAAATTGATATCGAAGACTATCAAGGAGCTGGGGGAAATTGGAGGGTCAACACTGCGTAGTGTTGAGAAATATATCTTGAAAAGCTGCAGTCTTGATATAGAGGATGAGGTGGACTTGATGCAGCAGTTACGCTTGTCTTTGAAAAAAGGTATTAGTGCTGGTCGCTTTGTGAAGGATGGCAGACACATAAAAATTAACTACGTCAACAGCAGTGTTGAATCAGACTCTTTTGGGAGTACAAGCAGTAGTGCGAGTAATAATAGTGCATTGATGGGACACTACGATACAGACATGTCATTTGGACAAGATGTCTCGTTTACCTATGAACGGAATAAGGTACGTACATACATGTGTTTTAGAAAATGTGCGTAGTTCTTCATTTATTAGCTTATGACAGTATGATTTGAAACTTACTAGAAAGGCTCTACGTGATATTTTTGCTGAAACATGTGCTGTGATCTAGTCTAATAACTAAACAAAGTCATTTCTGGTTTCCAGCAGGCTTGATTTAACATTCGAGTTTAAAAAAACAGTGAACTGAATGAAAATATATATATATTTGGACATGTCAAGTGACTCTAGCTGAAACGCACCTGTTTTCAGTTCGTAGTGTTACTGAACAAACCTGCCTAATTTTGCACCGCCAGCCTACCGCATGCACTGGTACATTCAGGTGTTCTGAGATAGAATTTGGGATGTAAGCTTAAGCTATGTGTAGATCTAGTTTTACATGTTCAACACTTCATTGGTTGGCCAAAATTTATTTCCACTTCAACCACTTCCAGTTTTAGTGAAAGATGATTGTATTTGCCAAGAGTGTTAACTGCATCATGACGTAATTCTTCTTTTCTTTATTTGAGACTGCTTACATGCTGTTTTCATGGTACATGTACAAGATGGTTCAACATGCTCAGTTTAGGTGTGGTGTGCAGAATGCTCTATTGGCTAACATGTAATACAGTATAAGGTATGTGGGAAGGTCTGCCAGCAGCCTGCGGATGGTTGTGGGTTTCCCTTGGACTCTGCCTGTTTCCTCCCACCGTAATGCTGGCCACCATCGTATAAGTGAAATATTCTTGAGTACGGTGCAAAACACTAATCAAATAATTAAATAAATACAGTATACGTGTATTTCATGGTTATTATCATTCATGGATGTCAGAATATCATCCTTGTTGTCCCTTTTCCTATACATTCCCATGTTATGACTTTATCTTTCACCTTGTCGTCTGCTGGCTGCTGCGACAGGTAAGTGAAGAGTGCGTTTGTAGGCAGTCTCGATTACATGTATATTAACTGACTTAAGTGTACTAGGTAAATGGTTTGCTACCATCTTTCATCAATGGCATTATAGAATGTGGAGCATAATCGTGAAAGAATTTTCACTCTGCCATGTAAGAAATTGAAAGATTCTGAAAGAACTGCCAACCTGACAGTGTATATATTTCATGATGTATTGAACCCAGTTTTCTTATTATTAACTTTCAAAGAGAGGGATTCCTCTATTTGGATTTATAAAACATCAGTTGACAGGTGAATTCAATCGCTTTGTGTTTTAAGTTGGCCATGACAGTCATGTCTAGCAGAATGACCATCGGTGTTGCAAAGCTAAATGTGCGGCCTGGTGTGAAGTTTTGTACTCCTAGTGTTTTTCAACTTGCGTTGCGGTTAAAGAGGTACTTCGGTGTCAAAGCCTCTGTGTTTTAAAAACAAGGTGAAATGATGAAGATTTCAGTTTGAATTGCTTTCCTAAATAGTAAAAATATTGCTTTCTATTGAAACCAATATTATACATTTGGTCGGAATTGTTCTGTCCTTTCCACTTTACCCAGTATGACGTCAGGCACGCACACATGACATCACCAGTCGCTGACATGTATCCACAAATGACGCTTCGCTTTCAGATGCTCTTCACCCTAGTATCAATGCCTTACTCGTTGTCACATCTGTCTGATTGATTATCATACAAGGAATATTATCACATTACACCCGGAAAATTTTTCAGACACAGCTGAAAATTTTGTTTTACAAGAAATCTTGAGTTGTTTGGGTTAAATAGTGTTATTCAGTGATAATCCTTTTGAACCATGGGATTACATGTAGGTTTGTTCCGTACCTCTACTTCCATGTAATTTTAACATTTCTAAGGCACTTTCTACTGTGACCAGTATGGTACTTTAAGCTTAAGAAGCCAGATTTTTAGTTGATTATCTCAGAATTCTAGTGTTTGTACAGATTCAACTAATAAGCTTGTTTTTCTTGTTGGATTGTAGAAACGAGCACCTCCCATACCACTGTGTAGTTTCTGTTGTGGTACAAAAGAAAAGAACAGGGATGGTGTTCCTGAGGAGCTAATATCCTGTGCTGATTGTGGGAACAGTGGTAAGACCTCAAACTACCACGAACTGCTTTGTAAAATTCTAAATCTGAGTAGGCACAAAAGATGAATTAGAATTGTGTGCCCATGCATGTCTTTACGCTCGTACTGAAATTCTGCACTTTAGGTCGTTAATGTTACAAAGTTTGTAAGCTCTGGTACTGGAATGCAAATTCTGGCAGAAGTGCTATAAGTCATGAATAAATAAGCTGAATAGTGAATTCTCAATTGAAATGGCCGTTAAAGTCTTTTTGTAGCAAAAAGATAACTGAAAAATAACTGAGACTTCCAGTAATCAAGTGGCTTATGTGAATCTGACAAGGCAAATCAGTCCATAAAGTTATGGAATAATCACTGTATTCATTAGGGTGTGTAAATCTTACTTGAGAATTGACGATAAACATGATAGTAAAATGACAATCATGCAAGCTGATTTTACATTTGAGCTCCTTTTATTTCCAGGTCATCCATCATGCTTGAAGTTTTCTGTAGATCTGACTTCACATGTGAAGACATTACGATGGCAGTGCATCGACTGTAAAACATGCTCATTTTGTGGCAGATCAGGCAAGGAGGTAAGATAATTCACAGCATTTCATATTTTGTTTGTGTGAATGCAAAGCAATGATTCAGAAATGATCTATTCACACCATGGTAAATAATCATTTCAATTGTTTCTCCTCGAATTATTCATGATATGTTGTATATTAAGTAAGAAATAAATTTTTTTGTTTTTTGTTTTTCTTGGCTGTGTGGAAGACTGGTGATTTGAATGACCAGTATAATATGTATATGTGTACATGTAAGCCCATTCACAAAGTGGATGGAGTATCATGAAATTAAAGCAAAACATATGAATGTATAAGTCTCTTACATGGTTTCCTTTTTTGTTGTTGGTTCAGGATAACATGCTGTTTTGTGATGCTTGTGATAGAGGTTTTCACATGGAGTGCTGTGATCCACCATTGTCCAAGGCACCTAAAGGTAACTACAGCTGTAGAAAAAAAAAAAAAAGAATTCCTGTTCTTTTGACTAGCTAAAATCAGCTATTTCTTATAGCATACTTTATCAGGTCTTGCCACCCTTATGTGTCTGCACAGTGTGATTCCTTTCTTTGACCAAAATGTACTGGTTTACGTTACAGTACCCTAATTCCTCAACCTTTTTGCATATGAAAGAACAAGTTTCAGGGAAATTTGTGCACGTTAGTAATTTGATTTTGGAGACAAAGCTCCATAAGGTTGATAATCCAGTTTCAGGGCTTCGGAAAAAGTATAATTTTATTAGTCAACACAGAATAATACCTTCAGAATATCCTTGAATGAACACCTTACAAACATGCGAAAAGGTTGAAGAATAACAGTACATTTTGATTGTAGAATTTAAATGCTGCAGACATCAAGTATAGCTGACTGGATGTCATGACTAAATGATTATTGTTGAAAAAGTGAAAAAAACATTCTGTCTCCAGGTTTCTGGAATTGCAACATTTGTGATCCACTGCGAGGCAGTAAAAAGCGAAAGTATATGGATATGTCTTCTATCATGAGGACAAAATTTGTGAAAGGAGCTAATGGTTCAGAGGACAGAGTACGTGTTAAGACCAGTGCCAAGTCTACTCCAAGGAAGTGAGTTCACATTGTTTTTTAGGTCCATTTAATTTTCCAGTAATATGAGTGAAGTTACATTATTGCTTATCATGGTGTCTTAGTATTATGTGTAGGTCAAGAGTACTTTATTTCATGGGGTCTTAGGACTGTGTTGATTTTAAGTAAGTGATAGCAGTAATTTTTTTTGTACCCGTGTCCCATGGGATCTGCCCTTCAGAAATTCCAAAATTTTGAAGATATGCAAGAAATCAGTTACATCCTGGTAATATTTGTATCTGCGTGGGCATCATCTGTCTTTCTGTATCAGCTCATGTCCTTTGGACATCGTCTGTTACTGGTACCTTGGAAACTGAGGCTCGGCCTACGATGAGGGTGTAATGCTATTGCCAATGTAACTACCATGGCAATTTATCTGTAGAATATGTGTTGTTGAGACGGTTACGTTTGACATAACTTACACTGTCTTTGTAAGACGGGCCGCAGGTCAATATCGTCATTACCAGGTACACGTAATATTCTTTATTAATCATCTATCGTTAGCTTCATGCAGCTTAACTTTTGTTATGTTTGCCCTGACCATATTAGAATTAATTCCTAAAAACAATATAAGGTATTGACATATCTATGCAGTTATTAGCATGAACTGATTAGTAGATCACTTAGGCACAGATTATGTGCATTTATTATTTTGTACCAATTGTTACAGACCAAGCTCTGTGCCACCAAGTATGACATCAACACCTCAAAGAGGTAGACCGAAGACTCCAAAGACAAAAACTACTGTAAACAGCACAAATGGTGACAGACGTAAAGGGGAAGGACCCTGCCACCCTACTAAATCTCCACCTGGTAAAGTACTGAGTGTTGCACAAAATGGGGAGCAGAGTTCATCGTCTGAGAGCGATTCAGAGAGTGAGGAGGACTCAAGCTCTTCAGATAATTGTATCACCATGAACAAACCCAAAGGCCTTATAGATGGCCTCTCGCGCTTCTTCACACCCTCAAATAAGCGGAAATCACGTGTATCTCTGAGTGCACTTGAGACAAATGGTGAAAGTGGAACAAAACCACATGGCAAATCTAAAATTTCTCAGAATCACAGCAAATCTCAGCAAGCTGCAAACAAACTTATCCGCAAGTCCAAAATATTACAGGCAAACAAGGTGAGGAGACGGAAGTTAGGCGGGCCTCCTGGCAGCGGACAGTTAAAAAGCCTGTTTGATGGGTTGTCGCACCTTTTTACTGCCCCTGGTGAAACCCGTAAGAGAACTGTTCCCATGTATTCACAGCCACGTCGCATGCGCAAAATCAAAATTGACCCTCCACCTCTCAGTCCATCTTCTCACACAGATCTTAGTCCTGTTTTTACCAGCACCCCGTGGAAGGACACACGGTTGGCAGCAGAAACTGGTGCTCAGGATAGCCGGACTCCTCGCCCTGTTGGAAGGGGGAGGGGAAAGGCAGTGGTTAACCGGAAAGTTTTGTCCACCCCCGGAATGAGGCCCATGAAAAAAGGACGAGGGGGCACCGCCGCTGCAGCTCCATCGCCATCCAAATGTGGGCCGGTAGGCCGAGGTAGAGGCCGGGGACGTCCTCGGGGTAAGCCTTGACCACAGCCATGCCTCATCACATGTTTGCAGCCTTAGTTAGATATCACTGGTCCCAGTGACCCCATCAGCATTGAATTGAATGCCTTTGGACATCCCAGTAGTGAACACAACATGATCCCCCCAAACATACTCTCCCAGCGCACTGCCAGGCATGAACTCTGTCTCTGCAGCAACTGCACCCAATATTGATGTAGCACTCGCTTATGTTGTGTGTATGTGTTCGTGTTCTTCTTTGTAGCATCGCATGCTACCATTAACTGAAAATAAATATATATAAATATATGTATCTGAAGTAGATTAGATTATCTCTTCGTCTTTCTTTAACTTTTTAAATACCTTTTTTTCTGTAGAGGTCTCTGACATTGTTCTGCAAATCTTTATTTACGTGTACATGTGCACTGTGCAAATTAACTTCGATCTGATCTTTTTTTTCTGTGTAACTTATTAACAGAGCAGAATAATTTCTCCTTTAGACTTCATTTGCTGTCTCGTTTTGTGTGATACTCACAAATTGTACCATCTCAATTTCTCTAACAAAACATTTGACAATGAACTAAATTTTAACAGACTTTTTGGTGTGGGTTTGAGACTTCCAACTCACATTCATGTCATGTGTTGGGGTTGACTAGTTCTGCAGGACAGAAGATTCATGCTCTTGGCCCAGAGAGTCCACATTCAGTATCATGTAGCCACTTATCTAGTGGTAGTATAATACTGTTCATTTAGTTTTGTCCTAATAGCGTTCACAATCCCAAATATGGTTACTGTAAATGACTTAAAATTTTGCCCAAAATGTGCATTTTGAGAGCAAAAAGTAATACTTTTGGCGTTGAAGGTTACATTTTTACAGTAGATTATCATCCCACCTTCTAACCAAACGTGGAAACACCATTCTAATATCAGTAGAATTCCCTTAAACAGCAAAACTTGGTAACTTATTTATGTAGGACATTTCAGTTCATTTACAGTAAGCCATGTTCTGGGAAACTTTTAGGAATTTGTCATACCAAAACTTTGTTGAACTATATCAAACAAATAACCTTTGTGTATTAAAGCATAATATGCAGTATTTCCCCTTCCTTTATCTTAATGATGTCTTTAAAATTTGTTCTACATTAATATTGTTATTGTTGATGTTTCTATTTTCTTATTTGCCCATTTCTGTTCAGCGTTAATTAACAGTGGATTCAGTTGTATAATTTGAGTGGTCTTGCTTATGTTTTCTAAGTGGTATGTGTGCATTTTTGGCTGCGATGTTTAATTGAACATGTTTAGAAATGTTTAGACAAACAGTATCCTTAATTTTTTTGTTGTGTGGTTAATTTTAGGGTCAACAAATGAGAAGACTGTTGGGGGTCCCCGAGGTGTGACTGATAGTGATGTGGAGATGTTCAAACAGGCTCAGGAGAAGGCTCAGCAGGTTTTGAGTCAGGTACTATTGTTGTGGTACACGGTGATCTGTGTAATCCAAAGCACATGCTTTAATATTAGCCAGCTTGCCATAATGCTTACTTCAGCTTGGTGCTGTTCTGTTAGACAATATTTATTTCAGGAATTGAAGACTAATTAAGTCAGACAATAGTAAATAAATCAATGAATAAACATTGAAAAAAGAAAGTAAGTTTGATGAAAGCAGCAAATAATTCTGGAGCCTTGACTAAAGTATTTGCCTAAATACTGTGTTAAAGTTGGTTATTTGAAACATGGGACCTATTTCTTCAAGGTAAAGCACCTCTTTTCCCTACTACTGTTACAGGGAACTCATCACAAATCAGTGTTCAACTTCAACAGTGTTTTCAGTAACACAGGTGTTGAGACTAATCTGGCTAAAACATGGAAATAAACATGACATCGCCTAGGAAACAAATTTTTTTTTTTTCTTTTGTAGTATAGTAATTGTAGAAATGTTTGGTGTGTAATTTGATGTAGATGGTCGACTTTTTTTTGTATTCTATTTTTCCCTGTCATTTTTTAAAAATTTTTTTATGTATTTTGAATTGTGTTGTTAGTGAATGGGAATTGATGTGAGTGAGCTGATCACATGTCACTGTGCACATCTTGAGCTGATTGCTTTTGCACTTTTATGGTACTTAAACCCAATATATATCATCCACCAAGGTGTATGGCAAATTCTGCTTATCTATCTTCATCCTTCCTGCCATTTCTTGTGGATTGTTCTGTTAGGTGTACACGTACCTGTATGCTTGCTTATATGTACTCTTTGCCTCTTGAAATATCTGCTTGGTGTAATAGTTGTCTTATCCTTCTTGCTTGCTGCTTGATTTGCATGTATGGTGTGGTAGACCAATTACTTATCAGAAGTGGGCATATAGCCTTTTGTATTGCAGGCTTCCAATAGCACTGAACAACAGGCTGAGGCTTCACAAGGGAGGTATCCACCTGCAATAGAATTTGGAAAGTATGAGATACAGACGTGGTACTCCTCTCCATATCCACAGGAATATGCTAGGTAAGCTACGTTACATGGTATGGCTCTGGCTGTCATTTAAATAATTTAAGCATAATGTATATTTTTAGCATTAGAATTGCTCATGTTACCAGTTATATTTGTTGTGCTTTGTTTGTGCTTTTTAATTTAAAATGTTACAAGAGTTGAGAGTTTGTTGTGGCAGTTAAACTAATTCTGGTTATGAGAACAATACAATTCTGTACATTTAAGTTTAAATCTTGTATAGTAATGAAGGAAGACAGAGGGATATGGAACACTGATTAGATTTAAGCTTTCTGCATGTAAGAAGTGTTTGAATGCTTTCTCTGCTCAACTTTTTGGGCTCAGTGGCATGTTGAAATCCAGTAAGAAGATTAAGAAAAAATGAACGAAAGCTTATGATCCACTTAATTAACTTGAAGTGTTAGTGTCTTAAGTAGCGATTTCTATGCGTTTAAATTGGACATATGCGAAAATGGCTTTTAGTGATTTGTTGGAAGTGTTGGTAGATATAATTGTTTTTCATTTGCTCTGCTTGGTTTGTCCACATATAAAGCAAACATCCACCATGGATATAAGTGAAATGATTGTGAATGAAGTAATGAGCCAATCATGAACTTGTGTGACATACAGATTTTGTAATGAGAGTAATTTTACAAAGATTTTTATCTGTGCTACTATGCATCCTAAAACAAAATCATGTTCTTGTTCTTATCCACAGATTACCAAAGCTGTATATATGTGAATTTTGTCTCAAGTACATGAAAAGTCGCAGTATTTTATCACGCCATTATGTAAGTAGATATATTTCCATGTTAACACCATGATTTTATACAGATGTCTTGGACATTTCTTGTATATGTTTGTGAGAGGATCAACAAGCCATTAAGGATTTTCTCAGTTGTAATATTTTGTTGTGAAGTGTAACATGTCTTTTGAAAAAAAAATAATATGGACAAGATTGTCTGAATTGTTGTGAATTGGCCTACTGAATCAAATGTTTCCAACAATGAATACCAAAAAGTACTTTGTTTGGATTCAAACTTTATAGTGCATATGTTTCAGATGATTTAATTTTATCTTTGACAAATATCTGTGGGAGTGTTTAGCCTTCAGTGAGTTTTGATCCTCAACCTACCCATACCACAGCTCAGATTTACCAAAGTAGACTTGCATCTAAACATGAAACCATCACCATGTCAAGAGTTCTGAACAACTTACTGTTCGAACTTATAGTCAGTTGAATGCCAGTGAAAAACTGATCTGTGTTGACCCAAACCCCAAATTGATGTTCCATTATATAACTTTGTCTCCTTTACAAACGGACACTCCCTAAGCTTGCATGCCAAAAAATCTTGTAAAAATATATGGTTATCATTTCGTGTGTATAATTACATGTAAAAATCGTCCGCATTGTGGGAATGTCATCGCAGATTTAATAATGCACAAGTGATCTTAGTAAAGACTAGTTGTTTTGACTTCAGTTTTTAAGAGGTTGTGCTGCATAAATCTTTACCAAAAGCCTGTATATTAATAATTCTGTGACAGGAAAAATGTAAGCTGCGCCACCCACCAGCCAATGAGATCTACAGAAAGGGAGAGTTGTCGGTGTTTGAAGTGGATGGAAATGTCAGTAAAATCTACTGTCAAAATCTCTGTCTGCTAGCCAAGCTCTTCCTGGACCACAAAACTCTATATTATGATGTAGAACCATTCCTGTTTTATGTGCTCACCAGTAACGACCAATACGGCTGCCATCTCATTGGCTACTTCTCTAAGGTAAGGTTTTCATGTGAAATATTTAATTTGACGTCATGCATACTGATTTTTATGGTGTGAGTTGTTTGTTGTTGAAATTCAGTATTTGTTTACACTGTGTATGAACAACATAATGACATTATACCATTATCTTTCATTATGTCAGTTATTCATATGGCTTAATGAATCTTCATGCATCTGATGAAAAGATACCCACCAAATATTTACATGTGTGACACTGTTGGTGTTGATTTGTACTCGGTAAGAAATTGTGTAACTGTTGATTTTACAGGAGAAACACTGCCAACAAAAATACAACGTGTCTTGTATTATGAGTATGCCTCAGTTCCAGAGGAAAGGCTATGGGAGATTCCTTATCGAATTTAGTGAGTAATTATGTTTTCTCCACTCAGTTAAGCCAAGAGAATGCATCATCCCGTCTGTAATATGTATGGTTTTCTTAGTATAAGAAGGAAATGGAATCACTAAGGAAAGAATCTATATCTTTGAATTTGATGTTGAACTCTCCCCACGAAGTTGTTTGGAAGAAGTTTTTTACAAGAGTTGTTTGTGAAGTGGTTACGACATTTTCCTAAGTTTGTTGGCTGTCACAATTTGTGTTTCCTAGTCGCAGCTAATGGCTTATTGGTGTGATGTCTGTTGCAGGCTACTTGCTGTCTCGAATAGAGGGTCAGCCAGGTTCTCCAGAGAAACCCCTGTCTGATCTAGGTAGGGTTACATACCAGGCCTACTGGAAAAGTGTCATCGTGGAGTATCTCTACTCTCAAATGGATGGCAAAATCACAATAAAAGGTAAGTCAAGACAGTTTACCCATTGTTATAAATGTTCCAAGAAGGGATAGATGTTATTGGTTTGTCTTCCCGGTCGGGGTTATGACTAGAGGATACAGGAGCACCTGGAGAATATCACCACCTCAGTTACTTGCTTTAAAGCTGTAGGTGGATAAGCAAGAGCGTTGTTCCTTGGTGACGATTGATAGTGTATTCTCAGTTGCTTGAATTACGGTGGACAAATCGCATTTGACAGATGTGGAAATACTGAAGCCAGCCATTTGTATCAGTTCTGGTATTGTTTTTTCAATCAAATATCAGTATCTCTATCTCTTGTTTTAGGCATTAGCCGAGCAACTGGAATGTGCCCTCATGACATTGCCCAGGCATTACAAGCATTAAATTTGGTCACAAGGAAAGATGGCAAGTAAGTATCACAATAGGACCGCACAATATAACCTCCCTGTGTGTCACTCTCAGTAAACTGATATTTGGTGGAACCTCTTGTAATGGCTAATAGCGAGTTTCAAAGTATAAGTGGGAAAAGCTAGTTGAATGCGTACCTGTGAGACAGATTTTAATTTTGTAAATTGAGTTAGAAATCCCAGGATAAACATTATATGGTGTTTTAGCCAACTGGAAGAAATTTTAAAATACCATGATGAAAAAAAACTCCTACAATTGGGGCCTTTGTTTATTCTACCTAAGCTGAAGAACAACAACTTAAGATCTTAAGACATTTCTTGACTGTCAGTGGCTGATGCTTTTTATGGATCTGGTGGTGAGAATCACAAAAGGCCCATTTTAGAGGCATGAAAAAATGCAGAGAAATTTCCGGAAGTAGTTTCACCAAAGTACTCAGTTTCAGCGCGTTTAACGAAATAAACCGTGTGCTATGGTCAAATATTGGCTTCCTTTCATGATGTTTTCTTCATTGTTTTGTTGGGATTTATATGCAATGATCATGCACGCAGTAAAACTTTTAATTATACCTGGAGTAGTGCTTTCATTTATTATGTTTTCAGTTTTATATCCTGAAAGGTCATCAAATGTGCTTGCGCTATTTTGAGGCTGGTAACGGTAAATGTCACATACCTGCCGGTACCTTGACTGTCTGTGGTAGCGTATGTTGCAAAAAAATTTACACCATGTGAGATATTCTACATGGATATATTTACCAATTCCTAATTTTATTTAGGCCTACATTGCAGCAGTCAAGCACCTGGGTACTCATTAAAATTGTAGAAATAAAGAATAATGTGGAATTTATTTATCAGATGGCAGGTATGCCATTTTACATAACCCCATGAGTTACTGGCCAAGAATAACAGACTGGACTAGAGTAAAAATCGGAATACAGGATTTGTTAGTCTATCTAGATGGGCTCGGGTGTTCTTTTAAAATTGACATTCATCGCAACCCTGAGTCCATCGCAGCAGATCTCCGAACTTGAAGTCGATGGAACTGCTTTTAATGAGTTTCATGCTCGTGTCACGCATTTGACCCCTTGGTTTACTGCCCAAGAATATAAAATGGACAGCTACCTTGACTGTCACATTTACAACCTGTGCAAATTTCCAGGCAAAGTACAAGTCACACAGGAAGTGTCGCTCATGGTGGAAAAACATGCAAGTTTTGTAAGTCTAGAAAATTAAATGATAAAATTTGTCACATGAAAGAAAGTATTGTCATCTAAATGAAAAACATCAAGTATAGCATAGAGGCAAAAGTGTGTGAAAATGAGGCTTTCACAATGACAAACTCAAGGTACAAGTATTCTCTTTCACAAGAGCGAAACAACAATGCCATGTTATTTTTTATTAACTAGTCAGCTCTAGTAGGTGGCGGTTTTGCCACCTACAGCCAGCGAAAATTACTGCCTGCTGGCTACTGATGAACACCCTGATATATATAAACTTGCATTTCTTAGCAATCACATCAAAAATGAGTCGAATTAATGGGATAATGGATAAGAACATATTTAACTTTTTTAAATATGGTTATAAATATTTACAAAACGTACATATGCTTTCATGTTTTCCTAGCAAGGCTCACATGCAATATTTGGCCTTTCTATCTCTTTGCCCCCTGTTTCAGGGTAACTTTAGCAGTGGTTCTTGCATATGGGCGCCTGCAGGCATGTTGGCTATTATAGAATTTTAATGAGCGTATTGTTAAACAAATGTCCTGAAACATTTGCAGCTTTGTGGACAACCTTAATTCTGTATTGAAGGAAATGTTGCCCAGCTTCACCTGATTTTAAATGTTGAATGTTAGAGAAATATGTGATTTTAGGTTCATTTATTTATTTCAAAAGTAGCAATTTAACATACATAATAACTGTTAGCTCTGATGTTGAATGATGATCTGTAATTAAACTTGTTTAAAAATTTATTTCATTTCATTTGAAAGTCATTTCTGTACACTTGCATTCCCTACGACAGTACTAGATTTGTTGATCATTTGTTTTCTATGGGGTTTTGTGTATAACAATAAGTTTCCATAATACTGGTGTTAGCAGTTGAGTGATTCTGTGCAAGGTCTCAAGTCAGGTGGCAATCCTCAAACCACAATCAAGTGATGACAGTTTGCAGTTGACAGAATAGATATAGCTGATGCCCCAAACTCAGTTGCAAGCACTGGTGGTATATTCGAAGGGTCCAGCTAGCATCAGGCCGAAAATTTTCCCTAATACAAGCTTGACAAAAATTTATAATAAACATGTATTGTATTATGCCACATACAGCACTTTTGACTTAGTTGGTGCTCACACTAACCGAACAAATAGAAAGGGTAAGGACTTAGTCGCAAAATTTGTGAGGGAAATTGTCTTCAGTCTTACAGTATATCACAATATGACGTTCAAGTGCAATGGATTCTCTTTAAACTAATGTCATGAGCTGGGGAAGAAAAGATTGACATAAAATTGTGCAAAGTACTGCTGCCGAATCTCCCATTACAAACACAAAAACGGATAGGCACTGTGTGGAGAAAACTAACGAATTGTACTGTAAGGCAACTGGTCACTGGTTACAAGAAGAATAAAATTAGAAGAGCAATAAACCCATTTCTTAGCCCTTGGGATCTAGCCCACATTCTGTTGCCTAGAGAATAGCTGTCAGTGTCATGACACGACCTGCCATAGTGCATAAGTGAGGTGGCACTTTCCATAGATTTACGCCTCAAAAACTAATCAACCTCGTTGGTGGTCAGAGCGTCTGCCTTGGAGTTGAGAGATGCAGGATCATACCATGGTTGGGTTATACCATTTAAAATATGGTACTTGTTGCTGCCCCGCTTGGCACTCAGTGTTGAGAGTTTAAAGAGCTACTTTGATGTCAGAACATCTGTGTCTTAAAAGCAAGGTGATTTGATAAAGACTTGGATAGTCTGAATGGCTTTCCTAAATTGTGAAAATATTGCAGCGAAATAAAACTGAGATTGAACGTTTCATCAGAGTATATGGAAACAAAATAGTTCGGTCGCTTCCACTATGCCTGGTGTGACTTCAGCCACAAACGCATATGACGCTGCCCTTTCAAACGCTCTTGATGTCATCCCAGCATAAATGCCTTACTCAGCATCACATCTGCCTAATTTGATGTCATGCAGGGAATTTTATCACGTCACAGCAGGAAAATTTTGCGGACACAGCCGAAGATGTTGTTTTCCAACGATGTTGGTTAAGTAGTGTAATTCATCAAAATCTTTTTGAAACATGGTTTCAGGCTTACAGGTGTTAGGCTTACTCCATAGGATTTCTTTCATATCATTGTAATATTTCCATGCAATTTGTATTCTGACCAGAGTGGCACTTTAAAATAAGGAAACAG
Source organism: Acanthopleura granulata (assembly GCA_016165875.1). Taxonomy (NCBI): domain Eukaryota; kingdom Metazoa; phylum Mollusca; class Polyplacophora; order Chitonida; family Chitonidae; genus Acanthopleura; species Acanthopleura granulata. The sequence goes on from JABBOT010000002.1 coordinate 11,690,942, forward strand.
GACTGGTTTACCCAATGTCAGTATAATGTGACTGTATGAGGTGTCATGTCTGGTGTCTTTGGCAACATGTAATTGCCCTGCCACAAGAAGACACAGTATATATACATTCTGAGGACTCCTGATCGTCATGTGACAATTATTGCATACGACGATAAACCCAAGCATACATACATACAAGAACTAATCTTGCAGTCTGCCATAGGTGCAGTAGAGTGACACGGGTGGTAATTCAGAACAAGCGTATTAGACCACAGAATTAACATGGAACATGCTTACCAGCACTGTAGAATGAGGGAGTGTACATTTTTGTTACCCCATCAGCATGTTATGTCCTCACAGCGTTCGTCTGTCCCTTTGAATAGAATCTGACTGGAAATAGCAAGTTTCAGCTATGTGGTTGCAATAGTAGTTAAACCACTTCAGTAGAAAGCATTTCATATTTGGTTTGCAGGTTCATATTGAACTAGATTCCTATTTTTGCTAGGGTTGTTTTGATCAGATATCTGGTTCCCACGGTAACTGACTAGTAGTGAACAGTATGAAAGGTGTGACACAACACTACATGTGGTTATTCTATTTCACATAACATTTTCAAATTTCAATACAGAAATGGCAAATTTTCAGTGATATGAAAGCAAATTGAACCGTTTTACACAGAATTTATATGGTGCTTTTACCCATTTCTGTACATTGCAGAATTGTGCTCCATTTGAACAAGAAGCTGATCAATGAACACATGCAGCGTATGAAGGCTAAACTCCAGCGTAAGTTAGAGTTGGATCCTGATGCTCTGAGGTGGACACCCCTTATCTCAAACCTCACCCTCATGGAGGAGGAGAAACGAGTGGAAAAAGAGGTAGGTTTTCAATCTATTACATACCAGGTCTTCTGTATTTTGGGTGGTATCTTACAGTGTATAGTCAACTGATTCAGTATGGTTATCTTGTTCTATAACAACAAAATAAGTGGTAAAGCATTGTAGAGAGAAATATAACAATAGTCAAATAAATAAATATATCACTGCTAAAGCAT